>CM077914.1:53046986-54296986 GCA_039766575.1 Serrognathus titanus | reverse complement strand
AAAATAATTTGGTTTTCGTTTTCGTTTTTCCTTTGTTTGATTTTCCTGACAATTGATGCGACAATTGTTTCCGCGCTTTTGAGAAATCGTTCCGATGAGATTTTCTGAAAAGCAAATTGCCAAATCCACTGTCAACTTTTTAAATCTTCTTATTTTTCGTCGAATTTGTGTGAGTTCTCCCAGGACATCGATCGCCAATTGTTCCTTCTGTTTAGAGAAAAGTCCGTTTAAAGAATCCAAATATTTCATCGTTATAGGTATTTTCATATTAATCTAAAAATCCTGCATAAATATATAGGGTGTTCATTAATCACGAGACAGGGTGATTTTACTAGGGGTATTTTTCGAGAAAAATTCACAAGAAAATTTTATTTTCGTTATTTGCCAAAACACTCTAATTTCTCTAACTTTTTCCACCATGCTTGCTCAATTTTTACGACGATACGATCGTCATTTGTTTTGCTAATTTAGGCACACATACACACACGCAGGAGTTTTTCGATTTTCTTAATAAAAAAACCTTTTCCGAATTTCTAATGTACACATTACCATTCGCGTTTACTCTCTCATTTGAAGATACCATACTTACAGGATGTTCACGAAACGTACACTTTTTTATGCCTGTTACTTGAGCTTCTGTGTTTCTTGTGTCAATATCTTTTCGTGTTCTGTGGAAGATTGATATTTCGTGGAAAATTCGCTGGAAAATATCCGCTCTTGCTCTATACCAAATATACTCAACTCTCTCAACTCTTCTTGCCTTTTGCTCGAGTTTTGTCGCGACACCGATCGTCACTTGTTTTATTAATTTGTTTTTCTAAATATATACAGGGAGATTCACCAATCACATACTTTTTTAGACAATGTATTAGTCGAGCTTATGTATTTTTTAATTCTACGCCTTTTCGTCTTCTATAGGAGTAATTTTTTTTTAGAAAAGTTCTCTAGAAAATTTCATTTCTTCTCTGTATCAAATATACTCAAGTTTTCCCAAGTTTCCTCGGCCGTACTCGCTCGAATTTGTCACAACATCGATCGTCGATTGTTTGTTGTTCAATTTTTTCTTAAAAAGAAAAAGACAATTTCTGGTTTTCTAACATAAACGCCGTAATTCGTTTTTCTCTCTCGTTTAAAATTTCTGAATATATAGGGTGTTCACCAATCGTACACTTTTTTGTGCTTATATTTAATTTGAACACATATATTTATTTGCTTTACGCTTTTTCGTCTTCTAATAATTTTTAGAGAAAATAATTGTTCGTCTTTTAGCCAATGTACACAACAGAGTATAAAATACAACACTCCTTGCCGTCACTTGTTCTATCAATTTGACATATACACGAGCGTTATTCGATTTATTAAATAAAATGCGCTAACGATTTCTAATTTTTTACTAGAGTATCGCTGCAGAGCTTTTTCAGTTTCAGGACGTACAGGGTGTTCTTCAATCGTACATCTTTTATTATTTATTTATTTTATTATTTTTGTTATTGTTGGTAATATACTCAACTTTCCCCAACCTGTCACTTTTTCGATTTGACATACACGCAAGCATTATTCAATTTTTATATTTTTGTGCCTCGTTATAGGCTTTTTACATTCAGCTATAGACCCTGTATATACAAGATATTCCATAATTGAACACCTTTTTTACAAATTCTATTTTCAATCTGTATCAAATATGCTCAACTTTTCCCAAATTTTCTTCGATAGTCACTTGTTTCACCGATTTGACATATAATACACAAGCGCTACTCAATTTTTGTATTTTTGTGCGACGTTATACATTCAGCTATAGACCATGTATATATATATATACAGGGTCTTTTCTAATCGAAAGCTATTTCACACACTTTTCGCGAAAAAACTTCTATTTTCGATTTATATCAAATACAAGCAACTTTGCCTATATTTTCTTACCGTCGATCGTCACTTGTTTTATCGATTTGACATAAACACAAACGCTATTAAATTTTTCTATTTAAAAAATCCCCTAATTTTCTAATTGAGCATAGTCCTAGACATTTCACTTTCAACTACAGACCCAGCATATACAGGGTGTTTTCTAATCGGATACATTTTTACATGTTTTCGAAAAAAAGAAACATTCTAGCTATTTCTACTCTATATTCAACTTTTCCCAAACTTTCTTCGATCGTCACTTGTTTCACCGATTTGACATATACACAAGCGCTATTCAATTTTTGTATTTGTGTGCAACGTTATAGACTTTTACATTCAGCTATAGACCATGTATGTATAGGGTCTATTCTATTCGAAAACTACTTTACACATTTTTTTGGGAAAAACTATAGACCTAGTATCTACAGAGTGTTTTCTAGTCGAATGTATTTTTACATATTTTTCGAAAAAAAAAGAAAAATTCTATTTCTATTCTATACTCAACTTTTCCCAAACTTTCTTCGATTGTCATTTGTTTTATCGATTTGACGTATACATGAGCGCTATTCAATTTTTATATTTTTATGCAACATTATAGACTTTTACATTTAAATGTATATACAGGGCCTTTTCTAATCAAAAACTACTTTACATACAAACGCTATTCAATTTTTCTATTTAAAAAAATCCCCTAATTTTCTAACTGAGCGTAATCTTACACATTTCACTTTCAACTATAGACTCAGTATTTACAGGGTGTTTTCTAATCAAACACTTTTTTACAAAAAGAAAAAAATTCTATTTCTATTCTGTATTAAATACATTTAACTTTCCCCCAACTTTTCTTACCGGCGATCGTCACTTGTTTCATCGATTTGACATATACACAAGTGTTATTCAGTTTTAATTTAAAAAAATCCCCAATTTTCTAATTGAGCATCGTTTCACTTTCAGCTATAGACCTGTATGTACAAGGTGTTTTCTAATCCAACACTTTCTCACATCTTTTGCGAAAAAAGAAAAATCCTGCTTTTTCTTCCATATCAAGCGCATTCAACTCCAAACTTCTTACCGTCGCGTCGATAGTCACTTGTTTATCGATTTGGCATATACACAAATATTCCATTCAATTTTTATTTAAAAAAAAAAAAGAAAAGAAGCCAACAATTTCTGGTTTTTTGATCGAACATCGCATTTTCAGTTTCACCTGTAGACCTAGTACATACAGGGTGTTCTCTAAACGGACACTTTTTTATACATTTTTCGGAAAACGAAATATTCTATAGTGTCCCGTAGATCATCACTTTTTTTACAACTTTCTTATACGCAAGTGTTCGAAGCAATTTTTGTATTAAAAAAAAAGAAAAACAATAGTTTCTAATTTTTTGATCGAACATCGCCTTTTTACTTTCATCCGTAGACCTAATACATACAGAGTGTTCTCTAATCGCACACTTCTACGGAAATCATTTCAGTTTTCGTTGATTTTTCCCCCGACGTCTTTAGCTTTGTTTGTATGAAGTTTGTCGCAGTTTCTTTTTCATTCAACTTGCGTGCGACGTCATTCATCTTTGCACTCTCGATCCTACATATACAGGGTGTAAACGAATCGCACACTTTTTACTGTATCATTCCTTGTTACCAACTGATTTCTTCGTCGTTCATCCAAGTAAGAAATACACCAAACTTTCGACCCGCGCACATTTACTTTAGTTTTGCCATGACATTAATCGTCACTTGTTTCCTTAAGTTCGTATGTATAAAAGTTATTCAATTTTTTTATTAAAAAAAAAAACGCTCAATTCTAATTTCCTAATGACAGCGCCATTCACTCTTACCTAGAAATTGCATGTACAGGGTGTTTCTGAATCGTGTACTTTTTTCTTATACATTTATTTCTTCATTGATTGATTTGCAACTAAAGGAGATTTTCAAGCTTCCCGGGTAGCTACTTTCTTTGGCCCAATCGCTTTGTAATCTGAGTTAATTTCGCGATTAAGATTATAACTGGGAAATTTCCGTCCACAATTATTGTTGATAGCGTCGCGTTTAAAGGAAGCTCCCAGCGCTGACCTTTTCCATTACTTAATTTGCATCGAGGACAAAGAATCGGGCTCCCTAATTTAAATAATAAGGATATTTAGATGAGTGCATAGTTGACCGGAGCCGGCAATAAATTTCCATTGCAGAGGAGAAGCGGCCGTCGTTATCTCTCTCGCCTGCGTTATGCAACCTTTCGCTCTGACCTTTCCCCGGAGTGACTCAGAGAGCGTTTGACATAATCTTATGCAATTCAACCACGCGCGCATTACGAAATAAATTAAGCCGAGAGACGTAGGTACACGAAAGTTCAAGTTCAAAAGTTCAAGCCGATTATCGTGACTGCACACACACGGACCGCAGGAGCGAAGAAGAAGAAGAAAAAACGAACAAAAGAACGCCGCAACAAATGCACATCGGTCGCGAAAGGATCAATCAGGTGGGCCATGGCCATGGTTCGGAACGACGAAAGTGAACTCGCAAATTCGCCGTTAACTCCGGACAACGAACCCGACCGCTTCCTTCTTCTGCAACGATCATTGTTGCCTTTCGTTCTGGGTGGATTCGCAAAATATCAACGCGGAACTGGTGCTTGAAATTTCACGATCGCCATTTTAGTTTGCTTTGCATAACTTATTTACCCGTGTTTTGATCTTCTTTACCCTAACAGTCTGAGAAATATACAGGGTGAGTTGCACCAAACCACAAAGAAGATTGTGGGTGAGTAAATCTGGAAAGAAAGTTGTTAAATTTTGTGTACCTCAAAGACCATATTTAGGCCCGACTCTTTTTTTTTATTCAACATCTGTGATTTGTTAAATTTCATCCTTCGATAAATCGATTGTGTTGTAAGACGTTTATAATTAACGCAATTAACAACTATATCTGTGGTTTGAGAATTCAGAATGTCGATAAATCCGATTGTGCTGTGAGATGTTAAAATAAAATTGGTGCCATTAACAGCGACATCTGTAGTTTGATAAATTCCTTAGAATTCAGAATGTCGATAAATTGATTGTGTAGTGAGACGTTTATAATTGGCGCCATTAACAGCGACATCTGTGGTTTTGTTAAATTCCTGAAAATTCAAAGTGTCGACAAATCGATTGTGCTGTGAGACATTTAAAATTGGCGCCATTAATAACGACATCTGTAGTTTGATAAGTTCCTGGAATTTATTGTATTGTGAGACGTTTATAATTGACGCAATTAACAACGACATATGTGGTTTGATAAATTCCTGAAAATTCAGAATTTCAATAAATTGATTATGTAGTGAGAACGTTTAAAATTAGCGCCACTCTTTGTTACTTTTGCAGCTGTTTTCGTTATTTTATCATTTTTTTTATCAATGACATTCCGAATCAACCTTCTTTTGTTTGCTTTTTATTTCTGACAATTCATCTCTGGCAATTAAGAAACAATTCAGCAGGTTTTTATTTTAAATATCTTTAATTTGCAATTCTTGTGAGGAAATTGAATTCGAAAATTTTGAGTTGCATTTTCTTCTTTTCTTTTTCTCAAAAAATCGAGCTTCTTTTGTTTCAGCTTAATTTCTCCCATAAGATTTTTTTTAATCTGAAACAAATGTCATCTTTTATTTCTAGCATTTCAATCGATCTTTGTCTTTGTTTAATTTTCTTTTTAAAGATCAAAAATAAATACCTTCGATCGATCTTCTTTTGTTTCTGTCTTGATTCTAAAATTCGAATTACACTTTTCTTTACTCATTTTCTTTTCTTTTCGCTCAAAAAATTAATAAATGTCATCAATTTCTCATTTAAAAGAGACTGACAGGAGAAAATAAAGAAAAGACAAAAGAAAATCGGATTTTTTACTATCATTGTCATCCGATTTTCTTTTGTCTTTTCTAAATAATAAAATAATAATTTTCTAAATAAATAAAGAAAAGACAAAAGAAAATCGGATTTTTTACTATCATTGTCATCCGATTTTCTTTTGTCTTTTCTTTATTTTCTAGTGTCAGTATTTTTTTAATCAGAAAGAAATGTCATCTTCTTTTGTTTCCAACAGCATCATCGATCTTCGTTTGTTTCTTTCTTTATTCAATTTTCTTTTTAAAGATAAATACCTTCCAACGATCTTCTTTTGTTTCTGTCTTAATTCTAAATTCGAATTACGCTTTCCTTTACTCTTTTTCCTTTTTTCGCTCAAAAAAATAATAAATGTCATCAATGATTAATAAATGTCATCAATGTTGACATTTATAATTTTTTTTTCTTGAGCAAAAAACAATTAACACACAAACAAAAGAACATCGATCGAAGGTATTTACTTTTGATCTTTAAAAATAAAATTAAACGAAGACAAAGATTGATTGAAGTGCTAGAAAGAAAAGATGACATTTCTTTCTGATTAAAAAAATACTGACAGGAGAACATAAAGAAAAGACAAAAGAAGATCGGATTTTTTTCTATCATCGTCATCCGATCTTCTTTTGTCTTTTCTTTATTTTCTATTGTCAGTATTTTTTATTCAGAAAGAAATGTCATCTTCTTTTGTTTCTATCAGCATTAGTCGATCTTCCTTTGTTCCTTTCTTTATTCAATTTTCTTTTTAAAGATAAAATATAAATACCTTCCAACGATCTTCTTCTTAATTCTAAAATTCGAATTACGCTTTCCTTTACTCATTTTCCTTTTTTCGCTCAAAAAATTAATAAATGTCATCAATGATGACATTTCTTAACTTTTTTCTTGAGCAAAAAAACAATTAACAAAGAAACAAAAGATCATCGATCGAAGGTATTTATTTTTGAACTTTTTTGAAGAAAATTAAATGAAAACAAAGATTGATTGAAGTGCTAGAAAGAAAAGGTGACATTTCTTTCTGATTAAAAAAATGCTGACAAAAGAAAAGGCAAAAGATGATCGGATTTTTTCTATCATCATTATCCGATTTTCTTTTGTCTTTTCTTTATTTTCTATTGTCAATATTTTTTTAATCGGAAAGAAATGTCATCTTCTTTTGTTTTTTCAACATTAATCGATCTTCGTTTGTTTCTTTCTTTATTCAATTTTTTTTCAGAAAGAAATGTCATCTTTTGTTTCTATCAGGATCAATCGATCTTTGTTTCTTTCTTTCTTTATTTTTTCAAAGATCAAAATTAAATACCTTCCAACGATCTTCTTTTGTTCCTATCTTAATTCTAAAAGTCGAATTACGCTTCCTTCTCTCAAAAGAAAATTAAATAAAAGTCGTTTTTTTTTGTTCTTTTGTTTTTGTCTTTATTTTTCTTCTTTTCACATGTCAGCTTTTTTAAAGACCCAGAGATAAATGTCATCGTCCATCGATCTTCTTTTGTTATTGCCAGCAACGATCGATCTTCTTTTGTTTTTCTCAGCGTGAATCGATCTTCTCTTGTGTGTCATCGTCAATCGTTCTTTTTTTTGTTTCCGTCTTCAGATCGTACTTTCTTCTCAAGAGCCATAAACAATTGCCATCAGCGTTCGATTTTCTATTGTTTCTGTCAATGTCGGCCAATCTTCTTTTGTTTTGTTTGTTTGTCGGGTCGAACTTTCTACCTTTTCATTTTCTCATGTCGCTTTTTATAAAAGAGACCAGAAATAAATGTTATCACTAAACCGATCTTTTTTTTTTGTTTTTTGTTTTTGTAAATGTGTTTTGTTTTTGTAAATGTCGCCTGTCTTCTTTTGTTTCCGCCTCTCTCCAAAAATTTCGATTTATACTTCTTATTTTCTTCCAAAAATAAGATTAAAAAAAAGAAATTCATAAATATCATCAATCGATCTTTCGTTTCTGCCGGCAGGAAATTAAAAATGTTGTGTTTCTCAAAGTCAGACTCTTTTTTTTATTTTTAAGGGCAACTTTGTTTTGTTTTAAATTATTAATTATTTAATTCGAAGTCATTAAAATATATAGGATGAGTCGTACTGAATTGCAGAGATGATTATAAGGTGATTAATTAAATCTGAAAAGGAAATTAAATTAAATTTGGTGTTCCTCAAGGATCACATTAGGTCCAACCGTTTTTCCTATTTTTAACGACGATATTTCATTTATTTTGAGTAGCGAAACGTGCGCGAAAGATTTGAAATTATATTGTTTTAATCCTGATTCGTAATAAGGCATATTAAAATTAAAATGTCACTTTGACTTTGACATCAAAACAAAACTTCAAGAATGTTCTACTACGTTTAAAACATTAATAGCATTTAGTAATAATAAAATATCTCGAAAAACCAAGACTTATTTTTGAAAAATAAACAAATTCTAACGACATTGCATAGCCATTAGCCTTTTCTTTTAGTTATAAAAATTGCATGTATAGGGTGATCCTGAATAGTATAATTTTTTCGACCAATATAGCTATTCTACTTCTTGCTCTCCCAAAAAAAGACTCTAGAAATTATTATTCTTCTTCAAGAACTTCTACATACGTTGTGCTCTAATATGGCTCTTGAATTACTGTTACACTTCAACATATTTTGATAAGAAATGCTCGTCTTGACAATCGGAAATGATGTCAAATTTCCAATTGTTGAATTTGTTCTAAGGTGACCAGATTTCTCATAAGTTAATGTTGAACAAGATTTATATAAATTGGAAGTCGAGGAGCTTCACCATGACTAACAATAAATTCAATTGGGTCCTCCACTGGACGCTTTCTCATCGGCGTTCTAACTAACGATTGTATTCGTTATTATACCCTGAGAGCAATAACCATTACTTCAAAGAGTAATAGCGTTTTATGTACTTACTATTTAAAATCAAATTAATGTATAACAGTTAAAAATTTAATGTTGTTTACATCAATTTGTATTTAATCTCAGCGAAGAATTCGAAATACCATTAATATATTTGACTCGAGTTTCTATTGCTCTTATAGTATTATGGTGATTAATCTTAATTTACTCTTCCTTTTTCCTATTTTCCTTTTAGGTTTTTGGGATAGTTTTTCAATTAAACTACTAAATAAAACAGAATTTCGTTATTCTAAGCTCAATCCTCGCATTTTTTCCGGGATTTTAGTCGTGCGTTGTCTACTTACACGTACCGACTAGAAATATTTCAAGCGGCGGTTAAAGACTTACATAAATGCCTGTAATTTCAGACGAATTCCGAAATGAGTGACGAAACGTCCTTATTTGTTCCGCTAAGAGTCGTGGGAAAACGGTGACATTAGAGCAAAACGAGCAAAGCAAGCGTAATCTCGGCCGAATGATCATCTCGCGGAAAGTCCGAGAGCATAATTCAGTGGCTCTCATTTCACAACTTCGGCAAATTGTAACTTGATTTTTTTTCAGAATAATTTGACGTAAGTCAACTTGATTGGCTTATACTGTCAATTGTGACACTTAACCTAAAATTTATGAAAAAGACAATTGTATGAAGTAGAATCACCCAAGTATTGTATTGAATTGTCCGGAATTTTGAACTAAAAAATAATTATTCAGTAAACGTCGGGAAATTCAGTAAGCCACTGTATATTCAGTACATACAGGGGCTCACCGAATTTTCAAGCGTGACTTGAGCAAACGCAAACTTCAATTATAATTTCTGGTGCATTAAAAAAGTAGCTACGTCAAACATTGTTAGTTGCAAAAAAGTACGCAGTAACCTTTAATTGACATATACGTAAAGGTACAGTAGGGGAAAATAAAATCTGGGCGTATCATGCATATTTAGACAAATTTGGTAAGTCAGGCTTTTATTGAAGTTATGAATCTGTCAAAACGTAAAAAAATATTTAAAATGTCAAACTTAATCGACTAAAATTACACTGCAACTCTTCCTTCTGTTGAAATTTCACCTAGCAAAATCAATACTCTTACTTTTTGAGTGGAACTTAAATAAAACATTTTGTCCAAATACAAAATAAACAAGAACTATTAACAGAGCATTTGTATTTAACGTCAGAATTATTAGTGACATTTAGCATATGTATTAAACGTCAAAAATATTAGAGTATGCGTTGTAGAAATGACGTGCTTGCTCCGATTTTATTCTCCGCTACAGTACATTTTATGTTCGCTTTAAAATTTACGCCATAAACTTAAACTAAGCAGAAACATCAATATTTTTAATATTTAACATAAGTAAATAACGTAAACATACGTAGCATCGCATTTCAACGAGAAAACAGTTCAATATTTCATTTACAGGGTCTCCATTTGATAACATCTAGCGTTTACGTTAACATCCACTGACATGCTTGGGTGGCAGGTCCTCCATTCAACGCCATCTCTTCAGTGTTTTAAGCAACGAGTGTAAACCCTTTTTAGACTTCCGAAAATAATGGTCTATAATTTGCATTTTTTTTAAGAATTTAATTTAATGAATAAGCATGATTAAAAAAAATAACAATGGGGTGTACTTAAGCCTGAGGGTACATCACGTGGTCTTCCTCAGGGATCACATTTAGGTCTAATGGTTTTCCTTATTCTTTATTAATTCTATTTGTTTTGTACATATTTCAAACTGTATTTGTTATAAATTTGTTTTATATTTCAAACTGTATTTGTTCTAAATTTATTTTATACTTCAAACTATAAATTTTTAGAAATTATTTCGCCACATTTTCTCCTCACATCTAAATCGCAGCCATCGAGGCTACGTTTAAAATTAATAAAAAAATAACTCGTGAGTAAAAGACATTGTTTTGAATATCTGCTTTATTTTTATTATTTTTTTTTATTATTATAAATCCTTCGTCTTACAAAACTGACTTTTTCATTTTTTTTTATTGAAACAATGTAAAAGACCAAAAGAATTCACAAGATAACGCCCTCAAAACTCATGCATTGTAAATCGAAGAAAATTTGTGGCCGAAAACACTTAAATTAAAAAAAATGCAACTTGAAACAGAGATGGTGCTTTAAATGATAATAGATAAATCTTAAATAAATAAAACTTAAGGTTCCAATATTTTGATCATATTTTTCAAATTTCGTGGCCTTCTTTCTGAGAGTGATTTCTTTAAATTGAATCCCTTGATAGGAATAATTATGAAATAAAGAAACGAGAATAAATATTTACTTAATATATATATTTTCGCCGTTCCCCATCAGATGGCAGCATCATATTAGCATTTTTTACTAGATTTCACGAGACAGTGTGCCTTTACCGCACCCGCGCAATTTATTAATTCGAGTGTTTCTCCAAAAAGTCGGAAACGAATTATATCCGCAACGTCATTTCACAGCATCGTTTTTAATTAATTTCAACCTCACACAGTTTATGACAAGTACAGTTGTATTTCCTTGCTCAAATATAGTTGTTTCCTTGAGGTGTTTTCTTTCATTAGTTATAGTTATTTAGGTAACTAGCACCGACGTGAGGAAAATTTTCGTTAAATGAAACATTGCCCAAGCCAGTTAAGAGCTCTGTCTCGTGAAATCTAGTAGATCGTGAATGAATCTAAAAGAAGAAAGAAGACAGAAACAAAAGAGAGGAAATGTGTTCTTTAAAGAAATAAAACATTTTTTTCTATTCATTAATAGGTAGAATCACAATAATGAATACTGGTCGATAGATAACACCCTGTCTCTGAAATTAAATGTAAATGTCAAAGTATTGGGATTTCAAATTTTCTGAATCTAGCTAAGACGGCCTTCTAAGGTGAGTTTTAAATTTTAATGCAATAACCAAAAATTAAAAAAAGAAATTATAGAGAACAGAGGGAAAGAAATAAAAACAAATAAGTTCTTTCAAGAAAATTCGCTGTTCTCCGTTAGATGCCACCATCATATGGATAATTAAGAGCTCTCATATTTGCGATTTTTTTTATATAGAAAATAAACATAATGAAGAAAGGGAAGATAAAAGAGAGAAAAAAATATACTTATTCTTATTTTTCTTGAAATTGTTTTTTTTTTATTTATTGATTTGTTAAAATGTGTTATAAAATCGATCGTCTTTTGTTTTTATTATTATTTTTTTAATTCGATTATTTAGCAACTAACTGAAATATTGTATTACTTGTTGTTCATCCTCATTGTTGTTAACGTTTGTCATTTTTTTCTCCTTTATTAAATAGTATTAAATATTAGTGACAAGGGCAAAACAAGATTATATTTCTACATTATAATTTATGACCCAATAAATATTATTATTATTATTATTATTATTATATTTATTTTTGATTATTTTTCAATTCCTATTATTTTGATTTCGTTTTTCTGTCGCCATTCTTTTGGATTTTTTTTAAATTTGTTATTAATCTACAATCCAAATATAAAAGGTAAATCACAAAGAGCAGAAAACTGGTGCTTTTCGGTTGGTAACTGGTGACTTTTTGTCAGCTAAAGAGTAATATCTATTACCAACCGAAAACCACTAGTTTAAACTTGAAATTTTATTCGTCTGGGAGCACTGACTGGTGTCAAAATTTTCCGAATCTAGCTAAGACATGTTTTTTAATTACGTGACTTCCTGAGGATGACGTAAGTGTCAACGGTAGGTGTCAGCACATGTCTGAAATGAAATGTAAATGTCAGAATACTGGGGATCCTAAATTTCCTAAATCTAACTAAGACATGATGATTTACAATAAATTGAATTTTTTGCAGGAATAAATCAGAAATTAAAGATGGAATTATAAAGAATAGAGAGGAAGAAACATAAATAAATAAATCCTTTCAAGATTATTTATGAATATTTTCACTGTTCTCCGACAGATGGCACCATCATAGAGATAATCAAAATATTTCACATTCGTTATTTTTATATAAAATTCATGTAAATGCAACGGAAGAAGGGAGAAGTTTTCGTTCTGCGTTAATAGGTGGGACCACAAGAAACAAGAATAAAAACTTACAAGAAAATTTATGAATATTTTCTTTGATCCCCATCAGATGGCACCATCATACAGATAATCAAAAGTTTTCAAATTTGCGCTTTTTTTAATATAAAAAAATAAATACAATAGAAGAAGGGAAGGAAGAAAATAACGAAAAGAGAAAATGTATTCTTAAGTCACAATCTTGGTTTGGGAACTGCGTCAATTCTTCGTCTTGCCGACGTTTCGTTCATCTCGCCGTGGACTTCTTCGGGGCTTCGTTGGAGGCTGTAGCTGCTGATGTAATCGCTGCTGCTGCTGTGAAGACTCTGTATTCTTAAGTTTTTTTTTAAGTTTTCGCTATTCATTAATGGGTGATACCACATATTAATAGTAATGGTTTTCAACAGTAGATGTCACCATACCTCTGAAAAGTAAATGCCAAAATATCTCAAATTTTGTGAAACTAGCTAATTCCATGACTTTCTAAGGATCGTTTTAAATTGGATCACTTGGAAGGAATAAAGAAAACATTGCTTGTCAGTTAGCACTGCTCTATCGGCAATCAAAAAGAAAGGAAGGAAATAGAAAAGAAAGGAAATTAATTAAAAACAATTTTTTTAATTATCTATATTAATTAATAGGTGACACCACAATAATATTAGTAACAAAATTCAACATAGGTGACACCATGTTCCTGAATTTAATCTGTAAATGTGGAAATATTGGAATTTCAAATTTTCTGAATGCAGCTAAGACATGATTTTTAATTCCATGGACGATCACATGATATATTCTTGATCCTTATGAAAGTCGGTTTTATTTTTCCGTTCAGAAACAAATTGTCCAAAAACAGGAAACAAATCCCTGGCAAGTTCGCCTACGCAAAACAATTCAGACTCAACCAATCTTGACCTATCACGACGATACTTCAAGTTATTGCCAATCAACAAACACAATGATAGTAAACGTTTGCATTTAAATCTATTTACAGCCGATCGCCCCGAGCACTCCATCGCCAAGAAGAAGTAGAGAAAAATCTTCGGCATTGTCTGGGTAAGTAATTGCCGACATAAATTAAGCGGAAAGCAAAGAAATAATAAACCTGCGGACGTTGCTTCGCAAACAGGAAACGCGTTAGATATTTACAAAGCGCGATGTGAGCCAATGGTTTCCAAGAAGAGCCAGAGCGACTAATGCAGAATGACGTGCCGTTCAGTAAAAGTAAAATATATGTCAGTGTGTTGCACTTGTACATGTGTGGTATTCTTGCCAACAGTGGCACTTCCGGCATCCAACTTGACAAGGCGCGCGCAAATAGAACGGACGAAACAGCTTTTCCAATAAAAAGAGCGACAGGTTTCAAATTACCTTCAAAATTAAAATACAAATGACGAAAAGAAGAAAAATCAATTAAACAAAACAAAAAAAGTTCATGTTTAAAAAAAGAATCAAAAAAACAAAAGGCTAGCGACGATATCAAATGGGAATGAATGTGAATTTTGAATTATAATTGTTCGATTGGCTGTGAAATAAGAAAACTCAAACAAAAAATCAACATTTACAAATAAAGAAAGAAAATACCTCACTCTTAAATTTTCCAAAACAAAAGTAAAAACGAGAAAGCTTTAGTTTAAAAAAACAAAAGCCTGTTAAGGTTGTCAAATTCAATCACCATAATATGAAAAGCGTAATTAAAAAAATTGGGGTCAAAAAGATTTAAATGGAATAGCAAGAAATAAAAGATAATCGCTTCTTTAGAGACAAATCGGCTTTGAAAATTATTTGAAAATTTCGATTCTGTGCGTAAAGAAGAAACAAAAGAAAACGCAAATTTTTCGTTGGTAAAAAATCGACATTCCCTTTCTTTAGAAATTTAAGGTAATGTCTTTTTTTGTTTCAGGACATTACGTCGCAAATTTTCGAAAATTATTTTGAAACGTATTTTATTTCTTTCTTGTTTTGTTTTGATTATTTTTAAATGAAGCGAAAACAAATGAATCTACTTTTACGTTTACACTAAATGCTACAAAAATATTAGTGCGTTTGCACGCAAATGACGTAACGCCATCCCGATCAGTGTTGCCAATCGCAGGGAAATCTTCCATTCGGTGGAAATTTAGAGCTCAGCCAAAATGGAAAAAGGAAAAGCAGCTGGAAACTGGAAATTACATCATTTCTTTCTGCAACACGTAAAAGTTAAAAAAAAGGAAAAACATACATAATAAATTAAAGATTTAACAACGAGAATTTGTGCTTCAATGTTGCCAACTCTCACGAAAAGATCCAATTAGAAATTGATCTCATCCAATCCAATATAAATTCAGGACAAAAAAAGGACTTTAATTTTTAACAGGTGCAGTCGTTACTGTTCGATAAAAATATGCGATTGCTAATTTTATTCATTTATCAGAAAATGATATGTCTGATGAATGCGCATGAGTGGAAACAAAAACACAGACAGGAAAAATTTTAGGCGGAAAATTTATAGCGGGTGATCTTATAAATTTGGCGTCGAAGTTGGCCGTGACAAGGTGCTTACTGTGAATATACCACAATTTTGATTAAGTATTTGTTGTAAATCTTATTTTCTTATTATCTTTTTTCGTTCGTTACAATAGATGTCATTCTTAGTGTATTTTATCGTTTATTACAGTATTATCGCACTGTTGAGTTCGAAACCTCGAAAGCAAGGTTAGGAATGGCAAGTTCGAACGTCAAATTGACAACTGTCATGATGATGATGGTTCACAAATAAATTGTCATGGCCAACTTCGACGCCAGATTTAAGGAAACACCTTTATTATTTGGCACTCTAACAAATTTTGCACCTTACTGCCATCTATCGTTGGTTTAGGTAGTGTATTGCTGCTGTAAAATATTTCCGTCCCGCAGTTTACTTTTCTTTTCCAGTTACTTTAATACTTCCTATAAGCTACTCCTAGATGTCACCAGCGACGCGACGGTGCAAATTGGAAATATTAAAATTCCACGCTTTCTGGGAAATTATATAAACTCTGACTAGATTATTTTATCACGAATTTCAAAAATGGAATACCAAGTGGTACCTATAAAAACATTCTAAGTGGGAAAAGTAATTAAATGCGTAATTCTAGTCAGTGTTGCCACATTAGATGTGAAAACGAAATTCTCGTCGGACGTCCGATGAACTAAATGCACACGTGCATGTTTGGTTGCATACTCTCTTTGCTTTACAGATTTGATCTTCAATTGTTTTTAAATTTCTTTTGTTTCTTCATCCAATTTTTTATCGTTCCTCCTTTTTTCGGGTTCAATTAAAACATTTCTTTCGTCAAGATTCGTCTCCTATACTGACGCGTTTCTTTCCCCTTTTTTTAAACTCCTTTCGTTCTTTGTATCTCCATTCGATTTTCCATCTTTTGTCTTTTCTACATTGTAATTTTAATCTTTTGATTTGGATTCTCTTTTTTTTTTTAAGACTCTTGTCTAGGACTTATCTTCGGTACTTACCTACATTTTACAAATGCGATCTTCAGTTGTTCTCTGACTTTCTTTCTTCTTTTCTCATTTTCCAACCTTGTTGTAGATCTTTTTACTTCGAGTTTGCTTCGAAAACCTTTTCGGCCAAGACTCGTCCTCTTTTTTAGAGCTCGGGCTATCTTCAATTATTTTTTTCACATTTATCTCCTCTTTCGATTTAGTTTTACGACGTCATTGTTTTAAGTGGCGCGATCTTCAATTGTTAATTCTACTACAATAGGAAAGCAAAATAAAACTAAACGAAACAAGAGCGTTCCTCACTATGACATTTAAAATTGCATTGCGAATCACCCTGTATATGGAGGGGAAATATAGAATTTGATGGAATAAGAACTGTGGAAAAAAGGAAAGTACCCGCAATTCACAAATTACTTTGAGAAACAGTTTAATTTGAAATAAACGGATCATGTGAATTTATTAAACAAATATAATAAATTCGTTCAGATAAAAAGAAAAGTTACCAAAAATGTCACTAAAATATATTTGCAATGCAAGAAAACGCATACTGTATTTCTCTCTGTCTTCTTTAAAAATAATAAATGAAGAATCGAAAAAAATTTATAGTTTCTAATTGAAAAATAATTGAAAAAGAAACAGACAATAATGCTGTATAATTTTATCCCAGCGCCGTTTAAAAGACGGCTATACAGAACGTACTAACGAACGCACAAAATAAATTTAAAAAAACTAATCATCCCAAAAGCGAACGTGCAAATCTTGTGTCGGTCGAGGTTAGGAATCCTCAAAGCGTCACGTCAAACACCTGACAGATGTTGCTCCGTTTCAACGAAAAAGCGAACACCAGGAGGGAGTTACTCTGAGTTACCACTTCGATGGCGTTAAAGTGGTATCTCCTCTTGTTCAGGTAACAACCCTAAGATGGAGAACCAAACGCCATTAATCGAACCGTTTCACAACGATGCCCACGTAGGTTTCTCTAGCTAGCTTCCGGTTACCAAACTCCGGTAAAGCGTCCGAAACGTCGTGGGGTGGACGGAAGGCGGAATAAGATAATGTAAAATATACAAAAAAAATGAGGAAAAAAGAAAAATCTAGATAAAAGAAAATACGGATTACGAACCAAACGGTGCACAACATGACTGAAAACATACCTGCCGTAGAATCGGCGGACAGCTTTGGAAAGGTTTGCAGAATGAAAGGACTTGGAGTCGCAGCAAACAATTCACAACCGTATTATTTCATCCGTTTACTTTTTCACTCCAAAACAAACATAGTTCAATGAAATTTAACCAAAAGCTAGAACAATTCTCCATGCGGTTTCTTCGCCAAGCGAGTAGCAACAAGACTGCCACAAACTTTTAATCGGGCAGCTTACAATGCGCAAGGTTTGGGGTGGGAAGAAAAATCACATGATTCGATTAAGCGAATAGTAGGCCTGGAATTCAAACGAGTGTCTATCCGGGACAGACTCAATACAACAAAGAAGGGATGTACGGAGGCAGCTGCTTTGGCGGTAAAAGCTCCAAAAGATCAAACGGTGATTAGATATACATAACGTGCTGTCAATAAAATTCATCATTGAGAAGGCTTTGCGCTTTTATTTTATAACGACACGTCGTAGCTTAGTGGATGTGTTGCAACCTTGAATAACTGCAAGCTGCGAGCTGTCAACTGTTTTGTTTACATTTTCCAGGTATTCGATTGCGATAGTTGTGTTGCTGCATTAATTCCATACAAAAACAGTTCCTTTAAGAACTAAACCTTGTAGAAAATCGTAATTAAATGGGTATAAGTTAGGTTATGTTTATTGTATTCATATGGTTTAAGTTACGACGTGACTTTGCAAAATTTGCGTTTGACATAAGCCTACTTGATAATGTCTTTTTTAAAAGAGTTTACAATACATCGACGTTCATTATGAAATCGATCGCCTTTTGTTTTGTTTTCCTTTTTGAAGTACATAATCAATAGTAATTGATAATCAGATTTTTTGTACATTTTATTAGAAACGTTGTGTTGGGTTGGGTGATTTTGTTAATTTTTTATCAATCCTTGTCATGAAATTTGGAGCGCATGTCTTGGCTTAATGCGAAAATAAGTTATTGCAAGTGCTTTCCAAGTAAGCGTCAGAGTGGCTCTGAGCTACTGTGGAGTAACTTAGAGCTACTCCGTTATAGCTTAGAACTACTCCGACGCTAACCTGGAAAGTGCCTTGCATAACTTATTTTTCAGTTAAGCTAAGACATGCCGTCTGAATTTCATGACGAGGGTCAGGGTTGCGATTTTTAAGTAAAACTTGGCGACCAAAAATTTTCTTTTGTCCATTAGTGGGCGATTCTTACTTTTGAATTTGGCGACTAAAAAGTTTTATCTTCCATATAAAATATGCGCATTGGGCGATTTTATTCTGAAATGTTGGCGACAATACATTTGACAAAGTTGGCAACACTGACGAGGGTTGGTAAAATTAATCAAAAGAATCATTTGGTATTTGGCAGGCGTCATTTTTTGAATGCATCGCTGCAGAAAAACGTTTTTGTCTCATCTTTTTTTTTTGATCAGAAAAGAAAAGTGCGGTCTTCTTTTGTTTTTAATTACATTTCTTTTTTAATTTTAGACGTGGAAAACGATACAAGTGGTTTCTTTAATTTTTTTAAAGAGAAATAAATAATAATAATAAAAAGATCTTATTCTATTTTGTTTTTCTTTTTTATTATTTTAAATTTTCTTATAAATTTTTTTTTGATAAAATGAAACTCGTATGAGTTTCAAGTAAATTGAGAAATTTCAGTAGAATTTTGGGGAATTTAGCATCAAACCATTGGCAACACTCATTCCGATACAAGTCGAAGTCGACTTAAAAGATGGCGCTAGTAATACAACAAACATTTTAAATTTGTATTTTTAATCGGCATTTTTAGATTAATTTAGCGACGAAAAATTAATTAACTCACGCCGAATTAGTGGTTTAATGTAACCCCGATCCAACCACATGGACGCTACAGTTTCAATATCCAAGGTAATTAAATTTAAACAAGCAGTAAATTCTAACCTCAAAATTGTATTACTTTGGTGTTCTTTAGTTGTTCGAAGATTGCGTTTAATTAAACGAACAGAAAATCAATCTTGAATAGCTACAGAAAAGCACTCTGCGTTTCTCCTTCCGTTTTTACTTCGCCAATATAGTTCTAACCTCAAAAATTCCTCACCCAAATTTTAAACCGTCGCTTATTTGCAGGGGGTTTTCGTCTTTAAAAATGGTTTCACACCGTCGAAGGAGGCTCGAGCACGAAAGGGGAAGCAACTCCATAAGAAGAGCCCCAATACAAATGCGTACGCACACGAACTGTGGTACCAGTCGTACTCCTCACTGTGGAACACGATTGAGAAAAAAATTGAGGTACCTCACTCACTTTGACGGCCTTAACGTGTTGCAAGACGGCTTTTTTTTAATTAAATAGAATTTGAACCAAGACATGTACGGCAAAGTCCTCGCTAACTTGCTGGACTTCATCAAGGACAGCTACACGAAGGAAGCAAGCGAAATACCAACCGCCGCTTTAATGACGGGCATCAACATGCCCGATCACAGCGCGCAGTTTGCGACGCTGGCCAAAAAGATAAAGCAAGACATTTCCCCGCATGTCGCTTTGCTTTACGCTCAGGATTGCCAGTCGATTAAGTACCTGGTGGAAAACATGATATCCCAATTTGTGAATGTAAAAAATGAGGAGTCTTCTGCTGATGAGGAGGTATGTATGAATTATGTCGGGTAATTTTGAGGTGGCTCATTTTTTTTTAGAGTGAGGCTGAAACTAAGCGGGGCAAAATCTCAAAGTCGCGATACAATTTCGGAGTGCTCCAGACGTGGTATGAAAACGAATATAAAGCCCCATTCAATCGAAGCCCGACGCGAGCGCAGAGAAGCTTGCACAGGCACAAGGTTTTGGTGGTTGTTTTCCCCGATTTCGAAAGCTTCAACGCAAAAGTACTTCAACACTTCATTCTCATAGCAAGGTATTTATTTGCTTCTTATCCTTCAGAGTTACGCTTTCGTAATTTTTGTTTCTAGTTCTTATATTAACGTGCTCCCGTTTGTGCTTGTGTTTGGCATTGCCACTTCGTTGATGGTCCTACATAGAATGCTGCCTTATCAAGTTTCATCCAAGGTGAACGTGCAGGTTTTTAACTCGCAGCCGTCGATTGCTTACTTGAATGACGTCTTGGAGCACGTTTTCTTGACAGACGATTGTCCCTTTCACTTGGGGGGGAAAGTATTTAGTTTGTTCACGGATGTATTTCTGTTTTATGATTTTTCTGTCTTGGGGTTTATCCAGAAGTTTAAGGTAATTTTTTTTGTTGTTGTTCTATAATTGCGTTCCGATTTGTTGACTTGCGCAGTAATATTCACAGTTAAGTCAACACAGAATTCAGTGAAATAAATTCTTTTGATTTATTATTTTAAAGCTTTATGTTAAAAATCTTTTTCCTGCAGAAATTTATAATACCGCATGATCGAATAAAAATGAAATACACTTGCAAAGTTGGTAGCAATGATAAACGTCATAGTGTTGAAGTTATAAGAAGTTTATGTTACTGTGTAGCTTTCTTAAGAAAACTAAGTATATAAATAATGAGAAAAACATAATTTTTTGCATTCTTTTGAGCAAAAGATATTAACTACTCTTCTTCCATTTCAGTATGCCATGTTCGAGCACTTCAGTTACGGCAATGCCAAGGCCCTCTGCGCAAAGCGCACCAAAACCAATGACATAATAAGCAAATTAACTGAAAAAGACTGCGAGGACATCCGCCGGCTGCTCTCGTTCCGAAAACTAGTTGAAAGCGAACCCCCAGCGAACCAGATTAAACTGTTAACAGACGACATGTATTTCAAGAGCGTCCTCAGGGACGAAATCGAAAGAAATTTCAAGTACCTGAACGCATTCCACCTGTATTTAAAATGCCTTCATGTGTTGGTGAGCGATCTTCCCAACGCACCCTTAGGAAAGCATGTGAGTCTGCCAACAATTTTTTGCTTCTTCATTTTAATGTAGATATTTGTTTTAGTTGAGAGAGTTGTATGCGGAAGCTGCTTACAGGGACTTAACGAAAACCAGTGGATATCGAGAGTGTTTTCAGCTGCTTGGGTTCCAATCGAAGGAAGAACTTAGTAAGAAGGTGGTGAAAATGTGCGAGTTGTTGGAGGATGAAGCAGAGAACGCCAGGATTAACAGGACCGAATTAGAAGATGATGTCAGCGAGTTGAGTTTGCTCGTGGAGGAAATGATGGAGGCTACGTTGAATGTCGATGAATCTGATGATTTGGTTAGGCACGTCAAAAGTTTGGATTTGGGAGGAAAATTGGATCGGAAGCAACTGAAAGAAGTAAGTTTTACTCTGCCTGTACCTGATTTATTTATTAATTAGCAAGTAGTTAATTAATTGATTAATTAGATGTGGGCTTCAAATAGGCTAAGGGGGTAGGATATATCCCTCTTAGTATGATTTGTTTAGAATTGTAAGAAATAAAGAAAAACAAATTGATGGTAGGCAATTAGCTTACGCCTATGTAGTGTTGGTTGCCTATTAAAAGAAACTGATTTAGCTAGAATATTTTTGGAAAGTTTTACGTTTGTTTGACATCAATCTATGGTCCTTGTCACCAGTTTACAACTGTTTCGAGGATCCAAAAGATCGTATGCATCATAATGGACGACTATAACTGTCAAACTGTAAATGTAAATGTAAAAAAAAATAAGAAATAAGATGTGCAATTAACTTACCCCTGTGTAATGTTGTTTGCCTAATTTGAAGAATTTGATTTTCGGTTAAATTATTTAGAACATCTTCAGAAACTTTAATTTGATGAGGAAAATGATTGTTTCTTTCTCGGAATGAATTGTTAAAAACCATTAAAATAAAAATAAAAAATTAGGACACATGCCTATGTAACGTTACTTGCCTACTCTAAAAATTAAATTTTGATTGAAATGTTCAGCAGAATTTTTGGAGATTATAGATATTTTACCAAATCAAATTCGTTTTGTGTGATTTTCTTAAATGTTTATTTCGTAATAATTTTAAAGCCCTTTGTTGTCAGTGTGAATATTTTTATTGAAATAATTAAAAACAGAAGCTACTGGAGAACACAAAACGCAGCAAACCGATGAACAAGTACGAAGTAGCAAGGAAGAAATTGCTCGACTTCATTTCCTCGCTGTTCGGGAAGTACTTGCGAGACCCGAAATCCAACAACTTCCACGAAATTTTCTTCTTCGACGATGTTTCTGTGGAGAACCACGTGATTGGAACGCACAGGGCCGGCTTGCACGTCGCTTTGAACGACCCTCACTTCTACCTCCAGGTATGCCACCACCGTTTGATTCGTACGTACAGGCTGGGGCAGAAATATTTGACGTTGCTGTAATGCTGTAGATGGCGCGCCGTGTATTGCAAGAAGTAAATTAAAATGCCCGGTTGTTGCCGATTTGCAAAAATTACTTTGCCAAAACAAATAACACAAAACGAGACGCAAGTACAAGTCTATTCTTAAAATAGACCATGAATAGGATTGCCCTGTGTAATCACATGATGAAATAAATAATTTCTTTTTTCTTCAATGAATTGTTGAATTTCTGAGACGAGCCTTGTAAAAGATTTTTCGAAAAAAATAGTTAAAATGTTAAAGCAAAAAAAGTAGGAAAGGTATACAGCGAAAATTTATTTCTTTTAAAGATGTTGTTATATAGGTTGCCTCAAGTGATAGTCACTTAATAAATTTATTAAGAGTAGCACTTCAAGACCGTAAAAACAAAAGAATGATCGAAAATGTTTCGAATTTTGGTTTCTTTCTGTTTGTTTCTAAAGTACAGTTTTCCTTTGCTTTCACTATCACAATGAATTTCGGAATTTTTTCGTATATTTTCAAAGTTTTTTGGAAAAAACACGAAAATCAACGATAATATTTTGAATTTTCATTTGTTTTTAAAGTACAGGATGGGTAGAGTCGGCAGAAATTCCCCGTTGAGGAAAGATAGGGGCCAGAAATTATTTTTTTTGCGACGTCAATGTACAGGCTGTCCCAAAAATCGTAGCCATAATAAATTTAAGTGCACCTTCTTTCTGTCGATCGAAGAAATATAAAAAAATGAAAATATTTAGAATTTCAAATATTTGTTTTTAAAGTACAGGGTGAGTAGAGTAATTAAAAATTCAGAAATTCTTCGTTGAGGAAAGGCGGAGGGTAGAAATTTATTTTTTGTGACGTCATTGTATAGGGTGTACCAAAATAGTACTCACAGTAAATTTAATGGCGCGCTGCTTTTTTTCCATAAACAACGGAATTTCTGATTTCTTATGAAGACATTAAGGCAAACATTTCCAGAGCTTTTTTAAAGAAAACTATTAAGATCGTGAAACAAAAGAAAGTCGTCAGCGAATACATATTAAAAGTCGATCATTTCTATTTGTGAATTTTCACAATAAAGGGTGAATAGAAATTTCGTAATTCTTTGTCGAGTTAAAGAAAAAAGACGGGGCTTTATTTTTTATGATGACATTATACAGGGTATCTCGAAAAAAGGACTTTTCTCTCCTTTTTTCTATTGATAATGAATTTCTGAATTTTATGAATACGAACAGTTCCAAAGATTTTTTTTTGTTTAAAAAAATAAGGTCGAGAAACAAAAGAAATTCGTCGAAATTATATTGAATCTCGATTGCCTCCATTTATTTTTAATAATATACAGATATTCAGAATTCATTTGTTCAGAAAAGAAACAAAACAGAATTTATTTTTATGGTGTCATTATACAGAGTGTCCCAACCGCATCGTCAAACACACGATGAATACAAATGCTTTTCTTTTTTTGAGTCTACGAGAAATTTCAGAATTTTTTTGATACGTTGAGGCAAACATTTTCAAAGATTTTTGAGAAAACTGTTGTAAAACAAAAGAAAATCGGCGGAAATATTTTGAATTTTTGACATTTCTGTTTGTTTTTTGGAGTACAGGGCGAGTGGGATCAGTAAAGGTTCATAAATTCTTTTCGGAGGAAAGAACGAAATTTTAGTCTTTTGTGTCGTCATTATACATGATGTCTCAAAAAGAGTAGTCGACGATTTCACTATGCTAAGCCAGGATATACTCTCATACCGTCTCAAAAGTCTTTTTTACTCGTCATTTATTTCACTTGTTTCAGTAGAAACGTGATCGACTTTCAATAATTTGATAATCAAGAAAACGCCAAGAAAATTTTTTTTATCTCCACTATTTGCTTATCATTTACCAACATGTTGGGGCAGCGCCAATTTCTTTTTGTTCTCACAACAAACAAAGCCCTAACTCTATGAGCTTATCGGGAAAGTGTTCGGCTAGTCATTTTGATATTGCCTGCTGCGGCCGCGACCGACTTATTGAGTGTTTTTTTTTTGTTTCGGTGTTCACCTTACAAACTGAAAAATGCGAAACACAATAAGTGCTATCTCTCTCTCACATAGAACTCATTCACACCAGGAGATGGTTCGAATCCACATCCAGGCCCCCTTATACACTGTGTTCCGATTTCGAGGCTCACTATTGGTATTTTGGTTATTAGAAGAGATAGAGGAACGGTTAAATGGGGAATGTTTTGCAGAATTCAATCCTCGCGACAAATCTCATTTCAAATTCACCATAACTTTTTTAAATTTTAAGATAATTTTAAAAAACCAAAATTTCCCGATTTCAATTTTTCTTAATAACTCGATAACACTTGATGAGACCTCTTTCTTATTAGTGCTAACTTTTGTTTTTCTTATGGCAGCCATTTTGGATTTTCGGTTAGTTAGATAGTCTTTAAAAAGAGCTTTTCAACAACGTACAACATGTTCGAAAAATTTTTATTTGTTTTTTTATTTATTAATCTCTAATATGAAATTTGTAGGCTATGAAATGAAACACCAGTTATTGATAAGTAATTATTTTGAAGTATTAAGATTAATAAGTATTGATAATGGCACATAAATATTCAAATGAAGAAAAAGTTGATATGCTGGAAGTGTATTTCAAAGCAAATAGAAACTATGAAAATGCTTGCACGAGTTACGCTGAGCGTTTTCCGGAAAGATTACAAACACACAGGACAATGTTTAGGAAAATAATTACCAATTTATCATACCATGGAAGTTTCGACCAAAAAAGAGGTAATTACGAAGTTAACAATGGTGATATACGTCGAAATAATATTTTGCAAAATGTTACGAACAATCCAAGCATATCAGTTCGCCGAGTGGTTCGAGTAACTGGAATTCCGAAAACTACTGTTCACAGAATCTTGCAAAAAAGCAAATACCATCCTTACAAACCAACAATTCTACAAGGTTTAAACGATAATGACTATCAGCGAAGATTACAATTTCGTAGGTGGTACCTACAAAATTGTGTAGATGATGCTAATTTTCCTAGGAAAATAATCTGGACAGATGAAACACGATTTACCAATTGCGAATATTCAATAGACATAACTATCATCATTGGTCTACTGAAAATCCACATTTGGTAAATCAAAGAAGATTTCAACTTCGATTTTGTTTTAATGTCTGGTGCGGTTTTAATTGGTGTGCAATTTTGTTTTGTTTTTTGACTTGCGTTTTAATTTAGATAATCACTTAATAGGTCCTTTCATCTTTGATTACAACTTAACTGGTAACAGATATTTGAAGCTGCTAACAAACGAGATAATATCTGCTCTGAGACAAATTATTAATCCTGATAACATGCAAAACCTCTGGTTCCAGCAGGATGGTTGTCCGGCTCATAACACTCATGACGTACAACATTTTTTGAGAGAAAATTTTAATGAAAGAGTGCTTTCAAATAATGGACCAGTACGATGGCCAGGGAGATCACCCGCCCTTACTCCCCTTGATTTTTTATGGGGTACTACTAAAAACGAAGTATTTAATTTTGCACCGTCAGAAGCTCGGAAAATTTTAGAATAGAGAGGGCTGGATGTGCTAAGATCACTAAACGGAAACACACTTCGTAGAGTTTGTGACTCTGTTAGAATAAGATGTCAAGTGTGTGGGTGGAACAGAATGGTCGTCATATTGAACAGTTTCTTTAAGTACCTACTTACATCTGAACGTTTAGTATTCTTTCTTCATTTTTTACTTTTATAACTTTTCTTATCGTTTCGTTATTTTACATTTTGTTTCACACTGGCGTTTAATTCGATGGCTCACTAATTCGATTGGGCAGGCTGTTTGTTAATATGAAATGAAATGTCAGTATCGTTTTGTTATTTTATTTCATACCGGTAATTATTAATTACAGCTTCGGCTGGAAACAACTTGCTTGTACTTTAAATCGTCACTTTTCGCCCTAAATTAATAAATAACTATTACACTAATACTGTAAGCTTGCATTTCTCACTGGTGTTTCATTTCATAGCCTACTAATTTCATATTAGAGATTAATTTAGGTTTTTGTTAATATCTCCCCTACAAATAAAAATTTTTCGGACATGTTGTACATCGTTGAAAAGCTCTTTTTAAAGACTATCTAACTAACCGAAAATCCAAAATGGCTACCATAAGAAAAACAAAACTTAGCACTAATAACTTGAAAACAAATGACAATCGGGGGTTTTTGTTTATGTCAAAAACTTTGTCTTAAAAAAGTGTCTGAATATTGTAAAACTTTGAAAGAGGTCTCATTAAGTGTCATCGAGTTATTAAGAAAAATTGAAATCGGGAAATTTTGGTTTTTTAAAATTATCTTAAAATTTAAAAAAGTTATGGTGAATTTGAAATTAGATTTGTCGCGAGGATTGAATTCTGCAAAACATTCCCCATTTAACCGTTCCTCTATCTCTTCTAATAACCGAAATACCAATAGTGAGCCTCGAAATCGGGACACAGTGTATAGCTATGGAAGGACGAGCGCCTAACCATGCAACTAGCACATTAAATTAAATTATCTAATTGTTTCTGCTTCAGCCTGTACAAGAACTTGCACGATTTTATATTTTTTTAGTGTCCATGCTGCAAACTCCCCAACGACGCCGCGATTTTAAGAACCATGCCGGACATTTGCATCGTCTACAAGCTGCACTTGGAGTACGGCAAGATGATCAATCTGTACGACTGGTTGCAAGCGTATCTCAGCATCGTCGATCCTATTCAGGCTGACGACGACGAAGCGGAAGAAGAAGCGAAGGAAATTGATCCAAAACTTCAGTATCCTTTGCATTCTGGTGCTCCCTGTATAGTGTAAAAAGGTGTGTTTTCTTAACCGCTGTTATCAGGGCTCGTTTCACTTTGGCCGTCGCAGAGCTGGAGTTCCTGGGCTTCATCAAGAGCTCCAAGCGGAAAACCGATCACGTGCAGAGGCTTACGTGGGGAGGCTGACCTGACTAATAAAAAATATTTTTGTAAAAACGTGTTTGAATTTCAAATAATCCTGCAAGACCCTTGTGATTTATGCTGGAATACAACGCAATCGTAGATCTTCATCTACATTTTACTTTTCAAGTTAATTAATTTTACAGGATTTTTTTAAAATTAGTATTAGCTTAATCCTGTAGTGATTAATTTCCGCTTATGTTAATTCTTTTCTTAGGTAAATCAGTTTTGTGTTTCAGGACGGGCCAAAAAATAAACAACGTTGGATGAAACGATCGATTTGTATTGGTCACGTTAATCCTCCGTGTATTTAACAATAAGACGTGTACGGGCATAATTAAATATAGACGACCGATGACAGTGGCGCAACGTACTCGTAAAGTTAATTAATGAGGCCTAAAGTCTTGCGCCGTAAATTTACATATCAGTCTTCATAATTTACACACGGAGCGACGTCATTTCATTCGTTCTTTCAAATTGTTCTTTTTTTTTGGTAAATATAAATACAGGACGAAAATTGATTGGTTCAAGCACAACAAAAGAAAATCAGTTTGATTCGTTAAACAAGAAGAATTCGCGATTAAATTTGCTTTTAATACACACTCGATTTTCTACTACTGACGAGAATCTCGGGACGCGTTCAGGAACTGTATCGCAAGAGTACTTTGAGCATTTAAAATGAAAACCAAAATGCATAGAATCACTTACGCGAGAGAGAAAGAATATATTACCCGGAGCGCGTTTTTTTTTAGTCGGAGCGCTTATTCCTGAATGGGCCCCTGTTAAGTGAGTTTACATCATATTTAAAAAAAAAAGAAAATAAATTCGGCAGGACAATACAGGGTGATTCTTGAATAGACCTACAAAGAAATAATATTGAAAGAATAGACATCAGGGGGCATGGGAAAATGTAAAAATAAAAAAGACGACAAGAAGAAAATTGGCGATGAAATAAGAAGGAAGAAAGTGACGAATTAATCGCTTAATAAAAAAATGAATTAGAATCTATGGTACGACTAACTGTCGAAGAAGAGGAATGACAAACAAATCGAAAACGTAAAACACAATAATAAACCGTCTTATCGGTTTGGGAATAAAATAAAACACATTCGAAGAAAAAAACAAAACACGATCGGCCAGGTGAGTAAAAAATTGGGATCAATCAAAACATAATAATTAAAAAAAACACTGAAAATAACAAGTGATGAAATAAGTGTAGAGTGATTGCCGAAAAGGACAAATTAATTAGTTAACTAACAAAATAAAATACAAATGGAACCATGAACGCGCGACATGATTCATTATCGAAAAAAATGGAAACAAAAAATATAATCAAAAGACAAATTCAGAGGTCAAAACAACGTTAAACAATCGATAAATAAAAAAAATACGTATGACAACCAGAAAGAAGTCATTTGTCTTTTCAAACAAAATAAACGCTTCGAAAAAAAACAAAAGACGATCGACAAAACAAGAAAAGACACTAAGACGAAGATAAAAAAAGTTTCAAGAAAGGTTCAAATTTGAAATAAAACAAAAGATAATAAGAAGAAAATAACTCATAAAAGTAATGGTCGAAAAAAGAAGAAAAAACAAAACAAAATTATGAAGCATAGGGAAAACAATAATATAAAACAAACGCGTAAAAAAACAATTAATTGTAAAATTTACAAAATATTTTTAAAAAGATTAATATTTGGAATAAAAAACAGAGAAAACAAAAAGTAATCGTCGAAGGAAGAAAAAAAACAAAATTAAACAAAGTTGTTGTTTTGCGAACAAAATAAAAACCTTTCGCAACAAAAAAAAAAAAACAAGACGATCGACAAAGAGAAAAAAAGTTATTAACGAAATGTTTCAAAAAAGGTTAATATTTGGAACAAGAAATGCAAAAGCTAACAAAAAGAAAACAAATCATGAAGTAATCGTCGAAGAAAACAAAATGCAACAATTTAATCAATTAATTAAAAAACTACAGGAAGAAGAATTAGAAAAACATAAAGAATCAACAAAGAAATTAAAAAACAAAAGTAATTAGCGAACAAATAAAAAAATACAAGAACGGCAGAAAAGCCAACCAAGAAAGAACAATCAATAACGCAAAACAAACATTGGTTTAAAAAAAATTAATCAGAACAAAAAGAAATCATTGTTCTTCTACGATCAAAACAAAACGCGTTTGAAAAAAAAAACAAGACGAACGAACTGCAAAGTAAGATAAGAAAGGGATAAGAAATGGTATCAAGAAAAGGTAAACGAAAAAATAAAGAAAAGACGTATTTAGAGGTGAAAAGCAACGTTAAACAGTTGACGAATAAAAAAAAACTAATGACAAAGAGTCAACAAACAGAGGAAAAAATAACGTAACATAAACAATTAATTTAAAAAATTTTCAATCAGAAAGTCACGAACAAAATAAAACGTTTCCAAAAAAAGAAAAACAAAAAGCGATCGATGGAACAAGAAAAGAAACTAAGACGAAGATCAAAAAACCAAAATAAAACAAAGTGACGAATTCAGTAAAACACAGCGAAAGCAATAAAGTAACTCGAACGGTAAAAAATGAAACATGTTTCGTCAAAAACGAAACAAAAGACGATCGACAGACAAGAAGAAGATTAAAAAAAAATTTAAAAAGGCAAACAAACATTCAATTTTAAAAACTTTTTTGATCTTTGTCTTAGTTTCTACTCTCGTTTTGTCGATCGTGCTTTGTTTCGTTTTTCACGAAACTTGTTTCATTTTTTACCATTCGTTTTTATGAACAAGAAGAAAATAAATCATAAACTAATCATCGAAGAAAGCAGAAGAAGAATTTATTTTTTTTTCTATATTTTTTTAAAGATATCGATCTTCATTTTCCATTAAAATTAAATAATCATAATAGTTTTAGAAATATTAAAAAAAAATTAATGAAAACGCATGGAAATGGATGTGAAATTATAAGAACAAAAAGCAATCGACTGATAAATCGAAGAAAATGAAACTAAGAAACTGAAAACCGAAAAACAAAAACTGTCGACTTTTTTTGAATTAAAGCGAATTTCATTTTCTATTAAAATTAATTTAAAAAATAACAATAATAATTTTAACAAAATTAAAACTAATTTAACGAGTATGGAGATGGAAATGGATTTAAAAATTATAAGAACAAAAAATGCTCAACTGATAAGTGAAACAAGAAATTGAGCATCTGATAATGAAAAAGAAATTACTGTTGATATTTTTTTTTGAATTAAAAAGAATTTCATTTTCTATAAGAAATTTGAAAAAAAAAGAAAAGAACAGAAATTAAACCAGAGTAACGGGATGTAGAAAAACAAAAGACAATCGACGAAATCCGAAATTTTGATTTTGTTTTATGAACTGACGAAAAAAATTTTAAAAATTAGAAAACTCCGAAAATTAAAAACAAATGACTGTTGATATTTTTTTGAATTAAAGAGAGTTTCAGTTTTTATTTAGAAATTTAAAAAAAGAAAAGAACAAAAATTAAACCAGAACAACGGGATGCAGAAAAACAAGAAAATCGAAGAAAACCGAGGTTTTGCTTTTGTTTTATGAATCGACAAAAAGTTAAAAAAAAAGCTAGAAAACTGTGGAATTCGAAGAAAGAAAAACAAATGACGGTGAACGTGTTAGCGAAAATTAAAAAAAAATACAATCTAAAAATAAGAAATAAAATAATTTTGAAAAAAATCATCGCTACAAAATCTGACTGGCTCGAAATAAAAACAAAAGAACGTTCTCGAAAAATTTAACAAATTAAATTGGTGAAACTCAAATAACGTGAAGAACAAAAGACGATCGATGAAAATGGAACTGGGGAAAAACGAACGGAATTTTTCGTTTTACTTTTTAATTTTGATAAACTCAAGACTAATTTAACGAAAAAGGAGTTGGAAATGGATTTGGAAATTATAAGAACAAAAAACGCTCAACTGATAATTGAAATAAAAAAAAAATTGAAACTGAGCAGAAAATGAAAAGCAAATGACTTTTGAATTGCAGGGATTTTCATTTTTTCTTAAAAATTAAAAAATAAAATAAAATTTTAACGAATTTAAGAAACAATTTAATTTGAAATTCAGTTGGAAAACCAATCTGAAAATTATAAAAATAAAAAGCTATAGACTGACAGGCGAAACAAGAGAAAGGCATTGAAGCAAAGAAACCGAAAAGTGTAAAACAAAAGACGATCGATTTTTTTTTAACAACGTCCTTTATTTTCTATTAAAATGAAATAATGATAATAAGTTCAGTAAAATAAAAAAAATTAATGAATTAATAATAAGAACAAAAAGTGATCTGAAAAATCGAAGAAAATGAAACTAAGAATCTAAAAAGCGAAAAACAGTTCCAATTTTAGTTTCCGTTTAAAACAATTTATTACAAAAAAAGTAACAAAATTAAGAAAATATTTAACTAAAACTGAAAATGAAAATATTTTATAAAAATATTTTGAGGGAACAAAATAAAAGCGTTCAAAGTTCCTGTACAAAACGAATGAAGGTAAAATGAAAAATGTAAAAAAATGAACAAAAAAATAAAATTTAATTAATCGAAACAAAGGAATTTCTCTTGACACTAAAGTTTCACAATTTTTCACTCAACAAAAAAAGACGAACAGAAACAAGCGAAAGTGTTTCACTAATTTTAGGTGAAACAGCTAAATAAGTGTTAAGCAAAAGGGGACAATATTAATTCCGGGACAATTCAGGACTTTGTACTTTGCATAATCCCAGCTGTTCGAGTTTGCTTACGATTTGACTCACCAAAAAAAAACAAGAAAGAAAAGTTAAAAGTAGGAAATTTTAATACTCAAAGTAACGAAAGTTCGGTCCGGTTTAATGCGGAAATGAGGTTGTGCGAACGGAAGGAAGGAAAAGTCGACAATTGTAAAAACGAGTGGATTCACAAGCGTCCTTGTCAATGTCTGCCTGACGTAAGGCGTTTATACATTTTATGATATACCGGGAAAAATCTCCACACTTCAGATCGCTCTCGCAGGATTCAATAATTAATGAAACACAAAATTTATTGGGCAGCCTCATACAGGCTTTAAGGATTTAATTTAAACTGAACCTTCCATTGGGTAATTTATTTTATTCATTTGTTTCGTTTTAACACCCCGACAATCTTCAATAGTTCGGTTTCGCCCTTTGTTTTTTATAAGTGAACTAGGCACAAGGTGGAATAAATTCGAAAAAGAACAGTGACATATTTGCCTCCATGAAACGACAACGACCTCTCCGACTCAAAAATAGAACCATGTAAATACCCCAAAAGTTAGAGGAGCTAATTATGAATTATATGAGTGTTTTGTGTTCGTAAAATGGTAATAAAAGCCGAAAGCCGGCGAGTTATTTAAATAATAGAATCCGAGGCGCGCGAGGAGTATCTTTTGATGATGATGACGTCGATTGCATCAAGTTTTATTTATTGATTGTGTGTATTTTTTTTTTTTTTTAGAAAAGATGAATTCTCTTGCTACCAATAAAAGTGGACGGGGCCCCGAAGGACGTTAAACTAATGCACAGCGCGAGTTATATATACATTTACTTATTACACAACGTTTTCAAATAGAACGTTCATTTTAAGAGATGTACGCTGTTGGGAAATATCTGTGAACACGAGCAACCACGGTCGTTATGATTTTTAGTGTGTGCCTTACCAATTATCACTTGTCTACGTCTAGCTATGCAATCGCCTTCCACATTTTAACAACACCTTGTGTACCTTTCACATTAAAACCGAAACTTTTGGTTAACTCGAAACCGGTTACCGATTCGCTCTCCGCTTTTTCGGACGGCCACTTCCTTTTGAAATGCGCGCTCTCCCGCCCCGGCGCCCTGGGCGTCTTTTCTTCTTCTCGTCGCTGCGTTTCGCAATCGCCCCCCTGCCTTCCACTTCGAGCCTTCGCGTTAACGTAATAACAACACAACAATATCGATGGCTAATTACGCATTATCGCCGGCCCGAAACTGGGAGGTTTACGAGAGCCTAAACGTTTCACTTAGCGAGGTTTTTATACCTTCAAAAGGATGTTTTCATTGATTATTTTGGAAGCAGAAATCGTAGGGGGTTTGTTTCGCCTTGACCATTTTTGGACACCGTTGGGATTGTACACAATCGAGACAATCAAAAATCTTTGAATTTTTCTTTTTTACTGACAACAATAACTAGAAAACCGTATCGTCTACTTAATTTTTGGACTATAAACTCATTTACGGACCAGGAAGCTGAATATTCAGGAGTTAATAAAAATAGTGAGGCGCACAAAGCACTGCACTAGCAAAAAAGAATTCGCAACTTGGGCTCCTTCAAAAAATCATATCCGGACTCAATGAATTCATCCCCTGGATAGGTTCGGAGGTTACGTAAGCGAAAGATAGTCTTCGCGTATGAGGGTGTCTTAAATAGTTGTGATACCGTGTTTTCTAAATAATTACCAAAAAAGTGAAAAAAAAACGCCGTTTTCGGGGCCCCTTCCAAATCCAAGATCCGATTTTAGGATCCAGCTCCGGTCAGTGAAAACCATGGGCCATGAAACATTTCAATTCTGAGTTTGGTGCGATTCGGACGGTAATTAAGGCTTCGGGAATTTTTCGAAAGGCTAGAAACGGGAATTTTTCCGAATACGGATCTGCGTCCAAGCTAAAAACGGCCATCATCGTTAGATTCTCCGATCCTTTTTCTCACTGAGTCTAAAATTTGGGCGCACCAATGAAGTTTAGTTGCCGAGAAAAATCGCAAAGTAAAAAAGTCCTGACTTATGTCCCTTTAAAAAATCGTATCCGGACTCAACGAATTAATCCCTGAGATGGGCCCGGAAGTTACGTAGACAAAGGACAGTCCTCGTGTATGAGAGAGTTTAGAAAAAAGGTCTGATATCACGTTTTTGAAAATATTACGAAAAAGTGAAAAAAGGCCATTTTCGGGGCCCCTATCAAACCCAATACCCGGAATGTAGGGTCCAGTTGCAGTCAATTAAAAAGTACGGGCCACGAAACAGTTCAATTCCAACTTTAGTGCGATTCGGACGGTAAATAAGGCTTCGGGAATTTTTTGAAAAGCTAGAAACGAGATTTTTTTTCGAATACGGACCTGAACGCGCTCTCTCTCGGGCATCCGAGCCAAACACGACCAACATCGTTAGATACTCTTGTCCTTTTTCTCACTGAGTCGAGAATTTGGGCGCACCAATGAAGTTTAGTTACCGAGAAAAACCGCAAAGAGAAAAAGTCCTGACTTGTGTCCCTTTAAAAAATCATATCCGGACTCAACGAATTAATCCCCGGGATGGGCCCGGAGGTTACGTAGACGAAGGACAGTCCTCGTGTATGAGAAAGTTAAAAAAAGTTTTGATAACACGTTTTTGAAAAAAATACAAAAAACTGAAAAAAGCGATTTTCGGGGCCCCTCTCGAGCCCAACGCCCAGAATGTAGGGTCCAGTTCCAGTCAGTAAAAAGTACGGACCACGAAACAGTTCAATTACAAGTTTGATGCGATTCGGCCGATAAACAAGGCTTCAGGAATTTTTTAAAGAGCTAGAAACGGGCATTTTTTGAATACGGATCTGCACGCGCCCTCTGAGGTATCCAAATCAAAAACGGCCATCACCACTGGATTTCCTAGTCCCTTTTCTCATTGGGTCTAGCAATTTGGCTGTTCTGATGAGGTTTAGTTGACGAGAAAAAATTGCGTAAAACGTCTCGACTTGAGTCCCTTTAAGAAGTCATATCCAGACTCAACGAATTAATACCCGCGATTGGTTCGGAGGACGAAGGATGAAGGACCAATCTCCGCGTATGACAGGATTTAAAAAAGTTCTGGCATCATGTTTGCGAAAAAATTGAGAGAAAGTGGAAAAAATTGCTGTTTTCGGGGTCCTTTTCAAATCCAAGACCCGGATTCGGGATCGAACTCTGATTAGTCAAAAGTACGGGCCACGATACATTTAAATTTCGAGGTTGGGCCCATTCGGCCGGTAAATAAAGCTTCGGAGATTTTTTAAATAGCCAAAAACAGGCATTTTTTTTAATACGGACCTGCGTCCGCGCTCTCGGGCGTTCGACCTAAAAACGGCCATTACCGTTGGATTCCCCCGATAATTTGGGGGCTCTGGCGAAGTGTAGGTGCCGAAAGAATTTGCGGAAAAAGATTTGCAAAGTAAAAACCCCTTCATTAATTCATCTCCCCCCCTCCCACAGGCGACTGATAGGCCCTTGTCCGAAGGGTTTACCTGAAAATTGCTTTTAGGGATCCTTTTGTGTGATCTTTAAAAGAAAACTCAAAAAGGGCATTTTTTGGAGTTTTCCTCAATCGGTGCAGAGCTGGGGTAATAAAATGTGCATTCGATCAAGTTTCGAAAATAAGAAAAAATTGAAAAGAGAAGAAAACATAGGTAGACAGTAAACTCACAAAAAAAAACAGTTAAAGAGGACCGAGAAAGGAGAATGAGGAATGGATCAAGAAACTAGTAACAAATCAGAGGAGTGAATTGGACAAACAAAAGACATAAGTAGAAAAACGTAAGCAAAAATAAATAACAAGAAGCACATGAAATAACAATTGGTGAAATCACGACCTACTAGATTTCACAAGACAGAGCTCTTAGCCGACCTGCAAATTTTCCCCAAGCGATCATCTTTTATTTCTTGTTTTCCCATTGAATTTTTTTGAACGCAGTTTTTAATTATGCTTTTAAAATTATGGTGATTGAGTTTGTCTGCCCCGATAGTCTTTTGTTTTCGCTTCCTTTTTTTTTGTAACGAAAGTTTTTCTTTGTTTTTACTTTTGTTTTGTAAAATTTTAAACTTTTCTGTTTTTTTGCATATTTTTTTAACTAAACATTTTTTTAGTTTTTTTATCGTAAGTGCTGATTTTTCGTTTGATTTTTAATTACTTATTTGCATTTCGAAGTTCAAAGTCAAGTTTGATAGAGTCGCTAGTCTTTTGTTTTTGCATTCTTTTTTCTAAACAGAATTTTCTTTTGTTTTTTTTTGTTTTATCTTGGAAAATTTAGGAGCGAGAGTCTTTTGTTCTTTTTTTTTGTAAACGTTCATTTTTAATACTTTCTTTTGTTTTTTTTTGTTTTATCTTGGAAAATTTAGGAGCGAGAGTCTTTTGTTCTTTTTTTTTGTAAACGTTCATTTTTAATACTTTCTTTTGTTTTTTTTTTTTTTATCTTGGAAAATTTAGGAGCGAGAGTCTTTTGTTCTTTTTTTTTTTGTAAATGTTCATTTTTAATACTTGTTAATTGATTTTTCTTCTTTTACAGTCAATGGAGCATTTCAAAGTTCGAAATTTGGTAGCGTCGCTGGTGTTCTGTTTTGTATTTTTAACCAAAACACGTTTTTGTTGTTAGTTTTGTCTCGAAAGACTGGAGAACGACCGTCTTTTGCTTCTTTTTCTTTTTGTGAATGTTCACTCTTTTGTTTGATTTTTTTATATTTTACAACGAATCGAGTAATTCAAAGTCGTACGAGTTTGATAGCGTCGCTAGCGTTTCGTTCTTGCACTCTTTTTCTTAACCGAAAATGAAGTGTGAATAAATAATTTGACAAAAAAAAAACAAACAAACAGAAAAGAACTGAAACGAGCAACGCCGGAACACGAAGATCAAGGCGAACGAAAACCAAAAGACGATCGGAGATTTTCCGGCGGACCGCTTGAAAATCAAGAGGCTGACAATAAAACTAAAGAAAAAATTAAAACAAAAAACAAAAGCGTAAATGAAGTGCGAATAGATAGGTTGAAAGAAAGAAACAAAGGAGAACTGCAAGAAATATCACGGAATGGAAGATAAGATGAACCAAAACAAGAGACGACGATTTTTCCGCAGAATGTTTGAAAAGTCTTGATTAGGCATCAATGAAGTGCGAATATAAAGTTTGACGAAAAAAGAAACAAAAGAGAACTGAAACAAATATCAACGAAAATAAAATAAACCAAAACCAAAGACGATCGACGACGTTTCCGGCGGAATGTTAGAAAACTTTAAGAAGGAAATAAAAAAACTGACTAAAACGTTAATGAAGTACGAATAAATAGTTTGCAAAAAGAAGCAAAAGAAGACTGAAACAAAATAAAAGACGATCGACGATTTTCCGGCGGAAAGTCTGAAAAAATCTGACAAAGATAGTTTGATAAAAATAAACAAAAGAGTACTGAAACAAAATAAAAGACGATCGACGATTTTCCGGCGGAAAGTCTGAAAAAATGTGATAAGGATAGTTTGATAAAAAGAAGCAAAAGAGTACTGAAACAAAATAAAAGACGATCGACAATTTTCCGGCGGAAAGTCTGAAAAATCTGCCAAAGATAGTTTGATAAAAAGGACACAAAGGAGTACTGAAACAAAATAAAAGACGTTCGACGATTTTCCGACGGAAAAGTTTAATAAAAAGAAACAAAATAAAGGACGATCGGCGATTTCCGGCGGAAATCTGAAAAATCTGACAAAGATAGTTTGATAAAAAGAAACAAAAGAGTACTGAAACAAAATAAAAGATGATAGACAATTTTCCGAAAAGTCTGCCAAAGAAAGTTTGATAAAAAGGACACAAAAGAGTACTGAAACAAAATAAAAGACGATCGACGATTTCCGGCGGAAAGTCTGAAAAGTCTGCCAAAGATATTTTGATAAAAAGAAACAAATGAGTACTAAAATAAAAGAAAAGACGATCGACGATTTTCCGGCGGAAAATCTGAAAAGTCTGTCAAAGACAGTTTGACAAAAAGGAAACAAAAGAGTACAGAAACCAAATAAAAGACGATCGTCGATTTTCCGATGGAATATTTGAAAAGTCAAAGGCAAAGAAATAAAAAAAAACTAACTAAAAGTGTTAATGAAGAGCGAATAAATAGTTTGACAAGAAGAAACAAAATAGAACTGAAACAAATATCACGGAACATTAGATGAATCAAAACAAATGATTTTCCGTCTGACAAGGAAATTAATTTAGTTTAGTTTCTAAAAGCGTCAATGAAGTAGGTAGGAACAGATACGTTCAAAAAATAAACAAGAGAACTGAAACAAGCGAGCGGAAATATGAAAAACAAGAAGAACGACAAGAAACAAAGAGAAGAAAATCAGAAAAACAAAACTTTTCGAAACGCCGATGAAAATAATTCGACAAAAGAAACAAAAGATGGAGAGTAATGAAATGCAAAGAATAAGATGCAAAATGAAAAATCGAAAAAAGTTTTTTATTATCAAAAATCTAAACTTTTTTCATTAAAAAAAACAAAGCAAGAAACAAAAGGATAAATCAATCGCATTTCTTTTTGCTTTTACAAACTTTTCTTCCTCATTTGGAAAAACGTTTTTTATTTTTCTCTTTTCTATTCGATAGTTTATTTTCTAACCAACCTCGTTTTGTTTTGTTTTTTGATCATTTTTTATTTCTTTTCTATTTTTTAATAATTCTTCTAAATTTAGACGTTTTTGCCTCTTGTTTTCGTTTTCCTTTTACACGTTTCGTTGCATATCTCGCTTCTGGTTCATCGTTTTATTTATTCCCAACCTTGCCTTGATACCCCGGATTCATTTAGCTTTTTTTTAATATTTCACTAAGTACTCGTCTGGGTTCATTTGTTCATTGAGTTGCTTTTTTTATATCTCTTTGTTTCTTACTTGTAACAATATAATAAAATTACCTTTTATAAATAGAAATGAAATAATTTCATTCAATCAAAAGAACTTTTTAAATAAAACGCCTTTAAGTATTTTTTTTTGCAAGTTGCGACCAGTAGAACTATGGAGGGGTTCTTTCGGAGATTTTATATGGATGTATGAAACTCGTATGTGTGGTTGCCTATAACAATAACAATGACGTAAAACTCCATAAGAAAGTGGTTTAGAACCCCCATAGTATACAGGCTGTTCCAACAGTGGGTTCTCGGACAATATCTCGACAACTATTGAAGATACAAAAAAAAATTTAACGCATTTCTTTTTTTACCTTGAGAGGTCTGTAACATGAAATTATTTTCAATTATACAGGGTGAATCAAAACACTTGTACGGATTCAACTCTCATTTCAAATAGCGCCCTCTATATATTAAACCAAATTTGGATTGCTCATAATATTTTACACATTTTCTTTATACCATTGCCTATAGCTAAATCCATCCGTTTTTGAGATATTTAAAATTTTATCTGAAAACTTCCATTTTCAGCCACAATTTTATTTATCTTTAACTCTAAGAAAAATATATAGTTGATACGTAAACTTATTATAGGCCATTATTAAATGAACTTTTATCGCTACAGGCTGGTCATGGTAATCTATGGTGGCTGCAAATGGCAGTTTTCAGACAAAATATTAAATATCTCAAGAATGGCTAGGTTTAGATATTCGCAAAGGTGTACAGAAAATTTGGTTGTGACCAGTACCACTGTTTTAATTCACTTTGTATAGATGAAAATAATTTTATGTTACAGACCTCTAAAGTTAAAAAAAGATCGAGATATTGACGGAGTACGCACTGTTGGGACACCTGTATGTACTCTAAATTTGCTGTAATTTTAACTCAGTTATTATTATTATTATCTTTTGAAAAAATAATTCACGTAGATCTTTTTTATTTTACTTCACTATTTCCTCTACAATAAAGCTTGGGTCATTGTTCTTAAGCTAAAGTCGTGTTAATTATTTTTTTTTTAGCTTGAATAAGCGTTCAATAAAATCAAAAAGCGACGGACGATAAATAAATAAAAATTCAGCAAATGACGAAATAAAGCGCGCGCGTTTACGACGCACCGCATCGCGCCGAATAATAAAAAATTAATTATTGTAAGCGCCCCGTGTAAAAGCCGAATAAAAAAGTCAGGCGATTTTTATGGCGGGGCAGCGACGAGTAGAACTGAAACAGCTGTAAAATATACTATACTACAGGTATCAGAAGCACTTGTTTTAATGTCTTTATTACCCCATAGATGGCCGTGGTATTGTCCGCGCGACGGCGCCTTTGATCTCCGAGAATGTGTTTTATAGTTCGGTTTCATCACAGATAATTCAGGCCCCGGGTTTATATTTATTTTCTCTCTCGTATATTTTTATTGGTCAAAATATACGCGCGTTTTATTGCGCATAATGTCGGCCGCTTGTAATTTTTTTTTACAAGAATTTTTTTTGGGGGAAAAATTATTTCGATTCTAAAATATCGTATTGTCAAAACTCACCTCAGATCATTAACAAAAAAACGATCATGAATTAATCTAATTTAGAGATTTCTTCATTCATTCATTTGTTTCGTTTGGATACAATTACAAGTAGGCAAAGAAAGTAACTTTTTACAATCAGGCAGGAATACATGATATATATTATTTTTCCTTGCCAACTTGGTTTTCATTACTTCTCTTTCTTGTGTTTCTTATAATACGTTTTTATCCTCTAAATAAAGTGAATCGTTTAATTTTAAAATATACAGGAAATCAAAAAAGGAATTTGTAAGCTGATTTCTTTCTGGTGTTTTTCTTTTTTTTAATTAATTGAAATTGTGTAACATCAGTTGGATTGCAATCGAGGACGATGGTTAGAAAAATGCAAGGAAAGACGCGCGCCACCACATTAACACCCTGGTGATAACATGACAGCAATTTACTCATTTTCGTGTTTCATCTCGTCACGGAATTACGTCACGCGAAACGCTGACGTTTCGGTAAACAATGACCGATTTGAGCGAAATAAAGAAATCCGAACCTTGGCTTCCATTTAGCGACCGACTGAACTTAATTACGCGAGAGCGTATTAAATAATAAGCATTTAGAACGAAAATTGTACGAGAAGTTTTGTTTAAATAAGGCTCAAGGGACGAACAGTTTAGAAAATACAATAGAAAGATAATGGAGAGATTTTTTTTTAATTTTAAAAGTTGAAAGGCGAAGAAGGTGTTTTCGAAAAGGCGAAGGTCTGACATCATATCCTGAAGAACACCAGTATTCATTTTTTTAAAACTGTTTTATGTCTAAATGGTTGACATTTTTAATTTCCAAATAATAATTTGAAAGAAACAAAACTTTCTCTTTTCTATTTTGTTAACTCACAGTAATCCCTCTCGTGCAACTTGTTCGTTTCGTCCGCTTTCTTCATCACCAAACTCGTTTTCTTTCAAACGCGTCGCTTCTTTTTTCCATTTTCTTCAAATTCGGCGAATTTTGACCTCGCCTTTGCTTTTTCCCCTTGACTATTCTGCTTGCCTAGCTTCGCCTTTCTTCAATTCAAAAAAGAGTCGATCCAAGTCGTTCTTCTTCCATCAAAACAAGAGGAATTTGGACTTGCTCTGCTCCTCTTTATTGTATGACCTGATAGTTTGATAGTCGTTAATTCTTCACGACTTTGAACACTTTCTTTATCATCAACTGACTGATTTTATTGGTGTTTTCAAATTCGTCTTCCTTCAGTTGAAAATAGAACCGATTCAAGTCGTTCTTCTTTCATCACAACAGGAGGCATTTCGGATTACTTTTCACCACTTTGTTGATGATCACAATCCCTCTCGTATGACTTAGTAGTTTGATAGTCGCTGTCTTCACGACTTTCAACCCTTTCTTCATCATCAAATGACTTTTGTTAGATTGCTGGCTTCATAGGTGTCTTCATAACTGGTGATCTTCGGCTTCGCCTTATCTTTTTTCATTTTCTTGCTGGACTTGGTTCACTTCGCTAAGAATAGAACCGATCCAGGTCATTCTTCTTCCATTAAAACAGGAGACATTTCGATTTACTCTTCTCCACTTTATTGATCATCACAATTCCTCTCGCATGATTTGATACTTTGATAGTCGTTAAATCTTTGCGACTTTTATTCCTCTTTTCATCATCAATTGACATTCTCCAATTGCTGGTTTCATAGGTGCCTTGAAATTCGATGATTCTTGGGTGATTTCGCCTTCTTTCACCTGAAAATAGAACTGATCCAAGTCATTCTTCTTCCATCAGAACAGGAGGCATTTCGCATTACTCTTTGTGGATCATCACGATGCCTCTCGTATGACTTGATAGTTTGATAGTCGTTAAATCTTCACGACTTTCAGTCCTTCCTTCATCATCAAATGACTTTTCTCAATTGCTAGTTTCATAGGTGCCTTCAAATTTGGCGATTTCTGGCTTCTCCTTCTCTGTTTTCTTTTTCTTGCTCTACTTGGGTGATTTCGCCTTCTTTCAGCTGAAAATAGAACTGTTCCAAGTCGCTAAATTTTCACGGTTTTCTATCCTTTCATCATCAGCTTCTATCCTTTCATCATCATCAACTGACTATTTCAATTGCTGATTTCATTAGTGTTTTCAAATTCGTCTTTCTTCAGCTGGAAATAGAACCGATCCAAGTTATTCTTCTTCCATCAGAAGAGAAGAAATTTCGATTTACTCTTCTCCACTTTGTTGATCATCACCATTCCTCTCGTATGACTTGATACTTTGATAGTCGTTATATCTTTGCGACTTTCATCCCATTTGTCATCACCAACTGATTTTCTCCAATGACTTGGTAATTTCATAGTCGTTAAATCTTTGCGACATTTATCCCTTTTTTCATCATCAACTGACTTTCTCCAATTGCAGGTTTCATAGGTGCCTTGAAATTCGATGATTCTTGGGTGATTTCACATTCTTTCACCTGAAAATAGAACTGATCCAAGTCATTCTTCTTCCATCAGAACAGGAGGCATTTCGCATTACTCTTTTCCACTTTTTTGAGCATCATAATCCCTCTCGTATGACATGGTAGTTTTTTACTCGTTAAATCTTCACGACTATCGGGCCTTTTTTCATTATCAATTTGGTTTGTTGACTTTTTCAATTCGCCTTCTCTGTTTTCTTTTTCTTGCTCTACTTGGGTTATTTATTATTATTTGTTGATCATCACAATTCCTCTCACATGACTTGGTAGTTTGATAGCTGTTAAATCTTAACACTTTCAACCCTTTTTTCATCATCACCCGATTTTCTTCAATTGCTGGTTTCGTAGATGACTTCAAAGTCGATGATTTCGGGCTACGCCTTCTCTGTTTTACTTTTCTTGCTCTACTTGAGTGATTTCGCCTTCTTTCAGCTGAAACAACTGTTCAAAGTCGCTAAATTTTCACGGCTTTCTATCCTTTCATCATCTTCAATTGACTTTCTTCAATTACTGGTGCCGTAGATGCCTTCAAATTCGATGATTTCTGGCTTCGTCTTCTCTGTTTTCATTTTCTTTTCTACTTAGGCGATTTCGCCTTCTTTCGCCAGAAAATAGAACTGATCCGAGTTGTTCTTCTTCCATCACAAGAGGAGACACTTCGATTTACTTTTCCCCACTGTGTTGTTCACCACAATCCCTCTTGTATGGCTTGGTAGTCACTAAATCTACATGATTTTGAACCCTTTGTTCATCATCAATTTGGTTTGTTGGTTGGGTTCATAGGTGTTGCTTACTTTTCAATTTCCTTCAACTTCCTTTTTTTCTTTCTCCAGATCAAAATAGAGGAATTTCGATTTGCTCAAATCCACTTTGTTGTTCACCACAATTCTTCTTTTATGATTTGGTAGTTTGGTTGTCGCTAAATCTTCACGATTTTCTACCCTTTCATCATCATGATCTGACTTTCTTCAATTATTAATGCCGTAGGTGCCTTCAAATTCGATGATTTTTGACTTCGTTTTCTCTGTTTTCATTTTCTTGCGATACGTGGTTCACTTTGCCTTCTTTCAACTGAAAGTAGAATTGATCCAAGTGGTTCTTCTTTCATTAGAACATGAGACACTTCGAATTTCTCTTCTCCACTGTGTTCTTCGCCACAAACCCTCTTGTATGACTTAGTAATTTGATAGTCGCTAAATCTACATGACTTTCAACCTTTTCTTCGTGATCAATTTGGTGTGCTGGTTGGTTGGTTTCATAGGTGTTGCTTACTTTTTCAATTTTCTTCAAATATGGCGATTTTTGACTGAGACTTTCCTTTTTTTCCCTTTCTCCAGTAGAAGATGAAAATAGAGGAATTTCGATTTTCTCTTGCTCTTTTATGACCTAGTACTTTCGACCTGGCATTGTCGACATCAACTTATTTTGTTCGATTGCTGGATTCGTAGGTGTCGGTTAGTTTATCAGATTTTATTCAAATGCGGCGGCTTTCAGCTTCGTCTTCCCTTTTTTTCATTTCTCTGCTGTGCTTGGTTCGCTTCGACTTTCTTCAGCTGAAAATAGAACCGTTCCAAATCGATCTTGTTCCATCAAAACACGTGGAATTTCGATTTGTTCTGCTCGTGTTTGTTGCCTCTCGTATGACTTGGTAATTTGATGGTCGTTAAATATTCACAATTTTTAACCCTTTCTTCATCATCAACTGACGTTCTTCAGTTCCTGGTTTCATAGGTGTCTTCAAATTTGGCGATTTGTGGTTTCATTTATCTGCTCTGCTTGGTTCGCTTCATCTTTCTTCAGCTGAAAATAGGACCGGTCCAAGACTTTCTTCTTTCACCAAGGCTTGAGGAGTTTCTTCTTGTATTCTATGATGTATAAGTCAATATAACCGTCGTCTAACTTGGTAATTACTAAATTTAATTTCTTCTTAATTTTCTTCAATTAGTTTTTAGTTGGTTTGATGGCCATCGCTTGTCTTTTAATGTTTTCTTCAACGCTGGCGATAATCTTGCTCTTCGTCTACTTTCTTCTTGTTTCTAGTCTGGTGGATTCGTTTCGCATTTCTTCAATTTGGAAACGTAGTCGATTCAAGATTTTCTTCTACGTAAACACGAGTGTCCCTCTATATTTTGTTAATTTCTGGGTGACTTATTAGTTTCTAATTTTTTTCAGTTTTCTTCTCCTTCTTCTTTCCGAGTGAACTCCTTTCTCTTTTTCTCTTTTTCCTCCTTTCTTGTGCCCTCATTCAAGGTTGCTTCAGGTGTTTTTCTTCAAGTTACATTTCTTCTTCATCAACTTCGACCTTATCAGAAGAACTTTCGGCTTTGCGTTCTACTTTGAAGTATGGGAGAAAGCCTTGTCGAATTCCAGGGGGCGCTGTTTTGGGGTGGCTTCAAATTTAAATGACATTTGAACGATTCAAAACAATAAAAACTAATCCCTGGAAGGAACAAAATGGGGAACATTTTCGTAAAGTCGGAATTTAAACAAACACGTAAACCGCGTTACGTGTTTAAATAATGTTTGAAGGGGGAGGGTTTAAAAATAATTAAAATATGTAACGAAAGGGCAAAATATGTACTGCAAAAAGTTAGTGTTTTTTTAACTTCATTTTTCGTAGGTAAGTAATTTTTTTCAGTTTTGAGCGTGATACCCGCTAACTGATTATTTATGTTATTTATGAGCAGCGCAAATACGGTTACGGCGGGAACCGTAACCGGCTCTGATTATCGAATTTATCATAATTTATTTGCACTGTAATTCGTACCCATCAAGGCGGTAAATGAGTTATAATCACGCCGCGCACGGGAGCAAACAAAACGTCACGAAGCACGAAGTGGCAAACGTCGTTTGTTTACGGAAAAATCATTGAATCATTTTTCAGAAAATTAAAAAAAAAAATAACAATAATTATAGTAATTATAGGAGAGAGACGAATAGGAGAGAAGAAACTCGGAAAAGAATACATATTAACAATTTTGCGGGGGGTTCGGTTTTATGGGGTAGGAAAATAATCTCACAAAAAAAAAAATATTAACAATATAAAGATATAAAGGGGACGAACTGTAAAAATCTATGGGGTGACTAAAACACCAATAATATTAATATTTTTGTGCTTCACGAGGGGCAATTGATCTAAGGGGATGAATTACATCATCATTTAAAAATTTATAAAAACATTATATAATTAGAACTTATTTCTATTTAGTTTACGTTGAAGTGATATTTTTGTCTTTTCGTTGGGGACGGCGGATTTCATTGATAAGTTCCGAGGGGTGCCCGACCGTTATTGGCCCGCAATAAACGTATACCTAGGAATCAAGGAATTTCGGGTTATATACTTTTTTGTTTCCTGTTGTTTGCTTTGCTTGCCATCATTCGGAAAGGGTTGGACCACACGCAGGCGACTTCGGGAATAAAAAAAGAACACTCTCGTGGGTTTCGCGTAATTACCTGTTTGTAAAACAATGTACTGCCTAAGTTTTCTGGTAAATTCAGGAAATCGACGCCGAAATTACTCGAAAAGAACAACAGACTCGTTGAACAAAAAAAAATACTAAAGGAAAGAGATGGTGAAAATTGTCCAACTAAATGAGAGGGCATTTTAAGTAGTTGTAAATATTTTTAAAAAAATTTTAAAACGATGGAAAATTAAACAAATAAATAAAGTTCTAGTATAGTACCTTGAGGCAAACTGAGTTTAATTTTGGCATATTTATTTTTGAAACGTCAATTTTTTTTAATTCTAGAAAAGTGAAAGGCAAATTGATACTTTGTTTAAAAGATTAAAATTTATTTGATATTTTATTTCTCCTAATTTGTTCATTTTTCTGAATTTTTAAAGCTTTAGATTTAGGAACAATAATAACTTTAAAAAAGTCGAAAAACAAAAAGTGCCACAAGGCAGGAATGTTAAAAACCGTAGGTTTTCTACAGCACGGCGCTTAAATTCTTTCAATTATACAAACTTACTTACTTTTAATTTTTAAAGTTTCTTAACACTCCTGATTTTTTTTATTCGCCGTTAATGCTTCTAGATTTTTCAGCTAATCAGTCGTCTTTTGTTTTATTAAAGCTTTACTCTTCGCGAATTTTTGTTTTTGTGTGTCGGACTTGTGCTACCTTTCCTTGGCTCGAGTAATTCAAATAATATTCTATTTTCAATTTTTTTTTAATTTTCAAAACGAGAAGCCATTACATAAATAAAACAAAGTTCTAAAAGTCTTTTTAAGCACCTGTCTTTTTGCTTTTGCTTTTAAAGAAGTCATTATCAATATGTTTGCTGTTAAATACAAAAGATATAGGAATTTTCGTGACGAATAAAAAATTTCGACATGATTTTTTTATATCTTCTAGCATTTTTTTAATAATAATAATAATAGTAATTTATTTCCAACAGACAGTACATATAATGGACAATTAATAAAGTTAATAGTGTAGCTTAATAATTAGAATACGTAAAAAAAATGTGACAATAAAACTAACAAGATGCAATAGAAATTAAAACTAAGACTAAGAGTAAGACTAAGACGGGCTTAGTTTCATTAAACATTATATTTTATATTATATATATATATACTATATATTATATAGTTTCCTTTTTGTTGAAACACATCTGAACTTTCTATGAAGTATGTCAAAATCAGGATCTGCGCAAATATCTTTATAAAACCTAAAGCAAGTAATCATAGCAGAATTTAAATGATGGAAAGTGTTAGGAACATCATAATAGAAGGTAACAGGATATCTGCTTGCGATTCGTGGAACAACCAACTTAATATCACTTAACAATGAGGGACAGGAGATTTTGCAGAAATGTTAAGCAACTAAAATTTCTTCTGGATATTAAGGAATTTTCATTGACTTCAGCTAGCAGGATACTCTGGTCTTGGTGCCAAGGCGGATAACAATTATGTAATTTGTAATGCAAGTATTTTGCTAATTTTCGAAGCACTTTTCCAAGAGATTGATGTAAATTATATTATGAGGCATCCAAATAATGCAACAATATTCCGACCTAGATCTAACAAGAGCGTAGAAAAGTGACTTAACAGCTAAGATATTTTTGAAATCTTCCGTATTTCTAATAATAAAACCTAACAATTTTAAAGATACATTCGTAATATGCAAAATATGTGGTATAAAAGTTAAGAAGGAATCCATAATTACCCCTAGATCAGAGATTTCTTCTCAAGAAGTCAGCAAAGTGCCATGTAAGTTGTAAAAGAAGTTTATAACATCATTCTTTCTAGTAAAGGACATTTTTTTTTACATTTACTAACATTAATTTCAACCTTGTTATGAAGACACCACGTTTGTAACTTGTCGATGCTATCTTGTAGATCAATACAATCTGATTGGTAACTAATAACATTTGCAATTTTAAGATCGTCTGCATAGATAAAGGTATTACGTTTAATGTTGGAAACTACGTCATTGTATAATATGACGAAAAGAAGGGGACCTAAGTTGGATCCTTGAGTGACCCCACTGTACGCACAAAACATGTTTGAGTTGAAACCAGCATACTCTACGAAGATGGATCTCCCTACAAGAAGAGATTTCATTAAAGTTAGCAAGTTGCCGCATAAACCGAAAGATCTTAGGAGAATACAATGATTAACGCGATCAAAAGCTTTAGACAGATCCGTGTATATAACATCCACTTGCAAACGGTTATCTAACGCACACAATACAAATTGCGTGAATTTACATAGATTGGTGACAGTCGAGCAACCCTTAATAAACCCATGTTGTTCAGGTACAATTCTGTTTATTACATGAGAATAAATTACATCAGAAAGGATGGATTCAAATATTTTCGCAAAATTGCATAACAATGAAATGGGCCTGTAATTCGTTACAAGACATTTGTCGCCAGACTTAAATACTGGAATTACCCGACTTAATTTCCACATAACCGGATAGTGTGACGTGCCCAAAATTAAATTAAATAAATAACATAACGGTATTAACAGACAACTAATACAATCAACAATAAAAAACGCAGGGATATTATCAGGACCACAAACGTAGTTTGATTTGAATTTTTTAACAGCCTTTGTAATACCACAATTTTCAATAGAAAACATATTTAGGACTAGATTTTTAACTAGGGGTGGCAAGAAAATTTTTGGATATGTCCTTGTTCGCAGTAACATCAAAACTGAAGACCTCTCTTGTCATTCAAAAAGAAACGTTGCCAAATAGAATGGAATTTCCACGTGTAAATACAACGCAGAAATTCGATAAAATTATCTTTTGACTTTGCTGCTGCGGTTTCAATCAACCTAAATAATTTCAACTTTGTTTCACAAACAAGAAAAAAATGTCTAAGTTGTTGTAATACGAGGGTAAAACTGAATTTATTGAGAATAAGAAAATCTAGTAGGCTGTGAAAAACAAAACATACAGTGTTGTTTAGGGCAACTCTTTATCTGTCATTTGAAGCTTAGTTGTTGAAGTTACGTTAATTAGAACCCAAGTTACTAATTTTTTAAAGTGATATTACAAGTAAAAAAAATGGAATTAACCAGAGAGCATTTTCGAATCATGATTTATTATGGTTTTAAAAAAAGGTTTAAGCGCTTATGAGTGCAAAAATAGTTTAGATTCGGCTTTCAGTGAACAAGCACCTTCCTTGGCTACAATTTACCGATGGTATAAGGAATTTGAGCGCGAAAGGAATTCTGTTCAGCATCATAAAGGAGCAGGTCGTCCTCCTACGGCTGTTACCGACAAAAATATTGCTGCTGTTAAAAAATTAATTGAAGAGGACAATAAAGTCACTTATGCAGTAATAGAACATCAACTTAAGATTGGATCGTCAGCTGTTAGAACAATCATACACGATCACCTGCATTAAAAAAAGTGTTTGGTCGTTGTGTGCCGCATCATCTTTCTGATTTCCAAAAAGCAGAGCGTGTAAGAATTCGCCATGAAACTTTAAATTTCTTAAATAACGGTGGACACCAAATTTTTTCCAAAATAGTGACAGGTGAGGAAAGTTACATTCCCTTTTTCGACGTACCTACACGCCAAGAGAATCGTGTATGGATTCACGAAACTCCAACAATGACCAAAAAGCAGCGAGCTATGAAAAAAGTTATGTATGCGGTATTCTTCAGAAGTACGGACCTAGTAAAAGAAATTAAGCTAGATGGACAAAAGACACTTACAGCTAAATGTTACACTGAAAAATGTTTGCCTGAAGTATTTCGTAGAGTTCCAGACAAGGGAATTATGCTGCACCATGATAACGCATCGTCCCATACGGCAGCTTTAACTCTCCAGTTTTTGGCTGAAAAAATATAAAAGTAATAGAACATCCGCAGTATTCACCTGATTTAGCAATGTGCGACTTTTGGCTAATTTTTGGGCTTAAAAGGAATTTGCGGAGTAGAAGGTTTTCGTCAGAAGAAGAGATTGATGCCGCAGTTTACGCTTACTTTGAAGGTATTCTGAAAGATGATTGGTTGGGAGCTTTTGAACAGTGGAAAGAAAGAGTGATCAAGTGTATCATTGCTGAAGGGAATTACTTCGAGCACGTTTAAAATAAAATCTTAGAAAATATTAACCGTGTTTTTTTGTACCCTCGTAATGATTCGTGTTTCTAAGTTACCGGAAAAAAATGAACTTACCTGAACGTATGTCTTGTAAGTACACTAGAAGGAAACTCCACTAATGCAGGTACGCAGGGAGGATACTCCACCAAACCAGAAACAAGTGAAGAATTTTCGAATATTTTTAAAAAGACGTCTCTACGTTCGGCGAAACAAAAACTCAAAATTCTTGTCTTGCTTTCTGTCTACAATTTTTCGTTTTTTAAAAATATTTGATCCAGAAAAGATTTTAAATCCTAAATTTTGCGAAACGAAAACTAGAAAATCCTGCATTGCTTTCTGTCTGCAATTTTTCGTTTTTCTACCTCAGAAAAAACGTCGTTAAATTTTATGAAACGAAAACTCGAAAATCCTACACAACATCCGATCTGCGTCTTTTCTCTTTTTCCAAATTTTTAATCTAGAAAAGACGTCGTTAAATTTGCTTAGAGGGAAATTCAAGAATCCTGTTTGTACCATTTCCTATTTGCAGTCTTTCGATTTTCAAATTTTTGATCCACAAAAAAAGAGTTAAATTTTCCGAAACGAAAACTAAAAATCCTGCATCAATTCCCGCCCGTTTTTTTTTTGTTTTTCAACATTTTTAATTCAAGAAAACCTTAAACTTGGCGAAACGAAAACTCGAAAACCTCTCATCACTTTCCATCTGCATTTTTCATTTTCCAAAATTTTTCATCCAAGAAATTTGCAAACTTTACGCAACGAAAATAAAATCCTGCAGCACTTCTAGTTTGCGCTTTTCGTTTTTCAAAATTTTTGATCCAGAATAAACGTCCTTAAACTTGCCGAAACGAGAATTCGGAAATCGTGTATCCAGTTAGCGTCTGCATTTTTTTTTTTTCATTTTTGAAAATTTTCAATCCAAAAATGTAGTAAAATTTTGCTAATCGAAAACTCGAACTGTACGACTTCCTGTCTGCGTTTTTCCAGAAAACTCGTTGACAATTTTGTCAAAACAAAAACTCAAAAATCCTTACATTTTTGAAAAACGATGAAATGTCTACGTTTTTTCGTTTCCAAAAATTTTAATCCACAAGAAAAATCGCTAAGTTTAACGAAAAGAAAGTTTAAATATTCTTCCCGTGTATTTTTTAGTTTTTCAAAATTTTTATTATATCACAAAGAATGCCTTAAATTTTGAGAAACGAAAACTCAAAATTCCTGTGTTGCTTCCTGTAGGCGTTTTCTCGATTTTCAAAAATTCTGTTCCACAAAAATTTAGCAAAATGAAAATTCAAATATTCTTCTGGTCAATATCTACAATTTTCCACATACTGATACATTATAAAAATTAAATAAAACAAAAGAATAACTGACTTTTTTAAACTATAGAAAGACGTGATTGGTTTAATTATATAACCTGTGACTATGATTTTATTATTATTCGAAAAAATCACTTACTCTCTTATTTTAAGTGCGATAGGAACTGTTAATGCTGATAACAAGAAAAACAAAAAAGAATATTAAAAAAAAAAATGTTAAGAAGAAATACGTGAAATTAAAAAAAAAAAAAATTATAAATAACACAAGACCAATTTCTAAAATTTAGTACAACAACTGTTTGTCGCTCGTTAACTAAAGACGTAATTAATTAATTGTAATAAAAAAAAACTGTGATTTGATTGGAGCTATCAGTTACAGTTTTCAAATTGTTTTTATTTAAAATAATTCACAAAAAATCTAAACATGTCCCACATTGATAAATGCAAGAAACAAAAATTTTCTGTTGACCTCATCCGTCAGTCTCTGTCAACGGACGTTGTTTCAGAAATGAAAATAAAAGGAATTGATATGTCACACTTAATTGCTGATTTTGGAGTTACTAAAACAAGTCAAGTGAATATACCAACCGTAATTCTTTTGTTTTATGGTCCTCAAAGGTACATTTAAAGCCGCACCTTTGTAATATGGATCATATTAGCTATTTATTGACGGAACACCCCGGTATGTTATGGCATATTTGAATTGCAAATCAAATTCTAGCGTGATTTGATGTGTGCATTATGTATCCACCTTTTATAGTTTTCGAGTTACTAGAAGTTATCAATCAATTCGCTTCTCTTTTGTTCTTGAAATTAGAACCAAGTGTTGAACACAAAAATCCCAGAATTTTATACGAACTCTGTAAACTTGTTAACGGAAAAACAATTAAACATCGCCCTATCGAGATTCGAATCAAAATTACGTAGTTTTATCAAAACATTCTGTATATATTACCGCATATATTAATTGTAAATTAATTTTTTGTGCGAAGTGATGTATCACACTGTGTGTTTAGAGCCAATAATTTTCGAAGTGGTGGTTAGGTTCGTTTCTCTTTCGTTCTTGAAATTAGAATAAAGTTCTTAAATAAAAATTAGACCTTTTTCACAAACTCGGCAAAACTGTTGTAGCAGAAAACAATTGAACTTACACTATCGAAACAGGAATCAAAATTGACAATTTTTATGCAGACACCCTGTATATTACTGCATATTTGAATTGCAAATTAAATTCTGGTGTGAATTGGTATTTCGCATCATCTGTCAAATGACAATAGTTTTCGAGTTACTAGAAGTTATCAATTAAGGAGGGAGTCTTTTTTTTTAATTACAAGAAAATTTCAAGCACAAAAGCTTTTGTGGATTTTGTATTCTTTGAAAGGCAGTTTGTAAAATAACAAGTGAACATGACGTTATTGAAAAAATAACGAACAAATATAGTGTTGCTAATTCTCATACTAGGGAATTAGTAATGTGAAAACCTATCACGTTAGACCTACGGTGCGACACATGAAATCGGGCTAAAATTTACTGACGGATTCAAACACCCTGTATACTACCGCATATTTGAATTGCAAGTTAAATTCTAGTGTGAATTGTTATGTCACACATTATATCTAATGTCATTAGTCTTTTTGTTTTTTATTACAATAGAATTTCAAGCACTTTCTATAGTTTTATAATCTTTCAAAAGTAATTTGCGAAATAACAAATGAAGATGGCGTTATTGGGGAAACGAACCAATCCTATGTTGCTAATTCCTTAGTATGGAAATGTTCGAATCCGTCATTAAATTTTACCCTGAATTCATGTGTCGCATCATAGCTCTAATGTGATTAGTTTTCGGGTTTGTAATTCCTTAGTATGGAAATTAGCAACTCCCGAAAATTAATCACGTTAGAGTTATGTTGTCACACCTAATTTCAGGCTTAAATTTACTGATGGATTCAAACACCCTATATATTACTGCATATTTGAATTGCAAATTAAATTCTAGTCCGAATTGATGTGTCACATTGTATGCTTAATGTCAATAGTTTTCGAATGTAACGTTATTGGAAATACAAACCAATTCTGTGTTACTAATTCCTTAGTATGGGACTTAGCAACGTTAAAACCAATCACGTTGGACGATGATACGATATATGAATTCGGGACGGATTCAAACACTCAGTATATTAGTGCATTTTTGAAATACAAATGAAATTATAGTCTGAATTGATGTGTCACACTGTATGCCTAATATCAATAGTTTCTGAGTTACTAGAAATTATCAGTTAAGGATGTCATTAAATTCGTGTCTCTTTTGTTTTCTTTTTTTTTCATTACAGGAAGATTTTAAGCATAAAAACTTTGGTAATCTTTGAAATGTAATTTGTGAAATAACAAATATATATAGCGTTATTGAAAATACGAACCGACCCTGTGTTGCTAATTCCCATACTAAGGAATTAGCAACGCGAAAACCAATCATGTTAGACCTACGATGCGACACATGAATTCGGACTAAAATTTCCTGATGGATTCAAAAATGCTTTGATCTACAGACAATTTCTTAATCAAAGGTCGATCATGTGTAATTCTAGATTTAAGAAAAATAAGAAGAATGGAAAGAAAATTACGCTTAGACAAAATACAGTGAAACTGAACTTTGAAAGATCCGAAATCTCTAAATCGTTTGTGAAAAAGGTAAAACTCCTCGGAAACAAAAAGAAAGAAGAAGGAAATTTTGATAGGGCGTTGAAGAATCTAATGCCAGAAACGACGATTTGGAAATTTCTGTTGGAACTGAAGCGCCGTTGTTCTTCCACATTTTTCTTCCGCAAGACGACACCTGCACAATGCATTCCAAAAACTTGATTTATTTGCATTCTAATTAATTTATAGCTTTTTCTAAAAAAAGACCGAAGATTACGCAAAGTAAACCGCTCGTCATTGACGTCGTCAAAGGTCAGCCTCATCAGAAAATTGATCGCAAGTTGCGGACTTAAAAGAAAAGAATTTGCGAAACTGTGAAGGTGCTGTAAGGCCTTTATTAAGTGGATCTTCTGCGAGTTTAGTGACCGCCGGTGAAATACTTATAATGCCTAAAAGAGATTCGTCGACTGCATGAAGGCGATGGTGAATTTAACGGTGTCGGTTGACCGAAAGCAAATGAACCATTTTGCCGAAAAACAATAGCGCAACGTAGAACGAAAAACTCATTTGAGGCAGAGGCTATAGCTGTAAAAGACACACATCCAACGTACACCTGTACACATCTTACCTGTCGGAGGTGGCCAATGGCAGAATGGTGGGAGTGGCCATCGGATCTTCATCTTGTAGTCTTAAATTTTTAGTTATGTCGCGATAATATGTTAAGATCTGTGAAATGTAAGAAGTATTTATCGGTTTAGTGTGAAATAATAACAAATAATATATAATAAACGTTTAATTTACAAAATACTAACACGAGTGATTATTAAATGAGCATATACTAAATGATTGACGTTTTGAATTGTCTTTTCGCCGTACCTACAATAACGCCGCCAATTAAGTTTTGTGCAAGATCCGCCGCTTCCGTTTTTCACACATGTGCTAAAATTATCGCATCGCAGCAGGACGTTTAATGCAAGCAACAGGTGAGTAGTATGTTTTATGTCCCCCGGCGTATTCGCGGAGACTTCAACGCGCGAGCAGTCGCGAAACCCCAATTCGCCATACGTTTTCTAAACACAACCGTCAATCATTCTAAACATAATCAAAATCGAAAATGATAATAATGTTCAATGGCTGTGCGTTGCAAGAACCGGAAAACGCTTCAGTGATGCAACCGACGGCGGCGACTCATCGAAAACCAACCGACGCCAAATCGAAACTTGCCAATTCAACAACGTATGTACTATACTCAAGCTAAAAACTCAAGAAACAGAGCGTCTCGTGCAATTTTTTGAAAAAACTCGCCTAATTGAATAAAACAAAAACGAAAACTATGAAGTTATTTGATCAAGAAAAAGCACGATGTTTTCTTTTTATTTCTAACTGAGACACGAATATGTAAAATTTTTTGAAAAACAAACACGAAAGACGTGTCCTCTTACTCAGGTTAAACAAAAACTTAAGAAACAAAACAGAAATCCTTGCGTCACGCAAATTTTGTTTTTGATTGATTCGTTCTTTTCAAATTCAATTTTTTTCTTTCGTCTCTTATTTTTTTAATTGTGGTGTGTGAATTTCGAGAAACGCCCGCCGACACTCGCCGGTTTTTACTGTCCCAAAAACCGTCGCGAAAGCTTCCGCGCCGTTCGGTTAACGGGCCAATCGGGCCCCTGCGTTTTTGTGTTTGCGGCCTTGGGTGACGCGCGCGCAATTTGCTCTAAAAAAAATGAATTTGTGTGGAATTCACAAAATTCCTTGTGAAAAAGCAAGCAATTAATTTAAAAAGAAACTATGAAATTATTTCATTAAAAAAGAAACAGTCGGTTTACAGTTTTCCTTGCGCTTTCTGATCGAGGAACGAAATAAAATAAAATCAAAGGTGTGCGAATTTTGGAAAGAAATGAAAACAAAACACAGCTGATTTGGGTATTTAAACTATATTGACCATAAAACACGTTGTGGTTTTGGTTAATGCACGCTAATTTTCTTTTTTCCAATTTAAGTGAACCTATTGGTAAAATGATATAAAATTTCGAGATAGGCGAAAATCGATCACTTTTTCTTCATTTCTCCATTTCGGGCTGAAAAACTGGTACGGAAATCGATTATTCTGCAACTGCTTCAATGCCTCCATTCTTCGAAATTTTTGGCCTCAAGAAATAGGGGAAATTTCTGCGTGTCCCAGTTTTGTCGACTTTGTTCGATTTTTAAAAATTCTGGATTCAAAAATAGGCACAAATTCACTGTGGAAATCGATTGTTCTGTTTCAGTTTCAAGGTCTCTATATTTTTCAAAATTCTTGAGTTCAAAAAATACTGCACTAAAGTTCAACCATTCCTCCTAGGTTTCAATGATTTAACTTTTCAAAATTTTCAAAACTTAAAATCGATTATTAAGTGGTAGATTCAACGGGGCTCGGCTTTTCAAGTTATTCTATTCAAAAAGTAGACGAGAATCAGTGCGAAAATTAATAATTTTGTTCTAATTTCAAACAAAAGCTTTGGATTAAAAAAAATAGTTAAAAATATAACGTAGCAGATTCAACGCCCCCTGCTTTGGATTCAAAAGTAGACAAAAATTCTTCGTTGAAATCTGTTATTGGTCCCATTTTCCAAACCTTCTAATTTTCAAGAAATAGGCGAAATTTCAACATGTGTCAGTTCTTTCAATGTTGTTTTTATTTTTCAAAGTTCCTAATTCAAAAATAGTCAAAACTTCCTATTATTCTGGAAACTGACAAAAGAACCAAAGAAATGCGCCAAAAATGAATAAAATACGAAATATTCCTTAAATAAAAATAAACTAAAGCAAAATAAAACAAACGAATAAATTAACGAAGAATAAAGATGAATGAGAAACAAAAGAAAATTGATTTTCAATGTCTCCCCGCAAACAAACAAAAGCACACTTAAATAAAAAAGCAGGAATTTAAAACAAAAATTAAAACGACGACGGAAGGCTTTTGAAGGTCAATTCATTACAATAGAAAACGAAACAAAAGCGAAATAAAACAAAATCAAAAATGAAATAACGAAAAATAAGATCAAATATAAAAGAAAACTGACAGCATTCCGCCTTTTTAATTTTAATAATAATGAGATATTTGAAGATCAGAGGTTGACAAGGAATCAATAAAATACGAAAAATTCATTAAATAAAAAGAAACAAAAACGAAATAAAACAAACAAACGAAGTAACGAAGAATAAGACGAATGAGAAACAAAGGAAGATTTTAAATTTAGATTTTCTGTCACGTTCAAATAAAAAAACCAGGAAATTAAAACAAAAGAACAAGAAAGTTGTCGGAAGGCAAGGCAATTCTTCATAGAAAAAAGAAACAAAAGCGAAATAAAACAAAAAGCAACGAAATAATGAAAAATACGATCAAGAATAAAAGAAAATTGACAGCATTCCTCCTTTTAATTGTAATAATAATATTATTAATAATAATAATAATATTCTTGAAGGCCAGAAATTGACAAAAGATCAAAAGAAAAGCGCAAACAATCAATAAAATACGAAAAATGCATAGAATAATAAGAAAAAATGACGAAATAAAAAAAAACAAACGAAATAGCGAAGAGTAAGATGAATGAGAATCAAAGAAGGTATTGGATATTTCTCCTTTTGATTTTCAGTGTCTCTCTGCAAACAAACAAAAGCATACTCAAATAAAAAAGTAGGAAATTGAAACAAAAGAACAAACAACGTCGACGGAAGACTTTTGAAGGTCAATTCATTATAGAAAAAGAAACAAAAGAGAAATTGACAAAAGATCAAAAGACAAGCGCAAAAAATCAATGAAATACGAAAAATTCATTAAATAAAGAGGGACAATAACAAAATAAAACAAAAAAACGAAATATCAAAGAATAAGATGAATGAGAAACAAATAAAAAAACAGGAAAATGAAACAAAAGAACAAAAAATAAATATATAAATAAAAAGAGACAATAACGAAATAAAACAGGCAAACGAAGTAGCGAAAAATAAGATCAATGAGAAACAAAAGAAGACTGACGATATTGCTCTTTTTGATTTTCAGTGTTTCACCGCAAACAAATGAAAACACACTCAAACAAAAAACCAGGAAATTTAAAAGAAAAAATAAAAATAACAAAATAATGAAGGATAAGATAAAAAAATTTTAAAAATTTACGATATTCCTCCTTTTAGTTTTAATGATAATACTCGTTCAGACTTCTTTAGTCCCGATTCTCTTAGCAGAGACAAAATAACGACGTAAGTCTTTTGGCGTATAGGTGACCTGAAACATGAAACACACTAATCACTTGCCGAAATTCAGATAATGAGATGTCCGATTTTTCAGTCAAATAAACAAGCAAAAGCACGCTCAAATAAAATAAAAACACGGCGATGTTCCAATGGAAGGCTTTAGAAGAAAAACTTACAGAAAACGAAACCGCAAAAGTCAATAAAATACGAAAAATCATAAAAAGAAATTAACAAAATAAAACAAATAGAAACGAAATAACGAAGAATAATGAAAATGGAAAACAAATAATATATATATAAAACGATTATTATTATTATATAACGATGTAATAATAATAATAATAATATTTTTATTGGTGTTACTACAATAATATTATTCACACACGTCAGTAATTCTAATGATCTAGTGTTTGGCATATGTTTATCATGAGCATTGATTATTTGTTCCAGTTGTTGTCAAAATTTGGGATTAAAAAAAATACATAAAAATTATATGTAGAAATCGATTCTTCTGCTTTAGTTTCAATTTCCATTTTTCACAATTTCGGGTTCAAATGTTGACATTTTTTTTTAAACTCTAAATGTTGCGCAAAAATTCAATGCGTCGGTTTTTCGAATTTCTAACTCAAAAATAGACGATGCGAAAATCGATAATTTCATTTTAGTTTCAATCAAAAATATTGGATTCAAAAGAGTCATTAAAAATTCGTCGTAACAATCGATTTATTCCGTCCCATCAATGAGATTCAAAATTTTGGATTCAAAAATAGACAAATAATTATCATCGATTACTTTGTCCTGTTTTCAATTTTTCATTTTTTTACTTAAGAAAATAGGCGAAGCTTCACCGTAACCCAGTTTTTCCGACGTTTCTAGTTTTTAAAATTCTAGATTCAAAAGTAAGCAACATTTCAGTCGATTATTCTGTCTCCAGTTAAAATTTAATTAATTATTTTTTTTTAATTTTTCGGCTCAAAATCTAGGCAAATGTTTAATATGAAGATTGATTGTTTATCCCAGTTTCTATGTTCTCCTTCTTTTTTTAAAAACCACTATGTAAACCTATTGTTCTATTTCACTTTTGACGCCACAATTTTTCACAACTTTTAGATCGAATTTAAGGTCCCTGTTTTGGATTCAAAAAATAGACAAAAATTCGTCGTGGAAATTGATTATTTTGTCCCATTTCCAATGTTTCCATTTTTCCAAATTTTTGGGATCACGTTTCTTTGTTTTAAAATTCTAGGTTCAAAAATAGGTAAAAATTCAATCGATTATAATTATTTCGTTCCCTGTTACAAAACTTCCACTTCTCAAAATGTTTGAGCTCAAGAACTAGGTAAATATAAGCTAGTAAATGATTGTCTATTTATTCCAGTTTCATTGTTCCCGTTTTGTCGAAGTTTTCCACAATTTTGAGATCGGATTTAATGTAATTTTGGGGTCGTAAAATTGATGTATTTTTAACTTGAGAATCGATCATCATACTTATTTCAGTTTCAAAGCCTTAATTTTTTTTAAATTTCGAATTAAGAACGTCACACAAGAATTTAACACCTCAGTTTTCCAAATTTCTAACTCGAAAAATGGGTTAAAATTCAGCGCGAAAACCGTTTTTTTTGTCCTAGTTTAACTACTCCATTTTAAAAAAATTTGTATTCATAATTGATAGGAGTAATTGTTTTAACACAGAATATTTGAATTAAGAACGGTATTTTGTATTCACCAGACATTTCCAATTATTGTCCAAAATATCAACATTTTTAATATTGTGTCCAAATTCTTAATTCAATAACTCATGACGTTTTACAATAAGTATCGAATTATTGTTATTACTTCTTATTGTTACTATTATTATACATTACTATCTCTTATATTATATTGCTCTATACTTTGACCTGTTTTATGTCATTTTATGATCTATAAGACGAATAAACTATTACTGAGAAGGTATTACTTAAAACATGGAAGAATTCAGTATGAAAATAGGTTATTCTGACCCAGTTTCTATTTTAAAAATTTTTGGGCTTAAAAAATTGATGAAATGTCCCAGTTCTATCAGTACGTCTATATTTCAAAAATTCAAATAGGAAAAAAATCAACTAGAAATCGATTTTAACTCCATTTTTTTGGGCTCGAAAACTAACCAAAGTCCAACGCAAAGGTCGATTATTCGTCGCAGTTTCAATGCCTCTATTTTTTTGAAAATTTTGGGCTCAAATACAGACGAAATTCCAACGTAAAGATCGATTGTTCTGGTCCAACTTCAATGCCCTATTTTTTTTAAATTTTTAATAATATGTAAAAAATTAATGTGATTGTTAACATAGTTAAAAAAAAAATAATTTGATATTGGAAAATTCTGCAGAAAATCGATAAAAACTTGAACCCCACATAAATACGAAAATTCGATTGAATGTTTAAAATGAATCGGAAAACTTGCTTTCCCTAAAATGTCAATTTGTTGTAATTATTACATATACCGGGTGTCCTACAAAAAAACGCCCCAAGCCATAACTCCTTTATTTATAGACTAATTTTAAAAAACAAAAAGGCAAATGAAATGAGACTAAAAACATTATAAAATGTGATCAATTAATTATTTTTTTAGTTACCATCTTGGTCAAACGACTATCAATTTTTATTTTTTAAGCGGCTTTTTAAATTATTGTATTTGGTAGAGCTACTTTTTCTAAATTCAATGATGTGCAACACTTTAAGTTTTGACCAGCAAATATGCCAGAAAATATTAATAAAAAAATTAAAATTAAGTGTGCAAATGTAAGTTGCTATGGAAAAAAAAATTAAAGATTGAACTTTAAAAGGGTGGTGTTGATGTAAAATTGTCAAACACGCTTTGAAAAACAACTGCAACGTGTAGAATATTTATTCAAGAAACTAAATAGCGACATGAAAAAACCTAAAAGATTAGTGCACAAAAATCTGTAAAAGTTGCTCAAATTGACGAGCATTTGCTTCAACACAAAGCTGACATCTTTTAACTACTCCGTAAGTCGCGCTCAATAACGTATCAGGAAGTATAGCACGACAAGTGTTAATAATTCTAGCTCGCAATATTTCCTCATTTTCAGGACGTGTTAAATACACGTGATCCTGAAGAAAACTCCACAACCAAAAATCTAGTAGTGTAAGATTGGGGGAACGGCAGGCCACCGAACTGGTCCGAAAGTTCCTATCCATCTTGCTCCAAATGTTCTATGTAGCCAGTTAACGTTAATTCTGGCTGTGTGGATTGGCTCCAATTAATTGGTTGCCTAAAATGTTACACTGAACCTTTGTTGAAAATTAGTTTCTACAAGAACTCTTGAATTTTCTTGACACCAATATCGGTGATTGTTTCTATTAAAGATGCCATTACTGCCGAAAGTGCACTCGTCGATCCAAATAATTTAAAAAAAAATTGGGTCCCCTTGTATTTTGTTTAAATAAAAATTCCAAAAACCTGTCTTCGCTCAGATCATTTCTTCCTAAGCTATCCACTTTCTGAGGAATGCAGGGATGAAATTTGTACTTTTTCAAAACACTCTGCACAGTAGATTTTGATGTCCCAGTCAAACTGCTAATTTCACAAACAGAGGTTTTTGAATTTTCCTGAACACTAAGGAGAATATCCAATTCCGTATTTTCCTCGTACTAGCGGTTCTTTTGTTTAAGTTTTTTTGAAAGATCCATAATTTCTTAAATTTAATTCTAGTCTCGAAAATTTGCGACGATCCGGAATTTCTCTATTTGGAAATCTATGCCTATAGAGTCGTACTGCTTGCCTGCTGTTCTTATTACATTCAAAATAAACTTGCAATAAGTCAATCGACTGGTTATAATCTATTGTAACCAACAATTTTAAACAACTTTTTAAACTGTAATAAACCAAACTACCTGATAAAATCTTTCTTTTAGGAAACAATAAGTTCATAAAGCAAGAAGAACTTGCTTTAAACAATAACTGCGCAAAACAACGATTAATGATATTATTTTCACGGCTCACTTGAACATTTTTATAAAATGGACATTATGGGGTTATGGCTCGGGACGTTTTTTGTAGGACAACCTGTATAAACAAAATCTTCGAAGATATTTGACCATAATAATTTTTTTCTTCTTCACTTTTCAACCCAAGTGAAAACTAGTAGTATAAACAAATTTGTCAGTATTTTCTTAACGGTTTATTGAAGAATCATCCTGTATGTGTGTATATGTACGTGGCGTATGCGCCATTTGCTAGAAAAAGAGACATGAATAGGCGCTAGCTAGCTCGTTCTAGCTTCCCTATCTGTTTACTTTTCTGTTTATTGCTTCTCTCCACCGTTTCTTCAGTTTTCCTATTTTACGTTGCCTGTGCTAAATTTTTTACGTCTCTCTCGTAGTTCATACTTCCTAGGTGTCCCAGCCATTGTAATCCTACACATGTAACGAATTCGTCAACTACTTTTCTTCTAGAAAGTTCATACATCTCAGACTCATTCTTCTTTCCCTGTCTCTTGTGTCTTCTTCTTGCCAAAGATACTTCTTAATATTCTTCTCTCTCAGTTTGGTAATTTCTCTTTCTTTTTCTTAATCATAACCCAGGTCTCGCATCCGTAGGTTAGTGTTGGCCTTAGTACTGACTTGTATGAGGGTCAAGCTGAATTTATTGAGAATAAAAACACGGTTAATATTTTCTAGGATTTATGTTGTACCTTCAGCAATGATACACTTGACCATTCCTTCTTTAGACAGTTGAAAAGCTCCTAACCAATCATCTTTCAGAATACCTTCAAAGTAAGCGTGAATTCCTTTTAAACCCAAAAAACAGTCAAAAGTCACACATTGCTAAGTCGGTGAATACGGCGGATGTTCTATTACTTCTATATTTTTTTCAGCCAAAAACTGGAAAGTTAAAACTGCCGTATGGGACGATGCACTATCATAATTCCTTTGTCTGGGACTCTACTGAACACTTCAGGCAAACATTTTTCAGTATAATAATAATAATAATAAAGTTTATTCCAAAACAACTGTATGTGCAAATTTTACATGTTTGAAAATGCGTCAGTATAGAAAGATAGTATACAAAAAGCCAAGTGACAAAAATATTCATATTTCTTTACCTAGAAATACTGTTTTGAGACATAAAAGTGTTAATCTGTAAGGCAATGAACATTTTCACGCAAAATTAACAGCTAAATAATATCAATTTTCTAAGATCTCCACTAGAAATCTGAAGACTTTTTGTTTGGAAGTATTTACATTTTCTAGCATTTTAATGTTAACCGGTAATTTGTTATAAAACTTCATGCAGGCGTAGAAAGTATAATTTTCGAATTTACTTAATCTATGTATAAGATATAGAAAGGAAAATTATTTCTAGTATCGTATTTACTCACAAACTTATTTTCATAATTGTTAAATATTTGTTTGTTTGCGATAAGGTATGATAAACATTTATATACCTATACAGGATTCGCGACACAATATTCTAAAAAGGATTCTCACAGCTTTTTTTGCACAGCAAAGACATGTTTAACGTTACAACTTCCACCCCAAAAAATAATCCCGAACTGGAGGTGAGAGTAAAAATTTGAGAAGCACACAATTTTTAGTGTTTCGAAACTTGTATGTGAACTTAGAGTTCGCAATCCAAAGCAAACTGAACTTAATTTTTTACATAATCCATCTACGTGCACCTTCCAGTTCAATGATTTATCAAGCCATATTCCAAGATGTTGAACACACTCATTTATTACAATTTTTTTGTTATTTAAGATTATGGAAGTGAGTGTTTCACTAAGATTTAAATGCGTAAAAAAACACCTAGCTTTTACTTCATTTAGAATTAAATTATTTTTGGAAAACCAATCATTAATGTCTTGTACGCAACGGTCACCATATTCTCTCGTTGTTATAAAATTGTCACTATTTATCAAAACGCAAGTGTCATCAACATAATTTGAAGTCTTGGAAAAGATATTCTCTGTAGCTTGAGGTAGATCCTTCATGAAGAGAAATAATCCCAGAGTATTCCAGAGTAAATCTCCATCAAACTGGATTCTACTGTTCCTTTTTCATCATTGAGAACTACCTTTTGAAACCTCCGTACCAAATACTCTGTCTTTTGTCCGTCTAGCTTAATTGCCTTTACTAGGCCCGTACTTCTAAAGAATACCGCATACATAACTTATTTCATAGCTCGCTGCTTCTTGGTCATTGTTGGAGTTTCCTCATCTTCGTAAATACATACACGACTTTCTTGGTGGGTAGGTACGTCGAAAAAGGGAATGTAAGTTTCGGGACCTGTCACTATTTTGGAAAAAATTTAGGATACGCCATTATTTAAGAAATTTAAAGTTTCATGGCAAATTCTTACACGCTCTGCTTTTAGGAAGTCGGAAAGGTGATGCGGCACAAAACGACTAACCACTGTTTTTAAACGCAGGTGATCGTGTATGACTGTTCTAATAGCTGAGGATCTAATCTTGAGTTGATGCTCTACTACTGCATAAATGGCTTTATTATCGTCTTCAATTAATTTTTTAACAGCAGCAATGTTTTTGTCGGTACTACTCGCAGGAGGACGCCCTGCTCCTTTCTGACGCTGAATAGAATTCCTCTCGCGTTCAAATTCCTTATACCATCGGTAAATTGTAGCCAAGGAAGGTGCTTGTTCACTAAAAGCCGAATCTAAACTATTTTTCCACTTATAAGCGCTTAAGCCTTTTTAAAATCGAAATAAATCCTGATTAGAAAATGCTCTTTGGTTAGTTCCATTTTTTTTACTTGTAATATCACTTTAAAAAATTAGTAACTTGGGTTCTAACGAACGTTACTTCAACAACAGATAAAGAGTTGCTCTAAATAACACTGTATGTTTTGTTTTTCACGGCCTACTAGATTTTCTTCTTCTCAATAAATTTAGCTTTACCCTCGTATAATCGCAATTTCGTATTAATACGTCTTTTGATTTTAGAATTATATTTGGGCTACCTACACATTTGTTGGTTTTTGCTATTCGCAGATCAATTTCTTTGTCTTGATTACATTTGTTGGTTATCACGTTGCCAGTGCTTCCAAGTATATATAATGTTCAATGCCTTCAAGTTTCGATACGTCACGCGTCGTCGTATCCCCTATGAATTATTAAATTTCGTTTTTTACGTTACAGTTTAGGCCCACGAATATTGCAGCTGTTACAAATTATTTCATGACTTTTTCTAATTCTCGGCATTAGCCAATACATTACCTGGTGATTTTTATAGAATAGCAGTCTTTTTCTATTATAGAATAACATTCCTTTTCTATTTATTCCACTTTTCCGTATAATTTCTTCCAAAAACCGCCATTAAAGAGTTATAGGGTACGCACTGGATAATCACCAAGTAACAGTTACTTACACCACAATTACCATGTCGCGCGATGTCGTGACAATGTGGCATAGTTACTTACACCGTGAGATTAAAAAAGTTATCATCTAAGCATTTTTTGTGACAGACCATAGCTTTATCCTTCAGATTTTAGTTGCAGGAAAACTTTCCTCTGACTTTCTTGTTTATAAAGTCGGTGAATTATTCGCCTTGCTTTATTCTTCGATTTTTTAACCATCCTGAATTCTTATTATTATTATTATTATCTTTTCCCAAAATTTACATAATCTAACGAATTAAAAAAAAGTCACTAAGTACGAGCTAATCGCAAGTAGCAGGATTCTCGTGTATTTCGAAGTCACCGTTTGAAGAATGCTTTTCTTATGTTGACCATGTATTTTATGTTAGACAATTTTTCCTGGAAGTCTATTTATTCGTCTACTCCCAAGCACCTACCTTGTTTGGGGGTACTACGTTCGTTCGGCAAAAAAAAAAAAAGAAACGAGTCTTCATTTACCCGGCGCGTCCAGTTGCTGTTAGGTACACGCCAATATTTGCCCGCGCTGTATTTTTTCCGAGCCAAGAAGAGAAAAGAAAGGAGAAAAATTCCCAAACATCAGTGGGCGACCGCGGGGCAAACAGCGGCGTGCCATGTTGGTTTTTCTCAAGACGCTGCGCGGCGTCGCTCCGTTTCATCTTTCCCGAGGCCCGAATTTAGAATTTGACGGCGAATCGCTTGAATATTCATTGGCGCGGTATCAAGGACTTCAAAGTAAACTTTCTCCGCGAGATGCGATGCATAAAGTAGCAGATTGCACTCATAAATTCAGTTGGACGCGACTTGTGACATCTTTGGGCGAAATCTATTTCGAAATTATACTCACGATTTCTTTCTCTGTTCCTAACGCTCTTGTGTTTGATTTTTTTTTTATTTATCGTCAGATCACCACCGAAAGGTATGACTTTAGATTGTGAGTTAAGTCTATAGTAAGTTAGGTCTATAGAAAGTATTGATCTGTAAGTAATAAGTCGACGTTCAATGACAAGTTGATAAAAAGAATCGAAAAAACGATTATTTTGAATTCTTAAGAAACATCAAAAATAAAAGAAATTTTTAAAAATAAGGTTGGCAAATAAAAAAAAAAAGAAAATCGACGACTCTCTAGCGTAAAGCGATTTTTGTTTTCTCGGAAATTAATGACTGGTAAAAAAAACAAAAGCAAATTGTAAAGAAACAAAAGATTATTAATGGTAAAAAATCACGTGTTTCTTTTTTTTTTATTTTTCTTAATTTCATTTCAATTTTTTTCCACATTTCTTTTCAATTAATCTACTTTGAGTGCATGCTCTCCTCATTTGATACTCTTTTCCTTCCAATGCCTTGTTATCCTCGATCTTCCCTTTTCTTCTTTCCTGAATCCTTTCCACCAAAACCATTTCATCTCCCTTTTCCGGTACCTCATTATGGCTTCGTCTAGTAATATTGCAAGCACTCACGTCTTCTTCATTACAGTTCCTCTGTACTTCCCCCTTTCCTTCTTTTAGTTTTGGGGATGGCCTTTTTTCCACGACGAACTCGAATGCAGCAGGACTTAATAAGTTGGTGGATCGTCTTCATAATTGCTTTTCGACCAATCACAAATGGAACAGCAACTATTACCAAAAACAAAACAAAATTCTTGAGAAAAATTCACCAACTAGAAAACGTAATAAATCAAGATAATTCGAATTGGGAAAATTTCGTTGAAAAAAACACTCCAATCAAACTCTTCCTAATTAAAATGGTAAGCACGCTCGCGACGTCTGCGTGTTGCGTAACACGTACCACCACGTTCCTTTTTTTTTTGTTTACCATAAACCGAGCAATTTAACCACGAAATTACATCTAAATATTTAAATAAATAAGCCCCAGTTAATTTCGTAAAAATTAAATCCCCAAAGAACTCACCTCGATTTGATTTTTTTTCATCACATGGAAAAAGTATCAATCAAATCCTAAATTCTTAATTAAAACGTCTTGTCTTAATATACCTATACGTGTACTAATTAGGTTAATCTGCGCGTTTTTTCGCGGGTACCCTATAAGTGAAAGGCGCCCCCCTCGTTTTCGTATTCTTACCCTAAATCATAATATTTAGGTTTTCTTCGGCGCGGCGCTAATTCGCGTTACTTATTTTCGGCTCGTCATAGTCCTCGTTGTTTAAATTAAATTTAAATAAAAATCACGGGCGTGACGTAGCGGTTTGTACACGAAAAACGAAGCGGCGTTTTATTACATTCTAACGAATTGATAATTGGCTGTGACGTGTTGCTTACTTAAGGCATTATTCGCGTGAAGCACTAAATTAATTTCGCGGTGATGAATTGAATCTGCGATGTGTCATCGAAATTTCGACAGGCAATTCTGCCTCGCGACAATGTTGGTTTTATTTCTACGAAATTAAATTGAATTTTATTTAAATTGCAGAAGTCCAGACATTAAACATTTGTACTTATGATGTACAGTTGAAGCGAAACTGTTGTAACAAGAAACAAGCGAAATTTTAGAAAAGACATCTGATAAGGCGTCCGCAGCCGCAGCCGACGGTGTATGACAACTTGTGGCTTGAAACGATTTTAAAAAGTGCTATACTGAACATCACTATCTAAAAAAACAAAAAAAAAAAAAAAAATGTCTAGTAAGTCGTCTGCGGTGACAATTGGGATTAGAAACAAAATTTTTAGTATCTTTCCCTCGTCTTCAAGCACCCAGCATACCAGCAAGGAAACTTCTTCGCGTTATTAATTAATCTTAAAAATATTCTGTATATCAAACAACAAGAAACAAAAAAAAACATCTAGTAAGTCGTCCGCAGTCGCAGCCGGTGAGCGGGTCCGTTGATAAATGTTGGGCTTGAAAAGCTTTTGAAAAGTGCTGTACTAAACACCACCCTCTACATGTCTACTAAGTCGTCCGCAATTGCAAACAGCGCGGGGTTTGAAGACTAACTTTTATTACATTTTCCTCGTCTTCAAGGCCTTACCCAACGTCAAGGAAATTTGTTTATTTGTTGCATTGTCAACGAATCTTGAATTTGTTTAAATCATACAACAGTAGCAGTAGCTGATTGATCCATTTGGGACTTCAAATGGGTTTAAAAAATGCTACACTGAGTATTGTACTACTCTCCACATGTCTGTATGCAATATGAAACAAGCAAAAAACAAATAATAAGCATCTAGTAAGTCGTCAGCAGTGGCAATCGGTATTTGACATACAATTTTGATTATAACTTTCTCGTCTTCAAGCATAACAACTGCCTCCAAGGAAACTTCTTCGCGTTGCTAGCAAGTCTTAAAAATTTTCTGCGCATCATTCAACGAAAAACAAAAAAGAACATCTAGTAAGACGTCCGCAGTCGCAGATGCCGGGCCGCTTGATAAATTTAGGGTTTAAAACGATTTTAAAAAGTGAATATCACTCCTCAAATGTCAGTAAGCAATCTGAAACAAACAAAAAACAAAAGAAAAACGTCTAGTAAATCGTTCGCAATGATTATCGGGATTTTAAATAAGATTTTTATTATCTTTTCTCTTGGATATATCGCCAAGGATACTTCTTTGCGTTGTTAATAAATCTTAAAATTTGCTACGTATTAAACAACAAAAAAGGAACATCTAGTAAGGCGTCCGCAGTCGCAGTAGGCAAGCTAATTGATAAACTTGGGTCTTGAAATGGTTTTAAAAAGTGAATACCATCCTCCACACGTCCGTATGCAATCTGAAAGAAGTAAAAAACAAAAGAAAAGCGTCAGGTAAATCGTTCGCAATGACTGTCGGTATTTTAAATGAGATTTTTATTATCTTTTCTTCTTACATATATCGACAAGGGCACTCCTTTGAGTTGTTAGTAAATTTTAAAATTTGCTATGTATCAAACAACAAAAAAGGAACATCCAGTACGACGTCCGCAGTCGCAATAGGTGACCCGATTGATAAACTTGAGACTTGAAATGGTTTTAAAAAGTGAACACACAATGCAATCTGAAACAAGTAAAAAACAAAAGAAAAACGTCTAGTAAATCGTTCGCAATGACTATCGGTATTTTAAATGAGATTTTTGTTAACTTTTTTTCTTACATATATCGACAAGGACACTTCTTTACGTTGTTTACAAATCTTAAACTTTGCTACGTATCAAACAATAAACAAGGAACATCTAGTAAGACGTCCGCAGTCGCAGTAGGCGAGCCGATTGATAAACTAGGGACTTAAAATGGTTTTAAAAAGTGAACACCAACCCCACATGTCTGTATGCAATCTGAAACAAGTAAAAACAACAGAAAAACGCCGAATAAATTGTCCGCAATGGCAGTCGGCATTTGAAATAAAATTTTTATTATCTTTTCCTCATTCATATGTCGACAAGGACACTTCTTTCAGTTGTTAACAAATCTTAAAAGTTGGTATGTATCAAAAAACAAAAAAGGAACATCTAGTAAGACGTCCGCAGTCGCAGTAGGCGAGCCGATTGATAAACTAGGGACTTAAAATGATTTTAAAAAGTGAACACCATCCCCCACATGTCTGTATGCAATCTGAAACAAGTAAAAACAACAGAAAAACGCCGAGTAAATTGTCCGCAATGGCAGTCGGCATTTGAAATAAAATTTTTATTATCTTTTCCTCATTCATATGTCGACAAGGACACTTCTTTCAGTTGTTAACAAATCTTAAAAGTTGGTATGTATCAAAAAACAAAAAAGGAACATCTAGTAAGACGTCCGCAGTCGCAGTAGGCGAGCCGATTGATAAACTAAGGACTTGAAATGGTTTTAAAAAGTGAACACCATCCCCCACACGTCTGTATGCAATCTGAAACAAGTAAAAACAAAAGAAAAAGTTTAGTAAACCGTCTGCAATGGCAGTCGGCATTTTAAATCAAGTTTTTATTATCTTTTCCTCATACATATATCGGCAAGGACACTTCTTTGCGTTGTTTACAAACCTTAAACTTTGCTACGTATCAAACAAAAAACAAGAAACATCTAGTACGACGTCCGCAGTCGCAGTAGGCAAGCCGATTGATAAACTAGGGACTTGAAATGGTTTTTAAAAGTACTATAATGAGTACCACGCTCTTCAAGTCTGTATCATAGGTCTATATGCAATCTGAAATAGAAAAAAACAAAAGAAAAGGCGTCTAGTAAATCGTCTGAAGTTGGAGCCGACGACATTTTAAAATGTTTATTGTCTTTTTGTTTTTTCTTGCATTGTTAACATACCTTTTTTTAATTTTTTTTTTGTAAATGAAACAGCAATGAACAAAAAAAACATCTAATAAGATGTCCACGTTGACAATCGGCATTTGAAATAAAATGTTGATTATTTTTTTGGGTGTCTTGAAGCCGATAAGGCAAGGAAACTACTTCGATTAATAAATTTAAAAAATGTACATTAGGCAACAAAGAACAAAAAAAAAACATCGAACAAGTCGTTCGCAGTCACAACCGGCGGTGGTACACGTCTATGCGCAATCTAAAACAAACAAAAAAGTACCAACCGGCACTTGAAATAATTTTTTATGTTTTTTCTTCGACTTCAAACGTACGTACACGCGGAAATTTCTTCTTCTTAAAAATGTTATATATGTCAGACAACAAAAAGCAAAAAGAAAACATCTAGTTCGTCGTTCGCAGTCTCAGCCGGCAATATATCGTTTAATCATTAGCCAAAACGTTTCTCCGAGATTTCTTGACATATTTGGGACTTGACACGATTTTTTAAAAATACTAAACAACTTTGCCTTGAACCTTAAAAGCTAATATTTATGAGAACTAAGAAAAAATATTATATTTTCTAGATGAAATTAAAAAAATATATATATTTGACTGGGATCTAATTAGTTTTTTGGCATCTGCTTTTGTTTCATTGCTATTATTAAATATGTCAATTCGAGACGACACTGACAAAAAAAAAAAAGAATAACCACAGGGTTGCCAGCACTGCTGGAATTTCTTAATTAAAGTAATTTTTTAAGTTTAAAATCAATTATATTTTGTCATTTGTTTCTTTTGACATTTGAAGTAGGAAATAGAATCTTTATTTTCTTTTTCTCGTCTTCAAACGTCACACAAATTCTTTCGAAATGTCAAATTTTTTCAGAAATTTCTGCTCCGTTGTCAAGTTGCAAAACTAAAAAAAACAATGCATTTGCAACGTTGTAAAATTTTGGAGAATGTGCAAAATTGTTTTAGTTTTTAAAAGAATTGCAGAGCGAGAATCAGTAACGTTACAATCTTCTTGGTGATTCCAGAAGTTTCGACACGCGCTCTAGATGGTGTTGGAATTGTACTGGAAAGTTCTTGAAAGATGAAACCTATATAAAAGCCAAACAGGGGGCGCAATTTTAATCAGTTTTCTGTGAAGAGCAAGATGTGAATCCTATGAACCGTCCAGTTTGCTTTTAATTTTTAATTTCCGACTAAACAAATAGCAATCTAAGAAAGAATTAGGGACGAGCCATAAAATATTATACCGGGTGTTTTTTAAATTCTTTTATCAACTCTTATCATTTCGTGTGAAACAGCATCAAGGACCGCATTGACGATTTCATGGCCAAAGTAGATGACAAATCACTTGATATTACTGTTGTGGCCACTATAAGATGTTTGTTTGGGAGTTCCTCAAGGTTCGATCCTTGGCCCTGTCCTTTTCTTATTATATATAAGCGATTTATCCAATATTAGTAATTCTGTGCATTTCACGATGTATGCTGATAATATTTTAGTGATTGTTAAATTTTAGATTTTTCTTTGACTTACATATTTCCATCGCCTATGTAATCTTATATTTATATATGTATGTACTTGGAAATTATTATTCTCAAAAATAAAAGGAAAATGCTCTATTTGTTTTATCTGTTAAAAAAGGCCGTTATAAAAAGCCCCGTCTTCGCAAACGCGTGAAAATACGAGGGTTGTCGCGAATCTGTGCGGCGTTGTTTTCAGTTCGGTCATAAACTCTCGTCTGACGATCGCGAAATCGAACTATTGTAAGATTGTCGGCATCTTAAAATAAATTAAATCAATTTCTTAACGTAAGCTTCAATTAATCTTAATTAATTAATCAATTAAAATATTTTTTTATTGCATCCTGCAAGGGCAAGGCCACTTAGGCGATTTGTAGGGTGGAGATATCGCCGTTCGCCATGGCTGTACCATCTTTAGGGGCACAATATTTCATTAATTATTTTTGAAAAACTAAAATACATAAAGCAAATTTCTTTTTATTTAATGATTGTCGTTCGTTCCTGTTTTGCACTCCGAACTGTTTTTTCCTTTTCTTAATTTTTTCGTTTCGTTTATCATACTTTGTCGTTCGCCTTTTGTTTTTCTTTTTGCGAACTTGTTTTATTTTGATCGCAGACGAACAATTATTATTATATTTATTATTTATTCACTGATTTCCTTTGTTTTTCATTTGGATGGTTTTTTCGTTTTCTTTTCTCTGTGTAGTTTTTTTATTTTCTTTTATTAATCAATTTATTCTTCAGTTATTTTTATTTTGTTTTTTCTGCTTTCCTCGGCGCTTACTTTATCGTTCCATATTTTATTTATTTATTTTCTTTTCTTAGTTTGTTCTTGATTTTCAATATGTTTCCGACGGAAAATCGTCGATTTTTCATTTGTTTTTTTTTTTTAATTCTTTTTATTATTATTCTTATCGATTTTTCGCTTTTATTTTTACTTTTTTTTGTTTATTTTGGCCGAAGTACAATTTTACAGTTTCATTTTGCTTTTCATTTTGCCATAGTTTTCCGATAGAAAATAATCGATTTTTCATTTGTTTTTTTTTTCTTGTTCATCTTTTCTTTGCGTTTCTTTGCTTTCATTTAATTTTTTTGTGTTTCGTTTTAGCAAAATACAGTTTTACTTTTGTTTTCCGGAGTTCTTAATTTTTAATATCTTTTCCTTGCTCTTAGTTTTCTTTTGTTTTGTTTTTCGTTTAACTTATTTTTCGTAATTCCACGTCGCTTGCTTCAATTCTTTTTCGTTTTGCTTAATTATTTTCTCATATTTCTTCTCTTTGTAGTTTTTTTTTATTAATAGATTAATTCTTCACTCTGTTTTATTTTATTTATTTTTTTCTGCGTTATTCGGCGCTTACTTTGTGTTTCTTGTTCCAAATTTTAATCTTTTTAAAAATATTTTTTGATCTTCGTCTTGGCTACTTCTCTCGTTTTGTCGATCGTCTTTTGTTTTTTTTTTTTTTTTGGTAATATATTTCATTTTGTTCATAGCACAACAAATGACTTCTTGCCGATTAAAATATTTTTAAATCAATTGTTTATTACTATTACTGCTTTTGTTGTGTTTATTAAATTCATCACTTTGTTTTATTTTGTTTTTCTTTTTTTTTTTCGACAATTATTTTTACTTATTTCGTGATTTATTTTCTTCTTGTTACCTTTTGTGTTTTTATTTCCAAATTTCAGCCTCTTTTAGAACCTTTTGTTTACCTCTTGTGATCTTCGTCCTGATTTCTTTTCCCGTTTTGTCGATCGCCTTTTGTTTTTGTTTTTTTCCCGAAACCTTTTATTTTGTTCGTAAAACAACGATAACTTCTTTCTGATCGAGAAATTTTAAAATCAATTGTATTAATTTTTTGTTTGCGTTACGTTATTGTTTTCACTCTGTTGTTTCATCTCTTTTGATTGTATTTTTCTCATTTTTTTATTCTTGTATTGAAATGCGTGTCTTTGGACACTAACGCGATTCGCTACGTACATTTTTAACTAATTATTGATTCCTGCAAGGGCAAGACCACCAGGCGATCTAAAGGGTGGAGATTTCGTAAGGTGATATCATAAAATTTATAAACGCCTTTACATCATGTAAACATCGACAAGGAATCCACTCGTGTTTACAATGGGGTTATAAAATACACTGTATTTATTTCGTTCATCGTCTACTCTTTGTTGTATCGTCGTTTGCGGTACAATTTCTGGCAAACTAAAATACATCAAATCTTAATTTAACTTGAAGGCTTCCGCGGCCGTCGTCCATTGTTGAATTCTTGGCTTCCGGTTGGAACCGCGTGTCTCGGATTTCTTCACTGCCCTGAGGAAGTTCTTCTGCAACGAAGAACGAAACGTCGGCAGTGAAGAATTCAACAATACATCAAATCTATTTTTTTAATTAATTGATGGTTTTGACCTTAAACTGTGCAAAGGATAGCAAATTCGCAGTAATGCTACTGCCTTATAAGCTACCAAACACAATATGGCCAAATTGTATGCAAGTTTGCAAAACCACGCTGTTAATTTTTCAAGAATCACCCTGTACATTGTTAAATAATTTTCTAATTTGTTGGTGCGTTACATATCTGTTGTTTTTTTTTGTTCAAACGATGTGGTCCAGCTTTACGGTAAAATCGAGGAAGATGCTAATGCGGCACGCATGTTTCCACGCACTAATACGCGCACAATCAATAAACGCGTTAAACGCGCGCTTATTTGTTGAATGGCGACGATAATTGCTGGCAGGTAAAAATGTTCACCTGAAACGTAAACACAACTTCAAATTTGTTGTAAACGCCGAGGCGCGGTGTAAATTAATGTTTGTGTGCGTTTGCAATTAATATTTGTGCGTACGCTCACGTTTCATAACGAATTAATCTTTCGGCCAATTTAATAATAATTAGAGCAGCATAATTGTTTAACAAGTCAATTTGATGCGATGCTCGACGATTTGCTCGACGGAATATTTGACGGGAAGATCTTTAAATCGGGGAACCTCCTTTTTAGGAATAAATCCTCATTTCTGAACATAAATTTTAAATCATGACCGGCAAACAGCGGTATATATTATATAAACATTTGGTTTCGTACAAACGGCCACAGGTGTTGAATCAAGATTACCGTTACTTGTGCGTATGCAAAACGCGGTGATTAAAAACCACGTTTTTTAAAAACTTTTACGGGTTTTATTGCTCGGCCTTTTTCCTTTGGACAAAGAAATTCCGCGCGCAAGTTTCTATTCCGAAAAGAGCGAATTAATTTGTTTTTAAATCAACAACAAAGTCGCTTTGTGTGTGCACACAATAAATGCTTTCGCGTTGAGTAACGCATTTGAATATCTCTGGTTTTGTTGCCTATGGAAATGTTTCTTGCTGTTAAAAATAGAAAGGAAATCTAAAAAGGAATGCCAGATCAACGGAAGGAAGAAGGTAAATCTTGCTCCTGAATAAGTTTCATGTAAAAATGAAAAATACAATTACTATACAGGTTGGCTCAGATCTAACAGGCCAAACTGAATAAAACCAAATCAAATCCTCGAAATAAAAAGAAATGGTTTTAGTTGGAGAAAACTGCGTTAAAGCGTTTCCCCCTCCAAACGTTCTTAAATTTGAAAAAGTTAGAAAAAGAAATTTTCATTTTCTATTAATATGAAGGCTTCCCAATATAAAAAAAAATAAATGGAAAGGGGTCGTCGAAAAGTACAATTTCTGTACGGAGTGTTTCACACTTAACAGACCAAACTGAATAAACCAATTCAATTCGATAGTAAAAAAAAATAATTGAAGCTGATTCTAAAACGTTTCGATAAAGTGTCACGCCCCCTCCAAATTATTTTTTTTTCCAAATTTGAAAACATTAGAACAAGAACATTGATAGAGATTTTATATTAATGGAAGGGCTTTTAAATTACATAAAAATAAATAAATAAAACGAGCTGGCGAAAAGTACAATTACTATACAGGTGGTTCATATATAACCAGCCAATCTTAAAATACAGGACCTCGATCGAAGTAAAAAAGAAGTCCCGTGGATTCTTCGTTGATGCGTTACGCCCCACCAAACAGGATACGATTTAAAAATTTTTATTTTAAATTTTGAAAGACTTACGGAAAGAAATGTTGGCTGAGTTTTTTGTTAGTAAAAGAGTTTTTCAAATGTGTTCCCAAAAGAAAAAGAGATCGGCGATGATTTATTCGAAAAACAAAAACTATCAGAAAACCTAATGCACCTACCAATGGAATACAATTAGTAAAACAAAAAACAAAAGAGTTGTATTTTTATTTGTCGTCCTCCATCATCGACATTAGATTCCTCTAGTTCCTTTTCTGTCTTTCATCTGATATCTCGTTTCTCATTGTTACTAATCTTAGTTTCCTTTCGTTTTTTTTTTGTCAAGTTAGTTTAAGTTATTTTTTTTTTTTAATTTCATGATTTTCAAAAATCTTATCGGAGGAGAGACAAACGTCAACTTTCTTTTGTTATTTCGTCTCTTTATTCGTGCTTTATTTATCTTTTGTTTTATTTTTTGTTTCTTTACAAGGAATTAATTTTTCACGTTTCGTTTAAGTTTTTTTTTTTGTCTTTTTAAGAGTCTTTGATTTTTAATAGCTTCTTTCGCGTTCCGTTGCTTTCATTTTAAATTTTCTTTTGTTTCTTTTCGCCAAATTAAATTTTCACAATACAGCGACGTTTCGTAACGCTTTTCCTTACTCATGGTTTTTTTATATTTCCACGTTACCTGCTTCGTTTTTGATAAATTATTTCATCGATACTTTCTATACCTTCTTGCTCTATTTTTTCGTTTAAGTTTTTTTTTTTGTTTTTTTAATAGTCTTTGATTTTTAATAGCTTCCCGCAAGAAAACCATCGATTTTTCTTTTTTTTTCATCGTATTTTCTTCGTTTCATTGTTTTTATTTGAGTTTGCTTTTGTTTCTTTTTTATCGAACTGTAGCTGTACAGATTTCTCCTTGCTTTCTAGAAATCTATTTTCAGTATGTTTCCAACGAAAAATTGTCAATTTTTCGTGTATCTCCTTTTCTTCTTCGTCTTATTCTCTTGGATTTTATTGTTTTTATTTTCATTTTCTTTTGTTTATAATTACTGACTTATTCTTATTCTTTTCCTTTTCTTTGTTTTATTTATTACATTTTCTTTTGTTTCTTTTTGCCGAATTACAGTTTTAGTTTTCTACAATCCCTGATTTTCAAAATCCATTAATTTTTCATTTGTTTTTGTATCGTGATTATTTTTATCTCATTCTTTCCACTTTACTACTTTTATTTAAGTTTTCTTTTGCTGCTTTTTACTGAATTACTAATTTAACAGTTTTCTTCTTGCTTTCTAGTTTCCACCCGAAAATCGCTGATCTTTAGTTCTTTTCTTTTTTCATTTAATTCTTTCCGTTTCATTGGTTTTATTTAAATTTTTTTTGTTTCTTTAGACCGAATTGCAGGTTTTTGTTTCTTTTTTTGCTTTCTGGAGTCTTTGATTCTCAGTGAGTTTCCGCAGGAAAAGTTTCGATTATTCATTGTTCACCTTATTCTCTTGCGTTTCTTTCTACTACGGTTCTTGATTTTCAATGACTCTCCGATTTTTAATTTTTTTGTTTGTTCAATGATTTTATTTTTACTATTTGATAGTTTGCATTTAAATTTTCTTTTGTTTCTTTTTACTGTATTACAGATTTTCCAATTTTCTTCTTGCTTTCTATAGTCGGAGATTTTCAGTGGATTTCCCCCCCGAAAATCGTCTATTTTTCATTTGTCTTTTGCATTCCTTTGTTTTATTTAAATTTTCTTTTGTTTATTATCGCCGAATTACAGTTTTTTCAGTTTTTTTCAATGACTTTTCATCTCATCGATTTTTCATTTGTTTTTTTTTTGTTCATTTTATTCTTCCCATTTCGATGTATTTATTTAAATTTTGTTTTTTTTTTTATTGAATTACAGCTTTTATAGTTTTTCTCTTTCTGCTTTCTAGAGTCTTTAATTTTCAGAGGGTGTCCGCCAGAAAATCGATTTTTCATTTCATTTCTTTATTTTTATTTTCGTTTGTTTATTATTTTTGGCGAATTACAATTTTGAAGGTTTTTCTTTGCTTTTCGCGGTTCTTGATTATCCGCAGCTTTCCGTCAGAAAATCGTAGATTTTTCATTTATTTTTGTTCCTTGTCCATCTTATCTTTCGCGTTCCGTTGTTTTCATTTTAAATTTTCTTTTGTTTCTTTTCGCCAAATTAAATTTTCACAATACAGCGACGTTTCGTAACGCTTTTCCTTACTCATGGTTTTTTTATATTTCCACGTTACCTGCTTCGTTTTTGATAAATTATTTCATCGATACTTTCTATACCTTCTTTGCATTCCGTCTTTCTTTAATTGAAGCCTCTTTGGTTTTAATTAATTTTTATGTATAGATTTCTTCAACACTTCGACACAGAAATGTCGATCTTCTTTTGTTTTTCATTCATCGCGATCTTGATATATTGATTATACAGCGTAACTTCAAATTGTTTTCCAATGTTTTCAGGGTGGGTAGAATATCCATAAATAAGGTCAGCTTTTTAAATAAATTTCTCTACAGATATGTTTCATAAGGGAGTTATAAGCCCTGAAATATCTTCTGAAACCTTTAAGTTATTTTAAACTAATGTATGAGGCACCTAACTGCGCGTTTACAACATATTTGCCAGACCCTCCCTCTTTTTTAAGGGGTCGTTTGAGGGTGACATTCGGTATTTTATTCTTAATTTGTCAGGAAAATATTCTCTAGATTATTTGGCCTTAGAAACTATAATATACGCATTACAGTTTCTATATGAGATTCCATTTGACATTGCGGCGTTATTAGATATAATCACTTTGTACAATCAACCTTTACTACACATAAGTACACTGCTCGTCAAAAAAAAAACCGGACACTCGGTTTTTTGAGTTTATTACTCCAAAACAAGAAATGTTTTATTTTATTTTATTAGATTTGGACATTCTGTAATATCCAATATAATATATACACATGCTTTTTGCCATTTCTTGGAAGTATGAAAAAAAAAAAATAGGAAATAAGCTGAAAAAATAAAACAAACAAAACTCAAATTTAAATGTTTTAAAACTGTAAAAAAATTAATAACTTATAACAAGTGTTGCCACCACGAGCTCGTATCACCTCTGTCATTCGACGTGGTAAACTTCACACTGCGAAACGCTGCTGAAGACGGCCTACAATATCTCAGAGGTGCTCTATTGAGTTAAGGTCTGGGCTTCGAGGAGGCCAGCTTAATATAACAATTGCATCATTTTCTAGTTACTCCCTAACTCTAACTGGTACATGAGTTCTCGCGTTATCATGCATTAATAACAAGTGATCAAAATAAAATGAATTAGAGTAGATCCTACTAATATTAATTGTCAATCAATCATGTCAACAATTTCATAAGAATGATTTTTACAACTGAACAAAAGTCTTTTATGGTGGAATGTTATTTCAAAAATCGCCAGAAACTTAATCATAATTGAAGGAGTTTCGTAAAACATATCCTGCGTCCAATTCCAGTACAATCAATTTTATAGCGCGCTCTTGCTGTCGCTGAAACGTTTTAGAAAAACTGGCAGTGTTGGTAGAAAGTCCGGGAGTGGTACAACCAAAACTTCACGTACACCACAAAACGTTTAACTTGTTCGGGAAGTTATGGATAATGCGTCCAAAACATCAGTAAGAAATCTTGTTCGACAAACAAATTTGTCGTATGGAACCTGTCACAGTCTTTTAAAGAAAGATCTTGCGCTATGTCCTTGTGGCCCAAGAGCTACATCCTAGCGACCTCATACAGATGCAAATCTACTCTCAGTGGTTTCTTAACAATTTGAATAATGAAGATGAGGCCTGGTTTTGTTTAATGGGCTACATTAATTCTCAAAACATGAGGATATGCAGCAGCAACAATCCCCATGAGTTTATTGAAACATCGTTACATCCTCAGAAAGTTGGAGTATGGGCAGCTCTTAGCCGCAGAAGGCTCACAGGTCCCATATTTTTTGAGGGAACACTTCCATTTTATTTGAGGGAATGCTCACCGCTACGGGACTGAAATTCTGGAACCTTTTATATGATATGGAGCTCCGTGAGGGATTTTTCTAGCAAGATGGGGCCACAATTCACATCACTGGTGAAACACTGGACTTGTTGCGTGAATTCTATGACAATCGAATCATCAGTCGAAACTCCAACAAAAACTGGCCCGCGCAATCCCGTGATCTCACCCCGTTAGATTTCTTTCTGTGGTCTCATCTAAAAAATTAGATACTTAAAAATCCTGTACCAGATCTTGATACTCTACGCCATAGAATTAGCGAGAAATTCGAAGAGATACACAACAAGCCAAAAATGTTATTTAACGTTAGTCACGCAGTTGTTCGTAGAGCTCAAAAGTGTCTCGATCCAGGCGGTGGGCATTTTGCGCATCTACTTTAATTTAAAAAAAAATATTTTCCTCGCTTCTGATATTTTAATTTCAAATTATAGTTAGGTTCGAATAAAAACGCCAAGTGACTGAAGGAACGTCTGTTGAATTAAATGCACACATGTGTATTTGGTTGCAACTCTAATTCATTTTCATTTGATCACTTGTTATGAATTGATTGTCGACTTGTGCCAAGGGATAGCATGGTCTTCAAGACAGTCCGATATGTCCCTATCAGCGTTAATTTTTCCGTTTTACATGGTTACCAGTGCTGTACGATCATTTAATGAAATGCCCGCCCAAACCATCAATGATCGTCCGCCAAATGGGGTCCTTGGGGTATGACACATTCAGCATATTTCTCTCCTTGTCCACGCCACACACGTTCATGCCCACCTAGCGACGTTGAGCTGAAACGGGACTCGTCTGTAAACAAAACAGTGCTCCAGTCGTCCACCGTCCATAGTTAACATGTTCTTGAGCAAATTGTGACCTTGTTCTTCGATGGGCTGCAGTTAATGTATGTCCAGTAGCGGATCTTTTGGAGTGTATATTACTTTCATGAAGTCTTCTGCTGACTGTAATTGTAGAAACCATCATTCCTACAACTTCAGCTATACGACCAACAACGTTTCTTGCAGTAAAACGCCGATTTCGCCGATTTCTTGTAGTAAAACGCCGATTTGATACTATAAAACCATCATCCCGTGTGGTTGTTGCTCGCCTTTGACCTGTTCCAGCTCTTCTACTATAGCGTCCAGTTTGATTATACCGATTTATAGCATCGGCAACAGTGTTTCGAGCCACATTTAATGTTTGGCCTATATAACGAATGCTTCGTCCATCTTCACGTAATACAACCGTTTTGATGACTTCTTCAGACCTCATTCTCCGATTAATTAAGGAAACAATATTTTTACAATGTAATATGACATTAAATGTGACAGAAAGGAAGAAACAAAATAATAATCGACCGCTAATTATACTCACCGATTGTTTTATTTTGCATAAAAGAAATAATTGAAAGAAAACAACGTTTTATACTTGATCTACTAAGCTGTGTTATATTGGAAAATGTTTGAAAAACATTTAATTTTAATGTTGAATAAAAATTAAACTCAGCTTGCTTCATATAAATCCATAAAATACTAAAATGTTTTTTTGATAAGCAGTGTATTTAAAATATCGAAAGGCCCTGTTAAAAATACCGCGCTAAATTCATTAGGAATCACCCTATATGAGATGCTATTAGAGGTCACCCTGTACATGTACGAAATTCTTTTTTTAAACATAATCTCTTCTCATTGACTTTTTGTAGCAGGCGTTTTGGCCAAATATTGTAAAACGGTGGCTTCAAGAAAGACGTTGACGTCTGAAGGAATTAAAATTAAAATTCGGTGTTGAGCGTATGTGAACGGTTTTTTTTTGCCCTGACAACGCATTATTCAAAATCAAACAAGCCGTGACGTGTTCTGTTGACCCAACACGTAAAAATAAATACAATTTAGTTTAGTTAAAGGATATAAGGATATTTTCGTGTTGTGCCTGGCACGGTAACAAGATCTCGTCCGAAAGCAGGCGCGTAATATGTGTTTATTATATTAGGTATTTCATTATAGATGCAGGAGGTATTCCGGATTTTAATGATATTTGCCGAACGTCACCTATAACTCAAACAAGTCCGTTTATTGATTATTGGCCGTAGTTATTTGCCGGCCCCGTATCGGTGATTAGCGATCGTGTTTTTCGAAAATAAATACATAGGTATACACCGACCGCCCGGCTTTGTTTTACACGTGTTGATTCGGCGCGCTTTCTAGCCGACGTCGTTCCTATTGTAAACCCGGCCGAACAAATATCGCTGTGTTTGATTTGAGACCGCGGTCATGGAATTTTATTGCGCATACTAATTGCGTGAATTTTTAATGCACGTGTTTTATTAATTAAAAATAATTAGCGCCACGACGATCTCTCCTGAGTTGGTAGCTGGAGGTGCGCAGTCTATCCGACGAGAGTCCGGTGCGTCCGTTAAATAACTGTTGCATTAATTCATGATCCACATATTCTATACACACATGGATAAGGAAGGATAACTGTACGAATTTAATTGACACACAAAAAAAAATCAGTCCAAAATATGAAATCCGCACTGAGCATGTGCATGTATACTACCGTCGAAAAGTTCTGGCGCATTTGTAAAATGTCGGTCGCCTATTTCATTGACATTTAATTTATATGAGTCGAGCTCGGTTATTTCAACTATATTCGCTCTATTCGTACATATATACTTTTATGATGGTTTGTCTCTCTTGTATAAGTTTCGCTCTCGTTCATCTTTTATACCGCCCCATCTCTGCACCTCAAGAATAACCGAACACAGCTGTGATATTTTATTAATTACACATAATTACCGTCGTGAAGATCTCTTGCGAAAGGGGGCGCGGTGTATCCGATGAAAGACCACGCGTCTGTTAAATAAATGTTGCATTAATTTAATCTGAAATTATCTACACTGATCTATGTATACATGGATAACAGTGCGAATTTAATTGACACACAGAAAAAAAAATATTTTACTTCAGAATAGAGAACCCGCACATATATGCACACTATCGTCGAAAAGTTTTGGCGCACTTGATTAACATTTAGTTTGTATGAGTCGAAGTTCGGTTATTCCAACTCCGTTCACTCTATTTACTCCTTTCGCACTTTTCCGATTGTTTAACTCTCGCTTACGTACAACAAAACAGCTTCGTTGAGAATATAAATAAATAAAAACTAAAAGAAATTAAGACGGCCTAGAAAAAAGATGCTTAAAAAAGTTCTGAATCACTGTTTCAGTTAAAAAATGAACTCGAACATTTGGAACCGTATTGAAATGTTATAAAACGAATTAGGATAAAACTCCTTGTTTATACAGGGTGTTTAAAAAACGTGTCCGAATATTTTACCCAGTTACAATTCACTTCAATACAAGCACAAAAGTCTTAATAAATGTAGGTCCGCAAATCAACCATTTCTGAGATTTTTTGATTTTTTAAATGAAACTTATTTACGCATAGTGAACGTTGAATTTTGATAGAAATTTATTTTTAATCAATCAAGATCGTCTTTACTATTACTTTAAATAGAAAAATTATTGAATGATTAACAAGTAAAATTTATTTTTCATAGAATCGACTGTAACTTGAAAACGGTTGATTATCGGACCTATGTTTATTAAGACTTTTGTGTATGCATAGATGAGATCTATAACTGGGTATAATACTCAAATCAATTTTGTAAACACCCTGTATATTGGTGTTTTTAATTCAAATATGTCACAAACGGCTCATCCAAATGTCAAGGTGTTATATATTTTTGAAATCAGCGAAAAAGATATTTCATTAAAAAAAACACATAAATTGTATTTTTTTAAACAAAAGGTGACGTTTTCCAAAAAAATTTGGTCGTAGAATTTTCTTCGCATTATTTTTGACGACCCAACCGTCTTTTGTTTTCGCTCTTTCGTCGACTTTTCGTTTTGGCTTGCACAGGGTTCATTAAAATTAAACAAAAACTGAAGTAAACTTATTTAAAATTAAAAAAAAAGTAAAACCAAAGACAAACGAACTCTCGATTTCTTGAAAACCAAAGTAAAACAAAAGAGAGCGAGCCCTCAATTTCTTGAAAACTAAAATAAAACGAAAGACAATCGACCTTTCGATTGCTTGAGAACTAAAGCAAAACAAAAGACAAATGAGCTCTCGATGGAAAATTAAAATAGTAAAAGAAAAGACAATCGAAATTATTCAGTGAAATCTAACCTATCCAATGAAGGAAATTTAAAAAGATGAAAAACAGACTTTTGAACTCCCAATCGGTTCGTTTTTGTTTAAAATGAAAATATCAAATGAAAAATGACAAAGGAACACAAAAGAAATTTGATTTTGCTTCAGAAAACTGGATCGTCTTTTATTTTCCAAGAGAGACAGCAGAGGTACATACAAATTTTGTTTATTAAACGAGCCATTCGTCTTTTGTTTTTACTTTGACAGAATGTCGTTTCCGAAAAGAGAAACATTGGAAGTTCGCACAAAATTTAAAAATTTAGACCAAGAACAAAAAATGGGCAAACTATAGAAAAATCTTTTAAATAACAAAGTAAAAGAAAAACAAATGACTTGTTTAAAGAAACTTAACCTCTCATCATCATCAGATCTATTAACTAAACAACGATTGAAATAAAAGAATCGAGACCCAGAAATTTGCTATTTTTCTTGATGGCCTTGATGGTCTTTTGTTTTTGTTTTGGTAATGTCACTGACTCTTTTGAAAAGTGAGACATGAAAAGACGTAAGTGGTTCGCACGTAACTTAGACGAAAACGTTTATTATAATAGAAAATAATTCTTAGAATTTCACAAACAAAACAAAAAGAAGCAATTGATTGTTTCTAAGACAAAATTGTTTCAACTCTTTTGCAAAATTATTCTTTAAATATCGAATTTCTTTTGTTTAAACGTGTAATAATCAGACTTCGGGCAATTCGGATCTTGCAATGGTTACGTAACGAATGGGCACTTTTTATTGATCTTAATATTGCGTAACTATGACAACGCTCCGAAATCTCCGAAGTCTGGTTATTATATACCGAAAATAAAAAAACAATCGTTTTTTATTCAATAAAATATGTATTGGTTTTTCTTATTTTATTTCAACAGGTAAACAAGAGACGATAATTTAGATTTTCACTGATTTTCTTAATAAATCATTCGTCTTTTGTTTTTGCTTCGACAGTATGTCGTTTCCGAAAAGAGAAACATTGGAAGTTCGCACGAAATTTAAAAATTTAGACCAAGAACAAAAGTGGAAGATCTAAAAATGGGCAAACTGTAGAAAAATCTTTTAAATAACAAAGTAAAAGAAAAACAAATGACTTGTTTAAAGAAACTTAACCTATCATCCTCGTCAGATTCATTAACTAACCAACAATTGAAACAACAAAAGACAATCGAGATCCAGAAGCTTGTTATTTTTCTTGATGGCCCAGTCGTCTTTTGTTTTCGCTGACTCTTTTGAAAAGTGAGACATGAAAAGACGTAAGTGGTTCGCGCGTAATTTAGACGAAAACGAAGTAGAAAATCATTCGACTTTTGTTTTCACTCTGACAGCGTGACTTTCAAAACTAATAATAATAATAATAATAATAATAATAATATATTTAATCAATCTGTGGTAAATACATTATTGTACAAAGCACAAAGGATTGACATGTCAATATATTCATATTACAGTGTAATTAGATATCTTGATTTAAAAAATCATCCACTGAGTAGTAAGAAATTGAAGAAAGTGTCGATTTCAATTTGTTTTTAAACAACCTATCATTCACGGGTACATCTTCATTCCACAACAGTGTAATTTTCCGTAGACATAATAAACTCATAAACACGGGACCATGTTGACTTATGGAAAGACGATTCAATGGAAGTCTAATTTCATTTCGAAATCTAGTTCCATAATTGTGAAAGTCACTGTTTTTCGACATGGTGTGTTCAATTGAGCGGCCATATAAAATTAAGTTGTATACGTAGAGAGAAGGAACGGTCATTATGTGTAACCTGATGAAAAGTTCTTTGCAGCTTGCACTACGCGGTACGTTCATCATTGTACGAACAATTTTCTTCTGCAGTTTAAAAACATTGAGAGCACCCGCACAACTGCCCCAGAAAAGTATACCATACGATAAACATGATTGAACTAGGCCGAAATACATAGTACGTAGCACGTCCTCAGAAACAGTGTCTCTTAGTTTATACACTAGGAAAGCATGTCCACTTAATTTTTTTATTAAATATTCGATATGGCACGTCCAAGTCAGCTTATGGTCCAGGAAAACTCCAAGAAATTTACAGTTCTGCACCGATGTTATTGAAATTTTATCACATTTTATTAAAGGTCCGTTTTCACGCTCATGCAATTTACACAAATCGACTTGTGCATGCAAATTTGCACAAGGAAGTCGTTGCATGAAAACGGAATTTTTTTACTTGCACAAGCCAGAAAATTTGGCTTGAGCAAAATCTGGCTGGTCAGATAATTTGCATGCGGTTGGCGCAAATGTTTGAACGTGTAAACGACACTCCAACCGAGCGCATGCGTAGTGGATACATAATAGTAAATGAATTATTATCGTGAAACGCACGTAGCTGCTATACTTGTAAATATTTGTGACAATATACAAATAATAGTTATTTTGTGTTTTACTATCGAATAACGATACTTTTCAATCATCGATAAATAACGATATATCGATATTTATATTTATTAATTTATATTTATCGATGTATTGATAGTTTGCAACCATGGATAAGATTTTTTTGCTCTACTTTTTTCAAAAAATATCAATAAATTATTCGATATACCTATAAAAAATTCATCGATATTTCGATTAATCGATAAATTGATGAATTTTTTTATAGGTGTATCGAATAATGTATCGATATTTTTTTTTAAGTAACGACCAAAAAGGACCTCTAAACTAAAAGTAGCAACAAAAAAACACTTCATTATAATGTGCGCGATGGGCTGTGCGTTCAATGGTGTCTAAACTGCAGAATTACCGATAAAATTGTGCAAATATAACTGAGCGTGAAAATGGATTATCAATTCAGTTCTTATTTGTGCAAATTTGCATGCACAAATCTATTTGAGCAAATTGCATGAGCGTGAAAACGGACCTTAAGGGAGATGAATCGATTGTTATGTTTTTCGTTGTTATAGGCATGACAAACGTTTTGGAAGTATTTAGTGTAAGACCATTTCTGTTGCACCAGTCATTCATTTCCTTTACTGTATTACTTGCCGCTAGTATGGCGTTTTGAGTGTCATTTCTTGATATAATGAAGTTAGTGTCATCAGCATAAATGATTGTTTTCTGCGAAGAATGACAAAATTTTGGTAGATCATTTATGAATAAAGTAAACAATACAGGTCCCAAAATGGAGCCTTGTGGTACACCAACGTTTATTTTTTGTTTGACAGAGAGGCAATCACCAATTGAAACTCTTTGTTCCCGGTTTGACAAGTAAGATTTAATCCAGTTGTTTGACGTTCCTCTTATGCCCAGAGCTTCTAATTTGCGACAGATCAATATATGATCGATGCTGTCAAACGCACGGCTGAGATCACAAAATATGGCATAAACTTTATTCTTGTTATTAAGTTCATTTAAAATAAAATTTAAAGTTTCTGCTATGGCAGATATGGTTGATTTTCCTTTTCTAAATCCAAATTGTGCTTCGCTGTAAATATTATGTTTGTTAATGAATGATATTAATCTGGTATTGAATATTTCCTCAAAAATTTTTGCAAACTGGCTTTGAACTGCAATTGGTCTGTAATTACATTTTTCAAAACGATTTCCTTTGTTTTTATAAATCGGCACAATTTTAGATGTTTTAAGTGCTTCGGGATATTTGCCTTCAGAAAAGGATTCGTTTACGACAATTTGAACGCAATAATATCTGCCACTATCTGCAATACGGTTCCCGGAACCTCATCTAATCCGGAGCTAAATTTAATACATTTGGTGCGAATAACATTTTTCACTTCTTCAGTATCCGTTGGTCTGAGGAATATTGAATCGGTCACTAATGCTTCCAAGCGGGTGTTATAATCGGTCCAGGTGTTAGGGGAGAGATGAGCAAAATAATTATTCAATAAATCAGCAATTTTTCTTTTATCAGAAATTTCATTGTGATCCTCGTCCCACAAACGCACGTCATGGTTGAAGTTCTCCATTCGGTCTTCATTGATGATTTTCCAGCATTCCTTATTGATGTTGGAGCAGGAAATAATTCTATTTGTATTGTGTGAGGCTATAGCGAGATCAACTTTACTTTTATATAGCTTTTTAAATTCTAACAATCGCTGATGGTACCATTCATTTTGAAGATGCTTGTCTAATTCTTGCATTTCCGCTAAAAATTTGGAGAATTGTTTGATTTCCTCACTTATCCATTTTCTATTTCCCCGATGAACCTTTTGCCTTATTTTTAAAACTGGAAACGCGCAATCGAAGTGATATAAAAATACTCTCATGAAAGCATCGAATTTATTGTCTGTGCCCTGTACCCGGATTACTTCTTGCCAATCTTCAGATGATAAATAGGATTTAAATAAATCAATATTATGTTGCTTAAATTGTCGACTATATACATATTTTTGTGTTGTTTGTTGTATTAACTCTATAGTAGCCATTTGGAACGTATGATCGGACAAATGCGTATCGCCAATCTCAATGTCGCAGTCAAAGTCAGAAAAAATATTATCAATACAAGTAGCAGCGGTTGAGCTGATTCTGGTGTTGCGGAGAGTTTTTTTGTGGCAATTATACTGTAGCATTAAATTTTGCAAGTTAAGTGATGCAGGCGACTCTTTCAAAGTATCGATGTTAAAATCGCCACAAATTATATGATAATCGGCTGTTTTATATAATTTCAATAGCTCGGCATCCAAATGATCAAAGAACTCGATTAAGCTTGTGTTCGGAGGTCTATATATCGTAACAATTAAGTATTTGATGTCATTCAATTTAATTGTGCAGGCTGCTATCTCACATAACTTTTCACTCGCACAACAAGTAATTGGGTTTGCTTTAACACTATTTTTTGCGAATATAGCAACTCCACCACCCTTCAGAGTTGATCTATTAAAGCTATTGATTAATTTATAACCATTTAAAATTATAATTTCATCAGCTGATAACCAATGTTCTGTAATACAAAATATATCCGGCTTCATGGAATCTAAAAAGACGTTAATTTGCGCTCCTTTACTTCTGATGCTACGGACATTCAAATGGACAATCTTAAAATTGGAGTTAACAAATTTTAAATCAGGCTTTCTTTGGTTTATTGATTGCTATGCCGTGTAGTTGATCTTCTTCGTAAGCGATTCAATAATTTTTAAATAAACTGAACAAGTAAAGTCAAATAGAGAATGATTAGTGTCCAAGTTTAAATTTAATTTCTGATTGTGTTCAACACAATTCACGCATTTCAATGTTGAATTAGTGCAGTCATTTGTTTTATGATTAGTACATCCGCATTTGAGACATTGTTCATCATACTTACAGTCTCGAGCTTTGTGATTGTATCTGCCACAGTTCCAGCATCGGAGTACGTTAAAATGCTCGAACACTTCACAGCGATCCCAACCGATGTTGAGTTTGGCACGTCTATTGTCCATAATGTCTTTGAATAGTTCACAATTAATTTCTATTATAGACATAAATTTTGATCGCATTTTTTTGGTAGCTTTTACATTAAACAACTTAATTTTACTTTCGATGTTTTCATTCTGTTTAATTATGAGATCTTTAAGAGATTCGCTCTCAAGTTCATCCGTCATGCCGATTATCTTAATCATGGGGTTAATTGTTTTCGGAGATCTTATAGAATACGATTCTCCTAATTTATTAGTGGCATCTTCCTTCAATTTCATTGTGTCCTTTCGGGATCCACATGCTATCGCGACTCCTCCATTTCTCAGATTCTTCATGGTTGTTATGCCCACTGCCAAGTCACCAGGATTTAATTTTTTCCTTAATTCCAGTTTAGTCTCTTTACAATCTTGTTGAGTTTTCGGCGTTATTATAACAATTTCATTAGAAGATGCTACTACATCACTGTATAAACCATCATTATTTCGACTGCTTTTACCATCGGTCGACAAACTCATACCCGAATTTTGAGCCCCTCGCTTAGTTACTGATTCGGAGATAATTCTGCCCTGCGAATTCTTGGTTTTGTAATTCTGCAGTTGTTCTTTATATATTATGTTATCTTCCTTTATTTTCATATTCTCTTCTTTTAGTGCTTTATTATCCTCCCTTAATGATGTGTTTTCCATCTTTAATGTCATCTTTTCACGTTCAGTTACTTTTAATACATTATTTATTCCTTTGATTACTTCTGATTTAAAATCAATATTTTCTTTAGAAATTTTTTGTAACTTCTTTATCATATCGGTATGTTGTTGACTTATTACATTAAACATTTTAATTATTTCTTCCATTACAATATCACTGTTAGAATCTCCTTTTGAGCGCTTCCGAATCTGAATCTGTGGCTGCTGTTGAGATAGTTGCGTTGCTAATGGTGGAGGATGTTGGGTCGGTTGCGTTGTTATAAGAGCAGATGCGGTTTCAGAAAGGATTTCGCTCCCAGTGTCACAATTCTGGCATTTCCAAGAGAACTTTTTCATATGGAAACCACGCATATTTGTAATACCGCCACATGAGTTATGATAAAACATTTTACAAACATTGCATTGTATAACAGCTCGAGCATCATTAAGTATCTGTTTGCAAAAATTGCACTTACTAATTTCTTCTTCTTCTTCCATTATTCGATTGTAGATTTAAAACGTTTAATATAATTAAATTCCAAATAAAATCCACGTTTTGCGCGAGCGTTCTTTGCTCAGTTTTTCATTGCTATCTTATCCGTCGACAGCGAACTTTATACACGAATTCCAGCTAATTTGCAAATAACTCAAATGTTCAGTCAACGATTTCGAAGTATCTTACAACACAAGACACGTTGAAGGTGTACGAATTCACTGGTATAAATTACTTTAATTAATGCACTTTTTTTACCACATAGAAATTTATTTATTTACGGAGCGACCGAACGAACGTGAACTGTTCCGAAAATTTCAATCGCAAACATTAGAAAACCAAAAATTTAAGCAAAGATTAAAAACAAAAGTCAAAATGTACAAAGCATGAATTAAAAAAAAAGTTATCAAAAGATATAAAAACAAAGTAAAAAATAATTGATTTGTTTCAAGAAAATTTTGTTTTCTCAGATTAATCAAGCGTTAGCCAAACAAGGAACAACTGAGATCCAAAATCTTGGTGATTTTCTGAACCCATCGCCTTTTTTATATTTTCAAAGGAAACGAAATAAAAAACAATTGACTTATTTGAAAAAAAATTAAATCAGGGACAACTGAGATCCAAAATCTTGCTGATTTTCTGAACCAATCCCCTTTTGTTTATGTTTTGAAACAGAAACAAAAGCAAAAAACAATTGACTTGATTGAAGAAAATTTATGTTGTCAGATTAAACAAATACTAATTAAACAAAAGACAGTCGAAACTCAAATTCTTTCACAGAATCGACGTGTTTCAATTGTTGTCTGTTTAAACATACAGGGTGGCGGTCTTTCTTTTTGGTAGTGAAGGTAATATGAACTGATTTGGTTTCATTAGCTTTTATTCTTCAGCCTTTTTGGATGTCATCTACATGTTTTTCTTAGTGCATTGATGCTATGACTGGATTAACATGGGAAGACAGCATAGCTGCATCGTCAGCGAAGGTAGCTAATGTTGTCATTCTAGATTTGGGCATATCGGCAGTGTATATTAAATATAGAGTAGGGCCAAGGACACTACCTTGGGAAACTCCAGACCTGATAGGATGTAGTTCTGAAGTTTCGTTGTGATGTTTAACAAAAAAGTGCCTGTTAGGTAGGATTTTAAAATTTCATATACCTGGGGGGAGTACTATAGCTGTGTAATATCTGTTGCTGTCCAGATATCTTGATTCATTGTTTTAACCAGTCTATGAATGTGTTCTATTGTTGCACAAAACTGGTCATCTGGTATAAGTATTTGTTCATCGAGAATTGTTTAAATCTTTCTTATAAATATTTTTCCCATCACCTTAGATGTCACTGGGATGAGACTAATTGGCCTGTAAGGAGAGACTTATTGCACAGATTTACTTGGTTCTGGGATCATAATTATTTGTTCCGTTTTCCATTGACTTGGAAAATATCCAGTTGCAATAACAGCATTCAATATTTGAACTATTGCTTTGTGCTTTTTTCTGGTAATTCTTGTAGGACCTTCCCTGTTATTAAGTCATAGCCAGGTACCATCTTCGGATTTATTTCGTTCTTTATAACATTCTTGACTTTTTGTAATGTAATAGTCATTTGCCTTATAAACTGGAGAAAAACGAGAAAATATATCCTCTTCAAAAAAAAATAACATTTTTCCTTTTTTTTGCTTCAGCAAATGGCTCAACATATACTCTCAGCGGTGGAATCAGAAATATCCTCAGGCAAGAGCAAGGGAGATCCCAGCGAAAGAGATCTCTGCGTCACCCTGGATGACCGCGACCTCTGGGTACGATTCCAGTGCTTCACCAACGAGATGATAGTAACAAAAAATGGCAGGTAAGTCCAACAAGATCCTTCAAGAAGGCCGACCCAAATTGAATCAACCCTTCGATTTCAGACGTATGTTTCCCGTGGTGAAGGTCTCAGTTTCCGGCCTGGACCCCAAAGCAATGTACACCGTCCTCCTGGAATTCGTCCAAATCGACACGCACAGGTGGAAGTACGTGAACGGCGAATGGGTGCCTGGAGGTAAGGCGGAAGTTCCACCCTCCAATCCCATCTACATCCACCCGGAGTCTCCGAACTTCGGCGCGCATTGGATGAAGGAACCGATCTCGTTCGCGAAGGTGAAACTGACGAATAAGTGCAACGGGAACGGGCAGATTATGCTGAACTCGCTGCACAAGTACGAGCCGAGGGTGCACCTGGTGAGGGTGGGTACGGAGCAGAGGCGAGTAATGACGTTTCCGTTTCCGGAAACGCAGTTCATCGCCGTCACCGCATATCAAAACGAGGAGGTCACTTCGCTCAAGATTAAGTACAATCCCTTCGCTAAGGCCTTTCTGGATGCCAAGGAGAGACCTGACAGCATCTACAACCAGAGGGAATACTCGCCAACGTATTCACAGCAGCAGACACAGTATTCACAATGCAAGTAAAAAAAAATTATCAATTGTCATCAACTAATGAAAACATTATGTTTTGCAAACCAGATGGTGCCATGAAACATACGTCAAATGACATTGTTCTTTGCATTGACAATGTCACTTGAATTTTGGAAAAAAAATTTCTCTTTATATTTTCTAAAAATTCATTTTTTTGTTTTACTTGTAATTAAGTTCTCTTTTCCTTAATTGCTTTATTTTTCTATGTTTATTTTTTTTATATTCGTAAATTATTTTATGTGCTTGTCAACAATTATTAACAAAAATAAATTAGTGGTATTATCTGGTAAAACAAAACACTATTTGAAAATGACTCTAACAATGTTTAACAATTTGTTTGCACCGTCATCTAACGTTTTCTTCAGAAAATTTGAGTCTGTAGTAATTTTTTTTTGTTTTTCTTTGTAATGAAACTCTTCAAATTTGTTTTGTTTAGTTTATAAATTTGTTTGTTTTTCATCTAACATTTGCATTGAGCAATTCTTCTTTGAATTAATTAGTTTTTGATGCATTGTATAAGAGGTTTAAACCAGGATTAAATTTAATCCTAAATTAGAATTATGACGTAAAGCATTTGGTGTGTCACATTCTAACTTAGGCTTAAATTTAATCCTGGTTTAAATCTTTTATACAACGCAGACTTAGTCTCGCGTGTTCAAATAGTCTTTTGTTTTATGCTTATTTGAAAATTCATTTGTTTTACACTCGTCGACGTAAAACAATAGAATTCGCTACGCTTTTAAACAAACGAGAAATTAATTTTGAAAATGACCTCTTAGTTCTGTTCCATTTTCTTTCCTTTGTAAATTGATTTAAAGTTAATTAACAAATTTGTTTCTACAGAAACAATTGAATAATTGAATGGACAATTGATTTATTTTGTTTTTCTTTAATTAAAGCCTCAACTTTTTTTAATTCCTTTATTTTTGATCTAATCATTCTCCTGTCTTCAAGTAGTCTGAATTCTTTCTTGAATTCATTTGTTTTACTCTCGTTGACGTAAAACAATCGAATTCGTTTTGTTTATAAATACACGAGAAATTAATTTTAAAATACGATCGCTTAGTTCTGTTTTGTTTTATTTGCTTTAAAGTTCGCTTGTTTCTGCTAGGAACAATTGAATGATTGAATAGGCAATTGGTTTCTTTTGTTTTTCTCTAATTAAACCCTCAATTTTTTTATTCATTTGTTTTTGAACTATTCATTCTCCTGTCTTCCAATAGTCTTTTGGTACACTGTATGTACGTACACTTATTTAAATTCTTCCTTGAATTAATTAGTTTTTGATGTATTTAGGCTGTGTTGTATAAAATATTTGAACTAGGATTAAATTGAATCCTAAATTAGAATGTGATAAACGTTATGACGTATAGCATTTTGTGTGTCACATTCTAACTTAGGCTTAAATTTAATCCTGGTTTAAACCTTTTATAGAACACAGCCTTAGGATGCGTTGTATACAACATTTAAGCCAGGATTAAATGTAATCCTAAATTAGAATATGACATACCTTATGACATACAATATTTTATGTGTGAGACATTCTAACTTAGGCTTAAATTTAATTCTGGTTTGAACCTTTCATACAACGCACCCTTAGTCTCATATGTTCAAATAGTCTTTTGTTTTACGCTTATTTGAAAATTCATTTGTTTTACACTCGTCGATGTAAAACAATAGAATTCGCTATGCTTTTAAACAAATGAGAAATTAATTTCGAAAATGACCTCTTAGTTCTGTTCTATTTTCTTTGCTTTGTAAATTCATTTAAAGTCAATTAAAAATTTTGTTTTTGCAGAAATAATTGAATAGAAAATTGATTTCTTTTGTTTTTTTTTTTTTAATTGAAACCTCGACTTTTTTTAATTCCTTTGCTTTTGATGTAATCATTCTCTTGCCTTCAAGTAGTCTTTTGTTTTATACTCGTCTGAATTCTTTCTTGAATTCGTTTGTTTTACTCTCGTTGACGTAAAACAATCGAATTCGTTTTGTTTATAAATACACGAGAAATTAATTTTAAAATACGATCGCTTAGTTCTGCTTTGTTTTATTTGCTTTAAAGTTCGTTTGTTTCTGCTAGGAACAATTGAATGATTGAATAGACAATAGTTTTCTTTTGTTTTTCGTTGTACTAATTGAATCCTTCAGATTTTTTTTTAATTCATTTGTTTGTTGTTTCATCTAACCGATCTTGTCTCTACAAGTTGTTTTTTGCTTTACATCCGTCTACCCTAAAACAATCAAATTTGTTTTGTTTTTGAATATGTGAAAAATTAATTTAAAAACACGTCCGTTCATTTTTTCTTTTTGCCTTCAATTTTTTTTTTATTAAGTTCCTTTATTTCAAGGAACAGTTGAATACGTGAATAGACAATTAATTTGTTTTGTTTTTCTTTGGAATTAAAACACCAGAAGTATTTTTTTAATTCACTTGTTTTTTACCTAGCCAATCTTCTCTCGAGCGGTCTCTTGTTTTATACTCATCTGACGTAAAACAATCGAATTTTGTTTCGTTTTAAAACAAGCTGAAAAAAAACGCGACTGTGTTGTTTTGTTTGTAAGGATCTTTATTCTTTTTTTAAAGTTTGTTTTGTTTCAATAAACAATTTCATAGGTAATTAATTTCTTAATACTTTTTTTCGTTTGAACTTCTAACTTATTTTATTCCTTTAATAAGTCTGACTTTTCATTATTTTTTTCTTGACCTTTTGTTTTATTTTACAAAAAGCGTCATACGAGGGTCAAGCTGAATTTATTGAGAATAAAAAACACGTCAATACATTCTAGGATTTTATTTTAAATATGCTCGAAGTAATTCTCTTCAGCAATGATACACTTGACCATTCTTTCTTTCTACTGTTCAAAAGCTCCCAACCAATCATCTCAGAATACCTTCAAAATAAGCGTGAACTGGGGCATCAAACTCTTCTTCTGACGAAAATCTTCTACCTCGCAATTCCCTTTTAAGCCCAAAAAATAGCCAAAAGTCGCCAATTGCTAAATCAGGTGAATACGGCGGATATTCTATTACTTTTTTATTTTTTTAAGAGTTAAAGCTGCCGTATGGGCAAACATTTTTCTGTGTACTATTTAGCTGTAACTGTTTTTTGTCCATCTGGCTTATTGCCTTTACCAGGCCCGTACTAAGCCTGTACTTCTGAAAAATACCGCATAACATAACTTTTTTCATAGCTCGCTGCATCTTGGTCATTATTGGAGTTTCCTCATCTTCGTGAATCCATACACGACTCTCTTGGCGTGTAGGTACGTCGAAGAAGGGAATGTAAGTTTCCTCACCTGTCACTATTTTTGAAAAAATTTGGTGTCCGCCATTATTTAAGAAATTTAAAGTTTCATGGCAAATTCTTACACACTCTGCTTTTTGGAAGTCAGAAAGGTGATGCGGCACAAAACGACTAACCACTTTTTTGAAATGCAGGTAATCGTGTATGATTGTTCTAACAGCTGAGGATCCAATCTTGAGTTGATGCTCTATTACTGCATAAGTGGCTTTATTGTCCTCTTCAATTAATTTTTAACAGCAGCATTATTTTTGTCGGTAACAGCCGTAGAAGGACGCCCTGCTCCTTTTTGGTGCTGAACAGAATTCCTTTCGCGTTCAAATTCCTTATACCATCGGTAAATTGTAGCCAAGGAAGGTGCTTGTTCACTAAAAGCCGAATCTAAACTCTTTTTGCACTTAAAAGCGCTTAAACCTCTTTTAGAACCATAATAAATCATGATTCGAAAATGCTCTCTGGTTAATTCCATTTTTTTTACTTGTAATGTCACTTTAAGAAATTAGTAACTTGGGTTCTAATGAACGTAACTTCAACAACTAAACTTCAAATGACAGATAAAGAGTTGCTCTAAATAACACTGTATGTTTTGTTTTTCACGGCCCATTAGATTTTCTTATTCTCAACAAATTCAGCTTTACCCTCGTATGTATGTATTAGTGCCTAGTTTTAATATACTTTCGATTATAATTTCATTTCAATCATTAGAAGTTGTATATGTCATCGGATTTTCTTTAAATTTATTTTCTTTAGTCAATTAATTTTTTGTTTTCATGAAACAATCACACTGAACTAAAGCGCGTTTCGAAAATCGACCATAAACAGAGAGATTATTGTAATTACGTGAAGTGTTACCTCTTTCTTCGGCATAATTTAAAACTTGCTGATTGATTGATAATAAATAATAATTCCGCGATTAGCGGAAAGCGTCAGTAAGTAAATAAATTCAAAAAAAATAAATAAATTGTTTGTTATGAAACCTATGGCTTTGAATGGGCACGCGCAGGTGTTAATTGACTTAATCCTTTTAGCCTTACTCTTAATAAATTACATAAAATGTCATTGAGCGTTGGGCACTCGCTTTTAAAGTATGTGGAAATTAAAAGAATATGATTATGGGGTTTCGACTTTTCGAACTTAACCATAGGGAGCTCGGTTATCCTTAAGAGAAACGAAGCTGGTTAAATTGGGATCAAGTTGCGTGTTTTTGGACTAAATCAATAACCTGCAAATAAATTTCACCTATTTTTTACTTTTATTCGAGGTGTTCGTAAAAATCGTGATTCTCGTTTTTAGTTTATTTTATAAAAACGACACTTTTAAGTCCACCATGAAAATATAAAATTATAAATATATAAAATAGAGATAAATAAAATATTTACTATAAATGTAAAAACAAAAGAAAACGCAAGTGATAATGTACAGGGTGGACCAAATTTGACATTTTTAATAGAAAACACCTGTTTTAGAAGAATTAGATAAAAACTGACCATGGTTCCTGGAACTCGCTTTTTAGGATAAAATTAATGGTGAAGACCGCATTTCGATATCTTGTACCGCTTAGGAGCTACAGGGTGTTGCTCAAAATTCTGCGATTACTAAAAACCTTTATAACTTTTTTGTTTATGAAAATTTTCGATTTCTGTAAAAACTTCTTTAAGCCACTTTTGCATGCAAAATTCATTGCTCCAAAATATTTTTTTCTAGAGTGCTCAGTATTTGAGATATAAGCAAGAACTTTGATTTTTTATATGGAACACCCTACATATTTTTAAATTTTTGAAAGAAAATAGAATTCCACTTGATATTTTACTCAAACAGTTTTTCATTAATACATAGATATAAAATCTCTTTACGATATCTATGTGCTGTTCGTGTGCCATTAAAAAATATTGGACCTAGCAATGTTCTCCGACTTAAACCTATCCAAACACCATTTTTTTGTGGATGGATTGGGGCTTCATTGAAAATATGAGGGTTTTCTGTATTCCAGATCCTCATATTTTGGGAATTAAATTGTTAAACTGAGCTAGGCCTCACCTAAAAGGAAATCGTCATTGTCAATATTGTTTAAAAACCAATGATAGTATCTTCGCCTTGTTCAAAATCTACTGGAACGAATTCATGCACGGAAGTCAAACGATAAGGGAACATTTGCAAGTCCTTTCTTAGAATAATTCTATAGGTCCCGACAGAAAGATCAACTTGTTGTGACAGGTGACGGATGGAAGTGCGAGGAGCATCAGTCATAATTTGTCTCACATTTTCAACTACCTCATTTAGGCCTACCTGATACTTGTTTTCTAGCCACACTGCCAGTTCCTCTCAATAGTCTTACAGAGTACTGAAGTTGATTAACAAATTTGTGCTACAGAAATACAGTTTCTGGCAATTTTTCCTGAAATTCTGCAATACAATCAGGAATAGAATAAGTCCATTCGCCATTGATTTTTTGGGCGTTTCGAAAGTAGGATTCAACCATAAAAGATTTTCTTTCAATGTGAAAACCATTGTAAAATTAAATCTGTAAAAATTTTTTTTAAACTTAAGTTGCATTTATCATACTAACTGTTGTGACTATCTAAATAATTTGTTCTTCTATCAGGGACTCTGTTGAAATAACAACATTATCGGTTCTCACGTATTTTTTCAAAGTCAAAATCATCAAATCTCTTCCTCATTTTCTAGTTCAACGAATCTTTGAATATCATCTTCAGTATGCTTGTTTAACCACTTATTTAAAGGCAATTCATCATCTGAATCAAATTAATCTTCGATTTCAAAACAATCTGCAAGCTTAAAACAATTTTCAATAGTTTCTCTGTTAACCTTCTGCCATGCCAGATGAATAAAGTTTAGAGCGTCTAAAAGTTTCATCGAAAAAATTTGTCCATTATCAATTGCTTCTAACATCTTTACCAGTAGAACCATTCTGTAGCGACTCTTTAAGGAATGAATTACGCCTTGATCCATGAGTTGTAGCTTTGCAACGGTATCAGGCGGCATAAAAAAAATTATCAATTAAAAATAAAATTTTCCTGTTTTTCTTTTTTAACTCTGCATCCCATTCAACTAGCTCTTCAGTAAACAACTTTTATGTCATCCATGATTTATTGTTTAATTGATCTGTATTTGACTGGTAATGTTCTATTTTTAAAATATCTAGGATTATTTTTACAGTCCAAGAATGATTTGTTGTGGTAGGGAGCGATGGATATTCGTGGAGTTCCCAACTTCTGAAAGGAATTTGTAATTCAACATCTCTGTCAGTTATCCTCGTTAAAGCCAATTGCTTCCGCAATCCTGCGGCATCCTCCATACAATTTTATCAATTGTTAATTTCATCTTTTCCGTCGTATTAGTTTCAACAATTGCATCAACATCATCATTTGTCCTGATCAATACTAGTTCCTGCCTCATATTCAAGACGACCTTTTTATAATCTTCCCCGAAACCTAATAATGCCTTTAAAGGTACACTTGCTACGAAATTTCCCTACGTACGTTACTTATTCTTTCATTCTCCTGAAGCCATCCTGCATTTTCCAATTTTACTGTAACGTTGGGAGTAAATGAAAAATAACCCTTCAATATAGATGTAATTTCAACATTTCTTACTGAATCCACCTGCACCCCGTTCAGAAGATATCTAATCTCGCTAAACATATAAGCCACTGAATTATTTATCAACTATGCTGTAGGACTGTGCTTAGTATTATCGCTAGCCAAACATAGTCTTCCCTCTACGTATAAATAACTTTCACATGGTAGTGTAATTGTCAATTTCCGGAACTGATTTTCCGATAATAAACAGTTTTCTCTTTTCTGTTCCAGGCATGTTTGCAGCTTCCAAAACTGTAATTCTCATTTTGGACATTTTTCCGCCAATACGTTTTTCTCCCACGAACTTCAATGCTTTATCTGGAGGTCAGTTAGTAAAAAAGGCAGGTTTCGTCGGCGTTAAAAATGTCATCTCTGTCATAATTCTTGCAAAGGTCAACCAAGCAGCATTCATAGCAACTGATCCAGACTCACCAATAGTTTCTCCTCCAGAGATACAATTTCTTTTTTTCAAACGTTCAATCGAACTTCTTGAACATTCAAAATTTCTTTCCTCAATTGCACTGTCTCTTTCTTAAAGAATAGGACCACTTAAGAAAACATTCTCCTGTCGTTTTTGAGTAAACCACTGTAAGAGTTCCTTACCAACTTCTTCATGAGCTGATTTTCTCAACCTTTACACGTTTCATTGACTTTCCATATGATGATAAAATTTCTTCTCTTTTTTCCTAAATATGGAAACGGTTGATTTCGGCAAAATCATTTGCTTAACCCCATTTTCTATCTTTTCTTTGAACGTGCAACGCGATACAATAATCTCGTAAACTTCACTAAAATCACAGTAAAATACGAAATGCTCATGTGATCAGCATTCTCTTGACGTAAGCTAAAACTAGGAATCACTCGGAGACTCGCAAAGTTCACTATAAACGAAATAAATAAAATGTGCTTCACTTTATCCGAAAGTTCTTTACAGCCGGGTTCATTATAACCGGTAAATAATTACGTTGTTCTTATGAAAAAATTGGCGTTCACTATACACGGAAGTTCACTATATCCGGAGTTGACTGTAAATAAAAAAGTAATTAGATAAATAAATAAAATCGAAATTTTTAGGGAAAAAAATCATTCAATTCCCTAGTCTGTGACATTAAACCTCTTAATCGTTTTATTTGGCCGGATATTATTCAGTCACTCTGTATTGTCGACAATAAAACATTTGACGTTATTGTGATTCCCAGTGGCGTACCCAGAAATAATATTTTAATTTATTTATAACAAAGAAATTCAAGTTTTAATTCATTTATTTGTTCTTCGAACCAACCATCTTCCTTTGACTTGGAAGAAACAGTTGATTTTACTTTATTTTGTTTTACTAGCCCCCTACTAGATTTCACGAGACAGAGCTCTTAATCGGCCCGGGCAACACATCTCTTAATGCAAACTTTCTTCGCTTCGGCGCTAGTCACATAAATAAGGGATGCCATAAATAATGAAAGGAAAAATCACAAGGAAACTATATTTGACCAAGAAAATACTACAGTACTTGTCAGAAAATGCGTCAGCTTGATATTAATTGAAAATGAGCCTATGAAATAACGTTCCGGACATGTGGCGCCATCGGACAAACACTTGTACTAATAAATTGCGCAGACCGGATAAAGATTCACTGTCTCGTGAAATCTAGTAGGTCGTGGTTTTACTATTTCCTCCCAAACGATCAAATAATTTTTGTTTTTAACAATCCAAAGACTGACAACCGTCTACCTTTCGTTTTTTTTTGCTCTTTTTTAATTGAATCGGATGAATGAAGTAATACTCGTTCTTCTTGAGTTGTTAATTGAGCAGATGAACGTGAAATGTAGCAATGTTATTCATTAATGAATCGACCGTCTTTTATTTTTAAAACGTAGACTGTTATTGTTATTTTTTTATCTTCGCACTTGAATGTGAAATTCTTTTTTATCTCGTATAATTATTTTTTGTGTTTTTATTAAATATTTGGTTTATTAAAAATTTTATTAAAGCTAGTCACATTGTCAGTCAGTTTTAATATTGGCCATATTCGAGCGTACCCAATCGCCTTTTGTTTTTCTTCTAATTTTATTTGAATTATTTGAAGAAAATTTGCTTCAAATGAAATGTTGCCCGGGCCGGTTAAGAGCTCTGTCTCGTGAAATCTAGTAGTTGGTGAATAAAACAAGACAATGTAAAATCAACTGTTTCGTCCGAGCCAAAGAAAGGCGGTTAGTTCGAAGAACAAACAAACGAATTAAAACTTGAAATTCTTCGTTATAAATATATTAAAAGAAATGAACGGTGATTATTTCTGGGTACGCCACTGGGAATCACAATAACGTCAAATGCTTTATTATCAACAATACAGAGTGATTGAATAATATCCGACCAAATAAAACGAGTAGGAGATTTAATGTCACAAATTAGAGAAAAAATTAAAATGAATTAAAAATTACGACATTAAATGTTACGACGCTGCCTGAGAAATACAACGTGACATTTTTTTAATTAAATAGTCATATTGCTACAAGCTTTACAATTGTTACTTATCCAACGCTACGCTAAATTAAGTAAAGTCGGATCGCCTTAACGCGATTAATTATTTTAGTCTATTAAATGAACTTAAATTTTACGAATATTCCGCGGTAAGTAATGAAACGATTTGTTAAACGTATTAATTTAATTATTTGCAAACAAGATAAACTACTAATTATGTTAAAGATGACGGCTCGATGGAGATATTTGGTAATCGCCAAAGGATCACATTAACAAAGGATCGCTTAAACATATCAGTTTCTTCCGAAAACTTAAAACGCTTCATTTTACCTGCAATCCATCGCTGATAAAACGTTTTACTTTCATTATCAGACTAAACGTTAATCATATGAAAATCGTATTTTCAAACGTAAAACAATTAAACTTTACTATTAATTATTTATTTATTTACAAATCGTTTTGGATACGATTTTTGATCAATGTTTCTCGAAAACCAAGAGACTTAGAATTGTTTTTATAGTTTTCCTGTAACGTGAGAATGATTTTCTTAGGGCCAGTTGGGTTTCACCGTACACTTAAGCTTTAAGCATCTCTTAGAATATGACTTACGCAAAGTTGTGTAACCTCAAAGGTCACATTATAAACGCTGCTTAAATTTAATCTCAGCTTAAGTGTTCGGTGCAACTTGCTATTAGTAGTTTTATTTTGTCAGGTGTTAATATACAGTCACCCTGTATATTAAACAATTTTTTCTTGCAGACGGTTCTTGGTTTCTACCTCACCAACCAATCTACCCGGCCGTAACGGCAACCGTCCAACTATCAACGTGCGAAAGATACCCCTCAACATCCCCACTAAGAAACAACAGACACCAACCCATATACCCAGCGGTAACCGGCTCAGTTCCACTCTCGACGTGCGAAAGGTTCCCAACAAGTTCTGCGCTCAGAAGCAACAGATCTTCTCCGTACCCCACGGTGCAGAGGCCGAAATCAAACTCGGTTTCACCACCACCAAATGGTAAGTGTCGAAACTACTGCACCAAAAGAAAAATTAATAAAATTTTTTTTTTGGTAGTGTATAATCCACCAGAGCACGTCCAACAATCTCCGGTGTATACCAACTCGAGCACGACGTACACGAGCTGGTCAACGGTTCAACCCCAAACCCCAACGACGATTATGAGCCCCACGATCAACTGCTGGTCCTTAACATCTAGTCCACCACCGCCCCATCAAATCTCAGCTCAAACCACCCCGAATCAATCGCCCACCCACCAGATCTACCAACCCATCACCAACCTAACCAACCTCTCCTACGCGAGTTATTACAACCAAGACCTGGCTTACGCCGCCCATTACCAAGGCTCCGAGTATATCCCTCTTCTGAATTCTGAGGTTAGCTACACCCCCATTGAACCGGATAGGTCGAACGCCATCGTATACCAAGACGATGGTAACATCGACAAAGCGCCGGAGTATCAGGAGGCTTCACAGGCGCAACCGGAATCGCCGAATTCCAATTCGAGCACGCCAAGGCACGACACTTGGACGCCTCACAGCCACATATAAGTAGACGGGGGTGGGCGGGCTTCGTGTTAAAAATAAAAATTGCGAATAATTAGAAGTATTTTTAAGAAATAAAGTGACAAAAAACAGTAGAGGAATTTTTGTTTTCTTGGCCTGTTTTCTTTTTACCGAAGGAAGAGGTTTTGAAGAGAGGATAGCTCCAAATGTCTGCCCAAAAAAAAAATATGAAGTCGATTTGACTTGAAATCAAAATGAAGTGGCACTTAAACAAAGTTGTCAACCTCCTCAATTTATCAAAAGTCATTTAAAATGAACTTCAAAATTGTAAAACAATTAATGGATAATTAAAAAAATGGCACTATCGCTCAACGTTTCACTATCGATTGATAATCAATCGATAGTGATATTAAAAGCGCCCTCTGTTGGCTGCTGATTATCGGGAATCGTCACAAACCACAGAAATAATATAATAAATTATTTTAACGAACACTTAAAAATGGCACTATCACTCTACGTTTCACTATCGATTGATTATCAATCGATAGTGAAACATAGAGAGGTGGTCCATTATATTATTTCTGTAGTTTGTGACGTTTCGCGAGAACCAGCAACCAACAGATGGCACTTTTAATAAGGAAAACAGAAAAACAAAGAGTTATGATTAAAGGCTTGCTTTCATTCATTATTTTTATTATTAAATTGGATGAAAGCACAAGCACACTAGTCACACAATGTTGGTAAAGAAAAACCGGATTTCTATGCTCAGTGAACAGGGCCTCCAACTTTCTCTGAAAGGATTTTTTCAGACGGAAATTTCTTTAAATAAAAATTAATATATTCTATTTTTTTTGTAAAATATTTAAATTCATTTTTAGTCATTTTGAAATACTCAATTAGTTGCCTACCTTACCGATCTTATTTGAGAATTTGATAACTGACGAACTGATTCCGATGGATTCGAACTAGTAAGAAACTGTTGTGGGATTAAACCTAATACAAATACAAATCAATTTCTTGGCATTTTAGTTAAGAAACAATCTAGAAAGTTCAACAAGTTGAACAATAGCTTTCAACAGCAACTAATAAAAGCGACAAAAGATGACGCAACAAGATAATTACTCAAATTCTTTGAGTCTAGTGATGGATTTCATTGGTCAGTTGAATTTAATCATCCGTTAAAAGTAAACCTAGTAATGGTTACATATGCTGAAAGTATAGAATTGATCATTCTTAACCAATGATAAAATTTGATTGACTTTTATAAAACCCAGCATGGGTGAAAAGTTTACCAAAGAAACCAATGGGAGCATACACATCTATAAGTGTAAGGCAGTGTTACCAACCGAAAGGAGTTTTTCATGTCTAGGGATTTTCTGATCGTCACATGGAATAAAGAAAATCCTTATTAACTAGAAATTTTTTAAAAATAAATATGTTAATTTTAATTTCTGTTTTATATTATTTAATTACGTACCTCGTAGAGAGATCTATAAATTTAAGAGTGATCTATAAATTTAAGTCGGAGATGCATTTTTTTCTTATTTTTAAGGTAACAGACCTTTTGTTTCTTTGTTTATTTTTTAATTGTAATTATTTTTGTTAATTTTAATAAAGACTGATTTTTTATTTCTCCTATTAGGTTTAAATTCCATTTGACAAAACAGAATTTGCTAATAAGAAGGAAGTTTTTCACAAAATCAATGAATTTACTTAGAATTCAAATAAAACAAGTGTCTTACGAAAGACTATTCATTTTTAAGCAATAATAAATACGAAATTCTAACATTTAATAAAACGAGAACATTGACGTTGACAATTCTTGGAAAGAAAATCTTGGCAAGTGGATTATATTTTTGGGTATAAGGTATAAGTTACATGAATTGTCAATCATTTTTGCTCGCATTGTATATTCATGACTTCACACTACGAAGAATGGTATAGCCAATGTCCCTGGCTGAACATAGCCATTTTGTTACCAAATTTAACGAATGCACAGAAGCGTTTTCACATACTTTTCACGTTATCGCAACTCGGTCTATTTGATAAAATTTTAAAATCAAGTTTTCTTTTGCCAGATGAAAATTATGAAAATTAATTAAAATTCTGTAACTGGCAATATAGAAAGTATTAGGAAAGAGTTTGAGGCCCAATAAGGCCGAAATACATGTATAAACTCTTTCCTAACACTTTCTATATTGCCAGTTACACAATTTTAATTAATTTTGATAGAATTTTACTTAAATAACGAGTTTAATGGAGAAACAAATTTCGAGGAAATATTTTTATTAATTTTTTTTTTCTAATTCTCCTTTTTGTCGTAAACATTTATTTTTAATTTTTTTAAATTTATTATATTGTGTTGTAAAATCAACTGTCTCTTGTTTTTATTATCTTTTTTTGAAATTTGGTTATATTTCAATTTTAATTATTTTGTTTTGTCACCATTGTTGCAAATTGTTTTTTTTTAAATTTATTAATGTGTTATACAATCGATTCTCTTTTGTTTTTATTATTTTTTTAATGTGATTATTTCTCAATTTTTATTTATTTTGTTCTTTGTTAAGTCACCATTCTTTTGAAATTATTATTATTTTTTTAAATTTATTGTTCTATTAAATTGTGTTATAAAATCAATTGTCTCTTGTTTTATTATTATTATTTTTTTTGAAATTTGATTATTTTTCAATTTTAATTTATTTTTGTTCTTGTGTTATAAAATCGATTGTCTTTTGTTTTTATTATTACTTTTTTAATTTGATTATTTTTCAATTTTCATTTATTTTGTTTTTTGTTATGTCACCACTCTTTTGAAATTATTATTATATTTTGTAATTTATTATTCTATTAAACTGTATTGTAAAATCGATTGTCTTTTGTTTTATATTTTTTTTTGTAATTGATTAATTTTTAATTATTAATTATTTTTGTTCTTTTGTTGTACAATCGATTGTCTTTTGTTTTTATTATAATTTTTAATTTGATTATTTTTCAATTTTTATTATTTTGTTTTGCCATTGTTTCAAATTGTTTTTTTTTAAATTTATTAATCTATTAATTGTGTTGTAAAATCGATTGTCTCTTGTCTTTATTATTATTTGTTTAATTTGATTATTTTTCAATTTTTGTTAGTTTGTTTTATCACCATTGTTTCAAATTGTTTTTTTTTATATTTTTTAATCTGTTAATTGAATTGTAAAATCGATTGTCTTTTGTTTTTATTATTTGTTTAAATATGAGTATTTTTCAATTTTTATTTATTTTATTGTTTCTTATGTCTCCATTCTTTTGAAATTATTATTGTTTTTTTTAAATTTATTATTCTGTTAAATTGTGTTGTAAGATTAATTGTCTCTTGTTTTTATTATTATTTTTTAAATTTCTTTTAATTAGATTATTTTTCAATTTTTATTTATTTTGTTCCTTTTCATATCACCATTTTTTTTTGAAATTATTATTTTTTTTAAACTTATTCTATTAAATTGTGTCGTAAAATCGATTGTCTCTTATTTTATTATTTCGATTATATTTCAATTTTGATTATTTTGTTTTGTCATCATTGTTTCAAATTATTTTTTTTTTTTATTTATTAATGTATTAATTGTGTAAAATCGATTGTCTTTTGTTTTTATTATTTTTTTAACTTCATTATTTTTTGTTTATAGAATAGAGCACTATATACCGGTAAGTCTATGTTCTCACTCTTACTTGCATTAAACGTATTCGTTCTATCTCACTTTCCTACCTCGATCCATGTACCGTTCCAATTTTCGTAAACGCCTTTTATTTTCTTTGTTTCATCATTCAGTATTCTTTTCAAATTGTTTTTTATTTTAATTTATTATTGGTTTTCTGAAATAAGTTGTTAAATTTGCACCTAAATATTACATATTCTACATAATTGTTAAAGCTTCAATAATAATATTAAAACTTAAAATAAATGACAATGAGCAAGAAAATTGAAACCTGTGCTAACTTTTAGTTGCGTTAGTTTATTCAACTCCCTTCGTTCTATTTACTCTTTTCATTCTTGTGTCTCATTCTTGCTTATATTAAAACTTATTTGCTCTCGTGCGAAGAAATAAATAGAGCGAAGAGAGTTGAATAAACGAACGCAGCCAACTAATCTGGTGACATTAATTTTGATCATCTGGCAACACTGATCGGGAACACTTGTACGAAATTCTTTGCCCTTTCAAGGTTTTCAAACGAAATAGAAAGAGAATTGAGGCCACGCGTTCACAAAATGGTTATTCTTTTTAGAAAACAAAATAGATGACAACTGAAATCAATAAGAACGGGAAATGTCAAAAAGAATTTGAGACTTTTTTCAGTTTTTTCATAGAGTGAACATGATTTTATTAGAAATAGGTTGGAATTACTTAACGATATATCAATTTATAAACAAATAGGTTATATTTTTTTTGTAAGGTATGTATAGTCAAGTAGATAATTAATTGACAAATACAACCAAATTTACAATTGGAAAACTTTCATTTCACGTTTATTTTGACTTCAGCTGCACCTACTTTTCCAAATTTCCAATAAAATTAATAAACTAGTGAAATTAAATGAGAACAACGTATGAGCACAGCGCCATCTAGGTAAAGAAATTGGAATGACGATTTGTCACTCTTCATAATAAAAAGTCGTCTTGTTAATTATTATTAATTGTTGGAGTATTTAGCAGTTTTTGGTTAAAAAAGTAGTATTCAAGAATCATAAATCTACCTGGTAAATAGTAAATTACCGGCAGGTGCTGCCAACATTTCGCTTTACGAACGCGCCTAATTTCACACCGTAGCAAATTTACTACTACATGATTGACAGATAGTGGCAGCAGGCGATTAGTGTTGTTAAAATGGCCAGTGTCGGTTTTCGCTGGCTAGATATTTTAGAGAAGGAATTTGACAAGGCATTCGTCGACCTAGATCTTGCCATAGGTAAGTCGCCTTTCATCACCAGACCATGCACACCATCAATCAAAAAGAGGAAGTGTTTGTTGACACACACTCACATAGATCGGCTGTATATAAAATAAACACGTTCGTTTGTATTAATTGAGACGGACGTTTTGTTCCAGGTGAATTAGACTCTGAAGAACCGGATATAGTCTACAATGTTCGGCAGAAGCTGTGTAGCCTCAGCTCGTGCTTTGCTCAACTCACGCACAAGGCGCAGACGATATTCCAAAACAGTGCAAAAATCGAGGTATTTATTTTTTATTTTGACCATCTGGAGTGTTAGTATTAAAAGAATTTATTTGTACGGATGTACTTGACTAATCTAATCATTTCAAGAAATTGATAAATTTATTAGGGGAGATATAATTGATTTGAAATGTGTATAGGCGCTGTGATAAGATAGAAACCCATCAAATATCTGTCAACTGGTGTTTGTTTAGGCAAAAATCTGCGACACAGTGTTGCCAAAAAAAAGTATAAATTTTGTAATATAGAAGTCAGAGCTTCCTTGAAATTTCAGTGTTACCAAAACGTATTAAATGTCTCTCATTGAATATAATAGATGTCGCTTTTGCGGATTTGCGGTAAAACTAATTGATCTATGTACAGGCTGTTCTAAAATAACGTTTGAATTTTTACAGGTTATGTGCTGCAGTCGAAAATAAGTTACAAAAAATATTTAATTGTCGTCATTGAATGCTGCAATAACCATTAAAATTTTATTAAACTTTGAAAACTCTGTTTCTCAAAACTCTTTTGAATAAAATATCAAGTGTTTTATATTTTTGTAAATAGAATTTTATGCTCTTTTCAAAAGTGTAAAAATATATAGAGCGTTCCGTATAAAAATCAAAGATCTTGCTTATATGTATTTCCAACACAAAGCACTTTAGAAAAAAGTAATTCTGCGTGAAAAAGTGCTTTATAATTTAAATGCCCTGTAGCTCCTAAGCGGTACAACAAGATATCGTCTTCCTCAGTATTAAATTTGTGTTAAAAAAGGTCCAGGAGCTGAGGTCATTTTTGTCTAACTTTTAAAAATAGGTGTTTTCTATTATAAGTGTCAAATTTGGCCCACCGTGTACATTAAGATTTTTTAACTTGTTTTCGACTGTACTATATGCCCTGTAAATATTTAAAAGTAGTTTTGGAGCACCCAGTATAAATGAAGCAAAATATAATAACATTTTTAAGTTTGTGTATAAGTTTGATTGCGATCTCTGTCGACGTCTTATAGAACTATCACTATTTGTCTACGTCTTAGACATATTTGGTTCTTAGAAATCTTATTAATTAGGCACCCAATTGGGGGCTACTTTTGTTACAGTCTTCACATAACCAGCGTTCAACAAAATCCTACCTCTAGTCATCTCTGGTAACAAAAGTACACCACTGACCAAAAATTTGAAGTCACAGAGTTGATACAGGGAAAAATTATTGTTTTAAGAATATTTTGCTGCGCCTAAATTAATCAATTAATTAATTACTGAATTAGTGAAATATTTTCCAGCCACTATCTCCACATTGACATTACCAGTATGTACCTATTTTAATAAATAATATTACCTATCATACTAAATTCGTTATAGATGATAACTATATAGAAAGATAACAACAGTTTGGATCGCGACATCTGTGTAAAAATTGACAACTAGCAATCAGTTTGTGGCCTAATAAAATAAGTCTTATCCACTTTGACATATTCAAGATAGATTTTTTTGACATATTAAAATTTGATTAAAAAGTTCATTAAGTTAGTTTTGATTTTTTGTTGAAAGGAGAAAAGGGATGCCTTCCTAAACTGATTGACGTTTAACAAATGACAGTTGTAGTGATTTGCTTAATACCTAACGTGACTTATTAGTTTTTTTCGTTTGCTGTATTAGTACGCACTCAGGCATCTTCATCTCGTATTAATATATGAGCTAGAAATAATAATACTCTGTGTGCACACTAGTACAGTGAACTAAAACGTCAAGTGACATTTCGCTTTAATCTAACAAGACCTGCTTCACCAAAGGCTAGTTGATGAACTTTTCAGTTGAACAATGAACACTTGATATAAAGGTTTCACCAATTGACAGTTTTATTGATATCAGCTGTCAACGTTCACAGATGTTAAGACATCAACAATATTTTGATAAATGTGACCTGTCAAGATTAATATTTTTGCTTAATCAATTTTCGACGTACTAAAAAGTACGTTCTAATTAAATACTTGAAAATATACTGTCTGACAAAAGTAAAAGAACACCAAGAAGTAGTCATTCAATTGAACTGATTTTAATATATTATATTTAAGTGGTCAAAATAAGTAAACGATCAACATTTGAAACAAAACAAAAAAACAATACAGAAGCATTAGTAATGCTAATTCCCTAACACACGTGGCATTAAGTTGATGAGGTATTCAATTTCCTCCTGGCGTATTTCATTCCATGCCACCTATTTGGTGTCAGAGCTCTTCCAGAGTCTGTGGAGGACGAAGTAACTGGCCCAGTCATCTGCCGATAATATCCCAAACATGTTCTAAAGGGGATAGGTCAGGAGATCTTGGAGGCCAAGGAAGAAGGGTGACTTCAGCGTCTTCAAAACAAGCCATAGTAAACCTAGCAATATGCGGTCGGGAATTATCTTGCTGAAAAACAGGGTTTGGTAAGGTGTGAAGATACGGAAGAAGATGAGGCTCTATAATATCCGCAATGTATCGTTGAACATTCATGGTATCCCTAACGAACACCAAGGGTGATCTACTACCATACCCAATTGCCTCCCACAACATAACTCCAACAGTTTGGTTTACATGGCGTTCCACGAAAAACTCTTGACGTCTCCGTTCTCCACGTCGTCTCCTAACCCTTATCCGATCATCGCTCATACTCAAGCAAAATTGGGGTTCGTGACTAAAGACCACCTGATGCCATTCTTCATCCCACTGTAACTTTTCTCAGCACCACACTAACCGTTGCCTTTTGTGATCAGCGTTGAGTTGTTACACAAAGTGTGGCCTATAAGACATGAGCCCAAAAGATCTTATTCGCCTATAGGTGGTTTTAGTAGTTACCCTTCTGCCTTCTTCTCCAAACAATTGATTGGGTGGTCGAAAAACGGTCCCTCACAGCCAGCAGTCTTAGGTGATGGTTTTGACGTGCTGTTATTTGTCGGGGCCACCCTGAACGTCTGGCTCGTTGTTCTCATCCTTCCTCAGACCAAATAGTTCGCCACAGCTGACCTCGTTTTGTTTAAACGGGCTGCAATTTGGCGAAATGATAAACCTCCTTCTCGAAGGCCAACTACTCGACCGCGCTCAAAATCACTTAATTGCCTAAAATTGGGACGCCGACAAATTCTGGGCATTTTAAACAATACGCCAAACACGTCAAAGTGACCCCCACATATTGCGCCAACTTATTCTTCAGCATAAAAGACTTAAAAAAATTGCTTCAACTACTGAAGAAATAGAAACAAAACTTTAATCAATCTTTATTTTCGTTACCCACAACTCGTATACAAAATTTGGTTGAAAAATAATAATTTACTCTTGGTGTTCTTTTACTTTTGTGTTTGCAATTGTTAAGGTTAACTTGCAAAACTGTACTTGACTGTCTTTCATAACAGCCTCGCTACAGTTCAAGGTAGGACCGCCGCGGTCTCTTATTTAAAGCCTGCGGTGTACATATCGTAGATTGAACTGCGCCGACGCTGTGATGAATGAAAATCGCAGGAACTGTCAAAATGGAAAATGTAGGTTATGTATCGTGGAATGGGGTTACTTTGAAACTCAGGGGTTACCTTGATTGCAGCTTTTCGCACATTAAAAATTTAAAATTTGCGGAATGTTTCGCCATAATTTGTATATAATATAATAATAAAAGTTCGACAAATTTTTAATTTTGAAAGTGTTAAACGTGCGATCAAAGTAACCCCATTCGACAATATATATCATGTATACATATTATTTACAAATTAGTTTGTTTCGCTAAAAGTCGCAACCCAAACCGTTATTTATTTCACGTTTAAACTTCATTGTCCCGTATTCTCATCTTATATATATAGCTTTGTGTCAATTTAACGTGTAAGAGGGTGACTAACGAGTGTTGCCATGAGAAGTAGACGTGCTATTAAATTATTCATAAGGTGAGAACATGGGACATTTTCGTTAGAAAAAAATTGCCATCGTTTGGCGACATTTGATAAACAAGTTGGCAATGTTGCCTGCAAAAGAATCTGGCAACCATGTGCATACTCTTCACGTAACCTAAAAAATCGAAATGTGATGCAAACATAAATTTTTATAATTTTATATGCTATTGTTCTTTTACACCGTAAGATAATTGGCGATTGCAGCGCCACCATTGAAATTTTAATTCTCTATTGAATTAAAAACCAGTCGAACTATTATTATTATTATAGTTTTATTGTTATCAAAATGTACTAGAAATGGTACAATTAATTATGACGCCACTTCAGATTCGTAACAATTTTTTAAAAATATTTTAATAATAGATGACGCTGCTATAATTAATTATAATTATGGACGTAATATCGTAGTATTTCTCCATCAATAAAGTACTTTGCACAACGTTTTTCCTTACCGTGCACGTTATTTTAAATTACTGACAACGAAAATTTTAACATGTAAAATTGTAGGGGTACGTTCAGATACTGTACTGTTGAGTATACGCGTCTTTTTCACTTTTGATTTCGCTTTGGTCCTTATCGCACACACATTGCTGCCAACGAAAGTGTTAACGTTTGATTATTGGAGTATGTTCAGAAAGTGTACTTTTGAGTGAATGCATCTTTCACACGTCTGATTGAGAAATGCTTTTATGGAATCAAGTTTATGGTCGGTATAGGTATTTTGATCATCAGTGATTTACGAGAGAAAGTAAAAAAATCATTAAAATAAAACTTAAAGCGTTTCTGAATTTCAAGTTAATAATCAAACGTCAATTTGAATGTGAGTTGAATATCTTTAACTTAACGTATTTTACACTATTTTAAAGTATTATCAACGAAAATTTTTACATTTGTCTGCTGGAGTATGTTCCGATATTGTACTTTTAAGTGTATGCATCTTTCTCACTTCTCATTCTTAACGTAGTTTGCAATATTGCTATGCTCGCGGTTTCGGTGCTATGTAGACGGTAGGTGTATCAGGAGACCCCCATTTACGAAATCTCCCGAGAGCACGTAACAGTGGTGGAGGCGCCGGGCATCAGAGTATCGAAAAGTGACGACGCTGTGAACTCATAGCCTCCACAAGCCAGTTATCCTTCTGACACCTCCTGCTGATAACTCGTCAAGTCAAAAGGATCGATAGACCATGCTTTCGCAGTCCCTACGTTGGGATAAGCCAGCCTTTGCTCTATGCGAGCTTTCTGTCCTCGCTGAGCTGGCCTTAGGACACCTGCTTTATTCTTTGACAGATGCCAACCTCCCGAGGGCACGTAACAATATTATCCTTGAAAAAGATTTATTCCTTATCACACACGTTATTTTAACTTATTACCAACCACAATTTTAACATTTAACTGTGAGGAAGAATTTAAAAACTGTACTTTCGAATGTTCGCATCTTTTTGACTTTTTACGCCGTACGTCCATGGCCAACAGAAATTTCATAGCACTCTAGATGAGAACTTTAAGAAATCACTCAGTATAGAATCACTTATGGGAAAGAGGCCGATGTACTTTTCAAAAATTAACCCGGAATGTAGCTTCTGAACGCACCCCATCTGTAACACTACGACATCTGGAATTTGTCTGCCGCTTTAAATAACAGATGGCGCTGAATTAACTAAATTCAGTCCATTGTCGACAAAAATTCCACAGCACACTAGACGTGTAATTTAAAAAATCACTTAGAGGAGACAGGCTGACATATTTTTCGAGAATGAACCCAGAAGTAGCTTCTAAACGCACCCCCCGCTGACACCACAACATCTGGAATTTGTTTGACATTTTAAATTACAGATGGCGCTTGAATTAACCAAATTTGTGGATGGAAAATTAAGAGATGACAAGTTTTTCTGATTTGAGTTTTTGAAGAAATAAAGAACAGATTTTTAGCAGTTTCATAGTAGCGTACCAGAATACAGTATATGGTTGCAACAGCTCAGTGTTGCCAACTTTTTTAATAAATATTTCTAATTAAATTTGTATTTTAATGACATTATTCGGTTATAGTTGTATGCACGTGCAAACACTGTAACACAATTGTTTTTTTTTATTTTCAAGCCAGCTGATCGTCATACTCGTGTTCATAATCCAGATCGGCGTTGCTTTGTGAATAATCTAAAGTCTCCGTCGCGTTGTCCTCGAAATACGAAGTCATTTCGTCCCCGCTTAGGATCGTGCTGACGTCCTCCAATTTTCCTTCGGCGTCATTCGGGTACGCTTCCGTTTTGCTTTCGCTAGATGAGTTTTCTTCAGAAAATCGAATGTCTATATTATAAATGGGTTTAAGGGTGGTGTTTTGCGTTCCCCCTTCTTGTTCCAAGCAATCCCCCTCAGAGCCGTCACTACTTCGTATGTCTATATCGTAAATGGTGCAGTTGGGATTTGGCCCCGTTTTGTTCACGTCCGGCTTCTCCGAAAATAATTCCTGTACCAGCTTTATTATGTCAGCATCTGGTGGTTTGGTTGCGTTTTGAACGGCTCGAGTGTCATTTCTTTTCCCGAATATATCCGCAATTAATTTCCGTTCTCGTTCTTTATCTTCGACTACCTTCGTCCTATTGGTCGCAGTCGTATTTTGAACGATTTGGGTATCATTGATTTGCCCAACTACCTCCGAAATTGTTTGGTCGCGTTCTGTAGAGGTCAGATTCTTTTGACTCAGTATTTCACGATCCGTGACGTTCTGCAAGTACTCGTGTAAGAGCTCCCCAAAGCGATGAGCCACGGCCTCCACGTTATACTTATCAAAGTAATAATCTAGGTAGGACCTATTGAGTTTGAGCTCGATGCTGTACAGGATGTGGTAGATCTGCTGCACTTGTTCCTGAAGGTATTGTGCGGTGGCCTCTTCGAATTGGGCGGCGCTCGTTTTGTTCTGCAGTTGAACGAGGATGGTCTTCAGGTCTTTGACTTCAGAAACACTGAGGATGCTTCTTTGGGCGTCCTGCTTGATTTGGGCGTCGATGGCTAAAAGATGAGTCCTTACATCCTACAAAATAAAAACCACTCTTTAGCTCATTACGATGAATTTGTTGAGTTTTGGCCTATACCTAAACTGATACGTACCTTAAGGACGGAAATAACTTCGTCCAATTTATTTTCATCGTACACTCCAAATTTGTTCTGCACCAACACGTAGAGTTCCTCGATGGTGGTTCTAAAGGCGCTCAAATTTTCTTCCGCCTTCCTTCCATTGGCGTCTGCCTTCTCTAGTAAAGCCCCGACGCTATTCGCCAGATTACTCGAGCTCTTCCGGACGTTCAAATCGTGATTCCGGATCATCTGCTCCAGATTTTTGAGATCCCTAGGTTGGAGGGCCGTCCTAAAACAAGGAGCGTTTCTTTCCTGGGCCACACACTACCCTCTCCATTCAACTCACTTTTCTTCGAAGGTGTCGATCAACTTCTCCAGGACCTCGCTGATTTTCGTTTCCAACTGCGACTCGTCCTTCTGGAGTCGGTAACAACTCTCAAGGAACAGGTTTTGGGCCAGCATCACACTCTCGAAATTGCTGTCGATCTTCTTATCCAAATTGTCCAAGAAGGCGATGTCTTTATGCGCTGGAAAAAGAAACAGCTAAATTTGCTAGGGGGAAATCAACCTTGAAGTTTCAAACTCTTACAATCACTCAACATATTTGATGCTTGTTTCTTCCCGATTTGCACTGTTAAAGACCTGAAGTCGTTCTGTAAATCGTACCTCGTCAAGTTAACGACGGTAGCTACACTTCTCAGCCCCCTTTCTAGGCGGTCGTAGCTCTTCCAGGAGCTGTCGTGAAAGTCGACCACCTACAAAAATGGGAAAGCTCAAAAAAAGACTCAAAAGGTCTTGGTGTGGAATCTACCTTGTTGGCGAACATATTAAAGTCTTCTTTGATTTCGTTCCTCAAAACCGCGGTGAAATTCTCGTTGGTTAAAGAAATGCCGTCCAGGTTTTCCTTGATTTTCCTCAAATCGCTGGGGCGCAACACGTCTGGTGCATTTTGGGTTAGTTTGTTCTGGATGAGTTCCGCCTGGGCATGGTGGGTATTCTGAAAGCAACTTGGGGTTTAAAATGTTAGTCCCTGGTATTAGTTTGATTTGAATGGAAGGGAATTTCGCTTACATTTATTAGAAAGGTTAAGTTGGCGATTTTGCTTTCGATGGTACCGGTGGATGACTTGATGTCGTCCAGAACTGCGATGACGTCGGCGAATTCCATGGCAGTGTTGGCGTCTTTGGTCGAAATGTCGTCCTCCACCTTATCCAATCTGGACAAGAGTATTCCCAGTTTATCCTGCAATCAAAATCTCTTTAGTGGTTTTTTTTTTCGAGAGAGACGAAATACGTAGTCAAAAAACTGGCATCACTTTTTTAGTGTCTTTTACACTTTGAGGTTAATCTAGATTAAAATGGTATGCACCAAGGATTGACAGTTGTTAATAAATTGTCAGTGGCGTTTCAATATTGTTTGCGCGTTCGACGTTATTTAAGACGACCACTAAAATCGGCGCTACCATTTCATTCATTTGGGCTCTCACAGTATTAAAAATTGAGTTGCCTTTTCTTTTTCTAATCCGCTAGATGGCGCTGGTTCTTTTTGGCTTTTTAGTGTCACTCCGCCTAATAGAAAAAAAATTAAAAATCCTGACAATGTTGTAATCAAATTATGTAGGTGATGTCAACCAATTAATTTCGATTTACAGCAAAAAATGAGAATAATTACTATGTCGTAATAAAAAGTGCCAGCGCCATCTGGTACACGTGCATGCAAATTGTTTTGAAGCGTACGGTAAACATTTCTCAACCGGTACGCATTTATCATTTAAGTGCTCTCAAGGAATTCCGTTAGATGGCGTCACGTTAATTGGCGTCATGTTAACGGCATCTGGGCCTCTTTAAAAAACAATTGAAAGCTTTATGTTATTTGTTGTTTTTGTTTACAATGTCTTTATTATGTTATTAGAATACCTTTTGGGGTAAAAACGGCTGAATTTCGCGAATGTTGCCTTCGATTTTTTCTTTGTTAATTTTTGAAAATTTTCTTTAAAATTTGAGGCGGCATTTAAAATTGAGAGTGGTCGTGAACGTTTACCGACTTTCAAATACACGATCTAAAAATTAAATTTATATCCGCGCGCGCCTCTGATTACGAGGCTTCTGGAAGACAATGCCATCTATGGGAGGCGAAAATATTTATTAATTTTTGATATTTTTCTTTCAAATTTGAGGCAGAATTAAAATTGAGAGTGTTCGTGAGCGTTTATCGACATTCGACTGCACGATGTAAATATTAAATAGAAATTGGGGCGCGCTTCTGATTACAAGACTTTTGGAAGACAGCGCCATCTATAGGAAGCGCAAATATGACATTTTTGAAAATTTTCCTTCAAATTTGTTCGTGAACAATTGCACGATTTAAAAATTTAATTGAAATTGGCGCGCGTCTCTGATTGCTAGATTTCTGGGAGACAGCGCCATCTATGGGAGGCGAAAATATTTATTTTTTGAAAATTTTCTTTCTAATTTGAGTCAGCATCTAAAATTGAGAGTGGTCGTGAGCGTTTACCGACTTTCAAATACACGATCTAAAAATTAAATTTACATCTGCGCGCGCCTCTGATTACAAGGCTTCTGGGAGAACGCCATTTGTGGGAGGCGAAAACATTTATTAATTTTTGATATTTTTCTTTCAAATTTCAGACAGCATTTAAAATTAAGAGTGGTCGTGAGCGTTTAACGACATTCAATTGCACGATTAAGAGTTAAATAGAAATTGTCAGGCCCTTCTGATTACAAGACTTTTGGTAGACAGCGCCATCTATGGGAAACGCAGATATGAATTTTTGGAAAATTTTGAGGCAGCATTTAAAATTGAGCGTTCGTGAGCAATTGCATGATTTTAAAATTTAATCGAAATTGGCGCGCGTCTCTGATTATAAGACTTCTGGAAGACAGCGCCATCTATGGGAGGCGAAAATATTTATTTTTTTAAATTTTCTTTCTAATTTGAGGCAGCATTTAAAATTAAGAGTGGTCGTGAGCGTTTACCGACATTCAATTGCACGATTAAGAAGTTAAATAGAAATTGTCAGGCCCTTCTGATTATAAGACTTTTGGTAGACAGCGCCATCTATGGGAAACGCAGATATGAATTTTTGGAAAATTTTGAGGCAGCATTTAAAATTGAGCGTTCGTGAGCAATTGCACGATTTTAAAGTTTAATCGAAATTGGCGCGCGTCTCTGATTATAAGACTTCTGGAAGACAGCGCCATCTATGGGAAACGAAGATTTATTTTTTGAAAATTTTCTTTCAAATTTAAGGCAGCATTTAAAATTGTGAGTGTTCGTGGACAATTGCACGGTTTAAAAATTTAATTGAAATTGGTGCGCGTCTTTGATTGCAAGACTTCTGGGAGACAGCGCCATCTATGGGAGGCGAAAATATATATATTTTTTTAATTTCTTTCTAATTTGAGGCAGCATTTAAAATTAAGAGTTGTCGTGAGCATTTACCGACATTCAATTGCACAATTTAAAAATTAAATAGAAATTGGGACGCGCTTTTGATTGCAAGACTGCTGGAAGACAGCGCCATCTATGGGAAACGAAGATATTTATTTTTTGAAATTCTTCAAATTTGAGGCAGCATTTAAAATTGAGAGTGTTTGAGCAATTGCACGATTTAAAAATTAATAGAAATTGGCGCGCATCTCTGTTTACAAGACTTCTGGAAGACAGCGCCATCTATGGGAAGCGAAAATATTAATTTTTTTAAAATTTTTCTTTCAAATTTGAGTCAGCATTTAAAATTGAGAGAGTTCGGGAGCGTTTGCCGACTTTCAATTCCATGATTTAGAAATTGTTATAAACAAATTGAAAGCGCATTTAATAACGCTAAATATTTCTTAAATGTTTGCAAATTTTATTTATTTAAAATTGAAACAAATGTATAACGCGTGATTCATAAAGTTTCAGACCTCAGGGGGGCATGGAATATCATTTCTGGTCTTTGCTAATTCACATTTTGTAAATTTCGACGAAAAAACTTACAACGCCATCTTTTGACCACCTGGAGAATAAATTTGGTGTATTTTACGGGTAGAATTTTGATCTAGGGTTAATTGTTGTTCACATGACGCCATCTCGTAGCAAAAGAAACACAACTTTCTATAAATTCTCCGAACTTATTTGTTTTGAAAATTTTATCGAACTTTCGACTAATGTATTCTCAAAGAAAAAAATCGAAATTTTCTTAAATTTCAATGAAAAAAAAAATAGAAATAGTAAACATGCAGCACCACCTTTTAACCCTAATTTGTCAGTACAGTTCTAATCTCGAACATATTGTTAAGGTGGCTCCATCTCGCGTCAAGAAACAGAACATTCTGCATTCTGAATTTCTTTGTTGCAATTTGGAGTTTCGAACCTCGGATTTGTTATTGATTTTGCGATGGCCAATAGCAATTGCAATTTTTTTTTTTTAGTTTTTCAGCGTGATTTGATCCATCTAGATAAAATTTAAAAAAAGCATATTGTTGTCACCTGAACTTAAAATTCGTTTACTTTAATTTGATACTTAAGTAATTAAACTACTATTAATTAAACATTTATTTATAAATCATTGATATTCTAAACTTTGTTTTACATACATTACGTTTACCTCAATAAAAGACTGTTCTAAGCTAAGGCATGAGTTCTTTTTTCATGACCGCTCGAGATTTGAAACTTATTGAACCGTATGTCATATGCTGTCCTATTACACTCGCCCATGATTACATACGTATACATAATTAACTAATTATCTATGCATATTCTCCTTGACATCATCTAGATCCGAATAACACCTAATTCAGCAACCTTCGCATGTTATTAATATTATTATTTTACTTAACCTCGAGTTTCCTCTCGGCCATTTCCAGCCTGATCTCGACGTACACGAGCCTGCTGTTGATCCTCTCGTAGACCGAATCGATCTTCCTCAGCACGTGGTCCTTGGCGATATCATCTTTGAAATTTTTGCTGCTGATGTTCTCCGATATCTTATCCAGTTCGTTTCTCATCACGGCCTCCATCCTTGCAAGTTTTGCATCGACGTTATCCAACTTTCTACCGTAGTGTTCGAGCTTGCCCTCCACGCTCGGGGAGTACTGCATCGAGTAGATGCTGTCCAGGTTTCTTAGGCGTTCTTCAATGGACATCAAAACAGTTTGCAGATTCTAGAAAAAAGAAATTATTTTACTCTACTCCAAAACAAGACGTATTTTCTTTTTTAGTGTAAACGAGGGCTCATTTGCATATGACAGGCCCCCTAATTGTAAGGTAATAAAAAGCCTTGTAAATCTCACCTATAGATTACTAAAGAGTTTATCCTCGTGTTATGCAACTGCCCAACAATTAAGTTACGCACTAACGGTTCTTAATCTTCGTGCACTCCTCATATTTAAACATTTAATTAAGAAAGCGTTGTGCTCGCGCTTCGCCCGCCAGAAAGTTTACATTCTTTGGGCGCCTGAATTATTTTTGAAGTTGCCCTGGCGTAAAAACAAGAGAAATCAGAGCTGAGTCACTGGTGATTGGAAACGAAAAGAAAAAAGCGTTTTGCGAACTTTTGCGAGTCCGAAACTTGACCAAAAATATTGAGTAAAAAAAGTAGTCATTAACCACTCGGTTTGGGTATCGTGTGGTTAATGACTGCTTTCAGGAATGAGGATTTTTTCCCCAATTTTTTCGGGCGAACTTCAAAGTGTTTTGACCAACGCAATCCATCTGAACGTAGAGAGTTTTTATCGTTTTTAAATTAAGTCCCCTGCTTACGAGTTATAAAAAAGCTTTTGCATTACAGTTTACTAAATGAAGTAAGTAGTTGTCAGAGTTGAAGGCAGAGAATGTATGATTCTAAAAGTCATACCCTTTCAGAATCAAGTCAAGTCTCTTTTCAAAAAGACAAAGGCCGAAACCTATTGAGACAGAATAAACGAGAAATGTTGGAATGTCAAAATTGAAAAGTAAAAACAAGCAAGACGTCAACTTAGTTGAGTTTAAGCTTAAGAGAATACTTTTCAATTAAAACTAACGAAATTTTGACATTAATTTCTTTTTTTATTAACAATAGAAATCGTTTGTAAATTAAAATAAACAAAATATAGTTCCCGTGAATGACTAGCGACGCCATCTTGCGGTTAAAACAGATTCTTCGGTGTAGTTACATAATTTTTTTTTTTTTTTAGTTTCTATCGAGAAATTTATTTAAAATAATAATAATAAGTTTTGCAAATTTCGACGAAAAAACTTTTGGAAGAAGTTTATTTAGAGCGCCATCTTTTTGACTATCGAATTTGTTGTTGCTCACGTGACGCCATCTCGGTACAAAAAACAGAATCCTCTCAAGAAACAAATTTAATTTTAATCAATTTCGACGCAAGAACTTTTGGAAGTTAACGTATTTACAGCGCCATCTGTTGACCATCGAATTTGTTGTTGCTCACGTGACGTCATCTCGAAGCAAGAAACAGAATCTTCTCAAGAAAAATTAAATTTTAATCAATTTCGACGCAAGAAATTTTTGAGAGGGAATGTATTTATAGCTCCATCTATTGACCATCGACGAGAGTACCTTTGTTGCAAATTGTGACTAAATTTTGACGTCTACTTTATTGTTACTTACGTGATGCCATCTCGCGACAAAACAACAAAGTATTCTTAAGAAAAATTCTAATTTTATAAATTTCATCGCAAGAACTTTTGGGAGGGAATGTATTTATAGCGCCATCTATTGACCATCGACAAGAATATCTCTGTTGCAATTTGTAAATAAAACTTTGATGTCGAATTTATTGATGCTCACGTAACGCCATCTCGCGACAAAAGAAAAACAGAATTTTCTCAAAAAATAATCGAAATTTTATCAATTTCCACGCAAGAACTTTTGAGGGGAAATGTACTTACACGCCACGCCATCTATTGATCGTTGACAAAAAAATCTCTTGCAATTTGGGAGTATAATTTTGATCTCAAATGTATTATTGCTCACGTGACGCCATCTCGCGACAAAAGAATCTTAAAAAAAATCAAAATTTTATAAATTTCGACGCAAGAAATTTTTCGGCGAAATTTGTTGTTGCTCACATCTTTTCAAAAAAGAATCAGTTTCGACACAAGAACTTTTGGAAGTCGGCGTATTTGTAGCGCCATCTATTGACCATCGAATTTGTTGTAGCCTACGTGACGCCATCTCGGGGCAAAAACAGAATCTCTTGGGAGGGAATATAGTTATGCGCTATTTATTGATCAGAAATATCTCTGTTGCAATTTGCGGGTAAATGTATTGTTGCTAACTTACGACAAAAACGGAATTTTCTCAAAAAGAATTAAAAATTTTATAGATTTAGACGCAAAAACTTTTTGGAAGGAAGTTGTTGTTCATGTGATAACATCTCGAGATTGAAAAAAAAAACAAAATAATCAAAAACAAAAACAGCAAAAACAGAATCTCTTGGGAGGGAATATAGTTATGCGCTATTTATTGATCAGAAATATCTCTGTTGCAATTTGCGGGTAAATGTATTGTTGCTAACTCGCGACAAAAACGGAATTTTCTCAAAAAGAATTAAAAATTTTATAGATTTAGACGCAAAAACTTTTTGGAAGGAAGTTGTTGAGATTGAAAAAAAAAACAAAATAATCAAATTTCGACACAAGATTTTAAGAGGGAATGTATTTATAGCGCCATCTATCATTTATTGACTATCGATAAGAATATCTCTGTTACAATTTGTGAGTAAAATTTTGGTCTCGAATTTGTTGTTGCTCAAGTGGCGTTTATCGATATTTCAAAATTTTATATTTTTTCGTCGAATAATCTTTTGGCGGAAACTGTATTTCCCATGAGGGCATCTTTCGGCCATCAACAAGAATATCTCTGCTGCAATTTGTGAATAAAATTTTGATCTCGAATTTGTTGTTGCTCAAGTGGCGCCATCTCGCGACAAAAAAAAACAGAATGTTCTCAACAAAAAGAAACAAAATTTTATAAATTTTTACGCAAGAACTTTTGAGAGGGTATACTTTTACAGCGCCACCTCTTGACAAAGAAGAAAACCTTCTGTATAAATCAAATAATAATAAATCAAAATTTTATTTTTTCGTCGAATAATCTTTTGGCAGGAACTGTACCTGCCATGACGCCATCTTTTGGCCATCGACAAGAATATCTCTGTTGCAATTTGCGAGTAACACTTTGATCTAGAATTTATTGAGGCTCGCGTGACGCCATCCCGTGGTAATCTTCTCAAGAACATTGGAAAGGACTATATTTAGACCGCCATCTTTTGACCAGCGACAAGTACAGTCGCTATCTTAATTCATGGCATAACCTTTACAGAAAAACTCATCGTGGACATTCTATTTATGGTTTCCAAGCAAAAAATAATTTATGATATCACGGATTAATTTTCAAGTAGCAAGATTTGAATGCATTCGACGTTCATAGTTTTGAAAGAGATGGGTACGATGTTCTATAAGCTTCTTGTAAGCGTCATGAATTATGATTGCGACTGTACATCTTTGCCATAATTGCCCTACTATTGTGACGTTGAATTTTTTATTGCTCATCTCGTGACAAAAAAAAACTATCGAAACTTCGATCATTTATTCTGGAGGAAAAAATCAATTAAAACATTTTTGGGAGAATGTATTTGCAGCACCATCTAGCGACAAAGAACAGAACAATTTCTTCAAATTCGGTTGTATTCAAATTTTTGTCGATATTTCTAGTAATTCATTTATTATTTTTTTTCGGCGAATAATCTTTTGAAAGGAAATGTACTTGCAACGCCATCTTGTGACTAGTGTTAAAAATAGTACGGTTTTGATCTAGAATGAGTTGTTACTCACGTGTCGCCATCTCACGTCATAAAATTGAGTCTTCTATAGTTTCTTCGGACTTGCTCCTTTCGAAAATTGGAACAATTTATTCTCAAGAAAAAACTGAAATTTTATAAATTTCGAGTAAAAAGCTTTTGAAAGGGAGTGTACTTGTAACACCATCTCTTGACTACCGAGGAGAGTGTCTTTTAGTCTTGAATTAGGACACAAACCAGAATCTTTTGTAGTTTTTTCAAATTAGTTTGTTTTGAAATTTTTATCGAAATTTTCAGCTAAAAATGAAAACTTTTTTCTACAAATGCTCAAAAATTCAGAGCGCTTTTATCATTAGTTACACGCAGAAAAATTACTTCCGCTATAATTTCCGATTCGAGTGAAGGCTGTAGCTTCGACATACAATTATTAAAAGTGGAAGGTTCGACTAAGTTAGAAATGTCAGTTTTATTTATTTATTACAGTTCATTCTTTAAAAAAATCAAAATTTGTATATAGAGCGTAGAAATTCTCCTAGCGGTTAGAATGGAAGTATTTAGAGCACCATCTCGTGACAGTTTAGAAATTTATTAATACGTACATCAAAATTCTTGGAAGCGCCATCTCTTAGACAATGAAAACATTTTTTTTTCACAAGGAGCGAAAGCAATCTCAATTTTTGATACTGAATTTTGGCCATGTTTTTCTTAAGATTGACGGAACAAAAATTGATGTTTTTTTTCTTAGGATCAAAAACAAACGAATGGAGTATTTTTTGAAACAAAAATGTCACGCGACTTTTCTGAGCAGAAAACTGTAACTGGCGCTCAAAGAATGGTGTCAATCAAAATTTAATAATGAAATAACTTTTAATTATTTACTTGTTTTAGTATCATTCATTTGTTTCATACTTGTTAAAAAGAAAATGATGTGACATAAAATTCTCCTGACAGTTAGAATAAGTGTTTAGAGCGCCATCTCGTGATCGACTAAGAAATTTATAATTACTTGGAAGGCGCCATCTTTTAGTCAGTGAAAATATTTTTTTCACAAGAACGAGAGGCAATTTCTAAATTTTTTATTAGCGCGTTTTGAGGCACGATTTTTTTTCTTTATTAATGAAACGAAAATGCAAATTTTTCCCAAGATTAAAAACCAAATGGGAAACTTTTGAAAGAAGAATTTCATTCGATTTCTCTGAGTAGATAAATGATCGTATTTAGCGTTAAAGGTCAATGTGTCAATCAAACAAAATTTAATAACAAAACTACCTCTTCATTATTTAATTAAAAACCATTTCTTTTTAATTAAAATTAATGAAAAAATGTAATGCATATAAATTGGTTGGTTTAAACTGAGAGAGGCAGTTTTGAAAAACTAAAAAATAAATAAAACTGGACGTCTGTCTTTTGTTTTGCTTTCGATTTTGCACTTAACGAATTCCGAGTAAATAGAATTTTTCTGTATTCCGGGGAACGCTCGAATACACATAATTCGATTAGATATTGTCGCAGCTGATAAACCAAGTTCAAGTAAACACGTTGCAGTTTCGTGGCGTGCATTTAATTCACGTCGCGACGAATCTCGAAAAAAAAAACTAGAAGAATAAATTTACTCGAGTACGTACCTGTTGTCCGAGGGAATTCTGAAACTTCTTCGCGGCGACTCTGACTTCGGCCGCGCGTGCAAAAAACACCGAGCACAGAACCAGAAGGAAGCCCGTCAACATGTTTTCGGGGAGGCCGAATTTTCTTTTCTTTTTTTTATTTTTCCTCGTCCGGAAAACGCGCACAGCCCGCCCGAGGACGTTTCAGAGTAACGTTCTGGACGTTGCGGTAGGCTAATGATACGGTATGGCTGTCTTACGTCTTGAAGATCTTTCTACTTAATGACTCAGATGACTAGCTACACTGTGTTTACTTTATTATGGTCCATCACGGTACGGCATACGTGCAGCATGTGCACGAGGGTTAGTTTTCTGTTGTGGAACGAAGAAATTGCTTCATTACGACCACCTTTGTTTGTTTCCAAGTATTAATGTCTTGCACGTGTCTTCGTGTACATAATTAAATCCGATCGCTCCTCGTTAAATTGACGGATTACGCTTAATTTGCATATTTTAATTTTGTTTATCTTAATTTTTTTTATTAGATAACTTAATTGCGGACGCAGGACCGTGCCAGTTGAAGGCCCCGCGAATTCAAGGAGTCCGCGCCACCGTAACTTTTAAATTGAAATTAATTAAATTATTTTAGAGCCGATTTAAAAGCTTCATTACACTCCTTTGGCGAGGCAAATAAATTTAATTAAATGATGAATTCCTCAAGTGCTCAATTCATTAATTCAAGATTCAAACATTACGAAAATTTTAATTTTAATTATTATAAAACACTAAGTCATTTTGCAACCGATTCATCAATCTTACATTCTTTTGTTCAGGTACTCTTTTATAAGGTAGTCAAACAAGTTGGGAATTTGATAAATTAATTCTTCAAGAACGTTTTTAATTAATTAAAAATTCAAAGATTGCGAACATTTTTATTAATTATAAAACGCCTTGAGTTGTTTTGGAGTTGATTTATGAATTTAATGAAATAATTTCACAGGTATGTACATATTTAATTCATTATTAATAATTCAGAGGTTACGAGAATTTTAATTTTTAATTTTAGTTACGAAACGCTTGAAGTCATTTTGCAACCGATTTTGGAGTTTCATCAGTCTTACATTGTTTTGTTAAGAAATTCTTTTATAAGGGAATTAAACAAGCTGGGAATTTGTTAAGTTAATTCCTCGAATCTTCTTTTAATTAAATTAAAAATTCAAACATTACAAGAATCGTAATTAATTATAAAACGCTTTGAGTCGTTTCGCAACTGATTTATGAGTTTCATTAAATACTCTTTTAGGATGTCCGCATGTTTAATTTATTAATAATAATTAAAACATGGGGAGAATTTAAATTTTAAATTTTAATTACGAAACACTCGAAGTCATTTTGCAACCGATTCTGGAGTTTCATCAATCTTACATTGTTTTGTTAAGGGAGTCAAACAAGCAGAGAATTTGATCAATGAATTCCTCGAGTCCTCTTTTAATTAAATTAAAAATTCAAAGATTACGAGAATCGTAATTAATTATAAAACGCTTTGAATCGTTTTGCAACTGATTTAATGACTTTCAAAATACTGTCTCAGGTATGTCCGCACATTTAATTCATTAATAATAATTAAAAGATGACGAGAATTTTAATTTTTAATTTTAATTACGAAACACTTGAAGTCATTTTGCAACCGAGTTTGAAGTTTAACCAATCTTACATTCATTTGCTGAAGCACTCTTTTATGAAACACTCAAACAAGCTGGGAGTTTGGTTAATGAATTCCTCAAGTCCTAATTTAATTAATTAAAATTTAAATTATCACAATTTTAATTTGATTTATGAGCTTCATTTACATCCCACGCTTTTTGATGAACAATGTGGAATTTAATTAATCAATTCCTCGAGTGCTCATTTAATTAATTAAAAATTCACAAAATGGCAAGAATTTTAATTAGTTATGAAACGTTTTGAGTCGTTTTACAACTCTCTTGATAAGGCAGTCAAACATTTTGGAATTAATTAATTCATCAAGTCTCATTTATTGAATTCAAAAATTAAAAATTAAAGTTTTTAATTTTACTTGTAAAATATTCATTTTGCACCGATTTAAGAGCTTCGTCTACGCTACACTCTTTTTAATAAACTGAGAATTTAATTAACTAATATCTTAGAAGTTCATTTAATTAATTAAAAACTCAAAGATTTTAATTAATTATGAACGTTTTGAGTCATCTTGCAGGTGATTTAGGACTACATCATACTCAGAAACTCATTTAATTAATTAAAATTTCAAGGATTACGAGAAATTTAATTTTAAAATGCTCGTAAGTCATTTTGCAGCCGATCTATGAGCATCATCAACGTCACACTTTTAAACAAACTCAAGTATGCACTTATTTAATTAATTAATAATGCAACGACTTAATTTCTAATTTGAATCATAGCACACTTTAAGTCGTTTGCACTCGATTTAGAAGCTTCATCAACATTACTTTCTCTTAATTAATTAATTTCTCACAAACTCATTTAATTAATTCAAAATTCAAAGATTACGAGATTTTTAATTTTAATTAATAAACACTTCGCAGTTGATTTAGGAGCTTCAACTATATCACACCGTTTTTGATAAGATAGCTAAACAGACTGAGAATTTAATTAACTAATTCCTCAAATACTCATTAAGTTAAAGTTGAATGATTACGAGAATTTTAATTTTAATTATAAAACGTATTAAAGCAGCCAAACAAGCTGGGAATATAATTAATTAATTTCTCACATACTCATGTAATTAATTAAAAGTTTGATCTTAATTATAAAATCCGGTTTGCAGTTGATTTAGGAGTTTCAATTACATCACACTCTTTTGATAAGGCATTTATTTAATTAATTACTCAAAAACTCGTTAATTAAAAATCCAAAGATTACGAGAATTTTAATTTTAACTTTAATTTTGTAGCGCATTGAGGAGCTTCATCTACATCACACTATTTTGACAAGACAACCAAACAAGCTGAGGATTTAATTAATTAATTCTTTTCAATTGGGTCAATTGGGCGTAACTATATATAAAGGATTAAATTAAACAATCGAAAAAAGTTAATTAATTAAATAATCTGAACTAATTTTAATTTTATTTAAATTTTAATTTTAAGTCTTAATTAAAATTACTCGAGAAATGGACACCCTGAAATCTAGGCAACCAAGTTAACTCATGTCTTAGTTTGGTTGTCAGGGCATTAAAAAGGAGAAAGTAGAAAAGAAATCTGAACAATTATTTTAAAAATTGGGAGTTTATTAGTAACATCAGGACCGTACTAATTTATAGTTGGTAAAATATTGGACAATGAAAAATAAATTTCCGCATTTTGTGAATTACCCTAATGTTTAGAGCAATTTTTTAACGTTATAATATATTTTCATATTTTGGATAAAAATAATTCAGCGAAAGCGTTGTCAAACTTAACGAAATTATGGAAGTCACAGCTACAGCAGAAATACCAACGTTATAAGATGAAAATGACTAACACCACTGCACGGTAAATTCAAACACCTTCCAATCATTTATGAATGTTCTGTATAACGCATTTTTTTGTAAATCCAAGAGAAACATAAATTTAATTTGGAAAACGCCAAAGAAATAAGTCAAGAGCCGTTTTTCTATCTGTAGCAAACTTTATTCCTTAGATCAATGGTCGTCAACCCGTCGATCGCGAGCTACCGGTAGCTCGCAAAGGCAATTCTGGTAGCTCACAACATATTTTATATTTAAAAATACAAACGGTTAAAAATCATAGAAGCCTCCGTAAATTTCGCAAATTCTCATAATAAACACAAGCAGTGGCAACATTGTGGTGAGCGATCTGCTGCCAACGTCACCATGCTAGAATCGGTTAGAACCGCAGCGCTCTAGTAGTATTCGAGAACGATCTGGGTTTGCTTTGAATGGGATAAATACGCATTGAGCGGCGACATTGCACTCAGTTTAAAACCGAACATCACGTAATCTACGTCCAGCAGTTGGGTCCCTAGCGAAGTAGAGAGCAGTAAAAAATATGGCAAGCAGTAGTAAGAAGGTGAAAACATACCATTTCCATTTGGGATGGGAAGAACAATATTTCCTCACAGAAGTTAAAGGCAAATGTTTGTTGTGTAATACTTCTGTCTCCGTTGCCAAAAAAGGGAATATTGAGAGGCATCATAAACCTGTACATTCGAATTTTGAAAAATCATTTCCATTATATTCTGCCACCAGAAAGGAAAAATTGAAACAATTAAAAAACCAATTCATTGGACAACAGTCAACATTTTTTAAAACAGTCGACAAAAATTAGGCTGCAACTGAAGCATCATACCGTGTGTCCCAGATAATTGCACAAAAGAAGAAACCTTATGAAGACGAGGAAATGATAAAACATGCATTTTTAGAAGCTGCAGATTCGTTATTTGCCAACTTTAGAAATAAAGACGAGATAGTTTCAGCTATAAAATCTATGCCACTTTCTGCTAATACAGTAATGAGGCGAGTAGAAGTTATGAGCAATGATATTTTTGTACAGTTAAGAACTGCAACTGGATGAATCAACAGATGTGATTGACACTTCCCAGCTGCTGTGTTAGTAAGGATGGTTTTCAGTGATTTTACGATAAAAGAAGATCTTTGGAAGTTTATTCCCTAAAAGGACTTACTACTGATCAGGAGTTGTTTTCTCATTTCAAAAATATTATTTCAGCTGAGAAAATTCCCATATCAAAAATGATAGGCTTGACTACCGATGGCGCTCCAGCTATGGTGGGTTGTGATAAGGGTCTGGTAGCGTTATGTCGTAAAGGTGAAAGTTTTCCACAATTTCTCTGTCACCAGTGCATTATCCATCAGCAAGCCTTATGTGTAAACTTTGTAAAACTAAACAACGTTATGAAACTAGTTGTAAAAATTGTGAACAAGATTAGAGCTCAAGCGTTACAAAGAAAATTATTCAAAACCTTGGCCGATGAAATTGACTGTCAGTACGGGGAGCTACTTCTTCACTCTGAAGTCCGATGGTTAAGTAGAAGACGAGAGCTGAAACGTTTCAACGATGTCCTATCCATAGTTCAATTTTTCAAACACCGCGATGAACCGATTCCTGAACTGGAAAATTCAATCTGGCTTAGAGATTTTGGTTTTCTTGTGGACATTACCGAAAAATTAAACGAACTTAATTTACAGCTTCAGGGGAGGGCCAAAGAACCAGCGGAAATGATTTCTGGTATAAAAGCATTTATCAGAAAGCTTGAGTTTTGGGAACAAAACCTAATCAACCACGATACCAGGCATTTTCACATTCTTTCTGAAAAGTTATCTCAAAATCATAGGAACTGTCATAGGAACCCTATGACAGTAAATATCATGTAGAAATAGTTTCTAAGTTGAAGGAAAACTTCAAAAAGCGTTTTAAAGATTTCAATGAAATGGCTTTAGTGGCGCAATTTGTTGTTTCACCTTTCGTGGAAATTGCAACTTGTGTTATGCAGAACTTTGGCGAAGTCATCTCTGCAACAGAAATGGATAGCGTTTCAAAATGATTTAGCCTTAAAACCATTAGTCTCAGGTTCAATATTTATCTGGCCTATAGTAAGTAAAGAAAAATATTCAGTTCTATGTCGTGTTGCGTTGAAAGTAAAAGCGTTATTTAGTTCAACCTATTTGTATGAATCTGCTTTCTCCAATATAAAGTTTATTAAGAATAAATACCGCAATCGACTTACAGATGAACATTTGGATAATTGTATTCGAATGGCTGTATTAAACTATACTGCAAACTTAAAAGACTTATCGATGAGTCTGAGTGTCAGCCTTCTCATTGAACATGAATTTTATATCAGCACATGTTTTTGTTTAAAATAGTGCGTTATGGTTTTTGTTATTTTTATTCACTTTTATTAAATCGTATGTAACGTGCCATTGTGACTGCATAAAAATCTTGTTTATTTTTCAAACACCTACGATTGGTAGGTATAGATTTACTCTGTTTAGTTTTAGTTTATTATTAGTATGTATTAGTTCATAAAGTAAAATAAAACTGCGCATTATTTCATTTAGGTGTGCTTACGTCGCTTAGGACTAGGAAGCCCACTGTTTATTCCTAAATTATCAAAGTAGCTCAACGCATTGAAAAAGTTGGCGATTACTTAGATTGATATTGCACCTTATCTGTAGGCAGCCAGCTGTATACTTGCACACATATTAATTCAATTTACGAAAAAAATTAATTTTCTGTTTAGAGTTTAGAGCCATCGTTAAGGATCTAAACTACATAAATATCATTTTTTTAAATAGAATTATTGGAAATTTAAAAGTTTAATTGGCAGAATATTTCGGTTTTAACCACTGAGTTTACAACAATAATATTTAACTTAAAATTTATAGGAGGCTACATGATTTCTTGATTATTTTACATAATTCCCCCACATTTGCGTGCGTAACCAAACAAAATTGTGGACGATTTAGCAAGACAAGAACAAGATACCACGCAGTGTGCGTGACGTGACGCGAAAATGTTCTGGAGTCACGTCTTGCCCGGCATTTGCAATTTTTTTATTAGGTACTATTATTATTAACTAACAAACCGTTTCCGCAGATTAAAACTTCATCAAAATGTTTTATTTACAAATTTGTTGCAGCACCCCGTCTAACTAAGCATTTTAATTACATTATTTTGATTCAGAATTGTAGAACCTTCAAAAACTAAAAAGAAATTGAAGAATTCATCGAAATCAAATTCAGAATCAAAGTTTTAATAGCCGTATTTTATTTCCGCAAATTTATTTAAATACATATTCGAAAAGAAAAAACAAAAACAAAAAAATCGTAACGTCAATTTTCACTTTCATTGAGAAACTTGTTGAAATGTCGACTGTCTTTTGTTTTTCAAGCAAATTTGAGTCGCCTCACGGATGCTCACGTTAAACGAATTTTTCGATTGTCTTTTGTTTCGATTCGTTTTCGCTTAAACTTCCAAACTTCCACTTTTATGTGAATTTTTTTATCGGAGGAAAGAAAACCGTCTTTTGTTTTCGAAAATGTATTGAATATTTAAAAAAAAAACAATTTTTCGATTGTCTTTTGTTAGTATAAAAACTCGAAATGATTTTTCGATCGTCTTTTGTGTTCAGTCGTTTCTGTTTACATTGCAAACTTGCATTTTTATAGAAAATTTTGTCATTTGAAAGAAAAAAAGAAAGCCGTCTTTTGTTTCCGCAAATTTATTTCAATACTTATTCGAAAAGAAAAAACAAAAACAAATGACAAGTTCGATTTGAACGATGATTTTTCGATCGCCTTTTGTTCGCGTAAAAAAAATCGAAATCTCGTTTTTCATTTTCATTGAAAAACTTGTTGAAATGTCGACTGTCCTTTGTTTTTCAAGCAAATTCGAGTCGCCTCACAGATGCTCACGTAAAACACAATTTTTCGATCGTGTTTTGGTTCGATTCGTTTCCATTTAAACTTGCAAACTTCCATTTTTATGTGAAAACCGTCTTCTGTTTTCGAAAATTTATTGAATATTAAAAAAAATCAATTAAACAGTAACTTCTCTATCGTCTTTTGTTCGTATAAAAATTCGAAACGTCTTTTGTTCTTGATCGCTTTTTGTTTTCAATCGTCTTGTGTTTTCAATCGTTTCTATTTAAATTGCAAACCCGCATTTTTATAGGAAATGTTGTCATATGAAAGAGAAAAAGCCGTCTTTTGTTTCCGCAAATTTGTTTAAATATTCGAAAAGAAAAAAGAAAAGCAAATGACAAGTTCCATCTGAACGGTGATTTTTCGAACGTCTTTTGTTCGTATAAAAATTCGAAACGTCTTTCGATCGTCTTTTGTTTTCAGTTGTTTCTATTTCAATTGTAAATTTGCATTTTTATAAGAAATGTTATCATTTGAAAGAGAAAACCGTCTTTTGTTTCCACAAACTTGTTTCAATATTCGAAAAGAAAAAAGACAAATGACAAGTTCCATCTGAACGGTGATTTTTCGATCGTCTTTTGTTTGCACTAAAATTCGAAACGTCTTTCGATCGTCTTTCGATCGTCTTTTCTTTTCAGTTGTTTCTATTTCAATTGTAAATTTGCATTTTTATAAGAAATGTTGTCATTTGAAAGAGAAACCGACTTTTGTTTCCGCAAATTTGTTTCAATATTCGAAAAGAAAAAAGAAAAACAAATGACAAGTTCCATCTGAACGGTGATTTTTCGATCGTCTTTTGTTTGCACTAAAATTCGAAACGCCTTTCGATCGTCTTTTCTTTTCAGTTGTTTCTAATTCAATTGTAAATTTGCATTTTTATAAGATATGTTGTCATTTGAAAGAGAAAACCGTCTTTTGTTTCCGCAAATTTGTTTCAATATTCGAAAAGAAAAAAGAAAAACAAATGACAAGTTCCATCTGAACGGTGATTTTTCGATCGTCTTTTGTTTGCACTAAAATTCGAAACGTCTTTCGATCGCCTTTTCTTTTCAGTTGTTTCTCTTTCAATTATTTCAATTGTAAATTTGCATTTTTATAAGAAATGTTGTCATTTGAAAGAGAAACCGACTTTTGTTTCCGCAAATTTGTTTAAATATTCGAAAAGAAAAAAGAAACAAATGACAAGTTCTCTTTGAACGGTGATTTTTCGATCGTCTTTTGTTTGTATAAAAATTCGATCGTCTTTTATTTTCGATCATCTTTTGTTTTCGATCATCTTTTGTTTTCGATCGTCTTTTCTTTTCGATCGTCTTTTCTTTTCGATCGTCTTTTCTTTTCAGTTGTTTCTATTTCAATTGTAAATTTGCATTTTTATAAGAAATGTTGTCATTTGAAAGAGAAACCGACTTTTGTTTCCGCAAATTTGTTTCAATATTCGAAAAGAAAAAAGAAAAACAAATGACAAGTTCCATCTGAACGGTGATTTTTCGATCGTCTTTTGTTTGCACTAAAATTCGAAACGCCTTTCGATCGTCTTTTCTTTTCAGTTGTTTCTAATTCAATTGTAAATTTGCATTTTTATAAGATATGTTGTCATTTGAAAGAGAAAACCGTCTTTTGTTTCCGCAAATTTGTTTCAATATTCGAAAAGAAAAAAGAAAAACAAATGACAAGTTCCATCTGAACGGTGATTTTTCGATCGTCTTTTGTTTGCACTAAAATTCGAAACGTCTTTCGATCGCCTTTTCTTTTCAGTTGTTTCTCTTTCAATTATTTCAATTGTAAATTTGCATTTTTATAAGAAATGTTGTCATTTGAAAGAGAAACCGACTTTTGTTTCCGCAAATTTGTTTAAATATTCGAAAAGAAAAAAGAAACAAATGACAAGTTCTCTTTGAACGGTGATTTTTCGATCGTCTTTTGTTTGTATAAAAATTCGATCGTCTTTTATTTTCGATCATCTTTTGTTTTCGATCATCTTTTGTTTTCGATCGTCTTTTCTTTTCGATCGTCTTTTCTTTTCGATCGTCTTTTCTTTTCAATCGTTTCTATTTTAATTGCAAACTTACATTTTTATAGGAAATGTTGTCATTTGAAAGAGAAGAAGCCGTCTTTTGTTTCCGCAAATTTGTTTAAATATTCGAAAAGAAAAAAGAAAGACAAATGACAAGTTCCATCTGAACGGTGATTTTTTGATCGCCTTTTGCTCGCGTAAAAATTCAAAATGTCGATTTTCATTTTCATTGAAAATCTTGTTCCAACGTCGACAGTCTTCTGTTTTTCAAGCAAATTCGAGTCGCTTCACGGATGCTCACGTTATAGATGTAAATAAATAATGAAAACGTTTGAAGCGACTGTCAATTTTTCGATCGGCTTTTCTTTCTAATCATTTTCATCATAAGCTGCGTTCGTTTATTCAGCTCCGTTCACTCTTGGAGCATATAATGGCCTCTCTCTCACTCACGACTTTTAACCTATTTTGTATCTCGCTCATCCGTTTAAAAAATCTTGTGTTTATATTCTTTCACGTCTCACATTTAAGTAGGGTGTGAATAGATCGTCTGTTGTCATGGAATTAATCAAAACAGAAGATTTTTCAAACAGATGAGCGAGATACAAAACAAGTTAAAAATCGTGACTGAGAAAGATGCCATTATACGCTCCAAGAGTGAACAGCGACTGTTGAAAAAATAAATTAAATTTTTACATGTAAAAATTAATTTATTTCCGGACATAAGTTTATGGGTCAAAAGTGATTACTTTGGTGTCTTCTGTAACCCGCCTCAGTTTGTAGATATAATCATCGGACACCCTGTATATACTGGTTGCTCAGTATTTTTTTTTAATTATTTTTCCTGTTTGTACTTCATATTTTTAATTCTAAGCTGAAATTATAACCTCATTATCTCCAGTACACTCGAATTAACGCCGGGAGTGCATTTTGTCGCTCTCAAGAGACAATGACACCGTTTTGTGCACGTCAGGAATTCGAGCGCAAATATTTGTTTATATTTAAATACGCCCCTGTGCGCTGCTGCTCTTGAAATACCGATTTCAGTGACGTAAGGGACCAGATGCCTTCGAGAATCATTGAAGTTGAGAGTTTCATTAATTAATTAATCAATCGAGAGAGGGTTTTGTGAAAAAAACTACTTTTTTAATTATCAACTTCTTTTCTTATATGTAAAACCCATCGGAGAGGAGACGCTAAAATTCTTTGCTTTTTATATCGTTAACTTAAATTTCTAAAAAAAAAAAAAAACATCGCCCACGTTTTTTGATTCAAAAATTGTTTAGCCTCTGTGAGACGAGGCTTCCTGTTACGATTTGATTAGTAAAGTAATTATTTATTGCGCTGGAAAAATAATTCGCGAGCGCAAAACGTAAATTCCTGGCTTGCTTGTTTATTGCGGCCGTTAATTTTTCGCTAATTTTAGACGCTTCAAAGCGGTTTTGTTATCAGCCCTGCCATTCAACGTCGTTCGGTTTTATCTTTCTGAATTTTTTATAATGAAAATAACTTCGCCGATCGAAAATGTTTGTTTATACTTTTAAGTCGTTTCAAATTGTTGTTTTTTGCTATTTGCTATTATGTACGCATACTATACAGTAATTTTGTCAGAATTTATTTAGGCAATTATATCAGTTCTACTAATAATATTCTCCAAAAAATGTTTACTATATTAAACATTATTTCAGAAGGAAGAAATAAAACAATAACGAAAAACTGTAGATATTATTTATCGTATCCATTTTCTTTAACCCCCACCCCCTACCCCGCCTCTCCCAGAGGTTCGAGAAGATTAAATTATTTTGTCCACGACTTCTCAATAATCTGTCAAATATTCATGTGTTTGGTCAACGATAATGCTATTCATAGTTCACTACAAGCAGTGAATAATTATTATTCACGCTGTTATGGTAACCATCATTGTTTATGATTTATAATGAAGTAAAGTCAAGTCAAATTTCAACAAAACTTAAAATCGCCTTAAAATAATTTGGAAAATATTTAAAAGCTGACGTTTTGAAATTTGTTTTGCCCATTCGCAAATGTTTATAGCCCCACCACTTCGTGTAACATATAGTCTTACCACATGATTTTAGTAACATTGATATTTAAATTGTAATTAAAGATTTTTAGTACTTGTAGTCGAGGACAAAGTATAGTACACAACTCGCTATAATAACTATTATTACCACGGATATTTGCAAGACTTGCTAACTACGCTCGCTCGTGTTGCCAATATCTTCGGTAATAATAGCCATTCATTGTAGCGTCGTGTTTAATATACAGGGTGATTTTTTGAAAACGATTCACCACTGGAAATATTTCAAAAATTAAAAGGAAAATAAAATTCTCCCAAAACAAGTCGTGTAACATGGTCTTATCACATGGTTTTAGTAACATTGATATTTAAATTGTAATTAAAGATTCTTAGTATTTGTAGTCGAGGACAAAATATAGTATATGACTCGAATAATAACGATTATTACCACGGATATTTGCAAGACTTGCTCGCTCGTGTTGCCAATGTCTTCGGTAATATCATCATGCGTCGTGTTTAATATACAAGGTGATTTTTTGAAAACGATTCACTGCTGGAAATATTTCAAAAATAAAAAGGAAAATAAAATTCTCCAAAAACACGTCTTCTTTTAGATTGGATTGACCTTGAAATGTCGTTTTAACCTTGACCTTGAATGTTTCGTTTTCTTAATTTCTTTTTTATTTTAATTTTTTGTTTGGGTTGGACAAAGTTAGACTTAGCTGGTCTTGATCTTGAAATCTCCTATGACCTTGACCTTTAACTTCTTAATTTTTTTTTTCAAATTTTCAACATTTTTAAATTTAAATTGTTTAAGTTTGTCACACTTTCTTGCAATTTTTATGATTTTTCTCAATTTTTGCTTGGGTTAGGTTGACCTTGACCTTTGCCATTTTCTAACCTTTGCTCTTGAAAATTAAAAATTTCTTAATATTTCCCCCCGTTTTTCCAATTTTTTTGCCTTTCCTTGAATTGACCTTGACCTTTGACCTTTTCGAATCCTAATTCTTTTACTTTTCTTGGGTTGATCTTAACAATTCAATTTTTTGTTTTTTTAAGTTTTAATTTCTTGGATTAAATTTAGTTGGCTTGACCTTTGACAATATTTTTTCGGATTTCCGTTTTTAAATTTTTAAAAATTTTCTCAATATCTTCTAATTCTTCGGTTTTTACTATCTGGCCTCGTGTTAGGTTGACCTTGACCTTTGCCATTTTCGAATTCATACTCTTGAAATTTAATTTGTTAATATTTTTCCCATTTTTAAATTTTTCTTGGTTTGACCTTAATATTTAAATTGTTCACTATTAGGTTGACCTTGACCTTTGCCATTTTCGATTTCATACTCTTGAAATTTAATTTGTTCATATTTTTCCCTTTTTTAAAATTTTTCTTGGTTTGACCTTGATATTTAAATTGTTCGCTATTTTAAGCATTAATTTCTTGCTTGGGTTGAATAAAGTTAGATTTAGCTCGCTTGACCTTGACCTTTAACTTTTATTTTTTTTTTAATTTATAACTTTTTAAACATTTTCTTAATTTCTTGCAAATTTTTTCCCCCATTTTTTCATTGAGTTAGGTTGACCTTGATCCTTACCATTTTCGAACTTTCCTTGAGTTGAACTTGACCTTTGCCATTTTCGAACCCTTGCTCTTGAAATTTAATTTGTTAATATTTTTTTCCTTTTTTTTATTTTTCTTGGGTTGACCTTGATATTTAAATGGTTCGCTATTTTAAGCATTAATTTCTTGCTTGGGTTAAACAAAGTTAGATTTAGCTCGCTTGACCTTGACCTTTAACTTTTAATTTTTTTTTTAATTTATAACTTTTTAATCAATTTTTAAACATTTTCTTAATTTCTTGCAACTTTTCCCCCCCATTTTTTGCATTGGGTTAGGTTGACCTTGATCCCTGCCAATTTCGAACTTTCCTTGCGTTGACCTTGATCTTTGACCTTTTGGAACCATTGCTCTTGAATTTTAAAATGAGTTAATATTCCCGCCCCCCAGTTTTCCCCAATTTTCCCCAATTTTCTTAGGTTGATTTTGACTTTTAACCTTTTAAATGACCCAACGTTTTGTTTCAAAATTTCCTAGCTCCCGGAAAAATTATAGCTCAAGGTTAACCTAATGAAAAAAGTTGGAAAACTAGGTAAGATTAAAAAAAAATAATTGCAGGAACAAGGGTTCGAACCTAACCTCAAAATTAAAAATTTTGATTTCAAGTTAAAAATGTACGATAAAAGGATAAAACAGACAAATAAAAAACAAAGTATGGTCGGTCCATTTAGACAGAGAAAACAAATATAAATAATTTCTCTCTAAACTATCTGCAAAAGTAAAAAATTCAGAAAAATTTTGAATCCACCTTAATAATGAATGTAACATAAAAAAAATAAAAATAAAAGAAAATAAATAGCGATCTACTATTTTGAAAAGAGAGAGAGAGAGGGGGGGAGTGAAAAGAAATATAAATAAACAGAAATGAATATTATTTGCAAATATTCAAATTCAGCAAAATTTTGAATCAACATCACTTGAGTAATCTAAGTTTGAACTTTAACGTGCAAATAAAAAATTGGTCTTCGTAAAAATACTCGGGAAATTCCCAGTTTGAAATTTCCAAAAATTCATACTCGCTTGTTAAATCATCAATTACCAAATTCAGTCGGGGAATTCCCTACAAGAAATTATCTTAATTGAGGTAACCCTCAAAAGTAAAATGTCAATTCCAAATTCCAAGTTATAATAGTGCTTACAATATTCCCGGAACTCCTCTTTTTGGTCTAATAATGAACTCTTTGTTTTAATAATGCTCTCTTTGTTCTAATAATGCTCTCTTTGTTCTAATAAGTCTGTCTTTGTTCTAATAATTCCATCTTTGTTCTAGTAATACTCTCTTTGTTCTAATAAGTCTATCTCTGTTCTAATAATGCTATCTTTGTTCTAATAATGCTCTCTTTGTTTTAATATTGCTCTCTTTGTTCTAATAATGCTCTCTTTGTTCTAATAATGCTCTCTTTGTTCTAATAAGTCTGTCTTTGTTCTAATAATTCCATCTTTGTTCTAGTAATACTCTCTTTGTTCTAATAAGTCTATCTCTGTTCTAATAATGTTATCTTTGTTCTAATAATGCACTCTTTGTTTTAATAATGCTCTCTTTGTTCTAATAATGCTCTCTTTGTTCTAATAATGCTCTCTTTGTTCTAATAATGCTCTCTTTGTTCTAATAAGTCTGTCTTTGTTCTAATAATTCCATCTTTGTTCTAGTAATACTCTCTAATAAGTCTATCTCTGTTCTAATAATGCTATCTTTGTTCTAATAATGCTCTCTTTGTTTTAATAATGCTCTCTTTCTTCTAATAATGCTCTCTTTGTTCTAATAATGCTCTCTTTATTCTAATAATGCTCTCTACTAATAATTCTTTCTTTGTTCTAATAATGCTCTCTTTGTTCTAATAATGCTTTCTTTATTCTAATAATGTTCTCTACTAATAATGCTCTCTTGTTCGAATAAGTCTTTGTTTGTTTGTTCTAAGAGTGCTTTCTTCGTTCTATTCTAATTAATCATGCTTTCTTTATTCCAATAGCGCACAGAACCTCCTTCTTCTAAAAGCAAACTTCAGATTTCAAATAAAATTCCTGGGGATTTCCTTGGTTGAAATTGTATTTCAATTGTCAACACTTCTGCGTCCAAACATTAATTAAGAAACTCTGTATATGAAATTAATTACAAAATCAATTGCCTACTTCTTTGGACAATTGAAGTTGCAAGCGTTCCAAAAGCTTTCCCTCCCCAAAAGTTTAAGTCAAACTTCAGGAATCTTTCTTCGAAATGTTAAGTATTTTGTCTTAAAGGTCGTTTTACATTGACAGTTTATTCATGAATTAATTCGTGAAGTCGCTTCATGAAGAAATTGGTCAAGTGCAATACACTTTAACGTCAAATAAATTCATGAATTTCTTCGTCAATTCATTCACGAATTACAGCAAGTTCTATTTTGGTCAATATTTGAATGAATTTCAGGTTTACCACCAGTGGAAAAACAAGATTATGGTATTTGTTTGCAAATTCTTTCGCCATGTTGGTAATACTTATAAATGGCCACTAGGTTCAAAGAAATTCATCAACTTCTTTACTAATAAAATACGAAATGTATTCGTGAATATATTCACGAAGAAATTCATGAAGAAATAGAATGTCTCAAAGTTCCACAGGGAAATTCTGTACCAGGCACATTCATAAAGCACTAAATAGAATTTTTGCATGAGCCTTGGCCCCTGTACCTATACATTAAATATAAACATCAAATTGGCTTAATCTTAATCTTAATAAAAAATCACTCAGACTGAAATTGATGCAACCGCATTTCAATGTCGCTTTTTGCAGAAGGCATTCAGCAAAGCGTGCGAAAAACTCGGAGGATAACCGGAGTGACCGAAAACAGATGCCCCTCGTAAATAAAAACCACTCAGACAATCGCAATTTTCGTTCCCAATGATGTGTGCATAAATAATTTTATTTATCAGAGAAGTGTCCTCTTGACGCGCAAGGTCCCGCGATTTGACCGCGAGAACACATCGCTCAAAATTTCTTTTGGGGGCAAGCGGCGTAAAGCTCGAAAAAATAAATTAAACGTTTAATTGGTTTACATGAGGTACACATAAAGCGAATGTTGTTTTTACGTAGACGTTTGTATTCTTGAACTAAACTATGCATGTATTTTTAAATCGAATTTTAGAGACGTTACTTCTGTTTCAGTCGGTGTGTAATATTGCGTAATAGTAATATTGCGTGTGAGATTTAGTGGCAGGGACAGTTACGTAAATACAAATTTAAAATTTCAATTTCAGACACTTAAAGGAACCTTACATTAACATACATATTACGTTTCCAAAAGTTTTTTTATGTTAAAACAAAACCAACAAGATTTGATGAAAAATTAAAATGGCTGCCAGATGTATCGGGTGTCCCAACCAAAAGCATTAAATCCTAAATAACACATTATGCATGCAATATAAAATAAAAACCACGAAAAAAAGACGTCACAATTATAAACATTAAATATAACAAGCAAGTATCAAAATATGACTGGCTTGTTAATTTATTTTAATTAATATTTACCTTTTTTTAAACTAGGATTAATCTTTGGATACGCCCCTAGCACTAGGATGTTTCAGCGATGAATTATTGCATTTATTTTTTAAAGGGGTTTCCCTTTGGAGGGTTGTGAAAATTTCCTCGAGGGGCAATACTGTGAAATATCTGAATTTGTGGGTCTGTTCCAGGCCGAGTTGATACACATGAGGGCCGAACTGGTAGAATCAAAGTCGAAACGCGAAATTCTCGAACAGGAACTGCACAACCTCTTGCTTCAGCTACATTCCGCGCAGCTCTCTCAGTTGCCCACGCTGAACGGGAACTTCAAGCAGGACCCCGGCTTCAAGCCAGACGTCAACGTGATCAAGAAGAAACTGGAGGACGAGCTCAAGCGAAGTCCCAGCCACACTCTGATAAGTACGTAGAATTCACGGCGGCGCCTTTCAAAGAAACCCTCACTTTTGAGTTACAGACAATAAAGAAACCGAAGAATTAAAATTCAGTTCCGCCTTACTGGAAGCGACGCAGCTAAGAAACGAGACCGCACAATTTCGGATCGAAAACGCCGCCCTGAGGAACTCCATTTTAGCGTTGACCAGTGAAGTGTACGGGGCGAAGCTGGCGGCGAAGTACCTCGACAAAGAACTGGCCGGAAGAATCCAGCAATTACAGCTGCTAGGTGATAATAAATAGCTCGCACTAGATGATGGCCATCCACTCTTTCCGAGTGAATGGTCGCCCTTGGCTTCGTACTTAATTGTTAAGATGATTAAAGATTGTTAAACCCCCTACCATATGATCTCACACTTTCTCACTGTTAATTTTGTAAATGCAGAGTTCACAATAAACAATAAACGTGTCTTCCAAAGTCTCCCTCTTTTTTTGTGTCTGTGTTTTTTTTTTCTTTCTCTCTTGCAGATTCGCCTTCGAGTTGTAAGGGGTTTAACTTTCGTTTCGCTTAAGAATTTTCAAGAAGTAATTACAGGGCGGTTTTAGGTAGAGAAATGCGAGGGGATGTGCGGGATAAACTCTGGAGGCAACTGGAGTCGGAAATCCTCTTACAGAGACATAAGACTGTGGTGAGGGAGTGCAGGAGGAACAGCGTCCTTAATAGCAGCGAGAAGTCCTGCGCCAAGCCCGAGTTGCCGGCCCTCAATGAAAACGGGGAGAATTTTGGGGACATCCGAACCGTCGTGGTTAAGAGGAAACCGGGACAAGGGCTGGGGATTAGTATTACAGTAAGTTTCAACGCAACCGTGGTGGAAAAACGTAAATCCGAGTTGGGAAACGTCGTTTCCACCACGGTTTTTAATTTTCTTGTACGCAGGGGGGTCGAGAGCACGGCGTTCCGATTTTAATATCCGAGTTAGAACCTAATGGCCCCGCAGCTCTTTCCAGTCAACTTTATATAGGCGACGCGATACTTTCAGTGAACGACAGAGACCTACGCCAGGCTTGCCACCGCGAGGCCGTTGATATACTTAAACAGCACAGTGAAGAATGTAGATTGCAAGTGCAGTACATCGCAGCTGATGATAGTGATAACTCCCTGGAAGAGGATGGATATAATTTCCGGTACGTCTGGGTTCTTCCCCAGTTTGTCTCAATTTTAGATTGTCAGTTACAGGTTTTTCGATACAGAGGTCTGCAGCCCTAGTGATTGTATAAACCTGCATCCACTGACGCCCTCGTCGGGGGTCGTGAAGACTCCGACGGCGCCGAGGACGCCGGACTCATCCTCGCCGAGTGGGTGAGTGCGGCGCAAAACTGTAAAACCACCAAACTCTAAGTCTGTGATGGTGCACCCAATGCATGACGGTTTCCGTACGAGGTTAGATGATTCCTTTTCCATTATATTATTTTTTTAATTCTAATAGGCTTTAATGTTATGAGTTTTTTTTAAAAAAAGAAGTATTTTAAGCGAAAAGTGCGACCGAATTTGATTTGTATATTTTTATAGCGTTGAGTATTATTGTTTGTTGTCTAATATATGTTGTTTCGAGATGGTTTTCGTTTTATTTATTTTTTGCACAAATAATAAAAAGCCATTTTTCTTTCCAGTTTTCACTCGGCCGCTCTAAATTAATCGGTAACGTTAGGTTTCAAAGCCTAGTATTATTTTTTTATTCTTGCATTTATTTTTTTTTTTTAATGATTTTGCTTGTGGCACTTAATTCATTTGCGCGTGTTATGTTTTTATTACTGTATATTATTGTATGTATGACACTTTTACTTCCTTGTGTATCGGTTGAGCTCCCACCCCCTAGCTAAAGTGCGTTCAAAAAAGACCGTTATCAAGTAGGCTTCTGTCAAATACAAATTTTGCAAAATCACGTCTTAACTTAAGCTATACGATTATTATAAACATAACCTAACTTTTTATACGCAATTAATTACATTTTTTTTACAAAATGGATAATGAAACGCAATTAATGAAATTGTAGGGATATTCTAGTATATATTTTTATTTAACACAACTTGTGACTTATATAACAAAATATAACAATATAAAATAAATAACCATGTGTATGACGCGACGCTCTGCTCCCTTGGTCGGTTATCGTCAGAACTAAAGGAGGGTGAAGTTCTAGTAACGGATGTTGAACGCGGGGTTGAAATAAAGAATATCTCAGGATATCTTGCTTGTACTTGATTCTTTTCTTGCTCAACGGCTGGCTTTGACCCTAATCGTATTGTAGAGTATGGGTATTGTTTGCCCTTGATAGGAGGTGTGTGTGGCTCCTGATAATTACCGCAGGATGCTTTGGAAGTGCTTCCGACAATGGTTTGCACCAAACAGTTTGTATACTGCTCCTGACAATTGATGCACGGGAGGCTTTGAATGTGCTTCCGACAATGATTTGTGTGTATGAGTCCTAACAAGTAATGCACGGGAGGCTTTGGTGAGTGTTACCGACACTTAAATGCACAGGATCAACTCAAGTTAAAGCGCTCTGCGCTCTCGCTTTTATAAAGCTTTATTGATCTAAAGGTGGAAACGAATCACCGATGATCAGAGTTGTATCTCATTCGTCTGGTCATTTTCCTTTTACTCCGGAGATTGCCTTAGCGACAAAATTTGAGAATGCGATCGTATTTGCGGGTTAATTTATTTAACACAAGTTGTTACTTTAATAACAAAACATAAAGTAGCGGATGAACAATATAAAATAAATAATGTGTACGGCGCTCTGCTACCCTGATCGATTATCGTCTGGACTAGTGGAGGGCGAAGTCGTAGTAATGGATATTGAACGCGGAGTTGACGTGGAGAATATCTTGTTTTTACTTGAATTCCATTTGTTTTCTTACTCAACGGATGGCTTTGATTACGCTAATAGTTGTGTAGAGTATGAGTGTTGCTTACCCTTGATAGGAGGTGTGTGTGACTCCTGATAATTACTGCGCGGGAGGCAGTAATTCCGACAATGGTTTACGCGGAAGAGTTTGTGTACTGCTCCTGTCAACTGATGCACGGGAGACTTTGGATGTGTTTCTGCACGGAAGAGTTTTGTGACTCCTGACAAGTAATGCACGGGAGACTTGGTGAGTGTTCCCGATAACTGAAGTTAAAGCGGTCTGTCTCTGTGCTCTCGCTTTTATATTCGTAATGGAGGATGAAGTAATTCTGCTTTATTGGTCTTGAATGCACAGGATCAACTCAAGTTAAAGCGCTCTTCGCTCTCGCTTTTATGGAGCTTTATTGATCTAAAGGTGGAAATGAATCAACAATGATCAGAGCTGTATCTCATTCGTCGGGTCATTTTGCGTTTATTGGTCTAAGGTTGTAAACGTATCACCGATGATCAGAGCTGCATCTCATTTTGTGTTTATTTCGGAGGTTTTCTTAGCGACCAAATTTGAGATGCGATCTTATTTGCGGGCCAACCATGATCGAATGCAGTTTCATTTGAATTCTTCAAGGAGCGGCCTAAATTTTGTTTATTTGTGACGATCGTCTGCCTTGTTACACAAATGTCACGTGACGCTTCGGAGGTATTTGCCTCTCTGACATTGTCAATCTGACGTTTCTCGTTGTTTGTCAATTTGACGTTTCTGACAAATGTCATTTTGACGTTTCTAACATTTCTGTCATTTTGACGTTTTTTTAGTTATGACGGTCTCTGGACAACGTGCGAACCCCCACGAAATAAAACTTGTTTTGTTGCAAAAGGTGTTTCACAACATTTTAAAGTTATTGGTTTAACTCACGACTACATTTTCTAACAAGTTCGGATTCTGATGTTTGACAGTTGATGACGTTGACAGTTCGCAGTTATTCAAGGTTGCAACATACGTGCACTATGCTACTTAAAAACAAGCTTAGATAACGTATTTTTTTTGAACGCACGCTATAATATGATAACCATAAGTAATGCTAAAAATGATTGTACCTGTGAAATTAAGAATCATGTCTTAACTGTCATTTTTTTTTACTTGTTTGTTTTATTTTCTTATTTTATGTTTTTATTCCAAATTTTTATTTATTTTTTTGAATATTTCTTTTATACCTTTTTAAAGTAATTGACCCTGATCTGTTTTTCTTATCTTTTTAAGATGGGATCAGAATTATGCCGAATTTTTAAATTTGCGAATAACTTAGTGTTATTTACGTTTATTTATATTTTCTTTTCTCTTTATGATTGTTATCTATTTTTTATTTGTTTATTTTGAGCTTTTATGTTACGCACATGTTTTGTTTACTTTTTTCTTTGTTTACTAGACCCTGTGGCAGGCCTGTTGCTAGGGTGTAGAGCGTCCTTGTGCAAAACACATTTTGGCCCCCTTGAATAATGCTTTTCAAAATTGTGAACAAATAGTACCAAAAGCGAACCAACACAGTGCACGTACAGGGTGATTGACAATTATTCCGTCAAAAAAGAACAACCGCACAACTGAATTTTTTAAATTCTATGGAATGGTTTGTAATTAATTAAAAATGTACTCAAATACGTTGTATGTTACACCAGTGTGAGTAGAATATTTGTAATACAATTAAAATTGAAATTAAAAAAAAAACTAGAAATTTTTAATATGGAAATTTGTTTCTGTGTTGTAGTGCTTTATTTGTTTACCTATCAAAGGTGTTCAAGATGAGATCTTGTTATCCTTCTTTTACAAAACTGAGATGATTTGCATGCATTTTTCTATAACTTTGTAAATATTTTGGAGCTCGAATTTCAGCTGATCACATCAATTCCGTTTAAAAGTCAAGGTAACGTCCAACGCCGTAACAATCATAAACTTATATTATAATTTTATGATTCTTAACACTTTTATGACTGTATTTATTTCGTATTTCTGCTGCTCTTTCTTAAACACTGACGTCTCGCCGTTTTGGATATAATTTTTGATTAATTATTTTCCGAAAACTAAAGTACCCAGACTGTTTTAACATTTTTTTCGATAGTCTGGGATATCGCTTCTATTCGTAGTTTCTCTGTTGGCAAAACAATTGTCAGTCACCCTGTGTACACACATTTATCTATAGGACTTTGATAAAAATTATTTCTGTTGAAATAAAGTTTACGAACAAGGTATTTTTGAGTAATTAATTATTTTTGCTGTGTTTTAATCTCAAAGCATTTAATCTACTTCAATAATTACGGCCCCTGTGATCAGGCGCCCTTGTGCACAACGTGCAGCGACGGGCCTAACCTCTGACATGCAAATACATGTTACAATATTTCTATTTTCCTTACGAAATTTTATTTTAAATTTTTCGAACAACTCAACGATGTAGTGCAGTGTACAGGGTGACTGTGATAGTTGTGCAAAGCTTGAAACCTGTAATACATCACTAAAAATGGCAATGATTAAATTCATGTCTCCTTAACGAAAAGTTAGTAGTTCTCGAAAAAATCGCAGTTAAAAATCGTTCCGAAATGGTTTGTTTACTGGGAGGGGGGTAAGGCCAGCGGTTCTCAAACAGTTTCGGAAAAATTTTCAACTATGATTTTCTCGAAAACCATTAACTTTTTATTAAGTACATATGACTTTAATCGTTACCATTTATGGTGAAACATTACAGGTTTCAAGCTTTACACAATTGTCACAGTCACCCTGTATATAGAGTGTACAGTTTTGTTTTTTTCTCAAAATTGTAGGTACTTACACTGCCTTTTTTTGTTTTATTTTGTTTTATTCGTTTCTGAATTTCTTATGTTAATTAATTATTAGATTTTTTTTTGTATATACAGGGTTCCCCAAACTTACAAACTAAGACATAAAAACTCGTAAATTTAAACTATTTAGAGCAAGTGTGGTACTAGTACTGCGTAACTCTGTTTTTTTTTCGCGCCATCTAAATCTTATTGGAAGTCACTTTCGGTGAGTCTTCTTCAGATTTTGAGCCTTCGTCGTTCCACACTTTTCGAAGACCATATTTTCGTCGAAGCAATTTTCCCAAAAGCACGAAAACGAACCGAAAATTTTTTTGTTTGCAAGTAGAGCCACCTCTGAATCCTAACAGTTTGTGTAAGTGTCCTTCTCTTTCAGAGTTTCTCATCATTTTCGGCCTCCTCGAATTAAAAAAAAAAAAACAAAGTAAAAACACAAGAGTTTTTTTTTTAATTTGTAAATAGCGCCTCTTCAACCATATTGACATTTTTGAGCCTTCGCCTTTCGTGACTTCTCAAAAGCATTATTTTCGGCGAATCAATTTTTCCTTTCTTCTTCAAAAACACGAAGAAGAAAAGTGAAAACTTTTATTTGCAAGCAGCGCCATCTCTGTATCCTATCGACAATCACTTTGGATAAATTGTCTTAATTTTGAATCTTCGTCTTTCGCGACTTCTCAAAAACACTATTCTGCGAAACTATTTCCTTTCTTGCTCAAAACACATAAAAGAAAACTTTTTTTTTTTTTACAAACAGCGCCATCTCTGTACCCTGTCGACAACTACATTGGATAAATATGTCTAATTTTGAATCTATGTCTTTCGCGATTTCTCAAAACCACTATCTCCTGCGAAACAATTTTTCCTTTCTTATTCAAAAACACGAAGAAGAAAACTGAAAACTTTTATTTGCAAGCGGCGCCATCTCTGTATCCTATCGACAGTCACTTTGGCTAAATTGTCATAATTTTGAGCCTTCGTCTTTCGCGACTTCTCAAAAACATTATTCAGCGAAATAATTTTCTTTCTTCCTCAAAACACATAAAAGAAAACCGACTTTTTTTTTATTTGCAAACAGCGCCATCTCTGTACCCTATCGGCAATTACATTGGATAAATATTCTCAATTTTGAACCTACGTCTTTCGCGATTTCTCAAAACCACTATTTTCGCCGAAACAATTTCCTTCTTTCCTTAAAAACACGAAAAAGAAATCAAAAACTTTTCTTTATTTGCAAAAAGCGCCTTCGTTAAACCATATCGATAATCACCTTGAATAAATATTTCTAATTTTGGGTCTCCTCTTTCGTGACTCTCGAAAACACTATTTTCGCCGAAGCAGTTCCCTTTTCCCCTCAAAAGCACGAAAAAGAAAACGAAAACTTTTTTTATTTACAAACAGCGCTATCTCTGTACTTTAACGACAATTAGTTTGCCTAAATAGGGTAGAGTACTCAGTTATTGGCACCTTAAGCAGGTCTCTTAACTACTTATGAATTATTTATCGATATAATACTACGTTTTTATAATCTGTTTTGTTCTCTTATGACATATACTTTTTTGTTTCATTTAAATAGAATATTATTAAAAAAAAATTAGGACTTTTTTAATTAATAAATATTTTGTACGAAAATGTACAAAGCAGTAGTTATTGGCACCTTGCGTTAATTATTGGCATATGTTTAGTTGTAATTATTGGCACTCATTTCTAGTTATTGGCACGTTTAAGGTGCCAGTTATTAGCATGTTGAACAAGTATTAAAATCTCTTGGGGACAACGAAAAAAATTAATAACTTTAGATAGGTAGGTACCTACCTATGTCGGCAATTTTATTTGATTAAGATGAAATATTTTGATGCTTTGAAAGGCATGTTTTACAAAGAAAATGTTCTACATAGAGATTATGTTTCGTTAAACAGCGATAATGGTAAGTTCGTGAACAGTTCTTACATTTAATTGCAAAATTAGCAATTGAAATATTTCTAACACAGATAAAACATAATCCTTTATTTATTATCTTATTATTTTTCGGTGGATAATTATACTTCTCATCGTCTGAACTCCCTGGAAATTTTTCCAATGTATCTTTTTTACCATCATCAGGCCCATTTGAATTTCCTGTACTTCTCAGCGTCGAAATAACATTTTTTATATACGGGTCTTTATTTTCCGTTTTGTTTGATGCGTTTAAAACTTTAATGTTTTCCTTTTCAATTTCTTCTCCTACTCTGTTTCCTATATCTTTCTTTGCTGACATCAAATTTTTTACGTGCGATGCTTTTTTCGCAGATTTTCCTTTTACTGCTTTTGTCGTAACGTTTAGTTGTCTCTTCCTTCTCTTTTCTTCTTTGTTTCTTTCTTTCTCAAGTTTTTCTTTCTGTTTATCTTCATGTATTTTCTTCCACGTGGAAGATGTAATAACAAACGGAAGTCTCTCTGTTTGGTGCTTGCCTTTTCGTTCCGGTGTATTGTGCCATAACAAATATTCGTTTAATATTGGTTTTGTAGGTGTGTCAGTTCGTTTAGTATTAGATATTTTTTCTAAGTGACCAGTATCAAAATTAGAGTTTTCAGGTCTTTCAGAAAGACGCATTAAAGTTAACTCATCAGATAAACTGGTAGATGACGATAGTCCAATGGTGTTTCCGAGCAGAATATTGTCTTTGACATATTCCTTGTAAATCGTGCCACTCTTCTCGTAGTTGGCTAAAGGTTCCTGAGAAATGAAATTTAATCGCTCTGCTTCACTTGCAGCGCTTTTTTGTTCAACGTGCTCATCTAAATCTTCATATAAATCACCTTTGGAACAAAATTGTATATCGTCAGATAAGCTAATTTTCTTATTTATGCTGTCGCATGATAGGTTTTTCATATTATCACTATCATCGATTATAATTGGAATTGCTTTAATCAATTCTTCAGTAAGCAGAAGTTGTTCATGCAGCACCGTTGGTTCCGTTGAATCAATATCATCAATTCTGACAACGGAATCATTAACCTCTTCATTTATGTCATCGTCGTCACATTTTGTCAACTTTCGGAAAATTTTTACCAACAGCTCAAAATCATCAGTTGAATCATTCACATTTTCATTTCGCATTCTGATTTTAATTTTTTCCAGCTTCTCAACTCCGATAATTTCGATAAAATCACCATATGTTATGCTTGAATATTCGCCAATGGTCTTACCAACGGGCTGCCTCGCTTTACTGACCTTACCGAGGCACTTGGAATAATCTATATGGTCCACATTCCAAGGATATAAACCACACGCCCTGAAGCCATTAGAAATTGAAGAGGATTTTAGACTTGTTAAGGCTTCCTTCAAAATGTTGGCAAAGTGTACTTTGGTTAACTGAACCAACGGGTTACTTCTCCTCCATTTTAAAACTGCTACTTTCCAAGCGTTTTTTAATGGTTTAAAGCATGCGACATCTGCTGGCTGTAGAATTCTCGTTGCATTTGGATATAAAGCGATGAGGATTATCTGCAGTCTCGAGCAAAGGTTACTGAGCTCGTAAGTCATATGGGTCTTATGTCCATCAACGAATAAAATTATGGGAAATTCAATATTTTTTTGAACAAGATGGGGGTAAAGTACATTTGAAACATATTCATAAAATAACTCCGACTTCATCCACCCGTTATCGCTAATTCCCACACCCCAATCATCTGGTACGCTATTAACAATGTGTGTGGGAAGTCTCTTGTAGGGAAATATTATCATTGGGGGAGTTATAGCACCAGATGCGGAAAATGTGAACATAACAGTAAGATTGGTTTTCGCAAGTCCTTGGTCTACTTGATAAACATTTCTTGAACCGCGTGGGGCAATAACTTTCTCTTCTTTAGGGCATAAGAGGAAACAAGTTTCGTCTCCATTGTACACTCTCGTCGGGTCATTTAAAATATCAAAATACAACTTATCTTTTAGATATTTCTCAATATTAAAGAACCAGTTCCTTATATCATTTTCGGAAACAGTACTACTGGCTTTAGTAACTCCTTCTGGTGTTCGTCTAACAAGATTTGGATGTCGGTCTAGGAATGCCTTATACCAATGTCTGCCGGGCATATTATCCTTGAATGGAGTTGGTCTAGGATTCACATTCAAAAAATTTTGTACAGATAACTGTATATCTTTTTTTCGTCTTGGAAATCCTTTTCTATGGCTATCAATAATCCATTGCTCCAATGTATTTTCCTCTTCTTCTGTTAAGTAAGATGCGGGGCCGTGACGAATCTTATTGAATTTGTCGCTCAAACGGTATTGCAAAGTTTGCCTTGGAATTCCGTACTTGGTGGCGGCTTGTTTTTTTGGCATCCCATTTTGTATATCCACCAAAGCTTTTTGTATCATATCTTCATTGTACTTTTTGACATATTTGGATTTTTCTTTGACTTTTGGCATGTCTCCTATCTAAAAATGAAGAATAAACCTAAGAAACAATTTGATATAAAAAGGCAACGAAATTTTTTCTGAAAATTTTTTGAATGAATAAATGAATAAATGTGGATATAGGTAAGCCTTTTTTTCGTTTTCGTTACTACCAAATTACCTACTTAAACTTGAAATGAAAATAAACTTTCAAAATACCAGGTGCGCCAATCACTAGAACCACACAAATTTAACAATGCGCTAGTTATTGGCAGTCGTGCCAATAATTACGCGCTCAAATAATTTTGAACCCAATTATCGGCACTCCATAAATTAAGTGAATTTGTCAGATATAATATTAATAACACTTGTAAAGACAACGTTAATAATGTTTATTATTATATTAAAAAAAATCAGTAACGAAAAATGCGAATGGGAAACATCTACATACCTTTGAAAATATCACGTCTCCTAATCAAAGAGAAAGAATATCACTTTCAGTTATATGCAGGTTACCACGAGGTGAAAAACCGATAAGTCAATTTCATAAACTTTTATAAGTCTGTTTTACCGGCTTAGTAAACAGAGTCATCTCCTCAAATTCAGTTCAACTTAAAACAATATTGTGCAGGATCTTTAGAGAATAACTAAAATAAGCGAACGTGCCAATTATCGGGACAGAGCCAACTACTGGGTCTTTTACCCTATGTCCAATTTTAAACCTATCTCTTTCGCGATTTCTCGAAACCACTATTTTCAGCGAAACAATTTACTTCCTTCCTCAAGAACACCAAAATAAAAGCTGAAAACTTTTTATTTACAAGCACCGCCATCTCTGAAACCTATCGTCAATCACTTAGGATAGATATTCCTAATTTTGAGCCTTAGTCTTTCGAGATTTCTCAAAAAAAGTATTTTCGGCAGGTACTCCTTTCTTCCTCAAAAACACGAAAAGTGTTTTATTTGCAAACAGCTCCATCTCTGAACCCTATAAACAACCATTTTCAATAAGTCTCCTAATTACATGTAATATACAAGGGATGTTCCGAAAGTACTGGCTATTTCATGCTTTAAGATCGATGTTTTTGAAAGTTCGTAATTTGGGGGTCTGTTTTATATTAAAATTGTAAACAGCAGAAGAACTTCAACTCAACTGTGATGCATGCCAACCACATTCCTCCTCAAACCAACCAGAATGCATGCAACTACTTAACATATTGAGATTTTGCAATCACAAACGCCACTTTCAGCATAACACTGACGAACAACGACGGAGCGGGAAGCCCCGACTCATCGAAACCCTACAATGACTTCTTCATAATCGACCAGGTCCTCGACACCCTTCACTCCTCAGACATCTCCAACTTCAACCTGCCGAGTCCCAACCACAACGTCGAGCTGCTCTGCACGGAAAACGCCCTGACCACCATCACCGCGACAATCACGGAGAACTCGCTGGCCAACGCCGAAATCAACAGGAACTCGGCCCCCATCGAACCGCCGCCCTCGTTCGACGAGATTCTCAGCTTTAAGAAACCCACCACTGACCTTAACTGCTCGACGAATTCCCTCAATTCAGAGAATTTATCGTCTCCAATGCAGACCAGCACGGATGTGTTTCTAGATTCCGAGATCTTATCCACCGATTCCCAATCGCCGAAGAACGCGGAGAAAATCATCAAGCCAACTCTGAGCTACAAAAAGAAATCTCTGGATTTGTACGCTTCGAACGAGACCTTCTCGAATACCAAGAGCGACCAGAGCTTGTTGAACTCTACAGAGAGCTGTGACAGTTCCCCCGTGCATAAAATCAACCGCGATTACAAAAAGGTGCAGAGGAAGTACAAGACCAAGAAGTATTTCGGCGTGAAGACCTTGCAGAGTATCTTCAGCACGCGGGGGGGCTATTCGGATATCTCGAGCACCGCCTCGGATTTTGGGGATGATTTATTGACGGGCAAGGAAGAACAGGACGATGATGACGACAACAAATCCCCGGGGGTCACAGACAACAACAACTCGAGGTACAACTTCGCGGAAACCACCCCCCAGTTTGAAGAAAACATCCACCATATTCTATCTGAGATGTTCGGACATAAACTCGACGTGTCGAGGAACGCCAACAAAAAGTGCTTGCGCGTGGGGAAGGCCCTCCGCCTCTGCCCGATCCAAAACGATGACTCATCCGCTGCAACTTCTTGTACCGACAACGACCAGAAGCGTGAGAAACTTCTGGCCAGGTACGTATATAACGCGAACAGTTTGAACGCAGACGGGGTGGGCGATCCCGATTTTGGCACGCCCGTTTGAAGGTCCCTCCTCGCTCCAGGTTGTGTTTTCATTTCCGATTTTCATAGTTTTATACGTAGGTAGAGTTAAGACTAAGGCCTGTTTGTTCTCTGAAAGACGCGAGCTGTAACACACTGTTCATGCCGCAGCAGCACTTGCTTTCACACGAAAAAAATTAATATACGGGGTGGTTCACCTGAAACGACCCCTGTATAGTGATTGATTCTCTTGTCTGTTCATATAATGTAAGCCCGTCGATTTAAATTAAATTAAATGACGCCAGCAACTCGTTTACAGGAAGGAAATGTAACGGCGCAATTGGCCATGACCGTGATGATGTAACAGAAAATTTATTATAGAAGTATACGAAGGCAGATCGATAAGTTCGTCGACGCACAAGAGGCTTTAATGATAGCTTTTTGCTCCTAGCGTCAATTCAATTCGGATTTGCCACAATAGGTGAAGCTGCTTCATTTTGTTCTATCAAAATATTTTGACAGTTCAACAAAGTCCTCGGCGCCAAGTCGATACAAATTTGCTAACATATGTGAAGGTGAAGTTGCTCTATTTTGACAGTTCGAACAAAATATTTTGACAGTTCAATAAAATCAATCAAGTTTTGATGATTGTATTTCTTTCTTGCGCCAATTCAATTCGAATTTGCCAAAATAGCTGAAGTGGCTTTATTTTGACAATTCAAACAAAATATTTTGACAGTTCAATCAAAGCTTTCGATAAATGTAATAGAGACATGTACGAGGGTCGACCAATAAGTTCGGCGACGCATAAGAGACTTTAATGATTGTTTTTTCTTCTCCGCGCCAATTCAATTGGAATTTGTTAAAGTAGATGTAGTTGCTTTATTTTGACAGTTTAATTAAAACTTCAGGCGAAGAAAATTTAATATAGAATTAACGAGGGCCAACCAATAAGTTCGTCGACAATGAAGATATTTATTTTAATGATTATTTTTATTTTTGACAGTTCCAACAACATATTTTGATAGGTCTAACAAAATATTTTGACAGTTCAAGCAAAACTTCCAGTAAAGCAAAATTATCGTTGCGCCATTTAATTCGATTTTGCTAAAACAGGTGAAATTATCTTATTTTGACAGTTCTATCAAAATATTTGACAGTTCTAACAAAATATTTTGACAGTTTTAACAAAATATTTTGATAGTTCAAGCAAAACTTCTAGTAGAGCAAAGTTATCGTCGCGCCATTTAATTTGATTTTGCTAAAACAGGCGAAATTATCTTATTTTGGCAGTTCTATCAAATTATTTGACAACTCTTATCAAAATATTTGGCAGTTCAGGTAAAATTTCTAGTAAAGTAAAGTTGTCGTCGCGCTAAACAATTAGATTTTACTAAAATAGGTGAAATTACCTCATGTTGACAGTTCTATCAAAATATTTGACAGTTCTATAAAAAAAATTGACAGTTCTATCAAAAATGTTGACAGTTTTAACGAAATATTTTGACAGTTCAAGCAGAACTTCTACTAAAGTTCTCATCGCAACATTAAATTCGAATTTGCTATAATAAGTAAAATTACCAATTTTGACAGTTCAACCAAAACTTCTAGTAAAGTTAAATTATCTTATTTTGACAGTCCTATCAAAAATTTGGACAGTCTTATCACAATATCACAATTTTTTTATCAAAATATTTAATTAGAATTTGCTAAAATTTGTCACACTATTTACAGTTGACAGTTTTATCAAAATATTTTGACAGCTCAAGTAAAACTAATTTATCGTCGCGCCATTCAATTCGATTTTACTAATATTGCTGAAATTACCTTATTTTGAATATTTTGACAGTTCAAGCAAAACTTCTAATAAAGTTAAATTACCTTATTTTGCAGTCATGTCAATTTTTTTGACAGTCCCATCACAATTTTTGACAGTTTTATCAAAATATTTGACAATTCTATCAAAATATTTTACAGTTTTAGCAAAATATTTGACAACTTAATCAAAATAAAGCTTCTAGTAAAATACTTATCGTCGCACCAGTCAAATAGATTTTATTAAAATAGGTGAAATTACCTCATTTTGACAGTTCTATCAAAATATTTGACACTCTAAAATATTTTGACAGTTCAAACAAAACTTTTAGTAAAGTTATCGACACTACATTAAATTCGAATTTGCTAAAATGAGAGAAATTACCTTATTTTGACAGTCCTATCAAATTTTTTGACAGTTATCAAAATATTTGACAATTCTATCAAATATTTGACAGTTCTAGCAAAATATTTCACAACTCAATCAAAATAATTGACAGTTTTATCAAAATATTTTGATAGTTCAAGTAAAGTTTGTAGTAAACTAAAGTTATCGTCGCACCAGTCAAATAGATTTTACTAAAATAGCTAAAATAAGTGAAATTACCTTAATTTGACAGTTGTAAAATATTTTAACAATTCTATCAAAATATTTGACAGTTCTAAAATATTTTGACAGTTCAAGGAAAACTTCTAGTAAAGTTAACGGCGTGATATTAAATTCGCATTTGCTAAAATAGGGTGAAATTACCTATCAAAATATTTTGACAGTTCAAGAAATCGAGTAAACAACATTTAATGCAGAAATATACGTGTGCTGGACGATAAATACAAGTAACTTGTTCTATTTTGACAGTTCGAACAAGATATTTTGACAGTTGAAGTAAAACTTCCGGTTATGAAACAAATGAAGGTGACCTGGGTGTTTTGTTTATAACAGATACTCTTCACTTGTTTCAATGAGTTCCAGTTGAAATTCGGAATGTACGATGCCCGATCGTTAAGCTCGTACACATTCAAAAAATTTTAGATGACTATTTTGTTTCCTCATGCTAATTCAATTGGAATTTGGTAAAATAAATGAACCTGCTTTATGTTGACAATTCGAACAAAATATTTTGACAGTTCGAACTAGATATTTTGACAGTTGAAGCAAAATTCCCGTTTATAAAACAAATGAAGGTGCCTTAGGTGATTTGTTTATAACCTATTTATTCTCTTCACTTGTTTCGGTGGGTTCTAATTGAAATTCGAAATTTACGAGGTCTGACCGATAAGTTCGTCGAGAATTTGCTCCAATTTAATTTGAATTTGCTAAAATAGGTGAAGCCGTTTTATTTTGACAGACCGAGCAAAATATTTTGACAGTTTAAGTGAACCGGTCATGAAACAAAAGAAGGTGTCTTGGGTATTTTGTTTATAGCGGAGTGCCTTCACTTATTTTGATGGGTTTTAGTTGGAATTTAGTTTTTCAAGGAATTCAATTGTTTTTTAGTAAATTACATCATACTTATGAGCAGTTTTTTTGAATCTCCGGAAAATAACTTTTGAGATTTCCCTCTCTTTTCAAAAACATTAAGATAAATATTTTTTTAATGGCGTAACTAACACCCTGTATATGTATGTGGAGTGACTGAAATTCCTTAGACATCCTCAAAAGATGAAAAACAAGTGAAGGCTGGTTGTCATTATTTTGGCGAAGCAGATCGAATCAGCACCAAAACAAATGAAACCCATTTTGTTTGCTATGTTGAGGCATCACAGGCAACGCCTTCATTTGTTTTTTTTTTACTGAGATGTATCGTTAATTAAATAAAGAATTGCCTTTGTTTTTCAAATTTTTGAAATTGACTTTTGAGATCCTTTCTTTTCAAAAACATTAATTATTTTTTAGATTTTTAGACAAATCACACTGTATTGATCGTAAATTCCTGAGTCGCCCCTCAAACGGTGAAAAACAGTCATGGCCAACTATCAATTTTATTAAAATAAAGGTGGAAAAGGTGGTTCCCCGAACTGGAAATTCGAAATTGAAAAGGAAGCGTATTTTGAAACGTTTTTAAAACTAAACTAATTTCAAAACGAAAAAAAAAAGTACTGTAGTAAACTTGTTCAGATTTCAACAAAATAGAAAATACTCGAAGGCCTTCTTTGTATAAAGACAACTGTACGCTTTAGCTTTTTTACAGTATTAGGAGGTATTATTATTATTACTGAACAAAAAAAAATGACAACTCGAAACGGCGAATCCCGGAGTCAGGATTTTATCTTCCCCCCCGCCCCTCTGAGTCCTTCGCATCATGAAATCGTGACTTCTCTTTTGGGACGCGCTGTATTCGATTTCCGTCGTTGCTCAAGTGCAGTTGATATAATAATCAAACCGAACGATAAATTGATGAATACGTTCGAGCGAGTTTCATCGGAAGAAGAAAGTTTATCTTAGCGTATAAATAAATTAAAATAACTCCAATTAATTAACAGTGTTATCGTTATAAACATATCTGTGAATCAATAAAATTATGCTGCAGTAAAATTGAGATTTTTTTCGCCCCAAAATCTTACACCAAAACAAAATCAATGAATCATAAAGCTTAAAGATTTAAGTGAATTCACTGATCGCTGATTAAGTGTAATTAATCAAAATTTGAGTGTTGCCTATAGCAATGTTGCCAATATAGTTGGCAACATTGCTATAATTTCTTACGATGGCGTTTGGTAACACTGTGTGAAACGTCAAAATTTAGAAAGCAAGGTTATTATCGTGTCCTCAATGTTTACAAACAGAAAAAATTACTACTATTAAATGTGATGACCACTTCAAGAATAGTGCGAGGCACGAAGGGCCGAATTTTTTTATACATATGCGCTATCCTGCTCGTGACGATCATCGTTGCCTGCTACAACAACACCCGCATCGAGTTGGACAACGTGCAGAAATCCAACGAGCTATGTCGCCAACAGCAAGAAAACCTGTCCACGCAGCTACAGGGTGGGTACAACACCATCACCCATCCATTTTTCTTAAAACACCTTACAACTTGGCCTCATTTCAGTGATTTCCGATTATAAGCAGCGACTTGAGAAGTCTCTGAAGACGGAAAAGGTGGAGCACCAACAAGCCAGGTCCGAGCTGGAATTGAAGATCAACGAGGAGAACTCACGCAGTGAAAAATCTGCGAGCGACGCAACCCTCAGATTCAACTCCTTACAACAACAATACACCCTATTGAAGGTGAGTGACAAGAAATTAAACGTATTTCTATTGAATTAAGTAAATTCTCAGACACAACACACCGACCTGGCAGAAGAATGCAGCAAAGTGCAGAAGGAACAGCTGGACGAAATCAACGACTTACAAGCGAAGACCAAGGAGGTGCAAGGACAGTTGAAGCAGTCGGAGAGAGACAAAGAGAACTCACTTGAGCACTTGAAGGTATTCGTGTGATTTTATGCTTTCGGTTGGATTGACTTTGTGAGTTTCTAGAGTCAGTTGGAACAATTGAAGCTTGAGAAAGAGAACTTGGAAAAACAATTGAAGAGAAACGATGAGAAAGAAGAAATTCTTAAGCTGCAGAAGGAACTGAGTGAGCTCAAAGTAAGTGACATCTATTGTTATTTTTTTGTTTTTCAACATGATTGACCATTGAAGTTGTCATGGAAATCATAACAATCAACAGTTTGTTGTTTTGTTTACTTGACAAGTCTGTGACATATCATAATCAAAGTAAGGACATCTATTGTTATTTTTTTGTTTTTCAATGGTTAATCATTGAAGTTGCCATAGAAACCATAATGTCAACAGTTGTTTTGTTTACTTGACAAGTCTGTAACATTTTCATAATCTATTTTTAGTAATTTGCATACAAGAGAAAATTCATTTGCATAATACAAGTGCGCTTTTAAAAAAAAATTATTCCTTTATTGTCAGTTTCACATAGCTTCCAAGGAAACCATAATGGTGATCTGTTTCTTTCCTTTTTTTTTAAGTGACAGTATCTTGTGAAATATGCTTGGATAAATAATGTGAATTAAGCTGAAGCTGTCAAAATTGATGGCGTTCTTGATCGATTAATGTGGTTCCCATGGAAACCATTTAACAAATTGTTGTTGGCTTTTACTAATAGCATTTTCGATTGACTGCCCTAGAGCACCCTGAGAGTATCTCCATTCTCTGTTATTACATGAGATTAAAACAAGATGGAGATACTCTGAGGGTGCTCTAGAGCAGTCAATCAAAAACGCTATGAGTTAAGAAAAATTAATGAAAACCACTTTTTTTTTTAAAGCGAGCATGTTTTTAACAATTTGACATTTCTGAGTTTGTTTCGTTGATTTATAATTGCCAAGGGAATAAATAACAGAATGTCTGAAAAACAAAAGAATGTGTGAAACAAAGAAAAACAAAGTTCTTCTAAAAACTAGTATCTGTCAAAATAATATAAGAATGCCTTTTAATAGTCAAAAAAGCAAAAAAAAAAACTTTAAAATTGTGTCCTTATTAAAAATACAAAAACCAAAGAATGGCTCTACAGAAGCATAAAAACAAAGGAAAGTGTAAGTGTAAGAAAAGAGTGTGTAAAAACAAATGAAACCTGTGATAGGTAATCTTAAAAAACTGAATGATGTCTTCAGAAAACTTAAAAAATAAAAAATTGCCGAAAACCAAAAAAATGCCAAAACAAAAAACTAAAGCATAACGAAAAAATTAAGAAATTAGAGAATGTCCTAAACATAAGAACGTCTTTAAAAAGCTTGAAAAACAAAAAAGTGTCGTTAAAAAGAGCCCAAATACAAAAAGAAAAACTGTTGAAAATAGTAAACAAAAACAAAATTGCCTAAAACTTATAGCGACTATTTAAAAAAAACGAGTGATTTCAAAAAGTCTCAAAAATAAAAGACTGTCCTTAAGAAAATTAAAAACAAAAGAGTGTTTTCAAAGAGCCTAAAAAATAAAAAACTGTCGTTAAGAAAATGAGAAAGAAAAAGGTGTTTGACAACAAACAAAAGAAAAAACAAATATTGTTTAAATCTTAGAATAATCTAAAAAAAACTAAAACATATCTTCAGGAAAGAAATGAAAGAACGTCTTTAATAAATCTAAAAACAAGAGAATGATGAGAATGATTAAAACATAAGAATGTGTTTAAAAACCAGAAAAACAAAAGAATCCCTTTAAAGAAGGTTCAAAATTAAAAAATAAAATTGTCAAAAACAAGCGTGCGTCCCACTATAATCAAAACAAAAAAAAACAAAGGACACCTAAGCTCTACGTTTACCTAAAAATTAAAAAGAAAAATAAAAGAATACTTTAACAAACAAAAGAAAACCTAAAAACAAAAAAAAAAACTGTCAGAAAACAATAGTATTTGACAACAAACAAAATGACAAACAAATATTGTTTAAATCCTAGAATAATCTAAAAAAAAAACTAAAGAATATCTTCAGAAAAGAAAAGAAACAAAAGAATGTCTTTAATAAATCTAAAAACAAAAATGACCAAAACGTGTTTAAAAGCCTGAAAAACAAAAGAATTGTCAGAAATAAGCGGGCGTCTCACTACAACCAAAACAAAAAACAAAGGATGCCTAAAGCTATACGTTTACCTAAAATTAAAAAGAAAAACAAAAGAATGGTTTAACAAACCTAAAAACTAGAATAATGCTTTTAAAAAGTCTAAAAACAAAAGAATGTCTTTAAAGAAAATTCTAGAAACAAAAAACTATCGCAAGAACGGTAGTGTTTGATAAGATGATAAACAAAACAAAGAGAACAAAGGATGCCTAAAAAAAATATTTCACATAAAGCTTAAAAACAAAGAAAATCTAAAAACAAAAGAATATTATTAAAAAAGCTCCAAATATGAGAGACTGTCAAAATCAAACACATTTCACAACAGACAAAACAAAGGATGCTTCAAATTTAACAATTTCAAATAAAAGATTATCATCAAAAAGCCTAAAAAAAAAAACAAACGAACATCAGTAAAGAATCTAGAAGCATGAGAATGTCTGAAAACATAAAATAACGGCCCCCAGACAAAAGAATGTTAAAGAAAAACAGAGAAACAAAAAAAAATCGCAAAACAAGTGTGTTTAACAACAAAAAGATAAACAAAGGGTGTCTAAAAACTAACGATTATTAAAAAATAAATAAAATGGTGGTTTTCAAAAGCCTAAAGGAGAATGTCGTTAAGTATCTTAAAAACAAAAGCATATTAAAAACAAAAACTGTTGACAAATAACAGCGTCTGACAACTAAGAAAACTAAAGATGCTTCAAATTTAACGATTATCTAAAAACAAAAACAAAAGAATATCATCGAAAAGTCTAAGAAAAAACAAAAGAAGATCTTTAAACCTAAAACAAAGTACCGTTGAAAAAACAAGACTGTCCGATAACAAACAAAAAAAAAAACAAAGGATTCAAAAAACAAAGTAATGACTTCAAAAAGACTGAAAAATAAAAGAATGTCGTTAAAATTAAAGGATATCTAAAAACAAAAGAATATCGTAAGAAAATCTGCCTGCTTGAAAATCTAAAAGATTAATCTAATAGTCTTTAGGTACTCTTTTGTTTTTAGACAACATAATAATGAGAACTTAACGATTGTTAAAAAAAATAGTCTTTTTAAAAAGTCTAAAGAAATAAAAGAATACCGTTAAGAAACCTAAAAACAAAACGATATCAAAAACAAAAAAAAAACTGTCGAAAAACAAGTGTCTGATAACAAACAAAACAATGGATGCTTCTTTTTTAACGATCATCTATAAAAAACAAAAGAATGTCATCGGAAAGCCTAAGAAAACAAAAGAATATCAAGAGGAATAATAACGAATAATAACAAAAATAACGATTATTCAAAAAAAGAAAAACTATACTTTCAAATAGAGTGCAAAATAAAAAAATGTCGCTAAAAATAAAGGATATCCGTCTAGAAACAAAAGAAAAAAAATCTGTGAGTTTGAGAAAAGCTGAAGAATATGTTGAAAAATTCTAATAACTTAAATAATATATTTAAAAAAAGGTAAAAACAAAAGAATTTTGAAACTGCCAACAAAAAATTGCCTCAGAAACAAAAGAAAGTTATTGGAATAACTTAGAAACAATAGTTTAGTTTTAGTCTTTAAGAATTCTTTTGTTTTTAGCCAACGTGATATATCATCGAAAACAATGAGAAACAGATAATTTAATTTTGCATTCATTTGTTCACAAAGATTTGACTTCTTTTGTTTTCAGATATGTCAAAATTTTATTCTCAGTTTGGACACTTTAAAGTAAATTTTTCATTTATTATTTCATTATACTGAGTGATTTTTAAACATCTTTTATCAACTCTTGCCATGAAATTTGAACGACACGTCTTAGCTTTACTGTAAAACAGCATCAAGGAGTGCAGTGACGTACTTTTCGCTTAAGCTAAGTCATACCGTCCAAATTTCATGGCAAGAGTTGATAAAAAATTTTAAAAAATCAATCCGTACATGTTATTTCTGTTTTGTTTTTTCTTTTGTTTGATGAATTTGAGATATCGAATGAACTATCAAAACTAACGAATACTTATATCGGTTCTTCATTTAATCTTGTATCCCACGTGACCTATGACGTTCGTAACCAACTCCTAATAGTTGGATAAAATGGCAGCACACAATGACATTTTCGTTCGATATACTTTCCAGAGTGCACAGTTTTAAATGTGAATAAACTCTATTATTGTATCTTGTTACATAAAATATTTATTAGTAACTAAATTTAGTGCTGCCGCAGTTCTGCCAACCATTTGTATTGATATTGCCTAACTACCAGGTATAATTAGATCACGTGGGTTACAATCAATTATGAAGAACCTGTATAAAGCAATTTGCTTACAGTTTTGAGCACCTTGTACTTATTTATTTGTTTTTTCATGGAAGGCGACTTGCTCTGCTCATGCAAATAACAATCAGTTTGAAACCCTGCAAGCCCCTGCGCCGCAACTAAACTCATCCGGGAAGCCTCCTCCTGCTAAACAAATTTCCCTCGACGAAGGAGAATACCGCATATCCGGAAACAAAAACGACGCGAACGTCGCAGACCTGCCAACTAACGCCGACGACGACAACTCCTACAACGCGAACCAAGTCGACTCCCCAAAACAAGAGAAACCGCTAAATAACGAGCAAAACGTCCTGCCCCTGCCCCAAAACTTAAAACTCAACGTCAAATCCAGCACTCCAAACTCCAACTTGAAGAACGCCTCGAGCCCCAACCTGAACGCAGTGCCACCCTTGAAGCTACCAACGGTCACACCTGAGACCCTGAAAATCAAAACCCCCGAGTCTAAACAGCTGAATGTTCCAGTGCCGGCACCTGCACCGAACCGAAGGTTCCTGGACAATAAGAAATTCCCTGACGGTATAGTTCCACCTCACAAGTTCGACTTGAGCCCCGCGGAACAGAATTTGAAACCCGAGGACAACGTGGCAGGCTTCGTTAATAATCGATATCGCAATATTGTAGATGAAAACAAAGAAAAAAATAAAGACGTGAAGCTGAACGACCTCGCAGAGAAAGAGAACGTAGCGAATGAAATCTTTGACTTCCCGATTAGTGCGGGTGAAAGCAATAAACAGGAGGAGGAACAGAAGCACCACATCGATGCAATGGGGCTGGGGGGTGAGAAAGATAAGGTCTATGACGGCGGGGATTATGACAAGGACGTTCAGAATGACGCGAACTTGGAGGAAGACGGTGAGTCTTTCGAAACACTCCTCTAATTCCTCATCTCTCATCTGGTGTTTGTGTGTTTTAGAAGACGCCGATGATTTTGGGAACCACGTCCAAGAACCAGCCATTAGGAACTGATGTTTCATCGATTCACTCAAACATAATAGTATGTACTCTCATCATTGCGGTAGAAATAGAATTAATGTTGCGTTGGGTATCGTAAGTTCCTGATTCCTTTAGAGCGCTTGGTATGCGATGGTATATGATTCGAATCACTCAAAATTCGTCAGTATTTAAAATTAGTGTGTAAATTTTTTTTTTATATATATACAGGGTGTTTTCTTTTAAATAAGTGCAGAAATTTTAACTATTATTAAAAGGATTCTTCACGAGTGTCCTTGAAATTATTCACAATTCAATAGCCCAACCCAGAAAGCTCCTAGGGGCGTGGTAATTCTAAAAAGACAACACAGGATGCAACAGTAAATTTCATTTTCTTACAGAGCAGAGCGCGTATCCAAAAGTAATTTCTTTTTGTGCTGAATTTTTTTGTTAACAATCGACGTTTCGCTGTATCGATTTTCCAAGATTTATCTTTTCTCATTTCTCCCAATTATCAATTTTTGGTGTCGCTTTCATTTGTTTTTTTTTTGTGTGTTAAAAACTTTTTCAAAATGTCATCTGTTTTGGCGACCTCTATGTTTGGTTGCGGGCAGCCATTTTAGGTCCAAATTTAAGCAGCATTTTAAACTGACCTTTATCTTTAATTTTTACATGAGGCGTAGAATTTTTTGAAAATGAAATCTACAAGAATAAAAGAATGTCGGTAAGAAACCTAAAAACAAAACGATATCAAAAACGAAAAATAACAAGAGAGTCTAACAACAAACGAAACACAGTGTCCTTCCAATTTAACGATAATCTAGAAAAACAAAAGAAGACCATCGATGAGCATATAAAAATGAAGTAATGCCTTTAAAACACCTAAAAACTAAACGATATCAAAAACAAAACACTGACGAGAAACAAGAGTGTGCAACAACAAACAAAATAATCGATGCTTCCAATTTAACGATTATCTAAAAAACAAAAGAAAAGCATACTAAAATAAAAGAATGTTGTTAAGAAACCTAAACCACGAAACAATATCATAAACAAAAAACTGTCGAAAAACAATAAAAGTGTCTGACAATACACAAAACAAGAAACAAAGAAAACTGCCGATTGTAGAAAAAATAAATAAACAAAAACAAAATAATTAATTCAGAAATACTGAAAAGTAAAAGCAAAGCAAAAGAATATCATTAAAAGAAACCTAAAAACAAAACGCTATCAAAAGCAAAAAAAAAAAACTTGAAAAACAATGACAGTATCTGACAAAACAAAGGATACTTAAATCCCGACGATTATCCAAAAGAACAAAACAATGCCTTGAAAAAGACTGACAAATAAAAGAATGTCGTTAAAAATAAAGGATATCTAGAAACAAAAGAATATCGTAAAAATAATATGTCTGGAAGCTTAACAAAAGAATGTCTTCGAAAAGCACGGAAAAACAAAAGAATGCCATTAAAAGAAAGCTAAACAATTCGGTATCAAAAACAAAACACTGTCGGAAAACAGGAGTATCTCACAACAAACATAACAATAGATGCTTCCAATTTAACGATTATCTAAAAAAACAAAAGAATGTCATCGAAAGGCAAAAAATAAAACAATGTCGTTAAGAAACCTAAAAACAAAACAAAAAAAACGTCGAAAAACAAGAATGTCTTAACAACAAACAAACGACGCTTCAAATTTAACGATTATCTGAAAATCAAAAGAATGTCATCGAAAAGCATAAAAAAATTAAAGAATGTTAAGAAATCTAAAAACAAAACACTGTCGAAAGTAAGAGGGTCTAACAACAAACAAAACAAAGGGTGCTTCAAATTTAACGATTATCCAAAAAAACAAAAGAATGTCGGCGAACTTAAGAATGTCTAAATTCTTAAAGGAATCTCATCGAAAAGCATAAAAGAATAAAAGAATGTCGTTAAGAAATCTAAAAACAAAACACTGTCGAAAGTAACAACAAACAAAACAAAGGTGTTTCAAATTTAACGATTCTTCAAAAAACAAAAGAATGTCAGCGAACTTAAGAATGTTTAAATGTTTAAAGGAATCTCATCGAAAAGCATAAAAAAATAAAATGTCGTTAAGCAACCTAAAAACAAAACTATATCGAAACAAAAAAAAAACTGTCGAAAAACAAGAACGTCTTAACAACAAACAACAAAAGATGCTTCAAATTTAACGATTATCTAAAAAAACAAAAGAACATCATCGAAAAGCATAAAAAAATAAAAGAATGTCGTTAAGCAACCTAAAAACAAAACTATATCAAAAACAAGAAACTGTCGAAAAACAAGAACGTCTTAACAACAAACAACAAAAGATGCTTCAAATTTAACGAACGTCATCGAAAAGCATACAAAAATAAAAGAATGTCGTTAAGAAATCTAGAAACAAAACACTGTCGAAAATAAGAGGGTCTGACAACAAACAAAACAAAGGGTGCTTCAAATTTAACGATTATCCAAAAAGCAAAAGAATGTCAGCGAACTTAAGAATGTCTAAAAGCTTAAAGGAATCTCATCGAAAAGCATAAAAAAATAAAAGAATGTCGTTAAGAAAACCTAAAAACAAAATTATATCAAAAGCAAGAAACTATCGAAAACAAGAACATCTTACAACAAACAACAAAAGATGCTTCAAATTTAACGATTGTCTAAAAAACAAAAGAATGTCAACGAATTATCCAAAAGAACAAAACTGCGTTGAAAATGACTGATAAATAAAAGAATGTCATTAAAAATAAAGGATACCTTAAAACAAAAGAATATCGTAAAAATAATCTGCTTGCTTAAGAATGTACAGAAGCTTAATAAGAGAAAGTCGAAAAGCATAAAAGAAAATAATATCGTTAAGCGCCATCAAAAGCAAAAGAAAAACTTGAAAAACAATAAGAGTATCTGATAAGAAACAAAGGATAGTAACAACCTGACGAATATCCAAAAAAAAAAACAAAATATCTTAAAGAAAACTGGAAAGAAAAAGAATGTCGTTAAAAATAATGGATATCTAAAAACAAAAGAATATCGTAAAAACCTTAAAAAAGCTTAACAAAAGAATGTCATCGAAAAACCTAGAAAAAACAAAAGAATGCCATTAAAACAAAAACATATCAAAAACAAAAAAACTGTCAAAAAACAATAACAGAACAAAACAAAAAATACTTGAAACCTACTTTTTGTGTGTTAAATTTTTTTTTAATGTCCAATTTGCTGATCTCTATGTTTGTGTGCAGGCAGTCATTTTAGCTCCAAATTTAAGTAGCATTTTAAATTGACTCGTTGGATATTCCTTCACCTTCAGGCAAAGAATTTTTTTTAATTAAATCTTAGTGACCTTTCCTTTTCCTTTTTAACGAGAAATATAACGAAATCTATTACGTTATCGATCGTATTTTGTTTATTTTCGTGAAGGAGAAAAATTACAAAAGACAAACGCTTTTCGTTGGTTTCCTGGACGTTCTTGTGCTAGAATTTTTTTTTAGAATATTTTGTCAGTACCGCGAAGTGCAGCCAGCCATTTTAACTCCAAGTTTAAGCGGAAAATTTAAACTAAATCGATTCCTAACCATTTAATTTTGATTCACGCAAACGACAATTTGCTTTAAATACATAATTCGTTTTGCCTTTCATTATCCTTCATTTGAATTTTCTTTTGTTTTTATTTTGTCGAATTACTTTTGGAATAAACAAGCACAGTCTCTTGTTTTACTTTTTGTATTTTTTTTTTCTACACTCTTGGAGAATAGTCAGTTTTGTTTTTGGAACAATTTAGTTGCTATGTCGTTCCTTTCGTTTCTCTTTTATTTCCTTTTTTTAATGTTTTGAAATTTCATTTCGTGCAGCTTTTTTTACTTTATTTTGTTTTTTTACATTCCACACAACATAACATGACCTCAAATTCTTGCACTTATTTAAATAACACCTGATGTATAGGAAATTTATTTTTTTTATCATAATTTTTTCCTTAGGCCAGTTACATTATCTTTGTGTATGTGCGTGTATGTGTGTATAACGTGGCTCATCTGATGTAAATTTTTTGTTGTGTTCGCGCCGATGTAATTATTCATAAATAATCTAGTTCTCTTAATTTCCACTGGATTTTGTAACTGGAATGAAACGGTGCGGATTACAGGCAGCTTAGTGTGGTATAATAAAATGTAGAACGTTTAATATTAGTTGCTCAAGCTGCAAGGAGTAGGTTTTTTTCGCTTAAAACAAAATAATATTCATTAATTGTTTCATTTCGTTTTTTTTGTCACGCTGTATATTAACCGGGAAAGTAGTCTTGCCTAAAAACCAAATTAATTGCGCGAGGAACACAAAGACTGTTTGTATGTATATATTCGTATTTCGTGTACTTATTGAATTGTTGGCAAACCTTGGCGGATGTCTGAGTGAAACCGCGCCGTTTTATTTTCGTTTTTTTTTATTTTATTTTTCTTGTGAATATATATGTACAGTTATGTCTTTATATGTATTTACTTTTGTAAAATTATAAACGTATAGTACAATAGTAAGTTTGTTTCATTTATATACCAAATAAGTGGATGCGTTCAGCAAGGCTGACGTCTCAGCGATTCCGCTGAAAGGTTTCGCTGAACGCAACGTTTTCTCTACAGCGTTGCCAGGTCGATAGAAATTTCCTCAGACTAAACTTTTTCGCTAAAATCAAAGTTACCCGAAATTAATTTAATAACCAAAGGACAAGTCTATTTCATTTAATTTCAAGGTCAGTCTAGGTAAAGAATTGAATTCAATTGAATTTCAAGGCCAACCGAAGATCTAGGATCTTGATAATCAGAATTATCTTCAAAAACGTGATGATTTCCTTGTTGCTATTATACAGGGTGCATAAGATTTTTCATTTTTGCTGAGTATTATATAGGGTGCCTCAGACTGAACTTTTCCTCTAAAATTGAGCATTCCCGAAATTATTTTAAAAGCGGAAAGGACAACTAAACAATTGTATTTCATTTAATTTCAAGGTCAGTCTAGCTAAGGAATTGAATTCAATTAAATTTCAAGGCCAACCGAAGATAGACGTAGAGTTAAATAATTTAATTAATTGACTTCAATTATTATTAAATTATTAGTAAATTTCAATGTCAATCGAAATGTAACCAATCAGAAATAACTTCAAACACATGATTTTTTATTGTTATTATACAGGGTGTATGAAGCTTTTGTCCAAGATATGCGGCAGTCAAGTAATCGTAAAATGCGAAAAAAGTTAGTAACGAAAAGTTAATTGAAGAATCAATTTCAAGGTCAACCGCGCGTATAGGTAATCAAGATCAAGTACCCTCATTTTTTTCGAAAGCTGTAGAAAATAATTTAAGAACGAGACTTACTAAATAATTCAATTTCAAGGTCAACTGTATGGATAATCACAATCAATTTTGTTTAGATTTCCTATTATGCACTTTTATACAGGGTGCCTCAGACTGCTCCATTTCTAGACGGAAATGCGAAAGTTAATTAATTAAATAAATAACTTAACTTCAAGGTCAAGCGAAAGTTAGAATCAATTTTTGTTATTACATGGGTTGCATTGGACTATCCATTTTTGTCGAAAGTTGCAAAAAATTATTTAATTTAAGAAAACGCTAATACAATTCAATTATTACACAGGGTGTCTCAAATTACCCCTTTTTTAATTAAAGCAGAATTATCGACCAGTACTACATGATTCAAGTCAATTCATTTCCAAGGTCAACCGAAAGTATCAACTTTGAATTTCAACCGCATTTTGATTAAACGCCGAACTAAAAAGATTTTAATTTTTTCACAAGTTTTCGTCACACACATTTTGTTGAAAAATAGTTTAGTTCGACACAACCTGTATATAACAAAATAGGTAACTACTTTACCGGCACCAAGAAAAATTATTAATTTATTGCATCTTACCGAGCTGAGATGCTTTAAATTTGCTTTTAAATAACTTCCTCGTGTTAATATGTGTTAAATCCGAACCATTTTTCATAAAGAATGTAAATAAAAATAAATCTGATTCACTGAATGACAAAGTGAGGTTATGTACAAGTTAGAAACCGCAGGCCGCATGTTGTTTACACGTGTGTTTTTGAATACTTAACTGGAACTGGAATCAATATTTCTGCCGGGATGTACGAAGAAGACTGTTATCCACGTGGAGGCTCAAGGCCGTCCCCCAACAAAACCGATTCCCACCCTCGCCCAGACAAACAAGAAAACGTAAGCCCCTTTCGTCTGTAAATCTTTTTATTACTTGCTACAATGCACGTTTTTAGTTATTCGGTTTAAATAACAAACGGAAAGCGACGAAGTCGAAGAAAAGGCAAGGGAAGAACTCGCAAGGGTTGCAACCGAAGCAGCCAGGAGATGAATTTGCTTATCGTTCGAACTCAGCGGAAGTCCTGTCGTTTAGGACCATCCAGGAAGGAATGCTCGTCTTGGGGTGCGTCAAGGAAATATCGTCGTTAGCCCTGACCATAGAATTACCCGGGATTTTATTTTGCAAGCTTCAAGTTAATTGTATATCCGAGGCGTTCACCCAACAACTATCGGGACGCCTCGAAAGTGACGCCATCGATGAAGACAAGGTAAGTCAAGTTGGTAAGCCTGCATTTGCTTTTTTGTATTATTACCTATTATTATTTTTTGGTTTTAGTTTATATTTAATTTTGTTACAGGAGTTGCACATTTTGAATGGCATATTCAAGCAGGGCCAGTTCATCCCGACGAAGATAATCCAAATCGAGGTTGCAGAAATGAAAACTAAAGTGTTCCTCTCCACGAAGCCAAGCGATGTAAATACGAATTATTATCATTCGGATTTTAAGACTGGAATGCTGATTTGGGCTGCAGTTGTCGAGAAATCGGATCACGGTTACATCCTTGATGTCGGTGTGAGGCATGTGAGAATCATCATGCCTTTTAAGCATGTCGAAGACGGAAAAGAATACGGTAGGGTGCAAGTGGGGGATGGTTGAGTTGAAATAGTTAAGTAAATGCTTTGTAGTTATCGGAGAGCCGCTTTGGTGTGTTGTTAAGATGGCAACGAGTTCCAGTCAGGTTACAACTCTTACTGTGAGTGCTTTGCAGAGTGATGTTGATGGATCCATGCAGAGGGATGTGACTCATATCGAGAAGGTCGTGCCGGGGATGCGTGTTAAGTTTCGAGCAGAAAAGGTTTTTTTTAAATTTTTATAATTATAAAGAAATGGTGTGCCAAAAGTTTGGTTTTCAGAAGTCTTAAAGCCACGAAAGAAATATAAAAAATCAGATTAGTTTTTGAAAAAGGCTTCTAAAATCAAATCCAAATCGCGTGTCTACCATAGGAATCTGAATGCAAATTTTTATATTGTAAGTCCTGTTTCCCTATTGACATTATTGTTCAACAAGCAGAATAGTGAATGCGGGCTTGTTAATCCGTAATGGTCTGCATGTTTGCCAGATTTAGCACCGGATTATTTCTTCTTGGGGCCTTATTTCTTCTTAAAATCAAAAATTTATTACACTCCTTGCGACGATTTGAAGGAATTGAGAGGTAGAATTGTGAAAGAAATAGTAACTATTACTGCTAGAATGTTAAGCAGTTGTAGAAGCTTGTGGCCACAAACGCCGAATTATTTGGTGTAGTACCAATTAATTTATAAATTATTTTTCAATATGAATTATGTTTCAAGTCTCTATTTTTTATTACAAAATTTGAAAATTGAGTAAAGCTTGTGAAGCTTTAAAAGTTTGTCTGTTGTTTAAAAAAAAATTGATAAATCATAAGGATTAGAATTCAGTAGCTTGTAGATCTTCCTCTAGCTCTTATTACTGCTTTTATTCATCTGGGCATGCTATTGATTAAGTTGTGATTGGTTTCCTGGGGAACATTCTCCCATTCGACAAGAACGACTTGTTCGAATTCCCTAAAATTCATAGGAGCAGGCATGTGGCGCCTAATGATCGTTTTTTTGCATTTGCACCTTTGAGCAAAACGGACGTACTAGTGTTAATGTGTGCAAACAGTTTTATTTTAAACTAATAAAATCCAATTTACAACAATTAAAATGAGTGTTAAAAAAATCTGCGAACTCAAGAAATGTGATCTGATAAGGGAACTACAAAAACGTGACATGTCTTGTTCAGGGAAAAAGGATGAATTAATACAACTTTTTGGACTCAGACTTCGTAAATGAAACTCATAAAAATTTAAATAATAAATCCATACATGAACTGAACAACAGTTTTGATAGTGCTTCTAGTGTTAATACGGTAGTTCCACTCCAGAAAAAAAAAATGCTATAAGCGTAACATCAGTTTTGTGAAGCTTATGAATAAAATAAACCTTGAACAAAAAATTAATGCCCTTCAAGTTGCTAATACAAAAATGAAGAAGTTTATTAGAAATAGTTTGAAGAACTCTCGTGGTTTTTGTGATTCGTGTAAATTAGTTCATGAATCCAAAGTGAAAGTGAAAGGACACAGTGAATCTCTTATTCCGCAAGTAACACAAGGCATTAAACAGGATAGTAAAACAGTGATTTAACTGTTAAATTAACAAATATCAGAAACTGTACTATAAAAATAGCTGGAGATTTCAACTTGGATTTTGCTGATTTTCATGGAAACTGTTTACATGTTTTAGATTTAATGGCCTCCTTTAATTTCTTGCCTGTGATTAAGCAACATACTCGCGTGACGAATAGTAGTGGTAGAATTATTGACAATATTTTTGTTAATAACTATCATGACAATTCTGGTGGCAATATAATTGAGCCGGGATTTTCTGATCATTTTACAGTTCAATTACGTCTTGATTTGGAAACATACTCAAAACCATGCCTAAATGAAAAATTTTGCAGAAACTTTAATATTAAGAATAAAATTAAGTTTCATAGTTTATTACGACTGCCGACTGGAATACTGTTTACAGTGCTCAAATTTTGAAAATCAGTATAGTTCATTCTTAAAGATAATACGTTTCAATTTTGATTCTGCATTTCCATTAAAAAGACTTAAAAACACCGCAAACAGTAAGGATTGGATAACAAATCAAATTAGACAAAATTCTGTCAAACTTTGTAATTTACATCATAAATATAAATTGACAAATTCATCAGCTGATAAAACTAATTACTTAAATTTTAAAAGCAAACACAGGAAAATCATTACGGAAACTAAATTAAAATTTCACAACGAAAAAATAAGGAAAGCGAACAATAAAATGAAAACGGCGTGGACTGTAATTAATAAAAATTCTAAACAAAGTAAAACCAATGAAATTCAATTAATGGATGGTAACAAATACATAAGTAATCAGGAGGCAGTTGCTAACTTGTTAAATACATTTTTTATTAATGTCAATAACAGACAGTCTACCAATACTGAAGAACAATTTTCTATTAATCAGTCTTTCTTTCTCTGTCCTGTAACTGAAGTTGAAATATACAATACAGTTATTAAGATATCTAGCAAGAACTCAGCCGGTATAGACGAAATATCTTGTTCGCTATTAAGAGAAGCGGCTGATATATTAACCCCACTCCTTACATATCTCCTAAATGAAAGCTTCAAATCTGGATATTTTCCTTCTGAACTGAAGATTGCAAGAGTGATCCCTATCTTTAAAAAAGGTGATAGTAGTGAAGTCTCTAATTACAGACCTATATCATCAATCCTACCAGCTTTTTCTAAAATTTATGAAAAATGTATGTTCAATAGATTATTAAAATATTTTCTTAAAAACAATCTTCTTCCGAATTTAGGTTTTTACCTGGTAAAGCAACTGGGGATGCTATTTTTAAATTTCTCAACATAGTACTTAATAGTCTTGATCAGAAAGAACCTACAATAGGTATTTTCTTTGATAATAGTAAAGCTTTTGACACCATTTGCCACAACAGTTTGCTTAAAAAGTTACATGGCTATGGAATTCGAGGTCTTGCCTACAAATGGACCAGTTCCTACCTATCTGGTAGGTCTCAAACTCTTTTTAAAAGAAGCCCTCTCTATATTTGCATTCGAATTTTTAATCAGCTACCCTCCGAGTTGAAATCTATCAATATGTTGTCCACGTTCAAAGTCCGCTTAAAATCGTGACTCATTGATAAGAGTTTTTATTCAATAACTGAATATTTTGATCTATAGACAATACATGCTTTAACGATTGTGTAAAATTGAAATGTTTTTATTATTTTTTATAAATTTGTGATGTTTGTTGTTTTTTTTACGTTATTTACATTGACATATACCATATCATGTAATATGATCTTAAGGTAAATATATATATTATTATTATTATAGATGGTCTATGGGGTTCTTGAATGTCAGTCTATAGTGGGATTATCCACGAATCGAAGATAGTCTAATACCACTCTAGCAACGTGGGACTGAGCGTTATCTTGCTTAAAAATGGGGCAAATGTCATTACATGTTCTTTTATGATGTTTTCTACGTAGGAATGTGTATTCATGGATCTCTCCCGTATAGGAACCAAATCTGTGCGACCGTCGAAACAAATTCCTGCCCAGAAAATTATTGATCCACCAAAAAATTGGATCCTCGGAGGCAACAAACCTCTCTCCTGGCCTTCGCCAAACTCGTTCACGTCCATCTGGTGAATTAAGACTTACTCTTTTTTCCTCTGAAAACAAGACAGTCTCCAATGATCCAATTTACGTGTTCCCTTGCAAAACGCAATATAGTAACTCGTATGTTCCCTGGTGAGCAGTGGTGCAATAGCTGGTCTTCGTTTAGCATATTGTTTAAAACGTGAAGGAAGACGTTTCGAGCATTTATTATGAGTCTTAATACTACTTATCGAAACTCGTTTTGTTTCATCATAGGTAGCTGACATACTCTTGTAATGTCTTAACTCCTTTTTCTTTTTTAAGGTGAACATAGGATATTTAACAATTAGTAACAATCATTAACAAGAAAGATGTCTCTCAAGGTCAATATTCCAGAAAGTCCTGAAGATGTGCTCTTTTAGTCAAAATATATAATTTGTAACACATCTTTACTAATGGAAAGTTATTGTAACGAAAATGTGTATTACAAAAACATAGAGAATATGGTAAACAGATTCAAAATCAGCAGAAAAAATCCCATGAGAATCATCTACTCTCTACATTTATCAGAGAAAAAGTTATATTTTGTTGATCAGTATAATTAAAAAAAAGGTCACGCTTTGCAGTCGCTTTTTGACCTAACATTGTATGAGAATTGACAAACTGCAGCCAGTTTACTACTCAATAAGTCGTCCCACATTATGGTGGAATTCTCGAACTGTACAGAGTAGGGCTGCGAAAATTTATCGATATGTCGATATTATCGATAACTATCGAATAACGATATTTCCATTTTCAGTTATCGATATTATCGAAAATACCGATAACATCGATATCAATGCATATTGGATAGAATAACCGTGGCATTGAAATGAATTCATCCAATTCTCACTAAAACACTAGTAAAACGATTTATTATTACGGCAAATGATTGTCCTTATAGGACATAAATATAGGCTTACCTCTGGAGCTTTTTCCTCTGTTCTATCCGCAAGTACACATGCAGCCGTTATTTATACATATTTATAAATTTTAGAATTATTTTACATTACACGACTAAAGAAATTTTATATACTTTTCCATTTAAATTTATAAGTATATTATTAAATATTAAAGTCCAAAAAGATTTTTTTCTTTACACTTTTGTCTACTTAATCTTTGTTCGGGCGCGCTCATTTTCGCACATTGTGATGTGAGAACAGTCTTTTTGCTAATAATGTCTTTTTAAAAGTTTTTATTGTTATGGTTGAGAAAAACAATAAATTGTACAACTTCTGTAGGAGTACGTGATATCATCGGTTATCAGTTATCAATAACTTAAAAATAACAATATTAATCGATATATCGATAGCCGATATCGGTATTAGTTTATCGATAATTGATATTAAAAACATGATATTGACAATGTCGATATATAATATCAATGATACCAATATTAACAAGGTAATATTTAAATAAGCAAAAACGTTATTTATTTTCGAATATGATTTTTATTTAAAGATAAAAATATTAGTTGTTCTGCATGTTCAGAAGTTAAAGAACTTCTCATGTTGGTAATAATGTTTCCACCTTTGCTGAAAATCCTTTCGGACGCTACGCTTGTTGCCTGTATAGGTAAATATTTTCTTGCCACAACACTTAAAAATTTCATCGAAACACTCTGGATTCTCCACCAACTCAAGGGATCTTCTTCTATGTCTATTGTTGGCATATTTAAATAATTAGTAATATCTTTTTGTATTCCGTTTTTATCTATTATTTTGTCTTCATCGTGTTGTTGTTGTAATATTGCTGCCAAACCGGTTCGCTTCTTCTTCTTGCTCTTCTGTTCTATTTCAGTTTCAGTAAACATATTTTCTGTTTCCTCAATAATGTTTTTTAATATATTCTGTTTATCCTCCTCTGTAAAAAAAACTTGTTTTAAATCTAGGATCCAAAAATGTAAATTTTTTTAATAGATTATTTGTTTGTGTATTGTCAACATATCGTTTATTTAATACCGTTAAAATATGATTAATAATTTTTTTATGTAATTCAGATTTGGCCATATTTGAATGTCCAGTTTCAATTTGCCGTAAAATCGGCAATATTACTGCTGCTGTGACATATTTCTCTCCTGATAGAATTTCAGAAATATGTTCTATTGGCTTCAATATTTTAATGATTTCTTTCAAAGTCTCTACTTCCTCAACAGACAATGTATTATTAATATATTTTCTCGAATCATAATTTTGTAAAAATGTCATTATTGGTACTTGTTCAATTACTGTTTCAGTTAATTTTAATAAAGACCACCATCTTGTTTTACTAAAAGAAGGCAATTTTCTGATTGGTAGATTATACTTTTCTTGGTATAGTTTTAATTCCCTGGCTTCTTTCTAACTATGTGCTAATAAATTTTGAATGGTCTTCACTTTATGTAGCGATTTTTGTAATTCAGGCATTTCAAATATCTTATTAATACCAGTATTAACGGAGTGTCCGAAACAACTAACGCGATTAAAATTTAAATTTGCAATTGCTTTCACCACATTTGCGCCATGATTTGTTGTAAAAGCAATTTGTTTTTCATAAATATTCCATTCATGTAAAATGTTAAGTAGTCACTTATATTTTCTGCCGTATGATCATCGGACATTTCAGTGCAATTTAAACAGCAATAAGTTAATAACCAATCGTCAGTAATATAATGTGATGTTAGGGAAATGTAGGGAGTGTTTGTTACTGAAATCCAACAATCTGTTGTGAATGATAAATAAATTGCTTTGGAAATATGATTCTGGATTATTGTACGGGTTTCCTGATATAGCTTAGGAATGAGTTGTTCAGATAATGTTTTTCGACTTGGTAATGTATATCCTGGAACGCAAACGTTTAGCATATGTTGAAATCCTTCATTTTCAACTATACTGTATGGTTGCATATCTACTGCAATGAAATATCCCAGTGACTTAGTTATTTTTTTTTTAGTTTGTTTTGTAATTGTAAAATGATGAAGAGATATTTGTTTTGTTTGTTGTGGCGTAGAACTTCCAGAGGATTTTAATGTTTGGCAAGCTAAGGATGATGATGCTGACAATTGTTGAGAAGTTGAAGGCAAAAATGATGTCGTCAGATGTTCAGTAGATACCTCGGATAATAGATTCGACTGTCTGCCACAAATGTTTCTGTTTCTACATCAATCATTTCAGTACTATGTGAAATACTACTTCCAGTTATTCTGAAACGAAATAAATAATATATTTATCTGGAAAATAGTTAATAAATTTGTTAGGGCCAGTTTCATAATCGAATTTAAAGTAGGCTTTAAAATTAAAGTCTCTATCAGATAGGTGTTTTACAGTTGCGTTGACATCTGAAAGTGACTTTTAATTTAAAGTCGCCTTTAAATTCGATTATGAAACTGGCCCTTAATATTTATTAATTATTAATATTTCAATCTTAGTTCCGAAATTTTTAAGCTAATAGTATTAATATTCTAAATAGTTTCAAAATTTTGCTGATTGAAAAATTATAATCTGGTTCATTTTATTACTGACTGAATATAAACAAATATTTGAACTGTCTCCCGTGTAAAAACAAACAACAGTTAGTCTCTTTAATATATTTAATTATTTGTTGAAATACTTACTGCCTTTCACTCAAATTCTCTTCTTCCTGGGCTTTTCGAATTTTGGTGTTTAGGTATTCACTATAATACGTTTTAAATGGGATGTATTGCCACTGTGTTTAATTACGCGATGCGATAATTGCATCTAGTATCCTGCTTATCTTTCTTAAAGAAATCCCATGCAATGCTCTTTTTGCCCATTTTTTTTTTCCTCTAGAAATTAAAAACTAGAATTAATTTACTATATCTAACTAATAATAATGTAACATAAATATCTTATTTATTACTTAATTTGTTTTAATGAAAATCCAAGATAATAAAAATAAATATTTTGATTATTACTTTTCTCTAATACCCACTTACCTTCACAACAGAAGAGAAATTTATAAAACACAATAAAAGCAACAAATAACAAACACTAACACTGCCCACTACGACGATCTGTAGCAGAATGTGCAAACATTTTTAATTGAAAGATTTAAAGGGCTGTATAATTTATTGCTTTCTTTTGGTACTTGATTTTATTGCAGGGTGGTTTGCGCATAAGCGCGCAGATGATGAGCGATCTGATGCAAATTCGTGTCCATAGCTGGGTTACATTTCTTTTTGGTAGAAATTTATTCTAGTTAAATCATAACATTCTTCGGATATTTATAGCTTTTATCAATTTTTGAATTAAGAGAAGAGTACATTACAATTATTACTAGAGTATTCTCCTCTTATTCAAAAGAGTATATTTTAATTATTAAAGCTATGTAAGTAAAGGGCTGCGAAAAGTTATCGATAATTATCGAACAACGATATTTCTATTTTAAGTTATCGATAACCGATGTTAAAAATATGATATCGCGCACCCCTAGTACAGAGGATGCTCGAGGAATGAAAACCGACTAGTAACAATTTTTTTATAATTTTTAAATTTAAAATTTTCGCGGGCAGCACAAACATCGAGCAACGATAAAACACGATGAATCCTTAATTGGCTCCACGTGTGGCTCCACCGTTGATGTATTTCGTCCCTTACCACTGCCCCGCCAGAGATGGTAGGAAATTTAACACCCCCCCAATTGCCTGTGAACCTGCTACCGCCTCCCTGAAAGGCTTCAGCGTCCATTTTGGGAACTTATGCTCTAGCTAGACCATAGATCCTAGGGGCACTTTTACAGTATTCTCATCTTGCTTTAATTTCACGTAATAATAGAAGAGTCTACTAGATATTTGGAGACAAGTTTAAAAGTTTCCAAAAACTGGTGATAATAACATTTTGCTATAAAAAGACATAAGACTAATTCTTTAAGAAATCATTGTAAAGACATGAAATGTCTCCATAGTTTTTCACTTCTCTTTCACTTTCTATTTTTTTGATATAGCTGATTAACTGTCCCCGCTTTGACTTTGACGGCAGGAAAATTTTTTTTTGTAGCGTTTAATAATAAACAAAGAAATAAATTTTCTCTGAAAGAAAAGACCTACATTTAAATATGTATTAATGTGAAACAAAAGTAGGCACGTCCACTTATGAAATTCTTTTTCTTTTATAGAGTCTTAAAGATGGCTTGGAAGGTACGATTTTTACCGACTCTGTTGCTTACGTCAATGAAGTGCACCTATTGGAGCCATTTGCCCCAATGGAAAACTATGTCGGTGAAACTTTATCGGCTTTAGTCTTGTATATCCAGCCATCGACTAGGTTTTCATTTCTGACTCTGCGAATGACCAGGACGGGACCACAACCAAACCTATCAGTGGGTCAAATCTTACCAGCTCAGGTAAATTCTCGCAAGTGTTAATTAATAATTCGTTTTTTATAATAATAGAATTTGTTTCTCATTGACGTCAATTCTTTGTTGGTCTATTCAAGAATCACCCTGTATGTAAATATTCAGGTTTCATTTTGCACAACAAATTTTTGATTAATGAAGTCTTAAGTCAGTAAATTCCTTCTTAGTTTTTTATTTGCATACAGTTGGTAAGAATAACCCACGGGGGAATACCCACATTTTACTTTCTACATAAATCTTAACCTAGCATTTTCATTCAGGTGATATCCAAGACAGAGAAGGGAATTTTCCTCAAGCTATCCAAAAAAGAGAAGGGCTTCATCAGCCGCCTCAGAATCAGGAATTCCTTAAACTTAACCGACTTTTCTGATTTGGAAGCCCTAACTGAGGCGAAGTACCCCAAAGGTAGCACACATAAATGCCGCATTCTGGACCACGCCTTCATGGACAACCTCTACATCTGCACGTTCGAAAAGCACGTCCTCGACGAGAAGGTTTTCACCATCGCAGACGCAAAAGTCGGCGAAGTCGTCAAGGCCACGGTCCAGGATGTAAACCAGAGCGGAATCAGAATCAAGATAGGCAACTTGAAGGGCTTCGTCCACAATGAGCATTTGAGCAACGCCCGATACAGCGAGGTCTTCAAAACGAAGTTCAAGAAAGGGCAGACGGTTACAGGAAGGTTAACAGCAATCATTTACTTAATGAATTCCTTCTTTAAGAATTATTTTTGTAGGGTTTGGCTAAATAAAGACCCGTTGAATATTAAACTAACATTAAAATCAGCATTCTTAGAATCCGATGTGTGTTTGAAAGAGTACGACGATGCGCAAGTCAACTCCCAGTACCCCGGAATGGTAGTTAAAATAACAGCGAGTGGAGCTTTGATCAAGTTCTACAATAACGTGCAGGGTTGGTTGAAGCAGACCCCCAATTCACAGCACAGTTTCAAGCAACTCTTTTACGAAGGGCAAGTGGTAAGTCTTAGACAACTCCAATGACTTATTCTTATTGAACCAAGGGGATAAAAGGTTCCAGTTTGGGTCGTCAATAAAGAAGGCACGCGTTTAACTTTATCACTCGAGGACCCGAGCGCTCGCATTTTAAAACCGATGGAAGACGATGCACCCGAGGTTGAAGGTTTAATTGAGGCGAAGCCGAAAAGGCTTTCGATGGTTAAAGTGGGGCAAGTCGTTACTGCCAGGGTGACCAAAATAAAAAGCGGTGGAATTCATGTGTCGATTGGGTCGGATAAGCTCGAGGGTTTTATCCCCGTGAACCATCTCTGCGGTGATCCATTGCTTGGCGCAATCCTGTTAAGTGAGTGGGCTAATTTTCTTTTTTGGGGCAGAAAAAATATTGGCGTACGTGTTTTAGGGTTTTATCAAGTGGGGGATGAAATTAATAACTTAATCTGTATATCCGATAGAAAACAAAGGATATTGTCGACGTCTGAGGGTCGCTATTTTACGCAGGAAAAATATGAAATTCCGAAACGATTGAAGAAAAACTCTGTCATCAGGTGTTATTTCGGCAAAGCCAAAACGACTGTGTTAAGTCTAACATGCCCCATACGCCAGAACGTCAAGGACGTCATCATCGATAATAGCCAAGTAATTTTATTTTAATTGTTTTAACTCAAACACCATACACCACCCCAACAGCTTGTAAAGCTTGGAACTTGCATGGTTATCAATAAATTAAATCAAAACTTTTTTGAAACATTTCAGAATTTCGAGCCTTTTAAGAAGTATCAGCCGATAATGGTGAGGGTTTCTGATCTCAAGAGCAACAAACACTACGCCATCGGTTCAGCAAACTTGCCGGACGTTTATAATCTTGACTTTGACGTAAGTGGCGTCGATTTTTTCTTGTTTTCTTGGAGCGAAAAAGTTGCTTTCAGTATTCGGCGAGGCGATTGGATCGTTACTTGGATGACGTTGCTCTCATACAGCGAAGGTCGGTGGAACGAAATGATCCGCTGGGGTGTTTCACACCCGGAGAGCGAGTTCTGTGCACCGTGACAAGTTTCAGTCAAAAGGGATGCGTCGTCACTCTGAGAGATGGCGTGAACGGCGTCGTTGCTCAAAGAAATTGCCCCGGTAAGTAACGAGTGGGCGTGGCTGTGAAGGTGGAGCCCTCTCAACTAAATAAAAATTGACACCATTTGAATAAAGTTATCTTCTCGTGGTGGGGGACGAAAAACACTGTTACAAGTTCTAAATACTTTGAGGGATGACGTATTTTTGCAAGTTTTATACTGTGAGAAAGTATGTAAAAAGGGGCGTCGCCACAGAAAATGTACTGGTAAATACTGAGTGGGCGTGGCTACGGAGAAAGAGCTCTTTTCAACTAAGTAGAGGTGTAAGGTAATTGAATAAAATTGTTTTCTGGGTATTCCAAGCTTAACTTGTAAATTTTAATCACTTTGAGGCGGTCTTAGTTCATAAAGTGATCTTTTGGGGCTGTTTCAAACTTGAACAGCATTTTACGAGTTTTATTCGCTTTGAGAAATTATGAAAAAGTGACGTAGCTTACAGAAATTCTTTTGGTAGATGCTGAGTGAGCCTGGCTTTAAAGAAGGTGTAATTTTCAACCGAACAGAGGTGTAAACCAATTGAAAAAAAGTGTTTTCTGGGGTGTTTCAAACTTGAAAAGTTCTGTCACAAGTTTTAATCACTGAGGGATGACGTGAAAGGAGTCTCGGATCATAAAATGATCTTCTGGGGGTGTTTCAGAAATATCTCCTGTGAATATAAAGTGGGCGTGGCTATGGAGGGGAGATAATCTACTGAACCGAAGTATAAAGTGTAAAACTTTTGTAAGTTTTAATCGTTCTAAGAAATGGTGTAAAGAGAGACATTTTATTCGCTTTGAGAAATTATGTAAAAAGGGGCGTAACTCACTGAAATTGTTTTGGTAGATACTGAGTGGGCGTGGCTTTGAAGGAGGAGTTATTTTCAACCGAACAGAGGTGTAAGCCAATTGAATAAAAGTATTTTCTAGGGTGTTTCAATCTTAAAAAGTACTATTATAAGTTTTAATCACTGAGGGATGACGTGAAAGGGGTCTTAGATCATAAAATGATCTGGAGGTGTTTCAGACCTGGAACGCACTTTTTCAAGTTTTACTAAGTTCTAAGAGATTATGTAAATAGGATCATAACTCACAGAAATTTCTCCTGTGATTACAAAGTGGGCGTGGCTATGGAGGCGGAGCTAACCTACTGAACAGAAGTGCAAAGTGTAAAGCTTCTGCTTGTTTTAATCGTTCTAAGAAATGCTGTAACCAGAGACAAAATATTCGCTTTGAGAAATTATGTAAAAATGGGCGTAACTCACAGAAATTGTTTTGGTAGATATTGAGGAGTGAGCGTGGCTTTGAAGGAGGAGCTATTTTTAACCGAACAGAGGTGTAAGCCAATTGAATAAAATTATTTTCTGGGATGTTTCAAACTTGAAAAGTTCTGTCGCAAGTTTTAATCACTGAGGAATGACGTGAAAGGGGTCTTAGATCATAAAATGATCTTCTGGGGGTGTTTCAGACCTAGAACGCACTTTTTCAAGTTTTACTAAGTTCTAAGAGATGATGTAAGTAGGGGCATAACTGACAGAAATTTCTCCTGCTAGTACAAAGTGGGCGGAGCTAACCTACTGAACAGAAGTGCAAAGTGTAAAACTTCTGCAAGTTTTAATCGCTGTAAGAAATTATGTAAAGAGTGACATTTTTTCAGTAAGTACCAACCAAGTGGGCGTGGCTATCTCTACTAATCAGAAACGTAAGTCAATTGAATAAAATAGTTTTCTGGAATATTGCAAACCGGAGAGGCTCTGTTGAAAATTTTAATCGCTGTAAGAAATGATTTAAAAAGGGGCGTAATACTTAGAAATTGCTTCGGCAAAGTGGGCTTGGCTATGGAGGGACTAATGAAATTGATATTCTAGAGGCGTGCCAAAGTTGTTGTTACGAGTTGCTTTGTGAGATGTTGTAAAAAGGAACGTAACTCACAGAAATTACTCAGGAAGTACTCAGTGATGTGACTATGGAGGAGGAGCTATATCGACAAAACAAATGTGAAAGTGCAAGTTCTAATAGCTCGGAGAAATTATGTAAATTCTGAGTGGACGTGGCTATGGAGGAGGAGCTATCTCATCTAAATGGAAGTGGAAGACAATTGGATAAAGCAACCATCTAGGTTATTTCAAACTTGTACGTTTTAATCATTTCGAAGGATATCTTAGCTCAAGAAAAGGTTTGGCAATGTTGGAAACCTGAAAAACACCGTTGCAAGTTTTAATCACTCTGAGAAATGACGTAAGGTGGAGCATATTTCACAGAAACTCTTCTGGTAAGTGTTGAGTGGGCGTGGCTATGGAGGAGGAGTTATCTCAACTAAATGGAAGTGGGGGTCAATTGAATAAAGCGATATTCTGGAGTATTTCAAATGCTGTACGTTTTAATCACTTTGAGGGATGATGTAAAGAAGTCTTAGCTCAAAAAAAAAACTGATCTGGCGATGTTTGAAAGCTAAAAAGCACTGTTGCAAGTTTTAATCACTCTGAGAAATGACATAAGGAGGGGCGTAACTCACGGAAACTGCCTTGGCGAGTAGAGAGTGGGGAAAAATGTTGCAAATTTTAATCACTTTGAAAGATAATGTAAATGGGGCGTTTGCATCGTGTAAAATGGGATGTAACACAGAACTTGTTCGAGTAAGTACTAAGTGAATTCAATAAAGCACCGTTGTAATTTTCAATTGATTTGGGAGAGAAATTGCTCCGGTAATTACTGAGTGGGCGTGACTTAGGAAGCTCAGTCTCAATAAAAATAAAAAAGAAAGGCCATTGAATGAAATAATACTCTGTTCAGTAATTACGTACTGAGTGGGCGTGACTAGAGAGGAAGAGCTATCTCAACCAGCCAAAAAAAAGTTTGGATTATTTCAAACTTACACAAGAAGTTCTGTGCACTGTTTTAATCACTCTGAGGAATTATGTAAAAAGGAATGGAACCGGATAGTAAGCATTGAGTGGGCGTGTCTAGTGGGGGCGGAGCTGTCCAAACAAAAGAAAAACGAAGTCGATTGAACACAGTATTCCACTCGGATGTTTCATACTTGGACATCGAGCTCTGTACACTGTTGCGAGTTTTGTACATTCTAGGGCGCAAAGATATTGTTTCGAATAGGCGTGTCCAGGGTGGGCGGAGCTCCCTCAGTTAAACAAAACCATTGTTTGTTTTTCTCGTTAAAATAAATTCGTTTTCCATAAGCCGTCCTCCATTTACATTCACTTCATCTAAAATCAAATCTATTTGATTTTGAATTGAACTGATTTAAAATGAATAGAGAAATTCTTAAAAGGCTAATCAAATATAAGGGGCGCGTCTACTTTTTGTTTTGTTTTATTTATTTATTTTTTTTTTCAAAACAAGGGTTTTTCTTTTGCTTTAGAAAACTTGGAACTTCACTCAACTCACACGGGCATCGTCTTGTGGATCGATTTCGTCCATAAACACGTAGAGATGGCGCTGAGGCCGGAAACCGCCATTAAAATAAAAGCAACGCAAGGTAACCAATTTTCTTTTTACTGGATGGTTTGCTGCAAGTTTTTCGTTCACAGATGGCAAGGTACGTGTTTCCCCCGATCGTTTAATTCGGTGTGAGATTCTGACGACGCACAAGGATTTCATCCTGTGCGTGCTTGGCAACGGCCAGATGGCGTTTATCCCGACGCAATTACACGAAAACGATTTTTCCCCAGATTGCTCTTATTATGAAGAGATTCGACAGGGATTTGACTTCAAAATCGTCTTGTAAGCACGCAATTATTCCATCTATTAATTAAGTTAACGAATCCGGCAATTGTAGGGCAGCTAAGGGAAGGATAATTGGGTTCGAAAGTCCATTTAAGAGGAAGCTGTTTCGAAGCAGTAATAACCCAAGGAATGGGGATGAGGTTCGATCGAATGAAGATGCACTTGAAGAAAACGGTGTTGTTTTTGATGAAGAAAATATTGATGACTCTGATGAAGAAAATGTTGATGATTCTGATGAAGAAAACGGTATTACCAACGAGAGTTTTGAAGAAGATGATATCGTGTTTGATGAAGACGATAACGTGTTTGATGAAAGCAGCAATGATATAATGGAATTCGACGAGGAAATAACCGACGAGAGTTATGAAGAAGACTTCGATATTATTCAAAAGACTGAAGATGATTCGTCTGAAGAAGCTGCTAAAGAAGACGAATCTCCTGAACGTAAAGAAGACGACGATAAAGTTGACGACCTTGATGATCAAGAGGAAGAGCAAGAAGTTGATGATGAAAATGAAGGCGGCGTGATTGAGTCAGAAGACGATGGTACAGTGAGCATATAATTTTGATTTTGAATTTTCATTAAAAGAAACTTGCAAATGTTTTAGGTAAGCCAAAAACCAAAGGGAATCAACTAAATAAAAAAGAAACACAACTTGATGAAAAAGTCAGTAATGGAGATGACTCTGACGGAGAAGATGAGGAAGAAGAAGAAGACATAAATGATCTTCAAATAGAAACGATTGATGCCGAAGACCTAAGCAACGTAACTGATTCAGAAGACGAAGATATCGAAGAAGTTGCGGCAGACGCAGACGGTGCGTTAACTCTAACCACCAATTGGTTTTATATAATTTTTTTAACTTGTTTAACACAGACTTTTCAGGCGAAGTAGATGCGAAAGACGTCGTCAGCAAAAAGAAAAAATGGAAAAAATTGAAGAAAGAAATCGAAAACACCGAGTCGCATTCCTTGATTGTCGGCAACGAAAACAGTGACGCGCCAGATTACGAGACAGCACGCAGGATTAGAGCGAAAGCCACCTTCACGAGAGCCCTGAGCAAGCTCAAGCCGGTAAACAGGAAAAAGAAGGAAGAGGGCAGAACCCAGAAAGAACTGCAAAGGGCGAAGCGGATAAAATCACTGCGGAGGTCGCTACGAAAAAGTAACTCGCTCGCTCGCTTCACATTACATTCATTCACGTTTATTTTAATAACTTACAGTTGAAGATACTGAGGAACTCTTATATGATAAATCATACGAGGTCGACACCATCGGGAATCGCCCGGTATTGCCAGGCGTACAAAATTTCTTCGAATCTGACAAAGAAGATGACATTGGAGAATCATCCGAAAATGAAGCAGAACTGGTGAGTTAAAACATTTTCAAGGCGATATTAGCTTCAAATGCCCCCACAAACTATAATTCAAGGTCTGTGATGTAAGAAAACTCATTTCCCGAAATAACAGTAAAATTTTGCTTCTGATAATTTGTTTGGCCTTTCAGGATGATACGACATTAAAAAAGGGCAAGAAGAGGAAACTATCTCGACGAGAGCAAGCAGATTTGGTGCGCGAACAAGAAGAATACCTGCGAAACAAAGAGGAAGAACTGGTTAATTCCGGGGGGATCCCCCAAAACGTCGAACAGTTCGACCGAAGATTACTAGGCGAGCCAAACTCATCAGAACTGTGGGCCCAATACATCGCATTCCATATTCAGGTTAGCCGTACTCGCCCTCTTTAAAAACGCATTTAAAAAAAATTTTTTTTTAGTCGACTGAAATAGATAAAGCGAGAGCTGTGGTGCAGAGGGCGTTGAAAACGATCCAGCAAGCCGCAGTGCAAGATCGCCTCAACATTTGGATCACGTACTTGAATTTAGAAGGCATGTACGGAACTAGGGTAAAAGCTACAAGCTTTACGAATTAGCCTTTTTCCAATCATTTCAATAAATTGCAGGAGACTTTCGATAAGGTCTTCGAAGAAGCGGTGCGCTGCAACGATGCACTAACGATTTACCTGGAAGCGATTAAAATACTTGTGGATTCCTCTTCGGCGGATGGGGCCGACGAAAAAATAAAGAAGGCAAGAAGCAAGTTCAAGCAGGAAGTGAGAATGTACATCGAAGTCGGCAAGGTTTATTACAAACAGAACAAGCTTGCGGATGCCCGTAAATTAAAAGACAGCGCACTCAGAACCATCTTGGACAAGAAAAAACGTAATAGCCCTTCATGACTAGACTTCGGCTATTTCGGAGCGTTGTCGTGGATATGCAATACGAGGACCAATGAAAAATGCCTTGGCAACGCTCCAAAATATCCGAAGTCTGATCATGATGATGACCGCTTGCTTTCTTTGTAGATGTCCCCCTGATCGTGCAGTTTGCTATCATGGAGTTCAATAACGGTGAAGAAATCCACGGTGAGGCCCTGTTTGAGACGATCCTCCAGTCGGACCCGAGGAGAACTGATGTTTGGGGGACTTACGTGGATCAACTCGTCAAGAAAAACAAGGTCGATTTGGCTAGGTGCGTTTTAAATCGAGAAAGCGAGTTGTTGGGGGCGGAGTGTGAACTCGGTTGTTTCAGGCGGGTGTTACAGAGGGCGGTGGCCCAAAAATTGAACTACAAGAAGATGAAGGTGCTGTATAAAAAATTCCAGGAGTTTGAGCAGAGGTACGGGACGAGCGAAACGCAGGCGCACGTCAGAGAGTTGTTGCAGGAGTACGCGTCGCAGTTTGGTGATGCTTAATTGCGTTTGTATATTTTTTTTTACAATAAAAAAGTTTGTTTCTATTTTAACCATGATTTACCAGCGATAAAAGTCGACCGACATCCAAATAATGCACAATATGCTCATTTTTTTCCTTATACTTTTACACGACCTTTTAGATTTCACGAAATAATGTGTCTTATACTTTTGCACGACCTACTAGATTTCACGAGACAGTGTGTCTTTATGCAGTCTGCGCAATTTATTAGTTCGAGTGTTTCTCTGCGGATGCCACTTAACCAAAAAATCAGAAGCAGGTTATATCAGGGACGCCATTTTCAATTTAATGTCAAGTTCGCGAGGTTTATGGTGATTTTTTCTTTCGTCGTTTATGGTGTTTCTAACGCCAAAACGGTAAAAATATTGCCCAGAACAGGTTAAGCGCTATGTCTTGTGAAATCTAGTAGGCAGTGTTCTTTTAATATCTTTTGGCCTTCCGTCGGAGAATCGTTGATTTTCTTAGTTCTTTTGCTTTAATTTCCTGCCTTTATTTCATTTAAGTGTGCTTTTGTTAATTTGCAGGGAAATGCTGAAAATCAAAAAGACGACTATCGTTGGTCTTCTTTCGTTTTTCATCGAACTTATTCTTCCTTAATTCGTTCGTTTGTTTCATTTCGTTTTTGTTTCTTTTAATCTAATGAATTTTTTCATACTTTATTGATTTCTTGCGTTTTTATTTTGTTTTTTTTTTTGTTAGTTTTTTAACCTCTTAGGCCTTCCATCCGAAAATCATCGACTTTTTGTTATTTTATTTTAATTTCGTGATAAGCGACTGAAAATCAAAATGAGGAATATCGAAAACCTTCTTTTGTTTTTCATTATGACGGCGTTTTGACGTTGTTTTGTTGTGCTGTGACGTCAGTGATACACTTGTGAGAAACTGCAATAAATTATCATCATTATTATTATTGTCGAAAAGTCTAAGGTACGACATCTTGCAATCGCTTTTTGACCTAACATTGTATGAGGATTGACAAATTGCAGCCAGTTTGCTACTCAATAAAACTAGGACAGGTCGGTTTGGTTTGCAGTGGAAGTCTCCAGCTACGCTTCTGCTGACGAGGTCCCAAATAGGTCTGAAACAGCTGTACAAAGGATGCTCGAGGAATCCACTGCAATCAAACCGATTTACAACAAAATTTTGAAAAATTTATAATAAAAAAAATTCCAGATAAGTTTAAACAATATCCTTTCTAAATTGAAAAAAGAACAAGTGGAAGACCACACTGATATGCTGATATAATATAAAACATTTCTAGAGATAAAACAAAAGGCGATAAGCCAATTGAGTGAAAAATTAAAAAAAGTAACAAAAGACGATCGACAAATTTAGAATGTAATTGTAAGGGAAAGTAAGAAAAAACAAAAAAAATTTATCAAAAAATAACACTAGTAACTTATTAAGAAGAAAAAGGGAAGATTACAATTATAAAGAAGGAGATAAAAACAAAAGACATTTCAGTTAAGAAAACAAAAGACGATCAGCAATTTCAAAATAAAATTGAGATCAGAAAAGGAAATTGTCCGATGAAAAATAAGCGAAACGTGGCAATGAAGTATCAGTGATAAACACACTGGGTTTTCAAATTAACTGCTTTTCTAGGAAAACTTGTTTCTCGCAGATTGGCGACACTTGTCACTTAAAAAAAGTAACTGAATTGAACATAGGCGTGCGTGCGTGGTTCTTACGTTTGTAATCATGATGATGATTTGGACATAAGTTTACAATATTATTTAGGTTACGTTTATTGCTTTTATGTTTAATTTGTAGAGCTACCTTAATTGAAAATTAATTCTGTTACGCCACTGATTATCCTATTATTACGGTTGGGGTATTTTGTTCTAAATATATACATCCACGAGTCAGTGCTGTCAACCTCTAATACAGAGGTTGTTCGTTTTTTTATAATACCAGTCAAACGTTTCTGAATGTTAGAAAATTTAAAAACATTTCTGTTCCACATTTAGGGATAAAAGCAGGTTTCACTAATACAACAAGCTAAAATCTAGTAGGTATTTATTGTCCACATTTTCAAGAAAAATGTTTTAAAAATAATTATAAAAGTACTGACGTACTTTTAATCGAACATTAGTACCGAATTAAGTACGAATTTATCGACTTCGGGAACTTTGTCTAGAGTTGCCTAGAGCGGTCAATCGAAAACGCTATTACAGATTTCTGTAAAACCTCGCGAAGGGAAAGAATAGAGAAAATATAGTTCCTTTATTTTAAACATGAAATTTTAAATTTGTCTGTAAAATTACTTAAACGTCATTTTTTTAAATACAAGCTGAGTAACTGAGTTCATTTTTCCAACTTCGTTTGGTCTATCACAATTTTACCTCACTTTTATATATGCCAAAACAGCTTCGCTCTCACTCTATATTTTGATTCATCCCTACACCGAATGGAAAAACGAATTCAGCCACAAAGTGGTCAAAAATTACCGTTTGAGTTGGCAGTACTGATTTTTATTTTCAAATGGTACAAGTGGAGCAACTTTCGGTTATTGACGGCTTGACAAATTTTGACAATCAAATTGAAATTAAAACGCTAATTTTTATTCGCATAATCTACAATCTCGTTCCTGTTCAGGTTACATCAAACAAACCAAGAAAACATATCTGGTTGCAGTGTTGCAAACAGTCGAATAAAAAAGTACCACGGAATACCAAAAGCGACACTTGTTTGGGTTCCGGTTTTTTTGTTCTTGACGCCATTGTTTTGGTGGATTAAACGTCAAAAGAATGCGCGAAATTTGAATTTGTAAACGTTGAACTAGAGCAGTCAGAACAATACAAACGAACAAAGCTTTTAACATGTACAAACGTACACACAAGTTGCATTAAACAAAGGCAGTAAGCACATAAAAATTTTTGAAGTTGACAGAAGATCCATCAATCCCTGCACATGTGCAAAGAAAAAGAATCGGTTCCGCGCGGTATTCTATGAAAATACTCTTAATCCTATTGTCAACTCAAACAGTTATTCTTGACCACCATGTCCATACCGATTTGAACATTCTGAGTTAAGAATACAACGTGACTTTCGACTACAAGAGGCAAATCTGTTTTACAAAAGTTAAAAGGAGATAGCCATTTAAGAATTCTTAAAATTATCAATCTTTCGACTTATGGTAAAAACAATGACGTATAGTCGTAGACCCGCTGCTAGCTTGGGTGTCCAGTGCCCTTGTGCAAAACATATTTTGGCGCCTATGAATAGCGCCTTTTTAAAATTCCGAAAAAATATCGTTTTTAGAAAACGAATCAACATAGTATACATACAGGATGACTGACAATTGTTCCGCATTTGTCAATAATTTCGTAAATTTTTTCGTATTTTAGATGATCACATTAATTCCCTTCGAAGGTCAAGTTAACGTCCAACGCCGTAACAATCATAAAACCATAAAACACTTTTCTTTACTTCGTTTACATCCGGGGATATCGTCGCTTTGGGTATAATTTTGGATTAACTATTTTTCGAAAACTAAAGTAGAAGGACTTCTTTTTCAAACATTTTTCCCATACTCTGGGATTCGCTTCTCTTCATGGTTTCTTTTATGGCGAAATAATTGTCAGTCACCCTGTATATACGATTTATCTTTAGTTTTTTAACAGTAATTAATTCTACCGAATAAAGTTTACAAACAAGATGCTTTTGAACAACTATTTTTGCAATGTTTTAATCTCGAATCAATTCGTATTTAGTTATATCTGCTTAAAACCATTTGGCGTCCTTCTGATCAGGCGCCCTTGTGCGTCGTACAACAGGCAGCGGTGGATATGTATAGACAAAATTTCACGTAGCTACGATTTTTAAAATTGAAAAAAAATGAACCCTAAATACGTACAGTCGCGACCCCTGCATGACTGCATGACCTCGCCCTTATTGACCTGCAATGGATATATCGGCTCCCCACTCATAACGCGTCCTTCGAATCGTAACGATTTATTTGGCCACGGGTGTACAAGTCAATACAAGTCTTATTATACCTGAGAGTAATAATAATGAAAGCAGTATGTTACGTAGAAATCAAACCCAGTCATAAATAGCAAGAAATGACCCGCAATTAATTAGTCACTTTCAGAATTTCCTTGAACCTTTTCAGCTCAACGCCTTCCCAATCCTTGACCTTCAGTTTCGAGAACACCCTGTAAAAATAAAACACCATCTCAAATCTGACTTCAAATAAATAAACACGCACTTGTCCTGAAGGTACTTCAGAACTTCCTTTTCGTGGTTTGATATGCCGTTCAAGAGGACGTCTAGGTTTGCGTCTAGGAGGGTTCGGGTATTCACCCCAATTAGCTGCGTATCCGGACCGGGTTCGTTATACAGGAAGTGCATGGCTAATCTCGCCAGCTCCACCCCTTGACTCTAAAATAAAAAAAAAAAAAGGAGTAAGTGGATAAAACAAGAGCTTTACACACCTTGCAATATTCGCGGGCTTCAGAGCACACACTTTTGATTTCATCTCCTGCGGGGTGCCACGGTTGAGGTCCATTATTTGACAGGAGGCCCATCGCAATGCCAGCTGCGTTGACCACCCCCAGTTTTCGCTCCTAAAACAACTTATTTACACAGAATCTACACATGAAGATAATCCTGTATACTGTCAGGGTTTTGTTTGCAGCTCTTTTTTATTATGAGGGTTTTGTTTGCTCCTTTTTTTATTATGAGGGTTGTGTACAGTTCACTCAAGTTGTGTTTAATCTAGTCTAACAATTCTTTTAAAAACTTACCTTAAACAGAGGAAGGTATTCCTTTAAATTCTCATCGATTAAAGTCAACCTGGAGTAGCTCAAGATCATGTCCAGTTTAATACTGCTTCGCTCGATGCAATCGGCCAGGACTGATGTGGGGTACCCTGTGACACCGATGAATTTGACAAGACCCTTGTCAACTGCATCTTTCAAAACCGGGATGGTTTCGTTGATCACGTAGTCGATAGATGGGGCGAATTCGATATCATGAATCTGCAATCACTTGAAATATACCAAAAAGAAGAGAGTGGGTTAAGTTTTTACCTGGAGGATATCAATGTAGTCCACGCCGACTGTTTTCAAGTTATTCTCGATACACCACCTGGTTTTTTCGGGGGAGAAATCGAACATGAGCTTCGGATCCTTCTCATACCTTCCGACTTTCATGGCCAAGTAATAAGCCTGACGGGGTATACCCTCCAGACACTATTGAACGTGATGGATTGATTATTATAAATGTTCGCAATTTCAAGTAGAATGAATTACCTTTCCAAGAACTTGATGCGAGACATTCTGTCCGTACCAGTAGGCGGTGTCTATGTAGTTGATCCCTGCCTTCAGTGCTTTCAAGAGCGTCTGCTTGCATTCTTCCAATGAGTAATCTCTGTTGAATCGTTAGTTGCACATTCAATAAAGATGCTTTTTTGGACAATAAGAACAGTGACTCCCCCCACAACCTGCGGGAATGAGGACTGTGGAGGGTGAAGCCGAAATGAAAGAAAGTGCATTTAACATCCTCACCCGTATTGACTGCAAAATCCACCCGTGCCTAAAGAGAGCTGGGAGATCTTGAGACCGGTGCTACCAAATTCGTTGTATTTCATCTTGCGGAGTTCTTGAGGGTCATGAAACCCTGGCACGTAAGTCGGTGGTAGATCGGACATTATATTAAAGTAAGTTCCAGTGTAATTTTTTTGAGGTGTTTCAGGCTTTAACTACTTCAGCTGTGCTTATCACCAGATTGTACTACTATCACAGTTAGGTCAATTTATAATAATAATAAAAATACTTAATACACAGGGCGCCATCTATTGATTAAATTTGCAATCAGACTTTTTAAATACTTGGAATACTCTGTGATTTTTTGGTTGCAGTAAACTGAAATGCCCTTTATGGATGGAGAGTGGCCCAAAATCTAAAGAGAAGTTCATTTTGTTTTTTACTAGATAACAAAAGAGAGACAGTTTTGTTGTTGCGACCTTATTTCAAAAAAATGAAGTAAAATTGAGAATGTTTTTAAATTTTAATTATTTACGCTGCCACCACCGGAGTTTTAAGGAACACCGGACCCTCATACATTTGCTAAAGATTTATTTACTTACAATTTTCATTTTTCGGAGCGTGTGTGAACTTGCACTCGGAAGCTGTTGAAAGCAAATTAAAAACCAAATAATATCTGTAATAATAATAATATCTTTATTGTCATAACATGTTATTGCAACTATATCCCCCTTCGTCCAATGAACAATTAAAACATTTGTTGCTTGTAGGATGTTTTTAATTTTGGGTAGGGGGTTTTTATAATAATAATAATAATAATCCTTTATTCGTGTTAAAACATGTACAAGTAGGTACAATACGTTTACACCCGTCAATAACTTTACAGAGAATGTAAAACTACAAATCTGCAATTACACACAAAACAAATATATTTTGTCAGAGTTTGATATACAAATGTAGTATACAATGCTTACATATTCATTAAACCGTTAAGAATTTCTTCAAACGTATAAAATGCTTTAGATATAAGGTAACGTTTAATTTTAATTTTAAAGAGGTTTTCACTTAGGTTTTTTATTTCAGGGCTCAAGGCATTGAAAAATTTCATAGCATGATATGTGATGCCTGTTTGCCCTCTGGTTAATCGTGTATGTGAAGTGATCAGATGGTCTTGAATTCTTGTGATATGTGCATGTATATCATTGTGTTGTTTGAAGACTGTAATATTTCTTTTCGTATACCTTAAACAATGCAGGGCGAAAATGCAGGGTAACGTCAACAGTTTTAGTTTGACGAAATATTTTCTACAGTCATCCCTATAACCGATATTCGCTATTATACGCACCGCACGCCTTTGCATTGCAAAGATGTTACTCAAACCTGGAGAGTGACCCCAAACCAGAACCGAGCAGGACATGTGAGATGCAAAGAGTGCATGGTAAGCTGTCTTCAAAATAGTTAATGATACTTGAGTGGAGAGTTGTCTTAAAGCATAAATAGCTTTAGCTAATTTACCAGTCAGATAATTCACATGTTCTCCCCAATTCTGTCTAGGGTCAATACAAACTCCTAAGAATTTTACACTTTCTGGATTGTTTTGACAATTGTTAAGGTTTCTTAAAGAAGAAATCATTGAAATAGTTTTTTGTGTGTTTAAAACTAGACCATTTGTTGTCAGCCAAGTCGTTGCTTGCACAACAGCATCGTCACATTTATTTATTAACCTAGGTAGATTGGAATCATGCTCTATAAGTGTCGTATCATCCGCATAGAGAATACACTTCGTAGTGTCAAAGAAGTTGGGGAAATCATTAAGATATATGATGAACAATAAGGGTCCTAATATGGATCCTTGTGGGACACCTGTTGTGATAGGCATCATGGTCGACATATTGTCAGCTGTTTTTACAATTTGTATACGGTCTTGCAAATAAGATGCAATGAGCTTACTGCTATTCTCGCTAAAGTTATACTTCTTTAGTTTCATCAATAATATTTTGTGGCATAAGCAGTCAAAGGCTTTACTCAGGTCACAAAAGATTGCACCTGAGTAAAGTCCTTTCTCCATATCGTAGAGTGTATTTTCCGCGAAACTTAATAAGGCGTCTGTTGTACAAAGACAGAATCCAAATTGATTAGGATTAATCAAAGAATTTTTTTTGAGAAATTTATCAATTCTGGCCTGGATTGCTTTCTCAAAAATTTTGGAAATTATCGGAAGAACCGAAATAGGTCGATAGCTATCTGGGTCTTCAGGAGATCCCTTATTTTTGAATACTGGCGTAACAACTGCTATTTTCAAGGCATCTGGAAAAATGCAATATTTAAAAGAGTTGTTTATTAGTTTCATGAGTGGAGACACCAAGATATGTGCAACAGCTTTAAGTACCTATACAGTTAGACCATAATAGTCTTTACTTGTGGTACTTTTTAATGAAAAAATTATATCTCTAACTTCGTTTAGCGTTATTTCTTCAAAATCAAAATCTGTTATGCTGCAATTTTGTTTTCTATTTATAAATTCAGTCGGATTACTATTGGTTTGAGGCAGATCTGTTTTAATTTGTTAGCTATTGTTACGAAATGAGCATTCAAAAGGTTAGGATCAAGGTTGTTTGGTGTATTTATTGTTTTCCTACTACTTGTGTTTTGTTTTATAACTTTCCATATATTTTGTGCAGAGTTTCCTGACTTTATAAATTCATCATTAGCTTTTATTTTGGGTTCCTTTATGGCAAGTTTATATTTGATTTTGTAAACGCGATATTCATTTTTAAAAAATTGGTAATCGCAATACTTCATAAAGTCACTTAACATTACTAGATGTTCTCGCATATCTCTTAGATGATTATTAAACCATTTAATTTTTGTAGGATTATTAATGTCAATTTTCCGTTGTCTCTCAGGAAAACTTAGTTTAAAGTTCTCATGTAAAACACCCAAAAACTGATTAAAATTTACTTCCTTAGAGGATTGTTCAATAAAACTCCAATCGATTGCAGATAGAGCATTAAAAAAATTATTCATACCTGTCAAGGTTACTGGCCTATAGACACTAATCCGATGCTGTTTTGTGCCCTGAGCACTTCGACTTGGCATAACGATACTTAATATTTGAGCTTTGTAGTCCGAGATTACATTTTGTACAGTGTTGGTGATCACATCACTTAAGCCTACAGTCGTGAACATATTATCGATAAGGGACTCACATCCACTCTGTATGCGAGAGGGTTCAAAAAAACATTGTTTCAAGCCATGTGACCACAGTTTTTCTGGTGAGAGCAGTTAAAACTGGGAACTTCAGGAGTTTTTCCTCTACAATATACGTTTTAAACGTTCATTTCGCATTTTTATTTCATCACTGTAAGGTTCCTCCTTTCAAATACTCCACAATACCAAGTAAGAAGCTCTGCTGATACAGGCATAACAGTAGATGATCATTAGACGATTTACGAGCCAATTTACGAAATCAAATTATATAAAGTTATTATAAACATTTGTCGGTGTTTGTGGGCGCGTTACAAGATACAAAGACCGTTAAATTACAAGAAAGTTGCGCAATTTTGGGGACTATAAAAATGTTCAAAGAAATCTCTTCTATCTTTATTCATTTCTGAAGTATCTTCAAAAAACTGAAAATTCTCAATTTCGAAAGAAAATCTTGAATATCTTGTTCATTATTTATAAAGACAAAATAACAAAATCCGGTACTTTATATTACCAGAATACCAGAAGAAATAGATTAGGATTGACAGTTTAGCAGACACGACGATTTCCTAGGGGAAATCAGTACCTTTTTGTAATAGCGGACAATAGTTCGTTATTGCACACAGTTTCACTGGCGCCTAAAATGAAACCTCTAGATAACGTACAAAAATAAAAAAGAAACCTGTACATTAACTAACTTTAAAAGTAATTTTTCCTTTTGTGTTTCAGGATGTTCACAAATCCAATACGTATCCTGTTGAAGCAACGTCACGTTATAAGTGAGGGTCTTTGGGGGTGAAAGGATGATGTCTTCCCCTGATTGATTCTTCTTGCTTTGGTAGCAAAAGTTTGTGAAATGTAGAACAATGGGGATGATTAACACATGAATTAAGAGTATAATTTTTATTTTATTTTTCTATTATTTTCCTTTTGTTAACACTGCCACCACTGGAATTAGGATAGAGGATTCCGGTCCTTCGATAAATTTAGAGAACTACAATTCGCATTAACTTTGAGTTTCGGAGGAGGATTCTTTCGGGCTGGAACTGTTCAAGCGCATTTTGTGGGACAATATTGCCACAAATGATGCATGATCTATCTATTTTCTTGTTAATTATTATTAGTTAGCATTTCTGTAGATTGTAGTAGGGGGGTGGTGCTAAATCTTATAACGGTGAGCGAAGCACGGCGGGGGAATTCGAGAGTCGTCATTAGACTTGAAATTACCTGGGGCGGTAAAGGATGGTGATTGAAGACCTGAGTGTGTGACTTATGGGAGTGTAAGAAAAGCGAAGAACGAAGAAAAACCAAGTGAAGATCCCTCGACGATAGTGCGCCCCCGTAGCAACCCCCCTACGTATTAGATAAGCCAATAAATAACTGGTTTAGAAGCTCGAGTTTTCTTCTTTCTAGAGGTAAGATGCTTTTATTTTAGGGTATAAACCACCCTTAAGGGTACCATGAGCGGGTGTTCTACCTGAGTTACCCCCTAGCGGAGCCCTCATTTACATGGGCCCGTGACAATATACTCTCTTTCTACCAAATAAAAGTCAGCGTAGGGCTTAAAGATTAATATATTGAAATAACTTTGAACGGTACAGTGAAGTCGGCCCTTATTAATAATAATAAAAGAAAACGAATGATAAGCGAAATTTATAAATATGTGAAAAACAAACTCACCTTTTTAAGTAAGGTACTCGAAAGAGAGAATTCAGCAGCAGGAAACCTCGCTAAAGCCTTTTTAGGGTTTCGTCAGCTTTCCTGGGGGTCTTCTTTACAACTTTCACCAGATATTTTTACAAATACACTCGCGGAACAAATTTACAAGAATAAAAAAAAAACAAACAAAGGGCATTATTTAAATTTTAAAACATAAAATTTAAATAAATGATCACAGTGGGGAAAAGAAACATAAAATTTTTTAATTAATGACATTCGTTTCAAACGAGGGTTAAATGAATAATTTTGAAGACTCGATTACTTAATTTTTTTAAGACGAACCTCGAATTTCTTTCGGAAAAGGCCCGGTGAACATTTATCAATTTTCGAAATCCCTCTCTTCCGTTTATGTAAACAAACCCCTCCCGAGAAGTATCTTGAGTTGCCTAATCAAGGTGCACATTAGTTCAATTTCGATCGTTCTTTTTTTTCTATGTACGCGTGGGCATCAACTCCGTTTTCTCGCGTGAAATTTGCTGACCAAAGATTTATTTATTTTAGCGATATCTAAATGGTTCTTAAGAGGATGTTTAGACTAACTCGCCTGGAAACTTCCGTCCGCTAGATGACACGAGTAAATGTGAGTGTTGGTTTTTGAGCAATTTTATAAAATGATTTAAGGGAAGTGGTTGGGCAGAAGAAGTCACACAATCCAAACCCTACGTAAAGGAATATATTAAATTGCAAAAATGTTTCAGCTTTCAGATACTTTTTATTAAAAATTGTGAGGGGAAGGAAAGTCGCCCAGGGAAAGAAAATTTAGGAAATTTAGAAAAATAAAAGCCTTTGATTTTTAATTATTTAAAAATCTTTAACATAAGCTCACTTTAGCAATGTTACAGAAACCTGTAAATTGAGCTTCAGCTACCGTCGGTTAGGTAGCCCGAGTAAATGAGTGTTGATTTTTGAGCAGTTTTATCAAATGGTTTTAAAAATCTCGCTTAAGAACTAATGACGTTCTCAAAAATTCGCTCCGAGTAGTAAATATGAGACTTATCGCAGGTAAGAGTGAGGAAAATAGAGTAACCAGTGTTCCGATTTAATACTCGCAGTTTATTAATGTTACAGAAATGATGATTGGGCTACTGTTCGGTAGATGGCGCAACTAATTGCGGACGTTAATTTATTAATTTTGAAAAGCTTCGACAACCTATCAGTAGATGACGCACAAGTGCCACAATTGTTGTGGTTTAAATTTCTTTGTATAAACTGGATTACAATTACCTCATTTGTATTTTGCTATGTTATAACCTTTATTTCTTTTAAATAAAAAACAATCAACAAGTTGTCTACTCGAGGAATAACAAATTAGTTGTTTTTAACGTGTCAAACTCTTAATCTTACGGTAGTGATAATAAATTAATTATTCATTTATTAACAGAAAAGTAAATTAAATGTAAATCCCTCACATTTACTTTTTGTAAGAAACAAACCAATATTTCGCATTTTATAAGCTTTACCATCTTGAGAGTAACTATTAATAATCAAAGTCCTTCCACTTGTATAACAACACCAATAGCTCGTCCACCTAAAGCAAACCTGATTTGCATCAAATATCTCTTGTTTGAAAATGGGAACATAGGCAAAGTAACAAACAAGCAGAAAGCGATGCAGCTACGTGCGATACTGGCTCACTTTCTTATGGATTATGTATCAAAGGTGTGAGTATGGTTGCCTATCATGATTTAAGTTAGGCGCTGGCAGCACTTTATAAATAACAGGTAACAGTTTACAAACAGATAGCAGTTTATAAATGACATGCTACCTGCTTCTTTTTATTTGTTAGCGCCTAGCAAAGTCATGATAGACAACCATACATACACATTTGATACATAATGTTAATTCTCAACAAGTGAGCCAGAATGGTCATAGTTACAATACTTAGGCATATAAAAGAGATGGAGAAGGCCTTAATGCCATCCTGATTGTGTTTTTATAAATTTCAATTTTTAATTTCTGCGCCATTGCTATGATCTCACTTTCAGTCAATTACCGGTATATTCATATTATTATTACCTGTTCCTGTTTCGAATGACGTTGTATTTCTTTCAAAAATTTCTCGAAAAGTCCGAAGGGTAGCACGTGGAACTCACACCCATGCAAGTTCGACATCCACTGTTTGAGGAACGACAGCAGCTCCGACGTGTAACTCGGATGCAGGGGTCGCATACACTGCGCCCTAACAAACAGTGGCGTCAGCATAGAGTTTGACAGGTATTTTTCAACGTTCAGCAGGCGCTGTAGTGTCTTAAATTGCTTCGCAGAGATTTGCACGTCATCCTCAAGGTCGAGCAAGCGGTGCAACAATGCAAGGCCGCTGTCTTCCGCAAGTTTCACGACGGGAACTGGCACATTACACCCCAAAATGGTATAGAGGAAGAGCAAGGACTGCGACAGTCTTTCCGTCGACCCTTTCAGGAGGAGTTTGAAGTCGATTGTTGAAGATTCCGGCATCTTAGTTCCATGACGTTTCTGTTAACACACATATTATTGCCGTTTCATAATTACCTTCTGCAACACTTACTTGTAGCAGAGCAAAAGATTTCAACAATTTGGTGGCAGCTGTGGCAACGCAATCATCATCACTGGAGGCCGCGCGTAGCACCAGTTTAAGGCATTTCTTGTTCCAACAGAACTGCTCAACGCCTTCTGAATTGGTTTTGAAGCGAGCCAGCAATTGGATGCTGTAGTAACACCCCAAAGTGAAAAACTTCTTCTCCTCCAAGTAAGGGAGCCTGAACGACATCACCTTGCAGAAAAACACCCCCTCCTTCTCATCAGTTGGGAAATCCGGATTGGACTCCAGTATGTACCCGATTGTTTTGCTCGAAACTAGGTTCTTCCTGAGGATCTTGCCCAAACTGGGGATTTGCAAGCGACGTAAAAATTCGGCCGCCCTAAACAAGTTTCGGTTAACTAAAGAAACTTCCAATCCAATTCGTCAGTAAGTACCTGTGACACACGGATTCATCGATGTTCCTCGAATGAACGACGATGTCTATGAGCAACTGGCTGGCCTTGCAGGCGTCCACGACGGCTAAAATAACTACGTCATCCTTGAAATTGAGCAACCAAAGGAGCAGCGCCTTCACTCTCAATCGGTAATTTCCCCGAGTTAAAAACCAGGTGAGCTGATCGGGGTCGTACGTGATCAATTGGGTGAAATTCTCGGATTTGAACAACGTAGCAAGGATGTCTTCGATGAACATCAAGTTAACGGGGTATTCCCCATACTCGATGACCACAGGGTATAATAAGCAAAGGGCTTTCAGGATTGGAAGAGTGTACGTTTTGCCGGGGTGGCATCTTGTTAGAAGTTCCTTTGCAACGATGTGTTTAGCAACAATGAAACTGAAAAACAATTCATCTTTACTTGGGGGAGGGAGAGGGTATATCTTATCTTACGTTTCATCATTTATATATTGTAGATAAACCAAGACGATCATAATGTTCTGATCCAAGGAAAGCACACTGGTACACGTCTTCAAAGACAGCAACTCCTTCAGGAATGTTTCATCATCGAGGACTACTCGAGGTAGCCTTTCCAAAATACACATGTCTCTGACGATGTATATCAACAGATGAGAGCAGAATGCAGTGAGCGAAGGGTTAGAGAAGAGGTTGCAGATAACATCGATTTTTTTCACGTACACTTTGGATAGTTTCAAGCAAAAATCTCTAAGGCGCCCCTTACTTTTATCGTACGTTTGCAGTATACATTTCAGCAGTTCGTACAAGACAAGTTCTTCAGTGTCCTAAAAAAAATTAATAAAAAATGTTCAGATTTTTGGTCATATTGCTTCAGAACTTACCAGTACAAGTAAGCCAGGACACACATGTTTCAACCAATAAAGGACTTTGCTTTTACTTGGAATATCATCGGCCATCGTTCTTCAAATCATTGAATTCAATAAAAATAATAATAGTAATATTGATAAATAATTTACCCCAACACAGTATATGTTAGTCTGCACAAATCAGCGGCGTATTCACCATCGAGAATTTCAAAGCATTGTTCAACACCATTTTGGAATAGCTCAGATTCGGATGGGGTTGTTTTAGGTACCTCCAGTAATTCAGTGAGTAACAAAACTCCCGTGCGTTTTTCCGCGATCTCCTGCTGGCTGTTGAACAAGCTGACCAGGAGACGCCCAATTTGGTCCACGGGAATCTCGTAGTTGCTTTCACCGCTAAAATGTCTGTACCTGGAAATGTTGGGGGGGTTGAGCGCAATGACCTGCAAAATTGTGCCTTGATACCTTGCGAGTACTTCCCTCAAAAAGTGTAACAAGGGCAGGAGAACGTGGTTCTTGCTTTTCACCATGAACTTCATGTGTTGCAAGAGATAATCGATGAGACATTTCAAGCGATCACCGCTGTATAATTCCTCAATGTTCAGAAACTTCTTCAAGAGCTTTAGTTGGTACCTGAGAAGAGCAATCGCGTTATGGTCAAGCTTCAAGCAGTTTCCAAGGATAATTTTGTTACAGTTATTTCAAAATAATCAAAATCGGAATAATTTAAAAAATATGTACAAATGAAAAAAATCGAACACGGCGGCATTTCAAAAAAAACCAACCGCGGGAATGTAGTTCTGGCAATGATTGTTTCTTATTTTTTATTTTTTCTTTATTAATATAAGATTTTCCGTTTCAATAATCGTTTTTTTTTTATCAGTAATCGTATTCATTATTATTAAAAAGAATAGAACAAACCAATTAGATGCATAAGTTCATATCTACTAATTCATATACCTATTTTTGAACTTTGTAATAATGGTTTTTCGAGTCAAACAAATACGAGTAAACAAGTAACAAGTTTCTTTCGAAATTGTAAATGCTAGACGTAAAATATACATAATTCCAGTAAAATGTCGATCTCTGTCTTCGCAATGAAATGTCATCTTGATACTAAAACCGTATTCACAATGTCTAAAATTTATAAAAATTGGTCACGGGATTTATCTTATTTCCTTCGGTCACAATAATACAATAATAATTTCGAAAATGAACTAAAATTGTATAACTGGCAATATAGAAAGTGTTAGGAAAGAGTTTATACATGTATTTCGGCCTTATAGGGCCTCATCAGAACTCTGTACCTCAAAAAAATTGTTTTTTTTTTGAATTTCTAAAATCCCAAAAAAACAAGAACCAGAATTAAATTCTGGTTCTGGCATTAACTCACAATACCACTTCGATCATTGATTTTAAGCAAGCGATTTTTATTTTATTTTTTAAATCATGTATTTTTTTAAATTTGTACAAAGTTATAAATGAAATATAAATTTTTAGTTTTTCGACTCACAGAAATAAGCCCCACGAGTTTTTAAACCAAAATTTGACTTCTATTCTATTTTGATTTTTTATTACTTGCTTAAAAATATATGCGAAATGTCGAGGAATACTTCAAAATCAAGATTTTATAACTGATAACTGATAACTGATAACTGATTTTAAGGCATTTGACAATTGTGCAATTTTGAAGTAAATTAAAAAAAAATCTCTTCAAATAAGTATAACCAGGATTTACTTTCTAAAATTATGTTATATTTTAGGACATTTGATAATTGTGCAATTTCTGGCGTAAAATCAAACAAAAACAACGATCGACAATTGTGCAATTTTTGGCGTAAAGTAAAACAAAAGATGATCGAAAAAAAAAAAATAAAGAAAAAATAAAAAATAAAAGAAACAAAAATAAAAAGTTTTTTTCAAATAAACAAAACTGAACCGACTTTCTAAAGTTAAGATATATTTGAAGATATTTGACATTTCTGGCGTAAAATAAAACAAAAAGTGATCGATAATTGCGCAATTTTTGATTTAAAATAAAACAAACATTGAGATATATTTTAAGATATTTGACAATTGTGCAATTTTTGGCGTAAAGGAAAACAAAAGACGATAGAAATTAAATTAAGAAAATTTAACAAATTTAAAAAAAAATGACTGAAAATAAGAAAGATCTCTTGAAATAAGCAAAACCTGAGCTGACTTTCTAAAATTAAGTTATATTTTAGGACATTTGATAATTATTGTGCAATTCCTGGCGTGAAATAAAACAAAAAACGATCGACAATTGTGCAATTTTTGGCACAAAGTAAAATAAAAAACTTATGAATTAAAAAAATAAAAAAATTCTCTTCAAATAAACAAAACGAGATCAATTTTCTAAAATTAAGATATATTTGAAGCTTTTGACAATTATGCAATTTTGGGCGTAAAGTAAAACAAAAGACGATTGAAAAATAACCGAAGAAAATTTATGAAATTAAAAAAATGACATTAAAAATTAAAACAAAAATTCTCTTCAAATAAGCAAAACTTGGGTTGACGTATACGTATTTTAGGACATTTGATAATTGTGCAATTCCTGGCGTGAAATAAAACAAGAAACGATCGACAATTTTGCAATTTTTAGCGTAAAGTGAAACAAAAGACGATCGATAAATAAATCAAGAAAATTTATAAAATTTCTGATAAAAATAACGAAAATTAAAAAAATCTCTTCTGCTGGCGTGAAATAAAACAAGAAACGGTCGACAATTGTGCAATTTTTGGCGTAAAATAAAACAGAAACCGATCGACAATTTTGCAATTTTTAGCGTAAAGTGAAACAAAAGACGATCCATAAATAAATCCAAGGAAATTTATAAAATTTCAGATAAAAATGACAAAAATTAAAAAATCTGTTCAAATAAACAAAACTGTCTTTCTAAAATTAATATATGTACAGTGGAATCCACTTATAATTAACTCGCTTATAGTGAAAAGTATTGTAATGAACCATTCTCAAGATACCAGCCCAAATATTTGTAAAATCCTCGTTTAAAGAGAACTCGATTATACTAGACTTTCGCCTATAATGAAACTAAAATTCGTTATCCCATTGCAAGCGGAGTTATTCGGTACTTCCCCGATTCATGAAATAAACTGATGCACACGAAAAGAAGCGACAATTGACGTCGCGCTATCAGTTTTTATTAGGACGTTGACTTGTTCGTTGTTTTGTATTATATATATATATATGTGTAGGTACATAGTTCAAGAAAAGTGCATTTCTTACTGTAAAAAATTTTCACTTTTAATTTTCATTATTTGTAGCTATTTAATAAAAATTATGATAATAAACACGTTTAATTTAATTCATATTTTTAATTCCTTTATTATGAACACTCGGTTATAATGGTCTATTTTACTTGGTCCTCTGAAGTCCATTATAAGCAGATTCCACTGTACATGTATTTTAAGCAGGGTTGAGCTCAGTTGAGTTTTTGTCTTCAATGTTTCTAAGTATATTCTGTAGAACATATCAGGACCATTTATTATTCTTAAAATTTGGTTGCAAGTTTGAAAGTCGTCGCCATGTAAATTTTGAGATATATTTGGATTTTCCAATGCTAGATGAATTGATATTAGAATTAGTTAAAGACTATTTAATTATTTAATCAATGTTAACCCTGAAAAACGAATCCAAAGTTCATATTTTGTCATTACCAAGTTCCAGTAGTGTCAACAACTTTTCTGTGAAAATTTCATCAAATTCTGTCGAGCCGTTTTTTATTGGGACTCAACAGGATAAAAGCAATTAGTTAAGAAAGGGGAACCATAAAGGCGCGCTCACAGATCGAAATTGATTGTTCTGATCCTACACTGCTTTTCACAAGCTTAATATCGATATTTACATCCAATTATTAAAATGAAGTTAGCAACATAACGAGAACGAGGGAAGTTATTAGATATCCTAAGATTTTATTGACAGTTTATTGCCGTTCATTCATTAAAAATGGTTTATTTCATTGTCATAGCAACCTGTTAATTGGGCTAGGTTTGGATGTAAGTTTCGTGAATGTTCTACAAGTCGGCACTGCTTTTCGTTTTAACTTTCATGTGATAGATATAATTATTGATATCTAGCTCACGGAAAATAGTGTAGGATCAGGACAATCAATTTTGATCTCCCTGTATTTGCTCATTGGCGCTGGTCGTATGCATACAATAAATTAGCGGAAATTTTAAAACTAGATAAGTAGACATGTTCAGTGGCGCTTTCAGGAGTCCGTGAATGCAAAAATTCCCTGAATTGAAAGTAATATGCAGAATACATACACTTAAGACCTCTTATGAATTTTTCTTCGAATTTTCTAGAAACACCACGAAATTACTTTAATGGAGTTTTGACCATGTGCTAAGTTTACGTATTACTTTACCAAAATTAAAATGAAATACTCATTTAGTGGAAATTATAGCTAATTTGCGGGGCCCTAAATTCCTGTGTCGCACCGAATTTTCTTAGGATAGCTACGCCACTGCGCTACTCACCGTATGCATTCGTAATCCATGCCGTTGCTGTCTGCCAGCTCGGCGAACGGGAAACACTCGAAGACGTCTTCGACCCCATTTTCTTCCACGTACGGCAGTATTTTCTGCAAGTCAGCGACACTAAAAATACTAATAAGACGCGCCATGACCACAAGAACACGCGCGGGTACAATCGAGAATGGCGTCGTTTCAAAAAACAAAAGGCGGGGACTTGGTTCCGACGATGACCGCGGGCGTCGCTTGAAACGACGCGGCGGGAAATTTAAATATATTGAAAACGATGTTAGTCGGTTTTTTCTTTTGAAAATATTTTTATCATCATTGATTTTTTTTTATTATTCCGTGTCTTTTATCCACCTCTGTTCCACGTAATTCTAATTTTGAAAATAAATAAATAAAATTAATGATTGCCAGAAATTTGGTTTGCCTAGGTTAAAAAATCGCTGTAATTAAAATGCTTTGTTTTCGATATACAGGGGAAGTCAAAATAGAAGCTGATAATATTATAGTTTCTTATTCAAAACAAAAAACTGGCTACCAAACACTACTTATTAAATAGGGTGTCCCAACAGTGTGTTATTGGGCGATATCTCGATAACTAAAGAAAATATGAAAAAAAGTTTCAATACAATTTCTTTTTAATTTTAGAAGTCTAACATAAAATTATTTTCATATATACAGAATGAATCAAAACAGTGATACAGGACATAACTTTCTTATTTCAAACGGCTTATCCTAGATATAAAACCAAATTTGGATTGTCTATAAAATTCTACACATTTTCTGTAAACCATTGTCTATACCTACACCCAACCGTTCTTGAGATATTTAACATTTTGGCCGAAAGCTGCCAGTTAGAGCCCTACTTTAACTATTCGTGTTTTGCTTATTTTTGACTCTGAGCAAAAGATTTTTTGTATAGATGTAGCTGATGCATAAGTTTATTATAAGCCATTATTAAATATACTATTACCGCTACAGGGTGGTCGTGGTAATAAGCAAAATGTCAGAAATTTCAAAATGATAAAACTCAATTTTCTATCCTAAATTTTTCGTTTAGTAAAGTAGTTTATTTATTTTATTAAACACGTCTTATACCTATTTGCGATATTTCTTGAGATTTTTAGATTTACTTGAGTTTATTTCTTTTAAAACGAATAATTGTGTAAAGGGGCCGTGGAAAACGGTTGCTCTTCTGTCCACCTTTTCTAATCACTGCCTTGACGTGCATTTCATTTGATCGTAGCTTTTAATACATTTCTCGAGCTTCGCACTATACAGGATTGTCTTATTAATCTCGTCATCTTGGATGCCATCTATAATGTACTCCATTAAAGCAGCTTCTTTGACTCTTTCCAAGTTAGCAACCTCCATCCATATTGCTTTCCAGTCTCGTGGAACAGCCTCTTGCGTTTACGTAGCTCAGTGAATATTTGATATATAAATATTTTCTTGATGACATAAATTGTTTAGCGAAACCTTGCTGCATGCGCTTAGCATGGATGATCTTTTGTAAATCCATTCCATTGCAAGAGTTCACTAACATCTTCAAACTTGGATATCCATTTTTCGGTTGGTACTCTACCCTCACCAGTGAAATACAATAAACTACCTTCCACGTGACGAATTGTAAATGCACTGTGTATTGGCTCTTTTTTCCTACAAACTTCTTCACAATTTTTTGGATTTTTGTGAAAATTCTGCATTGTGAGTTGTTCCAAACTATGTTTTGTTTCACGTACTTTATGAATTAGTTCGCTGTGATAATTGGAATCATCATCAAATTTACTACGTGCATTTTTGTTTCTCCCTCAGGCTCTATGGTCGTCGTCTTCTTCTTCATCAGTTGAACTGCTATATCCTGCACGTCGCCTCTTTTTTCTTGGAATTCCTTTTTCTCGTACTTGTGTTTCCTGTCGGTCATCTTCACATCTACAACAAGTAATAGGTTTGGTTCATAGTCGTAATTGATCGCATTATCTGGTTGCTTAACATGTCTTTTCTTTCTCATAATTTTTCTTCGTATTCTAAGGAGGGTCTTTGGGGATGAAAGATGACGTCTTTCCGTGATTGACCCTTCTTACTTTGGTAGCAAAGTACCACCGGAATTAGAATAGAGGGTTCCGGTCCCTCGACAAATTTAAAGAACCACATTTCGCATTGACTGAGTTGAGTTTCGGAGGAGGGTTCGTTTGGGCTGGAACTGCTCGAGCGTATTTTATTTGACAATTTACTCTCTTTCTACCAAATGAAAAGAAGCTTAGGGCTCAAAGAATAATATATTGAAACAGGGACAGTAGAGTCGCTAATCGGCCCTTATTAAAATAGGAAATACAGAAAATTAAAAAAAAAGATAAACCAAATCTATAAACATGTGAAAAACAAACTCAACTTTTAAGTGAGCCGCTCAACGGGGAGAATTCAGCAGCAGGGACCTCTAATTTGGAGGAACTTCTACCCCCTTATCACTTGAAATGACGAAATAAAAGCAAAACAAAAAGGGTACTAATTAAATTTTAAAATGATTCCAGAAAGAGTACTTTCAAACTGGGCGAGGGCAGAACGAACGTTGTACCAAACTTGATTTTACTTAATTTTTTTTGAGAGAAACCTCGAACTTTACTCGAAAACGACCCGGTGAACATTAATTCTTTTCGAAATCCCTCTCTTCCCCGGGATCGTTTATGTAAACAAATCCTTCCCGAGAGGTGTCTTGAGTTGCTTACATCAAGGAGGAAATAGGTTCAATTTAGACCGTCCTTTTTGTTTCTGCACGCGTGGGTGTCAACTCCGTTTTCACGCGTGAGATTTGCTGACAAAAGATTTATTTATTTTAACATATCTAAATTATCTTTAGATAATTCTTAAGGAGTATGTCTGGGTTAAGTGGCCTGGGAACTTATTTACGTTAGGATCAAGTTGAAAATTCTTTAGATAAAATTGAAGGCTTTAATTAATTTTTAGTTTTAAAATGTTCGGGTGCTTACAATATTGGCCTTGCATGTGGGTTGCATTCGTACTTGCTGCTAGACGAACTGTCAAAATTCGTATGCCATATTTCATTCCTTCTCCACATATTCGCATATCAGATTCGTCCCTGTCGTCAAGCAAATGCGATCGTAAGCGTCGTGTTTCTCTTGGTTTCACATTTCTTTTTAGCACTGGCTCTACATGCTCACATTTGTACTTGCTTTTGCTCTCCGATGAACTGTCATACTTTATACTTGGCTTCTCATATCTTTTTCAAATTTCTCATCTGACGTCTTCAATTCTTCTATAAAACTTGTAGCTGTCTTCAATGTATCTGTAAGTGGCTGCTGATTTCCGTAGATAACTTTAACTTATCTAACGCTTTTTTCAACTTGATAATTATCATCTTTTCGATATCTTCTACATTCTCTATCCAGACATCTGAAGTCATTGGTGTTTCACTTATGATATTCTTTTCCGCTAGGTTTTGCTTCATATTCTTTCTCTTAGTCTTCTTAAAATCTCCTCAATAGCTTTGGTGAATGTGTGAACTTGGTCGAAGTATACTTAAACGAAATTAAATGACACTATCACTTCAATTCTCGAATTCCACATAAATTAGAGTTTCTATACGTAATATTGAACAACAGTTTAGACCACGACATCTTGCGGCCAATTTTTCATCTAAAACAACAAATTTCTGTAGTATTCAGCATTACAAAATTATTTTCCTAACTAGGACAGTGTTGTCAGTTGTATTTTCACGCGGTAACACATTTGTATTTGGCGGTAAATTTGTGAACAGGTAATAGTTGGTATTACAAAAAGACGTGTGGCAGCACTGATTTTAAAATTAACAACTATCTTTCACATTCATCATTCAGGCGTAGTCTCGTAGTGATACCCAGAGGAGTGTCAGGTCTAGGGAAATTACTGCCTCGTTTTCAGGAATAAAGAAAAAGTTAATGGCGGTCGCCCTACACTAGGGAAATTTAAGTAACGATGTTGTCATCCTGAAAAATCACTTCCAACTGTTTGCTTTTCATTTTCAAAGTCGCATGATGCAAAAGGCATTAAAAAGTAGTTCTCAGGAAGAGTGAAACTTTGACATTTCGAAGGTTTCAAAAGTTATCCGGTTATTACGACTCACCCCGTACTTTCTTCTTTATTGTTATTATTATATTTTTAATTTTGCGTTTTTCTTCATCGACGCTTTCATGAGATTTTCTTAGATCAAAATAAAACAATCTTCGACGCTTTTAACCGCAAGGTGAATTGTTATCGAATGTCGTCAGTGTGTAGCGAAACGTTGACAATTAGAACGTTTTGGAAGTTGTCTGACGATGACGAATTACGAGTCACCCTGTACTTTCTGCAATGGTCTATATTTTTGTTTTGTTTTTTTTTTATATTAGATTCCTTCAAACGAAACCAAATATTCTTCGATGCTTTTAACGTTTTAACCGCAACTATTTTTATTGCAAGGTTAATTGTTATCAAGTGCATTTTTATCCTCGACACAGCAGTTGCAGAATTCAATAAACACCTCTCCTATCGGTGTTTTTTCTGTGAAAAAATGTGTCAGTAGGTTCTTCATGACAAGTGCTTCCGTCGTTGATTGATTGCATTAAATTCGCTATAATTCTTCGCAGGGGCGGGCTGGCGCAATTGAGTCTCGACCCCTTTGTTTTTCAATAATAAAAAGAAAATGTTTGGTTAAAAAAAAGCAGTCGACCCTGTATACGAGTATTACTGGCGTCGCACTAATTGAATAATTAACAAACCAAACTGATTACGTATGTGTTTACTGATTTTAAAGTTTTAAATTCGGATTGTCATCGCTGTTTTTTTGTTATTAGCAAAGTCTATTATTATTCAAACATCAGCGATAAACTTAATAGACGACATAAGAAAAACTCGACTGATTAAAGTACAACGGAAAAGTGAGGAGTAATATTGGGCCGTAAAACAATGCCGAAATGTTTACGACGGACACGTTGCTTGTGGGAATTGAGAAATTAAAATTAAAGAAAAATACTGGAAATTCTTAACACGGAGATTTGAATTGTTTTCGTGTTGTAGTGATTTATTTGTTTATCTGTCAAAGCATGTATCTGTCTGTATTTCTTTCGTTCATCTACTGTTCCTTCTTGAAGGTGACAATCACATGCGAATATGTCCGGAGGATCTGTCCGACGTACCTATCTGGCATGTGTGAACATCGAGAAGGTTAAATACATTGTTGGTTGGACTTGTATGCCAGATAGAAACATAGGACAAGTCCTCCGGTCATACTCGCACCCTTTTAACCAAGGATGTATCATCGCTTTAGTGCTAATTTTCCATTAATTATTTCCGACAAACTAAAATACATAAAATTTTCGGTCTATTCAAGAATCACCCTGTACATGTACGTATATAGAATAGATGCCATTTGAGACATTAAAAAATCTTGATGCCCAACTCGTCCCTTGACACACTTTCGGGTGAGAGGTTTCAAATGGACCATGCAATGGGGGCGACCTCTTTTCGCTTCGCCATCGCCCAGAATAACAAAACAGGGCTTATCGAATTACACCATATAAGACGACGGATCGATTAATTATTATAGAGATCGATCGAGTGGCACGCTGATTCTGCGAAAATCCGCGTATGTGTACTTGAACCCGCACGTGCTCCTTCATGTCACGGAACTAAATTCCGGGGACGTCCGTGAGACCAGAAGATATTTTATTTGCGTTTTCGCCGAATCAAATCAGGTATTTCTCTTTTTTTTTTTAATTTGCGAATTTTGTTTGTTGGCGAAAGATTTTGACAAAATTGCTTTGCAGCGCCATGAAGTTGTGAACTTGCAAAAAATATTTGTTGATAAATAAAGCAAGTAAAGTTTAGGAGCGATTGACTCGAACTGTAACAACCAAAAGTGAAATCAGATTTTTAAGATTTTAATTGATTAAGTAATGTCTTCAGGGAAAACAAAATTGGCACTAAACAGAAGAATATTTATCACGGTTTATCCCTTTATATCCGATCGAACCATTTTGCTTGGGACACCCGATATATATATATTTTTTTGATGATCAACTCACTCGTTTGCAATTGGCTCAATTTATTTGGGACCCTCGGTATACCTTTTTTATATCATTACAAATTGCCATTCTTTTGCTTGTCAGATCGTACAGTTTAAACTCATTCGCTTGCAACTGGTCTAATTTAGTTGGGACACCCGGTATACCTTTTTTATATCATTACAAAATTGCTTTCCGCTTGTTTTTAAAACGGTGCAGCATAAACGAAACCACATCGGAAAAATAATGAATTACTTATTATGACCTGCAACGTTACATACGTTACGCGTGTGGATCGCATTAAAATAAACTGCAACAATGAAGGCCAAGGTCACAAGATTTGCCACAATAGTAATAATAATAATTATTATAAATTCGTAATAAAGATAAAATTTATTTCGGTGGCCTTTGCCTCATTTCATCCGTTGCTTTACAGTGCAGGTAAAGTTTCAAACGTACCGAAATTCTTCGCCATTGCATCATTTATTTACTCGTAAAAAGAATATTAATCAGAAACAATTAAAAATTGCCTTAACACGATAACTGGAGAATAAGCTGAGTTTAAAATATCAACGAAGTTTCTAAGATTACCCGCTGCGGCTGTGGTTGACCTACTAAATGATTTCATCGACTTACATCGCACACTGAAAAATTAGAAACTCTAAAACATTTACAAAATACTACGATGTTGATGTAGTAATAATGAAGAAAGTGACAGTTAATTAATCAAAGGTAAGAAAGGTGAAAAGAGAAAATGAAACAACATTCAATTACGATCGAATACGAAAAAAAAAATTAAAATAGAAATAAAACAAAGAATTAAAAAGGAGGAATAAAAAAAAGGTAACCGGAGCCTTTCTTGCGGATTTCGATACAAGGCTTTGAAACGGTCGCGAATTTATTTGGAAAACAAATGCGCGTTGTTTATTCGATGGCTATTAATAAAGAGAAATTTACGAGGCGCAGCTTGTCACAGGAAGACGACTCGGGTCAAATTTATGGTTTTTCTGAACATCTAGTTCGTGAATTGCACTTGAAGTAGTTACCATCCGCCATAAATGTGCTGTGTTAAAGTTGTCGGGTACGCTATTGAAAATTTTGAAGACCTTTGTCGCTAGTATTGCCTTTCTGTCATATTATAAATCAGGGCCGTTTTGTTGTCTTGGTGCGCGTTAGAGTCTGAGAAAGGAATTTCACGCAACATTTAAGTTATTGGGAATTGGAAAAGTATTAGGTTTCGTTTTAGTTGAAAGAAGTTGCTTTAAAAACCAGAGACTGGCCTTTGTTTTTCAAAGTCAGGAGGTCGTAAATATGTCAATAGGCACTTGTAAGCCGTTGTTATTTCGAGAAATTTTAGAAAGCGGGAAAAAACATGTGCAGCGCCCGACAATCTGTCAGGCGAATTGGGGGGTCGAATTACTAGGAAAGAGCTGAACGAGAAAAGAAGCGTGTGTTTCTTTTCGAAATAAAAGCGCTTATTGGCCGACGGTTTTTTTTTGGTTACTTCAGGGGATGGGGGAGGAGTCAAAATTTGTCACTAGTGGAAAGTCAAAAGTAAAAACGAAAAACAGTTGGCTTACGCCGTCCGAACGACAAGCTGCATTTTAATTGAACTCGAGTAGTTTATTTTTGAGTGCTTTGCAATTTACTTTATCTAGCTGCATAATTAGAATTCAATCACATCATTTCGGGGCGTTAAAATTATTGTGAATACAAAAGGGCCATCAAATAAATAACCGCGAGGCGATCGCGAATTAAACGATAAGTGCGTGTGTGGATTAGTGAATTGTGCGTTGCGGAACGGAATAGGTATAATTGCATGAATTTTTTCTATTTCTTTTCACATACTTGGTGGCATAAATTTGCGCAAGAATTATTTTAATTGGTTTATCAATCAGTAGCGTGGAATTTCTGTAAAGTTCCATCTTTGCATTGCTCAGGCAATCTAATAGTTATTTTTTGGTACCTGCGTTTGCTTTTGAATCAAGTTAAACTCAATAAATTCAATATTTTGCGCGGTCTGTGATTTAATCGACCAGAGTAAATTAACTACACCTAAAATCTTTTGTTCGGTTCCAAATACAGTGTATCTTTTTTCAATTTGGTTCTACCTTTTTGCGATATCCTCGGCAATTCGGAGACACGCGATCGGTGTTATTCTGGATTGTACTGGGTTATCTGCAACTAAAGTCTCTGGTCAGGCAAGTTATACCCGCCAAAAACACAGTGCGACCAGCACAGTCTAGCTCCGAAATCTAGGCCATTTTAATACTCTTTACGAATTCCGTAGAATTACGAGGCCAACAATTTGAACTACTTATCAATAGACATCTTCGTCACAGAACTTTCTCACACCCTGCGTGTGTGTGCTGGAGTGTTGACTTTGGTGTAAGATTTGCAGGTTAATTGAGGGCAATTGGTCGAGCGACTGAAAGTACCAAAACCACACAACGTGGAGTGTCTAAAACAGTCATTAGGGTCCTTGCGCAAACAATTAGTTAGATAATAGGATTAGGCGGCAAGAATACAAACGAAGTAGAGGGATCTGCATACAGAACCTCGAACGACTCTGGAGCATGTAGTTGACGAAAGATCCTACGCACAGTTGTCTAATTAATTAGGTTAATGAGCTAGAGATAGGGCTATCCTTCCCGTGAAAAACTAACGGCTGTTGCTTTTGGTTATCCTGCAAATTGATCGCTGGAGCGGCCTTTTGTACCACATACATCTCCGAACATCGGATTGATCAATTAATAAGTTCCAGTAACAAAGTACACTGTATATACACTGTTACACAGTGAGTGCGCTGGTTGATTATTCATAGCGTCTTCGAGTACTAGCTAAAAGTGGCAAACACGAGTACCAAGACTAACTACCTTGACTAAACAAAGAGATTAATTGTTGATCTAATTTAAATTACAAAGTTGACACCGCCTAATTGCGTGTACAACAAGCCACCAATTGTGGGAATCGAAATAAATCAGATCGCGACGATATTCGGCGTTAAATACATTAAGCAAAGTCTATTGTACTTCTTTGTAATCGTATATTTATCGTGAAAGATACCCATATTATCAATAAAAGGTTTTTTATGCTCGAGTGGATCAGCCCTTCGTAGCGATCCACAGGAGTTTTTTACCTACTTACATTCTTTCTTTTTTTTTTTTTTTGACAATAAATAATTAATTAATTAAACCTGGCATTTTATTGATTCGTAATTAGCACCTTACACCTCTCGATTGCACCGCCACACCAAAAATTAGAACACAACTACGACAACGTAGGGCCCGTTTTTTTTTCTATTTAATTAGACGATCCAGATTACCGGCAATTAAAGTTTTAATTTTGGAGTTTTAATAGCGCCGAGGAGATAGGTAGAAAATTAGCCGTAGCGCCACAATAAAACCTAACCGTAGGAGGTAGTGACCTTTTTAAAGTATCTTTGTAGACCGCATGGGAGTTTATTAGTGCCTCGGCGCTTTCAAAACCCGAACAAACCCTCGGTAAGGAGGCATTCATCGCTTCCTAGAATTTAGTCAAATCCTTCGGTCCATTTAATAAATTAATTTGTCAATAAATTTTAGTTTGTTTTTGTTTGGACCGTGTTTATTAGATTATTTAGTTGTCCGTAAAGTCAACAACAAGGTGGCACGTCCGGGCGTGTTACAGCTTTTAAAGATTAAAAATTGACAAAAAAAAACAAGTAAGTGCACGAAATCAATAAAATATCAAAAATTCGTTCAAAAAAAAAACGAAAACGAAATAACGAAGAATAGGAGCCATGAAAAACAAAAGCAGATATTCTTCCTTTTGGTTTCCAGTCATTCTTCGCAAACAAATAAACAAATCAAAGCGCATTCAATTTAATAACCATGGAAATTAAACAAAAGACAATTAAAAACAAAAACAATCGTCAATTCTTGGATGGAAGCCTTTGGAAGATCAAAAACTGATTAATGTGAAAAAACAAAAGCGCGAGAAATCAATAAAATACGAAGAATTCTTAATCAAAAGAAGCAAAAAGAACAAACAAACGACGAAGAATAAGATGGATGGAAAACAAAAGAAAATCGAAGACAATCCTTTTGATTTTCTATGAAGCTGGGTTAGTTGACTGTTTCTCTCGTAATCATTTCAATCCCTTCTATTTACTGCCATCGTATTCATTTGTTCTTTTGCTTTTTCTTTTATTTTGTTACGTTTTCATAGCAAACAAAGAAGAGCAAGAGAAATCGAAATCACTTCCCGAAGAAAAAGGAAAAAAACCTAAAAAGCCAGAGAGGGAGAATGGTAAAAAATCCGCCGAAAAAATGATAAATTGACCAGAGACAAAAAAGGTGAAGAGAAAAAGAGTAAGAAATCGAGAGAAGCTGAAAATCGAACTGTAAGAAGACGCAGAAATCAAAGAAGTTGAGCAAAAATGAGATGGCCGAATTGGAGAGGCAGAGGACGCTTCAGAAGGAAATAGAAGCAATGGCATAAAAAGTACAAGTAATTTTTGTTTCCTCTCGAAGATGCGAAGAAAGGGAAACAAAACCTAAGAAGCAGTAAGGAATCGTCTCGAAAAATTATAAATCATCCCAAGTCAAAAAAAGGCGAAGAGATAAATAACAACAAATCTCAGGGCAAGAGGTCTAATAAACTAAAGAAATTGAGCAAAGAAAAGAAGGTCGGATTAGAGAGGCAGAGGAAGCTTTAGGAGGAAAAAAAAAGATTTGAGGAAAACAAGTAGTTTTTGTTTCCTCTCCATGATGCGACCACAAAGAAGAAAAGTGCAAAGAGATCTAAGAAGAGAACTAGGAAGGCAGAGGAAGCTTCAGGAGGACTAAGGCTCGAGGTGTCTGTTTCCTCTCAAGGACGCGACACGAAAAAGAAAAGTGAAAAGAAGTTTAAGAAGCCCACGAGGAGAAGCAGTGAGCAACTGTCTCGAAAAAATTCTAAATCGTCCAAGGACAAAAAAGAGAAAAAGAACAGGAGAACAAATAAACCAAAGAAGTTGAACAAAAAAAGGTCGAAATGGAGAGGCAGGAACAGGAGAAAAAAATAAGCTACGAGGAGAACAAGCGGCTTTTGTTACTTCTCAAGGACGAGTTGATGGCAGTAGAAAAGGGGGAGAAGGAAAAGAAAGGAAGGAAAGAAAAAAGGCAAGGGTAAAAGTAAAATGAAAAAAGATGTGATTAGGGTCACCTTCCTTGTTCTCTTTTGTCACTTTTCCTTGCCTTGAATACACCTTTCCCGTTTCATTTTATATCTTCTTTAGTCTTTACGATTTCTTTTGTTCTATCTTTTTTTTTATGTTTATTTTTTCCTTTTTTTTTTCTCGCGCCGTTTTAGTCACTGCATAAAATATTCTTGTGCTTTTCTCACTCTTTACATGTGTGTATATTTCCTTATCTATTCGTAGGTGACACGATTTTGTTATTTCCAAATAAACAAATGCTGTTACTGCATCTACTTTGTTTTTATTTTTTGATCGCTCGGTGTAAATCACCAACATTTACACTCAATTACAATCGAAGAAGATATGACAACAAAAGCAAAACAAAAAACGATAAGAATTGATGAAAACAAAAGGTAATTGAATGCAATGCATTTTTGAAAAATTTTATATTCCTACCCCATCGATCTTCTATTATTTTTATTTATTTTATTTTAAATACTCTTAAATTCAATTCGAATTGTAAATTTTTTTCAGTGACTTTTTTAATAAAGAATCTTATAGAAAACACAAAAACAATAAAAAATTCTTGTAAAAGCATAACTGAAGGACAAAGAATATCAACGAAGGTTTCTATATGAACCGTTGCGACTGCGACTGACCTACTAGGTGCTTTCATAACTTTAATCAAGTAAAACAAACAATAAAAATGTCGTACAAGCGTAACTGAAGGACTTAGAATGTCAACGAAGATTTCTATATGGACCGGTGCAACTGTGACTGACCTACTAGATGTTTTCATTATTGTAATCAAGCAAAAATGAAAGCAAAATAAAGACCAACAAAATAACTAAAACAAAATCCAAGCAATAAAGATTTCTATGTCGACCGCTGCGACTGCGAGAGAAACTACTAGATGTTTTCATTGCTTTAATCAAGCAATAATGAAAGCAAAATAAAAATCAACGAAATAAGCGAACACGTAAGACAAATAAGAAAACACAACAATAATTAAAATAAAAGGGTTACAATCGCTAAAACCAAAGTATAACATTTGAAGAAAAGTTTCACATTTATTTAAGGTCTGCTCATGGAGCAATTCTGACTAGTTTGTAACCGTTGGAAATTTGCACCAAGGAACATTTTACATCTACTACAACTAACGAAACTGATCATTACTTTGATGGACGACTGGTTCTGGCGGTTCCAAACTAATTACAAACTGCTTTACGAACAGACCTTTAATAAACACGTAAGATTGATTGTCTTGTGATTAGTCATGAAGATACGAATACGATAAAAAGGGTTGATGTAATATGGATATACCAAAAAAAAGAAAAATACCGAGGGATTAAAAGCTGATATACTGAAGAGGAGAATAAGAAATGGCAATTATATAAAATCAAGTTTTCTTGCCAGATGAAAATTATGAAAATTAATTAAAATTGTGTAACTGGCAGTATAGAATGTGTTAGGAAAGAGTTTATACATGTATTTCGGCCTTATTGGGCTTCATCAGAACTCTGTACCTTAAAAAACTTACTTAAAAAAAAAAAAAGGGTAAGTTTTTCTAAATTTTTCAATAAACCAAAATTTTTTAAGGTATAGAGTTCTGATGAAGCCCAATAAGGCCGAAATACATGTATAAATTCTTTCCTAACACATTCTATACTGCCAGTTACACAATTTTAATTAATTTTCATAATTTTCATCTGGCAAGAAAACTTGATTTTATATTTGTCAATTTGTTGTCTTAGTAACATCAAACAAATATTTTAAAAATGTCACTTTTGTGGTTTTACTAGAGAATGCAATCGCTTCCTTGTATAATTTGCAAAAGAATTTCATATTTTTATCATTAATTTCTGTTCTTGTGTTTTGGGATTTTAGAAATTCAAAAAAGGGGTAAGTTTTTCTAAATTTTTCAATAAACCAAAATTTTTTAAGGTACAGAGTTCTGATGAAGCCCAATAAGGCGGAAATACATGTATAAACTCTTTCCTAACACATTCTATACTGCCAGTTACACAATTTTAATTAATTTTCGGCAATTATATAATTAAGAAAAAAGAAAAAAATACTTTTCACCTACAAGTCTTAGAGTGGTATTAAAAATGTAATTGAAATTTGAAGTTTTCTAGAAAAAATATAAACAACGACGACTGCGACCGCCGTACTAGATTCCTGAAATACTGATGAAAGCGGGAAACCCATACAAAATGAACATAAACAGAAAAAATCAAGAGGATTGAATTCAAAAGGCATCTCAAACTAAAATCTCGAAAATACGACACTATCTTAAAACTAGGCAACCAAATTAGCACCATCGTGTTAATTTGGTTGCATACTCTTTTTTAATTAGGTGTAAGGAAGATTTTTTTTATTTTTTGGTGTATACTTATTTAATTGTTTTTTACACCGTCCCTTACATTTTAACATGTGCGTTCTACATTATTATTTTTATTAATAAAATTCTCTGATTTGACGTGTTGCTTCCTTTTTGCTTTTCACTTTTGTTTGTCTTTTTAATTTAAAACCATTCCATTCCCCCAAGCCTAACACAGAGTCGGGAAGACGTGTTCTAACTGATTATTTGTACGGTCGACTGCGGCTGCGACCACCTTGTGGTTGTTATTTTTTTTTTTGGCATTCGCCTTACAAACTGGGAATCCCAATGTCAAATACCGGTGAGAAGTTCGCAACAAACCTCCAGAAACAAAATTTTAAAATTTAAATTGACTGCCAAAGTCGTCCTAATTATCATAGAACTATAATTTTAATAGCATTATGAAGACCATTAATTGTAGTTTACTCCTGATGTATTACAATTGAGAAAAAACGAAATACAAATTTTTGGCAGGCACTAATTAATGCCCAGTATCTAATTATATGGAAAAAAAAACTCTCTAAAGAAAGTATTTACAATCAAAACTTTCAGGTAATCGAAATTATCATATATATATCGAAAGGTACCACCGGTAACTTTTGGTCGATGGATTTTATTAATTACTGATCGATTCCCGGTTAGTCATGTACCTAAAGAACGCCAAATATAAAAGCACATAACTTTTTGTACAAATGTTGCACAAATGAAATTTTAGCAGAATATGCAAGAGCATATTCGGATCTTTTGATTTATGCTATTTCTGAGTTTTGACAGATCGATATCGATATTAATTATCGATAGAAAACGGGGACGCTCCTACGATTTCAGAATTCAAGACAGATCAACAATAAATGCGCATAACTTTTTATGCAAATGTTGCACAAACGAATTTCTTGGAAAATATGAAAGAACACACATAAATTTATTGATTTGTGATTTAAGTTTTGGCCCTTTTTTTGTGTCAAATACGTAGAGCTGCGAGAACGTCTTATTACAATCGACAATCATTAAATTCGATGGGCCAAAACTCAGAAATAGCATAAACCAATAGAGTTGAGTGTGTTCTTTCATATTTTGCAAGAAATTCGTTTATGCAATATTTGCATAAAAGGATATATTTGTTTACAGCTGGCGTTGTCTTGAATATCTGAAATTGTAGAAGCGCTCGTTTTCAGTCGATAATTAATCAATAAAATCGATCGGCCAAAATTCAGAATAGATTTGAATGTGCTCTTTTATATTCTGTTAAAATTTCATCTATGCAACATTTGTACAAAAAGTTATGTGCTTTTGTATTTGGTGTCCTTTAGGTACATGACTAACTATTTTCAATCGATCAGTAATCAATAAAATTGATTGGCCAAAAGTTACTGGTGATATTTTTCGATATATTTGATAATTTCATATTCGATTACCTGAAAGTTTTGATTGTAAATACTTTCTTTAGAGAGTTTTTATATAATTAGATACTGGGCACTAATTACTGCCAATATTTTGTATTTTGTTTTTCCTCAATTGTGATACACTAGGAGCAAACTACAATTAATGATCTTTACAATGCTGTTAAAATAATAGTGCTGTGATAATTAGGACGCCTGTGGCAGCCAATTTAAATTTTGAAATTTTATTGCTGGAGGTTTGTCTCACCGGTATTTGACATTGGAATTCCCAATTTGTAAGACGAATGCCAAGGAAAAAAATAATAATAGCAAGGCGGTCGCAGCCGCAGTCGACCGTACAAATAATCAGTCAGAACACGTCTTCCCGACTGTGCGTTAGGCTTGGGGAATGGAACGGCTTTGAATTAAAAAGACAAAAGTAAAAAGCAAAAATGAAACAACAACAATGAATTTTATTAATAAATTAATTATAGTTTAGAACGCACATGTTAAAATGTAAGGGACGGTGTAAAAAAGCAATTAAATAAGTATATACCAAAAAATAAAAAAATTCTTCCTTACATCTAATTAACAAGGAGTGTGCAACCAAATTAACACGATGGTGCTAATTTGGTTGCCTACTTTGAAAATGTTGCCGTATTTTCGAGGTTTTAGTTTGAGATGCCTTTTGAATTCAATTGTCTTGATTTTTTCTGATCATTTCATATGGGTTTCCTGCTTTCGTCAGTGTTTAAGGCACATGTCGAAGCATCTAGTACGGCGGTCGCAGTCGTCGTTGTTTATATTTCTTTTAGAAAACTTCAAATTTCAATTATATTTTTTAATACCACTCCAAGACTTGTAGATGAAAAGTATTTTTCCCTACTTCTATAATTGCCATTTCTTGTTCTTCTCTTCAAGGCATCAGCTTTTAATCTTTCGGTCTTTTTTTTGTATGTCCGAATAAAATCAACCCTTCTTGTCGTATTCGTATCTACATGACTAATCTCAAAATATTAATCTTACGTGTTCGTTAAAGGTCTGTTCATAGAGCAGTTTGTAACTAGTTTGGAACCGTCAGAACCAGTCGTCCATCAAAGTAATGATCAGTTTCGTTAGTTGCGTTAGACGTAAAACGTTCCTTGGTGCAAATTTCCAACGGTTACAAACTAGTCAGAATTGCTCTACGAGCAGACCTTAACTAAATGTCAAACTTTTCTTCAAATGTCATATTTTGGTTTTAGCGATTTATTTTAATTATTGTTATGTTTTCTTTCATTTTGCTTTCATTATTGCTTGATTAAAGCAATAGTAGTTTCTGTCGCAGTAGCAACGGACAACGTAGAAACCTTTGTTGCTTGGAGTTTATTTCAATTTATTTCGTTGGTTTTACTTTATTATTTAAATTTTGAAATTTTGCTGCTGGAAGTTCGTTGGTAACTTTTCACCGGTTAACAATAAAATGAAACGTATTCATCGGTTGGTCATTTTATCTTTAGTGTAGTATATGTAAAAAGCACGTGAACATTAAGAAAGTAAGACATTCTGATTCAGCTAAACTCAAAAAGTACAAAAATGTGGTCGTTGCTTGTCATTCTTCGGTTAAATTTTTTTATGAAGTTTTTAAAAGTAACTAAATTATTACCATTTGTGTTAGGAGTCAATAAAATGTTCTAATTTAGATAATTACATGCATGTAGTTAGCGTCTGTTAATTCCCATTACGCATTAGTTATCAACTGATTGATTGATGATGTTGCTATTATTATGGAGGATTTTTGCAACACAAGCGAGCGAGTTTTACAATTATCCGAGGTAATAATAGCCAATATAGCTGTCGTTTACTATACTATACTTCATCCTCGACTACAAATACTAAGATACTACAATTTAAATGCCACTAAAACCTTGTGATAAGACTATATGTTAAACGAAGTGGTAGGACTATAACATTTGCGAATAGATTTTGAATATGTTACTACAATTTACTTCATTATACACCATAAACAATGATGGTTACCATGACATCGTGAATAATGATAGTGAATTATGGATAGCATTATCCTTAAGCAAACAAACAAATAATTGACTGATTATTAAGTAGTCGTGGATAAAAGTATTTAATCGCAAACACGGGCCATTGCACGAATTTTGCGATGAAGTGCAACGCAAATTCTAGAAAAAAAAAACAAATACACGGGCACGTAAACAAACAAATAATATTTTTATCTAAGCAAAAACGAGTAAAATGCAAACTCCGTTGCAGCAATATTTGCAAGCAAGCCCCCGTCACTCGCCGTGGTACAGATAAAGACGCTTTTTTAAATAAATTTTGCAATGATAACTTATCGCAGACGATTTAAAGTGAGAGTAGCGAAAACAATAAAAAAATAACAAGTTATAATTTGCGCTTATTTCATCATTATTTAATGATATACGGGGAGGTAAATTACATTTCATTGGCAAGCCCCCGTCATTCGTCGTGATTACAGATAAAAGACGTTTTTAATAAACTTTTGCGTAGATAACTTATCGCAGACGATTTAAAGTGAGAGTAGGAAAAACAATAAAATAATAACAAGTTATAATTCACTTATTTAATGATATACGAATTGGAGGGGAGGTAAATTACATTTACACGAAAAAATAAGAAGGTAATCCAAATTAAAAGAAGCTATTGTTGTCCAATTTATTTATTTATTTATTTTTTAATTAGAGGTGGAACGTGTTTATATCTTTTTAATTATAATTCTCTTTTTAATAATATTCAATTTAATTTTTGGTGAGTTTAAAAATGATTTGTTTTTGTTAAAACTATATTAATTTTGACGTTGAGAAACCTACATTTTTTTCTATTTTTTTCCTTTTTTGGCCCGGTCAACATCGTAACATTTGTACCCGAAATGAACAAGGCTGAAGATAAATGGGTTCACTCCTAAAGCAAATTCCTCAAAAAAAATCTATTCAAACTGTAAAGTGTAATTATAGAGCCATACGAACCCTAGAGGTCATACGATTTGATCTGATGTAATTGCCAATTGTTTTCGGTTGATAAGATTGAAGTTGAGAAAAACTTTTCCCTCTTTGCACCTGAATTTTGTTACGTTTGTAATAAATTCGACAAATAAAAAGCAAATTCAAAGTTCTAGGGCCATCGAATAATAAAATTATAGAGCTATATAGTCATACAACTACAGAACTGAATTCGACGTACAATTACAGAAATTATAGACAAGTTTAAACTAAAAAATATGAAGCTACATATTTCCTTACAGTTATAGAGTTGTAATCATATATTTTTATAATCCTGAAGTTATATAGCTTTAGGAAGTTATAAAATTCACGAGCTATTTTCATACAATAACATTCCATACAATTACTGAGCTGGAAAGGAGCTGTGCAGTCTTAGAATTACAGAGTTGCAGTCATACAATTATAAAGTTACACAATTGTAGAGCTAAAAAATTATAAAATTATAAAATTGTGGAACTATTTCTATACAATTGTAGAGCTAAGAAGTCGTACAGAATAGCTCTGTATTTGTACAACTTCTTAGCTTACAACTCTCACAATTATTGACCTATAGCCATCCAATTATAGAGCTACAAAGTTACATAAATGTAGAGCTGAAAAATATATAACTACAGAGTTTTGAACTCCACAGACAATTATAGAGCTACAAATTTACTCAACAAAATTATGAAACTATTTCCATGCAGTTATAGAACTGTATTCATATATTTATATAATCTTGAAGTCATAAAATTGTAGAGTTAGGAAATTATAAAATTCAAGACCGATTACAGATCTGTAAAGAGCTATGAAGTCGTAGAATTACAGAGTTGTAGTGTTAATTGCACAATTATAGACCCACAAAACTATGTTAGAGCTGCAAAGTTAAGCAATTTAGTTAGAAAATTATACAATTGTGAAACTATTTCTCTACAATTCCAGAGCTAAGAAGTCATACAGAATGGCTCTGTAACTGTACAACTTTTTAGTTCACAAGTCTTACAATTAGAGACCTGTAACCACAGAATTATAGAGCTACAAAGTTACATAAACGTAGTGCTAAAAACAAAAAAGTATAGAGTTATTTCCAGTTTCAGAACTGTATAGAGCTACAAGTTTACACTACAAAATTATGAAGGTATTTTCAGTTACATTGTAGTCATACAAGTTACAATTATAGAGCTGTAAAGAGCTATAAATATGGAGTCATTTCCATACAGTCACAGAACTGTATAGAGCTAGAAGTTTACACCACAAAGTTATGAAAGTATTTTCAGTTACATTATAGTCATACAAGTTATATAATTGTAGAGTTAGGAAATGATAAAATTCAAGAGCGATTTTCATGCAATAACGTTCCATACAAGTATAGAGCTGTAAAGAGTTATAAATATAGAGTTATTTCCATACAATTACAGAACTGTATAGAGTTAGAAGTTTACACTACAAAATTATGAAGGTATTTTCTGTTACATTGTAGTCATACAAGTTATATAATTGTAAAGTTAGGAAATGATAAAATTCAAGAACGATTTTCTTGTAATAACGTTCCATATAATTATAGAGCTGTAAAGAGCTATGAAGTTTTAGAATTATGGTTTTAGTCAAACAATTACAGAGTTACAAAATAGCACAATTTTCATATAATTATAGAACTGTGAAGTCATACATGTATAGAAATATAAAATTGTACAGCTACAGAGCTGTAGCCATATAATTATAGAGCTGCAAAGTTAAACAATATAGTTAGAAAATTATAAAATTGTGGAACTATTTCTGTACGATTCTAGAGCTAAGAAGTCGTGCAGAATAGCTCTACAACTGTACAACTTCTTAGCTCACAAGTGTCACACACATTTATAGAGCTACAAAGTACATAAATGTAGAGTTACAAGACCATAAAATTATATATAATTATTTCCATACAGTTACAAAGCTGTAGAGCTATGAAGTTGCACAATTAAAGAGCTGCAGTCATTCGATTTTCGAGCTATAAGGTTAGCAATTGAAGACCCTTGTTGTAGGGTCACATACTAAATGCAATTGTCAAACTTCTGTTAACATCTCTGAAATTAAAGAAAAATGTGAAAGCCCATTTTCAAATTAATTTTGCTTAGATTATAATTAAGTCGACAAAAATAAGGAAACAAACAAATTACAAAATTTCAAAGCTATAAAATCATACAACAGTAGAGCCAGAAAATTATAAAACTATACAACTTTTCCATACTATTGTAGAGCTATACCTACAATCATCCAATTATAAACAACAAAGTTACACAACTGTAGAGCTACAAAATAATCAAATTATGAAGCTATTTCCATTTAGAGCTACACAATCACACAAATATAGAGCTACACATTTTACAAAATTGTATAAATACAAAATACGATTATAGAGCTACAAAATTGAACAATTATTTTTCGCTTATTAAAACCGGACTATAAATAAGATAATTATGCGTCGAGGCATTTGTTATCTCACATCTGATATAATATTTATACCAATTTTAAAAAAAGAACGAAAAGTCTTTGACTTATATATATACTATGTAGATAGAACGAAAAGTCTGAGAAAAATTGCTTTAAATCTTAAGGGCTACTCCAATGACCTTGAGGAGATTCTTTACATCACACCCGGTATAAAATTTACACCCATTTTGTGAGATAGAAACCTTTGACTTATACATGTGGATTTCTACAGAGTGAGTCACGGTTCCGTATTTAAGTCTAAGAAAAATTGCACGAAATGTTAAAGGCTATTCCAATGACCTCGAGGCGTTTGTTTTATTTCACACCCCGTATAATATTTATACCCATTTTGAGAGGCAGAACCTCTGTCCTATACAGAGTGAGTCACGGTTTCGTATGTTCAAAATAACTTTCTTATTTTGAAGGATAGAGCAAAAAGTCTAAGAAAAATTGCACTAAATGTTAAGGGCTACTCCAATGACCCTGAGGCATTTTTATCTCACGCTCGGTATAACATTTACACCTATTTTGAGAGGTAGAACAAAAAGGTCTTTGACTTATACAGGGTGAGCCAAGGTTTCGTATGTTTAAAATAACTTTCTTATCTTGAAGGATAGAACAAATCGTTTAAGAAAAATCGCATTGAGTGTTAAGGCTACTCCAATGACCTTGAGGCGTTTTGTTTTATTTCACACCCAGTGTATAACATTTACATCCATATTGAGAGTCATAACCTTCGATTTCTACATTTTGATTGATACAGAGTGAGTCACGGTTTCATATTTAAGTCTCAGAAAGATTGCGTTGAATGTTAAAGGCTATTCCAATGACCTTGAAGCGTTTGTTTTAATTTCACATCTGGCATAATATTTACACCTGTTTTGTGTTATTTTTGAAGTATAGAGCAATCTTTAGGAGATATCGTATTGAATGTTAAGGGCTACTCTAATGACCTTGACGCGTTTTTTTTTAATCACACACCTGGTATAATATTTACTTCTATTTTGAAAGGTTTTTCATCTATGCAGGGTAAGTCACGATAATTTTCTTATTTTGGGCAAGGATAGAAAGAAGAAGAAGAATTGCATTCAATGTTAAGGGCTACTCCATTGACCCTGATACATTTCTTATTTCACACCCGGTATAATATTTAAACCTATTTTGAGAGAACAAAAAAGAATTAGACTTATACAGGGTTAGTCACGGTTCCATACTTTCAAAATGACTTTCTTACTTTGATGAGGGATAGAAGCAAAAGTCTTTAAGAACAATTGCATTGGATGTTAAGGGCTGCTCCAATGACTTCCTCGACCTTCAATTGTTTTGAAGCGACCACGCCTCCTTCGATTTAACTTCGATTAACTGTAAATTTAATAAATAGTCTAACCTAACATTGCAACGTTAGGTCAAAAAGGTTTTGCATCGCAATTGCTTTTGGTTTGGAGTGGAAGTCTCGAGCTACGCTTTTGCTGACGAGCCCCTAAATAGGACCGAAACAGCTGCACAGAAGATGCTCAAGGAATCCACTGCAATCAAAACCGATTTGAAACAAAAATTGTAAATTCAATATAGATAATTGGCAAGAAATTTGAGTGATTATTTTAAAAACGCTGAGACAAGTATGATTAAGTTTTTTTTTCGCACAGTAACATCCGTCCAAAAGAAGCTCGTGCACGCGAATAAAAAAAAAAGACAACTTCATTTCTCCAGTTTTCAACCAATTAATTAAGTGACTAGTCAGAATCGAAATGACAACTAAACAATATTTGCAGCGTGTGTCTCAAATAACAAAACAAATATTTGAGTAGCTCCACGTGCAGACAGGTTGTCCTCATGCAAGCGAGAGGTCAAAGAATAGCAATAAATCATTGTTTGCCCATTTTTTTTTTTTAATTAACGAAACGTCCTAATCACCGTCGACTTATCTCCCGGGCGGATCAAATTGCATCCAAAAACGAGTTCTCGGAAGGAAAGTGCCCCGATAATGATTATAATGAGTAATGCAGCGTGTGTGATAAAAGCACTTAGCGCCAGTCGCCAAACCAACCGCCGTCTTATTTACGACAATCAAGTAACGACTGGGTGGGGATAAAACGCTAATGAGTCCGCTCGTGCAGACAGACACCTATATATAATATTTACACCTGATGAATGAAATTGTTGAGGTCGCAGTCGAAAATCCGTTCGAACGCAAGTGCGACCGAGGATGCAGGTGTGAAGCGCATCTGATCGATTCAAACCCCGCACAATTTTTTTTTTAAATTCGATAGTGAAAACGGTCGTTCGTTTAATCGAAGTAAGTATTTAAAATTAATTTTATCTATTTTTAAACATAAATCAAATTAGAACGAGCTCGTCAATGATTTACTCAGGTATACGATTTTTCAATAAAATATTCCATTCCACCGGCCTTTGCCTTTTGGGGACATTTCTTAATTATAAAAACCTTTGACCTACATATATTTTCTGATTGATTTCACGTTTTCTTTTTCTTTTTATTTGAAAAATTAGAACAAGCGTCGAATGCGAGACTTTAAATGTCTGAAATAGTGTGGGTGGGTTTAGTTTTATAAGGAAATAACAAAAACTCGAAATCTTTTTCTGGAATTTACTGACTTTTATTACATTTTCGGATTCTAGATGAAATTATAACCTGATTTGATGTGTCGCACCGTGGGTCTGATATTTTGCATTCTCGAGTTATTTCGCGCAGTACAAATTAGAACTCGGAGGTCAATAAATGATACAAACTTGCAACATATTTTCTTGGAATTTACTAAATTTTATTGCATTTTCGAATTCTAGATGAAATTCTACCTTGATTTGATGTGCCGCATCGTGGGTCTGATGTGCTCGGTTCTCGACTTATTCGCGCCGTACAAATTAGAACTCGGAAGTCAATAAATAACACAAACATGTGATATTTTTCTACAATTTTTTAAATTCTATTGTACTTTCGTATTGTAGATCAAATCCTTCGCTGATTTTAGGTGTCGCATCGTGGCTCTGATGCGATTGGTTCTTGAGTTATTTCGCGCGTACAAATTAGAACTCGGAGGTCAATAAATAACACAAACTTGAAATATTTTCTGGGATTTTACTAAATTTTATTGCATTTTCGGATTCTAGATTAATTTCTACCCTGATTTGATGTGTCACACTGTAGGTCAGACGTGATCCGCTCTCGAGTTACTTCGCGCCGTACATATTTAGAACTCGGAGTTTAATAAATAACATAAACCTGAAATATTTTCTTGGAATTTACTAAATTTTATAGCATGTTCGGACTCTAAATTAAATTCTACCCTGATCTGATGTGTCGCACCGCGGATCTGACGTGATGCTTCTCGAGTTATTTTGCGCCGTACAAATTAGAACTCGGAGGTCAATAAATGATACAATCTTTCTTGAAATTTTATTGCATTTTCGAATTCTAGATTAAATTCTACCCTGATTTGATGTGTCGCACCATGGATCTGATGTAATCCGTTCTCGGTTACTTCGCGCCGTACAAATTAGAACTCGGAGGTCAATAAATGACACAAACTTGCTACATATTTTCTTGGAATTTACAAAATTTTATAGCATTTTCGGATTCTAAATTAAATTGTACCTTGATTTGATGTGTCGCATCGTGGGTCTGATGTGCTCGGTTCTCGAGTTACTTCGTGCCGTACAAATTCGAACTCGGAGGTCAATAAATAATACCAACTTGTCATATTTTTCTACAATTTTTTTAATTCTATTGTATTTTCGTATTCTAGATCAAATCCTTCGCTGATTTTGTGTGTCGCATCGTGGCTCTTATGCGATTGGGTCTTGAGTTATTTCGCGCGTATAAATTAGAACTCGGATGTCAATAAATAACAAACTTGAAATATTTTCTTGGATTTTACTAAATTTTACTGCATTTTCAGATTCTAGTTTAAATTCTACCCTAATTTGATGTGTCACACTGTAGGTCAGACGTGATCCACTCTTGAGTTACTTCGCGCCGTACAAATTAGAACTCGGAGGTCAAAAAATAATACAAACTTGTGATATTTTTCTGGAATTTTTTCAATTCTATTGTACCTTCGTTTTCTAGATCAAATCTTTCGCTGATTTTATGTGTCGCATCGTGGCACTTATGCGATTGGGCCTTGATTTATTTCGCGCGTACAAATTAGAACTTGGAGGTCAATAAATAACACAAACTTGAAATATTTTCTGGGATTTTACTAAATTTTATTGCATTTTCGGATTCTAGATTAAATTCTACTCTGATTTGATGTGTCACACTGTAGGTCAGACGTGATCCGCTCACAAGTTACTTCGCGCCGTACATATTTAGAACTCGGAGTTTCATAAATAACATAAGCCTGAAATATTTTCGCGCCGTACAAATTAGAACACAGAGGTCAATAAATAACATAAACTTGCAACATATTTTCTTGGAATTTACTAATTTTATTGCATTTTCGAATTCTAGATTATATTGTACCTTCATTTGATGTGTCGCACCGTGGATCTGACGTAATCCGTTCTCGAGTTACTTCGCGCCGTACAAATTAGAACTCGGAGCTCAATAAATAACACAAACTTGAAATATTTTCTTGAATTTTACTGAATTTTATTGCATTTTCGGATTCTAGATTAAATTCTACGCTGATTTGATGTATCGCAGCGTGGATCTGACGTTTTCCGTTCTCCACTTATTTCGTGTCGTACAAATTAGAACTCAGAGGTTAAAAAATAACACAAACTTGCAACATATTTTCTGGAATTTACTAAATTTTATAGTGTTATCGGATTCTAGATTAAATGCTTCCCTGATTTGTTGTCGATCTGACGCGATCTGTTCTGGAGTTATTTCGCGCCGTACAAATTAGAACTCGGAGGTCTATAAATAACACAAATCTAAAATATTTTCTTGGAATTTACTAAATTTTATAGTATTTTTGGATTCTAGATTAAATTCTATCCCTGATTTGATGTGTCGTGCCGTGAACCTGACGTCATCTGTTCTTGAGTTATTTCGCGCCGTACAAATTAGAACTTGGAGTTCAGAAATAACACAAACTGGCAACATTTTTCTAGAATTAATCAACTTATATTGCATTCTTGGATTCTAGATCAAATTCCACCCTGATGTAATGTGTCGCATCATAGGTCTGACGTGATCAGTTCTCAAATTATTTCGTGTCCTACAAATTAGAACTCGGAGATCAATAAGTAACACAAACTTGTGATATTTTTGTAGAATTTTTAAAATTCTATTGTACTTTCGTATTCTAGATCAAATTCTACGCTGATTTTATGTGTCGCAAAATGGCTCTGATGCGATTGGGTCTTGAGATATTTCGCGCATACAAATTAGAACTCGGAAGTCAATAAATAACACAAATTTGCAACATTTTTCTGGAATTTACTAAATTTTATTGCATTTTCGAATTCTAGATTAAATTCTATGATTTAAAGTGTCACACCGTGGGTCTGACGCGATCGGTTCTCGAGTTACTTTGCGCCCTACAAATTACAACTCGGAGGTCAAAAATAACACAAACTTGAAATGTTTTTCTTGAATTTTTTCAATTTTAATGTACTTTCGTATTCTAGATTAAATCCTAGGCTGATTTAATGTGTCGTATCGTGGATCTGACGCAATCGGTTCTTGAGTTATTTCGTTCCGCATAAATTAGAACTCGGAGGTCAATATATAACACAAACCTAAAATATTTTCTTGGAATTTATTAAATTTTATAGTATTTTCGGATTCTAGATTAAATTCTACCCTGATTTGATGTGTCGCACCGTAGATCTGACGCGACCTGTTCTTGAGTTATTTCGCGCCGTACAAATTAGAACTCGGAGTTCAGAAATAACACAAATTGGCAACGTTTTTCTAGAATTAATCAACTTACATTATATTCTTGGATTCTATATCAAATTCCACCTTGATGTGATGTGTCGCATCATAGGTCTGACGTGATCAGATGCGATCCGTTCTCGTATTATTCAGTGATCAGTTCTCAAATTATTTCGTGTCCTACAAATTAGAACTCGGAGGTCAATAAATAACACAAACTTGTGATATTTTTCTAGAATTTTTTCAATTCTATTGTACTTTCGTATTCTAGATCAAATCCTTCGCTGATTTTATGTGTCGCATCGTGGGTCTGATGCGATCGGTTCTTGAGTTATTTCGCGCGTAAAAATTAGAACTTAGAGGTCAATAAATAACACAAACTTGAAATATTTTCTTGGACTTTACTAAATTTTATTGCATTTTCGGATTCTAGATCGAATTTCACCTTGATGTGATGTATCGCATCATAGGTCTGACGTGAACAATTCTCAAATTATTTCGTATTGAACAAATTAAAACTCGAAATTCAATAAATAACACAAAAAAACACATTTTTCTAGAATTTACCACATTTTATCGCCTTTTCCAATTCTAGACTAATTTCTACCTTAATTTGATTTGTCGAATTGTGGGTCTAACGTGTTCGGTTCTCGAGTTACTTCGCGCCTTACAAATTAGAACTCGGAGGTCAATAAATAACACAAACTTGTGATATTTTTCTGGAATTTTTCAATTTTATTGTGTTCTCGTATTCTAGATCAAATCCTATGCTGATTTTATGTGTCGCACCGTGGGTCTGATGTGCTCGATTCTCGAGTCACTTCGAGCCGTACAAATTAGAACTCAGAGTTCAGAAATAACACAAACTTGAGATATTTTTCTGGAATTTACTAAATTTTGTTGCATTTTCGGATTCTAGATTAATTCTACCATGATTTGATGTGTCGCACCGTGGATCTGATGTGCTCGGTCCTCGAGTTACATCACGCCGTACAAATTAGAACTGGGAGTTGAGAAAGAACACAAATTGGCAACATTTTTCTGGAATTCACGAACTTATTTTTGGATTCTAGATCAAATTTCACCCGGATGTGATGTGTCGCATCATAGTCTAACGTGATCCGTTCTCGAATTATTTCGCACCGTACAAATTAGAACTCTGAGGTCAATAAATAACACAAACTTAAAATATTTTCTTGGAATTTACTAAATTTTATAGCATTATCGGATTCTAGATTAAATTCTGCCCTGATTTGATTTGTCTGTGTCGGTGCTCGAAGGTCAATAAATAACACACACTTGCAACACATTTTCTTAGAATTAACTAAATTTTATTGCATTTTCCGATTCTAGACTAAATTATATCTTAATTTGATGAGTCGAATCGATAACGTGCTCGGATCTTGAGTTACTTCGCGCCGTACAAATTAGAACTCAGAATTTATAAATAGTACAAACTTGCAACATTTTTATAGAATTTACTAACTTTCATTGCATTTTTCAATTCTCGATCAAATTCTACCTTGAATTGAGGTGTCGCATCGTGGGTTTGAAATGACCCGCGTTCCTTACAAATTAGAACTCAAAGTGCAAGAAATAACACAAACTTGTACTAAATTTTATTGTATTTTAGTATATTAGATCAAATTCTATACTGATATTAAGTGCCGCATCGTGGAACTGACATGATCCGTTCTCGAGTTATTTTGGGTCGTACAAATTAGAACTCGGAGTTTGTTTTTTTTTTGAAAAACTATTTTTAATTAAAAATCCCATTCAAAAATGCAATAATATACAGTGTGTTCCATTATAAAGAAAACCTACCAAATCTTGAACAAACAAGTAGGTGTTTTTTTTTTGCAAATAAAATCATAAATTTAATTTATTTTTTGCAAACTATTTCTAAACGGCACTGAAAATTTTCAGGAAAATCTTTAAATTTTCTAAGAAAAAACAAAAGAACACGTGTGGGAATTCCACTCCAAAGTCGAGTGTTTGCGAGCAACGATAAGATGAAAACGGTGCATGCTGGAACGAATAAAAGAAGATTCCAATCTCGTTTATAAACACGCGCAGATAAAAATCGCAGAGTTTATTTTTAGTTACAGATTGAATATACATGATGACGACTTGCAATTTGGATATTTCCAGCAGGATGGTGCAACGGCCCATGCTGTTGGAGATACTTTAAATTTCCTTGAAGAGTTTTTTGGAGATCGGATAATTAACAGAAATTTGACAAACATATGGCTTTCTAAGTCCTTTGGATTTCTTTGTTTGGTCCTACTTGAAAAATTCCATTTTTAAAACGCTAGTTAATGATTTACAGGAACTTATCCAAAGAATCATCGAAAAGTGTGATGAAATAAACAATTGTCCCCACATTTTGCAAAATGTTATTAATGGATGTCGCAAAAGAGTTAGAAAATGCCTCGAAGAAGATGGAGGCAATTTTCAATTGTTGTGAATTCACGTTCAAGTTATTTTCAATATTTTAGTTGTTTGGTTTCAAGTTCGTAGTAAATCGTGATTGTTGGTTATGATTTTCTATTGACGTTAAATGTCAATTTGGCGTTTACTGATCAAGTAAGTAATATAAGTGAACACGCGAAAAAACGAGAGCGACATACTAGATGGGAAAACTTTTTGCACACACGTTAGTTTGTCATATTAATATATGACCTGGTATATAATCGACGTCTCAGGAACGTTTTCGGCAAACTTTCTTTACTATGTCTGAGACTTATTGTTAGTCAGGAGTTGTGGGCCTCAAATATAAAGATTGTGGGATGGTGGCACGTGAAGCGCATTTACTTCTATCTGGTTTATCCTGATTTATTGATTGAACAAAAAAGTCATGAAAAAAGTTGCATTTTTCTCGTGTCTGTGATTATATTACCTTGGACGTAAACAACGGCGATCATGGAATCTTCCTTATTCTTTAAATTTTCGCCAGATTGTGCGCCAACATTCTTTGTTAACATTTCCGATTCTAGTTATTCTTTCATCATTTTTTGTTCGTTTTTCCGTACAAAATACGTCCTTTATAGTATCTTGAGATTAATTTATATCTTTATTCATAATTTTCATTATTAACAATCAACAATAAGTTTGCTAGTTCTCTAAGTTGAGGAGAGAATTGAGAATTCCAGTGAGAGGGGAAGGATTTATTAAATGCATTAACATCACTCCAGGCTTATGAAATTTTGCGAGTTCGGTGAATTTTCGTTCTAATCTTCGTTCTTTTGTTGACGTTGGGGTAGTCAGGCCTAGATTTGTGAACTGTCAAGTGTGAACAGAGATTTCCGTATCAATTACATTGGTTGAAAAAGCCTGTAAATTGATGAAAGTTTTATTGCATCGCTTGTTACTTTCCGTAAAATGAATCGAAACAAGCAAAAAAAAACCTTCGAAACCAGAACGGTCGACTGGTTTTTGTTTCTCTAAAATTAAGAAGAAAATATAATATGAAAACCAATCGTATTTATGCATTTTAGTTTAGACTTCTTTCTCCAATTGTTTTTTATTTATATATATATATATACAGCGTGTTTCGTTGAAGATGCATCAAACTTGAGGGACACGTTTCTGACATTATTTTAAATATCTCAATAAAAAATTTTAATCGGAGCAAATTGAAATTTGCATAATTTGGAGTCGACGTTTTTTGAAATACTGTAGCGCGCGGAATCGTGAAACAAAACCGGCGATCTAAATTGCATTTATGAATGGCACACAGCTGCAGGGGGGTAATAAATTCATAAACAGTGAAGAAATTTATAACTAGATTTTATTTTGTCCTTGGCCGAAAGCTCGAATGCAGCAGCGATGTGAAATCGCGTGGATATTTAAACTTATTTAATTTAATAATAAATTACAAATGTAGGGCTATGCAAAAATATGCATTTAGTATGTATGTTGTCGCACTTTACAAATTGTTATTAAAATAAAATTTGTCGAATCTTCGTATGTGAATGAGTAAAAATCCATTCATTCTCATTTAAAGTCCATCCTAAAAATATGCGACTTTGCTTTCCATTCGATTTTCTCTAAATTTATTCATTACAGAAAAAATTTTACAAAGAAACTTTTCTTTCTTTTCCCGACATCTACCCGCACATACCAAGTTTGATGCATCTTCAATGAAACACCCAGTATTTCTTTCCAATTTTGATTGTCTGATTTATCGAAAATTTACAAAAATAATGGGAAATCGTGAAAAAATCGATTAAAAATCTCATCTACATTCTATGTTTTAAAACATAATCGTAATGTAAACAAGAAACAAAAAACAAATGACGATAGCTTCACCTTTTTTTTTTTTTTTTTGAAAAACAAGATGTAAAGTGTCTTACGTTTTTCAGTTATTAAAAAAGCCGACCTTGGTTATTGCAAAATAGCAATAAGAAAAACGTAAATATTTTTTCCTTTTCTATTTTCCAAAGACTCGAAAAAAACAATAAAAAAAATGGTTCTTTCTTCGAAAACAGAACAGTCGATTGTCCTTTGTCTTTCAAAAAATAAAAACTACATAACCGTTCATCTTTCAATTATTTTTTTTACTTCATTTTAGGTTATCTTTCTTCATTCTTTTTTTTGCTTCTTATTAATTTTTTATTAAGTATGTTGCGGTCCTGTATAAAAGAATGACCACTAGATTTGTTACTTCTTTCGCGTCTCGCAAATTTTGATCGTCTTTTGTTTTTGAAAATTTTTAACTTATTGCATGTGTGAACCAGAAGCTTAATAAAAACTATTGATCGGACAAACGTAAATCGAAAATCTCTTTTCTTTAACAATCGTATTAGAAACAGAGACAAATGATGATCGCTCTACTGTTTTTTAAAGAAGAAGAAACAAGATAGTGGCTTCCGGTTTTCAATGTTTAAAGAAGCCAGACGTTAAAAAATTTTAAAAAAAAGAAATGCAAGGGAAAAACGAAAAGCGCAAATACTTTCTCTTTTTTTTCTCTTTCCTGCAGGATCGAACGAAATAAATCAATTAAAAAAAAAACAATGATTTAAGTAACCTTCGACTTTCGAAAACGGAACGTTTGACCGTCTTTTGTTTTTCGAAAATTGTAATAATTATAATAAGAAAACCCATCGAATTTTATTTTTTCACTTTACGGTAGGTGGTCCTTCTCCAAATGTTTTTTTTTCTGTCAAAATTTGTTACGCTGAAAAATTTTTAGTGTTTTTGGGTCATCCTGTATATTGGCGGAAACGTGGTCGCACCCCCGTTTGATCTTTTGGAGCTTTGACCGCCAAAGTAGCCGCCTCCGTACGCCCCTTGTTTGTTGTATTGAATCTGTCCCGGGTCGACACTCGTTTTGAATTCTAGGCCTTTCCAAAACATGATTCTTCTTCCCACCCCAAACCTTGAGCATTGTAAGATGTACGAGACTAAAAGTTCGTGGCAGTCTTGTTGCTGCTCGCTTGGTAAACAGGACGCATGGAGAATTGTTCTCACTTTTGGTTAAGTTTTCATTGAACTGTTTGTTTTGGAATGAAAAAGTAAATGGATGTAATAATCTAGTTGTGAATTGTTTGTTGCGAGTCCAAGGCCTTTCGTTCTGCAGGCCTTTCCAATCCTGTCCGTCGATTCTGCGGTAGGTCTGTTTTTAGTCACGTTGTGTACTGTTTGGTTCGTAATCCGTGTTTTCCTTTATCTAGGTTTTTGTTTCTTCTTGTTTTTTCTCCTTCTGTTTGGGATATTTTATGTTATCTTATTCCGTCTTCCGCCCACCGCCGCGATGTTCCGGATGCTTTATCGGAGTTTGGTAACCGGAGGCAAGCTACAGAAATCTACGGGGGCATGTTGTGAAACCGATTAATGGCGTATGCTAGCCGTTTTGGTCCGCCATCTTAGGGTTGGTTACCTGAACAAGAGAGGATACCACTTTAACGCCATCGAAGTGGTAACTGAGAGTGACTCCCTCCTGGTGTTCGCTTTTTCGTTGAAACGGAGGTGTCAGGTGTTTGACGTGACGCTTTGAGGATTCCTAATCCTCGACGGGCACAAGACTTGGACGTTCGCTTTTGGGATATGAGAAGGTCGGATAATTAGTTTATTTATTGATTTTGTGCGCCCGTTAGTACATTCTGTATAACCTGCTGGAACGAAATTATGTAGCTTTACTGTCTGTTTTTATTAAAGTTCAGATACAGTGTAACCGGATCCGTACTTGCTTTTAGTTTAACTTCATTTTAGACATGTTGCTTGGACATTCCTTGCCTGTCCGATATAGTGTACGTTTTGTTTAACGTGTCAACCTTATTGGCGAGTGAAGTTATTTTGGAGATAATTTTCCATTAATTATTTCTGGAAAACTAAAATACGTAAACATTTTCTAAAATTATTCCCATGTTCTGTGACCTCTATTCTTTCTACATTTTCTCTTTGACGGTCCATTCAAGAATCACCCTGTATAGACTGACTCTTTCGCAATTTTTACGCTGCACGAGGACGAATCACATTACAAACGACTACAAAACAAAAGATTACCCAAAAAAATATATTTTCCGTAGAGATCAGCTTAGTGTTTCATGCGTCAATGATTAATGTGGAAGCCGTTCCTGTACGGGCCGAATTTAAAACAATTTAATCGTTTCTTTATCCACTCGAACGTTAAAAATTAACCAAAAAAATATATACGGGGTCAGATAATAATAATCGAGCTGCTTTTGGCGAAACAAAATCGCGTTCTTCGGTGTGAACGGACGTCGTCGTCGTAGGTGTGCGTTCCTCTTGTTTTGTTTTCGCGGAGGCCTCGTCCTAGGTCCAGGACGAAGTTCCGGCGGCAAGGTCGAAAAGTGAAGGTGCGTAAAAAAAGACGGGGCAAAAAGCGAAACATAAATTACCGAAGAAACCTGTTCGTGATGGTGTGTTGTTGCTATGTTACCGGCGTTGTTAATCTTTGATATTTTACACGTGCGTGCCTTGTCCTCGTGTTAATGAGAAATGTTGGCGCCAACGTCCTCTTGAGAGCGTGGAGCAATAATTATTATTGAGGTTATCAACTGTCAACTCCAAAGAGTTACAATGTTAACAGGCAGATACTTTTTGTTCGCCTCTCGTTTGTTGTTGTTTCGTCCTGGCGCAGGGCCGTATTTGAGACCTTCAATAAACGTGGCACGCGTAACTGTTGCAGTTTAAATGAAAATGGCAAAAGAAAAGATTTAACTGTATCTAAAACAACTCACTTCTGAATTCCTTATTTTTAAAAAGTCGTAGATGACGTAATCCTGTGACGCTGTCATCATTGAATCGGTTCAGTAATATTTACATTATGGCCACTTTTTGGAACCTCTTTATAAAAATTTGTCTTAACAGAATCAAAAAAAAAAAAAAACAAAATATGTCAGTCTTCGGGCGATTGTTTTCTTTTGTTTTCCAAAAGAAGTTTAAACTATTTTTCAAAAAGCAAAACGATTTTTCTCTTTTGTTTTGCGTGAGAAGTTAAAAAAAACAACAAATATTGAAACAAAAGATGCAAAGCTTCATCCGACCTTAATTTTTGAAAATAACTTAATTTATGGAAATTTCCATAATATCCATAAACGATCGTTTCCTAAAACGAAAATGTTTGTTTTGTTTGTTCATTGTGTTTTTTTTTAAATTACGCTTTGGATTTTTCTTGGAACTTATTTATCAAAAAAAGCATAACATCTGTCAGTCTCCCACTCTTTTGTTTTTCGAAAACAGTTTCAGAAAACAAAACGTTTGTTTTCTTTTGTTTTTTGAAAGAAGTTAAACAGAAAACATAACAAAAATTGACCCAAAGATTAGGCCCTTACATTTTTCAAAATAAGACACTTAATTTGTGTTTTTAAAATTTCTAAAAGAAGTTTAAACTATTTTTCAAAAAACAAAACGATTGTTCTCTTTTGTTTGCCCAGAAGACTCCAAAAAAAAAAAAAAAACAAAAATCGAAACAAAATATGCGACGATCAACCGCCTTTTGATTTTTGAAAATAAGACAGCTAATTTGGGTTTTGGATATTTCAATGTCTTTTTACTTTCGATTTTTGAAACGTTATCGCACACATCAAACAAGCAAACAAACAAAAGACAATCGATAGTTTTCTAAAACCTTATTCATTGTTTCTTAAGTTACGCGTTGGGTATGCCTTGAAACCTATTTATCAAAAAAAAAAACAAATAAACAAAATCTATCTTCCATTTTTCAGAAAACAGGACGTTGTTTTCTTTTGCTTTTCGAAAACAGTTTAAATCATTTTTGAAAAAACAAAACGTATATTCTCTTTTGGTTTCTGAGTGAAATTTAAAAAAAAAGAGTAAAATCGAAACAAAGATGCGATGATTGGTCCGCCCTTGATTCGTGCTTTGGAAATTTCCAAAAAAATGTCTTTCTACTTTCGATTTTTGTAACGTTATGGCATACATCAAACAAAAGACGATCGATGGTCACCTGAAACAAAACAGTAGAATTCCTTTTGTTTGTTTGTACATTTTTTTAAAATACGCTTTGAGTACTTCTTGAAACCTATTTATAAAAAAAAAACATAAAATCTTCCATTTTTCAAAAAACAGGACGATTGCTTTCTTTTGTTTTTGGAAAGTTGTTGAAACCATTTTTCAAAAATAAAACGTTTGTTCTCTTTTGTTTTCCGAAAGAAAAATTATTAAAAAAAAAAAACAACAAAAATCTAAACAAAAAATGCGAGGCGACTGTGGATCCGTTTTTTGATTTTTGAAAATAAGACAGTTAATTTGTGTTTTGGATATTTCCAAAAAAAAACAAAACTGATTTTAAACTTCAATGTCTTTCTACTTTCGATTTTTGTAATGTTCTTGCATGTACATCAAACAAAAGACGATCGATGGTTTTCTAAAACGAAATAATTTAACTTCTTTGTTTGTTTGTTTTTTTTTAAATTACGGCTTGAATATTTTTTGAAACCTCTTTATTAACAATTGTGTCTTAAGAGTACCTATAAAAAAATTATTCTCTTTTGTTTTTCGAAAGCAGTTTAAATAGACATAACAAAAGATGCAATGGACGATGCACTCTTTGATTTTCGAAAAGAAAATAGTTTGTGTTTTGGAAATTCCAAAAACTACTGATTTTAAATTTCAATGTCTTTCGATTTTTTAAAATATTATTGCGTACACCAAACAAAAGACGATCGATGTTTTTTTTTCAAAAACGGGACAGAAGATCTTCTTTTGTTTTTCGAAATTAAAAAAAAAATAATAAGGCGGACGAAAACTAATTTTGAAGACCTCTCTCTGCTTTTGAAATTTTTCAATAAAATTGTATGAAAACAAGAAGGTTGATTTGTCTTTTGTTTTTCGAAATTAAAAGAAAAACGTCACCGAAAACCTGAAAAAAAAATTTTAAAACAACTTATTTCTGCTTTTTATTTTTTAACATAACTGTGGCGACTTAAAATTAATGGTTCGTCATTTTTCTTTTCTTCGTCGTTTTATGAATTAATGAACAAAAAAAAACAAAAGACCATCGATTGAAGATATATTGTTTCTACAGATGGATTTCTCTTTTGAAAAACAAATGAATAAATAGACGTTTGCTCCAGCGCCGACTTAAAAGTAACTTTATTTCTTTTGTTCATCGTCGTACGAATAGATGAACAAGAAAACAAAAGACCATCGATTGAAGATGCATTGTTTTTACTAGATGGATTCCTCTTTTGAGAAACAAATTAATAAGTAGACGTTTGCTCTAACGCCGACTTAAAAATAAGTTCATTTCTTTTGTTCATCGTCGTACGAGTACACGAGCAAGAAAACAAAAGACCATCAATTGAAGGCACATTGGTTTTACTAGATGGATTTCTCTTTTGAAAAACAAATGAATAAATAGACGTTTGCTCCAACGCCGACTTAAAAATAAGTTCATTTCTTTTGTTCATCGTCATACGAGTAGACGAACAAGAAAACAAAAGACCATCGATTGAAGATACTAGACGTATTTCTCTTCTGAAAAACAAATGAATAAATAGAAGTTTTCTCCAACGCCCACTTAAAAATAAGTTCATTTCTTTTATTCATCGTCATACGAGTAGACGGACAAGAAAACAAAAGACCATCGATTGAAGATACATTGTTTTTACTAGATGGATTTCTCTTTTGAAAAACAAATGAAAAAAGACGCTCCAGTGACGACTTAAAATTGATAGCTTGTCGCATTTCTTTTGTTCATTGTTAGGTATACGAATAAATGAACAAAAAAACAAAAGACCATCGAGAGATCTTTGTTTTTAGAAAAACAAGAAATCAGAAACACTAACACTAAAAAAAGCACAGCATCTTTCTATTGTTTTTGAAAGAGTATTTCTCTTCTGAAAAATAAGTGGACAAAAAGATGCCCGGCTCTAATGCCGATTTAAAATTAAAGGTTTGTCGCATTTCTTTTGTTTATCATTGTACGACTAAATTAAATTAAAACAAATTTAGAAAGGGCAAATTAAATATAGTAAAGGAGACTGTGATTTAAGAAATAATTAAAAAATCAATCTCCGCCCACAATAATTTTTATATCCGTAGATACGTATTTCGGCAGCCAAGCTGCCCTCTTCAGTACACACAATGTATGATGAAGATGATGTGTGTGTATTGAATATGGTAGCTTAGCTGCTGAAATACGTATCTACGGATATAAAAATTATTGTGGGCGAAGATTAATTTTTTAATTATAGAAAGGGCAGCCGAGATTGAATAAATAAATTAAAAAATTAATATTTTAATAGAACTCTAATCATTTCTAATTTTACATTTACCAAATGAGTTGCAAAATTATAAAACTCGCAGACGAGGAAGTCTCTTCATTAAAAGGTAGCTGACCATAAATTGTTTTTTTTTGTTTTTCGTGGAATATGTCACGGTCTGAGGTAGCCGCTACATTGCCAGTTTTTATACCGGCGAAGGCAAACCTCTGAATTACATACTTTTTTGCAATTACGATGCATTACTTAAGTACTTTGGAAACAAACAATTTAATTTCGTCTAGTATTTAATCGCGAGGAGCCTTGAATTACATTGTCCTTCCTTTATTTTTACCTATTTGTAATAAATAACGTTTCCATAAACAGAAAATTAATTTATCGACTTTAATTAGGAGTAATTAATTATTTTAAATTAAATATTATTTTTATTTATTTATTGACCACAATTAAATTTATGTAATGAGGTTTTAATTTGGCAATGCGGGCAGTGTTTACATAACAAGATTAAAAATCCATTGACCTTGGTGGAAATATTATTTAATATCAGATGCTCTGGTATAAAATGTCCTGTAATTTAAATTTCAAATTGTTCCTCAATTTTTTCAAGGCTTTTCAAAATACATGTTTTAATTTCGTCCTAAATTCTGCAGGGGTTAATTAAAATTTAGGTTCATTGTCCGTGGCTTAAAAAAGAAGGATTTCTCTTGTGGTTATTTAAACTTTCGATTGTCTTGATTTTTTCTTTTTTTTTGTTTTTTGATGGGAACGTCATTTTTTTTTGTTGACTATTTTCGTTCGTTCTACTTTTAGAAAAAAATGAAAGATAGTGAATACTCGATCGTTTAAAAACAGTAAACTGCACACAGAAACCAGAAAAGGACAAAAATGTACGTGTTTTTCCTTAGTTTTTCTATATTTTTTTTTATGACCAATGTCTAAAGTCACGCACGACTTTTTCTTCGCTATTGACAAACAAAAGTTCTGTGGAAAAAGAAGAGCGGAACGGAATCAAAAGTGATCTGATCTGAGATGAGTTTTATTCAAATTTCTTGTCTAGTTCCTTTCCTTTTGGAAAATTTTAGGAAAACAAAAACGAACGGCGAAATACTAATCCTTTGCTTCTGTTTTTCTTTGTATAATTCATGGGATTCTGTTTAAAATTTTTCAGAGTTCTCTTTCTTTTTAATTTTTGAAAAGCGCTTACTTTTAAGTCTTCGCTTTTTTTCTTTACTTTTGTTTCATTCGTACGATTTTTTAAAAATCTGTATAGTGAATTATAATTATTCAATAAGAAAGGTAGGTTCGTTTCTATTTGTCCTTATTCGATAATTATTTATGTTTTGTTTTTCATGGAAAATATATTTATTTCAATTACTTTTATTATATCTAAAAAGTTAAATTTGTTAGAAAAATCAAAGACGAGCGGAGATGAGTAGCCAAATAAGTTATAATTTGGTGGCAGCGAAGGGATTTTTCGAAAATGAGAGAAAAATAAGAAAGAGGAGCAGCGAGGAAAAGTTGAAAAGTTTTCTAATTTAAGTCAGAGATTTTGATTTTCAATTTTTTTAAAAATTTATGCATTGGAGGTAGATACGAATCAGTATGTAGCTCTTCTTGCATGAGTGTTTATGATTTGTTTATTACATTGTCGGGTTAACTCCAAAGCGAAAAGTGTGCGACCAAATTGTTAAATTTGGTGGCAGCAGTGGGATATCGTACAATAACAAAATAAGGGATTGCCGAAAAACAAAAGAAAATCGGAGTTTTCGTACCAAGGGCAAGAGCGAGGGAGACGATTTATTTATTGAGTGTAATTTTTTGTAAAGTTTCGTAATTAAAGTCAGAGATTCTGTATATATTTACTCGATCAATTCCAATTAGTATTATTATATTTTGAAAAATTCGTTGCGAAAATCAAAGACGAGCAGAGTTGAGTAGCCAATAATTTGGTGACAGCGGCGGGAATTAACTCTTTCAATCCCCTTTAAACTCCCCTTCTTAATGTTTTAATTCTCCATACTGAAAATAAGAGATTCCGAAAATAATTCTTATCGTGTTTAATCAATAAAAAATACCCATAATAAAAGAGAAAGAAAATATACCAAGTGTCCCAAATTTAACGTTACAGCCAAAATCTTCTTTAAAGGTCAAAACAAACAAAAAAATTAGATTTTATTGGAAATGACATGCAATGCTCCACAAGATAGAGTACGTAAAAGTGACCTCTAAACTGTAACCCCTCAGGAACTACCCCCAAATCCTATTTATCTCAAATAGCATCTCTATAGTTTCATTCTTCATTAATAAATTATTTTCAATTAGTATTATATTTTGATAGAAAAATTCGTTAGGAAGATCAAAGACGAGCAGAGATGAGTAGCCAAATGTTTTACAATTTGGTGGCAGCGGTGGGAATGAACCCTTTCAATCCCCCTCAAACTCCCCTTCTTAATGCTTTAATTCTCCATATCGAAAGTAAGAGATTCTGGAAATAATTCTTGCAGTGTTCAGTCGATAAAAGTTATCTATAAAAGAAAATATACTAAATGTCCCAAATTTAGTCTTACAGCCAATATCTTCCTTGAACGGCAAGATAAAAATTATTCAGATTTTGTTAAAAATGGTTTGTAATGCTCCACAAGATAGAGTACTTAAAAGTAATCTCTCAGGAACTACCCCCAGGCTATTTTTTTTCAAATAGCACTTCTATAGTTTCATTATTCATTAATAAGGTATTTTCAATTAGCATTATATTTTGAAAGAAAAATTCGTTAGGAAAATCAAAGACGAGCAGAGATGAGTATCCAAATGTTTTACAATTTGGTGGCAGCGGTGGGATATCGAAAACAGAGTTTCCCAAAATTTTTAGGAAAAAGAAAAGACAATTCTGTATCGCCGCTGTATTAGTCAACCGAAAACGATTTTATTAACAAAATGAAGAAACAAATGACAAATCGATTCTCTTCTGTTTCGTTTTACTTTGTTTTTTGGAAAGAAGAAAAGGAAATTAAAAAAAAAAACAAAAGAGAACCTGTTTGTTATGGAAAGCGTTTCGTTTGTCTTTTTAATAAGATTTTTTACACTTTTTACTAAGAAAGAAAACAAAAAAGTAATTCATCGTCATTTTTTTAAAAACGAAGAATTTTTGGTTCTTTTTAAGTTAAGTTATTAACTTATTAAGTTCGCGCTGTAGCATCTTCCTAATCATTTGTTTGCAGCATTGTTCTTGGAAGACCGAAATTCTCTTCTGAGAAACAAACGCACATAAACACATCTATCGACAGTCTTTTGTTTTTGATCATCTGTGTACAGCTCTTCTGTGTTTGTGAAAATAAAAGCTGTGCGACAATCCATAGCTTTTTCTGTTCTTCATTAAAAAAAAAAGTTTCTTCAAGAACAGTCATGATTTTCTGTTTTCGATCAACAGTATTCAACTCTTCCTTATTTGTACAGTGATAAACAAAAGATGTGCGACAAATCATAACTTTTAAATCGGCCTTGGAGCGTTTTGCTGCTCTTTGTCTTCCAAAAGAAAAAATTGTTTTTTTTTTAAACGACGATTCTCGATCAGTAGTCTTTTGTTTTAAATCATCTGCGTACAACTCTTCTGTGTTTGTGAAAACAAAAGATGTGCGACAAACAATAACTTTTTCCGATTCTCTGTCTTGAAAAAAAAAGTTTTTCGAAAACAGTCACCCTCATTCGGTAGTCTTTTGTTTTTTGGTCATCTGTGTTCAGTTTTCCTGTGTCTGTGTAATGATAAACAAAAGATGTACGACAAACCATAGCTTTCTCTGTTCTTCGTTTAAAAAAAAATGTTTTTTCAAGAACAATCATAGTAAGTGATAAACAAAAGATGTGCGACAAATCATAACTTTTAAGTCGGCTTTTTTGTCCTCCAGAAAAAGGCAAGAAGTCACTCCTCCTCAGTAACGCGCTGCTGTCTTTGACCTTTTTCCTGGGGGTTTGCCCAAAAAGGTATGAATGTAAAGTTGAAAAAAGAATTTTTTTTTTTTAAACGACGATCCTCGATTAGCAGTCTTTTGTTTTAAATCATCTGAGTACAACTTTTCTGTGTTTGTGAAAACAAAAGATTTGCGACAAATTATATATTTTTTTGTTCTTCGTCTTCTAAAAGAAAAATAGTTTTTTCGAATGCAATCATCCTCAGTCGAGGGTCCTTTTCGAAAACAACAATCCTCGATCAGTAGTCTTTTGTTTTCGATCATCTGTGTTCAACCTTCTGTGTTTGCGTAAACAAGAGATGTGCGAGAAACCATAACTTTTGCTGCTCTTCGTCTTCTAAAAGAAAAATAGTTTTTTCGAATGCAATCATCCTCAGTCGAGGGTCCTTTGCTTTCTATTATCTGTGTTCAACTCTTCTATGTTTGTACAGTGATAAACAAAAGATATTCGACAAACCATTCTAATTTTTGTCTTCCAAAAGAGAACTTGATAATTCGAAAGCAGTGAACCACAATGATCTTGTTGATTGGTATCCAGCACTTCTACGCACTGAACAGAAGACGTGCGTTAAATTGCACTTTGTCCCCACTTCGCGAATTTGGGCATGTCACTCTGTTAGTTCAGTTCTGAGCCATCTTACGAGATGATCTAGAAAACCTAATTGCGAAATACAAATAGTATATTTTTTAATTATTCTCCCTATAGGGCGCTGATTGCCGTATACCTGTGATGACGTAATTATAGGTTGAAATACCAGTTTAACTTGTCATCGAAATAAAAGCCACACAATTTGACATTGAGGCAAAAATTGATGTTTGATTGGGTTGGATTGGTTCAAAATAAAATATGGAAAATGGAATTATTTTAACCCGCACTCTTGGTTTCAGAAATGTGGAACTTCTTCAGCCTAGCACTGACGTGCTTCTGCCTATATCACACAGTCACCGGAAAGAAAGACCTAAACCCAGGCGACCCCATATTCTTCACTAAAAATGGAAACGTTAGGGGCACAGTGATGCACTCGAGGTCAAATAGGAGTTTCTCGGCGTTCCGAGGGATCCCATACGCAAAACCACCCGTGGGCGACCTTAGATTTAAAGTAAGCAAAAGCGTCTTTTGGTTTCTACAACCAATGACAAATTGCTTGCAGGCACCTGTCCCACCAGATCCTTGGCAGACGATTTACAACGCCACCAACGACCCAAATATCTGCATACAACAAAACTACTTATTCGCAAAGCACCCTGAGGTAGAAGGAACAGAAGACTGCTTGTATTTGAACGTTTACACTCCAAAGGTATGACTTCTAATAATTCTCTTCTGGTATCCATTTGATAGCTTTTGCCTTGCCTTAGCTAACACGTCAGTTACGACGTGGCGATAGATTGTACCCCGTTATGGTGTTCATCCATTACGGTGCGTACATGGCAGGGTCATCCAGAAGCGACATCCTGGGGCCCGAATACTTACTCGATGAAGACGTGATTCTAGTCACTTTCAATTACAGGTTTGGGGTTTTCGGTAAGAACACCCCCTATTTTATTTCGCGCAAATTCTGAAATGAGTCTGCAGGTTTTCTAAGTACGTACGATGACGCCGCCCCTGGAAACTGGGCCTTCAAAGACCAAGTCGCCGTGCTCAGATGGGTCAGAGAAAACATCATCTATTTTGGTGGCAGCAACAGAAGAGTCACGCTGTTTGGACAAAGTGCCGGTGCAGGTTCGACTCACCACCACATCCTAAGCCCGCTTTCTAAAGGTGGCCTACCTCTCATTTAATGTGCGAGTTGTCAGTTGTTTGGTGTAGGTCTTTTCCAGGCGGCGATAACCCAAAGTGGATCCGCGCTGGCGCTTTGGGCGAAGCCTCAGACGGTGCTTTCATCGATCGTAGCGAAAGCCCAAGCCTTCTTCGTCGGTTGTAGAAACGACACGGACTCTTATACGATGGTGAATTGTCTTAGGGGCGTTCCCGCCGAGCAATTGGTGTTGAGTGCGGACCTGTTCAGGGTGAGCCTTGCCTAATTTAATTTGGAGGTGAGATGGCGTGACGTTTTTGTTTTACAGTTTATAAGGTCAGAACCGCTGACCGTCTACGCTCCGACCATCGAGAGGCAATCGGAAGAGAATCCGGAACCGTTCATAACGGAAGATCCTTTGGAGATTATTAACAAGAGGGAGTTCAATGACGTGCCATGGATCATTGGGGTTACATCCGACGAGGGTATTCTTAGAGCTGCTCGTAAGTTCTTTAACAGACCCAATTAACTGTTTCTTTAAGGAGTCTTCGCCTAAATTTTCATTTTGAGAGAACCATTGCCCAAAACGTACCTTTCCAAATTTTGTCACTAAAATCTTAAGACCAATTAAAGCGACTTGCTCAAGATAGTTTATTGATAGTGTATTCAGCGATGGAATTCTGAGAGTTGTACGTAAATTCCCCTTTACATTCTTCTTGGCCATAAGTTGTCATCTTCAGAATCTTTAGAATTTCTGACGATGCTTTTTAAGATATATATTGCGTCATGGATGATTTGATTTACTGCGTTGGGTACTTCTTTTGGGGATCTACCCAATAAGGGTTGAAGGTTTCCGGTTTCATTTTGAGAGAGCAATTACGTACCCAAGGTGTACAAATATTTTGCCCTTCTTATGTCTTACCACTTGGTGGCTTAGAACTAATTCCATGCCAATCGAAATCAATCCAATCCAATAAGGGTTTAAGATTACGCATTAAAAACAGTTGAGAAAACAGTTGTTCGAAGCATGTTCCAGATGGGTTAAAATAGTTGGACTTGACGATGAATTTCTTAAACCTACTCGTAAGTTCCCTTGAGCTGCATTAGATGTTTCTTTTGGGAATCTACCCCTTATCACCTCTTATCACGGGCTACCTTAGAATTGATCAACCCAATCCTATAAAGGAAAAAGGTTTCACAATTCCATTTTGAAAGAACGATTCCCAAAACATATAAATACTTAACCCTTTTCACGTCCTGCCACTGGGTGTCTTAGAACAGATCACATCCCAACTTAATCCAGCCCAATAAAGTTACAGATTTGGAAGCTCCGTTTTGGGAGAACGACAAATATGTAACCCTTTCACGATTTACCACTAGAAATCAATAACATCCCATCCCAACCGTTTTTCCTAGAGATTTAGAGAATCTTCGAAAGAAACCACCGAACATATCTGGCCCGGTGGCCTGATGGATTCACCCCGACATCTCTACCTAAACTCCTTTCCTCTCTCACCACTCGGCGAAGCGGGTACAGTTCTCTAGTATTTCAGTCGCTTCGCCTCTCGTCTCTTTCTCTGCCTCTTCTTCTCCCTCTTCACTTTCTCCTCCTCTTCTTCATCCTCTTCATCCTTCTCTTCGCCCCTCTGCCTTCATCCTCTCCTCCTCCTCGACTACTCTCACCTATTGCTGTAGCCTTCTCTCGTCCTCGCATTTTTATATCATAATCGACCTCAACATATTTGCCACAGTCTTCCATGTCCTGGCATCTCTTTCTATCACAGTTCGGCCACATTTCTTTTGCGGATATCGCACCCGGCGTCTGTTTCCGCCGTGAAGCGGACAGCATTCCACCTGGGACCTACGAAGATAGTGTTCCTCGGGGTGTCCTCTACATCCTCGCAGTACCAGCAGTCTGCGATGTCCCTCTTCTTAATTTCCTTGACCTTGAGGTACCTCACAAAGGAGCCGTGTCCGGTCAGTGCCTGCGTTACGTGGTAGTTGACCTCTCTCTCGGGCCGATTGCACCAGGTCTCGACGTTTTTTATGAAGACTGGCCCAGCCCTCGTACTTGTCCCATCGGACCTGCCACGCCGCGTACAGCTCCTTTCTGACCAAAGCCTTCGCCTGGTGCCCCTCCTTGTACAGCTTTGTTCTCTCGGCAATCTGGAGCTTGATGGGAGGGAACTCTGCTATCACCAGGACGGCCTCGGTTACCATCGTCCTTATGGCGGCCAGCCTGGTGACTCTTTCAAGCAAAAGCTCGTGATGCCTGAACCTCGTTGCCCTTTCCAAGATTGGGCGGCGTATAAGACTATTGAGGAGACCACCGCTGCCAGCAGTTTCCTCTTCTTCGGTCGGAGTCCTCTCACGTTCGGCATCAGCCTTGCCAACGCCATATACGCCTTCTGGGCCTTCACGGTTCTCATCTCAGGTATTTCACGGACTTGGCGGATTCTATCTCATCCTCGCCTAGTTTTAAGATCAGCCTTGTCAGGTTTCGCTTGCCGTTTTTTGCCCTCCAAGAGCCAGTCCCATGCTCTTCATGGTCTGGCTTACCTTCTCAATGGCCTACATAGCCCTCTCCTGTGGCAACTACGCTGACTAGGCACTTACAACCATTGCCAGGTCGTCGGCGTACGCGATGATGGCTGACCTGAATCCAAGGTTCTGTTCCACCACCTTATTGTAAAGGACATTCCATAGCGTTGGTCCTAGCACGGATCACTGCTGGACGCCGCATGTCATCACGGTGCGGGAAATGTCCGGGGTAAAGATTACTTTGTCCGCTAGGTACGAGGCTACAATCCTCATGATTCCTGGCTTATCCCATCTCAACCCAAATCAATTCAACCCAATAAGGGTTAAAGGTTTCGAGAGAAAAGTTTTCTAGAGCGTTATAACAATTTTGCCTTTTTCCTATCCTCACCACTGAATTCCTTAGAACCAACATAGCGATTTGCTTTTAGCAGCTGCTTCATTGTTTTTTGTTTTGAATTAAGTTGGCTGTTTACCTTGAAATGGGTTGGGCCTTTCCAGTGTTCTTTGCCTTAAGTTAAGTTGGGCCTCTCTACTGCTCTTAGCCTTGAATTAAATTGGCCTTCTTCCTTGCTTCTTGCCTTCAGTTGGGTGGGACTTCTCCATTGCTCTTTGCTTTGAGTTGAGTCGAACCTCTCCATTGTTCTTTGGCTTGAGTTGAGTTGGGTTTCTCGATTGCTTTTTGTCACGAATTGCGTTGAAGTTTTCCTTTGCCCTTTGGGTTACTACTAAGGTAGGGTTGATTAATTACGCTGTCACCATCAGAATTTTAAGGGACACCAGACATTTATATGCATTTACTAAGATTAACCTCACCTTCCTATGTATCTATAATTTTATTGTCGGAGAGCGTTGTCCTTGGACTCGTAAGCCAATGAAAGTGAATTACAATGCAAAAATATGTATACCCAAAATAAAAGAACGATATTGAGGATATTGAGGGTATATCAACTAGAGAAGATTCATACAAAGGAGGATGAGACATAGCAGCAGAGGACCTTTTTTTTAAAACGTTTCCTTAGGACTTATGGATTATCCCCTGGCATCTAAACGAGGGGTCTTCTTCCTTACACCGTCCCTTCATCTACACCGAGAATTTTAGAATTTGAATTTTCCTTCACAAAAAGGGGTTGGTGATTAGTTTTAAAAGTTAAATTAAGATTTAACAAAACTAAAAGAAAGGGAGGCAAGTTTGTTCAAGAAAGGGGTACGGCGAATATTTTAACAAAAAATACTTGACCAGTCGCGAAAAGGTTCAGTGAACCTTTTGATTTTTTGAAATCTTGCCGGAACCGCGACGTCTTATGTTCACGCTCAAGAGGCAAGAAGTCACTCCTCCTCAGTAATGTGCTCCTCTCTTTGGCCTTTTCTTCTGGTGGTCTGTCCAAAAAGACCATGGATGTAAATTAAGTTGCCTACTCTGTAGTTCATTTTGACCGTTCTAACGCTTTAAGGATTCTTTATCTTTAATGCTTAATCTTAATGCTCACTTATCTGAAGGAGAATCAGTATTGTGACTAGTCTATTTCCTTGCGTCCGTTATAAAAATTAAAAGCTGAAATTCATTCATTCATCAAAGTTGTACACTTGATGGCGCTGTTAAAATCTATTGGAACTGATTCTAGCGGTTTCATATCAACCAGAAATGCTCAGCGAATAAACCTTTAGTACAATGAGCTCTGTTCAGATGTCTAACCTGAAAGTCTAAATTTCTTTGTAGCCTTCACTCGACAGCAGGACCTGCTGGAGCAAATAAACGCCAATCTAGACATTTTCATGCCCAGAATGCTCGCCCTAGAACAGAGCGTCACTGAAGATCAACTGGCCGAGACGTGGGGCGATGTGAAGAAGGTTTTCTTCCCGGAGGATGGCATCAACGTGTCAAGTCCCAATTCAATTCAGCGGTTCATCGATGTGAGAACCTCTCCTTTCAGTGCTGCAAGCACCAATTAACTTCGACGTCTTTTTTTTTCTTTTTTGATAGTTGTACAGCGATCGCGCCTTCACTTACCCCGCGTACCAGACGGCGCTTTTGCACTCGCTAAAGGGCCACAAGCCAATCTGGTTTTACTATTTCGATTATCGGGGGAAACTCACCTACGGTGAATTATTTGCGGCGACCAATAGGACACTCGATTTTGACTGGGGGGTTTCACACTGTGATGATCTACTTTACTTGTTCCCGTCACCAAAGCTACTGCCAGAGCTTCCCGAAGAAGATTTAGAAATGAGCCGAATCATGATTTCTATTTTTACGACCTTCGCCAAATGCAGGCAAGTACGTCTTAGCGGCTTAGTTCCTCAAAAACTCTTGGATTTGAATTCATTTGCAGGAATCCGTCTCTGAGCGAGTTCTTGAGGCACAGGGAAGGTTGGAGTCCGATCCCGGATCTCAGCGCGAACGACGTCGCTGAGAACACCGACCTGCATCACCTGAAAATATCGGGGTCGCATCGAGGGGGCAACGGGTCTTCCGTTCGGTTGGAAATGGTGCGCGAGTTTTTGCCGGAGCGCATGTTTTTCTGGGAGAAGCAGCCCTTGTTTGAGAACATCAAGGGGTTGCACTGATCGTGCTGTGAATTGAATTGTTTGTGTCGTTACCATTGTTAATAAATTTACTTTATTTATGTACGTGTGTTCTTTGGGGGGGGGGGGGGGAGGCAATGTTAAAAACAAAGTTAAGAAAGCAAGGGAAAATGAAACGAGAAGTTTTCTCTATTGGTCGAAATTATTCGTGGATGTTTTGTATTTTGAAGACATTGTGAATGATACAACTTTATTAGTAAGTTGCCAATACACCTCTGAGACTATACTTTCTCTTCTTTCTTCTTCTTCTTCTTCTTCTTCTTCTTGGAAGTTTCAGTCTTCTTCTTCTTGCAAGTTCCAGTCCTTTTTCTTCTTCTTCTTGCAAGTTTCAGTCCTTCTTCTTCTTGCAAGTTTCAGCAGAGGTATGCAACCATAATGAAACCAATCCCTCTCTCTGAGCATTATATTTCTTCGATTCTTCAAAGGTCAAAACTGTCATCAATAATTGTAATAAATAAAGTATTGTTTGTATCCTACTAATCCCTTCGGTCGTGGGCCCATGTCTATTATACCCCTCCATTTCCACGACACTGTTGGTTACCATTGCTAGGGCGACAATCCGCACTACACTGACGTGTTTATTTTTTTTTTAATATTTAATAGGTAGGCAACCCAAGTAGCAACGTGTAAAATGTGCTTGCCTATACTTAAGAACTTTTAAAAATGATTCGATTCCTTAGTTTCACTTTTAACTTTAATCATTTTAGTTTCTTGCTATTAATGGATTAATAATGATGAGTCAAAAAAGTAAACGTGATTTTTCAAAATCTCAACCGATTGGGTTTTTGCGAATTTTTTTTATGATCAATGTACTCTTATCTCAACCGATAAAGAAAAGGATTACGTTCTTCCGCAAACAGATTAAAATCTCGTTTTCAATTATATTATTACTAATAATAATAATAATAACATAAAGAAAAAAGTGCAAGATTCCAAACAAAGTCGAATTGTTCATATTTACTACAAAATTGCAATCAAATCAAGAGGTGAGAGTTAATGAGAGAGAGTTCAAGGCGCAGTTAAATAATGAATGGATAAATTAATCAAAAAAAACTTTTTTATTATTATTAATAACGTCACGGCATCAGTTGAAGAGTTTCCAAGGTGAATCGCAATTAAAAAAAATGCATAGATTTTCATATTATAATTATGAACTAGTTAATTAAGAACGTAATAATAAAGGATGTAGAACGATAAATATGCGAGAGTCTAAGGATCCGTAAACAAGTTAATTAATAAAAGCTGGTCGATGGGGAAACCCATGCTAATTGTAAGTGTAAGAAATTTTTCCCTTTTTGCTTAGGTCGAGAACCCGCTATGTTTCTAAAGTATGGAACAAGTCGACGTTCTTCTTTTTCCTGTTCGTTCCGTTCCACTCTTCTCTCTTTCAGTCTCTTCTGGTCTTTCCCCATAATTTGTTTAATTTCCAATAATTTAATTCGCTATTCCACAAACGTCGTTTCATTTTTTGACGAATAATAAATAAGTAGATAAGAAAATATCATATGAACAGTTGAACAAAAATAAATCTAAAAGCAATCAACATCTGGTTCAGATCAGTCAGAATAAACTATATTATTATTTTCAAGCAAAGAAAGATTGCAAGGGCATGAGTGAAATCCCAAAAAAAAATTATGCAAATAGAATTCAAGCGAAGAAGAAGAAAGAGATGAACGAAAAAAACGACCGAGATTCTCCCTCGGATTGGTTGAAAATCAAAAGACTGACAAGAAGAAAACGAAGGAAGAAACTGCACAATAGTGAAAAATTATTTAACAATAAAAAGAAAATTAGAAGAAACTGAAACAAACAATGAAAGATAGGGTGAATGGAAAACAAAAGAATGGCGATGATTCCCTGGTGAAGTGTGAGAAAATAAAACAAAAGAATGAATGCCAATGAAATACGAAAAATCGATTCAACATAAACAGAAAGCAAAACTGAAAAAAGAATAATGAAATGCAAATGATTAAAAAAAAAACAAAATAAAACTCAAATGTAGAACAACGAAAAAACAAGTGAAAAATCGATTGTTATCGGTTGATTTGATAAACTCTGCAAACAAAAGAATAATCTACAAAAGAAACAAAAGAGACACTAAATTTATCAATCCTTGATTTATTTGCTTTTACATTTTTTTAAAAATTTTTATACGTTGCGTTTCCTTGAATTTAATTTTCTTTTTCTCGTATGTCATTGACGCTTCTTTTTTTGTTTAATGCAAGTTTTTTTCTTTATTTCCTCAGACTTCATCGGAGAATCCGTCGATGTCGTTTTGTTTTTCGTTCAACTTATTTGAATATAAATTTATTTCGGTCTCATTTCTTTTTCCTAATTTGATTGACGCTTTCTGTTTTCTTGTCGGTCTTTTGATTTTCAAACAATCAATACCAGGGGGAATTTCGGTGGTCGTTTTTAATTATTGACAATAGTCAATCGATTGTTTGCGTCATACAGAATTTTCGATTTTCGTTTCCTTGTTCGAGTAAAAAAAATATTTTGCATTTCTTTTTTACAAACGCAAAACAGAGAATGAAAACAAAAGACTATTTACTTGACGAGTTTTCCTCATCTTCATTTCCAGAAGAACGAAGAAAAATAAGTGTTTTATTATTTTTTATAGATTCAAAAAGAAAACAAAAAATAATCGCTTGTTTGCGTACGAAGGGATTTTCGATTTTCGTTTCATTGTTTGAACAACAAAATTAACAAAAATCGCCTATCTTTTGTATTTCTATTGTTAATAATCCAAGCAGACAACTGAAACAAAAGAAGATCGATTCGACGATTCACGATTTTTTTTTATTTTCATTTTCAGAAGAACGAAGCACAAACAAAAGTATTTTGTATTTTTTTTCAATGAAAAATTCAAAAAGAAAACAAAATCGTTTACGTACTACGAAAAGAAGGAACAAAAAACGTCGATCTCTTGCACGCTTCTTTTCCAAAACCAAGGCAGAAGCAAGAAATTTGATCGATTTGATAATTTTTCGATTTTTCCCATTTTCAACTTCGAAAGCACGAAAAAAATAATAAAAGCGAGAGTGCATCACAATCACGGTTTTGCATTTGTTATATTTTAATTTTTTGAAAATAAAAATAAACGAAAGTCGTTGTCTTTTGATTCGATCGGTATGTGATGCTTTTATTTTTTATTTTTTTTCGCCGAAAAACAGGAAATAAAATACGATTGGCCCCTTGTAAACAAGATAATTTAATTTTGTCGTTCGAAGGAAACTAACATAATCAAAAACAAAACTGAAACTAAAAACGATCAATTCTTATCTTCGAAAGAACAAAAAAAAAACAAAACCGCATCATAATCTCAATAACTTTTGTGTGCATTTGTTATATTTATTATAATTTATTTTTTAATAAAGACAATCGAAAGTCGATGTCATCTCTTGAATATATTGAATCTGAAACACGATCGGCGTGTGACGATTTTACTTTTTATTTTTGTTTTGTCGAAAGACAATATCGTTTTCGTCGTCGACGAAAGCAAAACAACAACAGAAAATAAAAGACGATCGGCTCCATGTGTACAAGAGAATTTACTAGTTTCGTTGTCTGGAGGAAACTAACACAAACAAAAGTCGTTCGATTTCATGATTTCACCTTTTAACGAAAATTATTTTTCAATTTCTTGTGTTTCTTTTTCTTTTGTAAATATTGCGATTGTAATTTATTTCTTTCATTTGCTTTTCCCTTCCGATTACGTTTTTCCAAAACTGTTAAAACTGTTCTTCTTCTTCATTTTTTTTCCTTTTCGACTGGGTTTCTCGAGTGTTCTTTTTTGTTTTTTCGTAGTTTACCATTTTTCAGGAATTAATAAGTTTCAGTTTGCTGTATTACTTTTTCCTTCATTATCTTTACGATCTTCATTTCTTTTTCTAACGCTCTTCTGAAATATTTTGTTTTCTCCATTTCAATTGGAGGTTTCGTGACTTCAAAAATATTTTTCATTTTTTCTGTTTTTGATTGCCAATTTTCAGAAATTCAATATTACGATCGTCATTTGCCATTCTTTTAGTTTTTTTTGTGAATTTCGAATCACTATTACTTCTACTTTTATTTTTTTTTAAATTTTATTATCTTAGTTTATTCATTTCGATTGAGTTTCTCGAACGTCATTTTTCATTTTTTGTTTTGGTCGTTTACTATTTTTCAGAAATTATTTTCAATATTTTGCGTTTCCTTTTCTTTCTCGTAAACGTTGCGATTGTGCTTTGTTTTCCTTTCTCTTCTTCTTTTCTTTGTGAGTTTTCGAGTTACCATTACAATTTGATATTTGTATTATCAATTTTCTTTTCGATTGTGCTTCTCGATCGTCTTTTGTTTTCTGTTTTTGATTGTTTACATTGTTCTTTCTTTGTTTCTTTTTCTTCTATAAATGTTGCGATTGTCATTTGTTTTTCCCTTGTCTTTATTTATGAGCATATTTCACTTTGAATTTGTTCGAGTTTGTCTCTTTTTCAATCTTTTTTTGCGATGATCACTTGTTTATCAACTGTTCCTGAGTTTGACATTCGTCCTTTAATATCACTTTTTGAAATGTTTAGGAAAATGTCTCTTAATAATTTTCTCTTATCTTTCTGAAGTTATTTCTATTTCTTTCGCAGACATTACGATCATCGTTTGTTTTCTTTCTCTTTTTCTTCTTTTCATTTTCAAGTTATCGTTTTTTTTTGCTCTTTTCCATTGAGATTACACTTTTCCAAAACTGTCAAAACTGTTCTTCTTTTTTCTTTCTATTTATGTCATCTATGTTTCTTCAGAAATTTTCTTTTTCTTTTCTCCATTTCGATTGGATTTTACGAGTCTACAAATTGCTTTTTTCTTGATCTCATTTTTCTAAAATGACCAACAATTCTTTTCTTTCTCATATCGACGTTTCAAAAATATAAAAAATCGATGGTGAAGTCAAGTATCGCACAATCCTTGTTAATAATGAAAGGTACACATTAATGAATCGAGGTGTGCTTTTAGATTTCCTTTTTCTATTATTCCAGCGCACCCTTTTCAACTTATTTTTTCATCTTTTTGTTCATTTTTTTCTTGTTCTTTAATTCTTTTTGATTTCGTATTATAGAATTAATTTATTATTATTATTATTATATGACATCATAATAGTTTCTTCATTTATATATTTGACATCTCGAGCTTTGAAAACTACCGAAAATCGACAGTGACATTGAAATTTCTCTGTTAGTAATGAAAGAACCACAGCGCCATCTTTTGATGCGTAGAGTTTTGACCTTCGATATTTTTTGCAGAGCGACCTCTAACGTATTTTTTAATATTCTCATTTCCCTATTTTTTGTTCCTCTTTCGTTGTTTTTTACTTGAATTCTTTTTGATCCTCATTACCAATTATTTTTTGTATTTCAATTGTGTTCTTGCAACGTTCCTTAGCTTTTCATTATTTTTTTTTAACACTCTACCGGGGAAATGACGATTTTCCTTAGTTCTCATTCATCATGTTCTTCGACTTATTCGATCAGGAATGATCTAAACTGATCAACAACTTCCTTTCTTCTGATATATTCAATTGGTCGAAATTTGAAAACTATAGAAAATCGATTGTGTATCACAGCGCTATCTCTTGATGATAAGCAGAGGTTTGCTCTTAGATTTCCTTATCTATTTTTACAGAGCCCCCTATAATTTATTACTAATTTCTTCATTCTTCTCTTTGTTCTTTACTTGAATTCTTTTATTTTGTTATATTGAATTAATTTTTTGTACTTCATTTAAATAAAAGGATCACAGCTCTATCTCATGGTGAGGAGTAGAGGTTTGCTTTTAGATTGTCTTTTTCATTTTTGCAGAGCGCCCTGTAACTTATTCCTCTTTTTTCTGTCCATCTTTTCATCGTTCTTAACTTGTATTCTTTGATTATCAAATTCTTTTTTATATTTCATTTGAATGAAAGGACCATTGCGCCATCTCTTGGTGAGGAGTAGAGGGTTTGCTCTTAGATTGCCTTCTTCATTTTTGCAGAACGCCCTATAACTTATTGCTAATTTTTCTGTTCATCTTTTCGTCGTTCTGTACTTGTATTCTTTGGTTTCTTAATATCGAATTCTTTTTTTTTATAATTCATTTGAATGAAAGGACCACTGCGCCATCTCGTGATGGGGAGTAGAAGTTTGCTGTTAGATTTTATTTTTCGTTTTTCAGAGCGTCCCATAACTTGTTCATCGTTTCTTCGCTTTTCTGTTCATCTTTTTTACTTGAATTCAAATCAAATTGTATTTTATTTCATGAAGGGATCATAGCGCCATCTCTTGATGGTTAGAGAAGGTTTGTTTCGAGATTTTTAAAAAATTTGTGGATAGCGCCCACTTACCTTACTTTTATTTAGCATCCTCATATCCGATATTTTTTCGATTTTGCAAAAATGTCTCTATTTTCCGATAAATCAAAAATAATGTTTAGTTTTATTTTCAATTGGAAGATAATAACACTCCTGAAGAGTAGATTTTATTTCATTTGTTTCTTAACTTTATTTTCCAGCGAATTAAAAATAAGTAGACAATAAAATACGTTTCGATAATAATGAAAGATCACAGCGCCATCTCTTGATGAGTAGAGCTCTTACATTTTATTTAAAACTAATTATGTCGCGCTTTCTCGAAAACTTTCCTTCTTGAATCGACATAGAAGGATTTATTACCCTTTTTATCGTGACTTTATCGTAATATACAATGTGATCAATAAAAACTGTCTGAAAAAAAAACTACTTTATATGAAGGATCAGATCAAATCAATGTTTAGGTCCGAGTTGCGTCAACTGTGTAACCTGAAATTAGCACTTGTGGATTTCTTGGGAAATTTAGTGAATTTTGTTTAACCCTTTATGTCCCTGTTCCCCCAAATTGCAATTTTAAGCTATTTTTATGCATTTTTGGCAAAGTTTGCCCTAAAGTGTAAGTAATTTTGTCTTCAAGAGTACCCTTTTTCTCAAGAACTTTTCCTTTTTGCGATTTTAAGGCATAAAAATTGACAACACTGGAGGCGAGAGCGCAGGCGTGTTCGGCCATGACACTTGTCCGCATTGAAGATTGTCGTTCATCATCAAATGTTACCAACACAAAACGAAAAAGGAACGTCAACGCCGAATGAAATTTTTGATCATTTTTTAAATTCGGTCCTGTCCTGATAAACTATTTATTCTACGTCGCAATACAATACGACGCTTCATGCCAATCGGCGCACCTAATCTAATCTAATCATTCGTATTAAGGTAAGTTTTTATTTAAAAAAAAAAAACTACGATTAAAGTTATGAAAAGGCTTAATGAGGCTGACGGTCATCGAAACGGAACAAGTGCCCCCGACGCAATGTGACGGCGTTTTGTGAAAACCGAGGTTAAACAGGTTTACGTTCCTCATCGACGCGAATAGCGTGAGAGTTTCGGGAAAAAAAAGGAGATGCCGCGCTTCAATCTGATTTAGTTTCGCGATGGACTTGGCGCGAAATCATTTTTGAGTGTGACCAAGACGTTTCGAGTGAGTTTGGAAGTGCTATGGATTACCAAGGGTGAGTTTTGCGCAATTTTGGACAAAGAATGCAAATCCGGTTCGCACCTCCTTTTACTCAAAGTTTTATTCTCCAATTGCTTCCGCGAGAGAAGACCTTAATTGCATATGAGTATGTAACTCTCTTTTTGTAATTGTTTAGATTTTAGGTGGTTCACCAGGTTCCTTTTTTGCTTCACGTAAAAAAAACTGATCATTTTGCAATATCTCAGATAATTCATGGCTTTTTTGACTTTGGCAAAGGAGGTTTCGTTGTGAAACTCAGAGTTTTGCAATCGACCGTCCTTGACAAAGACCTTCAGTATAAGCCATTTAGATAAAGTTCCTCATTTGGCAATTGTTCAAGTAGTTCACTCACGTATTTATTGTAACTGATATGCAGAGTGATTCAGAATTCACGCAAACCAAAACAAATATAACAATAATTACTTCGTGGTAAGATATAAGTCGGATGATTCTAGATTGCAATTATTTTGGCTGCGTTAAGTGAACGACCAACTTGCACAAAATTGTGAAGAGTCATGGGAGTTCCCCAAGCAGAGTGTATATTTTTAATCGATATCTGTTTCAGATTCAGTCATTTCTGAATCACTCTGTTGAAAACATCACACGGTTCGACATATTATATTATTCTACTTGTTCAAGTATCGCTTAATTTCCCCGTGATTGACTAAAAAGGTAGATTTTTACTACTGTTCAGATAGTTCATTCTGCAATAGTTGAAATTGTGATTGATTGTGAATTAATTAGATTTTTCACGTTGTTGAAACTGTCTCATCGGTTAGTGCCCGTTTTAAATGTAAACCTTAACTGTGAACCATTTAGATTAGGTTTTACGTTTCGCAATTGTTCACAGGTAGTTCATCAGTTTTGTCAGTTTCAAATTTAACTGCTTAACGTTTCAAGAAAGAGTTTTGCAGTTATTATCAGTTAGTTAGATCTTTGCAAATGTTCAATAGTTCAATTGTTCAAACAGTTCATCAACTTTGACACTCGAACTGCGTATGACAAGTAAAGTTACTTTATTTGGAACTGTTCCCAAATTTCATCAGATGCACGAGGCTTTAAATTAGAATGACTTAAGTAAGGTTCACATTGTGATTAACATTAATTAATAGTTCAGAGTTCTGTTGTTAACTACGACACATTCGAAACAGGTAAATAGATTTTTGCAACTGCTCAATAGTTCATTAGTTCAATTGTTCAAACAGTTCTTCAACTTAAAAACCGAGGATGACAAGTAAAGTTACTTTATTTGGAACTGGAACTCGGATTCAAATGACTTAAGGAAATTTTTACAATTGTTCAGATAGTTCAATTTGCAATAGTTCAGATTGTGATTAACTGTGATTTAACAAGATTTTTGAACTTGTTGGGAGTTATTATCTAGTATTTAATGCAAGCCTTAATTATGAACCATTTAGATTAAGCTTTATACGTTTTGTAGCTGTTCAGGCGGTTCATTAGTTGTGTCAGTTCCAAATTTAACTGTTTAACGGGTCAGAAAAAGAGAGAGTCTTGCAATTATTCTATTGTTTACTAAACATTCGAGTCAGTTAGGTAGAAACTGTTCAATACTCTATGAGTTTCAATGTTCAGACAGTTCATTCGATACGGTTAACAAAATACTATCAGAGTAACTATTGAACTTGAAAGACTTTAACTGCGAATGAAAGGTAAAGTTATTTTATTTGAAACAGTTCAAAAATTCATTGTGAACAACTTGGGTCAACTTGGTGAACTTTCTGAACAATTGCAAAATGAGCAATTGTTCAGAAAGTTCATTTATTATATTAAATAATGGAATAGAGGATTTTAACTACGCATGACAGTTTCCGGTGCTGTTCATATAATGAACGAAAGAACTTGATTTGACTTTTGCTGCTATTCAGGTTTTTCATCATTTTACAATTCAACTATGAATGAATTTGAAATTTTTCAACGATTAATGCCCGTCCTTTATTATAAATCGCTTAGAAAAAGTTCAGGTAGTTCAAAAATTATTTTAATTCAAAACTTTACCGGGTAATTTAACTGCGAATGGTTTAAAGAGAGTTTTGCCATTATGCCGTTAGTGTACCTATCAGTCGCCAGTTACGAAATCAGTTACATAAATTTTCGCAACTGTTCAGATAGTTCATTAGCCGCTATTTATCTTTGGTGTAAAAAACAATAAAATTATTCATTTTGTAATTGTTTAGACCAATTATCCAGGTGCTGTTAACAACTTAAAAGACTTTTAACTTCGAATGACAGACAAAAATCCTCTATTTGTAGCTGTTCACAAAATTCATCAGCTATAGAAGGCCTTAACTTCAACAGATTTAAAGTCAATAACTTTTTTTCAATTGTCATTTTGCAGTTATTCAGATTGTTCATCAATTCAAATGACTTACGTAGATTTTTGTATTTGTTCAGATAATTCATTAGCTATTGTTCACCCAACATTGTGAATAACCTTGTTCACGTTACTCATTTTGCAATTGTTCAGATGGCTCATCAGGGCAATCGCTGACATAAAAGACTCTAATCGCATTTGACTGATAAAGTTCTTTATGTATAGCTGTTCACAGTTCATCAACTTCAATTCATATGGTTCATTAATTCGAATGTTTTAAGCAGATTTTTGTAATTATTCGGATAATTCATTAGCTATTGTTCATATCTCATATAGAAGGCCTTCATTTTCAATAACTTTGATCAAGTTGTTCATTTTGCTATTGTTCAAATGGATCGTCAGATACTGTTGCTACAGCGTGCCTCAAATTCGTATAATTGAAGTAGTTTGTGAAACTGTCTTTGAAGGTCAAGGTGGGAAGTTGTAAAAAAGTAGCGAATGTTGTTATGTTGTACTCTCTGTTTACTCAAACTCAACCGAAAGTAATAAAATCAAAATCAAAAATCAAAATGGATGTCGATCGAACTGGAATTGATAATGAATCAAAAGAGAATTTAATTTATTTTTTACGGCGTTTAATAAGGAAAGAAAAATCAAAATAAATTTGAAGTTGACCTTAGAATTGAGTTGAGTTCGTTGATCGACTTTTCGTTATTAAATCGTTTTCCACGACCTTCGATTTTCATGCATTTTCCAGAAAAACAGTTAGTCTGAGACACCCCGTGCAATGATTACCAAAAATTATAAAAATAGATTTGAAAATCGAAATCGAAAGTTTTTATTGACCTTGATATTGAAATTGATTATCAAATTATTTTCTGCGAATTTCAATTCCTTGCCATTTCCAATAATACTGGTAGTCTGATGCACCCTATATAACAATAATAAAATATCAAAGTAAATTTAATGTACCTACAAAGTTAATCCTGATTAACCGTGCTTTCGGTTGACCTTGAAACTTAATTATTTATAGTTTTGGTTAACTTTTCGTTGTTAAATTTTTCTGCATTTTTCCATTGCTTTGTATATTAAATAAAAACTGACAGTCTGATGCAACCTGTACAATAAAAAATCAAAATGTATTGACTGTGATTACTCATACTTTCGGCTGACCTTGAAATTGATTGTGTTTAGTTAGTTTCTCGTTCTTAAATTGTTTTTCGCAACTTTCAATTACTTTGCACTTTGAAGAAAAATTTACCCTGTATAAACATAGTCATCAAAAATCAAAATTTATTGACCATTCAAATTTTTTTTTGTTTGAGGTCAACCGAAGGTAATACTTCCAATTACGTCCAATTATTTCAAGAAAAATAAATAGTCTAAGGCATCCTATATAAAATCAATAATATGGAAAATTAATCTTGATACCCATACATTCAGTTAACCTTGAAATTGTTTTTTTAAGTTAGTTTTTAATTTTTAAATTCTTTTCTCGCAACTGCCAATTACTTCGTATTTTCGTGTAAAATAGGTAGTCTGAGGCACCCCGTATAAGTCATCAAAAATTCAAATGTGTTTAACGTCCTAAATTTATTGAAATTTATTTATATTTAAATTGTTTTCTGCAACATCCAGTTATTTCGTATTTTCGAGAGAAATAAGTAATCTGAGGCACCCTGTATAATAAAGCATAAAATTCAAACGTGTTTAACGCCCAAAATCGATCCTGATTACCCAACATTTGGGTTGACCTTGAAATTTATTTATTTGTAGCCTTTCGTTTTTAAATAGTTTTCCGCAGTTTCCTGTTATTTCATATTTTCAAGAAAAGTACGTGAACCGAGGCATCCTGTATAAGTCATCAAAACTCCAAAAGTTTTAACGTTCAAAATTGATCCTGATTACCCATAGTTTGGATTGACCTTGAATTTTATTATTTTATTTATTTTCGTTCTTAAATAGCTTTCTGCAATTTCCAGTTATTTTGTATTTTCGAGAGAAATAGGTAATCTGAGGCACCCTGTATAATAAGGCATCAAAAATCAAAATGTTTTTCATTTCGGTTGACCTTAAAATTGATTTTTTTAGTTAAACTTTCGTTCTTAAATTGTTTTCTCGCAACTCCAATTACTTCGTATTTTTAAGAAAAAGAGGAAGTCTGAAGCACCTTGTATAAGTCATCAACAATCAAAATGTGTTTAACGCTCAAAATTGAGCCTTCGTTATTTCGTATTCCCGAGAGAAATAGGTAATCTGAGGCCCATGTATAATAGCCATCAAAAATCAAAATGTGTTTCATTTCGGTTGACCTTGAAGTTGATTTTTTTTTAGTTAAACTTTCGTTCTTAAATTGTTTTAAATATGTAGTCTGAGGCACCCTGTAAAAAAAAAACATCAAAAATTGAAATGTGTCTAACGCTCAAAATTGATCCTGATTACGCTTACATTCCATTGACCTTGACATTGATTTTTCTTTTTAGTTAACCTTCCGCTCTTAAATAGTTTTCTCGCAACTCCAATTACTTCGTATTTTTAAGAAAAAGAGGTAGTCTGAGGCACCCTATATAAGTCATCAATAATCAAAATGTGATTAACGCTTAAAATTGATTTTGATTACCCATAATTTAGGTTGACCTTGAAACTGAAGAAATTAAGCTTTCGTCCTTAAAATGTTCTCTGAAATCTTCAACAACTTTGCTTTTCTGAGGAAAATGGGATAGATTAATTGTTCTAAATTAGATCACGCACAATCAACCCAAATAAGGTTTCTAGAACAAACACAAACAAACAAATGCACTTATAAATAAGACAATAGATAATCGATTCCGAAAAATAAATAAACAAATACGGGGAGGTACACAATGATTAGACTCGAGCTTAAGATAACCCGTTCTGAAAAATTAGGTTATCTTCTTTAAACAGCTTGACACGACGACTTCAATAAAAGTAACCAATTTGTAGCAGCTCGTTTTATATGAAATTGAATTGTGTAATATGTCACCCGCCTCGTTTCTTTTTTGCTTCGGTAATTTTCCCCAATTACTGCAAACGGCTGGCACTCAATTTACGTTTATTTCTGATTATGTAACGTCGAATTAATTTGTTTGCCGCACTTGAAACTAAACGCTCGTAATTAGAAAATAAAAAATTATCTAATTTGCACGCGATCAAGATACATACACATAAAAGTAAAAATAAATCATCAAGATAAAGTCATAAAAATGTTAATTGCTTTTACGTGTTTGATGCTACGTAGTAGTTCAGTAATCGTAATTTTTTCTGCTTGGTTCTTTGTGTTTTATCACCTGCTTATTCATTGTGTTTAATTGATTTTGTGTGTTTAGAAATGAATTTAATTACTACTGCTTTACTATTTTCTATTTGATTTGAATCGTTAGATCTTATCATATGTGTCGCCTTCCGGAAAGAAAATAAGTGAAAATTTTAATATAAAGAGATGGAGATAGTAATTTTTTTTTAATTGAAGGGGGGGGCGGGCTAATCGCATGGGCCGGTCATGACACATTGCGTGAAGACCACAACACTCGAACTTGTATTTTCTCCTTTTTTTATTTACTGTTATCAAAGTGACAATTTTATTTTAAATTGATTTATTCAACTGTCAATACAATGTTTTTTTTTTGTAGATTAAAATAGTTTACCCAAAAACACAGCCGCGAACGTTTGTGTACACATCTACATACGAGGTTGAGTCAATAATTACTCGCAACGTACCATGCAATTTATTGAAAACAGGCCGGACTGGGCCATGAAATGTGCAAAGTTACGTCTTAGTTAATATTACTTAAGATTAAGATAATTTAATGTTAATGTCAAAACATCGCAATAAATACGCGAAGTGTTGTCTTTTACCTTCAAAACAAGTAGTCTATTAATCATACGTCTCGGTTGATTTAATCCACGGTTTTAAATATTCTGCACAACTGCTGGTAGTTGCAGGGCCTTCTCCTGGCACTACTCGAGTTACATCAAAACTGTCGTTTAATTTAATCTTCTGCACTCTGTAAGGTCTTAAAAATTTTCCTCTCAACTTCCTTCCTGGTCCACACTGGGTTCGTTTTATCGCTACAAGGTCACCAATCTTATATTTAGTAGCAGTTCGTCGTCGCAAATTGTATCTTCGTTTGTTTTCTTCTTGGATTTTTAGAATATGTTGTTTAGCTTGTTGTCGTAATTGTTCACTATCATGATGGAAATTCCACTGAAAATCTTTTAGTCTTAAGTCGTCTTTCTCTCTCATCTTTATCCCAATAAGAAGTTCAAAGGGATAGCTCTGCGATAAGTGAAATTAAGAATTCGTTGAAGTTTACTCATATGTTGATACCACTTCTTTAACGCATATTTTGTAAGTAGTGAAATAATGCTTCGATTTAGGCGTGTAATCTATTCGTTGGCTCTTGGAAGTCCAGTAGTTACCATAATATATCTAATTCCTTCTTTTTTTAGTTCCCATAAATTCCCCAAGCTCGTAGAGCTTGTCGGGGAGAAGGGCAGTTGGCGGCTGCGGCCGACTTGATGTTATAATTTCTCTTTCGGCATTCGCCTTACAAACTGGGGAAACGCAGAAAACCCAGTTCGAAGGAGCTGCCATGAATCCGAGTCATGAGAATTCTATCTCCCACATAGAACCCACATGCACCAAGAGAGGATTCGAACCTACGCCTAAATAATTGACCGCCAAGCGTCAAGTTCGTTGTCAGCGGACTGAACCACTCGGCTACCAATTACCTTTGTTACAATAATCTCGAAATTGATGTTGTTCCTCTATCTGAGATTATCTGGACAGGATTTCTGAACGTTTGTCTCTGAAATTCCAACTTTGCAATAACTTCTCTGCTAGTAGTCGACTTTAGAGGATATAACCAGGTACATTTTGTGAAAGCGTCTATTATTGCTAAAATTGTGATTGTAGCTTTTATGTGTTGATTCCAATGGTTCAAGATGATTCATATGGTGAGTATGTAAAGGAAGATCAGTCTTTGGTAACGGCTCTAGGAATCCCTCTTGCTTTCTAGATTTTCTATTGGCTAAAATGCACGGAATACAATTATGTATGTATTTCTCAACTTCACTCTTCAGTTCTGGTATATAATAGTCCTTTTTAATTTCATCCTCTGTTCGCTTTGCAGCAAAATGTCATTTTTGGTGGATCATCCGTATCACTTCATTTTGCATCAATTTTGGTACTACCAGTAATTCATCTCCGTCTTTAAATTTGTAAAGTATCTTTCCTCGTAAAGAAAAGTTATCGTAAGGGCCACGTTTAATCAGTTTTTTTGTTTAGCTTCATGTGAATGTCTGCACCAGACTTTCTTTAGAGCTTTCTTCAGTGTATCCCAACTTTTAATTACACCTTCATTTTGGACAAATAGTTTCCCAACACCTGTTAACGATTTCTTTGCGAATATTAACTTCTGCAAGTCGTTCCAGTCGAAAAGACCAGCGATGCCTTCAAAATCAGTTACCCACCTTTCCACAGAGTAGGAGTCACCTCTATTAAATAATTGAACTGAATCTTTAATGTCCTTGAAACTTAAGGCGAATCTAACTGAACTTTTGCTTGTTTGTGCAGTGTGACCTTGAACTCTGGTACTCGTTGCATTGCCATCATCGGATCTCACATCGGTTTTCTCCTCTTCATCGTCAGTAGGATCTTTTTCTTCTTCGTCTTCACCATCTTCTTCGTCTATGTCGCCGTCATGTGGTATTAACGAATTAATATCCATTAACCCTTTGATAATGGCTTGCCTGAGTTGCTCTTTTGTTCCTGTGTACGTTAAACCCAAAATGTTGCACATCGCAGTTAGATCACCGACCGAAAAACAAGTTGCAAACTCTAATTTCGCTTTATGCTCGTCTGAATTTTCTTCGAACGTAAATCCGGCAAATTCACGTATTTTTTGGCGACTCCATCTCCATCTCCATCTCCTTCAAATATAAGTTTATAGTTGGTGTTTCTTAACTTCTTGCAAAAAATGAAACCAGTGAAAGTTTACGTTAAAAGTGATGTAATGAAGCAGTTTTTATATAACAAATATTAGAGATAATAAAGGTTTTTGGCGAATGATGAAACAGTTTGATAGTCCCTGGTTTAGTTTTATGACGTAATTACGTACTCTGAGAAATTTGCTGTTGTCAGCATCGGCTGTTTAAATGGTTAGTTGTCAGCTGTATTTTGTCGCGTTGAAAACATGGCGGAATTTTCCAACACTGTTCTTGTGGACATGATTTTAATTCAGGGTGAATGTGGTCAAAATGCGTTGGCTGCAAGACGTTTCTATCCACGGCGTTACGACGAATCAGTATTTAGAAGGGATGCAGTGTGGGTAGAAAAGTTTTTTTACCGAAAAATTATCTCGAGTTTACTATGCACTGAGCTCACTATTCAACCAATTGGAAAAAGAGTAAGTGGGTGAGTTTATACCGGACACAATTGGTTTCACCGATTTACCTGCCTTGTGTATTTTGGGAAGGACGTACAATTTGGGTACAATGGGGATACATACATTAATCTTAAATTTATTTTGTTTGGTAATAAGATTGGGACATTCTTTAGTCGTGTCTTTGATAGCTTTAATTAACTGTGGCATACTGGATAAGTATATAAAGCATAAATATGTAAGCATATAAAACTATGGAGATAATGTTTTTTTGGTATATGTCAGCTGTGTTACGGTCCTATTACGGTCAGGCCTAGTTAGCGGAATAGTTAATTTATAGGCATCTTGACGCACGGTTGTAAATTCTGATGTTACCATTTTCTTGGCCTCCCAGCGAATATTAATTTGCATAAAAAAGATCATTTTTATTCTTCGGGGTTAGCTGATAACTGCGTCATGCTTTACTTACAAACGTTGCGTTGTATTTCTTAGGCAGTTTCATAATATGATTTTACGAGAAATTTTTAATTTTTATTTTTACCGTAAACTCTTACTCGTTTTATTTTATTGGGTACTATTACAGTCATCCTGTAACTTCAATCAGAATTTTCCTTTTGTCTCTAAAGTTTTTGCATTTGTATTAAAAAATGAACGTCAATCAATTCTCTGGCAAATGTATTTTTAGTATACCAACAAAAATGTCACCCTACTCTGAATCTAGAAAGATCGTGAACGGATATTAGCTGACATTACATAGTTACGTGCGCAACTGTTGCGCAGTTTTGTTTTAGTAGTCTATAAAACGCCGGTTTCTGACCGCATAATTTTGTATGCACAAAAATCAGAAACATTATGGATTTTCAACACATTTTTACTTAAATTCTACTCATCTTTGCCATTATTTTAATACATTTATATCAAAACACGTTTTTTATCAATTTTGCTCGTACAAACCAAAAATCAACATAAAAATTCAAGTTTTGTGTCACCACTAAACTGTGAACCACTAAAAATAGACATATTTTCTAAATTTAGTGCTGTTTATACTCATTTACCTCAAAACGCTCATTTTCACTCATTCAAACCTCAAAATTACATGAAAAATTCAATTTTTGAAATACCACGAAATCGTGAACCTCTAAAAATAACTATATTTTCTAGTTTTACTGCTGTTTTTACTAATTTCTATCACTAATTTATTCATGAAAAATCATTAATAAATATTGTTTGTTTATCAATTTTTTGAGGGTGATCCTCAAGTCCACCCCAGAGGGTATCTGCTATAGACCCCTTCAAATATTCAAACTTTATTTTATCATCACCAACATGTCTTTGTGAACGTAAACATGTATATAGAACCACAGATAATAGAACTAGACAGATGGCTCATCAAATGCTTTAAATTTGACGCTCCAATTTGGAGACAAACTCGCTGTTAGTTTGAAGGCAGCGCACCAAATATGTGGTGGCGCTACTATTACACTAGCAGAGTGGAAAACCGAAACCTGTAAATATAAGTAATATTTAAACAAACTCTATAACTAAGACGTGTGATGCAAAGTTTAAAAGGAGAATTAACAGCATATTATAATCGTACGTCACATTATCGGATCCTGGCCCCATTTTAAAAGTATTTCTCTATTACTTCAAAGAGACATCTAGCGATAGGTGAGCCAATTGAGATTTGGAATTAGCAAATGGTTTGTGACAAATGTTCGATTTTAGAATTTGTGCATACAAGTGACATCTATCGTGCATTTAACAAATATTTTTAGAGCGTCCATTTGTTCCTATCTCGTTGGTTATCTGGAGAGATCTATTATCTGTGACAGAACGTAACGTCAAACGTAACGTAAACACAAAAACGTAATAATTCTAGTAATATAATGCCCAGTGTCAAAATTATAAATGTGTGTTAATAATCAAATTTCAATAAGCGTTAATTATTCAGATCAATTGTACAGATTTCGGTTAAAAAAGGTACATACGTATAGATTCGTTGATTCTAAATCATATTTTTATACTTCAGACATCATCTTGAGAGAAATTACGCACCAATATCTTATTACATATACGTAAATTGACAATATAGAAACACATGAGAAAGCCAATGACATTTGTCAAAGTCGAATGTGTTACTACAAGAAAGCTCTACGGTTTGGTCAAATAAAGCTCATTTTTGAATAGAAAATACCTATTAAGATATGAAGGACTAATACTATTTTAATGTCCAGGATTGAGTGTTGACCAGCGTAAGGTGTGGACGTGCTACGCGCGGCGATAATCAAACTCGTAATTTACGAGAGTTATCACGTGAAAACACATCCTAAATCTAATTGAAAGGGAATTTTGAAAGTGAACTTCATAGTTTCAAATCAAAGCCTTGTATATAATAGAAGTAGGAATAGAGTTTAGAGTTTAGTGAGAATACGGTAATTGCGGAGAGCTGCAAGGAATTTTACAGCGCGCGGGTGAAACGAATGCGTGTATCGACACTGGAATCTCCGAGGGGTCGACCCGGATATCAGTGCCGAATTTTTGTGATTGCAAAAACTGGTCAGTCAGTAACTTTGTTAAAAATAAAAATAACTGCGGAATGCACAGCGGTGAAATGGATAGAAGTGAGGAAGGAGACTCTACAGATGAAAGCAAAAGAAAAAGGTCATATGAAATTTTTGCGACCAGCAAAAAAACAAAGAGATCGCCAGATGAAGATTTAAACACCAAAATAAACAAATTAACCAAAATGATGGAAGATATGAGAACTGAAATGAAAATGGCAAGGCAAGAACAAGGGGAAATCAAGCAAGAAATCACGAAATTAAGGAAGGAAGGAAATATCTGAGTTAAAATATAGAGAAGAAGGAAACGAAGCAAAGAAGGATTTAAACGCCAAGGTTGGAAACGAACAGATTTACAAGCATGTTACGGGAGGAGAAAGCAAACATCAACATAGTAATGATAATGGGAAAAGGATAATAGAATTTGCAGAAGAAAAGCAAATGAAGATCGTAAGTACCAAATTCAAAAGAAAGGACATACACAAAGTAACATGGACCTCATCAAACGGACAACATACCAATCAAATTGACCACGTACTAATAGATGAATGCCACAAAAATCTGATGACTAATGTGAAAACATGTAGAGGTGCAGATATCAACTCGGACCATTTTTTTGGTCAAAACTAACTTAAAGGTGAGAAAACAAATAATGTTAAAGAAACGACAAAGGAGGAAAGCAAAATCAAGTTTAAAGGAATTTCACCAGCCAGACGTACACTTTAAATATAGGAAAGCAATAGGTATTGTGAGCAGAGAAAGTTTCAAGGAACACGATCATGTAGAAGAGAATTGGGAGAGGATAGAACAAATAATGAAAGAAGCAACAAGAAAGTCAAGCCTAAACAAGAAGACAAATGAGAGGAGGAGTTGGTTCGATGAAGAATGTAAAAAAGGAATTGAAAAAAGAAATATGTTGAGGATTAAAGCGCTACAAACAAAAGAAGTTGAAGACCGTATCAAGAGCAAAGGAGAAAGGTAAAGAAGGATTGCAGAAGGAAGAAAAGAGAAGAAAAAGAAAGACAAATAGAAAGAATAGGGGAGTATTTCCAACGAAAAGAAATTAGAAATTTTTATAGGGAGGTAAAAAATGAAAAGAAGAGCTATCCAAACCGAACAATATACATTAAAGATAAAGAAGGGAATTTAATAGGAAAATAAGAGAAAGGTGGAGAGAATATTTTAGTGAAATCCTAAGTGACGAGATAGAAAACAACGAAGATGACATGTTGGTAGTAAGGAATGTTGGATAATAAACTGTATTAGAAAAACCCACAATAGAAGAGTTAGAAGCAGTAATAAAAGATCTAAAGAATAATAAAAGCGCGGGTAGGAACGGTATAGTAGCAGAGAACTTAAAATATGGGGGAACATGGTTAAAAGAAAAATTTCATCACCTAGTAGGAAGAATTTGGGACCAAGAGAAAATGCCTAAAAGTTGGGAAGAAGCTACAATTACACCGATATATAAAAAAAGGCGATATAACAGACTGTAATAACTACCGAGGAATCTCTCTCCCGGACGTGTCGTATAAAGTTATGGCAACCCTGATAAAGCGAAGATTAGAAGCAACAGTAGAAGCCCAACTCGGAGAATATCAGGCGGGATTTAGGAAGGGAAGGGCAACAACAGATCAGATTTTTACAATGAAAGAAATACTTCTCACTTGTTATGAGTATAAAATCCATGTAGAACACTTGTAATGGTGAAACTCATTCTGAGATTATTACTAATTTAAAAATATACTTAGATGTGATCATCAACCTCTTAAAAATAATTTGACTTTAAACAAATCATTCTTTTTATAATACCCTCAATACATAGATTATTCCTTCTTACCTATCATGGAAAAGCCAATTCAAGGAAATCCAGTTTATTTTGTTCGCTTGTAAATCTTACTGTTACAATCTGTTGCCCATACACCATTAATCTAACTATATTGTTGGGCTCATCATCTCCGTTTAACCAGACGCAATCCATTATACGAAAATAGTTGGGCAACTGAAGATTTAGATAAGCAATTTTAATTTCTTTATCTTTTATTTCGAGTTCGGCCTCCCTTTCCTGTCCGTCGTTTATTTTAACAATTATGAAGCATATCTTTCTAGCATCTGTCGTTTTTCGTCGAAATTTCATTTTCACAGAATATTTTTACAAAATCCTTAACAAAAACTACGTTTTTATATATAAAAATTGTGGAAAAAAGTCGTTGAGTGAAAAATATACGATGCAGCCCATAACACCCTAGTAGCAGTACCTAGTACGTCAATACTCAATAGGTAAAAGATAAAACTACCTATAAGAAGATACCCATTTTATCAAACTAAAATAGAAATTATGAATAATATTATTTTTATATTCATCTTCAGTATTTCTACCAACTGCTTTCAATCTGTTTTTATATTCTCTAAAGGATTTGTAATCACATAATTTTGTTGGAAAACAAATACCATTTTTATTAATTGTATAAAATCCAGTTTTACTATAATTCTTTAGACATTCATTAATTGTTTTATCATCAAGAGTAATATAATTTTCTAAATCATTTATTATACTTTTATGAATAATTATTTCACTATAACTTGATTTTATTCCAGCTGGTATAAATGTACTAGTTTGTTGAATATATATTACATGCTGCTGTCTATGTCTTCCTTCTGTAAATAATTTTTTTGCTAAATCTGTTTTACCATTTTTCTTATGTGCATCATCAAATATATTAAGACTACTTGTTCTCAATTCATTTGGAATACTATCTTTTTCGTATCTATATATATTAAAATAAATAAAAGCTTCATTACATAATTTTTTAATTACTTGAACATCTTTTTCCAATTCATTTCCATTAGGTAAAAAATAATTTATTTCTGAAATAGATTTTCTTTCCATACCAAATATCATTTCTTGAGCAATTGTTGACTTACCAGATCCAGATGGACCTATAATTATTATTCTTTTTGTTTGTGATAATAATACACCACCCATTTTTCTTTCGATTAATGATCTCAATCCAAAATTTATATTATCGTTATTATCAAATAAGTTTTTCTTTGGTCTACCACTATTAGTCATAATTAGTATTAATTAGTATTTATTAATAATTAAACGTCTGCGACTGAGAAGCAAAGCGTTGAAGAAGACGGAGTGATAAATCGCGACTTCGAATTAAATATATAAAAATATATTTATAATAAGTATGAGTAATGTTAGTGTTAGATATTATACACATTTACCAAAGTCGAGTAATTCAAATATATCAATAAATAAATCAATAGCAAAATCATTAAAAAATATAATAAGTACAAAAGATCAATGGACTACAATAAATGACGCAAAAAATTATTATAAAATAAATTTAGCAACCGAATATTTAAATAGACTATCTAAAGAAAATATTTCAAAAAGAAAATTTGTAAAAGAGAAAAAAATATCACAAAAAACTTTAGATTCTGCACTAATATTAATTAAACAAGATCCAAAAATTAAATCATCACAACTAAATCAAAATACTGATCTATCTATTGATAGACAGAGCGATAAATCGCGACTTGTCGTCTGATACATCCACAAGTTCTCATTCCCATAGAAAATCAAATGAGGATGGGTCGCATTCGTCCGTAGTTGCCCGTAAAAAAACGCAAAAGAAATCAAATAAAGAAGGATTGGTAAATATTAAAACTACTAAAAAATATAATAATTTAGATGAAGAAGCAAAAGATTTAATTAATAATGCTATGAAAAATTTATAATATAAATGGACTTAATATCTTATATACCTAAAGATGAGCAAAATAAATGGAATGAAGATGTAAAACCTATTATAAATGAAATTAATAAAATAGAAGATGCAGCAAAAATAGTTGGATTTAAACAAGAAGTTATTGATAAGTACATAGCTAGAAAAACTGCTAATTATTTATTTGAGAATTTACTTATTACAGATTGTGAATTAGAATATGCAAATAATAAAATGAATGAATTAGAATATAAGTTGGACAACTACAATAACTATGATCCTAAAAAATTAACTGAATTAAGAAATAAAACAGTTGTAATACCATCAAATATAAATGAGGCTAGGGAACGATCCATAAAAATATTTGAAAGAAACGCTAGAAAAATGAAATCTATAAATGCAAAATATAAGTAGTCAAATAATTAAAACAATAAAATTATTTAATGAAGAGTATCCTAAATTTCGAAACAAATTTTTATCACTTATTAGAGAAGTAAGTAAATTGAAATATATAATATTTATTCTTCTTGTAATACTTTTTTATTACTATGATTATTTTAAATAATTATTTAATCTCATTCTGTAATATTTTAATTCTTTTACACATCCTTCTAATTCTTCTCTAATCTGTTGTTTCTTTTCTACTTTTGCTATTGATAATTTAATATTTGTTTTATAATAATTTTCTAATACTGTTTTATAATTTTTTAATTCCTTTATTATCGGTTTAAACTTATTATATTTATATGATTTTAATTCTTCAATCAATTTTTTATTTTCATCTACTGTAATAATGTCATCATCTAAAATTCTTTTCAAAATATTTGAATTTTGTAATTTTATAGAATCTATTATTTCATTCGCCTTTGATGTATCACAAATATATGGTGCAGATGGTAAATCAATACTAAAATATTCAACTGGATTATAATTTGAATTTTCATTGATTGTAATATTTTTCTAAATTATTACATTCTTATTTACATAACCAGCATAACCATTATTTTCAATACCATTTTTATTAAATATTGTATAATACTCATTTGAAAATAAATTTAATAGGTAATTATAATAATAATTAATTTAATTTCCAATCAATATATTTAAAAAATTTTTATTTATATTAATTTTTACAAGACAAACATTTCCATATACATATATATGTTCTTTAAATATATTTATTTGCTTATTAATATGAAATATTGAATATAAATTTTGTACATCTAATCTAGAAAAAATATCATTGTATTTCATATATTTTATTCCTGAATTAATAATATTATTATTGAATATTAATAAAAGTAAATTATTAGTAAATTAGTAAAAAAACAGCAGTAAAACTAGAAAATATAGTTATTTTTAGAGGTTCACGATTTCGTGGTATTTCAAAAATTGAATTTTTCATGTAATTTTGAGGTTTGAATGAGTGAAAATGAGCGTTTTGAGGTAAATGAGTATAAACAGCACTAAATTTAGAAAATATGTCTATTTTTAGTGGTTCACAGTTTAGTGGTGACACAAAACTTGAATTTTTATGTTGATTTTTGATTTGTACGAGCAAAATTGATAAAAAACGTGTTTTGATATAAATGTATTAAAATAATGGCAATGATGAGTAGAATTTAAGTAAAAATGTATTGAAAATCCATAATATTTCTGAATTTTGTGCGTACAAAATTATGCGGTCAGAAACCGGCGTTTTATAGACTACTAAAACAAAACTGCGCAACAGTTGCGCACGTAACTATGTAATGTCAGCTAATATCCGTTCACGATCTTTCTAGATTCAGAGTAGGGTGACATTTTTGTTGGTATCACTAAAAATACATTTGCCAGAAAATTGATTGACGTTCATTTTTTAATACAAATGCAAAAACTTTAGAGACAAAAGGAAAATTCTGATTGAAGTTACAGGATGACTGTAATAGTAACCAATAAAATAAAACGAGTAAGAGTTTACGGTAAAAATAAAAATTAAAAATTTCTCGTAAAATCATATTATGAAACTGCCTAAGAAATACAACGCAACGTTTGTAAATAAAGCATGACGCAATTATCAGCTAGCCCCGAAGAATAAAAATGATCTTTTTTATGCAAATCAATATTCGCTGGGAGACCAAGAAAATGATAACATCAGAATTTACAACCGTGCGTCAAGATGCCTATAAATTAACTATTCCGCTAACTAGGCCTGACCGTAATAGGACCGTAACACAGCTGACATATACCAAAAAAACATTATGTCCATAGTTTTATATGCTTACATACTTATGCTTTATATACTTATCCAGTATGCCACAGTTAATTAAAGCTACCAAAGACACGACTAAAGAATGTCCCAATCTTATTACCAAACAAAATAAATTTAAGATTAATGTATGTATCCCCATTGTACCCAAATTGTACGTCCTTCCCAAAATACACAAGGCAGGTAAATCGGTGGAACCAATCGTGTCTGGTATAAACTCACCCACTTACTCTTTTTCCAATTGGTTGAATAGTGAGCTCAAACTGTTTCATCATTCGCCAAAAATCTTTATTATCTCTGATATTTATTAATCAATTGTTATATAAAAACTGCTTCATTACATCACTTTTAACGTAAACTTTCACCGGTATCATTTTTTGCAAGAAGTTAAGAAACACCAACTATAAACTTATATATATACACGTAATCGCCAAAAAATACGTGAATTTGCCGGATTTACGTTCGAAGAAAATTCAGACGAGCATAAAGCGAAATTAGAGTTTGCAACTTGTTTTTCGGTCGGTGATCTAACTGCGATGTGCAACATTTTGGGTTTAACGTACACAGGAACAAAAGAGCAACTCAGGCAAGCCATTATCAAAAGGTTAATGGATATTAATTCGTTAATACCACATGACGGCGACATAGACGAAGAAGATGGTGAAGACGAAGAAGATGGTGAAGACGAAGAAGAAAAAGATCCTACTGACGATGAAGAAGAGAAAACCGATGTGAGATCCGATGATGGCAATGCAATGAGTACCAGAGTTCAAGGTCACACTGCACAAACAAACAAAAGTTCAGTTAGATTTGCCTTAAATTTCAAGGACATTGAAGATTCAGTTCAATTATAAATAGAGGTGACTCCTACTCTGTGGAAAAGTGGGTAGCTGATTTTGAAGGCATCGCAGGTCTTTTCGACTGGAACGACTTGCAGAAGTTAATATTCGCAAAGAAATCGTTAACAGGTGTTGGGAAACTATTTGTCCAAAATGAAGGTGTAATTAAAAGTTGGGATACACTGAAGAAAGCTCTAAAGAAACTCTGGTGCAGACATTCACATGATGCTAAACAAAAAAACTGATTAAACGTGGCCCTTACGATAACTTTTCTTTACGAGGAAAGATACTTTATAAATTTAAAGACGGAGATGAATTACTGGTAGTACCAAAAGTGATGCAAAATGAAGTGATGCGGATGATCCACCAAAAAGGGCATTTTGCTGCAAAGCGAACAGAGGATGAAATTAAAAAGGACTATTATATACCAGAACTGAGGAGTGAAGTTGAGAAATACATAGCTAATTGTATTCCGTGCATATTAGCCAATAGAAAATCTAGAAAGCAAGAGGGATTCCTAAATCCGTTACCAAAGACTGATCTTCCTTTACATACTTACCATATGGATCATCTTGAACCATTGGAATCAACACATAAAAGCTACAATCACATTTTAGCAATAATAGACGCTTTCACAAAATTTACCTGGTTATATCCTCTAAAGTCGACTACTAGCAGAGAAGTTATTGCAAAGTTGGAATTTCAGAGACAAACGTTCGGAAATCCTGTCCAGACAATCTCAGATAGAGGAACAACATGAATTTCGAGATTATTGTAACAAAGGTAATTGGTAGCCGAGTGGTTTAGTCCGCTGGCAACGGACTTGACGCTTGGCGGTCAATTATTTAGGCGTAGGTTCGAATCCTCTCCTGGTGCATGTGGGTTCTATGTGGGAGATAGAATTCTCATGACTCGGACCGTGTTCGGATTCATGGCGGCTCCTTCGAACTGGGTTTTCTGCGTATCCCCAATTTGTAAGGCGAATGCCGAAAGAGAAATTATAGCATCAAGTCGGCCGCAGCCGCCAACTGCCCTTCTCCCCGACAAGCTCTACGAGCTTAGGGAATTTATGGGAAGTAAAAAAAGAAGGAATTAGACATATTATGGTAACTACTGGACTTCTAAGAGCCAACGAATAGATTACACGCCTAAATCGAAGCATTATCTCACTTCTTACAAAATATGCGTTAAAGAATTCTGCAAAGTGGTATCAACATATGAGTAAACTTCAACGAATTCTTAATTTCACTTATCACAGAGCTATCCCTTTGAACTTCTTATTGGGATAAAGATGAGAGAGAAAGACGACTTAAGACTAAAAGATTTTCAGTGGAATTTCCATCATGATAGTGAACAATTACGACAACAAGCTAAACAACATATTCTAAAAATCCAAGAAGAAAACAAACGAGGATACAATTTGCGACGACGAACTGCTACTAAATATAAGATTGGTGACCTTGTAGCGATAAAACGAACCCAGTGTGGACCAGGAAGGAAGTTGAGAGGAAAATTTTTAAGACCTTACAGAGTGCAGAAGATTAAATTAAACGACAGTTATGATGTAACTCGAGTAGTGCCAGGAGAAGGACCTGCAACTACTGCAAAATCGCTGGTTTTCTTTCATAAGCATTTCCTACAGTATTTATGAGTAAATTCCAAAATGACGTAAGAGAAGATAATCAGTATTTTCCAAGAATTTGGTTGCGTTATGTTGATGACATCTATTTTCGCGGCTCTAATTTTCTTTAGTAAATAGATTACTCTCATTTCCCGATGTGATAAAGAACTTAAATATATTAAGAATGTTGCAGTTCATAATGGTTTTACTCCCCAAATAGATAATATAATTAGGAAGATTAGCTACAGGAAACAAGTTCAAAATGCTAGCGCTTAACATCAACTTCATTTCTAGGAAAATTTGTTAAAATGCCTTTCGATACGTTTTGCACTAAAGCTTTAAATCACATTTTTAAAACTCAAAACTTGCGATTAGGTTTTTCCACTAACAATACCATAAAGAATTTATTGGGAAACCCGAAAGATTAAAGTTGAGCAAAAATCTGGAATTTATTAAATTAAATGTAATGAATGTGCTAATAAATATATTGGACAAACAAAAATAAATATATTAACACGTTTTAAAGAACATTTAGGTTACTATAGGTATAATAGGTTTGAGAAATCAAGTGTTGTCCAACATATCTACAATGCTGGACACAGTATTATTAAGGATTATTTAAAACGCATTAAGGCGGTATCAAATAACAGGGAATTAAATGCTTACGAAAGTATTTTTCTTCGAAAAAATAAAAGCAATTTAATGGATTCAGATAATGGACCAATACCTAGTTTCGTATTATTTGATTTACTCTAATTTGCAGGTTGTTTTTTGACGGTCCACATTTAGAAATATACGAATAACTTTTTCTATAAGTCAAAAACGGCAGCAATATGTCGATTTTGTTAGGTCAAAAATTAATCGCGACCTAAATTATATATAAAAGGGTGTTAGAAACAATTAAACTCATTTGCACTGGATATGTGATAAGTAGAGGATTCTCCGAGATAAACTTCCCGAAGTGCTCTTAACTTGTGGTGTGTGGGTGTGATCTGCTCTAATCTGTAAGTTGTTTTTTGACGATGTTTATTTTTTAGAAAATCACACGTCCATTACATACCTCATCGAATTTATGCAAGTAATTTATTACAGATTTAAATAAACGTATCATTTAAAGCATTCCGGAAATCAATAAATACTATCGTATGTAAATATATGTCGTAATTTTAAGGAATTCATTTGATTGCGAAACTTAATGTGTTTGCTTCTCGGCGCAAAAATAGCACAAACCACGTGCATTAATTAAACGCTTTTTTTTGCGGCACATAATAAACAAGAAAGATCCTCAGAGTCTACCTCAAGCAGAATTTTTTTATCGCCTCCGCGTTGCGCAAGAAAATCCTCACAATCGCCCGAATAAGACATAATCATTGACCTTATCACTTTTAAACAATTCTGTGACGTCATTTGGTCCATCAATTAAACAGCGTCAGTCACATTTATTATTAAAGTCGACAATTTCGTTTTACAGAAGACGGACTAAATCCAGGAGCTGTGCCAACCGCGTTTTCTGGATTATTGTGATGACCATCACCGCGATCGTCTTGATCCTGCTCAGTAAGCTGTTCTTTTGCTCGGGAATTCCCAGTAAGTTCTTTTTTTTTTGAAATTTTAATTTCATTAAATTAAATTAATTGATTGGAAACCCCAGATTACCGTGATAATGTCATCAACACAGTGCCTACGAACATCGTCAGCAACGAGCTGTGCCTCACCAAGGGGTGCGTTATGACCGCTGCTAAGGTCCTGCAAAGGATGAATGAGGAGGTCGACCCTTGCGACAATTTTTTCAAATTTGCTTGCGGCAAATTTATAAATAGCACGGACATACCGGATGACAAGGTCGAAGTGAACGTGTTCTCGTTGATTAACGATAAACTGCAGAAGCAGATCAAGAAGATTCTAGAGGAGCCGGTCAGGGATGACGAGTTGCAGATTTTTCAAAACATCAAGATGTTGTACAGGAACTGCATGGATACAGGTAAATAAATGTGCTTATAAAATTCCCCCATCTCGGAAATACCAAATCGATTTTACACAAAAACGGAAAGTTCGGTTCATTACCAAGTACACTGACGGACAAAATCAATGGAACACGTGCTGAATCGTATTTGGAGCTGCCGGCTATTTTAGAAATAGAAAATCAAATGGGTATTTCTGCTTCTCGCATGAAAATAATAATGCCATAACAGGGAATCGTGGACGCTGAGTACGAGGGGTGCAATTTTTGAAGTAAGTCTTTTTATAGTCAAATCATAAACTATTTTATCGAAGTAAGCAGCTGCTAGTGATGGTGCCTATTAGAAGAAAGATCGGGGCTCGCTATTTTTTTTTTTTTTTTTAATTTAAAGAACGATGACAAACATTATTTTATTTGAAAAAAATGTTCTCATAGACAGAATTTTTTTTCTTACTTATAAATTAAATTTTGTAATTTGTTAATATAATATAGTATAATTTGACTGTAAAAAAATGTCGCCCCTAACCTACAAGAAAAAAAAACATTACGCCTAAACGAACTTCAGATTCGGACTTAGCGTCCGCGATTTCGTGAAGTGGCAACTCTGTTCTTGCCCTCCAGCGTGACTCCCTTGTTAGATTAAATGAGAAAAAATAATTTAAATAAATATCTGTAGGTAGCGCGTTAAAGAAAATCATATACGTAAACAGAAACAAATGAAAATCGGCACATTACAGTTGTATTTAATGCTGGGGCCACGCCACTCCTAACGTGATTTTCAAAATCTTACCGACGATCGTTGATAGATTAAGACACGAATTTTGGAACAACATTGTGACCCTTACAAAATAAGTACCTTAACGTGTGGCTACACTTAATATTCAATGTCAAATTCCACTCATTTCACGTCAAAAATCACGTTAGGCGTTACGTTAGATGCAGGTGTGGCCCCAGCATTAGAACGAACAAATTAGTTTTTATTTTTATGGACAATAACGTGCCTGATCCGGTTTGAAGGACCAAACGTTACTTGGAGGAGAATAGAGGTTGTAATCTTATGCAATATTCTATTAAAAAACAATCAAAATTTAACTCGGAAGTGGGATGGCGAGGTGCACAACTAGCTACTTAGTAAACGGCATATATACATTAGTGTGCATTTTCAATCAGACTCGAAGAACCATATGTCTATTATTGAAGGAAGACTTTTGGTGCAGTGAACAATTTCATCTCTGAGGCAATTCCAAGAACACACAGTCGTCATTTAAAATCAATTAATTAATTTCTAGTAAAACTTCTGACTTGCTTGAAAGTGTATAGGCCCGTTATTTAAAAATTAGAGGAGTGTCAAAGACATTTTTTTTATAATTAAAGAAATAAGAACTCTTTCGTAACGATAGGTTTCAATTTAATCATCGACGTGCCTCTTACTTTTAAATCATCGAGATAAGCATCAACGATCCGACTCGAAGGACCACTTATTACCTAAAAGAGGTTAATTACTAGATCGGATGTTTATAAAGCAGTTAACTAAAAGTAAGCTTAGTGCCAAATATAAAACTTTTCTTATAATTAAGGAAGTAACAATTTTTTTGTAGCTCATTTCTATCAATATCGCTGGCATTCAACGTGTTTCTTACTGTGTACAGTGGTGAGCATGAAACACGGACCATATAAAACGGAAACAAAACAAAAGAAAATTCAACTTTTTATTTTAAAATAATGTCGCCCTTACGTAGTTCTTTAAAAAATATTACGAATTTAATCAAGTTATGTTTATTTCCTGAAGTTTAAAATGGAATCTAATACAAGTTGATTAGCAAAAGAACAAAACAAACGAGGACTCGATTACTTTTTCTTGGAATATATTGTCACCGTTTCGCACATTTTAATACAAAAAACGTAAGAAACAAAACAAGGAGCCAACGATTTAATCAAAAAACAATGTCACCGATCCAATCATTCCAAAACAAATGGAAAGGTACCACATCTCTGACCTATAATTGTGTTGTGAATAGCAAAATCGCATTTTCTGACTGTCTGATAAGCTACCACGCACGAGATGGCCAGTGCGGACAATTAGCGGGTCACCGCCAACTTGCAAAAAATTTTGCTGCAATTCGGATGGATTGCATTGGGACCCTGTATAACTATTTCGGCTCTAATTGAGATCTCATCAGCTATTCTCAGCACATAAGGTCAGAAAGCAGTCGCTCGGTGTTGCGACCGTCTGACACGTTCGCATTTACGCGCCATCTTTGCATAAATCTTATTGGTCAGCAGAATTGCGATGGAGTTCTCGAGCAACTCTGCTGCTGCTGATGAGACCCCAATTAATGTCGATGTTCAAGTTTTTGATAAAATAGTGAATTTCATCGAGTTACACTTTCAGTGGAATCTGACAGTGCGATCGCTTGGTTCAAAGTTAAAGCTTTCTTGTTATAATTTTGTTAATTTTTAAAAATGCACTTTTCTTCTCATAGTAATTGTTAGTGTACTGCAAATTTTTGGGAAAAAATTACAAATTTCATCAAATTATATTTCCTGAAGTTGCCTACGGTGAAATCTGACAGCGCCATCTCTTGGTTCAAAATTATAGCTTTCTTGTTGTAATGTTATTAACTTTTCAAAGTGTACTTTCCTAATCCACTCGTATCTTCTGTTATTAATTGTTAGTGCACAGCAAATTTTTGGAAAAAAAATTACGAATTACATCGAGTTATATTTCCTGAAGTTGCCTGCGCCATCTCTTGGTTTTGAAACTATACCGACTTCATCCGCATGTTTTTTCTGTTATTAACGGTTAGTGTACGGCAAATTTTTTGGGAGAAAATTATGAATTTCATGCTTTATTTATATTTCCTGAAGTTACCTGCAGTGAAATCCAACAGCGCCATCTCTTGGTTCAAAATTAAAGCCTTCTTGTTGTAATTTTATTAACTTTTAAAGGTGTAGCTGCTGCATCCGCACGTTTCTTTTCTTATTAGTTGTTTGTGTACGGCAAATATTTGGGAAAAAATCACGAATTTCATCGAGTTACATGCAATTGAAATCTGACAGCGCCATCTCTTGTCATCTTCTTCGCTTTAAATTCTTGTTTGTTCTTTATTTCGAAAATGAACTCAATCGACTTTCTCTCTAGTTTTTTAGAAAAACGTGAAGTTTATCCCATTTTACAACCGTTCGTCTTTTATTTACTTCTTGTCTTTTGTTTTGTCGACCAACCAAACCAATTCTTAGATTTTGATCGTCACTGATTTTAAGAAGCTATTATACTTTTCTTTTTTTTTCATCGTGTTTCTATCAATTTTTTTTGTTCCAAAAATAAAATTACAAGTACGAAGTACGACGATTTTCTTTTTTCTTCGTGGTCGTAAAATTTAATGTCTTCTTGGAATTTTGTCTTTCATGCACAAAAAGTATTCGTCTTTCGTTTGGTTTTTGGCCAATTACTTTGAGTATTGTTTGTAGCTTTTTATGGTTGTCAGCGATCATAAGACGTCGTCTTTTGTGTTCCCTTCTCCCTTTTGTTTTGAAAACATATTCGATCGATCGTAAGACGTCTTCTTTTGTTTTCCTTTCTCCCTTTTGTTTTTCTATTTAAATTCCTTTCTTTTGTTTTGAGAACATACTCGGTCGATCGTAAGGCGTCTTCTTTTGTTTTCCCTTCTTCTTTTGTTTTCTCTACTTCTTTTGTTTTTATACTTAAATTCCTTTTGTTCTGAGAACATACCCGGTTGATTTTAAGACGTCTTTTGTTTTCCCTTCTTTTGTTTTTCTGTTTAAATTCCATTTTTCCTTCAGTTTTGTTTTTTATAACAATTGTTACAACTGCTAGAAAATCGTGAAAATTTCAAACGCATTTTAATCGTTCGTCTTTTACTTACTATTCGTTTTTTTTTTTGTTTTGATACTCACTGCTTTGTTGATTTTAAGAAGTCACTTCATGTTTAATTTAATTTAATTTTTTGAATCGAAAATGAATTCCATCATCGACTTTAATTTTTTATGACCGTTAGAAAATTTGAAATTTGACAGCTTCATATAATTTTTATTTAAATTTAAATCTTTATCTCACTTTATCAGCCATTTATCTTTTATTTACTCTAAGTTTCTTCTGGTCTAGAAACAGGAGTTTACAGCTTAAGAAGGTGTTCGTTCGTTTTTTGATTTTTCTTATTCAAATTCAGTTGTTTGCTTCGACATCGATGTACATCCATCCTTAAAAAAACAATTGAAACTCTGCGAAGTAATTTATTTTAATTAAAATGCGATGTGTCATCTAAATTTATTAAAGACAAAAACAATATAAGAAAGATTTTTTATTCTTTGTTGTTATTTCATAATATTTTTCCTTTCAATAGTAAACTTTCTGGTTCTTGAGCAATTTTTCAATCATTTCTTTCACTTATTTTATTTCTGAGGAAAACAAAACAATCTGAAAACTGATTTTTCTAACACCAACATAAACACAAGAAACTTCTGAGCTTCTCGATTAATTACCTATTTTTCAGGTAATGTCCAATACGACTGTGACCGATTAACTTGATGTTTTCTCTAATTCGCCGCTCGCATTAAAGCTAATAAAATCATTTGAAAGGGAAAGCATTATTTAAAAGTACTTCGAACTAGGGGTCATGCGTCACATGAATGTTGTTCACCACTGCGTTTCTATCAATAAAAATCACGCCCGTATATTTGCATAACGTTTATGTTTAACACAAATTCTTTCCATGCTAATGAATCGCAAGTATTTCTGTGGTAACGATTATATAAATGAAGATACTTCAAGGTCTACATCTACAATAGGCATACATGTAATTTATGCTTTACATATTTACTAAATGTGTTCACAGATAAAATTGAAGAACTCGGCTTGGACGTAATCAAACACAAAATCGCGGAATTCGGCGGGTGGCCGGTGCTGATGAGTTCGAACTGGAGCGAATCCGATTTCGATTGGAAGGAGCTCGTCTATAAATTCGAGGAGAACGGGTACAGCTCGTCAGGCTTCGTCGAGCTGGATATTTCCACCGACATTAGGAACAACTCAAGGCGGATCATCTACGTAAGTCCTTTCCCCTCCTCTTGCAAACCCCGTTAAAGTACGACTTCTTCTTCCTTCAGATAGAAACGCCCGATTTCGGCTTGAGTCGGGACCTCCTCATGAAGGGCAAAACCGACAAGGCCGTTAAGGCTTACTACCACTACATGATCGAGATTGCGGTGCTCTTTGGGGCCAACGAGGAAACCGCCCCAAAGGATATGGCTGACGTTTTGGACTTTGAAATTGCCTTGGCTAACGTAAGCGTGTTTTTGCTTGTGTCTGCCTTAGCGCGTGAGTAAATCTGAAATTGCAGCGCACCCTATCATCTGCGGATAGAAGAAACATCAGCAAACTGTACAACAGCTACGCTATGGCCGAGTTGGGGGTGCAGTTCCCATCGATTCCATGGTTGACCTACATAAACACGATCCTGTCACCACATACGCAAGTCGGTTTGAATGAAACTGTCGTGGTGACGGAACCCAAATACGTTAAAGCCTTGGAGAAAATACTAAGTTCCACCCCAAAAAGGTAAGATTACGAAGAAATTACTTTGAAAGGTCCAAAGATTCGAGTTTTAAATTGGGATTAAGCGAAGAAAGCACCAATAAAATTATTGTGGGGTTGAAGTATATCCAGCATGAGTACCTCTTGACTTATTTCAAATTTGAGTTGACCAAGGATCGTTTCAGAACACAAGCAAATTACCTCTTCTTGAAGATCGTCACCCAATGCGCGGAGTCCTTGACGAAAGACGTCCTCCGAACCAAGTTGAAGCTGCGTCGCATCATACATGGAATCAGGGCGCTACCCCCAAGGTGGAACAAGTGCGTCAATAACGTGAAGTCTCTGTACGTGGTGTAACCCCCTTTGTAAATTGTGTACTGACGCGGAAGTTATAGGATGGCGAATTTGGTGGGGGCGCTATACGTGCGCAGGTACTTCAATCAAAATTCGAAAGTGGAGATAATCAACATTTTGAAGTACATAAGGGAGGAGTTCGATAAAATCCTGAAGAAGAACGACTGGATGGACGAGAGGACTAAGCAAAAAGCCTTGGACAAGTCGGCGGCAATTACTGAGCACATCGCCTACCCAGACGAGCTCCTTGATGATGAGCTTTTGACGCAAGTCTACGGAGGGGTACTATAACATCCACTTGTTTCGATTTCACAACACTTATTGTAAACACCTTATAGATTATTATACCACCAGGTGAATACCACACGTCAGTGAGGAATGTTTTCCGCTTCAGGAAGGCGTTTGATTACAAACGCCTCCGAGACCCGGTCAATAAAACTGAATGGATTTCCCACGGGAACACGGCGGTTGTGAACGCCTTCTACAACCACGTGGAAAATGCCATAAGTAAATGAGTTTCGGCCTTCAATCAAATAAAATCCAAGTTATTTTTAGTTATCTTTCAGTATTTCCGGCGGGCATTCTCCAAGGCCACTTCTTCGACATCGAGCGTCCCAGATACATGAATTTCGGCGCCTTCGGCTCCGTCATCGGCCATGAAATCACTCATGGCTTCGACGATGTTGGTCGGCAATTCGATAAGGATGGCAACTTGAATGAATGGTGGGAAGCGAAGACCAAGACGGCTTTCCTGGAGAAGGCAAACTGCATGATCGAACAGTATAGTAACTACTCCGTTGCGGAAGTTGACGCGACGGTAAGCCCATGTCTCCCAAAACTAACCCCTCTCTGAGCGCGGATATTTCTTTTAGATCAACGGCAAAAACACCCAAGGTGAGAACATTGCCGATAACGGAGGGATCAAAGAGAGTTACTTCGCGTACCAATCGTGGCAAAACCACAACAAACCCGAGCAGAGACTACCCGGTTTGAACTACACCCCCAATCAGATGTACTGGATTTCGGTGGCTCAAACTTGGTGTCATAAAATCACGCCGGAGGCGCTGAGTTATAAAGTGGTGGTGGACAATCATTCTCCGCAGGAGTACCGCGTAGTGGTACCTCTAGGGAACATTAAAGAGTTTTCCGTAGACTTTAAGTGCGCCCTTGGTACGAATATGAATCCTCACAGAAAATGTAAAGTGTGGTAGACAGTGGAGTGTGTAAAATAATTAATATTATAATTAGTGTGTAATATATATTTTTTATTTAGCCATTTTTTTTCTTTCGTTTTGTATATTTAAATAAACTTCGAGGAAAAACTGAACTACTGAAAAAAGATTCGAGCCAAAATTAAAAAAAAATAAGGACGTCCAAATAGATGACTTAAATAGGACTTCCTCGGGGTTGCTGCTATTCCGCCAAAAGAAGAATAAGAAGAAGACCAACAAAACTGATGAATCAAAAACTCAAGTTGAGAGTGCAACAAAAGCTGGGCAAAAAATCTGGACTTTTAGCGCTGTCCTATAGAGCTCGATGAGATGAATATAACCGCGCAAACCAGAAGTGAATATCTCGATTCGTTCTTGAGTTATTGCTTTAAAAAAAATGGAGAAATTTTTTTCAGGAAGAAAAATCTCAATATTTCGGCAACGGTTAGAGCTAGAGACTTGCGCGCAACACCGCTGAATTCGTCTTTTGGAGATCTACATATAAGATGAGTACAGTACGACGTCCTGCTCAAAGAAAAATAAATAAATAAATAAATTAAACGTCCTTGTAACTAAAAGATCAGCACCAAGCATGTTCCGTAACCCAATTTCGGAGAGTGGGAGCGAGTCTTCAACAAGCAATATAAAATTTGGGAGCCACGTATATTAAACGCTTCAGATATGGTGATCAAGACCTCAAAAGTAAAATACGAAATCGCAAAGTACGTTACCAGGAAGTAAAAAGTAATACACGTAGTTATCAATATCTTTGGGATTCTGGGTAACAAAATTACTATTTTTTTTCCAAACGTATAGTAATAATAATAATAAAGAGAAGGTTTCCGAATTCCGGAGAAAACTGTATAAATCTTCAATTCTAAATTTAGATAATTATAAAAATTAAATTCCACAATAAAATTTACCACGGTATCAAGCTTGATATGCGGCTTACAAAATGTAAACATACAATTTGTCGCAATTTGTAAATTTCGAGTAATGAAAACAGTTTTTTTTTTAGTCAGTCTCAACGACTAACGCGAAGCAGCAACAAGACCAACAGCAGCAGCATCACCACCAGCAGCAGCCCTGAGGAAGTTCTTCTGCAACGAAGAACGAAACGTCGGCAGTAGAGAAATCCGAGACACGCGGTTCCAACCGGAAGCCAAGAATTCAACAACTTTGTCATAATTTGATTAAGCTTAAGGGACAACTGCTGTTCATCTTTATAACTCAGGATTGTGGAAGTATCATCTGCATAATGAAGGGTATCCCCCAATTCAATAAAAGAATTCAAATTATTTAGATAAGCGACGAAGAGAAAAGGTCCAAGTGTACCACCCGGCGGAACACCAAATTGCACGGCAGTAACATTTGACACACTTTGGGTTCTGTTACTTAAGAAACTGGCAATCCAATCTAAAGCAGGGCCTCGAATACCGTATTGATTTAACTTGTGTAAAAGCGTGCTATGATGCACGGTGTCAAACGCTTTAGTGAAATCAAAACATATTCCTGCTTCTTTTTTTCTGCGTTCTATATTCCGCAGGATAACATTGTAAGCCTGACATAACGCATCACTTGTAGATAAGCCTTTTTGGAAACCAAACTGATTGGCACTAATAATCTTGTTGACATCAAAGAAACTAGTTAGTCTTACCAGAATAGCTTTCTCGAATATTTTGGAGAAGACAGAGAGGATAGATATCGGCCTGTAATTCTTTATTTCATTTTTCCTCCTTTTTTTAAAAACAGGGATAGTTTTTGAAGATTTCAAAACGAAAGGGAAAACACCTTCTTCTTTAGTAGTTTCCAAGCAACTTTAACTTTATTAGACTAATTGTTTATATAATTATTATTGAAGGTTCTTTTTGCTGAATTGACATTTATACGATGCTTCTTTTTTAAGGCGTTGTAATCTTGAACAAGCACATTATTAGCATTACCAGTCTTCAGCTTACCATTAGTATTTCTAAGTTGACGATCTTCTGTAATCAGTTCTGGGGTAATCCAGCCTTTACTTCTCCGGCTATTGAGCATTTTGTGTTCAATAGGAAAATAAAAATTAAAGTAATAAAGAAATTTGATAAAATAAATAAATAAAATTTGTATTAAATGCCAGAATTACTAATGACATTTAGCTAAACGTCAAAAATATTAAATAAAGAATTTTTTAACGGAGATTTAAAATTGGCACTATCGCTCCACTTCACTACCGATTGATGGCTACCGACGAAGCTATTTTCTAAGAAGTAAATAATTGGTGACTTAACATTATTTTGAACAATTGGAAGTATAATGGTGGACAATATGTTTCACTATCGAAAGATAGCTCCTGACGAAACTATCGATCGCTAGTGAAACGTAGAGCGATAGTTCCAATTTCAAGTGTCCGTTAAAAAAAATTACTAAACAATTTTCACAAGACAAGAATCTACTTTAATTAAAAATATTAAAGTAAGGTTTACATTGTAGAAATAATGTGCCCGGATTTTATTATTATTTACTGTACAGGATGGGCCACATTTGACACTTTTAATAGGAAAACGGGTTCGTAGAAGAATAGACAAAAACTGACCACGGCTCCTGGAGCTCGATTTTTAAAACAATATTAATGGTGAAGATTGCGTTTTGATATCTAATACTGCTTAGGAGCTACAAGGTGTTTTTCAAAATTCTTGGATTTCTAAAAGCCTTAATTTTCGTCGCGTTGGCTCTGTGGTGCCAGTGGTGGAATCCCCTTCTGGAGAATCGAGTGGGTATACGGCCTGCGGTGCCCAAACTCTTCCTTGGCTGTTCTCACGATGACGATGTTAGAGCGACTGAAATCACCGTAACTTTTCGGCAGTGGTACTAACTCAGCTTTCATCCAGTCTGACTTTTGGGCAACAGCTTTGGACGAGCTCTGGTTCAGTGCCGTCCTGGCACGCTTTATATAGGTCCTTAACTACCAGGCGTTCCTGGAATGCACGGCCGGGCTCCGCGTCTGACGTTACGGGTTTAATGATGTTCACATGTTTAATGGCCACACCTCCATATCCACCTCCCACAAATCCCATCTAAAAACTTCGATAAGAACCTGATATATCTAAAATAAAAGAAAACCCCCAACGCCCAAATCAGTTATCAAGGTGATGCCTTCCGCCTTCTTACCACCAACAGAAACCCAACGCCAAATCCGCCCGCAGCCCTTACTACCGTCTTCAAGTATTTGCTGAACGAAACGCCGAAGATCAAGACCGTACCGATCAAGGCGCCTTATCCTCAACTATCAAAGAAATTTTCAACGCTCCCTATCCCAAAAGCAACCAAACCAAGTCCCGCCAAATTTTCGATGATTGAGGCGCCAAAGGTCAAAGATGTCCAGGGTCTTTCAGCTTCCAGTTTCTTTTTGAGAAATAAACTTGAAAATCCCCTTTTTTTGAAAAAATCCCTTAATCCCTAATGATTTGAAAAAAAAATTAAGTTGGTGATACTGAGTACAGAGGCCACCTGTTACTCCTTTTCTATCACGCCTCCAAACCAATCAAACCGCTTACCCTCACTCCGCTACGCAGCTGAACCAATCAATCGCTCGTCCTGCTCCACTTGAAGCAATTAGGTGCTCACCCCCACCGCGACGGCACGATATAAAGGAAGCGCGCAACCATAGTTCCAGTTCAGCCTAGTCGAAAGATTAGACTGTACCTCAACCAGCGAACTTCATCACCTGTGTAACAGAGTCTGTACGTCGCAAATCAGGCTGTCGCTGCCATACGTTCCAGCGGGAATTAATCGCCGAAGCCCTCAGGATGTACACCATCCCATGCGTCATATCGCCGCCGATAAGGCCAAGAGACGGTCCAGGAGACCGATCAGTCTCGCCACTGCCCCCCACGCCGCCAAAATCAAAGCAGGCCAACTGCAATCCTCTGAAGAACTGGAAGCGGTGACCACCTACCTCGGCATGACGTCCGGGGCCCGCTTACCACTAAGTCCATCCCAAGAACCCGCGCCTGTACCTGGTCTGCCAAGCCTACGCCCATCTAGGTCTCGAAGAAGAGCTCAAGCAACGTCATCTAGGACCTAAGTGAAGCACGACATAGTGCTATCCCGATAGACGCCTTGCGTAGACTAAGAGAGGCTCCTAACTTAACCAGATAACAGATTCTGGTAAGATAAAAAGACAACAGAATTAAAGTATTCCACTTGGTTACCGAGTCACAGAACTCTTTAAAACCCAAAAATTAATAGGCACAAAACATGGAAGTAAAAATATATTAAAAATATAGACTTAATTTTTCAAATAATAAAAGTTAATACTATTTTTTCCGGAATGTTCACTGCAAATTTCTTCGCATTTCGAACACCAGTCTGATCGGCCCATCAGGTTTATTTATCAGAAGTGACTTGGTGTCGATGTCCGGACCGTTCCATTTGAGTTTGAAGTTTTTGGCCAACTGGAAAAATACAACTCGTCATTAACGCACACAAACACCCGTCGAAATAAAATAAGTTCGACTACCTTCATAAGTACAATCAGCATGTTCTGTTCGGCCAGTCTTCTCGCGATGCAAGCCCTTGGTCCATGCCCGAAAGGTAGAAGCAAGAACGGATTCGGGCGGGCGTAAAGTTCATGGTCTTTTAGCCACCTTTCCGGTTTGAACTCGTTGGGTGAGGTAAAATACTCCTCCAAGCGACAGCATACTTGATTTTGAGTTACGATTACCGTCTACAAAGTATATGATAAAAAAATACCAAAAAAAAGCAGGACGGAGGAGGACGAGAAAAAACAAGTAAAAAGGAAAAGAATGAAAAAGACCAAGTGTCTCATTCTTAAATATAATCGAGAATTTCCTCTTATTGACACTTAATTAAAAAGACATGGAGCGGGCAGAAGGAAATCAAGAAGCAAACTGAAGCTAAAAGTCTATTAAAAGGAGAAGGAGAGTCTGGGAAATGTAGAAGAGAACGAGGAAAAAGGTACCCAAAATGAAACTAAACGTAAACAGTAGGAGAACGAAGAAGACCAAGTGTCTCACGTGATGGAAAAGCATAAAAATCGACTTACACCTTGTGGTACTTCAAATCCAGAAAAGACAGCATCTTGCTCCAAAATTCGGCCGACACCAACAGACACAGGCCTCAACCTCAACGACTCCTTCATGACAGCCTTGGTGTAGTAAGCCTGGCGCAAAACATCCGCTGTAACCGGACTGAAAGGACAAGGTAGAAGCCTCCTGCATTCCCCGTGCAGCTTTTCCTGGACGTCCGGGTTCTTCGCCAGGTGGTACAAAATGAAACTCATTGAATACGTGGTCTAAAATCAACGATAAAGAGCATTGGCATGAATTTATTTCAACCCCCCGCCCCGTACCGTATCGATCCCGGCCAAAAGAAAATCGCACATCATCCCAATGATGTCCTTGAAATCCAACTCGGGCGAAGACAAGTAGCTTTCCAGCAGACTCATCGGTTCGTTGCCGTCTTTCTCCTTGAACAGCGACATCTTCAACGAAAGCAAGTCGATTGCTACCCTGTTTTGTAAAATATTAGATCTCACAGTGAAGTCGTCTTTTCTGTACTTACTCTTCCATATACTCTTGAGCTTTGCGTAGCTTTTTGTACATGGGCGTTTCGAACTTTTTCCAAAGCTGTAGGCCATTGTCCGTCTTCAAAATGCAACTGTTCGTCATGAGCGCCGCTTTGATCAAACGCGAAGATCTGGAGTAAGGTTGAAGCTCGCGCTTGGAAAAGCTGTCCAGTCTTAGATCGAAGGCAGCGACGCCAGTCACTGAAAAATTGGTGGTTCAAAACCTCTGGTAACACTGAGAGAAGGACGTGGGCTTACGCTCAAGGAACAACATCGACATTTCGGGTAAATAATCGATGTCTTTTTTGCCGGATAATTTCCGCAGTCTGCACAGCCATTCTTGAACGACGTCGTTGGATGCCGGAAGGAAGTTCTGGACGGCGGTTGGACTGCTGAGGCCTTTTTGGAAGACGCTCCTCAGTCTAAACCATTCCAGGCCATTCCTGAAATGTCGCCTTAGATTTCGATTTGCAATTTTTAAATGATGATACCTATCGATCGTTTCATTGAATTAAAAAAAAGGCAGCGGACAGAGATGGCATATTTTAAAATAAATGCAAGCGTTCGCTTTTTTGGATTCAAATCGAAAGAATACACCTTAAGACAAGTGCGCGTTCATTTCCGACTCAAAATGAAGCTTACAGCATACATTTCATGGTTCAAAGATGCTTAAGTGTTTATTTTTTATGAACACAATTCTAAATTCAAAAATCAATAAAATTATGAGATAGATAAAGTTAACTTGAATTATTGATCAAATTAATCCTGCAATTCTGTTTTTTTTTACCAAGATACCAAACAACAGGGAAGAACGCAAAAAGAAAATTACTTTTGTACATTCAACATCATGAATAAAAAGGGGACCTTATATATAAACAACTAAAACAACGGTATACAGAAAAAGTATAGAATTTTATGGACAATCCAAATTTGGTTTCATATATAGTTTGTGCCATTTGTTTCACTCTGTGTAGATGAAAATAATTTTATATTGTAGACCTCTAAACTTAAGAAAAGAAATGGGTTGAAAATCTTTTTATATCTTCAGTAGCTATCGAGATATTGCCCGAGAACGCACTGTTCGGACACCTGTATATTTTTAAATATATTATTAGGATAGGTCTGAAAATTATGACGAATACATAACAACATTTGCAGGTCAATTATCGACTCTATAATTGATCATAGGTAAACGATGATTGTACTAAAAAACGTTGCTAGAAACAAATTCATTCGATTACTTACGTTGGCAAAAGGCCCCCCGTGTTGTAAACGTTCGGCCTATCCATCCTGTATTTGGCGAGGGCCAGGTGGCTCCGTCTGTGCGGACATTTCCCCTCGACCCTAAATAACACCTCGAAATCCTCAGGTCTAAACAACCAGACGATGTTGACTCCGGGTACGATCTCTTCGCGCACGATGGGCCCATATTTTTTTAATTTTTTTAAGCCGTTGTGATGCAGCCGATCAAAATGATACGGTCCTGTAGTTATTCAAATTAATTTATTTTGACTCTGTAACTGAATTGTAATTGAACTACACTTACCTAAAAACGGTAAATATTGATAAAGCGTGCCGATCGCTGGCAACGAAGGGGGCCCGGGAATATTATTAAAGCGTTTGTTATTAGTATTTAAATTTCGCGTGTTAATGCCATTCTGTAGCACCACTAGTAGACGCAGTCGCTTTTTATTGAACAAACACATTTTCTACGACGCCTTCTCGAACGTAGTTTGAATATTTAAATTTCGCATCTCGATCATTTCTGAACGGCCGACGATGAGGGGGGGGGGGAGACAGAATTTCAAGCAGGTCGCATATTTACGAGGTGTTATACATACGTTGTTTGATGATGTGTTAGTTTGCGAGTCAAATGATCATGCAAGGAAGAGCCTCATCCAGAATCACTAATTAGAATCACTGATCGACACTTCCGGTTTTAAAGCGTGTGTTAGGAAAGAAAATCAAGTTTGGCGATACGCAAGCCATCGACCTCGATACTTACTACTCTAGGGAGTTAGGGCCGCACGTGAATTGCGGTTGCAGCTGCCAGACTAGCGCTTCATTTAAACGCAAACTTAACTATGCAATTAGCAACAAATTAGAGGATGTTTACTATTTGCCTAATTTTTAATCAAAACTAATTTTTAAACCGGTGAATTTATCAACAGTAAATGTGTACTTAAATCAAATTAAGATTTTGTGGTTCCGTGGAAGATGTACGGCAAATTTGTTTTATTTTGTATGGGCGAAATCGATGTTTAGATTTTTTTGTGCAAAACGAAGAGGTGTATCTCATTACTGGAGGAAACTTCTTGGTCGGTCCCTGTATAATAGACAACCAATAAATTAAGAAAAAATCTTTGCAGTTTTATGGAAGACATGATATAATGTAATGTCCTTTTTTCGCTCAAGAATCGCGTTAAAATTTATTGTGTTCGCAAAAATACAAGAGATTACTTTAAATCGCTATTTATTTTCCAACTGACAGCACTGTTCTTTTTTTATTTTTTCATATTTTTAACGCCCACTAAATATTCCAAAAATATACAACAACTCTCTCCCCACTAAGCTAATATTTTCACAAAAGAAAAATAAACCTGTTGTATTAAACTAAAATTGTTTTGTCTTCTGAATTCTCAGTGAACGACGTACTGGTTCACCATTTTTTTGAACTTTTGGTCCATGATTGTGCGTGTCTCTATTCGCGTCTCGTACTCTCAGTGAACGACGCACTGGTTCACCATTTCTTTGAACCTTTGACTCGTGGTCGCACATGTCTTCACTCGCTTCTTCAAAACTTGTGTCCTCTCTCTCCGATTCCTCTTGAACATTCGTCAGTTTCGCTAAATTTGAATTAGAATTTCGCATTTCACCATGTGGCTTTTCCATAAATTCTGGCTCTTTTTCGTCATGAATGTCATCTTCCGATACCGTTTCATCCTGTTTAATTTGATCCAAGTGCCGCATCCAAGATCCACGACAAGTTCTCACCCAGTACATAGAGTCATTTGCCTTATTTTCCACTGTGCCACGTATCCAAAACGGTCCTTTACGATAGTTTCTAACAAACACCTTTTGACCATCGATAAATGACTTCATTTTTTTCTTCGCCAAACCCTCATACGTACACTTCATCTGTTCATCGTACCTTTCTTGTTGTCTGTTGCGATCATTAATTTTTTTACTGGATTAGCCAAGTCAAGTATTGTACGTATTTGACGTGAAAATAACATTTCACTTGGAGTTCTACCAGCAGCGGGATGTTTAGTAATTCGATATTGAACCAAGAATTTTCGAACCGATTCTTCTTTATTTTCTTTTGCTTTTTTGGCTTTAGGTAGACTATTTTTGAACGTCTGTACAAACCGCTCCGCTTCCCCGTTGCTTTGAGGATGGTATGGTGCTGTCAGAGTATGCATTATTCCGTGCGATGCACAGTAATTTTCAAACTCCTTCGCTACAAACTGCCTTCCATAGTCACTAACAATTTGTTCTAGGGAGTCCATGAGTTGTGAAGATACGATCTAAAACATCGACCGTTCTGTATGCTTCCGTACTATTCATCTCAACGACGTGCGGCCACTTTGACTTGGCATCTACAATTATTAACCACACGCTACCCCAAAAGGGTCCACAAAAATCGATATGTATACGTTGCCATACTCGTTCTGGTTTCACCCAAGGATGAAAGCGTACTTTACGCTCATTTTGACCCATCATTTGACATGTAACACAAAGTAGTTTGAGCACTTCTATATCATATCAATTTTCGGCCACCAAACTCGTTGTCTCGCCAACGACTTCATTCGAACCACACCAGGATGCGCAGTGTGAATGGTATCAAGCACTTGACGTCTCAAACTCTCTGGTATAACTGTACGTCCTCCCCACAAGATACAACCACGGTGCAAACTCAATTCCATTTTTTTGCTAACATAAGTTTTCAGCAATTCCTCGTCCTCTTTGAAAACTTTTGGCCAACCCTGTTGTATGAACTTTGACTCCTTCTTCAGTATAGAATCTGACTTCGTTTCTTAAGCAACCTTTTTCACCGTCATTGGCAGCTTAGCAAAATTTTCTTCTTGAATAATTGTTACTTAGTCTATTGTCGCATCCGTAATCGGTTGTGGATATCTTGACAAACTATCGGCATTTCCAAAATCTTTTGTTCTACAGTACTCAACTTCATAACTATATGCCATTAATTTTAGTGCCCAGCGATGAAGTCTTCATGCCGCCACTCTTGGAAGTTCATTTTTTGGTCCCAGAAGTTTCAGCAGTGGCTGATGATCGGTCTGAAGAACAAATGTCCTTCCATATAGATACTGGTTAAATTTTTCCAGTCCAAACATAATACTCAATGCTTCCTTTTCAATCTGGCCATAATTACGTTCGGCATCATTCATTGTTCTTGACGCATAAGCTATCACTGATTTCTCACTTCCATCTCTTTGAGAAAGAACTGCTCCTAACCCATAATCAGACGTATCAGTGGCTAGATACAATTTTTTCTTTGGATCATAATGGGCTAAAACTTCTGTTGATGTGAGCATTTTCTTAATTTCAATCATCGCATTGTCATGTCTATTAGTCCACGTCCATGGTACATTTTTACGTAATAATTCATTTAGTGGAGCAGTCAACATAGCTAATCGAGGAATGAATTTACTCGTCTCATGTAAACTTGGACTGCCAATTGCTTTCCAGATTTTAGCATTGATGATAGTAACACGTGTACCAGTGTCCACCATAAAATCATACCAATGGTGATTAAGTCTCAACGTAATTCCACCTTTTTCATTACCGTTCAACGTATTCACTGACTCTACTTGTCTCACATCGTTCGTTTTTCTCATTTTTTGACTATTGCACATCACCGCCAAATGTCCCACTTGCTTACATTTGTAACATTTTGCATCTTTTAATGAACAATCTCCTTCAAAGTGTCCTGCTTTTCCGCAGCAAAAACACTTCCAGCTTTTTTCACTTTTTCTAATATCTTTTGCGTTCACCTTCGCCACTTCTGATGAACTGCTGTCATCTCTTACAAATTTACCAGCACCAATTTCATCCGCTTCGCGCTCTGACGATTCATATAGAAGCGCCGCATCAACAGTTTTCTCGAAAGTCACAAAATTTTGACGAGTCAACTCCGCTCGAATGGAATTAATTGCTTATAATTCCACCAATAAAAAGCGCACACAAACACAAATTTTCAGCTATCTGGGGAAACTCAGCGTTCGCCAAAAATTGACGAAGATCTATTGAAAAACTGCTAATCGTCTGGGCTGATCTTTGCTTTGCACTGAATAACGCATGACGACGGGCTGCCAGTGATCGCGTTTCACCATAACGTTGATCCATCAGACGTTTTGCCGCACTCAACGGCAATTTACGAATATCTTCTGGCATAGCCATTCGTCGTAAATTCCAATAAGCCTTGCCCAACTCCGCAAACAACAGCTTCTTCTGTCGCTCTTCATCTGTGACCTCAGCAAGCTCAAGAGCATTCTCAAAACGTTCCCACCTAGCTGTCCAAGGAAAATTTTCTACTGCAGTATTAAACTCTCCTGGCAATCGGAATGTAAATGTTGTTGGTGTTTTTGCTTTCATCATCCTCGTCGCTAATTTATTGTGTTCGTAAAAATACAAGAGATTACTTTAAATCGCTATTTATTTTCCAACTGACACCACTGTTCTTTTTTTTATTTTTCCATCTTTTTAACGCCCACTAAATATTCCAAAAATACACAACAAAATTCGTTAAAAAAAAACTATGCCAAAAATGGATGTCCAGAATATCCGTGATTGCATTGGCTTCCAATTGGAACCGCATCACCACTGCTTCTACTCCCGACATTTCGTTCTCCATTGTAGAAGAATTTTCTCAGGGCTGCTGCTGCTACTTCTCGTTAGTCGATTTTCCACATAGTTGACCCGCCACGAAACTTCAAAAATTCTAAAAACAGCCAAACCCCGTAAGCCAAACTGTACAAAAACTGAATTTCAGGCCCTCAAAATCCTGAAAAGTAACCCAGACATGGTCATACTCTCCGCAGACAAAGGTATTGCCTTTACTGTAGTTTTGGACCGCGTACAATACGACCAGAAAATCAATCCCCTCTTAGAGGACTCAACCTACCAACCGTTGCGACGCAATCCGACCTCACGTATAGAACGTACCGTAACGGATTTAATAACATCTTCTATCCTTCCAGAAGCACAAGAAATCTTGATCACCCGTGACTCCAGAATACCCCTAAAATCCACAAACCTGATACACCTTTATGACCTATAGTCAGCGCAATCAACTCACCAACCTACAAATTCTCCAAATATCTAGTACACACCCTCAAACCCTTCGCAAGGAAAAGTCCTCAATTTCCAGCACGTCGGCCAAAAAATTCACGAGATATCCTTAGACCCCCAGGACATTCTGGTCAGCTTCGATGTAGAATCTCTTTTCATCAAAGTCTCTGTAGCGATCGCAACGCCACCTGCGACCCATCTCTAGACCACTGGCACGCACCAAGCTCTAATACCCTTCCACACCACACTCAGCCCCTCTACAAGGTGGCTGCCAGAGCTATATAAACTCGAGCGAAACAACAAGAAATTCACTCTGTCCCATCCAGCTGCAAAGTTGGAACTCCTTGCCAGCCGAAAGGTCGGACATTCCTCTCCAGCTGCAAAGTTGGACCTTCCTCGCCAGCCGAAAGGTCGGAGATTCCTAACCAAAGTCAAACCGCTCAGTCCACCCAGCAGACTCCGGTTGCAGCTAGTGCGACGCGCACACGAGGCTTTGAGGGAACACAACGTATTCCCTGAACCAGAGAAGTTGGACAACCTCTTCAGGGAAGAATAAGCACCCACCGAACGAGACAGCTCACCGTCTCCATAATCATCAGATGTTCTGACATATTAACTTTGTATTATTATTATTATTAATAATAAAGATAATAATAAAAAATTATTTGGCTCAAGAATACGAAGCAACTCCCAAATTGGTGACTTCGTCCATGAATCTTTGGAATGTCTTGCGTAATCCAAATGTCATGAATGGGAATTCGAAGAGTCCAAACGGCATTGTTACTGCTGTTTTTGGTATGTCCTCTTCTGCTATGGGTATTTGGTTGTAAGCCCGGATTAAATCGATCGATGAGAATATCCTTTTTCCTGCTAAACTGTGAGCGAAGTCTTGGCTGTGAGGAATTGGATATTTGACTGGGATTGTTTTAGCGTTGAGGGCTCTGTTCTGATGTGATATTTTGTGTCAACAGGGATACCTTTGGGATGTGTGAGGCCGGGAAACTGAGTTAGGAGTTGGTGATACTCTGTGTCGGCATTTATTGCACTTGGCTGTAGATGTTCTCCAGCTGACACTCGGCTTGATGTCTTCAGGGTGGTTGTACTGTCCACGGGTTTCCCATTTCCTACGTTTACTAGCAGGTTATAATGTGTGAGGAAGTCCACTCCGATGATGGGCTTGGGTACATCAGCGATGATGAATTTCCATGGGAAATTTTGTTGTAGTTGCAAGTCGACAGTTAGTGTTATAGTGCCATAAGTGTTGATGACGCTGTTGTTGGCTGCATATAATTTGTATGCAATGGATGCTCTTTTTTCGTGTAGAGCTTTTAGAGGAAAAACACAGAGATCTGCTCCTGTGTCAATCAAGAATTCCAGTCGCAGTTTTCGGTCGGTGATGAACATGCGGCGTAGAGTTTGTTGCGAGTTACTGGCCGCTGTTGGAGTTTTCCTGTTTGCTTGGTTGGTAGTTGCATGGCGGGGTGCATTTTTGGGCATTGTGTCCAAATTTGCACTTCCCTGTGTTTTGTTTGTCTGCTGAACGTTGCCTGACTGTTGATTGTTGTCTAGATATGGGTTGCTGCCTGGATTTTGACCTGCCCCGATTGTTCGTGGTTAGGTTATTTAGTTGTTGCTGTAACCCTTGTATTAGTGACTGCATTTTGTCTTCCACTCTTTTTATTGCAGCTTAGAAGTCGATTTGGTTGACCAGCAATGACGAGGTTGTTTGCTTAACTTCCGACACAGATGAATGTTATGTGGTGTGCACTTCCGACACAGATGAATGTTATGTGGTGCGCACTTGCCTCTTCAATAGCATCTGCTATAGTTTCGCGATATCTTCTAGCCCGGAGTTACTTTGTTTGGTGAGAATAGCTTGTGTTGAGGATGGTAAACGTCTCAACCAGATCGGTTGCAAAAGTGTTGGTTGTGCCTGCGAGGTTCTGTAGATACTTCAGGAATTGGAAGAGTTTACGGTCTCCTAAAATTTCGTGTTCCAGCAGACGACGAATTTTTTGCTCTTGGCTAGAACTGAGGCGGCAAATCAGCTCGCTTTTTATTTTTTCGTATTTGTTATTTGTTGGTGGGTTTGTGAGTATGTCACGTACTTCTGCGAATATTTTGGAGTCCAGGTTGGCGTCAACATAACTAAATTTAGTTAGTTAGTGATGCCACTCAGTGAGAAGTCGTGTTCGAGCTGGATGAACCAGACCTCTGGGTCGTTTGGCTAGAAAGGTGGGACCTTCATTGATATTTTCTCGATTCTTGGTGTTGTGTTTACTGCTGCTGCGGCTGCGGTAACCATGTTTTGTTCGTTTTGTGACATGTTGGCTATCGTCGGGGGTCACCAATTTGGGGGTTGCTTCGTATTCTTGAGCCAAACAACTGATTGTCACAAACACAATAATAATATTATTAATAATAAAGACATTCTTGTTGCGTTTGTGACAATCAATTGTTTGACTTAAGAATACGAAGCAACCCCCAAATCTCTATTCCCGACACCGTCACAATTATCCAGTAACTGTTCAGAGTCCATAACCAACCCAAAGACGTAATTCCCTTAATAGAATGGTGTTTAACCTCAACTTATTTCATGTTCCGTGATCAATATTACGAACAGGTATCAGATACAGCCATGGGTTCTCCTTTCTCCCCAATAGTAGCGAACATTTTTATGGAGGCGTTCGAACAACTAGCTCTTACTTATTTTTCCCTCAAACCCAAGTGTTGGTTCAGATATGTTGATCATATTTTTGCAATTTGGCCACACGGTAAGGAATCCCTGAACAACTTCTTTAAACGCACTTTGGAATACGAAACTGACGGTCGCTTGCCTTTCCTCCACATCCGCCTTCCGTACGGTAGATTAGGACACTCTGTGTATCGCAAACCGACCCAGCCTTTTCAAAAACGATCAGTAATTGACTCACTCATATTTTTTCAACCTTATAATCCGTGAATCTATAGCAACCTTGAAACACCCCAATAATCTAAACCGTGATACTGGCTTTTACCTTCACAATACCTGGAAATATCTCATTAGCGATCTGTCACGTCCCAACTGACCAATCCCCGCTCACGGTTTCGATCCATTTCCCCCACCGATCACTACAAATACCACGACACCGGACATACCTATTCAGTCTCACCGACTAACGAGAAGTAGCAGCAACATCACCAGCACCAGCAACACAGGCACAACTGCCGATGATTGTCGGCACGTTGGCCCTGAAAGTATTTTGGCCGACGAAACGGAAAAAAAAATTGTTTTCGTGGATTCAGCTGCTAGAGGTTTTCCTATATATCGCGAGGGATTATATCTTTCTGTGCAAAAATTAATAGAAGAATTAGATATCAAAACACCTTTTCCGAATAATATTCCTGGACGAAAATGGTTGGAAAAATTTTTAAGACGTCATCCAGAAGTTAGTCAGAAGAATGGCGAATTTTTAAGTAAAGCACGCTAAACTATCCGCAACTGGTTTCAACAAACTAAGGACTTATTAGATAAAGATGCATCCGTTTTAAAACATCCAAATCGAATTTTTAATATGGATGAAACAGCTCTATTTTTAAATCCAAAAGGCACCCTTGTGCTAGGAGAAAGAGGGAAGGTGATCTATGATGTCGGTAATTCTGAAAAAGAAAATGTGACCACCTTAGTAGCCGTAAATGCAGAAAGTTTGATTGCTCCTCCTTTGACGATTTATAAATTTCAGCGATTACCGAAAATTTACGTTAAAGAATCACCACCTGGATGGGGAATTGGAATATCGGAAACTGGATGGATGCAAAGTAAACAGTTTTACGAATACTTTGCAAATATATTTTTACCTTTTCTTCAAAGGGAGAACATTCCACTTCCTGTGATCGTTTTCATGGATGGTCATTCTTCACATCTTTCCCTAAATTTAAGCACATTCTGCAAATTAAATAAAATTATACTGATTTGTTTACCAGCTAACACGACGCATCTATTACAACCCCTAGATGTAGCATTTTCTTTTTCTTTAAAAAACACTGGCGCAGATTAACCCATCACTGGCGATATGAACATAATGGAGATTCCATTAAAAAAAGACATTCCGAAGGCTTTAAATCTGATAATTAAAAGCAAGGACTTTACGTCTACGATAAAATCAGGTTTTAGAAAATGTGGGTTATATCTTTTCGATGTAAATGCTCCTGATTACACGAAATGTTTGGGTAATAAGTCTTCCAAAAATGAAACTGAACCTTTGAATGCGAGAAACGTTGTAAATGTTGAGTTACATCTTTCATTCATTGAAAGTATGCTTGAGGATGAAATACTTAAAGAATTTAAAATAGCCACCCTAATCTGTGGTTAGGAAGTGTAGAATATTTAGAATTATACAAGTTTTGGAAGAAAGTTAAAGTCTGTGTGACGACTTCAAATTATGATGGAACTGACGATGATGGTCCATTTAATTTAGAAATGAACAATACTGCATCACAAGAAGATTTTTTTATTTTAGATTTTCCGGAATTTACAAACTCAGAAGCAACAGAAATTCATCAGTCGCATTCGAATGCAACCCAACCCAACCCAGCCCAGGAAAAAATATCGAAAGTAATAGATCAGGATTAGTACAAAAAGGAGAAAATAAAACAAAACAGCAAGAGGAAGAACTGAAATCAAATAACCATATTGTCGAAAATATTGATATAATAGAATCTCTAAATGCTCTCGAAAGTGATTTGATAAATGAGTTACAGAATGAAATTGTTAGCAAGAAAGAAGAAAGCGTAACTATCGAAAACTATGAAAATCAACGGACAGACGAAGGAAATAATAAGCAGGAAGTTGAGAAAACTAATGTCAGTACAGAAAATGATACGTGCAAGACTTATAATGAAAGTTACAAAGAAACCGACGGACATACAGGGAAAGAATCTGATTTGCGGTTGCTGAAAAAAAGAAGTATTTCGTAAGTTCTTTTTGATATTTTAACTTGGCCTTCTGAAACTAATGTAGATACTTCAGCAAGCAAAAATAAGAAACAAAGACGCCGTTTACCTTCAGTAATTATTTCAGATAAATGGATTGAGATAATGAATGCTAAAGAAGAAAAATTAAAAAAGAAAACGAAATCAAAAAGGTCATCACAGATAGAAAACGAAGCAAAGGTAAAGAAAAACGGTAAAGCAGTCGAAAAAAAGAACGTGGAAAAGGTAGGATGTTCAAGTGCTAACAGAAGTATAGATTCTTCTGATAGTTCTGCTAACAAGGAACAGATTAAAGGAACAATTACAGTAGGCTCTTAAGTGATGGTAACGTATGAAGGAACGTTTTATCCAGCCAAAGTATTAATACGAAAGGAAGAGAGTTATCAAGAGATTTTTACTGTTGTGCCATGAAAAAAAGCGGTCAGTACCATTCGAAATGGCCAAATCAGCCAGATTTGCTATGGTATTCTTTAAACGATGTAATAAAAGAAATCAAGAAACCTTTTGCAATCAATACGCGAGGTGCTTTTTCAGTTCCAGAAATAAAAATACCATGACATAATCATGTACAGGAGTATTATTTAAAATAATATTTAATATTAATCTATTTATTTAAAGTTCGTTTAAATGAAAAAGAAAAGAAATGTAAAAATAGATTTAATAAATATTTTTTGATTTTGACCTCTATTCATATATTCCTATTACTTTACACATAATGGCTACAAAAGGAACAACAAGTGACCAAATCCGGTGCAATGGTAGCCACAAATGGTGATTTTTGACTTTCTAATTACAGTAAAGTCCGGTTATAACGAACCCAGAAATTGTATCAAAATATGTTCGCTATATCCGAAGTTCGCTATAATAGGTAAATTAAAACAAAGTGTATTTTTAATTAGTCATTTTTTATTTTACATTAAATAATATTATAAAAAATAACATGAGGCCTTTGCGAAACAGTTATACAGTAATTAAATCGGTTATTTTTGTTTGCATATATTTGTTCGAAAAGTTAACGTTATTTACATAGTTTTGAAGAACACAGAAACTATTCCAAATATGTTCTGGAACCGTACGTGATTCTAAAAAAATGCGAGTTTCTGTCATTTTTTGGAGCATTTCAGTAACAGAAGAAACATCAACATTTTCATTCGATTCATTTTCTTCTTCCTCGTCACTGGTTAAAATGTTTGCAGTCACTGTTTCGATAATCTGCTCATCAGTTAACACTTCTCTTGCTGCTATGTCATTATCAACCCCAACATATTCTTCAAAGTTAAATTCATTAAATTTTTTTCTCACTTCTATTTCAATCGCATTTTGCACCACAGTAGCAGAAACGACATCAGGGTTTCCTTCATGTCTTTTCAACCATTGATTCAGTGGAAGTTCATCATCTGACTCAAATCCATCGTCCTCTCCAGAAAATCCAGCATGCTTGAAGCAGTTTGCTATAGTTTCCATGCTGACCTTCTGCCAAGCCATGTGGATAAAATTTACAGCATCCAAAAGGCTAACTGTAAATGTTTTTCCATTATCAATCGCATCGATCATCTTCATTAGTAAAATTTTCCTGTAATGACATTTTAAAGAATGTATCACGCCTTGGTCCATGGGTTGTAGTTTCGAACTAGTATTGGGAGGCATAAAAACCAATTTAATTTGATTTAGTTTAACTTCAGGATGAGCCGGGCAGTTGTCGACTAAAAGTACAATTCTCCTATTTTTTCGCTTTAGATGTTCATCCCATTCAAGCAGTTCATTTACGAAAATTTCGGACGTCATCCATGCCTTACTGTTGGATTGGTATTTTACGGGTAATTGTTTGTTTTTGAAACATCTTGGATTGGCAGATTTGCCTATAACCAACAATCTTCTTTTTTCACTTCCAGCCATGTTAGCAGCTACTAAAACAGCCACCCTTACTTTAGACAGCTTTCCACCAGCACAACTTTCTCCTACAAACTTCAATGTTTTATCAGGCGTCATTTGGTAAAAAAGTCCAGTTTCGTCGGCATTAAAAATGTCTTCAATGTTATATTTTCTTCGAATACCAGGCCACACATTAGTTAACCACTCAGTAACAACATTCGTATCAACGTTCGCAGATTCACCAACAATTTTTCCTCCGCGTCTTTTTTTAAACCGTTCGATCCAACTTCTAGAACACTTAAAATCTATTTCTTCCACTTTACTACCTATTTCACTAGCTTTTTCTTGTAGAATAACACCACTTAATGGTATGTTTTCTTGTCTTTTCTGTGTAAACCATTTAAGAAGCCCTTTATCCACCACTTCATGTGTCGGTTTTCTTATTTTTTTGCTTTTGTAATTAACTTTACCGTACGATGATAAAATTTGTTCGCGCTTTTTCCAAATTGTGGAGACGGTAGATTTTGTTAAATTCATTTCGTGGCAAATATCACTTTGTTTAACACCACTTTGTATTTTTTGAATATTGTCGTATTTGTCCTTTAAAGTGAAAGCTTTACGTTTTTGTTTATTCATTTTGAATTATTACATGCGAATCTTGCTACGCAGCACGTTGGAAATAACGTCTTACTCCAATAAAAAACAAAGACTCGATTGTTATAAGAGCTATAAATGCACGTCGCTCGTAACAAGTAATCGGAGAATAGCGCGTAAATCGGGGAAACCCCTCTAAAGTTCGTTATAAAAGGAAAATTGTATCACATTTTAAGTCATATCTGGTTCACTATATCCGAAAATTCGTTAAAAGAGGGTTCGCTATAACCGGAAAGAAAATACATTGAGCTTATGGAAAAAATTTCGTTGCTTGAAATATAGTACGTTATAGCCGGAAGTTCGTTACAAACGGGTTCGTTATAACCGGACTTTACTGTATTTTATTTAATTTTTCGAAAATAATGTATTTCAAGTCTTTTTTATTTAAAAGATTTGCTTTAAAAAATTAAATAATAACAAACTCACTACGTTACGTGAAAAAAATTTTTCTTTGTAATATATTACAATATTTTTAAGTTGGAAGTTGCCTTAAAGTGGCCACAAAGGGTACCTTAACCCTAGCATTTGTGGTTGGCTCATTGAAAATCATTCAAAATCACAGTCAATCACAAATGCCGCACGAGAGCCGCAAGACATTAAATGTTACTAAATAAAATTTAATTTAATAAATTATTTGATGTCTAACTTGATTTTCGAAATTCGTGATTCGTGAGTGACAACACGTTGCTTTTTAGATTTTCTTCTTCGAGCATGTTTCTTAATTCAGATTACATAAAGGACTAACCACAAAGTATTGAAGTGATGTGATTTTGAATTTAATACAAAAACTACAAAAAAGACAATTGATTGAGTTGGCAATGTAATAATTAAGAGAATTTTTTATTTGGCTATTTGCGACACTGCAATTGTATATATGTTGTTGGTTTTTTGACGTAACCTAAATAGCGACAGATTATAGGTTATATAAATAAAAATTAAGCGTCTTATAGCGTTTTCGATTCACCTGCACCAATTGCACTTAGTGTATTTGCATCTTCTTTTAACCTCATGTAATAACACGAGATGAAGATAGTCTGAGTGCGCACTAATGCGGTCAATCGAAAACGCTATTAATTCGAATTTAAAATGTCGAATGACACTTGTAATGTGACGGCTGTCAGTGTGAAGTCGTCAACAACCGGAAGTTACTTCAGTTATACCATTAAGAAATAAAGTTCATTGCCAATTCAGACAGTGTATCTTGATCACTTTATTTACTCCATAAAATATTATTGGTAATGAACACGGGGCGGGGACTTACTTCGCCGTGACAATGAAAGAAATAAAAATTGTCAATGTCGAAATTAAAAAGTTAAAACTAATTGCCCAAGATAAATAAAAATTATCACCATTCTCATTAAAAAAATGCTTTAAGGGCTAAAGCGGCCCTTGAGAGCTATTTTGCAATTTGTGGGGCTAAATTTTATAGAAAATAACCTCTATAAAAAAGCTAAGTTGGCAACACTGCTGCCGCGATTGAAACTTATTTCTAGTAGATGGCGCTTCGTGTACACCGAAAGCGTCGTCGCCATGGCAACTGTCCAATAAACAAATTCGGTCTACTTGTCAAAATTGTACTAAATAAACCGTACACTTCGCGAATATGCTAAAAATGAGCGAGCTTTCTGGTGATTACGTCCTCAAGCGGCGAGACTAACCTAACTTAAATAAGCAACATTACAGATGATATAAATTTCACGAGTTTAAACCTTGACCCGTCCGAGGAGGAATTCCATTCAACTGTGGGCCACATCGAGGACATTTTGATAGAGGAGAAATTTCTGCAGTTACTCAACAAGTTCATGGATAAATACTGGAGGGAATTCGAGGACACCGAAGAGAACAAACTGGTGTACACGGACATCTTCAGGGAATACCAGGCGACTGTAGAGAAGTACATCGAGGAAGAACTCGTCAAAAAAATGACCAACTTTAATATGAATACATTCGAACAAGAGTTGAAGTAAGTTTTTGATTCTTTAAGTGATCGGTCAGACTAAAGCACGCAATCATCAAATAAAATGGGAAAACTACTCGCATGGTTTTCACTTGGCGATGATTTTGTGCAAGTCAAAATAGCCTTAGAATAAACCTGAAGTTAATTTTTAATTTCAGGCAAAGACAAAACGAAATTGACGATCAAATTTTTGAACTTCTTTCAACATTTACGGATTTCCTTGAGTTTAAAACCATGTTCTTAGATTACAGAGCGGTGAGTAATCCTTAACGCCTTCGCTTATCGAGGGTTTAACTCTGCACTTATTTCAGATGAAGGAGGGACAGTTAGCTGACTTCTCCAACGATTTCTCTGTGTCAAAATATGTATTTGTAAGTGAATGACTTTTTTCAATTGTAAAAAAAAACACTTTTATTTCAATTATCATTTAAGAAATAAAACATTAATGCATCAGTATTTCCATCTGGACTAATCTGCTGTTCGTATCGCCTGGCATCCTGTAGGGTAGCATGCCGGTAAAATTTGTTAGAACCTTGGCTTGCTCCCTTATGCAAGACAATTGCTTTAACAAAATTAATCGATTAATAAAAATCGTGATTTCAAGTTAGAACGTCTTACTTTCTCGATGGAAAGGTCCTGGAATTTATTTGGGATAAACTCGTTGCTTTTGATCTTCTGGTATTGTTCGAAAAGGATGTTCATGGTGGCCAGCAAGACATCGGGAATGACCTTGCAGACATCTACGTTCAATCGCTTGAAACTACTGACCCTTTCGTCCAGGTCATTTGCTTGCAAGGGTATGAGTTGCATGTCATTTATTGCCTGCAAGATTTATTTTACTTTACTGAAATAAAACCAAAGCAAAAAAAAAGACACCTTCAATGCTAAATTGTACTGCTTTGAGTGGTAGTAATCGAAGAAGATCAGCAAGTCCTTGAGGGTTGTGAATGAAGCAACAATATTTGCTGGACAGTTATAACCATTGGACGTGTAACGTTCTGCAACTTCCTTGACTTTAATCTGCAGCCTTTCCCTTAGAGATCCCACCTGGGGTGCAGTGTGCACGACTTGCGAAAGTAAAGTACACAGGAGACTTAACACTTCAGTTTGATTCTAAAACTCTTGACTTAAGTCATGTTGAGGAATACGACAGCTACTTACGTTTGCAATATCATACATATCGGCTGCATCCTCAAACATGCCTTTTTGAACCAACTGCTCTGCGACTACCTCTGCAATTTTTTCCGGTGTGATGTCGGCGTTTCTGAATTGATCCAGAAGGCCCCTGCTCCTGATTCCATTGGGCTGGATCTTCCCAAATAAGGCCTCATATTCCCTGGATTCTTGAGCTAGGTCCCCAACGCACACCATATACATGTTACGCTTATCTTCATTTGAAATGTTATTCAGCAAATAGAAGTAATGCACGGCTTCGTTAATGCAAGTTATCTCGAATTTACGAACGTACACCATGATTAGGCGGACCAGGTTTAAGCGACGGGCTGGTTTTGGATCAATCAGATCCACAAAGACTAGAATTTTGAAGTTAGATGCACGAATGAAAAGTTTATTTCATCACAGACTTACTGAGTGGTGATGAAAAGTCTGAGGGCCCAGCTAATAAATAGATTTCATTGAGAGCGATCGCCATGTGCACAGCGTGAACACGATACCTCTCAATCCTAGCCAGAAATTCACAGGCTGCCTCAAATTGACCCGTCAATGCGAGCACTTGGAAATACAAATGCGGCTGATTAATCGCGTCGTAGTGTGTTTCGCCGTATTCTTCAAGAATCGTCCTCTGTAACTCCTTGTAATTGATGTGGTCTTCCTTTTCGTACTCCACGCGGACCAAGCTCAGTTTCAACCAGAGATAATCATCGGCTGTCTTGGCCACTTCGGAGTGTTCATCCGCAACATCGCAGCAGCCGAGGACGGCCCAGATGATCCTCTTGAACGGGTCGGTTGCGTTTCGTATGAATCTTCGATATTGGAAACGTATGTTGTTCTCGAGCTTGTATATGTCTGAGTGGTGAGGATTGTTGAATTTCATCTCGAGGATTGCAATTATATCCTGACAGTCAACGCTAAAGGAAAATTATTTGTAAGAAAACTATTAGAATTAGATAACATTTAATGAAAAAGAAAAATCAAGAAATTTGAAAAATTAAAATTGTTTTATATGAAATGATTTAACAGTAGAAGAGAGTGGAGAGATACAAAGAAGAACTATAAAGATCAAGAGAAGAGAGGCAGAAAGGAAAAAGGGTAAAAGTTAAATATCAGAAAATAGATAGAAAGAATGGAAGGGGGAAAAGCAAATGAAGATAATGCGTACACGTTTTAAGAGGAAACACATCTTTAAAGATATATGGGCGACAGTTACAGTAATTAGATAGATTACGTCATTATAAATAAACGATGAAGTAATAAAGAACGTAAGTTCATGCAGGAGTGCAAATCACTCACTTAGTGAGAGTAGACCTCCCTACAAATAGACCAAATATGAAAATACAAACACAGAGAAAGAAGAAGCACTACACCATCAAGATCTTCCAAAACATGAAATACGAGGGTGGTCCGATAAGTACTTAGCCTACAAAAGAATAACAAAAATTTTGGAAAAGTGGCGATTTATTTCTCAACATAATCCTCCTTTGAGTTCGATACACTTGACCCAGTGATGCTCCAACTTCTTTAACCCGTCTGAAAAATACGTTTTCTGGAGGTCTGCAAAGTAGGCCTCCGTGGCGGCGATAACCTCCTCATTCGACTCAAATTTCTGCCCGGCGAGTGACTTTTTCAAATTTGGAAACAAAAAGAAGTCGCACGGGGCCAAATCCGGAGAATACAGTGGATGGGGCAGCAGTTGGTAGCCTAATTCTACCAATTTGGCCGTGGCGACGGCGGAGGTGTGAGCCGGTGCGTTGTCATGATGGAAGAGCACTTTTTTCTTCGCTAGATGGGGCCGTTTTTTCTGCAATTCGGCGTGGAATCGGCCCAATAATTCGGCATAGTAGAGCCCTGTGACCGTTTTGCCCTTCTCCAGGAAGTCGATGTAGATCACACCTTTTGAATCACAGAAAACGGTGCCCATCACCTTTCCGGCCGATAGAACAGTCTTCGCCTTCTTCGGAGCACGTTCGCCGGGTGAAGTCCACTGTTTCGACTGTTCCTTGGTCTCTGGTGTGTACCAGTGTATCCATGTTTCGTCGACGGTCACGAAACGACGCAGAAATTCCTTCGGATTGTGCTTAAACATCGTCAAACACTGCTCTGAAGTGGTCTCACGGTTGCGCTTGTTGTCCGAAGTGAGCAAACGCAGCACCCATCGCGCCGACAGCTTTCTCATGCCCAATACTTCATGCAGGATATGACTCACACGGTTTTTTGAGATGCTACTGTCTCAGCTATCTCGCGCACCTTCAATCAGCGGTCTGCCAATACGCGATCGTGGATTTTTGTCACGTTATCCTCCGTGGTAGCCGTTTTCAGGGCACCTGGGCGTGGCTCATCAAAAACCGACTTGCAACCACGTTGAAACTCGTTAAACCAATTTTTGACGGTCGTCATCGAAGGAGAAGAGTCACCGTAGACAGCATCCAAGCGCTCTTTGATTTCGCTGCGCGATTTCCCTTCCAAAAACAAGAATCGAATCACCGACCGATATTGCTCTTTTTCCATTTTTCTCAAATCCGCGGACACGCTCGCTTCGACACGCGGTCAAAACAAAACTACGCGTCTGATTCGGCTGAAATTTTGACAGTAGCTGTCTACGATAATGTACTACGCGATTAAAAATTGCTCTTGCGATAGTGGTGCTATCGGGCAGTAAGGCTAAGTACTTATCGGACCGCCCTCGTACACATGAAATATAAAAAGGCGATGAATCAGTGACACTGGAAAAGAAAAGAAATAACAAGTGAAAATATAGAGGAAATATAGAGGAAATGTGGAAGAGACGATTATCCAAACTGCATCAAAACAAGTGGTCCTCACAAAAGATAGCCATAGGAATGAAAATGCAAGAAACAGATCAAAAATGAACTAAGGATATAAATATGGCAAGTAAATGACATAGACAAAGAAAAAAGTAAAGACATTTTACTGACAGAAGGAGAAAGTTAAAAATGAGAAATCCAGAACTTGATTGATTGAAATCCAGAACTTTTACAGCAAGAAAGAAGTTTATAATTTTATAGAGTGCAAAAAGGAAAGACAGATTGTATTAAAGATCAAAATGGAGACTTGTTATGGGAAGACAGCAAAATTAGGGAAGGATGGAAAGAATGAAATGTTTAAAAATGGCGAAGACCTTTAAGAAACAGGAGTTCAAAACTCCATATTAAGGTGGAGCAAATATAATGACAAGAAATTTTTTTATAAATTATAAATACCTAATAGTACTTAAAAGTTGTATGGTGCTTAGGACAAACTGCGTGCAAAATATTTTTTAATTCTAAAGACATCTTCTGCCCTCTACCGTGCTTTGAAATATTCTGTTTTCTACCAAATGATTTTTAATTTTTTTTATCAACTCTTGCCATGGAATTTGGACAACATGTCTTAGCTTTAGTGTAATACAGCATCGAGGAGTGCAATGAAATACTTTTCACTCAAGCTAAGATATGCCGTCCAGGTTTCATGGCAAGAGTTGATAAAAAAATTTTAAAAAATCGGTGAGCTGAACTTCTTGCCAATTAATCATTTCAAAATAATCGGTCGCTTAAAAATTTAATTTTGGAATAGTAAATTGGCGTAGTTCCACTGGCTTGTTTTTCTTCGCCCTTAAAATTTGTCGCAATCCTAGCCCACGAATTTATTTACGATCATCCATTATCATTGCGAGGAGCAATTTTTCTGGGTGGTCGAAATAAGCGTTCCTCTGTATGACTGGATAATTGATCTGCTTGAATATTTCATTCAGATCGATTGTTTTCCACACATGCTTAGCCCCATCTTTACAGGAAGAGTGAAACCACATCGGCGAATAAACCTTAATTATATATTCCACCAGAGTAAGAAGGTTGGCAGAAGGATTTTCCGTGGAAGTATATAATCTTAAAAGGCGATTTGCTGTTGTAATCCACTTAGCCTGAGACAGTTTACCGGGATTATGATTAGCTAAATCGCTAGAACATCCTCTACTTGAAACAGCTCGGCTGACATCAAACAATTTTTGATCTGTACTTAAATTTATTGAATCAATTGCCGGTAAGTCACATGAAGCAAGACAAAAGTCTACAATTTCAAGCTGCTCACACTTTTCTAGATTCTTTCCAATGGGCTCTGAAAATCCTCGCGGCCAGCAGTCAAACCATTAAGTTGACATAACAAGTGGCGTAAAGGAAGTTCGTTCACATGCAGTTGGCAAACAAACCATTGCATCGGTCGTTTCTGCGAAATCTCATTTTGTCTTATTAAGCCGTTCTTGTTTCTAGTGTTTAGCGCAGTTCCATTGCATCCTATTACTAAGTTTTCAAGACTTATATTGTTTCCAAAGAAGAATTCAGTCAGTCATTTGAGAATACTTCCAGCCGAACTCGAAGTAGGTGTAGCGTGTCCCAAATACAGAGAACCAGGCTCTTCAGAAATAGTCCTGCGATGAAACTTCTCACCTAGTTTCTCCTGGTAAATTGCTTTGTATTTTCTTCTGTCCAGTTATATAATTGGTTTCAACTTGAGCTTCCATTTGTAAATATTTTCGAGTGGAACACCTTGCTCTTCGCACCTTGCTCCTGTCAATTACAGTGGATGAATCGTCTGCGGTTACAATTCCGAAATCTTGCGGATAGTAGCCGCGGATCTATCGGAAACACCAAATTGGTCACAGACGTTCTGCAGTGTAATTCTGTTTTGGTTAGCAGCTTTCTTAGAATGAGCACAGGAAATTCAAAGTTAAGGCTCTTGCTTTTAGTTACGTAATCTTTATTCTGATCTTCAATTTCTGTTGAGAAGCAATCACTATCTTTCTCACTCGTGGGCAATTGGGTGAAAGTTATTTCCTTGGAAATTAGATTTTTTGATGAAGCTTCCTCTTTCCATTCTCTTACGAGTATGTTTCTTTGGCATCAATACTTCATCATCATTCTCCGTTCTGTCCTTTGGTCAAGGAGAAACTCCTGTTCTTTCAAAGGAGCTTTATTATTCTTGCTATAGGAACACATTGAAAATTTTTTGCATGCCGAAATGTCAAACAGTAGCTTCGAATAATTTTTAAACAAATCAACTCTATCTTCGTATTGTTTGTTTCTCTTCGATTGAGGATACCTTATCAAAGTGAGATACTTATCATGATAAGCACGAATTAACTGCAAAACACGAGTGTGTGTTACAATTGGAATTGAACTTTTTCTCCACAAAAACTCGATTTTTTTTGAAACAATGGCGGAAATTTCAGTAACAGATGGCTCTTTTTTACTGTTTTTCGGCTTTAAATCATGTCTTACCCATAAATAATACCGGCATGCTCAGATTAAGATTATTAATAACTGTAGTTGCTGGGATGAAAGACACAACTTTTTAAGAGTATTAGGATTCAATTGTATATTTTTAATTGTTTTGCTCCACCCTACTCCATATGCACTGACAGAATGAGACCACAAGTCAATTAAAAGAAAAGTGATGACCGTAGGTTCACATAAAAGAAGGAGATGGAGATCATGTTAAATATAAATTATAGAGAGAGAGAGAGAATTATAAAATCAAGTTTTCTTGCCAGATGAAAATGATGAAAATTAATTAAAATTGTGTAACTGGCATTATATATATTGCCAGTTACACAATTTTAATTAATTTTCAAAAAAGAGAAAGGCGTGAGAGACTGGAGAAACAAGAAAGGCTAAGGCTACGCTTACACTAATGAAACAAAAACGTTTTCAGACAAAACATTTCACTGTATTGTGGAACATTGTGAGTAAGAACGTTTTGACTGTCTCAGTGTGCTTTTTGTTTTGATATATCAGTGTGTGTCCAGTCCTATTTAAATCATTGAAAAAACGCTCTCTAACAAAATTATTTAACAATGTTTTGCCCGAAAACGTTTTCGTTTCATCAGTGTGAGCGCAACCTAAGGCAACAAGAAAATGTGGGCCTGCAAGGCCTGTTAAGAGCTATTTGCTAACTCCTACTTGGACTTCTTCAGGCAATGCAGAGCAGCTGATAAATCCCCACTCCTCAAGCAATAATAAACCATAGGCCAAAGAGGACGATCATCAATATGTCCATCCTGCAAACCCAAGTATTCGCCTTGCAATCTGATCCCGACGAAGCTTCGCACCAGCGGATAAGTCCCCGGAATTCCCCCCCTCTGTGCTCTCAGGAGATTCTCGTTTATCACATTGCTCATATACGTCTTATATCTGAAACAATCACACTAAACTCTGCCCACTTCCCCGGAGTGAAAGGTGTACCTATCCTGCAAGTACTTCTTCGCTTGTTTCACCATGATGTCGATGATGGGGCTTGTGTTGCGCACCGCAATAGGATCACTACCTTTCGGAAACGCAGGGATATCGACCATGTACTTCACAATCTCCCACATGTCATTCACTTTCTATTAGAGAAAAAAAAAGTTAATTGGAGCTTATTTATCTGTAGGGGGATTACCGTATCCTTGAATTCCTCAGCGGCTTGCGCAAATAAACTGACAGGATTGGGTTTACTCATTCCTCGCGAAGGCGCTAAATTATATTCCATAACTTTCGAGGCATACACGGCTTCCTCCTTGCCTAGTAAAGTCGTGCCAAGTGTGGGCTCGATGAATGTTATCTTCTGCTTGCCTGGTACTATGAAGTTGCCTGAGGGGCCGATCATCGCGTTCAATATTTTACGCTTCTCTTGTTTCCACTCGCCCTGTTGGTGCTCCCAGCTCTGCTCGGAGACCGTGTTGAAACACTAAACACAAAAATCTTTGGGGTAAATTATTTTTCTCCTAATGTATTACAATATGGATAAAGTTTTACTTGAGTAGTTAACAAATTAAATTAATTATCGTTTCCCGATTAAAAATTAGTGTCAAAAGCTTTTTAACACCATACAGTAAACATATCAACCATAATTCACTAATTTCTTGAAAGATAGACATAACTAGTTAACTACCTCAAAAATTATGCCTTTCTTGAAGACGACATTAATACTTTTTAAAGTTAAACTTCTTAACTCCGTTTATTTTAACACCAGAAACAGATGGAGACAAGGCAACAGCAAAAAGGAATTAAAAATGTTAGAATTAAGCTCAGTTTTTATATATCATGTAGAAGCATTCGTGAAGGTTTTTCTTTTTAATAAAATCTTACTGTTTTATGTTCCTCTTCAAGGATACTCAGGATGCAGTTGCGGATTTCATTTTCAAGACAAGCTGTCACATCAATGTCATCAATGGGTTCGACGGATTCAAAGGTGCGCTTTGAGCTGATAACATCTAGTTTCTGAGCAATGCGGGGTAAATCTATGCCTTTCGAACCCAGCAGTAAATTACTGAAAGAAATTTCATTGTGGGAGAATTCAGCGGTTGATTGGGTGAGTGAGTGCTTACGCTTGAATGTCTTTTGCTCCGGCTTGAGCTACTCTGTTGTAAAGCTCGTTGGAAGCTTCCAGGACCTGTCGCAAGGATCGGTCGACTTTTGGAAGTTCTGTGGTTTCGTCGATGTCTTGAGTTAGTTTCTCTGCTTCGAAGAGTAAATCGGAAAAATCGGCCATTTCTATTGTGTACTGTGGCAGATAATTATTAAACTGGATTTAACTAAAAGCGACATTCATCATAATTATTGAAAAAAAGAAAAACAGTTTTGAAACCTACCGGTTTAACAACAAACGGAATATAACCTCAATTTCAGTATTGCCAATTGTCAATAACTTAATCGAGAAATACAGTGTCGCCAACGTGCAAAATAGAAAAATCCCTTAACCCTATTTAAGAGAAAATTCCATTTGTTTCTAGATTCAGGAATAAACGTAAAACACTCATTCAAATACATATAGTTAAAGAAAGCAAATAAATGTACAACAATAAAATTAAAAAATAAAAACGCGATTTTAGAGCACAATTCATAAATTTAAAAATGAAACAATTGGAAATAAATAGTGAGAGAACAAAGAGTTATTTGGCAACTGACAACAAGTAATTTTTTTTTACTGATTTTCCGTATCGCGGGGAATAACTCGTGAACCACTTCCGTAAAACTAAACAAACAAAATAGTTTCAACATATTTTAACAGATGGCGTTGTTGAATGTCTTTCAATAAAGTCCCTAGATTAATTAATCTAGGAACTTTATCTTTCAACAAAGCAAGTTATTTTTTGTTACCGTCCAGAAACGGAAGTTTATTCAGTGAATGGTGATTTTTCAATATAATCCGTCAAAATAGTGAATCACCCTCGTAGAAACCAACAAATGAAAAAAAAAAAATTATCGGCCAATTTTAACAAATACCGTTGTTGAAAGTTTAACCCCCCTAATCTGTAACTCATAACGACATTTATTGAATCTAAGCACTGATTGGTCAAAATAAGTCACTTAACGATTTACGTTATTCAACGATGTCGTTAAGAGCTACAGAATCGGGGGGGGGCGGTTACAATAATCAATATAAAAGTTAAGAACATACACAAGAAAATCCCTTTTTTTAGAAAAGAACTTCTCTTATTATTTGAGGAAAACCGTTAAAAATCGATTTATCCTTTAAGTTGGCAACACTGAGAAATTAGAGAATATTGAAATGGTAGCGGATTTGATTTGAAAACAAATCGCGTTTGTTTATTTGATTGCTTGTTTACAAAGAGAAATTTTACCAGTCGGAGCATGCCACCGGAGACGCCTCGGGTCAAATTTATGATCTTTTGGAGCACCGATTTCGTAAAGGGCACTTGAAGCATAGTTACTGTCATATTATAAATCAAGGGTTGTCTTTGTATGCCTTAGAGTCCTTGAAAGAATTGGTCACGCAAACATTCGAGTTATTGAAAAATTTAGAAAGTTAGAACATGTGCAGGCCACCGGGAAACCAAAATAAACGAGGGAGAAGCGTGTGCTTCTTTCTGAACGAACAGCGTTTATTGGCCAACCGTTTTTTTAAAGGCTTCGGGAGATAGGGGAGGAGTCAAAATTGTCACTCGCGAAGGAAAAATCAAAAACTTAGGACAGAAAGCTTCAGCTCGTTCGAACGGAAGGCTGCATTTTTAATTAAACTCGAGAAGTTTTTTAATGCTTTGGAATTGATTTCATCTAGCTTGCATAATTAGAATTGAAACAATTATTTCGGGACGTTAAAATTATAGTGAATTCAGAAAAGGGCAGTCAAATAAATAACCGCGAGTCGCGTCGCGATCGGAGACGCGGATAAAAACTAGTGCGCGGGTGAATCAGTGAAGTGAACGTCGCGGAACGGGATAGGTATAATTGCATGAATTTTTCTATTTCTTTTTACATACTTGGTGGCATAAAACAGTCAGTTGGGTCATTGCGCAAAAAATTAGGTTAGCCGACGAAAAACGACGTAGAGGGATCTGAAAAAAGCCGTACATTGTACGTCCCTCTAAGGGCACGAGAACGTAGTAGACGAAAGATCCTTGTCCGTGGCCCGATTAAATAGGTTAGCTCTCCCATCACCTCTGAAAAGAGCCCGTGAAAAACTAACGGCAGTTGCTGTTGATTATCTCGCAAATTGATCGCCGAGGCGGCTTTTTGTACCACATACATCTCCGAACATCGGTTTGATCAATTAATAATTCCCATTAATAAAGTACACTGTAGACACATTGTCACACCGTGCGCTGGTTGATTATTCATAGCGTCTTCGAGTACTAGCTAAGGTGGCAAACACGAATACCAAGACCAAGCTATTTTGAATAGAAATAAGTTAATTGTTGATCTAATTTAAGTCCCAAAGCTAATACAGCCTTAATTGCGTCTGCAACAAGCCACCATCTGTGAGAATTGAAATAAATTAGATCGCTACGATATTCGGCGTCAAATACGTTAAGCGAAGTTTATTGTACTTCTTTGGAAGCGTATATTTATTGTGAAAGATATCCATTGTTTCAGCTCAGGTTTTACGCTCAAGCTCCGAGGTCATTTAGATCTCGTAGCAGGAGTTTTACCTTTTTTTTTCAATAAATAATTAATTAAATCTAACACCTCGCATTTGTATTGATACGTATTTAGTTCCTTTAATCTCTCAAATATATACACCGTCTCACCAGAATTAGAATCCAGTTACAACAACGTAGGGCCCGTTTTTTTTTTGTTTATTCAGGCGATCAAGAATAATCGGCAATTAAAGTTTTAATTTTGGAGATTCCAAAAGGGCCGAACGGTAGATATAGGTCTACACAGGGGCATATTGTCGGGCGCTAGCAATAAAAGTAGGTAGCAACCCGAGTCTAGACATCTTTAGAAACTGCATGGGGTGTTAACACTAGCATTATCGACTCTTTCGGAAACTGGCCAAACCCTCGGTAAAGAGGCGTTTATTGGTTCATTGAATTTAGTCAAATTCTTCGGTCCATTTAATAAATTAATTTGTCAATAATTTTTTATTTGTTTTTGTTTGGACCGTGTTTAGTAATTAATTAGTTGTCCGTAAAGTCAACAAACAAAGTGGCACATTCGGGCGCGTCACAATATCCATTCACGATCTTGTTAGATCCTAGAAGACCTTACTTTTTCCCCGTTAAGTTAGGTGTATACAGACTGTATCAGAAATACGTGTGTTAATTTTAATACGGAGTGCAATTAGCTAAGTTAAAATTTTTTTTCTATTTGACTTTTTTTATTTAAAGTTTTCTAAATTGATTTAAAATTTGGTTAAGTACGAGAACTGCCTGTTTTGATAGAAACGAAACATTGCTACAAAAGGAAACATTGCCAAAAAAGTCACATTGACATAAAAAAGTCAATTGTTGTCATGTCACATTTATTATAATTTAACAGAAATTGCGTTTATAACATACCGTAGATAAATAATTGTTTATCATTATAGATTTCAATAGTCAAACACAACAAAGGAAAACAGTACCTAATTCCAAAAATATTTTAAAAGAATACAATTATTATTATCACAGCGAGTGCTTAAAATGGGCACCATTACTATTTAGATAACACTGTAGACGTCTATTAAAAGAATCTTTCACTCGCTGAAGCATTGGTCGATTGTTCCTTATGACTGTTGCAACATCTTCAATACGGTTCCTTAATTAGTTTCAATTGGAACTGCATACACTAGTTGCTTTATATAGCCCCACAGAAAAAAATCGCAAGGATTAAGGCGGGTCACAAAGTTCCAACCAACCGTTCTTGAAAATTATTGTTCAGCCAATATCTGACATTGTGACAGGAAACACCATCATGCAAATACCATAAATTTGCTCTAGTTTCTAAAGGCAATCCTGTAGCAAATTGAAAAGAACCTCCCTTAAGAAATGTAAATATTATTCACCATTGAGATGAGGTGGTAAAATATGAGGTCCAATTAGTTGATCATTTAAAATACCAGCCCACACGTTTACGGAAAATTCTTGTAGAAAATTATGTACAGGGTGGACCAAATTCGACACTTTTAATAGGAAATACCTATTTTTAGAAGAGTTAGACAAAAACTGACCTCGGTCCCTGGAGCTCGATTTTTAAGACAAAATTAATGGTGAAAACCGCATTTCAGTATCTCGTACCACTTAAGAGCTACAGGCCGTTTTTCAAAATTGCACGATTTCTAAAAACCTTCATAACTTTTTTGTTTATAAAAATTTTTGATTTCTGTAAAAACTTCTTTAAGGCACTTTTTCACGCAGAATTCATTGCTCCAAATTATTTTTTCCTAAACTGCGCAATATTTGAGATATTAGCAAGAACTTTGATTTTTTATATGGAACACCCTATATATTTTTTAGTTTTTGAAAGGAGTATAAAATTTCATTCATATAAATATAAAACACTTGATATTTTATTCAAACAGTTTGTGAAATATAGAGTTTCAAAGTTTTAATCAAAAATTTTATTGTTTTTACAGCATTGAAGTAGGCTATGGATAACTATAACTAGGCGATTTAAGTTTTTGTAACTTCCTGGTAGGCCGCTGTCAAAATTTGACACAATCTCTTACAATATTTGCATTTCTCTTGAATTTTACTATCTCTATAAAATAGACTTAGGGAGATAATGAAACTTGTACGAAAACTACGAGAAATAAGACATGTTATAGTATTTATACCAACTCAAGACTTCATGAAGTGCCTTTAACTTGTAAGTGTATGTGTGTACTGAAGATGATAGCGTAGCTGCCGAAATACGTATCTACGGATACAATCTATTTTAATTTATATTTAAGGATATAAACATTTTTGATTTATACTTACTTTTTTGATTTGTTATTTCTAAATCACTGTCTTCTTTACTAATATTAAATACTAAAGTATTTTATAGAAATTACCGAAAATTCAGAAGCAGTGATTAATCTTTACCACGAGTGGTATCCTGAAAGATGACAATCCTTCAGATATACAGGATGTCACAGAATAACTATTCCTAATTTTCAGAAATGATAGAGGGCACTTAAATAAGCATTTTTTATTAATAAACTAGTGTCTGGAAATTCCTCAGTATCGAGATAAAATGAAAAAAGTCGGCTATTACCCCAAAATAAAAGTTGAATCATAGCAACCTTTTGAAAACAATGAAGATTTTCGTAGATGTCATTTTACATGTGTCATAAATTATTCCTTATTAAAGAAATGTGTTTAATTGTCATTTTAAGCATTAAAAATTAATCTTTATTACAAAAATTATAGCGTTGTTTTAAAAATGCATAATTTTAGAAATATTGAATTAGTAGACATGCATCTTGCCTATGGGGCAGCTCACGGTAATGCTAATGAAGCAAAGCGAATTTATGCAGAAGGCAGCCTGAGCGTCACATTCTCTGTCATACATCATTTTCAAGATTAGACCAACGTATTCGAGATACTGGTAAAGTCCAAGTAAAGAAAATAGATTCAGGAGCTAATCGTACTGTCCGAAATGTTGACTTTAAGGACCAAGTTCTGCAACAATTTGAAAATAACCCAAAAACAAGCATTCGTGCCGTTGCCCATGCAATGCATACAAGCCACACATCTGTATGGAGGGTATTAAAGGAATACCAGAAGCATCCGTTTCACATTCAAAAAATTCAAACGTTAATTCCAGCAGATTATCCCAACAGAGTACAATTTGCCGAATGGTATTTGAATGAAATTAACGACGAACCAAGATTTCCTAGGACTGTATTATGGACAGACGAGGCATGTTTTACAAGAATTATTTTATTTTAATTATTTATTGTATTTTAATACACACAACAGTCACATTTGGAGCGAAGAAAATCCTCACGCCATTCGGAGGTTACATCATCAATGGAAGTTTTCTGTTAATATTTGGGCTGGGATGGTTGACAATTATGTAGTGGGCCCATATTTATTACCTGCACGGTTAGATGGCAATGTGTATAGGATGTTTCTGGAACATACTTTCCCAGAATTGCTTGAAAATGTCCCCTTAAATATTCGAAGAAATATTGTTTTCCAGCACGATGGTGCACCAGCACACTTTGGATTAAATTGTCGCAATTATCTAAATGCACAATTTCCAAATGGATGGATCGGAAGAGGGGGGCTGATTTCTTGGCCCGCACGTTCACCAGATATGACTCCTCTGGATTTTTGTATTTGGGGTCATATTAAGTCACTGGTTTATGAGACGCCTATTAATACAGAGGAAGAGTTAGTGGCTCGAATTATTTTAGCCTTCGATGATATTCGTGAACGTCCACAAATATTTCGAAGAATTCGGCACTCGATCGCACATCGTTACAACTTGTGCATCGAAAATGATGGTCGTAACTTCGAACAATTTTTATAATATTCGATGATGTGTTATTTCTAAATTTAACCGCTTCCATTTGTAATTAACTACTCTTTTTTGTTGTAACTCAGAATGTAACTGTTATTCGTTAAGTTTTCTTATTTATCTGGACAACGAAAAATTTCCGGACACTAGACTTTATTAATAAAAAATGCTTATTTAAGTGCCCGCTATCATTTCTGAAAATTAGGAATAGTTATTTTGTGACACCCTGTACATTCCTGAGATTTAAAAACAATTTAATAAATTTTTAGTCATTTAAACTGATAAAAACTAAAAATTATGAATCTCAAAACGCAAATAAAGAATTAGAGGAGATCATAGTTTTGGGAGACCGACGCCAGTTGGAGCAAACATCCTAGCAAGAACTTTTGCAATACGAATTTTAAAGAAACAAAGATTCTGACCTTATTGAATAAGAAAAATGCATCACTACCAGTCCTTGAATTGGTGATGTCAGCTCAGTCCATAACAAAACGGAATTGTTTATGTTTAGTACAAAATAGCCGATAATTTGATACTTTATATAATTTTTGCGCAATTTCGAATACATTAGTATTAGTATTCGTTATAACTTCGTTTTATTTATTAAAAATGAAGTAATATTTTTTATGGCTCATTGAATCTTCAAAAAATATTTAGCTATCATCATCCACAGTCTACTTGAATGCCATAATAACCATCAAAATTTAAATTAAAACATGAAACCTCTACAACTCAAAAATCTTTTGAATAAAATATCAAGTGTTTTATATTTTTGTAAATAGAATTTAATGCTTTTTTCAAAAATGTAAAAATATATAGAGTGTTCCATATAAAATATCAAAGTTCTAGCTAATATCTCAAATACTGAGTACTTTCGAAAAAAATAACTTGGAGCAATGAATTCTGTATGAAAAAGTGCCTTTAAGAAGTCTTTACATAAATCAAAAATTTTCATAAATAAAAAAGTTATGAAGGTTTTTAAAAATCGTAGAATTTTGGAAAACGCCCTGTAGCTCTTAAATGGTACAATATATCGAAACGCGGTCTTCACCATTAATTTTATCTTAAAAATCGAGCTCCAGGGACCGAGAGATTTGTCTAAAAATAGGAGTTTCCTATTAAAAGTGTCGAGTTTGGCCCACTCTGTACAGTGTGGAGCAAAAAAATTCAAATTTCCTATTTTTTTCAAATGAAAGTTGTCATAATTTATATTGTTCGTCTCTTGTTTGTTTCCTTTTTTAGAACGGCTTCCTTGTTTACAGCCCGTGGCCTTTTAAAAATGCATGCATTATGTTCACAAATGATTGAAGACCCTTGAACATTAAATGTTAAAATAAAGTTTTTTATCAATCTTTCTCAAAAACGACTACATTTATCAATCATCTGTCAAGTTTTTACCTTCACTTTTAAGGCCGTGCTGATAGTCTGATATAGATTAAATATGGTTACTGAATCTTTTTAAAATATTTTGAAACAGATTCATTTTGAAAACTGTTTTAAGAAGCTTGGTTTGAAGGCTTCCGCGGCTTTTTGACCAAACGAGAGGGCAACTTAAGATGTCTGGAATTTTCGAAAACCTTTGGAAAGTCGTCACTGGGTCGTGAAGGGACTCTAATTTGGATTATTCTTCAACAAAATTCGTCGAAATAACAAGAATCATTCAATTATGTGTTGATTAAAGACAAAAGTCAATCCAGAAAACAGTCACCCGTAGCGTAGCACTTAAGTCGTATGTAGTAGATTTATTTTTTATTATTCTTGAAACTTCTGCGAAGCAATTAGCATTTCCTTAAAACAAAAGGCTTCCAACATTGCAATTTTTCGAAGAAAAAAACAAAATTTTCATTCATGGGGTTCGTTTTAATCAAACAAAGGACGATCGAAAAAGTGCCACTTAAATCATAATTGATTTCTCATCACAATCTTGGTTTCCGGGTTGGGAACCGCCTCAATTCTTCGTCTTGCCGACGTTTCGTCCATCTCAGAGTCTTCACAGCAGCAGCAGCAGCGACTACATCAGCAGCTACAGCCTCCAACGAAGCCCTGAAGAAGTCCACGGCGAGATGGACGAAACGTCGGCAAGACGAAGAATTGACGCGGTTCCCAACCCGGAAACGAAGATTGTGACTGTTTTAAGAAAGCTAAAATATTTGAAGACCTTTAAATCATCATGGGTCTTTCTAAATTGCGTTCATCAATACAGCGCTCTGTATAGTTTTATTAGTTACACTCAGGTTTGTTTGCTCTGTCAAAGTGAATAACGATACAAATCTCAAACTCATTTACTATTATGAGTACTTATTAAAAAAGTTTTTTTTTGTATTATCACTTTTAGCGCCGTTTAATTTCCTTGATAAACGAAAAGGAGCCTTGTAGAGACATGTAGAAATGATAAAATAATAAATAAATTACTCAATGTGCAACTCGTCATCATGCAGTTGATTAATAAATGGATGCAAAATCTCTTCCCGATATCTAAGTGCTGTTAGTGTGCCATTAAAAATATTGGACCTATCAATCTTCTCCGACTTAAACCTATCCAAACACCAATTTTTAGTGGATGGAATGGGGCTTCATTGAAAATATGAGGGTTTTCTGTACTCCAGATCCTCATATTTTGGAAATTAATGTATCCTGTTAAATGGAACCAGGCCTCATCGGAAAAGAAAGTTTTGTCCAACAAATCGTCATTGTCAATATTGTTTGAAAACCAATGACAGTATCTTCGCCTTGGTTCAAAATCTACTTGAAGCATTTCATGCACGGTAGCCAAACGATAAGGGAACATTTGCAAGTCATTTCTTAGAATAGTTCTGCAGGTCCCGATAGAAAAATCAACTTGTTGTGACAGGTAACGGATGGAAGTATGAGGAGCATCAGTCATAATTTGTCTTACATTTTCAACTACCTACTTTAGGCCTACCTTACCTGTTTTCTAGCCACACTTCCAGTTTCTCTGAATAGTCTTTCAGAGTGTTGAAGTTGATTAACAAATTTGTGGCACAGTTTCTGGAATTTCTTTCTGAAATTCTGCAATACAAACAGGAATAGATAGGTCCATTCGCCATTGATTTCGACAGTAGGATTCTTCCAATGTGAAAACCATTGTAAAATTAAATCAATTTTTTTTTAATTATGTTTATTTACTTGTCTGTTTAGGGTACGGATCAAGTAAGGAACATACGTGAACATGCGTTAAAATGAGAACAACATACTAGATGGGAAAACTTTTTGTACACATGTTAGTTATTACCACATGCCCTCACTGCTAATTCCACTATCTTGTCATTTATTTCTTAATCAAAATTCACTAGACTTAACCATCCTACCAGATTTGAAATTCGAGTAGAAGATAAGGTCGTAAATCCACTGGATTTAGTAAATTGGAACATTACTCCACTTTTTGCTTTCCTCTTGTTGCTAATAGTCTACAGTGAAACATTATAGACAATATATTTTGTTGTAATAAGCGTAGCTTTCAAAACATTTTCTATTTAAATTAATTCAAATAAAAATTAAGGAATCACGCCAATTTCTGGTACTGAATCTTTTTAAAATATTTTGAAACGAGCAACCGAAAAATTCTGAAACTGCACATACAGATCAATAAATTATTTTCTTATTGAAATTTTTGTTATGTTTTTATTAATTTTCAAGTTTCCATTTCATTCGTAGAAGTAATTAATAACTAAAGTAACTAAAGTACTAATTCTTAACTGTTGGTGATTTTGTATACTTTATAGTTCCGTTTCGTCAAGCAATATTAAAAATATTATTTTCACCATTGTTAACAACCCTGATGAAGGCTTAATAGCCGAAACGAATAGCTATAAGATGCAAATCATCACATTATACCTCATAATTCGGTCATGATTCAAAATTGCGTGTAACATTGCGTGCAGTGAAGCAATAAATTATAGAAAATCTGTTGTAAATGTAGTATGATTAAAAATGTATTTATTTTTTTTAAATTACAAACAAAAATATTAATTGATAAACAAAATTGGTTAGAATAAATCAAATGAATTTGCTACGAGATATGAACCAAGAAATTTCCTGAAAGTGGAAGGAAAGTTAAAATAGTAGGAATCACCAGATTTAGCCAATTAATACAAGAACACAGAACTTTTAAGACAAGTATGAATTAAATGAAAAGGTTACAAAACAGTTTTCTTCTTTGTGTCTTAAATCAGGTACTCAGTTAATTTTAAGAGACTTAACTGGAAAGAGAAGAAAGTAATTAGAAGATATTTTCGTCTTTTGCTAATATTTTCTATTTCTTTCTGCTGTAGTATCTAAAATCTTCATTAAAGAAAGTAATATTGTAAGCAATGAAGCGATTACTGTTACCAAAAATCCTTAATTAAAATAAACGTAAAAGGAAAACTGTAATATCGGAAATTTTAATACAAATGCAATAAAAAAATTAAATAAAAAAAAAACGTGGCAATTGAGAGATTCTCTTAACCATAAATTAATGCATCTAATCTATCTCTTTCTGCTTTGGTACTTCGAATCTTCATTAATATAAATTAAATTGGAAATGTTTATCTTCTCTTTCTTTTTGTTTATGGTATCCTGCGATGAAGTTGAAGAAACGGAAGAGTTTGATATAAATCGGAAATAAAATAGGAAAACTCGTTTTATTGTTATTTCGGAAACGCGATCTCCATCTCATCAAGAACAAAGCCCACGGTTAATACCTGCGGAATTATTGATGTAACAAAGTATACGAGCAGATTGCGTGGGCAGGCAATTCCGCCCCTCACTTCCAGTCGAGCCCGACATGCCAAAGACACCATCGCCTCATCAACCACCTCCTCGCAAGAAAAACATTTTCTTCGGATCGCGTTATCGGATCCTTCCGTTGCTCGGACTTGGCCGACCTAGATTCCCGATGTAGGTCACGAAAATCAATTTACTACGTAATTTCACGTGGTGCACGATGAACTCGCCGGACGAAGAGGAAAACGCGTTTTTTCTGAGTGAGTGACGATGTCAGTGCGCACGTGTTGTGGCAAAAAATGGGGGAAACGGCCGATGTCTGGGGCCTTCAGGAGGTGTGCTGAAGTCTCGCGCGTCGCGATGCCCAACTGCACGATACCAGATGTTTCTTCAGGATTAGGTAACAACATCTTTGTCTATTATAAGATGGGGAATCCCCAAAGTTCCAAGTCGATAATTTGGTTAGAATTTTAATTCTAAATTAGTTCTATCCTCAAAACTCAGAAAAACAATCCTCTCCCGATGAAAGCTCGAAGGAAGTAATTTTCCTCCAATAGGAGCTTAAAAGCACAAATAAATTTCATTTGAAAAGAACGACGTACTTTTTCTGTTTTATGGGGTCCTCAAAACACAAGGGGCCCATCACAAACAATTTCCAATGAAGCTCGAAGAGCACATTTTAATTAAATTACTTTAACTAATTCCTTATTCGATGAAACCCCAAAGCTCGAACGTGTAATTCGACCCCATTAAAAGCCAAAAAGCAATAAAATATTTTTAATTAAAAAAACAAATTAATTCTTTGTTGTTATCTCCTACAGTCCCTTGAACCTTTGACTTCTCCTATAATCCCCTAGTTGATGGCGCCCCCCTTTAAGCTTCGAAAGTATCTCAATGGCTCTTAAGCGTCACAGGAATTTAATTTAAATAGTTGGTAAATCAATTTTTTTCTAAATTAATTTAAAGCTTCCTTAAAGATAATTCTCTAAAATTAATTTAAAGTTCTCAAAGCTTTCTTAAAATTGGAATTCACGTTTGAAGCTAAATTCCCGATTCCCAAAAAATCCATGAAGAGTCCGGGCCTGTATGTGGGTGTAGTATCTATAGCAACGGCGGGCTCGCCGGAGATTCAGTATATTCGGGAGCGCAGCTTTAGACAAAGCTCCGCGTTCGGCCTCAACGAAATGATTAGGTTCGATCGATGACTGAAAGGGCTCGTAAAAATGCCTTCCGCTGATGACACGTTCAAATAATGGTGAAGATCAGGCGAAGAAACCACCCGGTTCAACGGGGGCTCCTCGCCGGACCCAAGGAGATCACCACCTTGGGCAAGCAGGTGGAAAACTGTAAGTCGACCCCCGCTCGAGTCCCGAGATTATTTGCTTTGATTTCTGTCTGGCGATCTCCGAGATTTAAATTTAAATTGTTATATAAATAAAGCGCGTTCGTTTCGTCGGGGAGCGTGTGTATTTTTTTTGTTAAATGACCAACGGGTTTTCACAAGTCGGAATTTATTTGTCGAGAGGTGGTAGGATAATATTTGTTTGACATTTCGAGGATCTATTTCATTTTTAAATATTTTTCGGGTACGAAATTGCCCAGTCGCTTTCGAGATAGTCAAGTGCTAGGTTGAAGTGTAGAAGCGGGGCGATCTTTTACTTAAAAAAAATAATAATAAAATAGGATACCGTACGCGAGAGAAACGAGAACATCTTCTCATTACACAACGTTCAAGGAAAAGTAAGAATCTGCATTTATAAATGCGTTAATTTAACTCATTTTAACATAATCAATTATGACACATGTGAAAGATCGTAAACTAGTCTCTTTCTCTCGGGTAAAATGGCACAGAACTTAATAATTTTCTTTTATATTATCGCTTTAAAAAATCTATGTTTAGAATGAGTGGTTTCCGCAGATGTAGATGCTGGATAGTTCAGTCGAGAGAGACAGTAAATATTTGGATGTTTTCTATTTAATTTCGTCCAATTACGCATAAATATCGTTGAAAATGTTCGCCCAAATACATTCGTATCTCTCTGCTAAAATGTACAATTGTTCAGATTTTAATTTCCTTGTTTTGTCCGTCTGTTCTCAATTATCACTATTATTTTTCTTAATTAAAACGTTTTATTTTTAATGAGCAGTAGATACTTCAGTCGAGAGGAAGAGAAAATGAAGTTGTTTGTTGTCTCAGTTGTATTTTTGTTTTAATTTGTCTTTTTATGGTATTTATATTATTATTGTTGCTTACGATTAAACTTAAACTTTGTCTTCACAATTATACAGAGCGTTCATAAATGACTGACAGGGACTTTAACTTCCCGATCGGTAACTTATTTTTAAAGTTGGCACTAAATACTGGACTATTTTGCGATAAGTGCCCATGAAAAAATTACAAAACGTAATTAACTGATAAAATAATTTATCAAAAACTGGTTAAAAGTATATTATACTGATACTTAGAGTATTTTTTTATACAAAGATCTAAAATGGTTTGACAAATTAAATTAAAAATTACAATGTTTCTTAGACAATAACATTTTTAACGTAAATACGTATTTCAACTAGTAAGCTGAAATCTTCAGTGCACAAATTTATGTAACCTTTGACTGGTCTGACAGGCCGATATTCTTCTGACTAAATCTCCACTTAAAAATATTATTGTAGGAAGCAATATTTAAATTTCTAATTAAATTCTATTACATTAAGTTACATCTTAAAATTAATTGACTTCAACAAAGTCAAGGGCTAGTTGTGGTACAATGCCAGTTTAAATTTAAGCCAAAGCTTAAACCTTAGCGACAATTGTTGACATAATCATTTTATGAGTTTAAGACTCAGCTTAAATTTAAACTGGCATTATACAACAGGGCCTAATTCAATGAAAATGAATATTAAAGCTTTTAAAAGCTGTTAAAAAGTATTTCTCTTGTAATTACAATCAAGAACATGTTTCCTCTCCTTTCATATTGTTGAGGACATTATAGAATATTTCCGAAATGAAGTCTTATAATTCTCTGGGAAGAAAACGAATGGGGAGGCGTTTTGTTTACAGATGAGTCAATGTAAGCGAACGGAGTGTTAGACGAAGACTTGGGGAAGCAAATCTCAAAAGTCGCAGACCTGCAACAGGCCCAGAACTTCTTAGGCGTCATCGTGTAGCGCGCTTCAGTTTGCCAGAAACAAGGAGCGCTGGGAACAAAACGAATGGGGACGCCTTTTGTTTACAGATGAGTCCAGGTTTTGCCTGCGTTCTCTAGACGGTCGCGAAAGAGTATGACGAAGACAAGGAGATCAATTTGCTGAATGTACTTTTGGCCCTAGAGTCAGCTACCAAGGAGGTTCAGTTATGGTGTGAGCTGAAATTTCTCTAGAAGCCCACACAGGGCTCCAAGAAGCTCCTTAACAGATGTTAGGTACATCGAAGAAATTTTGCGAGATTTTGTTGTCCCGTATGCTTCTTTTATTGGAGATAACTTTCTATTGATTCACGATAATTCAAGGCCTTAAGTACTCGACAGTACTTAAACGAAGTTAACATCCTTGTTATGGAGTGAGCAGCGCCGAGTCCTGATGTAAATCCAACAGAACATGTTTGGGACATGCTTGGGCCCAGAATTCGATGTCGTGTTCCCGTTCCTTTAGCCTTGAATGAGTTACAACAAGCTCTTTTAGACGAATGGGCAAATACTCCTCAAGATGTTATTCGACACTTGATTTTAGGCACGCCAAGAAGAATGCAAGCAATAATTCGGGCACGTGGGGGCAACATACGTTATTGAACTTGATGTTACGTCGTTTGCCTACAAAAATTGTGTCTTTTTCGTCTTCCTTTTATTTCATTATACCAAAAAAAGTTTTTTACAACTTGTTATACATGTATTCAAATTATAATACTAGTAAAATTTTATAAAAATGTTAAAATTTTAAGTTTTTTTAAGAAAATGTAGGTGCTCCGTTTTCCGTGCGGGTGAGTGTATTTGGTTTGGGGAAAGTTTGCAACGATATTTGTTTGTGAATATTGAAGACTTACTAGAATATTAAAGCATTACTAGCTGACTGAAAACGATAGATTAGAAGAAGATTTTATTTGTTTTTTTAGCAAAACACACGTTTTTTAACAACGTTACGAAATCGTTATGAAATTTGTGAGGTAGGACTATAGAAAGCGTTCATAAATAATTGAAGAGCATTTGCATTTAACGTGCTGTCGTGTTAGTAATTTTCATGTTATAATGTTGGTACTTCTGTCGCGCACTCTGTTATTTCCATATTTTCGTTTTCACTGAATTATTTTTATTCAGATAATTAAGATATAACTTAAGGCTAGTCTGACCTTGTTTGCGTTTTTTAATTTGCGCATAATATGTATATATAAGCAGAAATGCATTGCAGCAATGAATAGTATAAGTAAATAAATTATTATTATAAATTATTCAAAATTGAAGTGACTTTTAATATTTCTTGCTAGTGCTTTGTTTTTAGTGTATTATGTCATTTAAGCGTGTATATCTTGTTGGTCTAATAATTGTTAAAACACTTAAGCTGAGCTTAAATTTAGGTGATGTTTATAATGTGACATTTTTAGGTTACACAGCATTAATGCCCGGTTGCATCAACGTTTTAAGCAGAGCTTAAATTTAAGTTGTGTTTAGAATATGACATTTACGTATAGTCAGTATGATGTCAAACAAAATCTGATTGACATTTAAACTTCAATCAATCAATTAGAATATGACTAACGTTTCGTTAAACCTATAAATAATGTCATGGTTTAAACACTTAAATGTAAGCTCTGCTTAAAATATTGGTGCAACTGGGCATAAGTATATCATATTTTAAGTGACGCTTAAGTTAAGTTGAGCATGTTTGGTGTAAATGGCCATTAGACTCATTTGCACCAAACACTGAAGCTGAGCTTAAATTTAAGTGGTTTTTTTTAAGTAATTTGGCATCTGAGGTGTAAGTTATAATCTAAGTGATGCTTAAAGTTAAGCTGATCTTGAGTGTTTAAATTTAAGCTGAAGATTAAACTTGTGACGATCGTTGTGAAGGGTTTAATATTTTGTCTATTAACTGCGAAACGTTAAGTACGTACGTCTTGAAAAACCATAGGAATTTCGCTCTTTTTTAAAAGGAGATTACTGAATTATAACATCTGTCTGGGTCCTGGCTAAAGTCAAGACTCTATACTTTGACCAACTTTCAATATTCTTTTGCGTCTTACAGAAGTATAATTTACTAATTTATAACCGTTGAAAACAAGACTTAATTTTTGAACGACTTTCTCTAATTAATGCTTTTAGCAACCTGGTTCCATCTGGACGATGAGAAGTTTCCAAAATCTGAACCTTTCAAGTAAACCACCAGACCATCAGACTTTTTCAACTAAACAAGAATAAAAATTCGATTTTCTCTCTCGAAGAGTTTTTGTTTTCCTAAATAGATTTGGCCCGGAACAAAATGATATTTCCTTGCTCGTTACTAGACAAGCGTTCGTTTGATGTTGTTTTATAGTTTTTGGAGCACGTACTGGTCACTGTATAAAACTGCCCTGCAGTCTATTTCGGTCAGTAAGTTTTCCGTGCACACCGTGCGAACTTTAGCTCCACATTTGTCGAAGGTAGCCATCCAGATCAGAGCAGAAATTACTGAAGAGGTAAATTAGTTCAATATCATCGAAAACAAACAGATCTTTACTAACATTGATTTAATAACACTCCACGTGTGGATAACACTTGCAGAAACACTTAAGCCAATAAGGAAAATGATTTGAAAGACCAAGACAAAAGCTTAAATTTTATTTTGACGGATCTTGTCTAGTTTTTCAGGTCAGACGAATTTAAATTAATATTATTAGGACAATTATCTCAAATAAAAATGTGTAGTCAGGGAGAGCAAGAATTTTAATTTTCCTGAGGCCTTGTCAAATAAAATTTGAGAGAAAACGAATTTAATGCGGCGTGAATCCGCTGACTAACCGTTCAAAAATCTCGAAGGGCGTCGATGATTGGTTTCTGCTTTAAATTTATAACGCGCAGTCAGATCGAAATTTCCACAAAGAATATATATCTCCTTCTGATAAAATAAATTCCGCTCTGAATTGCGAACGTTTCCTGATTGATCTCTGCCTCCACATGAGCTGGAATTAGAGAAAATCAACAACTGCTTAGAACTTAAAGGATTTGGAACTTCTTTAATAACAGATATTTGAGTGAATTATTTTTGACCACCTACCGTTGGTGCTTCAAGCAAGAAAAAAATTTAAAATTTTGATACTGTTTGACCTGCTTGTACTAATCAAAAATTAATAGGGCTTTCGATTTTGTAGGAAAAGCGCCTGTAGAGAAATGACTTTAAAATAAATTTGAAGGTTTCTTACAAACTTCTTTTGTGTTATTAAAAGTAACATGACTTCTTCTTTTTAACTGAAAATATTATTTAAAACGAAAACAAAATGAATCGAAAGGATTTCCAAAATTAATTTCCACGTTAGTGTAAACGATGTTAGATGAAGCTGTTTATTTATTTTTTTTTTTTAATTGCATATAAGTACTTTATTTTTTTCTATTGAAAAGCTTTATTCGTTAATAAATAAGGAAGATTTTTGTGTGATTGAGATTTTCCCCGAAATAAAACAAAATCTGAACATATCCAATAGAAGGCGTCATTTCTTTCTTTACAGATGGTACGTTGGTCACCAAAAGATGTCGCTGCTTCATTGACAATCGTACGTTTATTAAATCTTCAATGTGTTGTACTTTTTATACATATTGAAGACTTTGACTTTAGCCAGTAGTAGTTACACGAAGAGCAACAAAGAGCATGCGACTGATAAAAAGAAAAAATACAGAGTGAACCATTGTTGATGGTTTTACAAGGTTTCTCATTTATTTATAGGAATAGAAGAAAACCGTTTTCGTGACTCAATGCTACTTTTTCGAGAAAAACTCATCACTGAAGACAAAAATTAGCTACCTGGATTCGTTCAGAAAATATCGGCTGAAAATGAATTTTCGCGATAAACCATTTTTCACAATATCTTGGCGGATATTTCCCGAATGAATTCGGGTAGTACACTTTTGTTTTCACCGTTAAGTTTTCCTCGAAAACTAGCATTGAGTTGGTTTTCCTCTATTCCTATAAATATCTGCAAAGTACTAGCAACGAACAAGTTCAACTTTATGAAACCAATAAATAGTGATTGGGTTTTTATATTTTATGCTTCACACTGACCAATTGTACTATTGCTTTCAGATTTTGTGTGCATCATAACACCATAGGCTTAGATGAAAAAATGTTATTATTTTTATACGAATTGCAGAATGCAGACTAAAAATATCGCCCAATATGCTTTGTTTCGTCCAAACGCCAGTCGCTTTAGTGATATTCAATCAATTAATACAATACAATTTATTTATTTCAAAATAATTACTTGTTTGAAAAACGTCAAAATAACAGTTACGGTAACAGCGTACAAGTTTAAAATGCTATAATTTTCCAAAGTTACTCTTGTAATTTAAAGTCATCGTCCTCGAATTCATCAAGGGTGCAGAAGGCCCTGTCCAATAGGGATATTTTGACTTTGGTTTTAAATGCACTCGCGTTCAGAGATTTTAGTTTTCCCGGTAGTTTATTGAAGAATTTAATGGCAAAATGTCTGGAACTGTTCTGTGTTCTGGTGAGTCTGCAGTGTAAAGTTCTAACATCATTGTTTCGACGTGTGTTGTAATTGTGCACATTAGTTCCCGTCACAAGACTATTATTATCATGATTTGTTTTAGCCCAGATTATACATTCCAATATGTATGTGCACGGCAACGTGAGTATCCTCAGTTTCTTGAATAGCAGCTTGCAGTCGTCTCTGTAGGCTGCTCCGGCCAATATTCTAACAGCTCTTCTTTGTATTGCAAAAATTCGGTGACTCGCCGAAGAGTGACTCCATGCCAGAATGCCATAAGACATTTGTGAGTGGAATAGGGCATGATAGGCTATTTTAACTGTGTCTGTCGATGCGGACCTCATGGGATTGCGTAGGAGGAATATGGTTTTGGATAATTTCTTTGTGAGATGATCGGCGTGGGCATCCCATTTAAGAGTTGGATCTACACGGAGAAAAATAGTTCTTTGTGGTTAATGAATATGCTTTAATTTAAAGAAACTATTTCTTTCAATAGTAGCAAAGATATATTTCTTTCGGAATAAAATATTTTCTTTGGATTTAAAATATTATTTTCATGCGAACAAGTAGCTTTTTTAACACAAATAAGATATATTTGAATGAAGTAACATTTATTCCACTGAAATACAAAATGTCAAAGATAAAAATTTCTTAATGATAAAGATTCTTTTTTCTCAGTGTATCCACACCCCTAGGAATTTTGCTGTGGCTCTTGTATGTTCGATAGGTTCAGGAACAGTTTTGTGCTCCGTCTTATTATTGTTTAAGCATAGTTTATTTGACAGAAACCATTTCGAGGCGTTGTTAATATTATTTCCATGAATATTCAGTGGGTCATTTAATATTTCAGCATTGTTGGCCATCGTGGTGTCGTCTGCATACTGAACAGTATTGGCATTTACACAGTCTGGGAAGTCGTTGACAAAGATTATGAATAGCAGAGGGCCAACAATGGATCCCTGGGGCACTCCGCATGTGATAGGTAGTTCTTCCGAAAGCATCCCTCCGAAGCTGACGCATTGCTTCCGGCCAGAAAGGTAGGAGGTAATTAGTTTACAACTCTGCGGAGCAAAATTATATGCATACAGCTTACGTACTAGAATTGTGTGTGACACGCAGTCGAAGGCACAGCTAAGGTCCATAAATAATGCAAGTGTATAGTTGTTTTCCTCGAAGTTGTCAAAGATACCATTTACAAAGTCCATAAAGGCCTGAACAGTCAACCGACCCCTTCTAAATCCATATTGAGTGTCAGAAAAAAGTTCATTTTCTTCAAAAAATGTGATTATTTGTTCATTAATAATGACCTCAAAAACCGGGGAAGATTGTTAAGGGTCTCGTTTGATATGTTTACAAAAAAAGAATTAATTTCGTTCGCATTTACAGTGCATAACTCTGTCGGGTTGTTGGCCGTTCTTTTTTCATTGATGAATTTCCAGAGTGTTTTGTTTTATTGTTTTTAATGAATTTATCATTGGCGATTTTTTGGGCTTCTTGGATGCGTTGTTTGTATTTAAACTGATAAGAGTTTTTTAAGTTCTTCAATTCCAACGACTGTAGCTGTTTGCACACCTCGTTCATAAAATTTAAATTTTCTTTCATCGATTTTAGTTCTTCGTTGAGCCAATTTTTATGGCAAGGTTTTTCCTTTTATCACACTGAATATTTTTTTGTGGGAATGCTTCGTTATAGGCGCATCCTTATGAACGTTTGGAATTTAGTATTTATCTAAGCTTGGGTCGACAATGAATTCCCAATGCGCTGTCGCGATCAGTTCATACAGTCTTGTTTTCCCTTCGATGGTGATTGGACGGACAGTTTTTCGTGTACGCATGCATATTTTTCTGGGTAGATTGATGCAGGCCGTAATGCCGATGTGATCAAATAGATGACCATCAGAATTTGCAATCGACACGTCATTTTCAATATTTGTGAAACAGTTGTCGAGGCAGTTTCTTATTCTTGTTGGAAATTCCACCATTTTTTTAAGGCCATATGAGGTAAAGAGATCGCAAACGCAGAAGGCTTTGTTATCATCGTCGTCGAATGATGAGAACAATAAAAAATTCAACCATGACTTTCTCGGTGAATTTTTTCCCATCGAAAAGGATTTCATGATTATTTTATGAACACAGTTTTGTCAACTATTTTCTTGCGAAAAATTGATAGTCTTTTGTTTCACCCCCAATGCTAATCTCTTCAGGAAGTTCAAATAATGACGAGAATAATAAAAAAAAAATCAAATATGAATTGAGTGGCACTTTCTCGATGTTGGTCTTTGTTTCATCGGAAAGAATTTCATGGTTATTTTATTAATAGAATTCTTTCATATATATATATATTTTTTTTTTAGATCGACACTGTTTTGTTTTACCAAAATGCTAATCGTTTTGCTAATGTTTAAATAATGACAAGGATAATAAAGAAATGACTGGCCCTTTCTGGATCGTCTTTTGTTTCCTCAAAAATAATTGGACGGTTATCTTACGAATGCAATTTTTTCAAAGATTTTGTTTTGAAAAATCGACAGCCTTTTGTTTTATCGAAATGCTAGCCGCTTCGCTTACGTTCAATAATAAAAAAGAAATCAATTATGACTTAAGTGGTACTTTCTCGATCGTCCTTTGTTTGATCAAAACGAGTCGGATTAATGCAAATTTTGCTTTTTTCTTTGAAAAATTGCAGTTTTGAAAGCCTTTTATTTTATGCAAATGCTAATCGCTTCGCTGATGTTCTGATGTTCTCTGATCTATTACTTACGACTTAAGTGCTACGCTACGGGTGACTGTTTTCTGGATTGACTTGTGTCTTGTTTATTTATTTATTGACAATCAGTACATAACGGGTAAACCCAAGTATTACATGATAAGAAAATATTATCAACTAAGCTAATAGAAACAATGGGTAACTAAAATATAGTAAATATTTATATCTAAACCTAAACCTAAAAACTAAAAACTAAAAACCTAGAACTAAATTTAAATGATGAATAAGTGTGTAAATTTAAAGTAATAAAATTATTTTTATAAAATCATTAGTAATTTTTGTATTTGTTGTTGGTTTAAGTTAAAGATATTTATATCGTTACCTAAGTGGTTTAGGTGTCTACTCAATGCATCGATAGGCGAATGACCTCCATATGTAACTGTGTAAATCTATATTGAAGATGTTGTTATTTCTAGAATTAATTCTGGGTACTCTGAAACCAAGCTTCGATAGGAGTTGGGGAGACTTTATTATGTTATTTAGTATTTTAAGTCCAAGTTTTGTCCAAGAAGTGGTCCTGCGTTGCTCTAGTGATTGGAGACCAACTAAGTAAATGCGGTCTTTATACGAGATATCAGTTTTATTGATATTTCATTTAAATATTAAGTAGTTGATGAAACGTGATTGGACCTTTTCGATTCTGTCTATGTACAAATGATAGTAAGGAGACCATATGGTGGAGCCATATTCAAGAATAGGCCTGACTAAGCTTTGATATAATTTGATAATAGCAAGGTAGTTTTTAAAGTCTGTTGTCATGCGCTTAATAAAACCACACAATTTATTGGCTTTGGCTATTATAGTTCCGAGATGTGAGTTAAAATTGTATGAACAAACGTAGGTGATGCCGAGATCAACAATTTCATCTACTCTTTGGAGAATTTTTGTTATTAAGCATGTAATTCACTATTAATGGTCCTTCTTTTTTTTGGAAAAGGATATAACTTTACATTTGGTAACGTTAAGTATCATATTATTTTACAATTTGAGTACGTTCTGAAAGATTGGAAGATATCCACTTTAATAAATCGCCTATTATACCATAGGATTCTAATTTTTTTAGGAGAAGATTGTGATCAACTTGATCGAAAGCTTTATGGAAGTCAATAGAGTTAACTTGGTGACCTGATTCAATAGCTTTAGTTAGGTAATGGTTATAGAGCAGGAGATTTGTTTCAGTACTACGGCCTGGACAGAATCCATGCTGTTCACCAATTATAAAATTATGGTAGGTATGTAATAATTTATCAGAGATAATAGATTCCATAAGTTTACCCATGGCAGATAAAGTACTAATTGGTCTATAATTTCGTACGTCTTCAATCAACACTTAATTGAATGTTTTTTTGTTATTTCACGAGGGTTTTTTTTCGACGACTTTTATTGAAGAATAATCGTCTTTTATTTTATCCAAATTATAGTCCCTTCATGAACAGTGGCGATTTTCCAAAGGTTTTAAAAAATTGACCTTTTGTTTGGTCAAAAATTCAAAATATTTTCTATGTCAAAATTAAAAAAAAAGAAACAATTATTACGCTTGAATGATGGATCATTTTTCGATCATTATGTAAACCATCATGTCACATAAATCGATTTCCGACTTGCAAATAAAAAAATCGTAGCCCTACATTTTATTGCGCTGAATTAAACGTCGTTTTTGCTCTTAAAATTTGAAGCTCTCGTTATTATTTTAAAACGAGAACAATCGTGACCGTGCAAATTCGGATTCCGCCAACGATGTAAAATAAATCGACCGAAATTTATTGCATAAACGGCGAGTGAAATTCCGTTTTGTTTCCTGATGCAACTACGGCGTCGGATTTGACGTCATCTTCAGAGGTATTCGGCTTACACGAGGCGAGCCGTTTACAAGAATGCGTTCGCGTTTGTTTTGTAAATCGAAGCTGTTTTCTATATTTTAGGAGCTTAGGTTACAGAAAAACAGTTTCGAGGAATTCATTCCTAAATAAAATTTAAAGGTAATTAAATATTTGCTTCCAAATTAAAACAAAATCATTTCTAAGAGCACAAACCAATTCAGATGATTTCTTATTGAATGCGCAAAGAAATGATGCTGTAGTTATTTCACTTTCATTAAAATAAATCTTTAGAATAGTTTAAAATTAGAAGTTTCGTCAATTATTATTAGTGACTGTCCATCAAGTTTTCTTCTGCGAATTTAATTCGGACCTCGTTGATGCTTTAATGCATTTCTCGAAAGACGCAAAGCGCTCGTTAATCGCGCGTTAACACATTGCGTCCTCAGTTTCGAATGAAGAGGGTTTATTTTAGATTTTAGGTTTTCGGGAAATTCGCATTTATTTTATTATTGAACAAACGCATTTAGTTATTTAATATAATTTAATTAGACGTAATTGTCTCTGGTTTTAGTTTGCGGCCTTCCAGAGGATTTTTCTTTCATTATGCTTCGCGTTCTGTGGAATCTCTCGACAATTTGGCGAACGTGTTGGTGCAAGGCAGTTTCTTCAACAATTTTGTTCAGATACCAAAGTCCAAACTGTTCTTTGCATTCAACTGTGGAATATTGCCATTACCCATTTGCTTCACGCCCTGATTAATTCGATAAAAGAAGGTAAAAATACGACACAAAACAGACAAGCAAACAAAAAAGAAATTATGTAAAACACTTACGGAAAACGACGAAAAACAAAAGAGAATCGATACATGGAAGTATGAAGATTGAAGCGAACAAAAACAAAAACGAATCGGCGTGAAATATAAAACAAAAAAAAAACTAACGAAAAACAAAAGAAGATTGTAAATTAATGGCGAAAAATTAATTCAAATTAAGCGAAGGGATCTCAAATAAATAGCAACACGAGACAGACAAGAAAACAAAAAAAAGCATCATCAGAAACCAACTAGAAAAGCGTCAATAGAAAGCGACGAAAGAAACAAAAGAGAACCGAAACATGGAAAAATAGAAATATCAAAAAGCGGAAAACAAAAGAAAGGACAAACAAATGAATCGCGAAAAATTAATTCAAATCAATTCGATAAAAGAAAGCAAAAATGCAGAAAGCAGACAAGAAAACAAAAAAGAAATTATAAAAAGCATTTACGGAAAACGACGGAAAACAAAAGAGAATCGAAACATGGAAATATGAAGATTGAAGCGAACAAAAACAAAAGCGGATCGACGTGAAATATAAAAAAAGAACTAACGAAAAAAAATAGCAACACGAGACAGTCAAGAAAACAAAAAAAAAACATCATCAGAAACCAACAAGAATAGCGTCAATAGAAAGTGACGAAAGAAACAAAAGAGAACCGAAAAATGGAAGTACAAAGATTCAGGTCAATAAAAATAGAAGAAAGTCGGCGATTCACTGCCAGTGGAGCGTTAAAAGCCAAGAGATCAACGGAAAACAAAAGAAGACTGCAGGAACAAAATGAACGACAAACGATTTACTCAAATTAATTATGTAACAAGAAAACAAAAGGAATTAAAATAAATAACAACATAATATTCACAACAAAAAAAAAACAGAGAAAACGATAAAGAAACGTCAGTCGAAAAGGCGACAATAAAACAAAAGAAAACTAAAATACAGGAGTATGAAAATATAGGTGAACAAAAACAAATGAAGATCAACATAGAAAATGGAAAATAAAATGAAGAAGCTCGCGGAAAACAAAAGAAGACTCTAGGTAGATAAAAATAACAACACCAGGTAGAGAAGAAAACAAAAGAAATTAAGACAAATATTTGAGAAAATAGATTAAAAAAAGAAAACTGAAACATGAAAGTGTGAAGATTCGAGTGAACAAAAACAAAAGAAGATCGACGTGAGATATTAAAAAAAAATCAGAAACGTCAGTCTAAAAGGCGACAATAAAACAAAAGAAACTAAAACACAGGAGTATGAAAATTTAGGTGAACAAAAACAAATGAAGATCAACATAGAAAATGGAAAATAAAATGAAGAAGCTCACGTAAAACAAAAGAAGACTGCAGGTAGATAAAAATAACAACACCAGGTGGAAAAGAAAACAAAAGAAATTAAGACAAATATTTGAGAAAAAAGATTAAAAAAAGAAAACTGAAACATGAAAGTGAACAAAAACAAAAGAAGGTCGACGTGAGATATTAAAAAAAAAATCAGAAAGCTGACGGAAAAAAAAAACTGTAGGAGTGCAAATGAATCAAGAAAAAATAATCCCAATTAATTTGGTAATAATAGAAAAAAACAAAAGCACCTCAAATAAACAACACGAGACAGACAGCGTCAATGGCAAACAACAAGAAAAACAGAAGAAAACAAACAAAACAAACAAGAAAAACAAAAGAAAACAGAAACAACAAAAATAGTTTTTGTTGTTTGTTTCTGATTTTTGTTTTGATTTTGTTTCTGAAGATAGATTAGCGATTCACCACCAGTGGAGTATTAGAAAAACAGAAAACAAAAGAAAAATACCTCAGAGCGTGTTCATGAAATACGCTGAGGACACTCAGCAAATTATAAAATTCCTGAAATAGCAATTGAAGTTAAAATATAGTTTCATTAACTAAAAGTTCGTGGTATTTTGATTACAAAATTTTGTTTCTGGATGCGAAAAAAGAAGAATAAGAAAGGAAGAATGAAAAGAAACAGAGCGTCATCTATTGGTTTATCGAAGAAATTAGATCGCGACACATTAGTTGATGCAACTTTTTGGCAAAGTAATTTTAAGGTCGTTGTGATCTACGTTACAGCCATCTTGTGGCAACATATCGCACTTAATAAACTCATTTCCATTATAAAAATTCGTGTTAAACAGAGCTTCAATTAAAAATGACGCTTCAACAGCATTTCAGAAGTTCATTTCAATGCGAATTGAAACCAAAGCAGGACCATCTTGTTGCAAATAATCGTACTTATTGAGATACAATTTTTCCGTAATAATTCATACCTATTGAGAGAGCAATTATGTCTCAAGTGAATTAAATACAAAAGTCTTTTAGTTGGTAAAACATGAACCGAAAAACACTTTGCGAATAGCAACTTTGATAGCTAATAAAAATTATACAGAGTCATCTTCTAATAAAAAATCGAAGTGATTGAAATAGAAGTGTAACTGAAACTACAACGAATAATAATATAACATATTTCGTTAAATTAATTTGATCAATAACGTTCGAGGTTTGGATGAAGAGAAACTGAAATTGCTGAAATCGTTACTAAGTTCGCACGACGATGAAAAATAATAAAATACATATAAATATTTAGCAGCCTCGTCCATCCATATTTCATTATTAAACGAAATAGTAAAACCAAATTTATTCGATCTGCATGTGCGTGATGGCCGTAAATTCTTTTTTTATTAAACTTTTACGTCCCATAAGTTTTATTCGCATCGGCTTTTAGATGACGCGAGGCCGGATATGAAACATATTTAAAGTTCAGCGAAAAAATGCAAAATTTTTCGCCCTCGACGTGTTTTCTAGTTTTTCTATTTTCGCTTAATCAAAAACTAACTCTCAACGACATCGTTAATTAACTTTCATAATTAGTACTTTGATACAACGCATTTCTAAATATGACGATTTCTATAACGATTGTCGTTATGAGTTACAGACAATGGGGGTGAATTAGGGTATAAATTCGTTTCGAATTTACTCGATTTATAATCTACGATAATTCGGATTTAGGACACTTTAAGCGCCGAATATATTTCATTGATGCTCGTCGTACGTCACGAATGTTTTATTGGAGAGATAAAAAGGCCGTAAAGTTCTAATCCGAGTGTTGTCGCAGGAAAGTTTTCATTTGGGCCGCTATTTTTAGGCTCGGTTACGTCGGGCAATGCGTTTTGCTTGTTTACTACTCCCGTCTACATACTTTAAACTCAGTGACACACTAATGATGAAAAGTTAAATCTAGAAGTTGTAGTAAAAGTGGCAACATTAATAGACTGACAAAGAAATGTTAGAGTAAATGAAAATTAAATGTCGAAAAGAACAGCATGTGATGCAATCAAACGCACCCGAAGTTTAGGGAACGTAACAAAAGATAAAGTGATAACAACAGTGAACAACAGATTTAAAGAAATATGTTTTTGTTTTCATTTGTTTCTTTCTTTCTGCTTTGTCCTGTTCGCATGAGCTTTGTCGATCAAATAAATGCTGAAGGAATGAAAAATCATTAACACTCGAACTTACATAGATTTTTATTTTGAAGCGTTAACTTTAATTCTTGCAGAAAAAAAGAAAAGAAGATCTTGTATAAAAAGAAAAAGAAGTTGATTACGAGGAAAACTGACCATTACGAAAAGAAAAAGAAGGAGAAGCTGGTCTCATAATCTATCACAGAGAAAAAGAAATATTGATCTTGAAAGAAAGAAGAAAAAAAAGTATATCACAAAGGAAAGAAGAAAGTTTAACTATAAAGGAAAGAAGAAAATTTAACTAGTACGGAAAGAAGTAGATCTTGAAAAAGAAGAAGCTAATGTCCTTCTTGGGAGCAAGGCTCTTCCTTAGAAAAAAAAAAATAATAATGACCGAAGTTAAAGGAACACGGATCATAAAAGAGAGAAGAAATGTTGACTTTGAAGGAAATAAGAAGAAACTGATCTTGAACAAAGGAAAAAGAAACTAATCATAAAGGAAAGAAGAATTAATTTAGAAGAAAAAAACTTCAATGTCTTCGAAATTGGTACCAGAAGGGATGTCAGTGTCCACCAGTGGACGCTGGAATTGGTCTCCTAATCCATTACACGAAAAAAATGACCTTGAACGGAAGAAAAAAAAACTGATAATTAAAAAAAAAGAAGGAAGAAGTAGATCTTGAAAGAAAAGAAGCTGATCTCCCCAGGAAAAAATATTGACTGAAGGTAAAAAAAATAATAATTAAGGAGCAAAGAAAGATGACCTTGAAGGGGAAAAAAAACTATTTTCGGAAAAAAGAAGAAGGAACTAGTCATAAGTGAAAGAAGGATTGATTTAGAAGGAAAAAAGTTCAACGTCTCCGAAATTGAAACTTGTTTAGACCTGTCATTTCCAATGAGGATATTAGCGCGCATTTGCGGACGCAGGAATGACTTGAATCATGCAGGCCACGGGGGTAATGGGGGGGTGGTAAAGAAAGGCATATTAACCGTTTCGTTAGTCATTACTTTTTAAACTTAGTGATTTGAATGATAACAATATATAAATGTCGACTACGAATGAAAACAGAGGGAATTAGTCTTGATAAAAAGAAAAACTGATCTTGAAAAAAAAAAGGATTCTGGAAGGAACAAGAAGAAAAAGCTGATCTCGAACGAAAGAAGAAAATTTGATTAGAAAGAAAAGAAGCTTGAAAAAAAGGTGATCTCACTCACGATGACGAAAAAAGACATAGTGACTAGAGTTAAAGACGAACTGGTCATTAAGGAGCGAAGAAAAGTTGACTTTGATGAAAAGGAGTAGAAGAAACTAATCATAAAGGAGAGAAGAATTAAAACAGAAGGAAAAAAGTAGGTTTAATGTCTCCTAAGTTGAAACGTTTTGAGATTAATCTTTCCCAAAAAGGATGTTAGCGTCCAGGAATTAGAGAAACATAGTGGCGGGAGAGGGGTTATTGAAAGGCACATTAAGCTAACCGTTTCCTTAGTCATTATTTTAAACTTTGTGATTTGATTGATAACAAATATTCTTTTTTATTTATTTATATATTTTGACAGTGGATGAAAACAGAGAGAGCTAGTCTCGAAGTAAAGAAGAAAACAAAAAGCTGATTTCGTAGTCTATTACAGGAAAAAAAAGAGAGAATTATGGAAGGAACAAGAAGAAAATCTGTTGATAAAGAAAAGAAGAAAACTCATGACTCTGACTATTAAGCAGAGATGAAAAGTTTACTTCGAAGAAAAGAAGAATCTAACCATGAAAGAAAGAAGAATTCATATAGAAGGAAAAAAGTTCAATATCTCTGAAATTAAAGCTTGCTTAGGTCATTCCCAAAAAGGATTTTAATGTTCATCGGGGACACTGAAATGACTTGAATGATGAAGGTCATGGGGGAAACGGAAGGGGAGGAGTATTGAAGGGAAGGGGTCATCAAACTAACCGTTTCATTGTCATTATTTTTAATCAAAAGGGTATTCGATTGATCACTCTAGAGCGCTTTCAGAGTATTCTAATCTTTTTTTAACCTCATGTAATAATAAGGGATGGAGATAATCTGAGAGGGTTGATTGTAGTTATATTGACCTAATTTTGGACTACACTCCTAGATTTGTTTTTCCGTTCAGATTCCCAACGATTATTTCCTTTAGAATCGAGGAAAACGCACGGATGTGGAATTTTTCGAACGGTCCTAAATCCTCTCTTCATCATTTTTGTATTCTACTTAAATATTCACGGATTTCTTTCAAAAACGTCCTCCAAGTATCCGAAGCTTCCTAACAGATTTTGACATAAACTTCAATTTTCATCCTATTTTGTTCTACTTGAAAAAATTGCTTCTCTAACGTAGCAAAGAATTGTATTGGCTCTCAATTTCTTTGTCCTTTGCCTATCCCTATTTAGTCTATTACCTATCAGATTTTAGTCTAGGTCTAGTTCTGTGAGGAGTCTAGGTCTACTCTAGTCTAGTTTTGTAAGCAGATTTTGGTCAAGATAGTTTTTTCATTCAGTTTTCAAACGTAACTTCTTATCAGTCAGATAAGCAAATGCAAAATTTTCTTTCCAAAGAAACGAAATGATTTTGGTGGATTTCGAATCGAATTCCTTTGCTTTTTGGCCTCAACTCTTGGCTTCTCCTTAAATTATCTTTGCGTTCTATTTCATCTCTTGCCATCACTTTTTGCATTTGATTTTTGATTTACACTCCGCCTTGGTTTTACATTTTGTTTCCAACAGTTACTTCGCCTTGGATCGAGGAAAGCGCGCCCAAAGAATTCTAAACAATTATCCTCAAGTTGGCGGACTTTTTTTGACATTGTTCGCCGACTGGTAGGAATGCGAAGAATTTCTTTTATTTTTCCTCCTGCCTGTTTCCAGAATCTTTGTATATTTTTATAGCGTCGACGACAGATTTTGACTTACGTTTGCCAACAGAAATTTCCAGGACTTCAATCCTTTCAAAGACCAAAACGTAAACAAAAATTCCAAACAAATTTGGTATGCCGCCTTTTAAAACTAACCTTTTCAAATTGCTTTCTATCTTGATTAAACATCGCTTTGATACACAAGAAGTTAAATGAGTTTTTATTGGCCTCGCGTAAATATTTTCTTTCCCGAAACTTCGCCGATAAATTTCACCGATCGATTCTTGCGCGCCACGTAAAAATAGTCCTGTTTTTCTCAGGCAAGCAGTGTGAGAAACACGTTGGATCGATTGTTTCTATTTTTATCCGATCGATTCAGATACGTTCGAAGACTTAATTAAGTTTTATGGCTTTGCCCGCTGTATGACTCAATTGATGAGTTTCCTTGTTTTTGTTTCAGCTGCGTTTCAACATGTGAGAAATAACATCGATGGATTGGATGGGACGACTGGGATAAATGAGACTGATTTGATCTTTTTGAAAGGCCTAATGGATAGTCCTGTGTTGCAGAATTTGGTGAAGGTAAGATGGAAATTATAAATCAATAACTTTTCACATTGATTGATAAAGTTGCACAATAGTAAGTTGTTCCAAAAGAAAAGGGTTGTAGAGAAAACAAAATGAATTTTTGTTTTCTGACAACTTTAACGTTTTTGTTAAACATATAATGATTTGGTTAAGATGAGAAGATTAAGAGCGACATCTTTGCGCCACTAAATGAAAGTATTTTATGAAAACGATGACTCTCGCAGGCTATTTGGATTTCCTTCTTTTCAAGCTTGAACGAACAAATTGAGCTAATAATTAAAATTAATTTTTTTAACAATTAAGTTAAAGTAAGAGGATTTGGGGCGGTATCTTCGTGCTCACTGAAGCACAAGTTCCTTCTCCTGATTAAAGCTCCATATATGCATTGATTAATGACTTCCTTGATTTATTTGAAAAGTTGAAAGGATTTCAATACTTTTCCAGTGTCATTTTTATTTATTTTTTACTATCTTTGATGTACCTTGAGAAGAAAACGGTGATATTTATTTTTCTAAATTATTTTATGATTTAAGAAAGTACTTCTGTACAATCACAAACATCGATATGAACATAAAATAAAATAAATTTGTTAGTGGTTGGTTTCGTATTAAAAATGTACATAAAATTGATTGGGTTTTCGAACACAAGTGCCACTTGGTTAGTCACACTCGTGTGTTTAAACAAACCTGACTCAGAATCAGGGAAAACAATGCCTGAAAAAAACGTGAGCGACAAGTATGCAAATATTAGCGGAATTCCTGGGAGGTTTTCAATTCTACATATTTAGAGTTGGTTGCCTACATCGAAACTCTTAAATCCTTCGTGACTGGCTTCGTCGTTGAATGCTTTTATTATTTTCGAATTCAAAAAGAAAGAGATAAACATTTGCAGGAAACATTGAAATTGCAAAAATAATTTTAAATTTCCTTTTGAAGCCTTTTAATTTAATTGATAAAAGTCTGTCTTAATAACTTAAAAAAATAACCGTTTGAAGTTCATATGGCGATTTAGGCTTTTTGCACCGTCCTAATTTCTTAAGCTGTCCATGTTTTTAGATTTTGAATTTAGAATTGAAATCTTGAATTTAGAATTGAATTTGAATAAATAAAATGCAAATCAAAAACGCTTGAAAATTTCTATATTGTGATTTCTTTTCTCCCTCTCATTACATTTTTTATTTTATAGGTATTTTCCTCCCACCCCGCCTTCTCAGGAATCTTCATAGATTTAGTGTTAAAAACAGGAAAAGTTAATTTCAAAAATACGAGTATTTTAAAAGTTGTTTGAAACTAAAGAATGTTACGTGTTTTTAATTTTTCCTTTAAAATTTAAATTTACATGTTTGTTACGTTTATTTGTGGTTTGTTTTTTACTTTAATTTTCAAAACACGACAGCTTTTCAACCACTTACAACCAAACACTTATCAAAAGCAGATTCTTCTTTCACCAGCTACTTCTGACGTCAGAGGTGATTTCAAGCCACGTGACCAATTTGAATAAGCTTTTGTTTTCTTAGAAGTGACAACAGTGTGAAAAAGGTTTCAAATTGTCAAGTATATGTCATTGTTCGTGGTTGTAGGTGTTCTATTGCGTTTAACCAAGCACTTTCAGATGCAGATGTAAATCGTAGGCATTACATCCTCTAACAGTTTAACACTAAGCCCTATATTGTTACCAACAAAGTACAAGGTGGTTTGAAATCATTTCTAATGTCCCTGTATATGCGCTACGGCTTGGTGACCCTGTGTTCCGAGTTGTCTCACTCTTCTTTGTCACCTTTTTCTGTCTGCTGCCTCTTCTTGTAATCTCTGACTCTTACATTTCTCAGATCTTTCCTCACTTCTTCTAACCATTTCCATCTGGGTCGACCCCTCCTTCTCAATCCATTCTTTTAACCCATCTTTCATGAGACATTCTCGCTAAGTGCCTCAGCCATTTATTTATTTGTTTGTTTAATATCCTTCGACTTTAATTCCTCCATAAGTTTTCCGTTCCCATACTTCTAGTTTGTTTTCCTCTTTCCTTGTCGTTGTCGATATTTTCTTTTCCTTTAAGATTCTTAAGAGCATTCCAGATATTTTACTTCCTTTTACCATCCCTTTTCCTATTTTCTTTTCTTTACTCCCATGCCTGTTAGCGACACCTCTAGAGATTGGATTTGCTCTGCTTTCTCTTTCTTGAGTTTTTCCTGTTTTCTACGTAAATGATGGCTAAACTAGCGAGCGTTCTTTTGTTACTCTCTTTCTTTATCATTTACATTATTTTATTTTTGTTAATTGCCAGGACATATTCTCTTGCCTTCGCTTCCAATAGGTGAAACGTTCTTTCTATTTCTTTCTTGGACCACGCCACGAATATCATGTCGTAGTACTTATCCAGCTTATTCCTCGCCATTCCTCGATAGTTGTTGCAGTCTTCTTTGGTTGGGTACAATTAACGCTTTATTCCACTCTCGCATCTTTTTCTCTTAATTTTTACTACCATTTTCCATATCTTTGTTGTTAAAACCTCATCGCCATACTTAAAATTTCTGCCATTATGCACTCTTGTTATTTTTTGTTGTTGTTTTACGCAGTCTCTTGTTTCTTCTTTTGTGGATACACTTCCCGTTGCATTATATTTTACATTCCCAGTTCGTATAGAATTACGTTCTCATTTCTCTTCTTCGTCCGTCTTATTTAGTAATTCTGCAAAATACTAAGCGAACCTCTTTAAAGTCAATGTAGTCTTCAGGCCTAAATCAGCAACCTACTAGCCTAAAACGTGAGGATGGTTCTTTTACCACCAACATTAAAGAAACAGCAGAGGTATTGATGATACGCACTTTCTTGGTTGCAATATCAATCCCGTACCTGCACGGGCGGAGGCGCCTGATACACTCCTAATGGGGGAGGATTGGGTATTTGCCGGTCATGTAGTAGGGAGAGAAAGAACAATCTGGGCAATTAAAACCTTTCACCCCTTTAAATCGGCAGGATTGGACGGTCTTTTTTCCGTTCTCCTCTAATGGGGGCTGGAAACAATTTTACCCTACCTGATACGCATTCTTAGAGGGTGTATCACTTGGAGGTAAATAAAAGTAGTATTCATACCTAAACCAAGGACGAAAGGACTACTCTCTCGCAAAATCCTATCGCCCATTAGTCTCACATCCTTCTTTTTGAAGGCTTTGGAAAGACTATGTGACAGGTTCATGAGAGAGGGGGTTTTGGCTAACAAACTCCTAAATAATAATAGGTAGATCCACAGAATCCGCCCTATATTCTGTAACTAGGCGGATAGAAAAAGCTAAAAATAACAAAATGTTCACTTTAAGAGTGACATAGAGGGTGCGTTTGACAAAACCACCTTCAACAGTGTCGAACGGGCACTATGTGTGCATGAAGTAAACCACATTCTTCGGGAATGGATTTTACAGCTCTTGAAACATAGAACGGTATACATTACTGTTGGAAACGTGTCTATTAGGGGAACGGTGAGCAGAGGCTGTCCTCAAGGTGACGTTCTATCATCCCTACTATGGAACATAGTAGTGGACAGCCTCCTCCGTTGACTTAATGGAGCAGGCTTCTACACAGTAGGATATGCAGATGACATAACTAATCCTGCTTAATGGAAAATACGATGAAGTGCTGTGCAACCTAATGCAAACAGCACTCACATTGACCGAAAACTGGTGCGCAGAACACTCTTTGACAATTAATCGCTCAAAGACGGAAAGACTCTGTTCACAAAAAAGAGGAAAGTTGAGATCCGTAGAGCCCCCAAACTTTTCCAAACTGAACTAACCTTTTCAGATGAAGTCATATCTGGGAGTCATTTTTGACCGGAAACTGAATTGGAGTAAACTTGTTAATGTAAAAGTAGCAATGGCATACGTCGCTTTTTGGCTGTGTCGCCGTGTCATGGGTGGAATTTGGGGACCATCATCAAAAGCCGCCAAAAGCTCTATACTGCCGTAATTAGGCCCATGCTTTGCTATGGAGCTTGGTCTGGTAGCTCGGAGCCCGACTATCGACAACAGCATCGTAGCTTTCGCACGTGCTACCGGTGCCCTGAAATCCACCCCTACCGCCGCCTTAGAGGCCATCTTTGGCCTTCCTCCACTGAACATATATGTGAAGGAGATGGCACTGAAATCGGCCCTTAGGCTGCGGGCAAAAGAGATGTGGAATAATAAAAGTCTCGGAGGTAGACATCACCTCATCCTGGAGGAGGCTGTACAAGAAACTCCTCTTTTTGGGGCTCCACCTACATATATATTCAAGCGTTCAAGAAAACGTTGAAGTACTTCTTGAATATATATATTGCCCTCACCAATCCAGAATCCAGAATCCAGTAGTCTTCAGGCTTTCATAGCCGTCGTTGATGGCTGTTCTTCGGTTCTCGGATTCTCTGCCGCGTAGAAAGTTTGTAGAACTTGACGTTTCGATCATTTTGTCGTGACCTTCTTCAGTCACTTCACTTCTGAAGAAGAATACGACAAGATGATCGAAACGTCAAGTTCTAGAACTTTCTACACGGCAGAGAACCCAAGAACTGAAGAGTAGCCTCTTTAAAGTTCTACCACTTCCACTTTCTTCGTTTCAAGTTTAAATTGCATAAATAAGTTTTTTAATTTTTCTTTTTTACATACGATTTTATTTATTTTGTTTATTATTAAACATAGCAGACAATAGAGGCAATTTTAAATTTAAAAGTAACTACTCCAGTTTTGCTTTCATAAGTTCGTTATAACGTCATAGACGGGTAACAAAATATTTATGTGTACCCGCCACTGTTATGATGACGTCGAATTATGAGATTCCGATTTCTAGTAATAACATTCAAACAAGACCTCATTGACTTATTAGGACTCATCAAGGATAGTGCATGGTATGTATAAAGTGTATATAATTTAGTTTCTATTTATCGAAATAAAATCTTAAGAACTTTTATTTTTAGAAAAACAATAAAATTAAATCTATTTCTTGCTAATTCAATTTCACGATTGGTCATAAAGTTCTGAGCCACATAACATCTAGGTCAGCACCTTCTCGGATAATTAAATAAATTACTAGAATGACTGCAACTATTTTTCAAGCGCATGACCTCAGGGTTAATGTGATTAAAGGCGCCCACTGTATTCTATTCTGTTTCTAGAATTAAGAACTTGTTTCTTTTCTGGACTAGCTTTGCAAGAAATTTTCGGAAAATTTCGCCACACTTTCCCGGGTGAGTCACGGGGCGCTCATTATAAATAAATAAACGCGCATTAGTAAGCGTGCGCATGCTTAGTTTTCACTTTCTTTATTTACCATCGCCGTCCGTCTGAATTTACGACCCGCGAAAATATTATTTTTTTCCGGAATTATCGGTGCGGAAAAGTTCGCGACTGGGGGCGATCGAAAGTCTGTAATTTACGGCCTCCGGGGCAAAATCGTTTGGCGAACGAAGTCTCGTTTTGTTTATTTTTCGTGTAAGGTATCGATCGCTTTGTCGGTGTTTTCATCGGGACTTCATGACTTTGCGGGTAAGAAGCGCCATCTGTGCGCAAGTCTTTCAGGCTTCTAGACCTCGTTAATAATCACTTTTTTTATTGTTAAGGCTGAGATTTTATAATTATTTTTTGAATCGAGACTTCATTATTTTGTGGATAAGAAGCGCCATCTATATCCTAGTTTTTTTTAAGTATTAGCCCACATTACTTAAACAATTACTTGTTTTTGTTAGTCCTTTCATTTTTTAACAATTCCTCGTTTCTTTTTTGTTTATCTTATTGCTAAATATAATAGTGCAGAGCTTTTAAAGTTAGCTAAGAAATGCGCTAAGTTTAGGTTTTACACTTGCTATTGTAAATTCTTTTCTTAATTTTAATTTCATCTAATCAATTAATTAATATTAATTGATTAAATTTTTAGGTGACATTATTTTTCTAAAGTAATCACGTTTTTTTATTGTTGCTTGAGAATTCAGGCTTTTAAATTGATTGTTTATTTACCAAGTGAGTCTGCGATTCTAGAATTCGAAATCGTTGATTCCTAAATAAAAAATATTTTCGCCTTATTTATTTTTCCTGTTAAGCATCGATCGTTTCGTCGGTGTATTCATCGTGACTTTGCGGATAAGATATGCTATCTATATTTAATTTGTTTTAGTGTTTAGGTCACAATAGTTCGGTCTTTTAATAATCAAGACAATTCAGGGTGTTAAATTTATTATTTATTTAATAATGAAAGTCGATGAATTTTAGTGAAGCTGTTATTGAACAGACATATAAAGGGGGTTGCAAATTTCCTTCACAGATAGTATATACAGTGATTCTTGAATAGACCGACGAAGAAAAAAATGTTGAAAGATTAGACTCACAGAATATGGGAAGAATGTTAGAAAAATTTTATGTATTTTAGTTTTCAATTAATGAAAAATTAACCCCAAAACGACGATACGTCCGTGGTTAAGAAAGGGCAACAGATAAGCGAAACAAATACAGTCCTAAAAGTGTTTTATAATTTTATGATTGTTATGGCGCGACGTCTGGCGGGAACTTGACTTTTAAACGGAATTGACTTGATCAGCTGAAATACGAACTTCAAAATATTTACTTGACAATTACATGCAAATCACCTGAAGTAAATTATTCCGTACAAATTCTATAAAATAAGGATAACAACGGCTCCACTTTGAACACCTGATTTGACAGGTAGTAAACAAATAAATCACCACAACACGAAAACAATTCCAATTTCCATGTTAAGAATACCTAGTATTTTGTTTGTTTTAATTTAAATTGTATTGTGTATAAGTTTATTTCCACTAGCAACGTGTCCGTCATAAACATTTCGGCATCTTTTTGTGCCTCAATATTACGCGTTATCCTTTGCATTTATATCAATCGGTTTCCCTTTACGTCGAACATCCACCATTTTTTTTTTCTAATTTCAAAATTAAAATGAACACATTTTTTTTCTTTTTGTGACTCATTAAGGCTCGCCGAATATTAGCCCACTGAAAACCCTATTTATTTACGAAACCGTGCGTTATTATCGCGCGTACATAAATTTAACGGCGCTAATGCGAACGTCGTCGGGTCGCTAAAGACGTAAACAATTTAAATTCACATCAAAAGATTCAGCGTGGCTACTTAGCCCTAAATCACTCCGTAACGCGCCTTGTTTATTTTCCGCGTTCGTAGTACGCATATCAAAGTCGCGTAAAACTTTCCCGTTCGCGTTTGATGTATGTATTAATGGAGTTCGTGCGGCTTGCAGACAAGAAGCTACGCAAATAAACGCCTCGCCGAGTAAATAATCGATTTGCGGCGCGATTAAATTCGGGAAGGCGTAAAATCGTCGTTAGCATATTATCTCTTCCCTCCAGGAATGAGTTTGCAGTGCCGCCATCTGTGGGTCATTCGAGGAACGAACTTGATTCACTTGCGAGGTTCAAGTTTCTAAGAACGTAAATTCTCAAGAAGCATTTTCGTTTAGTTAATCAAGTGTCCATCTGTGAGTCATTTGAGAAAAGAATTTTCAGTTCGAAAGTCTGGAACTAACGGAAACAAGTTTTTCTTGAAATTTATAGCGACATAAAACGTTGTGTATACCACGGGCATAATTGTAGATAATAACCCTCGCTCATTTAATCTAACCGTTTAAAGTATTACATGACATAATAACTAGAAAACTGTAAGAAATAACCAAGAAAACATACCTGAGCATTTTCCAAGGTATATTCCAAACTAATAGTAAACTTATTAAGGTACTGAGCTTTCGCTAATGTTTATTAGCTTGATCAGTGACAAATTAAATGGTTTACATACAAATCTTTTTACATAAAGTTACAGAAAAATGTAATATATTTTGGGTTATATCTCCTGTTTTTTTGACAAATTTCGTTAAAAAAAAGCAATAAAATTCATCTTAAGTCAAAAAATGTATTGAATCAAATGAAATTTATGGGTCTATTGGGGACTCATGATATAAAAAAAAAACTTTATGCACCTCTACGAATGCTAAATGGTTTAAATCCTTCGGCAGTATTTAATATTTTGATTTCCCATGGCCAACACAACAAATTTTAAGCTTTATCAAAGCTATTTTTAAATTTATTATAGTAATGAGCGAAAATCGAACGAAAAACTGTCACAATGACTACTGATATCTTCAATTTCAAAAACTTATGAAGACTGGGATCGAGTGGCTTATTTTCAACCGTCATCTGAGAGCCATTTACGAATTGGATTTCCACTTCCTCTATCGGTCGCTTGTGAAACTAATTTATTTGTTTATGACTATTGATTTGATCAATATCAAAAATTTATGAAGACTGGGATCGAGTGCCTTATTTTCAACCGTCATCTGAGAGCCATTTACGAACTGGGTTTCCACTTCCTCTATCGGTTGCTTGTGAAACTAATTTGTCTCATCGGGTAATCGCGCGTAATTCAAATTTTTTTATTTATTTCTTATTCAAGAGTACAGTTTAAATTAATTCTTAAGAATATAAGGATCCTTTTACAATGTTTTTCTTTTGATTATCCTCTTTTGTCAATTGTCTTTCACTATTAGTGAAAACTCTTTCAAGTTTTTGCGAATGATTTTCTTCCTTTTTGAAAATTTAAATAAACAAGAACACAAACAGAAATCAGAAAAATAAGAATACTAACTGTACTAATACTATGTAACCCAATACTTATGTATAAAAAATTTTGAACTAGTTGAAAATTTCATTTCTGTTGAAGCAATCTCCCAAATATGTCTCCAATTTTGGCAATGTTCTTGTGTTATAGTTTCAGAAGCATCGTGAATTATTGCATAGAGTTGTTCTTCATTCGTGGGCTGACTTCTCCTTATATTATTTTTCCATTGGCTAAACAGTTCTTCAATGGGATTTAAAAAAGGACCGTACGGCAGAAAATGGAACATGTCCATGAGCTCTTATCAGTGGCTGAATTTCGTCTGTTCTATGAAATCTGACGTTGCGCCTCTTCGCCTAAGTGGCCAATTAAAATTGTCAAGAATTCTCCAAAGTGGTCTGCATTGAATGGCCTACCTTGAACGATTAATAAATATAATGAATTAATACACATTGCAGCAGCAACCGAATAATTACGGCCTCTTAATTGGACCTTGACTTTGTTGGCTCTTGTATTTTTTCTGTGATCTTCCATATGATTTTGATTGCAGAATAGTGAAATTCCTTTATCGCTCTGTCAATGGTCGATAAGCTTGCCACTAGTTGTGGATTTTGCTCCAACAATTTGGTTTTTATTTGTTTTAGTGTTAAGGTACAATCCTCATAATCAAATTGTAGACTTCTTTTTGTTCTTCTTGAGTAAATTTTTTGGGGCGATGCTCAATTCTTCTCTTATTCACCTTGTTGGTTATTTTGTACGCCAGGTAAATTGTGCTTATAGTGTTTGGCCATCCTATTTGAACTACCGAAATACCATCAATCATTACTTGGATAATAAGAATACGTACCTCGTTGGAGATTTTAGTATTTTGTCTTCTATCAGCATTCATTATGATTTACATAATAATAATGTGAAATTGATTTGACAAATAAGGAAACGCTTCTACCAAAAAAGGAAATTGTTTGACAAACACGGCACTCTGTTTAATATAGATAGGAAATAGTTTTGAGAAATAGTGAATACAATTAACAAAAGAGGAAAACCAAAAGAAAAACACTGTATATTTTGTTTGTAATAGTGTCTTCTTTTTACTCTTCTTTTTATCATTTAAAAGAGAGAAAAGACAAACTTTGGAATTTTTGGGACAATTAATGCGAACTAATAGCAGACTTTAGAAAGCGTTTGTGTCATTCGACGTTGAAATTGTGTTGTAACCTTGTCCTTTTAATTGCTTCGTTAACCGTACAATGAAAGTTTTTAATTTAACGTCAGGTGATAAGATATCGCCACCGATTGTTTCGTGTTGACTTATCACTTGAACGTGTTTTCAGTTCAACTACTGATAGTACTTCGAGCTCGAGCTTCGCATGAAATGGAAACCTTTATCAGTTGTAAATAACAAAAGGTAATAATTTTTGTTTTAGTTTATGCTAACCTCCGCATTCAATTTAAAAAATACACTCGATTCCACAGGGTAATAAGCAGATATGAACAAAATAAAAGAATTAGCTTTAGAAGTGCCCCGTATTTAATTCTTTTTCTCTCTCCTAGGGTACCTAAAATTATTTCTGCCATTCTTTATTACAACTTTATTTCAAGATGACATAAAAATGCCCTAAATCATTTCTATTTCGTTTTTGCTGAGAGTGAATTGATATTGAAAATATTTGATGAGCAAATGAGGTAGATTGGTAGGTTCCATTTCTTTCATTTAATCTTCAGTGCAGGAAGAATTAAATCATGAATGTTTCGATGATTTTTATACAACTGAAACTAATTACAATCTGTAGGAAATTATGAAGGTGAAGTGGACAAATGTGATAACGGGGTAAATGTGATAATGTCAAAGAAAACAATAAATCAAAGGATTATAGTTGCGCCAACTATGTATTAGAGGCGGTCACAACCCTGCTGACAAGTCCTCTACTACATATGACACTTTTTTCATAAAGTACAGTGCTCAAACTTGAACTGCTGGCGATCTACCCCAATATTGTTAGACTCCGATCGATCGACTTTGAGAGGCTGCAAGGTAGGCTCTAACTAAAAAGCCAATGAAATGTTCCCAAGTATCTAACTAACTAATGGTTTGTTTGTAAGCGGGCCGCCAAATACGCCGCCCGAAGTTTATAGAAAAATCGGCGGGAATTAAAAATGTCGCGCGTCGCGGCTTTTCTTTGACAAGTATCGCTCGTTCCTTTGATAAAGCCGTCTTTCGCCGTTAGCAGGGGGTTATTACGACAAAAGAAAGTGACGAGAGGGTTATTCTGACCTAATTGAGGATCAACTAAAACAAAGTCTGTGAATAGATCTATATCGGCAAATTTTTTTCGAGACCGACACAAAAAGCACTTGCGATCGACCGTTTGAGCACCCCTGCCCTAGAGTATAGGCACAGTTTGTTTAAAGTAGTGAGGAGGGAATTACACAGTTTATAACTTTTAGTTTATAGAGATATTATGTGCAATAAAACAGAGGTTTAAAGCATTTTCTTTATATTCCTATAAAGTTGGCCCGTAAAGTCCGTTTATGAATTATTTGGGGAGAAGTTAAACCATTATCACATTTGCTCCAGTTGCTGGGGTAATTGTGATATAAGGACATCGTTTTAAAATAGTGAAAGTAACTTTTTACGAAAACGGAATCGGCAAAATTTGACATAGTGATTGTTCGAAATACTTTCAATGCATGTTACTAAATTTTTATAGATTTTTGAATGTTTATTCACGATGAGCGCTTAAATTTGAACTATTGCATTTTTATATCACATTTGCCCCATTTCACCATACATATTTCCGTTTCATGTGGCAGAGGTATTCTTTTCTTTCTCTTGCCTCCAAGTTTGATGAATAAAGCAAGAAATCTTTTCAATTTAGGATAAATGTCGAGTAACGCGATCAAGATCAACGAGTGAAAAGAAGAAAAACAAGTGAAACCGCCCTGCATCTCCATTTCATTCGGTTAAACTATCCAACTTCTTTTGCTTCGCAATTTGACTTTCGCTTCTCTCCTCACGTCCCATTAAAGTCTCCGTTCCTTTTTAAATTCTAAAGACGTGATGAAACAATAAAAAAAATCTTAAATTTGTTGTCTAAAAACCATGTAGAAGAAACGTCAATCTCGATGAATTTCTTTTGATACATTTTGTGATCATTATCAAGCATAAATAAAAACAAGAAAAAACTCTTCTTTTGGCACACATTTTGGCGAACAAGACAAGAAGTCTTTTTATAGACAAGTGAGACCCTCAAGTACTTCTCATTCAGTTGAAGTATCAACTTTTTTACTTTCGCATTTCGATGGATTGTTTCTTTCCTGACGTCCCATTGAAGTCTCCTTGTATTGATTTCTAAACAGGAAGTCGAGTAGGAACAAAAGATTATTTTCTGAATTTAACAAAAACAATTTTTAATCAAAATTATTCGCTATTGCAAAAGTGTGTCATTTTAGAAGTACCTACTTCTGAATAACTTTTTTTTGTTGGTAAAATCTGACACATTTTTCTTTTATTTATGTGTTTATGTTTTGTTGTATTTTGTTTTAAATCTACTGAAAGGGTTTCTTTTGTTTTCTCGTTGATGAAGTGGCTTTTTCAATCGAAAATAAAAAATATTCGTTTTCGTAAAACGCACCGTCATTTTAGAAGTACCTCTGAATCTTTTGAGCTAAAATCTGACACATTTTGTTTGTTTTCATTATTGTTTTTTGTTTTTATCGTTTTTTAAAATGTTTTTTATCAATTGTTTGTTTATGTCGCTTGTATGTATTGTATGTTTTATTTTGCTTTCGTTATTTTTAATGCTTTAACGTTTTCCTTTCCTATTTAATTTCCACGGTCTTTTGTTTTGATTTCATTGTTTTCGCTAGTTTTTCTTAATTTTCTTTTGTTTCCATCGTTTATTTTCTCCATTTTATTACATCATATTTCGCCACTTTATTTTATTACTATCATTTTTATCGCGATTAAAATTAAATTAGTTGGAGAAAATAAAAGAAGCGACGAAAACAAAAGATAATGAAGGAATCAAAAGAAAGCGTAAAAACAGTAAAAAGTAACGAAAATAAATATAGACGCATTTCAAACAAAACAATAAAGATGATATAATCAAAAAAAAACAAAAGAAAGACATGTGAGAAAGAAATAATAAAAACAAAATAGGCAATTGCCGATTTCTACAAGCAAGACAAGAAGTTAATTATGGATTATTTTTGAGATAAATTTCGAGTAATACGAACGTGTCTAAAAATGAAAAGTAAGTGAAACTCCTTCCTGCAAAGTACTTTTATTTGATTTGCTTAAGATATCCAACCAATTCTATATCCGATTCTCTCCTCACGTCTTACTAGAGTCTTCGCAATCATAGCTCACTATTTTTAAATGCTAAAGACATAGAGAAACTAAAGTCGTTCACTTCCTACATCTAACAAGAACAAAAGCGAAAATTTATTGTGTAGAAGAAAAAGCAATTCGAAGAAACGTCAATTTTAGCGTACAAGTTTAATTTTCTGTGATAAATTGGTAAATTGCAATCAAAATCAAGTCTCCGCAATCAAAACTATCCATTCTTATACGCAAACGACAAGATTTTTTTAAAAATTAAATTTCGTTATTAAAATTTAAAATACAAAGAAGAAAAAGCAAGTGAGATCCCTAAGTATTTCCGTTTCATTCAACTAAGGTATCCATCGAGTTTTCTTTTGCAATTTTACGGCCATTACTTTCCTTATGTCTCGTTGAAGTCTCCGCAATCAAAGCCATGTATTTTTATAGCAAAAGACAAGACGAAGTAAAAGACGTTGACTTTCCACGTCTAATCAAAACATTTGCGAAAATTTTTTGTTTAACAAAAAGAAAGAATGTCAGTTTTGGCGAACAGGGCAAGAAGTGAGGCTTAGATACAAATTATTTTAATAAATTTCGTAATGAAGATCGGGCAGCCAAAAAAGAAAAACAAATGAGACCCTCAAGTACTTCCATTTCATTCAGCTAAAGTATCCACTGATTTTCTTTTGCAATTAGATCGCCGTTTCTCTCCTCACGTTCCAATAAAGTTCCCGCAATCTATGTCGCCCATTTTTAAACGCAAACGACATGGAGAAAGAAACAAAAGATGTTCACTTCCCACGCCTAACAGAAACAATTGCGAAAATTTGTTGTTTTCAAAAGAAGCAACGTCAATTTTGACGAATAAAACAAGAAGTCAGTCAGTCACGGACTTTTTTTTTTGGTAAATTTCTTGACTACGATCAGACAAATAAAAGAGAAAAGCAAGTACTTCAATTTCATATCACTAGAACAGTGGTACCCAAACTTTTGGCAAGAATTTCGCTGGTGACTCTCCGCTCCTGTCGTACCCAACTTCATTCGTAATAAAAGAGAATGGGTAAATGACTGGGCAACATCTGTTATTAAGTAGCTCAGTAGCTGGCGCCATCTATCACCAAGTAACTCAATTTTTCTTTGTTGCTTACGCCATCTATCGGCAAATAATGAAATTTCCACCAGATTCGAGAGAGTTCTAGATGACGCTAGAGCCTTCTAGAAATTTAAAATTAATTTTAATACAGGGCATAACTCTGTTGTTTATAGTCCGATATGAATAAGCGAAAAATCATACAAAATGGGTTCATAAATGCTACCAACTGACACTTTCTTTTCGTGCCAACTATTATATTAAGCGATGGCAAGTTTTTTTCAAAATGTGTTGGATTTACCAAAACAAATAAAGGTTTAGGGGATTATTTTTGTATGATATATTTTATCTACTTGGGGAAAAACTGAAATAAATGTTTTATCAAGACGTTCTTTATTTTGGGAACCCCCCCCTCAATTCTTTAATGGGAGTCGCGACCCACACTTTGGGAACCACTGCACGAAAGTATCAACGATGTTTCTTTCGCAATTCGACGGCCGTTCCTTTCTTCACGTCCCACTAAAGTCTCCGTCTATTTTTAAACGCGAAAGACGTGGAGAAAACAAAAGACGTTCACTTCCCATGTTTACGAGAAAAAAGAAGGAAACAATTGCGAAAGTTTCTCGCTCAATAAAAGCAGTGGTGAGAGGAAAGTTCGATATCGGTGAACTTGAGTCAGTTGTTTTAGGTGGCCCGCGTAATTACTGACTGACTCACTAATGAAATCTTTGCCGGCCAACGAGTTTAACCCGCAGAAGTCGCGGGGGCCAACAGCACCGATCGCGGTGCCCCCCCACTAACGTGTGTATGCTTCTCAACTCCGCAGAACGAACCTGCAGACCCACGAAGTTACTTAACGAAGTTCGAAAGCGAACTCTAATAAAAAAGAGGTCCGCGCGACAGGTGGAAAACAGAGTCGCGAAAAATCAGTACATTTTGTGTTGTGCACCTGGAATTAATTACAATAACAATTACGCTGTGAGTGACGTCACCTCGGGTATTGTTGTTATTGCGAGGGAATATTTTTTGGGATTGAATCTGATTTAGGCGGATTCACGCGGGTAAATATAATTTGATTTAATTTTTCTATTTAACTTCAGCATTTTCCTTACTTTTTTGATTTGTGTGCATTCCTGCGTTATTCTCCGATTATTTAAAGGTATTCGAGCCACACCTGTGAAAGCCAACTCGCGCTTGGTTACATCAACAATGGCAACGCTGTAAATTGATACGTGTTTATGCTTGGAATACCTGAGCGCCGTTGCTTTTCGTGTTTTTTTACAGGACAGGGCTAAGGGCTAAGTGGCTAATCTTATCTAAGAGTTCGTCGCGAATTACTTTAGATCGGTTTTGCTTCAAAAGAGGCGCGCTGGTCGTCAGGAACGCGAAGAGAACGAGCGTGATCTCATTCTCTATTCCGTTAGGTCGTTAACAGACTGGTTGATGACTTGAACTTAAAGCTGTTTGGATGGGGAAAACCGTTCTAGCCTCAATATTTTTTTCGTTATTTAAAATCCAGGATAAATCAGATAGAATTACTTTATATTTAAAATTCGGTTCGGTTCGATAGCATTATTTTATATTTAACATTCAGTTCCCTTCATAATTTTTCTAAAAAATTTTTTTCTGTTTGTTTTAAATCAAATCGAATTGACTGGGATATATTTTCTTTTTAAACGCAAAAGTCTGAGCCAGTTTTTTTTTTTAAGGAAGATGGTCAAGTTTGCAATGATCCTCTAACTTTATTTTGTTTTTAATTCTAAAAGGACTTTTTCAATCTTCTTAAGGTTTGCAAGATATATAGAAATACGATAAGATCTTTGCATTTTTCTCTTATTACAGGCAACGCTGCCAGTTTTGTAAATGTGTCACCATCATCAGTATATGAATCAAATCTTTCCCACAGGCAGCGTCTAGTCTTTAGCTGTAAGTTCCATGAGCAAGAGTGGCTATCAGTTGTAATTAGCTTCCTCCTGAAATATTAATAATAATAATAACTAGTATTAGAGACGGTCTTTCCGACTCTTAATAAACTGGCTAATAGTTATTCGGCGAATAACTATCGTGAAAACGATTTATAAAATCAAACAATCATTCGGAAAAATGAAGCTAATCGCCAATTAACTTCAAGGGGTAGACGGAAAGACCGAGCTTGAGCCTAATAAATCAAAACAGAACCTTTCAGGAACGTGCATAATTTTTTTTGTCCTTTTTCTTTGAAATGATTTCATGAAATCTAAATACGTTCAGTAGCTTTTTGGCTTAGCAAGACGTGCTATGACATTCTTCCATGTCAACGATGAGAACCTTTGTACCATACTGCCCACCTGGATACTCCCTCCTTAATCGATGGATTTCTTAATTTTCAATGATTGTGGACTTAATTTTATTGTTCTTGGTCTTCTTAAGAGTGGTGTAGTTCCTCTATGCCAGCCACGAGAACCCCTGTACCACATTGCTCTCCTGGATACTCCTCCCTTAATCAATAGAACTCACTATTTTCAATGACATTGTAAAAGTTCATGACAGCTAATTTGGATTGGTCTTCTTAGGAGTTGTGTAGTTCTTCTTTCAATAACAGATGGAGAGAGGATGTTAGAAGCTGTCTAAATGCACCTATTCTCCCTGCAGTTCATCTACAGTAAACCCTAATTACGTTTATGTTTTTAAAAGCACATCTAATTGTAATTTCCAAATACCGTGAAACCTCTTTTGTCTTCTGGATTAGCAAATGTACGGTTTCCATGAAAAATCCTGCGGACTTCCTTGTTGATCCTGATACGTTTCTTTGTTGGATCGGAGATCAAATCCTCAGACGCCAAGATCTTGAAATCGACGACGTCATCACGAGCGTTAAAGACAGCTGGACTATTTCACCTTAACTTATGGAGTCTGGAATTTCCATCGACTTTGTAAAACATCCTTGTGCTTGGTCTTCTTGGGAAAGGTGAAGTTCCTCTTCTTGTGTTTCTTAAGCGGTCTGAAATCTTCTAATAGAGAGTGCATTCATTTTGGATGTTGGCAAACTGTGCAAAATTTTTAAGCTTAGGTCAAACTATCTTCGGTGAATCCCAGTTTCTTTTGAAAGACGAATAACATGCATCGAATTGGCTTCTTAATAAGTCCTCCAATACAAGGCGGGCAATCGTGCTGACAAAGCATATTGAAATATTTAATAAGAACAATATTAATAATATCAAACTTCTTACTAACGAATTACCAACAAAATTCTAATAAAAATCATCAATTTTTATCAAAAAGAGTAAAAAGGTGAGGAATCAGAAGGAGAATATTTAAATGTAGGCTCTTACGATCCAGCATATTTTTAGAAAGTTGTCGCCAACTTCCTATCATTATATTAAATGAGATTAAAAAGTTAAAAACAAAAGTAATAGAATATTTGAATAGGAATATATGATAAGAGAAGGAAGAAGACCTTTGCTATTGATCGGGAAAAGAAAACGAGGACTAACTCCTTGTAATTGTTTTTCCTAGTACAAAAATTTTTACTTGTGCACTTCTACCGTCGTGAATACTTTTATTTATTTGCTTGCTTCCTTACCCATTTGCTTTTATTAAAAAAAAATGGACAAGGAAGCAAGCAAAGTATAAAACAGCAAAACTCCTGTGCTTGAATATGCTAAAACTCATATTCATAATCAATGTAAGAATTAATAAGAAAAAGAATGATATACAAAACTAAATAAATGAAGAAATGAAATAGGCAAATAATTGACATTAGGCCGACATTTGAGAAAAGATCACAACTGTTATCTATTGCTATAAGTTTCATTTAAATTTTGCTTTTACGCTGTATCTTAATATGTAACTGACTGTTCCTAGACAACTTATTGTCTCTGAGGAAAACAAATGATGATGATGATGAAAGGTATAGTTGGGAAGGAAAACGAAATATTAATGGACGTAAGAAGCAAGTGATGAAGGAAGATGAGAGGTCAAGGAATGGTAAAAAAAATAGAAGCATAAACAGAGGAGAAATAAAATCAAATACTGAAAGGTGAAGTTGGATCTCTGCACAGGTGTGGAGTGGAATGAACGTTTCATAAATACCTCATTAATATAGAGCATTTGAAACTCAAGGAAAAAAAAGTAAACAAAATTTTCAAAAAGGGGCTTCTCTTGAATTTTCTTTATTTATCACACCCAATTTGATTTCATTGTAACTTTCTATACCTACCAAATTTCCTCGTGTTTAGTCAACCCAATAATAGAATGCGTAAAATCCGATACTTTTCAAATAATCACGCGCCCGTTATTTTCGGGTGAAATCCGAGATCGTTTGCGCAATTGAGTAAGTAAATCGTGATTTTTGGGAAAATTCCGTTAAAATAACAGCGCGCCGTTGAATGATAATGAAGTGGCTCGGCTCGGATTCGAAGCCAGAAGTAAACACACGTCCGCCTTGGACTTGACGAGAAAATAAATAATTTTTTTCTTGATGTATTTAATCGAGCGAAATGTACTAATCGAAATCCAGTTCGGCGGTGTGTGTTTATTTATTTTTCCTATTTTTTTTTATTGAAAATATTCGACTTAATTGAATGGACTAAATAGTAAAATGACTCGTTCCATAGTAAATATGTTTTCAGTCTTGTTTTTCCTCTATACATTCTATAGTATAGAGGAAAAACGAGGATAATTTTTCGAACTATTACAGAACAAATAAAGAAAGGAAAAATCAAGGCAAATATATATAATTAAAAGCCATTGCTCATATTCAAACGAAAATGTGATTGATGAACTTGCAATTGCTCCAATGAAAGCAATTCACACGATTCCGAAAGATGAATCAAGGAAGACAAAAAAATCGAAAGTATTTTCAAAACTATGCAAAATTTGAAGGCAAAGATGTCGAGATGAGTTTAAAATGAAAAAAGGATGAAGAACTCAATGTTCCTAAATGGAAGAAGAAAAGAGGACGAGCTTCGCATCTTCTAATAGAAGAATAATCGAAAAATACTGAAGAGAGAAAAAGGAAACTTCTAATCAAAAAAAGTTCTAAAATGGAAGTCAATATTTGTAGATAAATTTAGATTGAGGGCAGATTGAAGATCTTGATTTGTGAAGAAGGGAACGGCAGCCCAATTCTGAAAGAAGAATAAAAAGTGACTGAAAGAGGAAAAACGAGAAACCTGTTTATACTTTGAAGTAAAACTTCGAAGTTGTTTATAAGAGAAAGACAAAAAGAAAAGAGACTGAGGGTTTAAGGCATACTCCAAAGAGCAAGAGGGAAAGTTAAATAATCAACTAGTTTAAGTAACGCGGGGATGAAATACTCTGGTGGAAAAAGTTTTTAATGAAAAAAATTAATAAATTTAAAAACGAAACCTTAAATAATTGGTTAGCGCAATGTTGTTATAATTACGGAGTTCAAAGACAATGAATTTGCAAAATGAAAATTAAACTTCTGGACTAAAAATAACGGAAAATAAATGAAAACGTAGAGACCAGTTGCAAGTACCATCAGTAAGAAGAGAAAGGTGAAAATTCTCATCTCTGGAAAAAAAAACGAGGGCGTTGTGACAGGAAAGAAAAAGGAAAACAGGAAAAGGGAATAAGAATTAAAGAAAGAAACTGTTGAGGAAAATCGTAAAGACGTAAAAGCTGCTGCAACAAAAAGAATGAAACCTGCCAAAAAGATGACAAAGGGCACAATATTTGGCAACGTAGAAAAGGAAACACGAAAGACTGTAATCTAATAAATACAAGAAAAACGGAACGATTTTTGATTGGAACGCGCAACCTTTTTAAATAACTCTTTAAAATGCAAACGTACACGAAGAACTCAACCGACAACTTTTCTAATTAAATGTTGACTTTTCCCATGGCACGCGTTAATAAAAACAAAAATCAAGGTGAACGACGCTTTTTCACGTCGTGCAACAAACGGTGAAAAGGGGCCTTCGAAAACTCATTAACACGACGAGCGTACGTTTTTTTCACATTCTCTTATTAATTACTTGCACAAACATAAAAATTGCTAAACAATCTGCTTTATTACTGTGAAAATAACGGGGGAGGGGGGAAGTTAGCGCAAGTAAACACATAATAAATAAATAGGTACAGACGCCGGCACTAAAAACGAAACAAAAAGCCATAAACTCATTCGAAAATGAACCCCATTACGTGGTGGTCTTAGCACAGTGTTTCGTTTTTAATGCCAGCGATTGTACATGTGGGGAATGGGCACTTGCTCTACATACAATTAGTTATTGTGTTCGCTTGCGTCAACGCTTTTAATTATTGCAAGTCGAAGCAAACTATTGTTTTCGCTGAGAAACGAAACTGTTTCAAGGTGAGGTTTGTTTTTGTAAACAATCTGGTTTTGCTAATATTGAGGTGTTTGGTGTTATGTTTGACAGGTTGTTTGTCGAGCTTGTCTTGTATGTATATAAAAAATATGGTTCAAAATTCTGTACAATCCAGAACATTGTCGGACATATGAGTAACCTCTTCCAGTATATCAGGAAACATCTTGCCCAATGTCTTACGAAACATCTCAGTAAACATTAATTTCTGTTTTTGGTATTCAAACTTTTCGTCAGACAACTTGCCAAACATCTCGGCGAACGCCCCGACAATTTTCCTAGAAACTTGCAGTAAAATATCGTTTTCCGTCAAAGATAAGTCGTCTAATATCATGTAAAACATACAATCTCGTCTAGGTACAACTAAATGCATTATAAAGACGAAATCTGCTTTTAATTTAGCTTGCGTTGACCTAGCTTTACAGGAATGTTCTCACAACATTCCCATGCCTTTCTAATTAACGTCTTGCGTTGTTTTCTTCTAAAGCAATTTCCGTTTTGCTTTTCATCAAGCTACGTAAATGCAACTGATTTAGAACATAAAAAGAACATTGCGAAGCGAAACACTTTTAAGTAGGGGACAGTGTTGTAACTCTGGCCATTGTCGATAAAATTGTTTTCTTCACTATGACAGTAAGAATTTTTGCTTCAATCTTTTGTTTATTACCAGTAGAAGTCGCTAACTTAATTATACTTTATAAGCAAGAAAAGGTGCTGCTAATTCTGGATAATAACGAGTCCCACATTGCAGTTCCTGTGATCGATTTGGCGAAGCAAAATAACATTGTGCTTTTGACCTTGCCACCACACACTTCACATAAAACTCAACCTCTTGATAGGACTGTTTTCGACCCATACAAAACATATTACAACATCATATCCATCCGGGCCGTCCTATAAGTTTGTACGACATAGCCGAAATTATAGGCAAGGCGTTCGCAAAAGCATTTACCCCTGCCAACTTAATCAAGGGATTTGAAAAAACGGGAATATACCCTGTTAATGAAAATATACAGTGCGGGACAAAATTATAACCGCACTCGAATTTTTGTCATAATTCGCCTTATGTTGGGAGAATTTGGACGAGATTTCTATAAACTGTTGTTTAAAGAAAAACGCATCAATCCGATATTTATTAATACTATTACAAAAATAAATTTAAAAAAGCAAAGTAAATTTGCGAAAATATTGTCTTTTGGGAAGGACAAAATTATAACCGCACTTAGCGATAACAAAATTTATTCTAAGAAAACAACAAAACTAGCAACAAAAATGGAAACTAATAATCAATACAGCCACCGTTGCGGTTTATAATTTGAAAAATACGGTTTTGCATGCTTTGCACTAAATTATTTAAGATTTCATCTTCAACTTCTTCGTAAGCTTGCAAAATGGCCGTTTTAAGCTCTTCAGCACTATGGTATTGCCTGTTTTCAGCATACACGCGACGTACAAGAATCCCCCACAGATTTTCAATAGGGTTAATATCTGGTGAGCACGCCGGCCATTGCAAAACATTAACATTACGCTCAGCTAACCAGTTCTTAGTACTTCGACTAGCATGAATCGGAGCGTTATCGTGGACAAAAGTCAGCACTCGATTAGGATTACGTTCCAGATATGGCATGAGAGAACGTTGTAGCACCTGCTGATACTCCTCAGAGTTCATTTCATTTGTGATGAACAGGAGTTCAAGTTTGTCGAATCCGCAAAATGCGGCCCATGTCAATATGTTTCCGCCACCGAAGTTGCGTTTCGAAAAAAATAGCTTTTCTTTCCTAATGTCGTGCCAATAATGCTTCCTGCTATCCGGACCATCAAGGTTCCATTTTTTTTCATCACTCCAGATTACCTAGAAATGAGTTAATAATTATTAAATCTAATCTATCTAAATCAATTGATTTAGCCTGTCATTGAAATGAAGCTTACATTTGACCAATTTCTGTTCAGATTTCGACGAGCAAAATCAAGCCGACGTTCCTTATGTAGGGCAGTAAGCGCTGGTGTACATTTCATCCTCATTAGTACAAGATGCGGATTTTTCTTTATAGCCCTAACAACAGTTTTCGAGGAAACATTAAGGTGGAGAGCTCGTTTCATTTCGTTAGCCGACTTTGCTGAATTTGATGCTATTCGCCAGATGTGATGTTTATCTTGCGATTGGACGTCCAGAACGTTTTGCTGTGCCATAACCATGTGGATCGCGAAGATAATTTCGCACTACCGTTTCATCCCGACCCAGATATCGCGCAATTTGACGATTACTCCTTCCTTCTTCGTGTAAAGCCTCGATTTTACCCTTTTCTAACTCCGACAGCTTTCTACCACGCGGCATTTTGTTGACAAATGTTTATTTACGGTATTCAAGGCTAACTTTAAAAGACTAGGCATAACTACTGATGATAAAACATGGAAAAGTTGACCGCGGTTATAGTTTTGTCCCACTGAAAAAAGCACATTTTTCAAATTTTCTCTCCATTTTTATTTATTTTTGTAGTTATGTTTGTTAACGTTGGAATGATAAGCTCTCTTAAAAAACGTTTTCACCAAAAAAATTCCCAGCTAAATTCTCCCAACATAAGGCGAATTATGACAAGAATTGGAGTGCGGTTATAATTTTGTCCCGCACTGTATTTGGAGAACACGAATATCTGTCGTCCTATGTCCTATGTCGTCCCAATCCAGACTCAAAAGAGCAAATTCCTGCAGCACTTTCCTCTTCTAGCCATCGTCTATCTCCTAATCCATCAACATCAACTTCGACACCTGTACTTCCCTTGCAATCCGTGGAAAACAAGGAAGTTAACACAGAATTCAAGAGCCCGTTTGTTGTGCGTCCCTTCCCCAAAGCCGAAGCTCGAAAGACTTCCCAAAGAAGTCGAAAGCGCGGTAAAACACGAATTTTAACGGATACTCCGGAGAAAGAAGAACTACTGCAAAGTACGATGAAAAAAGCGAAAACAGTCAAGAGGAAAATCACATGCGATAGTTCAGATGACGATGATGAAGATATCGAAAATATAACACAAGATTCGAGTGATGAAGACTTAGAAACTTTCCTTAAAAAATATTTATCAGATCAACAAGAAATTGAGGAAACTCTGAACCCATCTGAAATAAAAGAAGGGGATTTTATCCTCGTAAAACTGGCCGGTAAAAAATATATTGGACACTGCGTTAAATTTTTAAAAAATATTATTGGCTCAAACAAATTTGTCTATTTAGATTAAAAAAATCTCTTGCATTTCCAATGATGACATCAATATGTCATCATACTACTTTGTAGTTGGAACATTACAACGCCAACAAAACATGGTATCTTTAATTTCAAATTTGATACATATAACATAAGATAACTATGATTTTGAAAATTTTAATGCAATAAAGTTTATTCGAATCATTTCATTGTTGTTCCATGCTACTCATAAGCAATTTCTACTATGTCCAGAGGTACTTGAGAATGTGGACAAAGGTACAACATGGTTGTTGTACTTTTGGACATGACTCATAGATTAAGACATTTGTTGTGTGATTGAATGGTTTTTATAAATTAAACCATAAATATTTTTTGCAATATAACACAAAATATGACCAAAGGTACAACACTCTCCCCTACTTATAACTTAATTATTAATTCAAAACTTCATCTCGAAATTACGACAGTTAGAGGATATTAAATGAACTGCAATTTTTGTATGTAAATTCGTTCACTTGGCCTAAAACTTCGTGGAGAGTAATTTCGACATCACTGAGAGTTAACAAATATGCCTTTTGAAACGAAAAAATCCTTTTGTTACATCAAAACTTGACACCCCAAGAGAACGTCGCGTCAATCAAGAACGAACACACAAAGTAATTGAAATGAAACCAGACTATATAGAATTTCAAACGATAGTTTTATCCATTGTAAATAAACCCTACCTTACCCCATTGCCTTCCATAGTTTTTTTGGAACATCATAAATCACCTACTCCTTTTTTCTAAATTAAAAAAAAAAAACAGTAAATAAGGGTACATTTTCAGGGCCAATAAATCAAACTTCTTGTATGAAATGTTGCTTACTAAATTTTAGGGATTACTTTTGCAGCAATTTCTGCACAAAGGAAATAAATCTATTTGGAATTGCTTTTGGCTAATTTGAGTTAGTGTTCGTGCAGGTTTGAAGCTTTTTTAATCCGTTAGGTCTGCCCTGTATTAATGAGATTTAAGCCCGTGACTTTCTACCTGCTCTCGAATTCACCCCTCAAGTTACGCAACGCTACACCATCGTCGCGCCGTTCCGAGCGTGAGCAGGTAGACAGGATGCATCAGGTGCTAAGAGGGTGCCCTTTGTTTGCACAAAGTAACGACGGGGTGCCACCAGGTCATTTGTAACAATTTCACAACAAATAGATATCTTTGTTTGAGCCACTTATTGCCGTCGTGTAATACTTCAAATAAAATCTACTGTTACACCACCACAAACCCATTCATAAATTCCTCCACGAAAGAAAAAATGTTTTTTTTTCATGAACCAAGTCATGGTTTAATAAGACACTTCCCAGATTGGCTAATTACATCAATTACACCTTGTTACATATGCATTATATTAGACGATGGGTGAATCATGCATGTACTACGTGTTTAGGTCTGGGCTGTCTCACACGCAAGGAATGTCTTGTTGACCCGCTCGTACTTACAACATACGATAATTATTTGTTATCTAGAAACGGTGCACTTGTGTGTGTTTTGGTGTTGAATTGCTCTTCCTGCGTGAATTAAACGTTGTAATTTCTGTAGGTTCAAGATCGCCTAGAAGATCCTCCATCTCTACCAAAACCCGTCTCGCTAAAGAACAAAGACCTAGTGCGCGAACTCATCATCCGTTGTAGTAGATCTAGGAGTCGGGAAGCTCGTGAACTCGCTGAAATACTCTCCAGACCGCACTTCCGGTCTTTAATCGACACCCACGACGAAGTTGGAGAGCAGGCCGAGAGGCCCAAGACACCCAGCGTCAAACCTGCGGCCGTCAACGTCATGCCGGATTTCGCCGAGATGATGGGTGATACCATTAGGATGGTTGGGCTGAGAAAAAAGCCCGGGGAACCCCTCGGGTTAACGGTAAGTCGAAATTAACTCAACTGTCACGTGCTCGCGCGTACTCAATCAACAATGTGCATATGCATTCCTTAGTGACTCACTTTATAAATTATTAAATATTGCTGGAGTGAAATCACTTCGCGTTTGTTCTCTCGATGAAGATGGAAGAAATTAATTTTCCTTTTCACATACTTAATGTGTGAATAACTTTCTTGGGTTCGATAATACTTCTAAGATCGGTGAAACGCTCGTTAACTATTGTAGGTATGTTATAGTAGGCACATTACTTTGCACTTAAGACGACCATTATTGTTAAGAACGTTCGCGATTTCTAATCGCAATCACTTTCATTAAAAATTCAGTTCCAACAAAATTCGAAACGTATTTTGAGCGAAAACTCGGTGAGAAAAACAGTTTTATCTTATTAACCGTTTCCAAAAGACTTCAGTTTACGAGTCTCTCCAAATTTCTTCAAAAACTGGAACCAACAAATGAAAATATGTGAAAGAATGTTTTTGTCTTCTCCTAGGAAATAGGACAGTATCTTCTTTTTCAAAAAGTTAACTCTTGCTTCTATTTGAGTGAGCAAAAGATTATTTTAAGATTCCTTCAATAAATTAAATTATTTTTATTCCAAAATCTAAGTGAATTGTCTTCAATGAGAACCTTCAGTTTTTGCAGAGGAATTTCTTCAACTTCCTTTAGAAAGTGAAAGCCTTTTCGTTTTCAAAATTTAAATTTACTTTCAAAAATAAACTTACGCAGCAGATGACCTTCAAATTCCTTCGGGGAGAGGGGGGAGGAGATTTTCGGTGGTCCTAACTTGCATGATTTTCGAATTATTTATCACCACTGTAATTCAAATTGAGATATTGAAATCCGGAAAAAAAAAAATATTGAGAGTTGGCGTCGCTAAAAAGTATTTAAATATTGTAAGTTTCTAAACAAGAAGAGTTGTTTATAATTGAGGATATAAAACAATAAATAAACTCAAATAAGGGAGAAATTGGACATAACTTTATAAATTCAACACTGGCTACTTTCCAAAAGAAACAAAAGAAAGTCGTCTTTATCGAGGACGATGTCGTAAATTCTGTACTAAAACAAAAAGGGGTTTATATATGGTGAAATAATAATAAAAATTATTATTATTATCTGAAGAAAAACAATTGAATAACTGCATAGTAATACAAAGCTTAAAAAAAGCATCAACGCAACAGATTCAGTTGTTTCTTTTTCTGGCAATTAGAGAAAAACAATTGAACTACATAAACAATTGAACGACTTTCTTTTTCTTACAATTGCAGGAAAACAATTGAATATCTGCGTAATAATAGTTAGAAAAAAGTGTCAATTCAAAGATTTCATAGCTTAAGAAAGCATTCCTACAACGGATTCAATTTTCAATTGTTTCTTGTTTTGACAATTAAAAAAAAACAATTGAATAACTACAAAAACAATTGAACGACTTTCTTTTTCTTGCAATTGCAGAAAAACAACTGAATATCTCTGTAATGATACAATTAGAAAAAAAACGTAGGTAATTTCATTAAGTAGTTCAAGAAAGCATACTCACAACAGATTCAATTTTCAATTGTTTTCTCTTTTGACAAGTAGAGAAAGATAATTGAATAACTACAAAAACAACTGAATATTTTTTTCTTACCATTGCAAGAAAACAATTGAATATCTCCGTAATAATAGAGTTAGAAAAAGCGTCAATAATTTCATACTATTACGAAGCTTAAGAAAGCATCCTCACAACAGATTCAACTTTCAATTGTTACTTGTTTTGACAATTATAGAAAAACAATTGGATGACTTACAATCACAGAAAAAAATTAATATCCGTAATAATAGAGTTAGAAAAAAGCGTAGATAACTCAATTTTCAATTGTTTCTTGTTTTGACAATTAGAGAAAAAACAATTGAATAACTACAAAAACAATTGAATAACTTTCTTTTTCTTAGAATTGCCGAAAAGCAATTGAATGCCTGGGTAATAATAAGGAAAAGTAGTTTAAGAAAGCATACTCACAGCAGATTCAGTTTTCAATTGTTTTCTCTTTTGACAAGTAGAGGAAAATAATTGAATAACTACAAAAACAATTGAATAATTTTGTTTTCTTACATTTGCAGAAAAACCAGAGAACAGCAATTGAATAACTGCACAATAATAAAGAAAACACCGCCGCAAAAAATTCAATTTTCAATTGTTTCTTTTTCTCATAGTTAGAGAAAAATAGTTGAATGACTGCAAAACCAATTGAATAATCGCATAACAATACAAAGCTTGAAAAGGGTAATAGCAAAAAAAATCTATTCCCAATAGTTTATTTTTCTGACAATTAGAGAAAAACAATTGAACAGTTGCAAAACAATTGAATAACTGCATAATAGATTCAATGTTCAATTGTTTCTTTTTCTTACGATTACAGAAAAACAATTGAATAACTGCATAATACAAAATACACTTAGAAAAAAGCTTTAAATAATTTCAGTTTTCAATTTCTTACAACTAGAGAAAAACAATTGAATAACTAACTTCATAGTAATAAAGAGTGTTTTTTTTATAAAATAGTGAAGTTGACCATGAAAATTTTATGGTGGACCATCATCACCAAGACAGTTGTCAATTTGACATTAGAACTTGCCATTCCTAACCTTGCTTTCGAGGTTTCGAACTCAACGGTACGATAAGGCGACATAAGAATGTGATTTATTGTAATAAACGAAAAAAGACACTAAGAATGAGATCTATTGTAACAAATGAAAAAAGGTAGTAAGACAATAAGATTTACAACAAATAATCAAAATTGTGGCATGTTCACAGTAAGCACCTTGTCATAGACAACTTCGACGCCAAATTTAAAACAAAGCTTAAACAATAACTTCAATTTTCAATTTTTAACTAAAGAAAAACAAATGAATAGCTGAATAATAATAATAGTTGTAAGAAGTAATTGAAAACTGAAAGTCTTCAATTTTTAGGAAACTAGGGAAAAAAAATTGAATATATGCATGACTATTCTCATACTTTATCTTTCTTTGTAAGACAAAAAAAAAGTTACAAACTAGGTAAGAAAAGCAAATGCAAGAAAATAACGTCATACCAAGAACATACCATACTTACAATTAGAGAAAAAACAAAAGGCATCCCCAAAATCAGCAAAATGGTTGAATTTTCGAGTTCAAAATTGAAGTGAATTGTCTTAATAAGTTTTGCAAATATTATTTTAAAATGTTAAAAGCTCCAAAATGTAAGTGAAATGTTTTCAAGTGACCTTTAGTTTATGTCACTCGGAAAGTAAAATATTTTTTTTTATTACAAAATTTAAGCAAATTGTCTTTTACAAAATTAATGATTTTCTAACAAATCTTCAGTTTTGAACATGATTATCCTTTTTTTTTTCTAAAATTTAAGTGAATATCTTCAAAAACATCTCCAGTTCTGGCAAAAAAATTCTCCAAATTATTTCGAAAAAAGTAATCCAACCCATGTCACTTTATTGCGTTCCAACCCAAGTCACGAGCCGAGCTGCGAGCCGAGCCTCGAGCCGAGACATCCTTACTCAACCCAATCCACCAACCGAGCCACAAACCGAGCCACGAGCCAAAACGAGAGACGAGACGAGACGAGACAGCCGAGATACAAGAGACGAAACGAGAGACGAGCCGAGCCGAAAGACAAGAGACGAAAGAGGCGCTTTGGTTGCAAAATTTTAGAAAGATTTTTAAGAAGAACTGGCGTTTTTTTTGCGAAAGATTTTCTACAAATTCCTTCACAAAAAATAGAATAAAAAGCTTTAAATTTAAACACCCCACGAGAATGCTTACAGAAGCACGTTTCCAAAATATAAGTGAAGTGTTTCAAAAGTAAACTTTAGTTTGTGCTTTTAAGAAAGTAGGAGATATATATATATATATTTTAATTCCAAAATTTAAATGAATTATTTTATACAATATCTCTAGTTTTGCATTGCAAAAGATTTCTTGCAAAATATTTTGGAAAATAGAAACACTTTCATTTTCAAATGGCGTTTTTGAAAATGATCTAAAGATGAAGCATTTTCATTTTTATAATTTTCTAAAAGTTTTTCTATATTTCTTTCAAAAATAGGAACATTTCCATTTTCAAAACACAAGTGAAAGTATAATTCCAAAATTACGATAGATTCAACGTTGAAATAAAAGTTCAAAATTAAGTTCTTTAAAGACTTTGATCGTGAACTGTTAAACTCAAAATTTCTTCGCTCTTAAGCCGATTTGAAAATAAATTTAGGCATTTAATCATGAATCAATACGAATTCGACTTCCGACACTAATTTGTAAGTATGAACGATCTGCATTGTAATTCTTTTATCGTCAATGGTAAGAGCAATAACCTCCTAAGAATTCTCGGTTTGAGAGAAGTTCCGATCAACGACAATTATACGTTTTAATTTCAAGGTCAAATTTTGTCGTCATAACAATTTTATCGAAAAAAAAATGAATAATGGTGCTGACGTCATTTATTAAATACCTTTTCCTATTTCAGTTGCATTAAAAAGACTCTTCCGATTATAAATTAATTAAAAAAATTCTTCCAGGTACAAGTGGACGAAAACAAAAACCTTGTAGTCGCTCGTATCCTAGAAGGTGGCATGATCGAAAAGCAAGGCCTTCTGCACATCGGCGACGTCATCCTAGAAGTAAACGGAAACCCAGTCTTCACAGCGGAAGACCTACAATCAGAAATCGCCAGGGTTAAAGAATCCGTCACTCTCAAAGTCGGTCAGACCGACCCCAACACCCCCGTGACCCACTCCTCTATCATCGCGAACGGCACCACAAAAAACGGGATCACAAAAAAATTAACAGTTAAATAAACCTTCTCTCTTACTCTTACCACCCGTGCAAACCCTTTTTTTTCATTTTAGTGTTATATGAGGGCCTTATTCGAGTACATCCCCGAAGAAGACACTCTACTTCCGTGCAAGGAAATCGGCTTGAAGTTCGACAGAGGTGACATCCTCCAAATCGTAGACCAAAAAGATCCGAACTGGTGGCAGGCCAAGAAAATCGACGGTGACGGAACCGTCGGGCTCATCCCCTCGTTAGAACTGGAAGAAAGGAGGAAGGCCTTCGTCCCTTCCGAATACGATTACGTGCATAAAATCAGCATCTGCGGCGCGAAGATCTCCAAAAAGAAGAAGAAGATCATCTACCAATCGAAAAGTAGCAGCGATTTTGACAAGGCCGAGCTCCTGCTATACGAGGAGGTAACCCGGATGCCGCCCTTCAAGAGAAAAACGCTGGTGTTCATAGGGACGCAGGGCGTCGGAAAGCGAACGATTAAAAACAGGTTGATCAACAGCGACGCGAACAAATTCGGCGGAATTATTCCATGTGAGTTAACCAATTTTTCTGGAAACCTTTCGAGAGAAAAAATTATATTCTAGTTACGACGAGACCTCAGCGGGTCTTGGAGGAAAACGGGCAGAGCTATTGGTTTACTAGCAGAGAAGAAATGGAGAACGACATCAAACACCACAAGTTCTTGGAGTATGGCGAGTACAATGGAAATTTGTATGGAACGCACCTGGATTCGGTTCGGGAAGTAATTAAGCAAGTAGGTCTTTGAGCTTGGGTATTTTAGGGTCGTGTTAAATTCACCTTTTTTGTTTTTAGGGAAAAATGTGCGTTTTGGACTGTAGTCCACAATCGCTGAAAATATTGCATAACACCGCCGAATTTCTACCCTACGTCATCTTCATCGCCGCCCCTGGAATGGAGCACCTCAAGACTCTCTATGATCCATCGTCACTCGGAAGAAGTAACAGCAATCTTCGGCACTCCAGTAGGAATTTAACGGTGAGCATTCGATGTTGTATTTTGGAGGTTACTGTTTTTGGAGATTGTTCTGGAGCATGAGTCTTCTCTCTTAGATTCGCTTATTTCAAACTATATATCCATTGGTTGGTTTGTTAATCTCATATTTTTTGCTACTAGAGCTCTTACTTTCAACTTTGTTCTTTTATATTAATTTCTGTAGGGTTTTTCCTCTGGTATTATTCCATAATGGATTTTTTAGACATTTTGCAACACTATTTCACATACCCTCGGGAGGCGTTATTAAGGTAAAATTTGGGAACTTTTTACAGTAAATTCTTAAAGAATTAGTCGTTCAAAACGGCCTGTGACCTCGACAAAAAAGCAAGAGAGTGCTCCATTACTTGCTTTAACCTTGCATATTCGATCAATCACCTTTCCGTTAAGTTCTGGTTTACATCTGCCGTGGTTTCTTGTACTCCTTCCTTTATTAAAAAATTGACTGTCTGGTTTAAGCTGTTTTCTCAGATATTACCACCACTACTTTCTGCGTTAGTCATACTCTGAATTTTCTTGTTAGTGTTGTCACGTTACGAAGAAAATTGCGATGCTTTATGTTCTCTCTTAACAATGCCAGCTTTCTCTTTCAAAATCAGATTAATACGTTCACTTTAGAAAGGTGCGCAAGCCCTTAAGAATAACGCTATTATCCCTAATTTTACACTGCAAACTTAAATGGCTTTCCTCCTTTACGAGCTTCATTGTGGTGTTTTGCATATGTAATGAGGAAGATAAAACAAACAGAACACAATAGAAAAGTCGATACTACTCAAAAATGGTCGAAAATCTGAAATGATTTCTTAAGAAAAAGCATTTAAAAAATTTAAAAATTTAAAAAAATATATCCAAACTACGTCAAGAAAAAGTAAGAAGGACGCAACCTGGGTCAATCGTCATTGACGTTGCGCGGCTGACTGGAATAGGCAGATTCCGGATGCTCCTGCTTTCAGAGTATCAAGGGAGGAATGGATTTCTGTCAGGAGAGTCATAACGTTTTTTAGTACCAAATGGGCAACAAACTCATTTGATAGTTACAAATCCTCGGGTCCGGACGGAGTAATATCTATCAAGCTGCAGACGGGCTCGGACCTTCTGCTCACCAGAATCTGCATGATTCTAAGGGCCTGTCTGGTTCTAGGCTATTTGCCAAGAGTGTGGAGACTGATCAGAGTGGTATTTATACCAAAAACTGGTGGGGTGGACTATACTCAGGCAAAAGCTTTTAGACCCATTAGTCTTATGTCTTTTGTATTAAAGACATTGGAGAAAATACTCGATGGGCATATAAGGGGTGGTGTTCTGGTTGCTAGACCCCTACACCAATACCAGTTTGTCTATTCAACAGGTCTATCTACTGAGACAGCACTCCATCATCTCACTTGGAGGGTGGAAAAATCTCTGGAAAATAAAGAGGTCCTCTTAGCTGCCTTTCTAGACATCGAAGGGGCCTTTGACAATACTTCCTTCGACTCCATCACCACTGCTCTAAGGGATACAGGAGTGGAAGAAATTTGCTGCAGGTGGATTGACTGGATGCTCAAAGGAAGGGTGGTCTACACATCACTACTGGACGACATTCTGATGGCTGGGGTGGCGGGGGCTGTCCGCAGGGGGGTGTACTGTCCCCCCTGTTGTGGAACCTCGTCATGGACGGGTTTCTGAGACGACTTAGCGGTGAAGGCTTTGCCCTAGGGTATGCCGATGATCTAGTCATACCCGTACAAGGAAAATTTAATAACACTGTCAGGGACCGAAAGCAAGTGGCCCTGAATGTAGTAACAAGGTGGGCCGAGGTGGAAGGTCTGAGGATTAGTCCTCAAAAAACCACCATTGTGCCATTCACTCGAAGGCGAAACCTAGAGGGTTTAGGTCCTCTCCGTCTTCGTGCAAATGAGACAGTTTTGTCGGCGGAGGTAAAGTACCTTGGAGTGATTTTTGAGTCCAAACTTACTTGGAACCAACACTTTAACAAGATAGTCAGGCGATCGATGACCACTTTCGCGGTGGCCAGACGAGCCTATGATAGTACGTGGGGCTTAAAACCAAGTATGGTGAATTGGTTGTTCATCAGAATGGTTAGACCCACAATAATCTATGCGGTCTCGGTGTGGCGGCCCAAGGGCAAGCAGAAAACCACCAAACTTAGACTGAGCAGGGTCCAAAGACTTGCTTGTCTAGGCATAACGACCGACTATATGGCCCCCAAAGGTAACATAAACCTGCTCATGAAGATAGAAATTAATGAATCTGCTGAGCATCGGAAACCTGAACAGAACTTTCCTCCTGGAAATTTGATCTGGACGGCTCCAGAACAGAGACTGGTGCTGGTTCTGAAATATATGGGCATAGACCCCTTTGGGCCAATTTGCCTCCGTATTCCAAACAGAAATATACACCATTTTACATTTTGTGTAGATGTGATGCGCTGGCAAACGCAGACTGTGTATATTCGGACATCTCAAGATAGTTCCTGAAAATTTCAACACGCAATCAGTGAAAAACGTGTACCAGCTGGTGCAGGGGACATGCCTCACTGAATGGTTGCGGTAAGAGAACCAGGGCTGCGGTGCCTCCGGTGCATTCTTTGCGGACGGCTTCTGGTCAGGTAGGAAAAAAAAACGAAGGACGCAAAAATAACTCGTTCTGGCATATACGAGAGATCAAAGAGAAAATGTTAAATGGAAATAATTTAAAGTTGTAGATCAATCAGAAGACTGTCGAGAGGAAATTCTAAGGTACCTGAGGAAGTGATGTGATAAAATTAGGGTTCAGAAAATATAGTGCAAGGAAGAATCAGGGACAATTTGGAACAAGAAATAGGAAGTAATTAAAGAAAAAGAGATAGGTGGGCAGCACTCGCGTTCACAAGGTCTGAGGGCTACTCAAGGGGGAAAACAGATTCAAAAAGAGAGAAAGAAATGAGAAGAAGCCACTTTTAGATGATAATCCTCATCAGCAAAAGGGATTTGATTTATTACCTCATAACAGAGTGTTCAGCGTTCAAGTTGTCTTTCGAGTAGTATAAAAAACCTATTTATTTATTTCTTGGACCATTAGTGGAATTTTATATTGTGTTCCATTAATTTTAAGCAAGACGCCTTATATTTCCGCCACCACAATTGCGTTCAACATTGGTCACCACCAATAGGTTAAGAAACGACTTGAAGAAAGTGAAGATTCTATCATTGACTGCTGCTCTTTTTACGTGCTAGTCCTAATTCTCTCTTTTCTTCTAAGCCCGTTTAGCTCTATCCTCAACATTCTCATATCTATTGGTCAGTTTGCCTATTTCTCAAGGTTATTCCCATATTTTTTTTGTTTCTATGACTCTCACTTACTGTAAATGTCAATACAAGTCCAACTTTACTTTAAAGGATTGCTCTCCTTTTTCCCCAAACTTTCCTATACCTTCTCAACTCTATTTATTTTTCCACCCCATTTAATAAGCGCCTTCTTTCTTGTTTGGTGTCCTTTAATTACTGAATCATTCAAATTATCTTCCAAGGTCTTCTGTTTCATCATCTATTTTATTGTCGTGTGGTTTTACGTGTATTATTCTAAATATACGACTTGTTTCCACTAGTTCAGTTATTTTTCTACAATTGTCATAGCTTCTGGTAGTTAATTTCTTCGGTAGACTTGAAGACCTTCACGATCGTCGTCGTCTATCATCTCCATGATTTTTGGTGATATCTCGAATTTTCTTCACCCAAAGTTTAATTCTTCGAAATGTTGAGGGACTTCTTTAGGACTGCTGATCTTATTCGTCAATAGTGAGAAGAACAGCATACAGCTCTAAAGAAGTTCTTATGTAACGAATTGAACAGAGGAACAGAAAACAACGCGAGATTCCTCCGAATGCCATAGAGAAGACTTCCTTTCTCATCTTCTCCAGGCCTTTCTCTCATACAAATTCTGACTTCTTCAGTTTTTGGTAAATAAGCAGATCTTATTTTTTCTTTCTTAAATCGATTCGATTCCTTGTCAAGTCCCGTTCCAATTGTTCTAATTCATTTGATTCTCAAGTATTTGAAACGTACTCCATGAACTTTATTTGACACAGACATCACGTTTCGCGAAAAGTCAAGAAATACACATCCTATATAGAAAAGGTAAAAACAGAGCTGGCGTGTGGGTCTTCTTAATGAGTGCGAGTAAAATGCACTGGGATTTTCTAGATGTAGAACAGTGTTTGCGATCGAGTTAAAATAATTAATTAATTAAAAAATTAACTTATCTTTTATTAAATTTTTTAATAATTGTAAGGCTAAGCAATAGGAGATTTATTTTCATATTATTTTAAGCATAATATTGGGTGTTTCAGTTAATCCTTCGCATGGTATTCAAGGAAAAGTTAGCGAAAATCAACGAAATCATAATCACCCGCATGGTTACATTTCAAAATTTAGTTTTTTTTTTAAACAATTTCTTTGTGTTAGATGTTTTTAAAATTAATTTCTCATTTGCATGTTAGTTTGACCGTCAGAGTTCAATACGTTACAGTTCACGGAGGGCGAGGACACTCGAATCGCTGGCTTCTTTATACGAGGTAAGAACACCAGGAATTACCATAAATTAAGTCAAAACCACGACAACAAAAGTAATGACGTGGTAAAATTTCCTTGTGCAGGAGGAAGACTTGAAGCGAACTCTCGAAGACAGTGCCAGCATGCAACGAAGCTACGACAAGTATATAGACTTGGTGATCGTAAATCGCGATTTCGATTCAACTTTCAGACAAGTCATCGAAGCCCTAGAGGCTCTAACCACCGAACACCAATGGGTCCCCGTAAACTGGATTTATTAAACACGCTGTTACGCAAACTCTAATTTAAAGACCCTGGTTGGAATTTTTTTAAGCACTGCTGCTGCCATATATTGTGTAAATAAACAAAAAAAGAAAAGAAACTGACCAATAATCACGTTAATTTGTAGGTTTCGAATGTTTGTTGTAAAAAAAAAATTGAAGGTCTGATCTGCACGCATTTAGAGAGTAGTTTTAGAGCTTTCGCGCGCCTTTTTTTTTAAATTACGACAGTGATGCCAACTGTCGCGAAAATGTTCCGGGAAGATAATTTCCCTGTTTAGTATTTACCCACATCACGTAAAAATTAATTTTTTTCGATTTGATTTTATTTCAAATCCCCTGTTGATAAAACACTTATTTCCCTGTTTACTATTGGACCATATTTTTGCTCTTTTATGTTCAACTGATCGTTAAGTACGAACATTTTGTTCGTGGTTTCTAATTTAAAGACAATTACATTTTTTATAATAAATTATTTAAAAATAGAGTTAGATATACGCGTGTTTTTTTTTCAGTTTACTGTGCGGTGATACCAACTGTCACAGTGCTGTGGGTTCTGGTTTATTTTCCGTCTGTTAGGTACCTAATTAAATTGTTGTAGAAATGCACATTAAAAACGAACGCGTTTTCTTACTCTTAAAAAATAGAATAAGCAAGTAGATCGTTAGTTAAAAAACAAATTAAACAACGATCTTTCTACTACTAACATACGATTGTTTATAAATATAGACTTAGATTAAGTACAATGTGTAAATATTTTGTACACAAGTGAGTATTCCGTACTATATAGCATAGCAGAAAATCCTGGCGATCGCGCCAGAGGACATAAGTTAATAGTTATTATTAAGTTACTCTTAAGGAAACTGTTTGTATATTGTGAAGAAGCAATTTAGGTAGACGTAGCCTTGTTATTTTACGATTATCATAATTTTCTATGTAACGTTAATTTAAAGTGCTGTATCGATATTTGCTAACCGTCCATGTGTTCAGGGATTTTGTTTTACTTATTAACACGTCCTCTCAGTTCTACGCGTAGGTTTTCTTCTTTTATGCAGTTTTTATAGAGTTACTTTCAATGTATTTTATATGAGCGTGAATAAAGTGCGATTTATTAGAAATGAGTTTTGTTTATTTCGGTCTAGATATACATGTACAGAGGCGATCCTAATTAAAGTCCGTTGCAAGCTTCTCTAACAAAATGTGTCGTACGTCGACCAGGAGAGTTCTAAAACTCTGACAATTATGTATTTAATGTCTTTGAAACATATTGTTTCTTCGTAAAAGAGTCAAAATCTCGTTAATCGTTGGTATAATTTCTGTTGTCCAAAAATTTATTTTACTGCACTATAATACGATAGACTGATTCAATATAAGATATTTAATTAAATCAAAAAAGTTCTTCTCCTGGCACATATGACAGATAGAGTACTTATACGTCGGAGAGTGAAACGATTTCGTACCGGCTCCTTTGAACTGGATTTTCTCCGTTTCTCCAGTTTGTGAGGTAAATATCGAAAGGAGAAAACATCTAGTAAGTCGGTCGCAATTGTAGCAGGCCAAATGCGTCTCGACTGCTTCTATTGCTGACGTTTCGTTCTCCATTGCAAAAGAACTTCCTCAGGGCTGCTGCTCCTGCTGGCGGTGATGCTGCTGCGGGTGGTGTTGCAACTGCTGGTGGTGTTGCTGCTACTTCTCGTTAATCGATGATATGTACACATAGTGGTCGGTGAAGGCAGTAGATCTGTTAGGGCTCACGTATCGCTAATGAGATGATTCCAGATATTGTGAAGGTAAAAGCCAGTATCACGGTTTAGGTTATTGGGGTGTTTGAAGATTTCTATAGATTCACGTATTTTATGGTTGAAAAAATGAGCTGAGCGGGATGAAAGCTTTGTGTCGGGTTTCTAGTTTGTGTTCAGCTAAGGCTGATATACTTCCAAATTAGGTTCGGGGGGTAATAATCTTTTTTATGATAAAGGATAATTGACCTTATAAGGTGAAATTTTATGGTTAATTGAATTTTTTTGATTGGAGTAATCTAGTACAGCGTTCATGTTCAGAAGCACGAGTACTAACAGAACGTTTTGTTTCACCCACAGGAACATGGGATTTGGTACACATCTTCGGATTGTAAGGGGATGTGATCTTTTATGGAGGGTAGACGGTCTAAAAGTTTTGTCACGGGTAAGTAAAAGCATTTTAAGAATTTTGCCAATTCAGTCCGTTATGATATGGATGTAAGGTGGGTAAGCTGTAGCGACTGGTGGTACATCAGGTTTAGGATGTGGTGGAATTGGGGTGAGATGACGACAAATGGATCTTCGGACGTTGTGTTTGTTGTGGTCGTTGTTGAGTAGGACTCTTGTTACGTGGTTTACTTAAATTTGAAGAGAGGAGCGTTCTGATAGGGCAAAGACGCGGCTAACTAGTGAGTCATTGACTGATTGTTTTTAGAAGGAGCGACAGTTCTAATCTACCGTTCGGAAGACGGCTTACCAAGATATCGAGGAAAGCCAAATGACTGTCAGTTTCGTATTCAGGATATTGGGAATTTAGGTGTTCAAAGAAGTTGTTTAGGGATTTCTTACCGTGTGGCCAAATTGCAAAAATATTACCAACATTTCTGAACCAACACTAGGGTTTGAAAGAGAAAGAAGACCTTGTTGTCGAACGCCTCCATAAAAATGTTCGCTACTATTGGGGGGAGCGGAGAACCCATGGTTGTACCTGATATCTGTTTGTAATGTTGATCACAGAACATGAAATAAGTTGAGGTTAAACAACACTCTATTAAGATACCGAACATACCTATTCAGTCTCATCGATTAATCAAAAGCAGCAGAAACATCGTTAGCAGCAGCAACACTCCTGAGAAAGTTCTTCTGCAATGGAGAACGAAACGTCGGCAGTAGAAGCAGTCGTGATGCGGTTCCAACCGAAAGCAAATTCAATTATCACATTAGTTAATCAAATAGTTCCCCTTATATTTCTAATTTCCGATAAGTAAATGCTTCGTCTGTTTTAAAAACAAACACTACTTGCATAACTTGAAAAATATAGAAAGACAGCAACATCAATAATCTTTCAAGTTTATGCGGATGGTGTTCATCTTTAAGTACTAATTACCTTTTCTATTTCAGAAATTACAGCTTGAACATGCCTTTTTTGATTGCAGTCACCTTTTTTAACGCCAAATAATAATTATTATGGTAAAAGAGATAAAAATTTATTCAATGATATCTCATAACAAAAAGTTATTGACTGAACTCAATGGACAATAAACGCCTCTTTACCGAGGGTTCACTTTGTACGATTCCAAAAACGGTCTATTGTTAACGTACACTTCCTAAACGTCTATGACCTTAGCGAGCTACCTGCTACAATTACGTTTACCCTTACCTGCAACAATTACGTTCGACCCTTTTTTGGCATTCCCACAATTAAAAAAAAACTTTAATGCCGATTGTTCGTGATCGTCTAATTAAACTGGACCCTGCGTTGTCGTAACTGGATTCTAATTTTGGTGAGACGGTGAATAAACTTGAGAGATTAAAGGAACTAAATACGTATCAATAAAAATGCGAGATTTGAAATTTAATTAATTATTTATTGTAAAAAAAGGTAAAAACTCCTTCTACCAGCCACTAGGAGATCTGGGAGATTGAGCATAAAAACCTCGTTGGAACCAATATAAAATATACGCTTTTCAAAGAGTACAATAGAATTCGCTTAATGTATTTCACGTCGAATATCGTAGCGATCTAATTTATCTCAATTCACCCAGTTGGTGGCTTGTTGCCCACACAATTAATGGCTGTGGCAACTTGCGACTTAAATTAGATCAACAATTACTTTATTTTTTATTCAAAATCGCTTTGTCTTGGTACTCGTGTTTGCCACCTGAGATAGTACTCGAAGACACTATGAATAATCAACCAGCGCACAGTGCGACAGTGTGTCTACAGTGTACTTTATTGATGGAAATTATTAATTAATTAATCAGATGTTCGGAGAATTATGTGATACAAAAGGCCGCTTCGGCGATCAATTTGCACGATAATCAACAGCAATTGCCGTTTTTCACAAACTCCTTCTGGAGGTGATGGAAGAGATAACCTAGCTCGTTAACCTAATTAATTAGGCTTCTGTGAGTAGGATTGTATCAACTACATTCTCCAGAGTCCAGAGGATGGTACAACGTACCCCTTTTTTCAGATCCCTCTATGTCGTTTTTCGTCGGCTAAATTTATTATCTAAATCACTTGTTTGCGCAAGGACCCAGTTGACTGTTTTTCGGCACTCCGCTTTTGCGGTTATGGCACTTTCAGTCACTCGACAAATTGCTTTCAATTAACCTACAAATCTGTCGGCAAATTCCAAAAAAATATACTGTATTTGAAATCGAACAATAGATTTTAGGTGTAGTTAATTTACTCTGGTTGATTAAACCACAGATCGCGCAAACTATTGAGGTTTAACTTTGATTTAAAGCAAACGCCAGTACCAAAATAACCAAAAAGATTTCCTAAGCAATGCAAAGATTGAACTATACAGATTTTTCAAGTCACAGATTGATGAGCCAATTAAAATAATTCTTAAACAAATTTATATCACCAAGTATCTGAACAGAAATATAAATATTCATGCAATTATATCTATCCCCGTTCCGCGATGCGCACTTCACAAACACTCGCGCACTTGTTTTATATATAATCCCTTCGCGGATGGTGAATTCGCGCGACTCTTAACACTTTATTTGACCGTCTCGAAATAATATGATTTAATTCTAATTATGCAAAAGATATGAAACCAATTGCAAAGCACTCAGAAAGAAGCTCCTCGAGTTAAATTAAAAGTCAGCCGTCCGTTCGAACGATTCGAATTTTACTGCCTCAGTTTTTGATTTTTTTTCTTCGCGAGTGACAAATTAGACTCCTCCCCATCCCCCGAAGCAAACTTAACAAAACCGTCGACCAATAATCGCTCTTTTAGTTCAGAAACTATCACGCTTCTCACTCGTTCATTTTACGTAACTCATAAATAACGAACTTATATTTATCAATGTATACCTTACACTGAAGTAAACACAACTTTTCAAGTACTTTAGAAAAAATAGGCAAGAGAGATAAGGTGTGTAAGTGTAAGGACCCGGAAAAATGCTTTAGAGAATTTATTGAATTAATTTAATTTTATTTTAATCATTTGATTATCAGCCCTGCTTGTTCTTAGAAAGAAGCCAAATGTTCGTATCGCTTTTGAGCTTCAGATGCGTTTTCAAATGAATATACTCAGGTTACCACTGATTCAGCAAAAGGAAATCACGCCACTGTGCTTCTCTGCCCTTGAATGAGCGACGTGGGTAAAACTCAGTAAAAACGAGATGTTTACGCCCTCTCGCAACGAGAAAAGTTTCGCTTGGAAGCTATTGTGGGGACTGTCTGAATTCAAATTCTTGCTGATCTCGCAGAATTTTCCTCCTCACTTTTCCAGGAGGTGACGAGCCTTTAAGTAGCTTAAGCGAGGGAGATAAGGCAGTTCTCGGTTTCCTTATGTTTGGTTCGCGTTAGTCTCTCGTCGAAATTTTTAATTTAAATTCTTTCTTTCTAAGTTCGAGTTTTGATTTTTTGTTATAAATTTTCCAAAAGTTTGTTATCAGTTTCGGTTAGCAAGAGCAGAAGCTTTTCTCGCGCAGTTTTAGTGTTTTACCTAAATTAAATTCGTCGTAATCGAAACAAGTCTCGCAAATCAAACTTTAGAGTGTATCCCCAAAATTTCGGATACGAGAAAAATCTTTTGATTCATCGCTGGTAAGCTCAATGTAATTGTTGTCAGAAAAGTTAATTAACTAAAAGCATTTTTCTGTGTGAATTATACCTCTCTCCTTCTTGTCGAATTATATATTTTGTTTTTGTCATAAAGTTTTTTCAGATATTTTGTATTACTTTGATTCTGTAATTGTCTTGATATTTGTTCTTGTTGTAGTTTCATGTGTTTTATTGGAAAATTTCGTTGCGATTTGTTAATTTTAAAATTTGTAGTAAATTCTTTGTTCTTGTAAAATTTTACTTTAATATATATTTTATTTGTTAAAACTTTCGTATTTTATTTAAAAATCTCAAAGTAGTTTTTTTTTGCTAATCATTAATAAGGAGAGGAGAAAGATCCAACAAACCCAAAATAAGTAAGTCTGAGGGTAAAAAGGGCCAAAATTCAAACCAAGTCCAAAGAGAGCGGGAAGAACGATTGCTGGCTAAAAATTGGCTAAAACTGGAAACGCTACTAACAAAGGAGTCGCTTCTTGCGTCTCGATTTGGTTTGGAAAAGTTTTGGTTAAAAGGGTGATAATGTTTAGAAAGAGGGTTCAGAGAAGTCAGAACTTGAGACTAAACAAGGTTTAGTTACGTTCAAAGTTTCTAGAGTATGCTACAATATTTTTTTATTATTTTGGCTGCATGTATGCTGTAAATAAGCCCGCTTCTTGTTCCTAATGGCGCTAGTTATAAAATTACGAAATGTTTTATAGGATTCCCAATCAGCAAGCAATTTCGATCATTAGAATTTGTTCAACGCATTATTATACGCAATTTAATCACGCTTCCAGTAATATCAGTAAGTCATGGAGATGACTTTTTAGTGAGCCGAACCGTTTTAACTGGAACATGAAGTTTATATAACGTAGTTAAATTTGTAATCTTTATCATCAATCAACTTTAAATCACAAATGTTATCCATATACCGGCCTTAAGGCAGCTTTACAGCTCGCAATTTTCATTTTCATTGCAGGCCATTCAAAATTACGTCATTTTTACTCCGGAACAATTTACAGAATGCAATAAAGATTGCTGAGCATCAAGTTACTAAAAAAAATCACTTTAGTATTGAGTGACGAATACGTCGTTGTCGCATGTTATCCTTTTTTAAATAAAGTTGGTATCTCACAAAGTATTGTAACATCTCCCAGAATCACCATCACAATGCAAGAATAACAGATTCGGAACTATATTCTATAATTGCAAGGTAAATGGCCACAACTGATCAAAATGCAAATACTGCGCATATAAATTGCTGCAATGAAAACTGCGAACTGTAAAAAGCGACTGTACCTCAACAGAACGCTACCTTTGAAGGGCGGCATTCTCAGTTATTTTATACGAAAAGAATACAATAAACACTAACAATTTTAGGATGTCTCACACGCAGTAGTGCATAATATTATTTTGATTTAATTTTAAAAACAAACTTTTAAAGACTTTGATTTTTTACTAACGAATTATACAAATATTTCTTTAAACTTTCTCCCTTGAATGTAGGCAATCTGAGAATTCCGATTATGATCAGACATCTGCAAAAAGGAAAGCTAGAACTTCCAGCTTTCAGCCGTCAGGTGGCGCGTGTGTTCACATTAGTGTCACACGTGCATGTGCGTAAACTGACCGTTTTGTGTGCGTTTGTGGGGTGATGCTGTACCTGACATCGGTAAATGCTTTGTTTTATTTATGCGTCGGATTATATAAACGGATAATGCGAAGCGTCTGTTCTAGTCGCAAACGCATTTCGGCCATTAATTTCACACTGACAATAACTAACCTCAAACAACAAGTAAACATTAAAGGGATTCGCTTTAAAGGGGGAGGATTTAGGCGAATTTAGTTTACTTTTTGAATGATCAGGGTTCAGGTCTGTCTAGGAAAAAAAGGTTAATGTTTAAAGTGTGTAACTGTCGTGGTTGTTGGAGGTGTATTTGTAAGGTGTAGGTCACAAAGGGCGTAGTTCTAGCCCTTTCGTTATTGGGGTATGCTTTTTCTTTAATATCAGAATTTTTACAGATTTTTTAAAATACTTGAGTTGCTCAAATCTATAGGCAACTTAATTAACATTAGTGAGATTACATATTTCATAAAAGTAAGTTTTAAATTTATTTAATGTTACATCCTTGTTTGATAATTTTTTTTAATGGGTACTTAGATCTGATTAGTTTTCCTTATTCTTCTTCTTTTTGTTTTAAGTTGATGCTAAAAGAGGTTTTATTGTAATATACAGTGTGTACCAAAAAGTTTTATACAAATGGAGAAAAAATTTATCTTACATTTCACAAAAAAAATATTCTTGATCCAAACCATGACTTGGAGGTACAAAATTTTTAAAAAATTGGCTGGAATACAGGGAAAATAAAAAATAATGATTTGGACAATGAGAACAATTTAAATTTTATCTGCAATACTTAGTTTTACTGACATTTGTAATTATTGCAAACACACACTGATGTTACATTTGACATTTGTTGACGGTTATTAGATATTCCAAAGCACTCTATCAGTAACAGAAAATATGGCGCTTATTAGGAACGGCATCTTACGAAGTTTCGTACTGCGCATTAATCTAACAATCGCTGCTTTGTATTTCAATTTTTCTTTCTGGAATTTTCGTAGTTTTGCAATCACAATTCTGTGTCGCCATCTGCTGAAAGATAACGAAATTGATCCTTGACATTAAATGTTTCTTTCTTTTCTTCATCTTTTTCACTTTTCATCTTTTATTTGAGATTAAAGTTTGAAAGCGCTTTTTTAATTACAGCAAAGATTTAACAGCGCCATCTGTTGTAGATCAGAGAAACAATTTCATTACAATATATAATTTTCGTTCCATTTTCTGTCGTTATCGATTTTTGATTCTACTTATTCCATTCGAATTCACCTAGGACTGTATTTCGAATTTCTTTTTCGGATTTTCGTAGTTTGCGATCATAATTTAGTGGCGCCATCTGTTGAAAGGCAACGAAATTGATTCTTGGCCTTGACAGTTAATTGTTCCTTTCTTCTCTTCATCTTTCTCGCTCAAGGATCTTTCGTTATTGGGGTCTTTTCTGGAAAGTTTGCAGGTGCTTTCCCCGTTGCAGAAAAGATTTAGCAGCGCCATCTGTTGCAGATTAGAGAAACGATTTCATGATTATAATAAATCATTTTTGTTTTATTTTCTCTCGTTTTCGGATATTTTTCGATCTACAGGGTGTAACACCTAACGAAATGCTTCCGTTCGAAATGTGAATTACGTGATTCTTTTGTTTTAAACATAGAACTTAAATATCGGTTTACGTCATAGCTCGCAGCCTTAAAATTAAAAATTAAATTAAAATTTGAGTGGTAACTCGTTGCGCAACAGAATTTGAGATCGAAGTGTTTTATTAAACAAACGAATCACGTGATTGTCAGACGGGAATGACGCTTTAAAGCAAGTTCCGTCACTTTTTGACAATTGACAACTGGGATTACCAAACAGAAGACAAAAACAAAAACAAAAAAGGAAGAACGTGCTGCCGCGCATTAAACGCGAGCACACTTATTTATGAAAGACACAAACGCACACCCTGTACGACAAAAGGGGCTAAAATCGAAGGTGTACACTTCTTTTGTTTATTCGCGAATCCGAATCTCTTCCTTAACTGTAATGTAATTGGAGGCGAGTCAAGCAAAGATGACATTGTCATATGACATTAAAAGTGTCAAGTGTCGAAGAAATGTACTTGAGTACCACACTTAGATCTTACACCCCGTGTAGCCCACTTGGATGCCTCATCCTATATAACACACTTAGATGATTTTGGTTCTCAATTTTTACAAATTTACTTAAATTCGAATCACCAAAAATAATAAAAAAATACTTTATTGGTAGTAATTTATTTGGCTTCTGATTTTCAGTTATCAAATTATATTGGAATCGACGAAAATGTCAAAAAAAAAAAAATTGAAAAATTAAAAGACGATCGTTTGAATGACGTTTGCCCATTTCGTTCGTGATTTTCAATATTTTGCGCAAGTTTGAATGGAAACAACGTTTAAAAACAAAAGACGATCAATTGATTGTCGTTTGTCTTTTTTGTTCTCCATTTTTAGCAATTTACTTAAATTCAAATCAACAAAAATAATGAATAAACGACGATATTGTTAGTTACTTATTTCGCTATTGATTGTCTGTTGTCAAATTAAATTGGAATCGACGAAAACATCAATAAATAGAAAAATATAAAAGACGATCGTTTGATCGTGTTTGTTCATTATGTTTTTGTTTTTCAGTAATTTACGTAAATTTGGATAGATTGAAATTAGAAATAAATAAATAATCACGACATTGTGACAAATTTGACTGTCATTTGTTTTGCTCAGTTGTGAACTTATAAGTTAATCAACGAAAAACAAAAGGCAATTTGAAATTTTAACTAAATAAATAATCATGACATTTTCACAAATTTGACCATCATTTGTTTTGCACAGTTGTGAACTTATAAGTTAATCAACGAAAAACAAAAAAAAACAAAAGGCAATATGAATAAACAAAAAAAGACGATCAATATTTGTCGTTTGTCTTGTTCTCGATTTTCAGTTGTTTACCTATATCTGCATCCCATAAAAAACAATCGGGTGATTGTGGTTTATCTTGTTTTGGAATCTCAATTGTTTACTTACTGGACGAAGATAACGACTTAAAACAAAAGGCGATTAACCGAATGTCATTTGTTTTATTTTGTCCTCGATTTGCAACAATTTAATTAAATTCGAATCCAAGAAATAACGAATAAAAACAAAACATTTAAATTCAAATGACAAAGAAGACAAATCTTGAATAAATAAATAAATAACGACGATATATTGAAAATATTGTCATTTGTTTCGCTTGCTTCTGATTTTCAATAGTTAAATTAAACTGAAATTGACGAAAATATAAAAAAAGACGATCGTTTGACTGTTTGGCCGTTTTGTTCTTGTTTTTGAATAATTTACTTTAATATGAGTGTACATGTAGACATTACGAATAAAAGCAAAACATTTATGTTTGAATGAAAACCAAATTTCAAATAAGTAAATATCTACGACATTTTGACAATCCTTGATTGTCATTTGTTTTTGCTCAGTAGTCAACTTAAATTTGAATCGTCGAAAAACAGAAAATAACAAAAGATAATATGAATCGACCGATACAAACAATCCTTGATTGTCATTTGTTTTTGCTCAGTTGTCAACTTAAATTTGAATCGTCGAAAAACAGAAAATAACAAAAGATAATATGAATCGACCGATACTAACAATCCTTGATTGTCATTTGTTTTTGCTCAGTTGTCAACTTAAATATGAATCGTCGAAAAACAGAAAATAACAAAAGATAATATGAATTGACCGAAACAAACGATTTAAACTAGAAAATAGGACACATCTCGAATAAATAAATATCGACAATATAAAGAGTGTTTTGTTTTTAAATCTGACGTCGAAGTTCGCCATGAATATTTTATTATAAGCCATTATCAAACAGACCGTGGTTAATTCTCATCATAGCATCGGGAAACTGTGAACAGAATTCTTCAAAACAACTTGAATTGAATACTATCACTCGCTATCAACTTGCGAAAAAACGACTTCAGTCGAAAAGAAACGATTTCAATTTCAAAACTCAAAAAAATTGACTTGACAGCTAAATTTCAAAAATTGTGGTGCCTTCACAATAAATTCCTTGTCACCGCCAACTCTGACGTCAAAATAAATAAAGAACATCCGTTATTGACGATATTTGACGTCATTTTGCTTTTCAGTTGTCAATTTGTATTAAAGTTGTCAAAAGTATCAGAAAAAAGAAACAAAATACGATCTGTGGTCATTATTCGTCCATCTGGTCCTTGATTTTCAATTTTTACTTAAATTAAAATTTATGAAAAAGAGAAAAAAATACAAAGACGACTAATTGACCATCGTGGGTCTGTCTTGTCTTTTATTTTCAGACGCTTCAATTCAACTTCAAATGATGATCCGCGTTTGGCGTTTGTCTGACCCGTATTTCATTATCAGTGATTTGTTCAAATTTAAATCCAGAAAACCACCACGAGTAAAAACAAAAGACTTTCGACTGATTATGATCTGTCAAGAAATTCTTTCCTATATGAAATTTTGTTGTCCATAATTGACTTGGCTTCCGATTGGAACCGCGTTAGGACTGCTTCTACTGCCGATGTTTCGTTCTCCATTGTAGAAGAACTTTCTCAGCAACGCCACTAGCAGTGACTCATCTCATCGACTAACGAGAAGTAACAGCAACACCACCCTACACCAACAGCAACAGCAGCAATAGCCCTGAGGAAGTTCTTCTGCAATGGAAAACGAAACGTCGGCAATAGAAGCAATCGTGACGCGGTTCCAGCCGGAAGCCAATTCAACATATAGTCAATTGTTTTGTTCCTGCTTTTTAGGTGTCAATTTAAATTTGAATTGACAAAAGCATCAAGTCCAAAACCAAAACACTTTAAAAAAAAAAGAAAAAAAACAAAAGACAGACGACTGATTGATCTTCACTGGTCTAATACCTTTCCTTAAATTCGACTTCATAACGTATTTAAACTTTAATGCGAATTAAATTTTTGTTTTCTATTTCCTGTATTTTCATTTTTCAGATTTTCCGATATAGTGCGTGTCGTGCGGTTAAAGTGAACAGTATCGTTACTAGTACATTACCGTTTTTTCGCATCACGTCTTGTTTTTCGACGAAAAAAATGTCTCAACCAGAAGACTCAACTTGGGCTAGTGTCAGTGACGGTTCTTCCAGACAATTACCGACGGAAAGCAAAGCTACTCAGTGCGGGGATTCCCTGACAGTTGACGAGGAAAATATCGTCGTGATGACCAAAACTTACTCCCCGCAAAGAATAGTTCCAGCGGAGCCCCTTTCAGACGAGATGAACGTCGACGTGGACTCTGAGGTGAGAAGAAAATTCCGAAAATTTTGTTTATTACCGTTGCGTTAAATTCCATAACGAGCCGGCCGTTTCCATTAATTTATTAACGCCGCGTTGCGGGCGTACGCAAATTTAAAAGTTGGTTATTTACGATCAGGTGTGGGCTGTTAATTCTGATTGGGCTCGAAACTGAACCCGTGTGGGTTTTAGTAATCACAATTTATTATTCAATTTAGCGAAAATTCGCGTGCTCGATTTAAAAACTCTTTAATTAGCGAACAGGAAATTTCTTGGTCTTCAAAGAAGCGCCCCTCAAAGATGCTCCATAAATTATTACGCAGGCGTTAAGTAACCGGGAACGGAGTTTTAAATTGGCAATTAAGGTCGGACTCGAATTGAGAAAAAGTTGTAAATCTGATTACGTGACATCTTGACCGTTACGTGGTGCATTAGTTTAATCTATTGCGGACAACTGCCGGGCTAGATGATCGTAATAATGGCGAAAAGGCGTAGATTTCGGGGAACAGATCTTTTGTTGTCATAATTTGGCTTGGCACAGCTCATAATTCAGGCTGGTCCTAAATAACAAAGACCGTTTCGACTGCGACTTATATTAAATCTTAAATCATTTTAAGTGTTCACGGAAAGAAGTCATATGCTTACAAGAAACGAGAAGAAAAAAATATGGCGTTTGTTGTATTCATAATTTTGCTGCAGATGGGAAAGCGCAACAAGTCTGACACGTAAATCCTTAGAAAATCAAAATTAATTTCTATTCTAATTTCCATTCAAGTTTCTTGAACATAAATTTAAAGTACTGATTACTTTTAGTAATTGACGTACTTTACGCCCAGTACCTTTGAATTAGCGTTACTGGTACTTGAATTTTAAGTACCATTCAAAAAGTATTGGCACTGGGTACTGGTTGGTACATTACAATATTGTGTACTTGGAAATGTATTTACAAATTTTCAAGTACTGGAAATGTATTTACAAATTTTCAAGTACTACACATACTGTAGAAATTATCTCTAGTACTTCCAAATACTTTTAGTATATTGAAATATTTCTAACATGACAAACTTGAATGCGTAGGTTACTCGGTCTTTCTTTTCTAAATCTCTTATTCTTTGTGTTAATATTTGAAGCAGTGTAGGAGGGACCTGTTCTATCCGGTAAAGTTTGTTAACTGCCCCGTTGATTCTGTTTACTTGCGTAAAGGGTGTAAGCGCCAGCCGAAAGGTCTTAAGTCATACATACATATTAGATTACGGCCGTGCCATGATACATTCAAGGGGTCGTAATTTCCTAAGCAGACGTAATCAGCCGCCTTTGATACTCCGAAATAACTCAATCTCCAGACGGATCCGAAACGGGGCATTTATTTTCAATTTTTTTTTGTTTATGTTCATAACTTATGGCGGAACGTAATTCGGATTTAATTCCAATTTAAAATTGCCCAAGCCTCGTTTTGATTTGGGACGGGGTTTAATTACGCCGGATTCTTATTGTTTAAAGAATGACGTGGAATTAGGGGGAGGGCGGGGATTAAGGGCGAAAATATGGAAGAAGGAAGAGATTCTCTTTTCTTCTGAATTTTGCCTCGCTTGTTTACGTCCTGGGGATGAATTGCAGGCACGTGCTGCCAAATAGCGCTAATCAGCACCGTCACGACGCCCGGTGGCGTCGCAGTCGCATCACCTGATTACGGCGCTATTGAGTGTACTGGAAATACGTGTCGGGAATCTGTCGAAAATAATTAGGCGGGAATTGGACTCGCACGCGCATAAATTATGTCTGGTCGGATTCAATCTCGTCCGTATTATATATACATCAGCCGAAAATGAGGAATGAGGCGAAAAGGAAACCGCACGCGGCAGGATTTATATTTCATCGGCGCAAATTGGAAAGGCCGGGGATTTTTTCACCCCAAATATTCGGACTCGAATTTTACGTCGAAGGCGGGCCGTAAATATTCCGCGATTCCCGTTCTCTCGAGGCGTTAATAAATTTTGAAGGCTTTTAATAATGAAGGGAGACGATTTTCTTTTTTCTTTTTAAGCTGTGTTCCTGTTCACGGAAAAAATACATGAGTATACTAATAAAGTGATGGTGCTGATGTCGTCATCAATCTGTCCAAGCTAGGGGTAGCAAAGAAGAGGACGCCTTTGGACGGGGGCAGTTTTGAACAGTTTTTTTTCTGTGATCTATTTTGTTATGGATGCAGCAAATAATATAATTTAAAGGCACGTCCTTAAGTTTCATTTATTTAGTTGTGATTTCATTGTGAGAGGACCTAGTCCTGGGATCAAAAGCTGTAGAAAGTGAATTAAAATACAAAACTATCCCTAAAATGAGAGGACTAAGATGGGGTCAATAATCGGGTATATTAATTAGAATAATTCCATACAAATGGAGGTAAAAATGTTTCCTATCTTTAAGGAGGACGAGACTTAACAGTAGAGAACCTCTTCTCTCAGTGTTTCCCTAGGGCTTCCCGATTATCCCCTGGGGACCCAAGCGGAGGATCTTTTTCCTTACACCGTCAGAACACCCACATCAGGAACACTTAAACTATGAGCACCCACTCGCAAAAAGTGGTCGGCGATTAAGTTAAAAGAGAAAATAACAAAAATAAAATAAAGTGAGACACGTCTACTGAAGAAAGGAGTTCGGCGAACATTCCAATAAAATTTTAAAAGTGTTAATCTTTTTGAATCCCTTCTGAAACTGCGACAGTTTATTGTTAACATTCAAAAAGGAAGATGTCACGTCTCCTTCGAAACATTCCGCCCTCTCTAGCATTTTCCCCTGGGGACTTGTCAAAATGTGTCATGGGTGTGATTTAAGTTGCCTAATCCACAAGTGATTGTGACGTGTTTTGGACCAACTACGTTCCCTTAGGTGGGTGTTGTTCTCACAAGCTCAGGGTCTTTATCGTAATTTTATTGACTTTAACGTATCTTTGAAAGTCATTTATCAGAAGGTGTTTAAGCTGAGTCCCTTATCACTTATCATTTACATTTAAAAGAAAAAAAAAATGCTCCTGAGCGTTAGAGAAGAGAATTGAACTCGAATTTTCCTCCTTTTAAGCCTCAGTTGCATTCTAGTCCTCGTGCTCCTTACTTCGATAACAATTGAATTGACTTATAATTTGAATGTAAAAAAACGCTCTGCAAATGTTGCGTCCCTCATCAATAAAAAAAGAGATTACATAGAAACAGACAGATTCGTCTTCGATTCGCTATTCTTATTTGCCACATTCTTGTTAAATCAAAAAAATTTAGTTGGGTAAGAAGTGTTGAATAATAGGATACTGTGTTCACGAAATATTTAGTTACTAAAGGCAGGTTGTACAAGCATCATTCAATTTTGAACTTGGTTATATTACTACGATGGCAACACCTGCTTTTACAATTATTGCTCCGGTAACTGAAGCAAGTTCAGAGATAAACCCATCCCATGGTCCAAAGACGTATAAGTCGAGGTAGCTTAGTGGTAATGAAAAAGCTGTTCCTTTTGTGAACGCGCCTCCAAATTGAATTTCACTTGCTTCAACACACAAAAACCAGCACTTACAATTTCGTACGTTTCTTGTCCGGCTGATTAATGTTCTCGTGTTAAAGATTAAGATTCTAGCGGAGCGTAATTCGCCGGCGAAACTTCGCCGAAGTTTCGGAATTAGCCGTAATTTACGGTGTCGCATTAATCGCAAAAAGTTTTGCGGAGTACGATCCAGGTGTTCCCTCCGCCACACACAACAGCAACTCCACCGCGAACCGGGGGCGTTCATCCCTGGTACGTCATCTTAAATCCTCTTGATAATGTCTAAGTACTTCACTGTATGTGTGCAATCAACGATATCATATTGCCTTTAAAACAGTTGAAGCTCTTACTTTAAGAGTGAATTACTCTAAGATTTTCTGCGCCTAAGAAATATGGGAAACATCCACGTTTCGACATGTGTTGATAACTTCCTCATTATTTATTTACCTTGAAGGAACTATCAGTTTAAAGTGAAATGTAAATATTTATAATATTTTTCGTGTTGAAAGACATGGTATGGACTTGAGCTCCCTCGCTGTCCCTTTTGATGTACGTAACTTAACTGATGAGGGCAACTGGAGATCAAGCTAATTCAGATATATTTCCTACATTCTTGCTTTGATTAATGAATCTCGTGTTCATGGTCATTATGGAACTCTTGCCATAGACTTTATGGGAATGTGACCATGATCGATCGAAGAGGATTCAAATGGTGAAGGGGCAAACGAGGAAGGATTGGAAATCCCCACACAAATGAGTGCGAGAGAAAGAACGTAAGCGACGATGAAAGAATTTCAAAATTTATCTGAGAATGATTTCTTATTTTTTTTTTTTTTTGGAAGAAACATTCCAATTCCAGCTTCGAATTATTGCTGAATTTAGCAATCATTGAAGCTGAAACTTAAGTTCCTCTCTGTTGAGGTGTTAAAGGGTGGTGCATCAAATAGCCGACTAAGGCATTTTCCCCAATAAGGAAATGGCAGGTTCCATTATGGCAATACCATAACACCAAGCGGGTTACTATAGGCGAGAATGAAACCGTACCTCAAGACGAGGTTTGCATTGGATACTGGATGACACCATCTAATTTGGACATTCGTTTAAGTGAGGGGATGCTAAATTCTTTTCCAAATTCGCTCAAAAAAAGAGATTCCGAATGGGACAAGATAATTTACGAAGAAGAAACACTTGCTGATCTCTTCCTTTTTCTCCGCGTTCCCGTTTTAATGGCTCTCACAAAGAGCAAATTAATTCAGCCTCTGCGCCAGTTTGAATTATACTTCGCATAAAACAAAACATGAAAATTAATTACCGGGAAGTTCCATTTTTACACTAGCACATAACCGGCTGCCTCGACCAGAGACCGCTCATTAGAACGATACTTAATCCATTAGCCCCGCGAAGGAAAATTATGCACGGAGATTCCCGCCTGGCCGTAGTCGTGCGGCTCTGCGCGAAACGTACCGAACAAAGAGACAGGTTAATGGGGGTTGCATCAAATTAAAAAAATTTATCGTCCGCCTTTAACGGGAATTAAATTTCGAAGCCGGAATCAAAGCGCTCTCATTGCAATCTGGAAAATGGATCCGGACCACTTCGCAGATATTTACGTCTTTCTTCATGTAATATAAATGCAAGGGACGGCCTCTTACGGTGCAATCGCTAACAATTCGTTCCTAATTGAATAATGCGTCTCGTAAGAGGGTTTAGCGGCCGGAATCCAATTCGGTTCTCGTCCGCTTGTTTTCCGTCGACTCCGGAATGGTCACGGGAAGAGGAAATGCTCCGAGTGATTTCGTTTGGTTCGAGAACTAGCGGAATTAGCTCGTTTTTAACATACTTAGCCAAATGGAATTGCTAATACAATTTGGAAGAAATGGAATCTACTCTTTATCCCCATCAAGTCCATAACATAGCAAAATGAGATGTCTTAGGAAATTTGAAGTGGATTAAAAGTTCTTTTACCATTGATGCTAAAAAATCTCGTTAGATACCTAAGTCACATAACCGTGAAATGTCATTTAGTAATCCTTCATGAGAGAGGTGTGTAGGTCAAAGCTTTCAAGTCACTTGCAGTACACTTAGGAGACTCTGACTTGATTCTTTGAGATTCGTCATATAAAGTACTATAACGCTCACTTAAAACGATACTTTTCCATGCAGACCACACCCTTACGAATATTTAGTGGTAAGAATTTAAAACGGTACAATGTAGCCATTCCATCTCAGCAATTGCCGAGTGGAAGAAGTTCAAAAACAAGGGCAATCTCGTAGTAATTTTCGGTAACAGAAGAAAGTTTTGTTTCCCGCATGTATACGCTTCTTTGATTGCCCCCCATTTACTACAGCATCTAAGTATTTGGAACTCTACTTTTTCAAATCGATCTGGGATACACTGTGGTTTTCAAGAAGGATAAAGCTGAGGTAATCGACAAGAAAGGACGTGTGACATTCGTTACGGAGCGCACAAATGTGCTGTACTACCTCTGGAGCAGTAAAGTTAAAGATGAATGCAAAGTAGTAAACCAACCAGCAAGAGCATCAAAGGTAAATTCGCTGGAAGATTGGCATATACGTCTTGACATTTAAATCGTAGAATTTTGCGTAACGCCCTCAGGAGTGGATTAATTAAGGATGTTCACATCAACGACTTTAACGAAAATTTCATCTGCGAGGTATGCATCCCGTTTCCCAAAAGATCTGAGAGAGAGTCAAACTTTGGAGATCTGATTCAGTCGGATGTATGTGGTCCAATGCGACTAGCTTCTAATGGTAAGAAGCATCATTTTCGTCGATGATTATTCATCGAACGAAAAAATCAGGCACTTGAAATTTGAAGAATTTAGAAAATATATTGAAACTCGGAAGGGGAAGAAAGTCAATATCATACAGACAATAGTCAAGAGTATGAGGATAATTATTTTCACGACTTTCTCAGGAAACACGGAATGAAACGACGTTTAACAGAAATAGAACCTTAATGGAAGCAGCAAGGTGTTTGCTAATTCAATCGAGATTGCCATCATTATTTTGGGCAAAAGCTGTGAATGCGTCTAACTTCATCGGAAATATTATAGATGCCCCACGAGTAAATTCAAAAGGGAAGACGCTTTGAGAGGCATGGAATGGAAAATCTCCAGATGTCAGTTTTTTCAAATTTTTGACAGAACGCCTTATAGAAGTAAGTCAGCGCCGAAATCAAGAAAACCAAGATACCAGGCGATATGAAATTCTTGGAAAACGTTCCTACTCAAGGGGGCGATGTTTCTGAGAATCTTTTTCAAATGCCTCCCCAAAAACAGCTCGAATCTTTCGAAAACATTGGTACAACAGAGTGTACAGAAATTCAACTGAGTGAACAATCCAAGAAGCTAGAGAATGACGACGTTGTGACACAATGGATGAAGAAGAAGGCCAGGTAAACGAAAAAGAATCGTTCAACTGAGTGAACTATCCAACAAGCCAGAGAATGATGACGTAGTGACACAATGGATGAAGAAGAAAACCAGATAAACGAAAAGGAATCGTTCAACTGAGTGAACAATCCAACAAGCCAGAGAATGACGACGTAGTGACACAATGAATGAAGAAGAAGACTAAATGAAAAGGAATCGTTCAACTGAGTGAAAAATCCAACAAGCCAGAGAATGACAACGTAGTGACACAATGGATGAAGATGACCAGGTAAACGAAAAGGAATCGTTCGATTGAGTGAACAATCCAATAAGCCAGAGAATGACGAGGTAGTGACACAATGAATGAAGAAGAAGACTACACGAAAAGGAATCGTTCAACTGAGTGAACAATCCAACAAGCCAGAGAATGACGACGTAATGACACAATGAATGAAGAAGAAGAAGACCAGGTAAACGAAAAGGAATCGTTCAACTGTGTGAACAATCCAACAAGCCAGAGAATGACGACGTAGTGACACAATGAATGAAGACTAAACGAAAAGGAATCGTTCAACTGAGTGAACAATCCAACAAGCCAGAGAATGACGACCCAGTGACACAATGGATGAAGAAGAAGACCAGGTAAACGAAAAGGAATCGTTCGACTGAGTGAACAATCCAACAAGCCAGAGAATGACGACGTAGTAACACAATGGATGAAGTAGATCAGTTAAACGAAAAGGAATCAGATGTAATGTTTTCCATGTTTTTCCTTATTGCTCACATTAAAAATGTCCACCTTTTAAACAATTCTCTACGAGAGGGGCTGTCTATGTAGCCGGATATCCTTTCGGTCCTGTACAATTAGGTCAGTTGAATGACTTAGGTTGCCTATCTCAAAGGATAGTCACCATGCATTTTGTTCAGGCGTCCTAAAACGTGGATGTAGTAATTCTCAAGCGTCAAGAGTTCTTTATTGTGATTGATTTACTTTACCTAACGTGTCTTAATGGTAATTAGAAGGTAACTGAAGGAGAGTTGGTACTTTGTCTAGCAGTTTTCCGCTTGAGTCTGTTATCCTTTGAGAATGTTTACGTTACAACCAAAATTTGAAAATCCTTTGTGGACACGTCACTTTTAATTTGATTATTTAGAGTTTGCTTTGTTCGATGTTCTCTGGTTTGGTCTCTTTATTTCTGTACATTTCCGAAAAATGAAAACAGCAGAGTACTGCCAACTTAAAAATAATACTGAATGGAAGCAATATATTAATTACAGCTTTTTGTTTCCATTATTAAAAGCGCCATCTCTTGGTTGCTGATTTTCGTCAATAGCAGTGCGAGAGCATTATCCAATCTCTGCTAATATGGAAACATGAAACATATAAACATACAAGATTTGTATATAATTTAATCTGTTCGACTCAAAGCATAACCAGAAATAAATAATCGTGTTGAATTAAATAATAATAAATATACAGAATAAAAAAAGAAAGAACAAAAGAAATCGTAAAGACTAAATAAGATATACTATGAAACGGGAAAGGAGTATTCGGCGCAAGGAAAAGTGACAAAAGCGAACAAAGAAGGTGACCCTAATCACATCTTTTTTCATTTTACCTTTGCCCTTGCCTTTTTTCTTTCCTTCCTTCCTTCCTTCCTTCCTTTCCCTTCTCCCCCTTTTCTACCGTCAACTCGTCCTTAAGAATAAATAAAAACCGCTTGTTCTCCTAATGCCTTCTTTTTTCCTCCTCTTCCTGCCTCTCTAATTCGACCTTCTCTTATTTGCTCTATTTCTTTGGTTTATTTGTTTTCTTGCTCTTTTTCTCTTCACCTTTCTTGCTCTTGGATGATTTAGCATTTTTTCGAGACGATTTCTCTGCTTCTCCTCATGAGCTTCTTAGACTTCTTTTCACTTTTCTTCGTGGTCGCATCTTTGAAAGGAAACAGAAACCAGTTGTTCTCCTTAAGCTTCTCTTTTCCTCCTTTCAGTCCTCCTGAAACTTCCTGTGCCTCTCCAGTTCTCTTCTTAGGTCTCTTTTCACATTTCTTCTTTGTGGTTGCATCCTTGAGAGGATACAAAAACTACTTGTTCTCTTCAAGCCTTGTTTTTCTTCCTTTCAATCCTCCCGAAGCTTCCTCTGTCTCTCTAGTTCGACCTTCTCTTCTTTGCTCAATTTCTTTGGTTTATTAGTCCTCTTGCTCTTTAATTTGTTGTTACTTATCTCTTCGCCTGTTGTGATTTGGAATGATTTATCATTTTTCGAGACGATTTTTTACTGCTTCTTAGGTTTTTTTTCCCTTTTCAGAAATAAATAATTGCCTTGAACTAAATAATAATAAATTGTATAAATATCATTCGTCATTTCTTGACTTGCACATTTTTTTCTGACTTCATTGAAATTCTTTAGTTCTTGTCGTTTTTGTCATGTCTCTGTTCTGTAAAGCATCATTCACTTGTTTTCACCTCACTTTCTTTCTCAATTTTTTAACTCGCAAGATTTGAGCGGAAATTTACGCATCATGGTAGATGATAGCTATATAAATATGTAAGAATATTACAACGAAAGTGTCATTTTCATTTTTGAATGTCATGACATTAACGCCCAGTGCAAATCTATCCGTCTCAAAGAGTAACAAGTAATCAGAAAAGAAATGTTTTAAGAAATGGTTTCATTAATATCATATGTTGATTTAAGCGTCATCTGTTGATTAATAAAAGAATTTTTTTATTACAATAGAAATTGTAGTCGGAAATATCACAAGCCCCTCAAATTAATTTGTTTGCAAACTTTTTCTTCTTTAATTAAATTCTCCTGCTCCCTTCATTCCTTATTTCATAAAACACAATCGTTAATTTGTTTTTTAAAGTCGTTTTCTTTCACAATTTTAGAAGGTAAGTGGAGGAGAGTTGGTACTTTGTCCAGCAGTTTTGCGCTTGAGTCTGTTATCTTATGAGAATGTTTACGTTACAACCAAAATTTGATAGTCTTTTGTGGACACGTCACTTTTAATTTGATTATTTAGAGTTTGCATTGTTCGATGTTCTCTGGTTTGTTCTCTTTATTTCTGTACATTTCCGAAAAATGATTTTCTTATTTCTTACTACCAATGTTTTCGGGAATTGTCCCTTTCCCGTTTAACCTTTTGAGATGATCAAATAAATGAGTTCAATTTCATCCACGTACGTGATTGATTTCCTTTTTCTTTATATTATTTCAGCTCTTGTTCTCCTTCGATTCTTATCCGTTTTAATCTTGCTTTATCTTCTTCGTTTATGAATTCTGGGCATTTTTCATTGAACCGTTTGTTGATTTTTTTTAATCCAAAACAGTTTTTGTTGCCATTTGTCCAGTCTTCTTCTGTACTTGTGCTGTGGTTTCTGTGAGGCGTGTTTGTGTTTCTTTTTCTATATGTCATTTTGTCATGTTTTGGTTTTTCCTCATCTTATTTTATTCTTGACTTCATTTTGACATTTCTTGAGATCAGCTTTTCAATGACTAATGAGCGTTCAATGTCCTTTTTCTGACGGGTCTCACATCGTATGCAATTATTTTTCACTGTCTTGAACAACGAATCAAAAAAGACGTCTAGATAAGGTTCAGTAGAATTTGTGATTGAATGGGGGAAATACTTGTACTATCTCGTCGTATTTCTTGTTCGTCTGCAGGGGAAAAAAAATCATCACAAAATTCTGAACTACTCAAGAAAAATTCTGATGTACTCCTAATAAATACAAATACGCTACATTCGAGACCTTTAGGTACAGGTTAAGTTCTGTAGACCTTGGAAAAAAAGAAAGTTAAGTTTACCTGGGGTGAAACTTTAGACCTTTTGGACAAATGAAAGTACACTTCAGTGATCGATTTGGCTAATCAGAACTCAGTTTCGACGTCTGTAAGGAAGTGTAAGATGATTTTGAATGATCTTGAGTGCCATGACCGTGCTGACTAGTAAAGTATGGGGGTTCCTAGTTTACAGGAAACTGACAATTCATATTCGGGTCACAGGACCCTAAGTAATTTAGTTTACATTTCATTTAGTAATGATAACATTATTATTAGAGAATCAAGAATAAGCGAAATACTCTTTCTTTGACATAATTTGGCATTGTTAGCTCTAACCCCACCCCCCTTTCCCCCATTCGGTGACTCATAACAACATCGTTAAATAACGACAATCGTTAAGTGACGTATTTTGACCAATCAGTGCGTAGTTATGAGTTACGAGGAGCTTTTTGTTTGAGAGTTGTTTCAAATTAATCAACCTTTTTTTAATTTTTTTGTTTCGTAAACGTTCGATCGTCATTTGTTTTTCTTTTTTGTGTATTTCGATTGGGTATTTCGTGTCGTCGAAAACGTTTTCAATTTTGCTTGTTTTTACATCACTGAACAACGAATGCTTGATAAATGATCTATGAGATGAATAAAGCTTGGAAGTTTGAGTAATGTCTTTTCAAATCAGATACACCTACATATTACGTAAAAGATGAAAGGCTTTTGTAAAATTCTAACGTGCCTTCCAAGTTGCATTCGTTTAAAGACAGCTTAAGCTTTTCAACTCGAACTTGTTCCACCTCCTCGTCGAGGGGGTACAACGAATGCACGAAATTGAATTGGCTGTTCGTTACCGTGGAAACCAGATAATGTTGCTAGTTTCGGAAACTTATAATTGTTCGCGGAAATTCGGGGGTAACTTCGCATGTGCCAGTGGCATTAGATTCTTGTAATTATGTTAAGCATCACATTTCTAAGATGACTTTCAAAAGAAAGTTTTTCTTTCAGTTCTTTTCAATTTAGACTCGAGTCTTCTTATATTTACACGAGTATAACTTCTCATCTTTTTTACCCCTTCTTTCGGTCCTTGCCTCTTAGTGAATTTAAATTAATTTTGAACCTGATCGAACAAGTTCTAAAACAACTCAAAGTTGTCGCGGATTCATATGAAACTGAAAGCTCGATTAATTAATCGGTGAAATCCGATGAAGTTCTGACAGTTTCAGTCTGTATTTAGATCGTTAAGCAGAAAACTAATAAGCGAGTTAGAGGGCGCACAACTCCCCCCCATCCTATTAATAATTTTCGACCTAATTCTATTAGAATCTTAGCGCAAATAAACCGAACGAAAGCCGTTAAGCACCGGGCTTAATATTTAACTGGCCTAATGTTATTGGCCTGACTTATTAATGTTAGTCGACTCGACATTATTACGCGAGGATTTCAGTGAATACTGCACGAGACGAATTTTCCCAAAAATCGCCTGGAAAGCTAATATAATTCGGGGCCTCGGCGTTGCATTAATAATGAGCGAGCGTTTAATAGAAAGTTTTTACGCGACGCTCATTACCGTTTTAATTAAAAATTTCGGTTTGAAAATTATTACGCGCGTAAAAAAAATTGAAGTTATGCGGAGGAAAATATTTTTATAAAAGCATTCTGCCGCTTGGGTCGGGAATGCATATTTTAAAGTGCGTGCGCCGAAACGACACACAAAGGATGGCATTTCGCGTTTGGGATACCTGAGTTGCGCATCCACAAAGCTTTGTGGGGCCGGATCTGCAGCACTAATTAAAATCAGATACGGTTTTGGTGGCTGGGCCTGCCTGAGGGGGGAGGGTGACAATTAAACACAGGGGCCGACGAGACAATGCGAATTATCTGAGAGAATGCTCCGAAGATGCAGAGATAATTTTGCTGTAATTCATACCTGGCAATCAGAACCGACTCAAGGCCCACACTTCCCAAAAACCAATGCTAGAACTTACTCTATAGTTCAATACAGTTACAGCGAAAAATCTACAATGTTATCTTTTGTTTTATGATTGCGTTTTGTTCAATGCGTGCTCCTCCACCAAAATGTCGTTATTAAAACACTATGTGCTTTCCACTCACGGTTTTCCAATATTGTAAATACCGAGATTCGAGTTTAATTAAATCGTAATAAATTTGGTTTTTGATTGAAAATTCCTCATGCCTTGCATCTCTTCCTTTTATTATCCCTTGCATCATAACTATTTGCCGACTATTCGCTTTATTAAAGCAAAATCCATTGATGTTTTCGTCTGCGCGCTCTTGTTTATTGGCGAGTTAATACCTCATTTTGTCGGAGGATATGACTTGATACATCTTCTAAAAATATCCCTGCGCCATTCAGATATACAACATATTCTTTTACTGCCGTCACCTTAGACCTCGTTACATATATTCTGGGCCGAGCTTTCAAAATCCTTTTATTTCCAAATAAATCGCTCTTGATGGTGATTCATTTCTGTGTTATTCCCTTTCATTGAGTGTGGGTTTGCGAAAGTGAGTGCTTAACGGAATGGGACAGGTCCGTAGATCACTTCCGTGATCGCAATATTCTTCTTGATGGATGCATTAAATTCACGCCGTCGTCTATCTGGACCAATCATGAAATAAAATCGTACGATTTTTCACTTATGATTAAGTTTGTGTGCACTATGGTTCGTAAAGTTGGTGAAATACGGCCCTGGAAATTCGTGCAGAAGACTTTGACGTTCATAAAGATATGAAAAATAGAAGCCTTTTCTACCAATCATTAAAATTCCGAATGAATTAAGTTTCTGTTTAAGCTGCTATATAATAGATGGCGCTCTAATAGTTTTTGTGGGTATAGTAAGTTAAAAATTTTTTTCCATTGTTTGCTTGAGTTTCTATGTGCATTTAGAAAACATCAGAAACTCTGCTTTCGCCACAGTATTAAATGACATTTTATATTTGTCCTAGACTATTAGATGGCGCCCCAAACATCTCGTAAGTCTGAGAGCATCTCAGATTCCTCAGGTCATTAATCGATAGGTGGACCTTAATTATCCTTAAAGGCGCTGCAGTTCGTAGTAAATCCATTTTCTTTTAAATTTCAAGCTTTTTGGATCGTGGCAAATCTCTTTTGAGCTGGAGAAAGGCAAATTCTAATGGTGTTTTACTTTAACTTTAGCTCATTAGAGGGCGCTTCAAATTCAATAAGGGTATAAGAATCATCTGATATTTTTTTGGGACTGTATTGTACATATTTAGGTTAATAATATTTGAAGAGTTATGGATAATGGATGTTAAGAGACGCAGCTAGAATTACGTAATGGATAAATTAAGTTCTCGTCTATGCTATAACCTAATAGATGGCGCTCTAATGTTTCCGTTGACCTAGTAAGTAAAAGTCCTGTGTAGATACGATTTGGCGAAATTTACCATCTGCATTCTCTTAAATGAATTAAGTTCGTTATAGGAGAAATACTGATTTAAGTAACGTCACAAAATCTCAGATTTTGAGATTTCCTTTGTGTCTATTCTGGTCTCTATCGATTCAGGGAAAACAAAACAACTAAGCCCTCAAGCATAGTTAGTTATATCTTAACTCATTAGATGGCGTCGCTTACATCTTCTCAAAAACGAACGCTCTAGATTTACAAGGAAGAGTGAATAGGAAGCGGAGGCTTTTTGCATGTGACTTTGACCCGATTAAATCTGGAAATTCTCTGTTAAAATCACTTTCATCCGTTAGATGGCGCTGTAATGTCCCCTTTTAATATTACAAAAGAAGACGTGCGCCTTTTAAAGATGAATGAACCTGCGCAACTTACGATTCGTAATGTAATAACTCCTGCAACATTAATTTTCTCTCATTCTTTTACCAAATCTTTTTAATTAAATTGTGCAAGACGAGGTGGGTTTGTTCTGTTTATAACTTTCCGGTTTGTGATTGGGTAACCAGAAATCGCTGGAACTGGACTCGTACTTGTAGTCGTTACGGAATTGTCAAAATTTCACTATTTCTCATCTCGTGATCATTTATGTCATCATGTGAACTAATGAAACGTAAATATTTTTATCTTGCGTTTAGCTTCCAAATAGGTGAGCAGAAGTGACATGCGGTTGTCCATTTTCATTATTTTTCTTGGTATGCCCGGGTAAGTCGAATGCAGGTGTGTGTCTACTCGCGCCCATTTGTTGACAAAACACTTTTTCTGAAGGTTTACAGATGTATCGCATTTTTCGAATGATGTTAATCGTGATAAAAGCAACAATTATCTTGGAGTTGTGACGCGCCCGGACGTGCCACCTGGTTTGTTGACTTTACGCACAACTAATTAACTAATAAACACGGTCCAAACAAAAACAAACTAAAAATTATTGACAAATTAATTTATTAAATGGACCGAGGAATTTGACTAAATTCAATGAAGCAATAAACGCCTCTTTGCCGCGGGTTTGGCCTCGGAGGGACTCCGCAAAAAGGTCTATAATGCTATTGTTAACAGCGTGCGCATCCTAAAGATGTCTAGACTCGGGTTGCTATCTGCTACAGTTATGGTTTACAAGTGGCGCTAAGACTAATCTTCTACTGACCTATAACTACCGTTCGACCCTTTCTTGGAATTCCCACAATTAAAAAAAAACTTTAATGCCGATTGTTCGTGTTTGTCTATTTAAACAAAGACGGGACCTACGTTGTTGTAACTGGATTCTAATTCTGGTGAGATGGTGAATGAATTTTGAGAGATTAAAGGAACTAAATACGTATCAATAAAATGCGAGGTGTTAGATTTAATTAATTATTTGTTGAAAAAAAAAAGAAGAGGTAAAAAAACTCTTGCTGACAGCCGCGAAGGACTTGTAAGCTTGAGCGGAAAAAGAACCTCGTGCATACAATAGAGATATTTCATAATAATTATACGCTTCCAAAGAAATACAATAAACTTCGCTTGACGTATTTAATGCCGAATATCGTAGCGATCTAATTTATTTCAATTCTCACAGCTGGTGGCTTGTTGTGTCCGCAATTAAGGCTGTGTCAACTTGGTGACTTAAATTAGATCAACAATTAATTTATTTCTATTGAAAATAGCTTGGTCTTGGTACTCGTGTTTGCCACCTTAGATAATACTCGAAGACGCTATGAATAATCAACCAGCGCATAGTGTGACAGTGTGCCCTACAGTGTACTTTATTAATGGGAATTATTAATTGTTTATCAGAGGTTCGGAGAGGTATGTGAAACAAAAGGCCGCTCCGGCGATCAATTTGCAAGATAATCAACAGCAACTGCCGTTAGTTTTTCAAGGACTCTTTTCAGAGGTGATGGAAGAGCTAAACCTAATTAATCAGGCCACGGACAAGGATCTTTCGTCTACTACGTTCTCGTGCCTTTAGAGGGTCGTACAATGTACGCCTTTTTTCAGATCCCTCTACGTCGTTTCTCGTCGGCTAACATAATTTGTTTGCCCAAGGACCCAACTGACTGTTTTTTTGGCGCTCCGCTATGGGCGGTTATGGCACTTTACGGAATTTCGGAGCCACTGATTGAGAAGCCAATTAAAATAATTCGTACACAAATTTATGCCACCAAGTATGTCACTAATTCACCCGCGCACTCGGTTTTATTCGCGTCTCCGATCGTGACGCGCCTCGCGGTTATTTATTTGATTGCCCTTTTCTGAATTCACTATAATTGTAACGCCCGAAATAATATAATTTAATTGTAATTATGCAAGCTAGATGAAATCAATTGCAAAGCACTCAAAAATAAACTTCTCGAGTTACATTAAAAATGCAGCTTTCCGTTAGAACGATCAGAAGCTTTCTGTCCTAAGTTTTTGATTTTTCCTTTATGCACCCCGAAATATTTTTAGACCAATCACCGCGGTTCTAGCTCAGAGAAAAAACAATCATGCTTCTGCCTGGTTCCTAGTGCATTCCTGGTAAATTACGGCCACCCAATTCGTCTGACAGATACTCCGGCCGCTGCACATGTTCTAACTTTCTAAATTTTTCAAAATAGCGACGCTATACAAGTGCCCATTGACATATTTATTACTTCCCGTCTTTTCAGTCAATGGTTTCAGAATAAAAGCCAATTTCTTTCGTACTGAGATAAGTAAGATGATACTTTCTAAATTTTTCAATAACTCAAATGTTTACGTGACCAATTCTTTCCAAGACTCTAACGCATACAAAGACAACCCTTGATTTATAATATGACAGTAACTATGCTTCAAGTGCCCTTTACGAAATCGGTGTTCTAAAAGACCATAAATTTGAAACTGTTATGTTATGACAAAGACTCGTTGCGTTTTAATTCTTCTTTTCTAATTAGAAATAATTAATTCTCTGTACAGAATTCCGGTTTCTTGCGGCTCGTCTTGTTAAGCAGTATCAAATTTCGTAATTTTAACGTTATATTCAATCTATCGTAAGCGATGGCTTCGAATTCTTAATTACTGTTAATAGTTGTAATTGGGGCCAAGGAGGAAGACGTCGTCTACTTGCTGCAACAACCCACGAACTTTCAAGAATTTTTTCTTATAATTACGTTAATTAGAGGGCAGTGATTTTCGCTAATTACAAGGCCGATCATTAAGGTTAACTTTTCTTAATTTAATTGACATCGAAGTTATTGAAATTTACGTTCTGGATAAACCATTTCTTTTTCTGATGACGAGGGATGTGTTCCGAAACTAAATTTCCTTGAACCTGTGTAATGTCAAAAACGTATTCCTCCAGCTTTATTTTTAAGGAACTGACCTGCTCCTGTTCTTGTTCCTTCGGAGGAACACGAATTTCCGGCGGATGCTCGTCCGAAAGTTTACGAGGCGTAATTGGCCCGCCTATCGACCGGCGGGCGACTTCGGCTCTTGGGACCTCAGTGTACCCTGCTCAGTTTCGTGGACGTCTTGGGGCGCTCGCTCGTAAATCTCGGCCGAATTCGACGCCGACTTGGAGATTATTAATTTGTGGCATCGCCGTCTGTCGGAATTACGAGCTCCGGAAGATGATTAGGGGAATGTATTTTCTTGTACGCAATGTAGTACGAAATCGTAAAATTTATCGTTGTTGAAATTTTAATGGAGTTTGCGGCTTTGGGGAGTTTGTTATTTCCGGTTTTTCAATCAACGAAAGCACCAACTCAAAAGGGCAATGCTCTCTGGAGTAGTCTTATTCGAGATCTAATTTGTTGTTTATTAAAAATCGCAAGCAAAACTTTTAATACAATCCAAACGCGTCCTGTAACTTTGACGTTTTCTTTCGCCTTCACTGCACCATCAGACCCCTTTTTTGCGAACCCTAAATATAAAACGCGAAGTAGCACAAGCGTAATGTACTTTTTCGTTGCGGAGGAGGAGGACACGCGCTTGATATCCTCGCGTTATCCTTTTTTTGTTTGTCCTTAAAAAAAAAAAACGACGCACAAACGCACGGGTTATATACAGAGAAGTCTTCGTTCACTAGGAAATTGCTTGCAAATTTCCGTTAGGTTTCGCCAGCTTTTCAACAGCTTCAGTTAATTAACTCGGTCGAGAAAAATTATTTTTTGGTTTGTTTTGAAGTGAAACCCCGCCGCTCTTGTTTTCTCTTCTAGTTTTCCCTTCGACGTATAAATTATTTAGTGCCAAGAAGACAAGCGCTTCTTGAATATTTAGCGAATTCTTCAAAGTGCCGATCATTATCTCGCCAGTCAGCCCCATGTAAATTCCCTTGTACACGCACCGGGCGAAATTGAATACTCGACGTCTACATTTTGGCACCCTCGTGAAATATTCAGCAGTTCTTTCGGCCATAAATTCACATATTGCGACCTCGTATTGTGTCACGCTGGAAGTTCTTTCATTGCACGGAGGCACGCAACAGGCGCCGGATCCTTGAGGGCCAAATTAATTTATGCCTTTCTTACTTTGAGCGTCAGAATTATTCATTGTCGCGAGATGAACGAGAGATGGGCTTTGAATGATAACGACGCAAAAATCAGTTTTATACATTAATATATTCTTTTTTATAAATATAGAGATCCAATTAAATTAAATGCGTCCTTTTATAATGATCAGAGGTTTTATATAAAGTGCCTGTGGCCTCGCCCTTAAAAATATTAAAAACGCATTCGCTTTGTTATCATTAAATTATTACTTTAATGTGGTTATTTCAGTTTGAAACCATTTAAATTGGAACTAAAACTTGTCGTGTCTAGGAAACAGTTTCCGGACCTTATCGCGCGGCGAACGTTTCGTTTCCAATTTCAGAGGGGATCGCGTGCAGCTGTTCCCGTATCACATTGCGCGAAGAATTTTTAATTTCCGAAACAATGCGGAAGAATTTTTATCTGCGCCGTCAGGGCCCGGCTCTGTTTGCGGAAACAATTAAATCGGGAGCAATTAAAACGCGACAAAGGCCCAAGTATGCGCGCGAGGAAATTTCGTCGCGTCGGCGTCGGGACGTTTGGAAACTAATTTTTCGCCGGCGCGCGGTTTTTCAACGCTCGTTTTCCGCCGGATGGGTGTGCCGACTTAATTGTGATTTATCCGCGACTTTAAACGGGTTTTAATGAGGTTTTTTATTACCGCTCGGAAAACGCCGAGAATATGCAGTTAATCAAAGGAGGAAAAAGCACGGGATTTATCACGATGATGAAAATACTAACTAACGATGTTTTAAGTCCAGTGATATTTTTTGCAAATAATTTTAACATGGATATATCCCTTTTACTAAAACTAAACCCCCCACCCAACCGTTTTCTGTAATACCAACAGAATATTACGTACATTTATTTTATCTGTAAATAGAAATAGAATAAAATATAGGAGGGAAAGAGAAAAGGAAAAAAAAACTAATATCCTTTCTTTTTCCGTATTTTGTTTCTTTCTGATTAACTATTCTGTCTTGGTAGAAACTAGAGGATCAGTTAGTGGCCGATTGCAGACGAACCATTCAATCGTTGCGTCTTTTTCAAAATTCTCGCCTCCTTTGTTTCTTTAAGTGACCATAGAGGAGAACGCCTTGGTTTAGTTGGATGAATCCTTTTTTTAAAGAAAATTTCGCTATTGTTTATATGAAGGATCTCTTCTATTCTTAAAAAAATAAGGAAAAGCCTGGTCCTTTTTCTCTTAATCTACTGCTTCTGTTTTTGTTCTGGTAGAAACTCGAGGGACGTGTTTGCGCACGAATTTTTCTATAGTTTCATCGTCTTTAAAATACTGCTTCTTTGAGCAACCCAAAAAGTGGTAGTCACTAGGAAATGAGTGTGGGGAATGTATAAGTGGTGTTCAAAATACTTCCTTGAGTTTGTCATGAGTTACGGTAACTGGCGTTATCCCGTAAAGGAGAACGCTTCAGATCGGTTGGAAAAGTCTTTTGGTTCAAACAAAAGGAAATAAGTCCGGACTCATTCATCAACACAGAAAACGTTACTTGGATGATATGTTTCCGTTTAAAAACCATTATCAAATCTGAAAAATACATGATTTGACACTTAGAGTTAGTTATTGAAAAATTGAAACAAACCTTTAGAGCAGTGTTTTTCAACCTTTTTCCACCTGTTGGTAACACTCGGAACTAGTACAGGTTCCGAGTGTTACCAACAGATGGCGCTGGGAGTCCCCCGCGCGCTCCACGGCCCGCGGTAAAGGTCCACAAGTTTCGAGACGTTTGATAGCGCTTCGAGATGATTCTCGCTAGAATGCGCTGGCCTATAAATAGGGCGGTCGACCGCGGCCACGGCAGTTGAGTGCAAGACCGCGAAGCAAGTGGTCGTGTCGTCAGCTGTTTAGTTGTTTGAAGAGCGCGAATCACTTGTTTTACGTATTTATTTGAGTTGCTTGTTATAATTGAAAAAGGATAAATTCCTGAAAAGATCATCAGAGCCATCAACGTCTAAGTCTAGCGGGAGTAGTGGAATAAAGAAAAAACGTCTTTATGACGACAATTATTTGAAATTTGGGTTTACTGTGATTGAGAACAAACCGCAGTGCGTAATTTGCTTTGAAATTTTGTCAAGAGAAAGCATGAAGCCATCGAAGTTGGTACGCCACCTTAACACAAAACATCCTAATGAAAAAAATAAACCCGTGGAATTTTTTGAGCGAAAATTAAAAGCTCTTGAACATCAAAAAACTGCTATAGGACAATGTCCAACCTAAATGAGAAAGCGTTGCTGGCTAGTTATCGAGTAGCTTTTCGTGTGGCTAAAGCAGGAAAACCTCACAGTATTGGCGAAAATTTGACTTTACCAGCAGCTTTAGATATAGCAGAGATTATGTTTGGCAAGCAAGAGGTCGAAAAGCTCAAAAGTATACCTCTTTCTGACAATACCATTCAACGCAGGATAAGCAATATGGCGACTGACGTTCGTGATCAAGTCATAGCAAAAATAAAGAAAAGTTCTTTTGTGTCCTTGCAATTTGATGAATCAACGGATACTGCGGGTTGACCGCAGTTTGTAGCTTTTGTGCGTTTTGAATCCAATGAAATATTAATGGAAGAAATACTATTTTCCAAGGCACTTCCCAAAAATACTACGGTCAGTGCTTGCATGACATGTTCCTTGAAGCTATGCAAGATATGAATATCGATTGGGCACAAAAATGCATTGCTATTAGTAGTGAGGGAGCAAAATCCATGACTGGTGCGAAGAGTGGATTTATTGCTAGACTGAAAGAACATATGCCAAACGCTTGTTGGATGCATTGCTTTCTTCATCGCCAAGCTCTTGCAGCCAAAACCTTGCCACAAGAATACAGTCAAGTTCTAAATATTATTATTAACATTGTAAATTCTATTAAAGGAAAAGCGTTGCAGACTCGATTGTTTCGAAACATTTGTGAAGATATGGGGGCACTACACCGCAATTTGCTTTACCATACAGAAGTTAGGTGGTTATCAAAAGGCAAAATACTGACCAGAATTATGGAACTTCGCGCTGACCTATTAGTATATTTACAACAAGCCAAGTCACATTATTCTGAATTCATTTCTTACCCGAAATTCCTTTTGAAATTGGCTTTTCTTTCTGACTTATTTGAGCATTTAAATAAATTGAATAAAAGTCTTCAAGGGCGGGATGAAAATGTCATTACAGCAAAAGACAAACTCCATGGCTTTATAAAAAAAACTGAATTGTGGTCATCATCTATAAATCAAAACAACTTTGATTCATTTTCATTGACACAGTCTTTCATTGAAGAAGTCGGAAGCGAGATAAACATCAACTCATACATATATCTGGTATGAAAATGGTGTTAGATAATTTGAAGAAAGAATTGTGTCATTACTTCTCAGTGCAAGAGATATCGGATAACACTGGGCAAAGATGGATCTTAAATCCGTTTTTAAATGCAGCTATAAATGAGGCAAATTTAGCAACTAAGCTCAAAGAGAATCTGCTAGAATTATCTGCCGATGGGATGTTACACTTGGAATTCAAGTCTGAAAATTTTGATACCTTTTGGTTAAAAAGAAAAACAGAATACCCGGAATTAACAACCGAGGCTTTGAAGTGTTTGATTCCATTTTCTACCTCGTACTTGTGCGAGTTGGCATTTTCATCAATGGCCCAAATAAAAAGTAAACTAAGAAATCGCTTAAATTTGGAAAACGATTTAATACTTAAAGTTGCAAAAACGGATCCACGATGGAAGAAATTGATTGAACAAACTCAAGCGCAACCTTCACATTAAAATGAACGAATACACGAAGATTTTATTTTTTGTTAATGTGTTTGTATAAATAACATAACGAGTATCATTTTGTTAACTTTTTTTTAATATATCTACCTTTTTAAAATTTATTGATTTTTTTACTGAGTTCTCTCGACCTCTCGCGACCCCCCTACAGAGGCTTCGCGACCCCCTGGGGGTCAACCCACAGGTTGAAAAACACTGCTTTAGAGTAATGCACATTAGCACGTGGACATTTTAAATTTAAGTGACAAACACTTCAGGAATCTAAACTAAATTAATTAAAAATTCCTAAGTAATAATTAGGGTAAGGGTAAATAATTATAAGTAAAGTTGATGGTGCGAAATTCAAATTTTTACCAACTTATGGGTAACAATTCAATACAAGTAAATTTTGAAAAAGCGAAACTGTGACAAAAGCGTACTTAAGGGTAATTAATATCACTTACGGCTAACAAATTAAAGTGACAGCTGATGGCAAGTGGAAAATAACATCAAGAGCATAAATATAGTTAACAATTAAAACCACTTATGGGTAATCCATACATAATACCACTTATAGGTGAAAAATTAAGGTGACAGCTGATAGCAAGTAAAAATTATTAACATAGAGAGTAAATCAATTACGATTGGCGTAAAAGTTTATGAATTATTCCAATTTATAGACTCAAAAAAGTTAAAGTGAGGGAAGATAGTTTGATCATTCAAAAATTTCCAAAGATTCAGCTATGTTAAGTTTTAAACCTTTCGGTAACTGATGTATTAATTTAACTTTAAAATTTTGATCTGGATAATGTCCTGACTCCAAAAGGTGTGTGAAGCAAAATTGGAGTTTGATTTGCCCAATCTGGCAGACGACCAATATAGGTAGAGTTACAATTGGAGTGAGTGCAAGAAATGGAGTAAATTCCGCTTTTGTTCATAAAGTTGATCTCATTTTTTGAGTTAGTGAGAATCGAGATCAGGTTGTAATCATTTGAAAAGGTTACTTGCACACCTTCCAATTCATTCAGAATTTTTTTATGTTTGTCAGAGTTTTTATACCACTTATAAACACAGGTCTGAAAAGCATAAACCATAAGTTCGAAGTTTTCGGTTGAACCTCTTATCGAGTTAGAAACTGCACGACGATACTTTGCGAAACCTATTTATCCATCACATTAGTGAATGAGAAATGAGGTTGACAAGGGTTTTAGGCTGGAAGACCGACTCTGAACACTTCCTCTGCCTCTTCCCTTTAGGACATCTTTGCCCTACTGGAACTTCTTAAGCTGCAAATAAAGATTTTCGTTTATATTTGATTGACTTAGTGTATTCAAAAGTCACAGTGCATGGCAATTATCAGAATTGGATTTCCATAAATAGAAGAAGTCCAAGTCTTCCATAAATGTCTTCTACCTACATCACATGGTAATGAAATGAGACTGATGTTTTGATTCGGTCATGTTTAACCACCCGATTTGCCCCAATGCAACTGAAATAATGCAGGTTTATAAGGCCTTTGTAGTTCTGGTGCGTGGTACTGCAGAACTAAGGAATTTAGGTTGCATATTTATTATAGTTTTATTTCATTTATCATCCAGTTAGAATTTGGAAGCAAAATTATTGATACACTGGGTATATGTTAATATGCAAGTGTGTTGCAATATATCGTCTGTCTCATTGTCTTATGTCGTCTGGTTTTCTTTACAAGTCTCGTGTTCGGAAAGTACGAAGTTTGGCAGAAAAATAATAAGACTAGCAACACCGTACGCGAACTGACAACGCGATGCCTTAAGAAAATTTTTGTGAAGTTTTGTGAATTCGCTACTTAGTTTTGAAAAGTTGGAAAGGGCTGACAGAGCACATTCTCTATCTAAGGCACAGGTGTTCAGGTAGCATGTGGCCTCTTTAAAGGATCTTCAACTTCAAAAACGGATGACAACGTGGAAAGAGTGAGGTCTCTTGTGATGTAGGTCGTCGCTTGACGTGGCGACCGGTTCGTCGACCACCAGGTTTTAACTCAGGATGTGACCATGAGAATAGTGTGCGCTAAAATAGTTTTAAAGAACCTCACTGCTGAGCAAGAGGCCAACTGGAAGGCTGTACGTTTTGATCTTCTGTACCGCCTTGAGAGGTGTTTTCTGAACAGTCCACAAGGAATTTGTGACGCCAGGAAAAATTGTTAAACTTTTCAAAGGCTCAGATAGAGGATGGCACGTATGCGACCAAGCATTGCACTTGGATGTTGCATCATGACAACGCCCAATGTCATACGGCAATCTCCATCAGCAATTTTTAGCCAGGAAAAAGCATTCCTGTGGTTCCCAAACCCCCTGTACGTCGGACTTCAATTCCCCCGCTTGAAATACTATTTGGAAGGGCGCCATTTTGGATAATATTCAGAAGAATGTAATTGACGAATTGAAAGACATTCCATCGGAAGCCTTCCAGTCTGCCACGAACAATGGAAAAAACGCCTCCATCTGCCCAAAAGAATTATGGTGAAGGAGATAATGAGGTTAGACAACAAAATAATGTTGAATGGTATAACCATTATTTTGCTGTCTAACCTCGTAAAACAAGTGAGGAAACGTTGCGTTTTATATCCTTCATTCTATATTATAGCCATTTCTGTCTTGTCTCTGCCTTTTTCCAAGTTTCAATGAAATAATCTTAAAGAGATTGCAAGAAGACAACTGTTCTTGAATTGTGTATGTTATGGTTCAGGAACAGACAAAAGTGGAAAAGATATTTTCTTCTTCCACATTTGTCTTCTTTGAATGGTGGTTCTGAAATGGTATTAATACTCGGCCGGTTAAAACCACATGTTCTACTCTGAAACAACGGAGGAATTCAAATTACAACAAAAATTCCAATATACAAGGTTACCAATAGACAGAACGTTCATAGTGAACAATGTACATAATTTCATGTAACATGCAGTTAGAACACTTATGACAAAAACACAAGGAAGGTGGAAGTACCATCGGAACTACTTATTGCAAAGGCGACATATTTTGGCATTGTGTAAGTGATGCAATGTTTCGGATTTTCCATGCACAGATGTTCCAGAATTTTTTTTCTTGCTCTTTATCTTCCAAATATATTGAAGAACGATTGCAGCCGATATTCATATTCTACGTGAAGCCCATGATAGGAGTTTTATACACGAGACGCTTGGTTGGCTATGTTTACCACTTGGCTCTCAACTACTTTTGAAAACGATGTATTTTAATTGGTCAAATATTCCATAAAAGCGCAGGAATCTTTTGACGGAAGGTTCACAGAATTGGTGGACCTTGCAGTGTTAATTACCTTGAAGAATAGAATTAAATTAAAAAAAATACAGTAGTACGTGAGAGGAGTTTACCAAAAATATACAACAGTGTCACGGTGCAGTAGACGTTACCAACAGCTTCCGAAGCAGACTTGACGCAAGAGAGACGAGACGTTTCAACATAACTTCATGCACCTAAAACAAAACAGACGATAACACAGATACGAAACGTAAGGGGACACTTACAAAACTAAATACCGCAGCTATAGAAAGCATAATTGCACCTCGATAAACCAAATAACGATAGCCGAAGGAAGTTCCAAGGTCGTTGATTACTTTGAATGGACATTGAAGCATTGGGATTTCGTGCAGGCGATGAACAAGAGGTTTGGTCCATTCCAGGGGCCACTGACTGCAAAGCATTACCCATTGGAAGGGAATAAGCCACCGATAAACAAGAAACGATTGATTTATCTACCAGACGGCCAAAGGATCCGTTGCAACTGGAAGCAAGTGCCAGACTTTCTAGTGGACTATGAAAGCTTGTGCAACGAACATTTTAACGGCAAATCTGAAAGTACACAAAGTGAAAATTAAAAAAGTGAAAAAACATTATTATAGGTTAGCTGTGATGTGGAAAATATTTTTAGTATTTTTTTTTTAGGTTAGATAAATAGAGAATAAGGTGTTTAAGATACTTACCTATTATTTAAGTTAAGTTGTTCCGTATTTAGTCCAATTTTTAGTTCAACTTTAATGAAATGTCTTCATACTTAGGATAAAACGTTAATTGTCAAATGTGACGTCTTGGTTACCAACCTAAATCTAGTATATAACTAGATCCGAACGCGAATGTTCCGGTAACCAAGGCAACGTTAAAAATCAACAACGAAAGACGGTATAAATAGCGAGAGCGCACCGCGAGGACGCCATTCCGTCATCGACGACCAAGAGTAACACTCCTACGACTACTGGTTCGACTACCAGCTCCAACTACCAAGAAGAATAAAATTTTATAAAAAAGGGTTATAAAAAGGCATTTTATTGAAGCATTTAACCTGCAACCAGATTCCAAATACCTATATCCTTTTTTTTAACGAGATGGGCGACTCCGCAAGGTAGGCGCATACTGGACAAACAAACAAAATTTTTCATTTTTAACACCGGACATCGGGAGACGTTTGTTATTGTCGAAGGGCGCCTCGCTCTTGTGAAGGAGCTGAGTCATAAGCGTGATCAGCGATACAGGGCGTTCACTTCAACAAGATATACATCGGATAGGGCAAGAGATACACCTGCCTTGTGAAGGGTGTGGTGATGACCGACTTGTGCTAGCCGGTGTAGATTTTGAGACAGACATACAAATTTTCGATAATTTTTTACATTTCTTTGACCCTTACGAACGCATACATTTAACACTAACATTTCCTTCCTCTCTCCCCTCACATTTTCTGTGTTTTGTCATGGTATGTGCCCACCATGGGGCTATAAAACAAGAAGTGGGTAAATTCCGAGCGACCCAAAGAAAAACCCTGAGAGAGTAGATACGCATCCACGAACATCAAAATCATTACAATTTATTGACAACCCAACAAGAGCACGAAACATCAACATTACAAAATTGACGTACAACGTGAGGCTCGAGTTCACATCAACATTACAAATTGGCACGAAACATCAACATTACTTTAGCAAGAAAAAGAAACAAATGGGGAACATTTTTTGAAAAAAGTTCACATTTAAACAAATGCATTATTTCTTTCATTTTAAAATGAGGGAGGCTTCTGATTTTTTAATCTCATAACACAAATGCGTCCAAAAATTTGAAATTATAAATTGAAAACATTTTGATTTAACAATTCTAAAATTGTGTACGCTGTCCTTTGAAACAGGGATCAAAATTATTCGCCTGCGTTTACCAATTAATTTCCTTGTCCGAAACTGCACTATCATCCCGTTAAAACGACACCTGCAAATGTTATCTGTCGCCATCGGTTAACATCACTTTGATTAACACAACAGACCTTTGTGCCAGGAAGACGTCCTTTGCACAAAGCAATCGATTCCAACACGTTGCCGAGACACATCCCGTCCGAAAGGCGAATGTAAATGAAGGAAAAAAAACGGAATTAAATTCGTGCTGGTTCTGAAACTGGAAATCAACTATACACCACCAACAAATAAACTGCGGAATAAAAAAAAAAGATCCGAATTCAAATCGAGCACCAATTATCAGCTCGCGCAGTTATTTGAATTTCTAGTCGGTGCTTGGGACGGCGTACGTCAACATTTTCGCCTCCTCTTTTTTTAGAGCGCCGCGACGTATCGATTCGTCGAAAGAAATAACATCAACTCGCTAAATTAGAATTTAATCGCCAATGGCAAAGGAACTTTTTTTTTAAATCCATCTGGCTATGAAAGATCACTTTCCTTTAGGGGGAAAAATGCGTTTTGATGTCTACATTCGATCCTGGCTCAAAGTTCCATAAGAACCAACAATAGAAGTCTTTGGTGTTTTGGCACCGAATCGTGTAAAACTATTTTTGGCATTGTTTCGCCCCATTTCGAAGTTATTATTTAATTCAGGTGTTGGTGCTATAAACGAGAATGGATCCATTTGCCCCGGTGAAACGTCTGGGGAGCTGCAATGCAAATTCAACGCAAATGTGTATTTTGGATGTTGACGCCGGAGTATATATATCCCGGATTATGTAAATTGGTAATGGGCGTGAGTGTTATAACGACACGGAACCCACATAAGCAAGGGGGCGCGTTATTTTTCCGGAAAACCGGAAAATTCGACTTTTGCAGAAAATTTAGTTGGGCAGCGGAGAAGAAAGCGGCGCGAGGTCGACACGTCTCTGCTTGATTGTTTTATTTGTGGTTCTTGGCGAAAAGTCGGGTGACGTAGGAGATTTTACGAATGCTGATTGTGGGTTGGAGGCACGTGACGACACGTTTACGGAACGTGACTTTTTTTCATTCATCTCGGTGACAGGTGATGTATATATTGGGTCTAAATTCAAGAAAAAGAAAGGATCACGTCTTTTCTTACGACGAATTATGTAACACTGGACTACAATTATATCATACATTCAATTTCTAAACTAAATTGTGACGCAAAAAGTCTTTGGCTCTTGATTGTTATGAAACAAGAGTACTCTTTACTGATGAGCAATTTATAAATTGAAGCATTGACGTAACATGAAGCCCCACGAATTTTTTCAAGCGAGCTCCTTCCTCGGTCGTATAAACAAGAAACTCGAGCAAGCCGAATTCGATTTGCTAATAATAGGCTGCCTTGAATTCTTTTTCCAAATAATGAGCACGAGCGCGCCGCTACTTCGCGAAATGAAATTTATTTACGATAGGGCAGCCTGCCAAGTCTGCGAAGCCCTAAGATAACAGATTGTAAACCGCGCGGCCGCTGTTATCTGGAAGCACAGAAATACGACAGAAGACAAACAGAATTACGGAAAAAACTGGGCTTAATTAATGTCGGGGCCTGATCGCATAATCGACGCTCAAATCAAACATAACTCTCGGCTTTATTAATTAATTCGGCGTTCGACGTCGTTTACGCGTCCGCTTTATTTTGGGAGCTCGCCGTTACGCAACGCCTAATAAATCCGTACCGGTGATTGGCAGTTACGAAGCTGCGAAAATAATTGGATTGTTTCCAGAAATGTAATTAACAAATGACTCGTGCAGTCAGAGTCGAAAAACTGGCGATTACAAAGGGTCTCGGAATTCAATTTTGTTTCGATCGCCCACTGGGACCAACGCAACAGTTTGTTCGTCATTGGAACTAGCCTCGGAATGAACGAGAAAATTGTTCCAAGTTTAGGTCATATTGAATGGTCTAAAAGTCGAAAAGCTAACGGAATTCAATTTTGTTTCGATCGCTCACTGCAATCAACGCAGTGACTCGATCGCCTTTGGAATAAACCTTAGAGTAATCGAGGAAATCTTTTCAAGTTTTGGTCACAGAAAAAAGACGTAGTGATACGCCTAATTCTAAAAGAACATCTTTCCAAACCTACTCATTTAATCAAAAAGCAACACTGTGAACCATAAGTATTTAAAATCCCTTAAAATTTTTGGAAAACTATTGGAATAAACTTTGAAGTAATCGAAGAAGTACTTGGTTATCCAAAGTAGATGCATTGGATCCTCCAATTCCAAAAAAAAAATTGTTTCCTTGGCTTGGTTAGAATTTTATTAAAGACGTCGTCTTGAAACTCCTGGTAAATACCCAAAGCAAAACCAAAGATGAGGAGAAGGCGAAGTAAAAACCATTTTCTACATGAGACAAGTGTTTCAAGAATATGCCCAATGAAGTTGGGTCTCATTGCAAAGAATACCCCTAAAAATAGAACCTACTTCGAGAAGGAGAAGACAAATTTTTTTGATCTTGTGGGAGAGTTAATAGTCTCTAAGTGCTGAACTCCAGCGAGAAAGTCAGCAGTTAGTGATAGTAACAACGGCCTGAAGAAGTCTTACTCTAGCCAAGAACGATCCGGTTCAGTTGAAAGACCTCTTGAAGAGGGATAAGAGGAAGAGACTTACATTCAAGTAATCATCTGGAATCATTATTTCACATTCAAAAGTTTTTGCTTCGTCATATTATTTAATGCCTTTAATTTTTAAAACTGCAACAAGCGAATATTAAAAACAAAAACAGTGAACTGAGAGCGTTTAACTCTTTTGTAAAATAATTACTAAATTATGTGGCCGTTACCGGCACGTGTTGCTCATTAGTTTTTATATGCCCTACTCGTCGAATCATTTCGCTCGAAAATAGCGTTGCGAATGTCATTCGCTTTACATAACAGTCTAACACGCAACGCTTTTTTTAATGAGCAGGAAAATTGAGATTTTTCAGTTCGTCATGAACATTTCGCTCATTATGATAAAGAAGGCTCTAACTGACTAATTTTTATTAGACAGTGATTGACCTTATGCTTCGGGGTCAAGTTTTAATGTCATTTTGGGATATAAGGGAAATAAAAAAGGAAAACATGGAATAGTACCACTTTTCTCATAAGAAAAATATTTTCAGAATCTACCCAATGAGATCGACCTCATCCTAAAAAAAACTGCTTCAAAAATACGTAATACTATCTGATGAACCTATTGTAAGAAGAAGAAGAAGAAGAAGAAGAAGAAGAAGAAGAAGAAGCCATACAAAAAATATCATAATAATGATAACGAAACTAGTTTAGAGGTTCAGTGCTGAATTAAAACACGCCATTTCATAACATCTAAGTGTTAGGAAACTTAGATGTTATGAAATGGCGTGTTTTAATTCAGCACTGAACCTCTAAACTAGTTTCGTTATCATTATTATGATATTTTTTGTATGGCTTCTTCTTCTTCTTCTTCTTTTTTTTTTGTATAATATTATTGAAAGCCCATACATCCAACATAGTCCTTGGGTGACCACACGTCCAGAATTTTAAACGAATATATAAAAGAGTCAACCTAAACGTCATTACATGCAGCCATTACAGTGTTGAGAAGGCGTGGAGGATGTAATTCGCAAACGTAGAGGATATCATTACATATTGCAGTGTTAATTACCTTTTTGAAAAAATTAATTAAACAATTACATTATGTGGGAAGAATTAAAAACATATACAGTGCCACGGTCCAGCAGACGTTCAACAACAGCTTTCGAAACAACTTGACGAGGTAGACGCAAGAATGACGAGACGTTTCGGCAAAACGACATACATCTAAAACAAACAAACAATCAGAGGACAAATACAAAACGAAAAGGGACACTTGCAAATGTAAACGCAGCAGTTATAGAAAGCAAGATTGCAGCTCAACGAATCAAATTATCATCCCAGAGGGGAGCTCGAAGGTGGTAGACCAGTTTGAGTGGGCGACTAAACATTGGAATTTCGTGGCAAGGATGCAGCGGAGGTTTGGCTCATTCCGAGAGCCATTAACAGTCTTACGTTACCCAGTGGACGGGAGGAAGCCGGCCAAGAACAAGAGAAGGCTGATATATTTAGAAGACTGCCGAAGAATGCGTCTTCGATGGGACCAACTGCCGGACTTCTTGATAGACTATCAAGGAATGTTTGTCGAACACACTAAAACTAAAAAAAAAAACAAAGTGTAGGTAATAAGAGAGTAGGGCATTAGTATAGGTTAAGTTTATTCTATTACGTTGTAAATTATTTTATATAAGTAAGGCTTTAGAGGTTAGATAATTAGAAAATAATGTATTTAAGATACTCACCTGTTGTTTAGAGTTAAGTTTGTTCCATTTTTACTTCGATTTTTACTTTGACTTTTATGAAATGTGGTCATATCTAAGGTAAACGCTGTTGTTTAGAGTTAAGTTTGTTCCATTTTTATTTCGATTTTTACTTTGACTTTCATGAAATGTGGTCATATCTAAGGTAAACGCTTATTGTCAAATAGTGACGTTTAGTATGGTCTAGTATGTAACTAGATGAGAACGCGGATGTTCCGGTAACGATAACATCGCGAAAATAAACAACGAAAAATGCTATAAAAAGCGAGCGCTCCGCGATTTGGAGGATTCCTTCTTCGACCTCCGCAGGTAAAACTTCTATAAAACAAGCAGAGAAGAAATTTTTATTAAAAAAGGTATTAAATACAACAAGGTATTTTTATTAAGAAAGAGAACATTTTATTGGGTCCTGTATACCTGTATATCCTTTTTCCTTAATCAACGACATGGACGACGCTTCCAGGTAGGGCATACGAGAAAACACAAACAAAATTTTTTATTTAAACACCGGCCAACGGGAAACGTTTAGGTATTGTCGAAGGGCGCCTCTCTCTTGTGAAAGAATTGAGGCACATGCGTGATCGGCAGTACAGAGCGTCCCCCATTTGACAAGTATACGTCGGGTAGAGCAAGAGGTCCACTGACCCTAGTGAAAGGCGAGGTGAGATGACCGACTTGTGATACCTGGTGTTCGCTTTGTACGGATCTGTATCGTTGAAGGGCGCCTCTTGTGAAAGAATTGAAGCACATGCGTGATCGGCGCTACAGAGCGTCCACTTTTTACAAAATATTCATCTGATAGGGCAAGAGGGCTCCCGACCCTTGTGAAAGGCGAGGTGACATGACCGACTTGTGCTAACCGGTGTACATTTTGGGACAGACAACAACCTTTTCGATCACTTTTTTATTTCTTTTTCTGACACATACGAACGCATATACATTTAACACTGACAATCCCTCTCTCATTTTCTCTGTGTTTGTCATTGTATGTGTCCGCCATGGGGCCGTAATACAAGAAGTGGATAATTCCGAGCGACCCAAAGAGAAACCCTGAGAGAAAGACAAAAAGAAAGTAGGCACGTAATTGACAAAAACAACCCAAAGTGATCACGAACACAACAATTTTGACATCCAAAGGCCGTACAAATATATAAAAGAAACATTACAATAATTTTGACACACCAATGTGGGAGTCTTACTCAACATTACAATATATACCGTTGAGAAGGCACCGAGTGGAGGATATAAGTGGCTTAAGTCATTAAATTGTTAAGAAAGCACTGAATTTTATAATTGAAACGTTAAGTAGCCATTGCAGTCGTCTTATGTATGGGCCATGGTGAAGCTTTGCTTTTCTTGTATAGTTCGTGATCAGCATCGATTAGAAAAGAAACTGGTCACCTCAGATGCCATTAAGCCAATCTTACACCATCAGTGATTCTGAAATCAAGGGCTCAGAAGGCAAAATATCTCGGGAGTGTTTTATGCCTACAAATTAAGAAACGCGGATGCCTTCTCATAACTTATGCTAATAGAAGTGCAGTTCTAAACTGCTAATTGTAATGTTACAAGACAGCTTTATCAAAAGCAGAGCTAGAATGCCTAAAACATTTCAGTCTTGCAGTAAGCAAGCAAGAAAGCAAATAAAGAATGAGTGAAGACTAATCACAACGCTGTTGATTTCTACTAATGTATGACATTTGACAATCAGTATCCTTTTAGGGCCTGGGCAGTACATGTATCCACTGGACCAGAAACTTGGCAGCATCTTTAATAACCCTCAGTAGAAAGATCTGGCTTTTTCGAGACATTTTGGGCCTTTTTTGACTTGTACAAATTTTTCCATTGTGTTTTATTTCTTACTGTGTTCTGTAAGTCCTACGTTTGCCTCTGATTCTAGTCCTCTTCTCTTAACCTATATTTCCTATTCTTTCACGTGATTTCTTTTGCAATCTCCCCTGTTTCGATATTTTAGCGCAACATTGACATAAATAAGGTTTTGAGTATCGTCGTTTTAGTATTTTGACATTGCCTTTATTTTGATCAAGTTTTTTCCTTACATTTTGTAAGTTCTTCTACATTTCCATTTATGTTAATGCCTTGCATTCCATTGTAGTTTCTATTGTCTTATCCGCTCAATATTTTCTCTTTCATTATTTATGTTCTTTGCTTTCTGTTCCTTGCCTGTCATTATTATTCTGTTCTTTTTTTGGGCTTTGACGTTTTCATTACGTCTTTTCATAATACGACATTCTGTACTGTTGATTTGCAATTTCTTTTCTGTTTTTGTCCATATTTACATGACGGAAAACTTGGTTATAGTTATTCTTCTTTGTATAGTTTGGTTTGTTTCGAGATTAGCAGAAACTATTCGGGCGCTTTCTAGGGTATTTTTTTGATTTAGCGGATATTTTTTGAGAAAAAAATTGGAGAATTATAGGTGTTTTTAAATTTTATGATATATATGGGGCAAAATCTTCACCCTTTAGATCGCCTGAGGTCTTGTTTGCAGGATTCAATAATTAGTTGAGATTTTACGTAGCAAATCGCGTTAGTAGTTTAGGACATTGCAAATGCTTTTTAAATTCAAAATTTATTCGTAGACTAGTACAGGTTTTAAGGATTTAATTTAAACTGAAGTTTATGTTAGAAAATATATTTAATTTGTTTGTTTAGTTTAAGATCCCGACAATCTTAAAATAGTAGTACAAGTGTAATGGGGAACCCCCGTAGTAATTTAAGGTTTTGGGCATTTCGAGAGGCTCGACGGCGAAGATTGATGTCGAAATTAGCATGCACGCAACGCGGCGGTTTACGAGTCCGGTGCCGGAAGACTTTCATTAGGAACGAAAACACGGTAATCGCTTTAATGAGCAAAACGCATCGCACGTAACGGCGATGCGAAAATAGCCTCGTAAGCCTTGAACCATGTATTACATCGGAACATAATTGCTTACAGGTATAGGTAAACATGATTCATACTGCGCACTAAGGACGAACAGAATTTTTTTGTTTTCTTTTTGAGTAAGTGCATTGTTGAGTAACGCAATTGGTAAAGTCAATTTTTTCTTTGCCTAATTACAATGATCAAGGTAAGCTCATGATTATTTAATTTTCAGCGGAACGGTAAGTACTAGCGCTTCTCAAACAACTTTCTTTTTTTCCGAATTCTGTACGTCAGTTCTCATTACTTTATTATACGATCGTTCGTAAATATTTTATAGAATCAATCTTCGCTACAATAGAAATTATTTATGAATTTGTTTTTTCTTGTTGTGGAATTGTACTAAAAAAATGAACATATGGATTTGTTAATGAAGCAATTTCTCCGAAATTCAAATTCGTATTAACCAAACAACTCGTACAATTTCGTGAACGCGATGCCCGGTATTAATTTAGTCCGGTCGCACAATTAGTCCGCGACGTCACTCGTTGTCTGCCCGGGCGCGCTATTTCAGGCCTGAAACGCCGGGACGCTTTCAGACGAGGCCGAAATACACCGCAGGACTCGAGAGTCCTCTGTGCTTATGACACAGCAATTTGTATTCATTACGATACATAATTAATACACAGGACTAACTCGTCAGCTTGTATGTAACTGTCGCGCACTCGGAACATCGATCCGTGCCAGATTTTAAACAGATGCGAATCAACATTCTTAATTATCAAAAGGAATAAAAAAAATTATTAAACTTAATGAGACTCTCTTTTTAGTTGGCTGAAGAGAGATGGGCGGCGAAGTTGCAAGGTTGGGATTGTAGAAGGCGAAAACGATAGGTTTACCAAGCACCATCTAATGAAATTTGGTCGAACTAATTATAATATAATCTCAGTTTTCAATTGTAATTCCATGTAATGATTTTCCATTGTAATTCAGCTTCGAAACATTCATTAACAATAATCGAACTGATGAGCTCCCTCTGTTGATAATTAATGGAAGCGATCGCTTCTTAATGTTTTTAATAAAGTAGGGTAATTGTAGGTTGTCTTTTATTAGCCCCATCTATTAAAAGCTAATGGAACCTATTGCGCTTTCCTGATTTTCCGTAATGCCGATGTAATTCGTAATCGACATAATTAAAGTAATTTAGTAGTGCCATCTTTTAGTATTAATTGGAAACTATCGATCTTTAGGTGATTTTTCGAGTTACATAACTCCTTTGAATTTTCATATATATTACATTCCATTGTGCTAACAATAAGAAAAAAAGTAGACTTAATTGCGTGTCATTTCTTGAGATTTAGTATTGCTGGTGATGAATGTAATGTAGTAGTGCCATCTATTGAGTATGGAACTAAGAATATAAGTAGATTTTATTGCGTACCATCTATTGAGATTTAATAGTAACTATTACTTTCTTTTCTTGCACTTTGAAGTGAGAGGAAAAGTTACCAAACAACGCAATAAAAAAAGAAAATGGCGACATGAGAAAACAATAAAATAATTTCGATCGCACATGGCTATTTAATAGCACCACCTATCGTTTCGATCATCGACGTTTTGAATTACACGCTAACTTGGATACATTACAAGAAACAAGTTGAAAATGGCAACAAATACGTAATAGTTTCAATTACGTTTTTATATTTAAAAGCGCCATCTATTTGATATTTTTAGAAATTGTTGTTTATTGATTGTTTTATTTGTTTTAAATCCCGTTACAATATGAACTAAACAAAGCAAAGGAAAAAGAAAAGGCGACGTGAGGAAAGAATATGATAGTTTTGATTGCAAGTGGCCATTTAATAACGCCACCTTTCGAGTGTTCGTAGAATTTTATCATCTACGTTACGAATTACATGCTAATCTGGTGACAAACGAAGTAACAGGTTGAAAAAAATGGCGCAAAAAATACGTAATAGTTTCAATCACGATTGGATATTTAAAGGTGCCAACTATTGGGTATTTTTGGAGACTTATTTCTTGATATATTTTTTTTTGTTTCGTTATCATTTGACAATTGTCAAGCGTTGAGCTGTTGTGGGAGAAATTGTTATCTAAGCGTTAACTTCGACATAAGTTATTGGATATTGGAGATGAGTGGAGAAAACAACCAAATATGATGTTTTATATCGCCATCTATGGAATATTCTTGGAAGCTATATCACATCATATATTTAAGTCTTTTAAGTACGTGGCGCCCCCTGTGAGTGAGAAGTAGAGACGCGAAATAGGGCGCGTAGTCAGTTACTCTACGGTTGGACTTGTGTACGCATGTTTGTAAATTTACTTTCATAAACGACTAAACGCTGACTTTTGTCAAATTTGTGACCAGTGACCACTGCGTCAACAGTTAATACGATAACATAATGAGAGATGCAACAGCAAAAGGAAATGAAGTAGATTTTAGGAGATGTTGTTTAACGGCGCCATTTTTTGAATAATGATGGAACGGCGATTGAAGTTTCGACTTATTCTAAGCATTAAATTCGATATTGGAGATGACATGACAAAATGGTTGTATTATATCGCCCCACCTATTGAATATTTTTAGAAACTGTTGTCCACTGACGATTTTTTTAAATTCTGAATCCCACTATAATTTCTTCTCCTTCAACATGCGTTCCACGATACTTCAGCAGTTGGGATCCTTCACCCTACCAAGGAACTTCTCAACAACCTCTCTGAAAGAATTTCAGGCTTCCTTCTCCTTCTCATCCATGGTCTGCAGAAAATGTGCAGCTGAGAAAAGTTTTCTGTCTGGGCCTACAAAGATGCCTTCTTTCAGCTTGGCGTCACTTAAACCAGGAAACTTGGAGCATAAGTACTTGAAACATTCACCTTCTTTATTGAGATACTTCACGAATTGCTTCATCAGCCCTAGTTTTATGTGTAGAAGAGGTAGTAGGATTTTGTCAGAAGGAACCAAACTTCTCCTAATTACATTTTTTCTCCTGGAAACAGAGCTCGTAATGGCCAATCTTTTTTGTTCCAGTGAGAATTTCTGTCACGACTATCCCATAAACATAAAAAACAAGGAAACTTTGTGTACCCTGACTGTTGACCTAAGAGCATGGTGAGTACTTTCAAGTCTCCACTTACGCTGAAGATAACGAATTCTTTCGAGAACTAATACGAAATTGTCGTATGTTTCTTTTAAATATACCGAATAGCCAACTGGAAGTGAAGCATATGTATTGCCATTGTGTAACAAAACAGTCTTTAGACTTCTCTTCGATGAGTCAATGAATAGACGCCTACGATTCGAGTCATATTGTACACCAAATTGGCTCATCAGTTCACGAATGCCTTTACAATAAACAAGATTCTCATCCTGTGAAAAGTAAGGACAAGAAACTTTTTCGCGATGTCGATATCATGAAAAAGAAGTGCCTGGTTGTAATAAATTTTTGTTTTTAAGCCGGGAGCCAAGTAACTGAGCAGCATCTTTCGGAAGTCCAAGATCTCTCACTGAGTTGTTCAATTCCTGTTGAGAAAACAGCTTAGGTTCGTTCTCTGAACTGTCTGCTTCGAAATCACTGTTTGATTCATACTTTTCCACCATAGAAGCTTCTCCATCTGTTTCCCAATCAATGCTGTCCACGTCATGAGGGCACTGAGGAACTGGCAATCCCGAACGAATAGCAGTTTCAAGATTAGAGGGTAGTTAATGAGTTTCTGATTTTTGGAATTATAACCTTGAACATCACAGATACAAAAGTAACAGTCATCCTCATGGTTTTTTGGCTCCCTCCACATCATTGGGATAGCAAATCTAAAAGATTTTGATTCTCCTTTGTACCACAAGCGAAGTTTTTATACGCAGCTATGGCATGCTTTGTGAGGAACCCAAACTTTATCTTGATCTCCTATTCTCAAACCGAAATATGCATAATGTACCTTTTTGACGAAATCTGTTAGGTTTCGTTGGTACTTCTTGATTGTGTACTCACCACAGATAAAACAGAAGTAGTCTGGACTGGTAACACAACGACGATGAGACATTTTTTCAAAATGCACTTTCGAACCTTAAAAAAGTTTTTTAACCACTTTGACGCAACTAGATGTATTCACTTCAAATGACACAACTGGATTGAGAGAATGAGCAGCGAAATGGGCTCCAAAAGCTTCAGAAGGTGACTATACGAACGTTTCTGTCTGAATAGTCCTGACAATGGCTACACGAGAGGCTTATGAGTATTCCTAACAATGGCTGCACAAGAGGCTTGTGATGATTGCTCCTGACAATGGCTCCACAAGAGGCATATGAATGCCCTTGATAGTGGTTGCGCAAAAGGCTTGTGAGTGCTCTTGATAATGGCTATGAGTACTCCTGACAATGACTGCATGAGAGGCTTGTGATGATTGCTCCTGACAATGGCTACACAAGAGGCTTATGAGTACTCCTGACAATGGCTGCATGAGAGGCTTGTGATGATTGCTCCTGACAATGGCTACACAAGAGGCTTATGAGTACTCCTGGCAATGGCTGCACAAGAGGCTTGTGATGATTGCTCCTGACAAGAGGCATGTGAATGCCCTTGAGAGTGGTTGCTCAAAAGGCTTGTGAGTGCTCTTGATAATAGCAACACAAGAAGTTTGTGAGTGGTCTTGACAATGGCTACAGAAGAGGCTTGTGATGATTGCTCTTGACAAATGACAATGGCTGCACAAAAGGCTTATGAGTGCTCCTGACAATGGCTACATAAGTGGCATGTGGATACTCTTGATAATGGCTGCATAAAAAACTTGAGAATGCTCTTGACAATGGCTGTGCAAGAGGCTTGCGATGATTGCTTCTGATAATGGCTGCATGAGAGACTTGTGATGATTGCTCTTGATAATGGCTGCACAAGAGACTTGAGAGTGCTCTTGACAATGACTGCACAAGAGGCTTGTGATGATTGCTTCTGATAATGGCTGCATAATAGGCTTGTGATGACTGCTCTTGATAATGACTGCATGAGAGGCTTGTGATGATTGCTCTTGACAATAGGTGCACATTTTCGATTTCAGCACTAGTCGTCGCTAGTACGTTTTCCAAAATTTTTAATTATCGTATAGGATAACTTTAACTTTGACGTTTCTCGTGAAACAAAAAACACAATGTAAACTCAACGAAAGACATAATTTTTAAAAGAAATTGGAAAAGCTCTTTAGATACTTCAGTAGGATAGATTAAATCTGTTGCTACCTGAGCAGGCATGTTCTAGAGCCAACTACATAAGTAGGATCAAGTACATTTTTTCGTGTTTTTGTTATGAACTCAAGACAACAATTAAAAAAAAAAAACAGTTAATTCTGCATTTTACATGGCCATGAAAGACTCGGGAATATCAGCATGATTGGCTATATTCATTTATTCCCTGTAGATGACGCTGCAAAGACACATTTTTAAACAATAACATAAACGTTTTTCTCTGCAATTCTGAGTTTTATTAAATACTGTGAAAAAAAAAACAAAGCCGCCTCTGTTATGGATGATCTTCAAAGAAATCTAAAAATGTATTGAACTAGTTGGCGTAAAATCGTAAACTCTGCGGCAATTAAACCGCATCCGAAGGGGTTTGAATGAGCTCGGCATGTTTTCTTTTTTCAACTACACAGAGTTCCACGTTCCACGCATTAAAATCGGTTTATTGATGTAAGAAGGACTTTTCGGATGCGTTTTATAGACCCATAACAATATGAGTTATAGCTATATGTAGGTCCCATCCTCTAAAACACGCAATAAAAAATCTATTCGCGAAAGAAGAGCAGTAAATCACGCGAAGCCGAGTGATTTCTGCGTGGAAATGGAGACGATTTTCAAAATCAAAAATTCATGAGAAACGCCGCTGGAGCGTTTTCATCTCGTTTACAATCACCGCGCGCTGACAAAAGAAAAATAAAAAATAAATAAGCGGTGGCTAGCGTAAACAAACAGAATTAAAATTCCTTGTGGACGGCGGTAAAAAAAAAAATTAAAGTACAATGAGGCAAACATGGGGGCGGTGATAATAAATTTTCCGGCGACTTTTACCGTACGCAATTTAAATATTTATTAAGCTGCGTAAGCAATCTTTTAACATTTACAAATCGAGAGCGATTCGAATCAACAATGAAAAATTCGAAGAATGAGAGCAGAGGGGCCAAGTGAAACAAGCGAGACGTTGTCACTAGTATTGATTGGAATAAAAATCAAAGAATTGAGGTTGAATAGGATTAGGGTTAAGCGGAAAATTCGATCATCAAATCCAAAAAGTCCATGAACTAATAATAGAAAGTTCTGCAGTCGATCTGCAGAACGAGAGAGAACTTATCACTGATGATAATCTGAATAAAATTTGAAAAGTCAAAAATAGAATAGGTTTAGGTTTGAGTGGAAAAGCCGATCATATGTTTTTTAAATTATTCAACAAAGAATAAAACCAATAAAAAAAATTCGAGGAATTAAAATGAAAATGGTCAACAGTGAATGAGTGAGAACTTATGACTGGTAATCGATCATCGTAAATGGAAAAATCAATTAGACATAGGGTTAGGGTTTAGTGAAATATTGAACTTCATTTATCGAATTATTCAATTACCAGAGAAACTACAAATGATTTTATCAAATTAATCAATTAACTGATTTTCTTCTTACAAATCCTTGGAGCAAGAAGAAGAATATGAAAGAAAAGTGGCAAGCAGTGATATCCTTTAAAATTTGGAGGCGTCTGAATATTTAAGAATACCTCAAATCATCGAAGTGAGAAGATGAAGACGGGCGATGAGTACACCCTTGAAAATTTGGAGACTTCTGAACACTGAGGAAAGACCCAGAAATCATTGGAGTCAGAAGAAGAAAACAAAATATAATTGGCAAGAAGTAATATCCTTTAACATTTGGAGGCTTCTCAATAATAAAGACCTCAAATAATAAGAATAAGAAGATGAAGTTGGATGATGTGGTAAGAAACCGACAACCTTTGAAGTTACAAATTTAATGAAGGAGACCACAAATCATGGGGGATAGATGATGAAGGCATACGATAAGTATATCTTTTAAAATTTGGACACTGAAAGAAGATTTACAAGTCATTGGAGTGAGAAGACGCAAACGAAAGATGAATGAAGATGAAGTTGGACGATGTGGTAAGAGACTGATTACATTTGAAGTCAGAAACTTCTGTATAATGAAGAAAATCACATATCATCAGAGATAGAAGGTCAAGATGGACGATGTGGTAAGAGACTGACAACTTTTTAAGTTAGAAATTCTGTATAAAGAAGAAAACCACAAATCATCGGAGAGAGAAGATGAAGATAGACGATGAGTAATATTTTTAAAAATTTAGAGACTTCTGGACACCGAGAAAAGATGCACAAATCACTGGAGTAAGAAGAAGAAACGAAAGATAAGTGACAAGAAGTCGTATCCTTTAAAATTTGGAGGCGCTTGAATAATCATCTAAGTTAAAAGATGGAGACGAACGATGAGTACGTCCTTTAAAAGTTGGAGACTTCTGGACAATGGAAAAAGATTTACAAGTCATTGGCGTACGATGAAAACGATAAGAGGCAAGAAGCAAAATTTAGAGATTTCCATATGATGAAAAATGCCTACAAATCATCGGAGTAAGAAGACGAAAGCGAATGATAAGTAACAAGTAGAGACATCCTTTAAACTTTGAAGAGTTCTGACATAAATAAAGAATGAAACATATATTTGGCCACAATCAATAATTGATGATCAAGTTTGATAATCTTTCAATCCTAGTGACCAGTTGTCACCGGTGATAATTGGTGTTACTATCATCCAAGACTCACCTTTCAAATCCTTTACTTGATGGTCATATTTGACCTAAAATTCGGCATTTTTGTAATTTTCCTAATTTCTGTTCAAAAGATAACCATTTAAGTAATTATTTTCTCAAATCATTTCGATTTCGTTTGCTCAATAGATGGCAGGATTAAACAACTACTCATAATTGATTCTATTTGATTATGTTTTACGGTATTTCTTCTTGGACGAATTTAAATGGTTGGGTTTTGGGGACCTAAGAATTGTCTACACGAATTAAAAAAAAAAAACTCGATCGACTTTGAAGAGATTCTAACCTTTAGGAAATTTCAGTGAAAGGTTGTCATAAGGGTCAATAGATGGGATTACGACCGTCAGTTTTGCAACAGATATTTCTTAGCGGAGGAGGGAGGCTTCAGTAATTTTTTCCAAAATTTCAAAATTGATACAACAAATTATGCATTACTCATCATTTCAGGGTAATGATTACGGAAGGGGTTGCAATTTCAAGTTTTGAAATAAGTATGAACACTTATTTTTTTGTGCAATGGACGCTTATTTCAATCTTTTCTTTTGGAATTATTATTATTATATCGAATCTCGCTTGCTGGTCTTTTGTCTTCATTTTGGACCAAACTTTGTGTTTTCGTTTTCCCTTTTCATTAGAACTGAACTTGGCATTCTGATTTTCACTCGTGTTTTGAACTAGAACTCGTCTCTTCATTTTCTGTTTTCTTGGCCTCATTTCCTTAACTTCTTTTTTCTATTTTGAACTAGACTTCGTTTCCCTTATATTCTCTCTCTACTGACGAGTACATTTCGTTTCCTTCTTTTCTCTTTTCTTTCCATCGAGGGCCTAGACTGCATTTCCTCATTTTCTCTTTTTTCATATTGAGGACAAAACTTTGTCTCCTGATTTTCATATGAATCTAGATTTCATTTCCTCATTCTCTCATTCAAAATTATCGAATTTGAGTGTTGTTTTCCAAACCCAGAATTAAAAAAACCTAATACGTTCTGTGATCCTCTTTTCCCTTTTCATGAAGAGTCTAACTACTAATTATGAGGCCTCTTCTTTTCTCTTTTCTCTTCTTAGAACAATCTTGATTGATTCTGTACTCATTATTTCATACCTTATCACTAACTTCAGTGAAGTTTCCGACTGAAAACAAGCACCCAATTAAGTCTTCGCTCGCACAATATGCTCGCACGTAACTCAAAGCAAGCCTAGCTGTTTTCATATGCAAATTCCAGAGCTGTGTGTGTAAACGCGCACAAACATAACATTTTATGTGTCGGTGTCGTCGTCGCCCTTAGAAATTCATCGAACCGAAACAAATATCTCATTAAGGCAGATGAGAACTGAACGGAAGTCGCGTTTGGCTCTAATTATATAAACGATAATACGAGAGTTACTTTAATTAGAGCCGCTTACAAACGTCGTTAACACGTTTTGCATGCTCCAATTTCAATCTATGGAATTTTGGTTTTTGAGAGGAAAATAAAAGCGAATTGTTTTGAATGGGTCGTTGGTTTGGATTCGCCAATTTTAGTTGCATACGAGCTGCGGAATGAAGTCGTGTGTACAAGCTGGCGCAACGTGCAAGTTTCGAAGTGCAAGCTATGAAATCGCGTCAGTTGTAATGGGTGCATGATAGGTAAACAAATATCATTTGTTTGAACATAGTGATGTTACTCCTAATATTCGGGTGGTTCACTTGGCAGGAAGCTGAACAGTTTCCGAAAGCTGCCTACACACTGGGTCATAATAATACGATTATTACATCCTAGTGTAGGAGGAACTCTGGACCATTTCCGAAGGCTCCCTAAGAGAGGTCGTCACATGAGTGGGATGTTACAAAATATTCGATCGGATATTTATTTAGTAATGTCACCATCGAATTTACCTAATACGTCGACCGCTTTCCAAAAAAGACAAAAAATCGAATTCTGCTTTAGTCTTGAAAAAATTTAATGCTGGACAGCTGTTTTGATGGCGCGGGCGCTTCTTTGCCAAAAATCACAACAAGGCAGCCCAATAACTCAAGTTAAAGGCGGCGCGACGAGCGAGAGACAATAGGCTCCAAGTTGCCAAAAAAAAACTTCGTCCGTCGTAGTACGAGAGTGGTCCGAAAATACCTCCTCCGGTCGCGTAGTTAATAATTCGCCGCCCACGCACGCGTCATTCTATTAATATTCTCTAATAAAGTCGCTGTGAGAGAAGAGCGAATTTATTGCAGCTATGACGTTGCGTGTGTAAACGTAAATTCTTTGCGTTTCGTGACGAGAAATTGGTCAAGATCAAAAAGCTAGGATTTATAACGTGCAGATGTTTACTGGATTTGCGATTGGTGCATCAGACTGACGGTATATAGGATTCAGTGATTCCGAAGAGACGTCTCTTGATCTTAGGAGAACGGATTCTTCTTCAAATCATTGACTTACTGACAGTGCAGGGTTCAAGTCTAATTGAAGAAACCCAGTACTTTAAGGGAGATCCCCGTTTCTCAAAGGTTGAAATTCGATGAATTTGATTTGGAAAAGATCTTAGGACTTAGGCTGCGTTGTATAAAAGATCTAAGCCAGGATTAAATTTAATCCTAAGTTAGAATGCGACAAATGTTATGACGTACAGCATTTTGTGTGTCACAATCTAACTTAGGCTTAAATTAAATCCTGGTTTAAACCTTTTATACAACGCAACCTTAATATTAAGAGACAAGAGACTCCTCCAAATCACTAAAGAAATGCTGATAAGCCTTAATGCCTTAGTCGTAGCCTAGGAAGTTACAGTTAGGTCCTAGAGAAGGCTTAACTAAAAACTTGTTTTTCAAGCGTATTCAAACTAAACTGACTGAATTACTTCGTGTAACAAGAAGAAGGACATACATTGAGCTTTACACAGAAGGTGCTAATCATATTTAGAGCATCACATTCACGGTAGGAAGAACTTATAATCAGTGATTAAGAGGAGATTTTGATTTTGGAAGATCATTTCTTAGCAGGGAAGTTACTTCCATTAGCAAAAAAAAGGTTAAGAAGAGGAGTCTTCCAGAAAAAAACTGATTTCTTCTGTTGGTTGGACTTGAAAACTATACTGATTGAATCTGGCTGCTCTAATTATAACCTAGATTTTAAATGACAATCATAGTTAGCTCCTAAAGAGAGGCTAACTAAAAATCTTTCTAAAGCTTACTGTAAGGACGGTAATTAATCTGGTTCGTGAATTGAATGAAGAACTTTTCACAGATGCACCGATACTGATCGAAACTGTACTGAAAAGCATACCCAGGGGCACGTCTACGTAGCTGTAGAGAGTCCGGAGTTCAAACCGGATCTCGCCCACTCATTCGCTAAATCTTCTTTGGTCGATACTGTAACAGTACGTGCGCTTGTTAGTAACCTAGGCAATAAGTTGTTAAATGTAATATATAGAACCGAGGTTTACAAAGAAAACGTGAGGAGATATAAAAAAGAGAAAAATAAATCGAAGGAAGGAAATTTGAGGAGTGTGTAGTTGAAAGAGATTTGGGTACAATCAGCGGTAGAAGGAGTTTGTTTGGAACGTTAGAATGAGAAATTAGAAAATATTGATTCAAATTTAGTTGAGGACGTTGCAGGATTGAAGATTTACTTAAAAAGAAACTTTCCTTCCTTTAATTGATCAATAGAAGATTGGATGTTGAATTAGTGGAATTTGGAGAGTAAGAGCGGATTTGGGTCTATCAGAGGATTTGGAACGCAAGTAGTGTTGGTTGATCTAGGTGAGAACGCGGTTGGTTGCACGACTGAAGGTTAAAAGTATCAGAATTCTAAAAGTAGTACCAATTTTGTTCGATGCACTATGATTACGTTTGAGAACATTATCGGGACGGATTAACTTAGACGAACTCTTCATATTCTAGGCGTAGAGACTAATGAAAATGAGACAGACTTCTTTATTGAAAACTCACTTCAATCTTTGTTAAGTCAATAAGAATATTTTCTTCTTCAGAGTTGTATAAATAAGGTTGTAGTTGAAGTTGGGGGACCTTCCCTATTACAATGTGCTTTTAATAGACAAGGGGAACTCCAAAAATCTTTCTCTATTACAAGTTGTGACTTGTCTATCTGATCTATCTCATCTGCACGTTGGTTTAGTGAAAAGAAGCCCCTCCAAACTCTTCTGCGATTCACGCGGTTCTTAAATTGAATTGGTGAGGCTTCTTTCTTTTTCTTGTTGAGGAAATTGTGTTGAGGTTCGTTCCAAATTGTCGACGTCGATGTTGTATGTAGTTTAATGACCAACAGCTATTCTATTTTATGTTTATTGACTCGACCAAAGGCAGCTTCAACCTGGAATACGCTATCAAAATGGTCTGGTGTAGGAAGATCTTTTTTATTCTCTACAGATTTTGCAGACGGGGTTATGAAGGATGGATTTACCCCGGGTGAAGGTTCCGCTTTCAATTACCACACTCGTATAGCTAGAGGGATACTGCGCCAGCTTGGCCTTACGGCTGGCATGGGACCATCCGGAGCGACCACTTAAAGGAAATGATCCCTTCAGCAAAAGTGTCGACAATGACCAAATACCTTAAGGAAAGTTTTTCTGCAGAGTGTGTCATGAATGACCAGAAAGTCTTTGAATTTGACTTAAATTACTACATTATACGAGTCTGGATTTTTCCAATGGTCCAGCTTCCTGCTCTTTCCTATTTACTACACTGTCATGGCTTCATAGCATTTTGCTCTGTTTTTCACTGACTGTCACATAAGTTCTAAATTTTTAGTATTCTTGAGTCGTCGTTGATTGTCTAAAAGTTGAAGCACTTCATCGTTTGGTTGCTTATGGAGCCTCTCCTCATGATTCCTGGCAATCTTCTTGTTTTCTTTCTTCTTTGACACTGTCTTCACGTGGAGTTTCGGTTTTAGATTTGCATCCAAGGGATGTTTATTAGGAGTCGGTAACTTTTTAGTCCCTTTCCAAACCCACAGCTGAAGGCCGTATGTCCATACTGGTTTTAGGACTTTAGATCAGTGCTTTGCTTTTGATAGAAACTTGGGAGTTTCTTCTTAACGCCTAATATATTTTTTTATATTTCAGTTCCCTTAAGCAAAACTGTGTCGGTAATAACCAGAAGATCTTAAGGAGATAGTACTTTAGTAAGGTGTGTATGTGTGTATGTCTTCTTCAGGTATCTAATTCGCAATCAGTCCTCTAGCAACGTGTATCTGCAATTAACGATTGTTGTTAACGTTGTTTCCTGATAACCATTGTGGACATATCTGGTCGAAGAATCTTCCTTAAGGCTCAGAATAGGCACATGCCATTGGCTGTTTTCTCAAATTTCAATTTGATAGAGTAGGATAACGATGACGTTGAAGAGGATATAACAATCTGGAAAAGCGAGAGCAAAAGCATGAACAGGCCAAGCAAAGACTGAAATATCGATGTTCTGCATAGCCAAGAGATTTTATATGAAGTTTTTTCTGCTATTCTTTATCATATGTGATTTTGTTCCGGTCTTACGAGTTTTATCTCCTGAAACGGGGAGCAAAAATGTTTTGTCTGTACTGATTTGCCTGCAAGAATCTGTTCCTCTCTTGTAATCTGTCGATTGTATTACTGGAAAGAAGGAGAAGAAAAAACTTGAAAACCATCCTATGTAATAAGATTTTTTAAGAACGTTGAACTTTAACATTTCTTTCTAATTGCTTTGATTGTTAAGCTCAAATCCCAGTAGTAATTTGTCCCAAGTCTTTCAAACTCAATTACCTTTAACGCCTTCAAACGCAATTCAATTTAATCCAGCACATAAGCGCCGCGCAACTTGTTTGCACACGTCTTCCAGTAAACGCTTTTAATCTTGCGCGTGCAATTAGTTGACGTTCGCTAACAATGCGGTTGATATCAAGGAAATACAAGCAAACAACAACATCTGCACCTCACACACGCCGTCAAGAAGCGTCCTTGATGCCTTGCATTCATTCCATTTCACGTCCGGATGAGCACACGCCAAATTGCAACCCGGATTAATTACAATTGCAATCGTCCATAATTCGCGGTAACGAACCGTTCCCGGATTTGCATGCATTCCGAGCGGGTTTTGTTTGCGGTCGGTGTAAGACGTCTGTTTGCAGTGTTCGGGGGAGGCTTAATTGCGTCGTTATTTCTTGGTGAATGCGGTCAGGGAACGTGTAGATGACTTGCCGACTTTAACTTCATTCATAGGGGAACATTTTAATTTTAAAATTAACGTTGACGATTTAACAGAAATTTTACTATTCATGAAAAAACGCTTGCTCAGTTGAGGATACTGAGGATATCAAAACGTAATTGATAAAGAAGGACATTGATGGCATGTCCTTTTTGGTTGAAAGAGATCAACGTCAACGTCTTCACACATCCACCTTTAGATACCAAACGAAGAAAGAAGAATATCAGACAACTCTAGGGATAGCTGGGATAGGGTTATTATGCTAAAAATAAAAAGCTGTAGCATTTTGGCACAAGACAATTGAAAGTGCTTTTACTTCACACGTGTCGCCTTCCCTTGGCTTGGCGCTTCCCTGGTTTTCGTCCTCCAATTTCTACATTCAGGTCAAGGCAGTGATTAACTCGAAAATTTTGAGTATTGTTCACGAAGTAAAAGAACTCGCTCGTGGTTCAAATTGGCCGCGTGGCCTGCGACAGACACCTGTCACGTCGCGAAAGCACAAATTGCCTCGAATTCTCGAACGTTTAATTTACAGGTCCGGCTCTGGCGGTGGCGTTTGTAAAAACTACTCTCGCCGCGCGATGATCGCCATTAACGGCGTTCCCTTTCTTTTAATTGCGCTTGGCAACTTAATTGTTTTCGTTGTTTTTTAATTAACATTGCAGAATTTATGTAGAACGAGAAGAAGAAAGGAGACTCCCCCGGTCTTTATCCCGCCAGTTCGCGACCGTGTTGCCGGAGTTTAACGATTTTGTTTCTGCGGCAATAAAGCAGGACGGGAATTTATGTCCAGCTATAAAAATTGCGTTTTTATCCAGGGCTGAACTTTACTAATTAGCGTTTGTTTACCGAATTGACTTAACTAGCTGCTCGTCGGTTCGTAGGAGGACTTTTTGTCGCGCTAGTAATGAAGCGAATCAATATGTAACGGGTGCGCTGTTTGCCGTTGACTGCATGTAATTAATCGGGTGTTACGTAACGAACTGAAACTCACTAGCAGACTGCATTTGTTTTGTCAGATTAGGTATACTCACGTATTACGAAAGTTGCAGAAAGAGGCGGAAATTCGGGAACGTTTTCGGTGGAGGAGCCTGTAATTATTTCAAATTTCATATTTTAAATTTCTCCTACGAAATTTTTATTGAATCAAAGTTAGAAGAATTATGCCATACTTCCTTAGACTGTGGAATGAAACGGATTGGTGATAGTTAAGGAATAATGTTGGTGATAGCCAAGGAAGGAGTACCGTAAGAAGACAACGAGGAAACAACTTTGGTGTAGCTAACCCTAACAAACCAGATTAAAAAAATAATGAATGCGCAGTGACTGCTCTGAATCCACTATAGCAGTACATACTTAACAATTTGCGCAATATCAACTGCGCATAACTGTATGGTGGCCAATTCTAAAATGAAAATTTTACATAATGGTAACCAGACACCGAACTAAAAAGAATTACCCTTTTTTATTTAAATATTATTCCTTTTTCGGAGAATTAAGTTCTTGGACTTAAAAGCTATACAAAGTGAATTACAAAAATAAAAGAATAACAATAAGGACAATAATCGGGTCTATTAATTAGAGAACTCCATACAATAGGGGATTCCTACCTTTAAGGAGGAAGAAACGAAATAGCAGATGACCTCCTGGAAGTACTGTCTGCGGGTTTTCTTACCTTTTTTCAGGTTTTAGTTGAGTCTCCAAGGAGTTTATGGGGACATAAACAGCATTCCTCTGCATGATGCACCGCTTTCAAAAGGGTTTAGCGAGCATTCCGCAGTTGAACACCTTTTCAATAGAACTTAAAAATGAAGAGGAGAAACGCAACTGTTCTCTAAGATGGTTAATTTTTGAATTTCCTCCCAGCGCGGAATCCCATTGTTTATATCTCCTCTTTCCGAGAGGTGCTGTCCTCTAGTCGAGTACCCGTTCAATTAGATTTCTGGAATGACTTAAGTTTCGTTTCCTACCTTATAGGGCAGTAACCAGGCATTTTGTTCAGTCGTCTTATAATTCTTCATCGTATTTTGCTGGTGATTTATTTCAAGAAGAGTCAATACTTTGACTAGGGGCTTTCCGCTTGGGCCCGTTATCATATGAGAATGTTTACGTTATAATCAAATTAAAAATTCTTTTGCGGATACTTCTAACGAATGATGAACTTTTCAATTGAACACCTGGTATTATAGAATTTCCGTTTATAATAGTTACAGTCGTTACTTTTACTCTCAAGTCTGCAGAAAGCTAATCTGCAATCCAAATGATTAGGCTTATGGTTAGAGGCAGTTGATAAGTAGGTCTGCTTGTTATCTTGCACTGGTGTACACCAATGCGTACTTTATTGCAAAAAACGCTTTAATGCAACCTGAAATATTTGTGTGGTATGTCAGCATGAATGAGTACGATTCGTGTTGACACATTATCAAAGAATGCATGTTTTGTAAAGGAAGTGTACATCAGTGCAGGATAATGCACGGGCCTATTCTAAAGGTCCTAGGTTCGATTCATTAATTCGTGATATCGATCCATATCTCCAAGTGTAATTGAAGTTGTATTACTTCGGATGATTGGCGCTTTTGCATTTTCATCAAATAAAACATTCCGTGACACCTTAATTTTCCTTGTGGTGGGATTAACTAGCCGATAGTTCGTAGAGTTTCCATCGTATCCAACAAAAATCATCTTTGAACTTTTCGGATCAAGTTTGGGTCTCTGTTGGGCAGGAATATGCATGTAAGCCGTGCAACCAAATGTTTTTAAATGAGATACATCTGGTTTCTTCCCAGTCCATAATTCATAGGGTGTAGTGTTCGGAGTTTGTGTTGATGTGGTCCGATTTAACAAATACACGGCAGTGTTTACTGCCTCTGCCCATAACATCGTCGGCGTGTCCTTACCATAAAGCATGGATCTTGCGCTTTCTACGATAGTTCTCATATCACGTTCGGCTCTGCCATTTTGCTCAGGCGTATATGGAGCAGTACTTTCGAGTTCAATTCCATTGTCAGCCAAGAACTTCTTGACTTCTTGATTAATATATTCTGTTCCATTATCTATGTGTACAATTTGAACTTTATACTCATACTTGTTTCTGATGGTATTCAGATACGTTCTCAAACAAGTTAAGACGTCAGATTTATGTTTAATAAACGATACAACTCGATAACCAGAAAAATCATCTTTAAAAGATACAAAATAATTTGCTCCTCCAACCGAAGATACTGACATTGGACCACATACGTCAGTGAAAATTCTTTCGCCAACATTTCTTTTCTTCTGCCCTGTATGAGAGAATGGTAACCTATGTTGTTTTCCATATGTGCAAGATTCACATAAAAATTGTCCAGTGCCTTTAATGTTTAGTCCATCCACTAAACATTTAGTTGCGATTTCGCATAATTTTTGCTGATTTATGTGTCCAAGTCTCTCATGCCACAATTTAAAATTGTCATCAGTAGTGATGTTCACTTCCTCTGAAACAATAGTTTGGAACTACATTCTGTAAAGTTTATTTTCATCACGTACTGCATTTGCAACTAATTTTCCATTATCATATATTCTAGCATACTTTCACAATTTTCATTCTTTTTTCTGTAAGCACGCCTTCAGAGAAAAGGTTCTTTTTTAATTGAGGAATATACAGGACATTCGTTATAATAGAATCGTACCAACTTCCTTCGATGATTTTTTTAAATTTTTATAGTCCCAATTCCTTTAGCTGCAAGAGTTTGATTGTTTCCCAAACTAACAGTAGTCTTATTATTAATATTGGCGAATTCAGCAAAGAAACGTCGACAGTAAGTCATGTGAGATGTTGCGCCACTGTCCATTATCCACATGTTTTCTTCAAATGTTGAAGTGGGAAAATAATCAAGTTTTTCTAAAACAAAGGCAGAAAAATTATCCTGTTCATTTTTATACTGCCTCTTTTTTGTTGCGTCCTCCATCTTTTTCCGATTGCGGCACTCTTTTGCATAATGCCCTTTCTTTTGACAATTATAGCAAGTTATCTTGGATTTATTTAACTTCACCTTGTCTTTTTCAATGAGATACTTTGCCTTTTCCTTTCTTAAATTACTGGATGAAATAGACGTTGCAGCAAGAGCCTTTTCTGCCTCTTCCACCGAAAATTTTTTCTTGCTTCTTCGTCCAGTAAGCGTGCGGTTAAATTAGCAATATTTTGACGATCTTCTGCCATAGAAAGCCAAGCTTGTCTCACGTTGCGATATTTGTTCGGTAAACTGCCTAAAATTTTTGTCATTATTGCAATGTCACTAATTGTCTCACCTGCATCTCGAATTTGACGTGCAAGATTTTCTACTTTTGAAACATGTTGTGCAATTGAATCATTTGCATCCATTTTATAAATGTGAAACTTTTCGTGAACTAGCATTTTATTTACTTCAGATTTCTGTTCATAAATACTGTCTAATTTGTCAAAAACTTCTTTGGCAGATTCATAATTTTCAATCAAAGTAATCTGTGTGAATTCTATTGCTGATGTCAATGCACACATTGCAATCGCATCGCATTTATTCCAATCATTCAAATTTGTTCGTTCTTCATTGGATTTTAGTCGAATACCGTTCGCCACATCATAGACTCCTTTTGCACGAAGGATACATTTCATTTGAAACTTCCACTGTCGATAGTTGTTGCCATCAAATTTTGATACGTTCATGAGCTCGCGTTCTGACATTTTTTACAATTGAATTCAAAATACCAATTTGACTCTTTTCAAAACACGATGCTTCCGTAATGCATTTGTTTTAAGCAAATAATGTCACTAATGTCAAATAATGTCAATACACGATACGAAACCTTGATGTATTCATGTAAAATCACGACACTCGCTTCTTTCTCTTCTTAAGTCTTCTCAATTTATCCCAGCTTCAATTTAAATAATTCCGCAATAAACTGGGCCCATAACCTGATGTGAATTTATTAAGAAAACTTATTAGATTACAACAACTATTACTTCAGGACGAAAAACATAGGTCTATTATTTATTATTTTTTAGGTAACTAGATTATTGTTATTCTAACAAGCGCACATTTCTGGTAAATATTTCAATAATGCTCAACCAACAACTATAATTCATCAACACCGCATTGTCTGTCTTGAACGTATTCGAAAAAATGTCCAATAGATGGCGCTCTGATCAAAGGTTTTTGTGAGTCGGCTTCTGCGTTTAGTGACCTATTTTCTTTAATAAAAAAATAACAGTAAATATAGTATGCTGTTTCATTTTTCATGAAGAAAAAAGAAACTGCCCGTGTTGCTTGACGCCACAAATAGTCTTTTATCTCTTTTCTTGACAACTATTTTGATGTAATTCCTGAAAAATTAAAGCCTACTGAAGTGTTGTTTGGTTGTTAAAAAATCACTTCTAGTGAAACTTATTCAATCTTATTTTGAATTAAGCTCAATTTCCATTTTAAGCGAATGGAGATGAGCATCCTTAGAAAGAGAAACCTCAGGACGAGACAATAATCACAGAAAAAAGTTATACGTACGGGTTGATGTCATGAACGAACTATACACAACGCCATCTATTGAGTATTATCGTTTTTGATCGTCCTAATGCTTCAGAGGTTTTCCACTTTTATTGTCTTTGAAATTGATCTCTTCTCTCAACGTATACCTGCTCTTTCAAAGTATAAGTGTACGTTTCAAAATCATCATCTGGTTGCACCATCTAGTGAATCTTATTCAAACTAATTTTGAGCGATAAATATTTGACGACAATAGAGATGGTAACAGAAATCGCAGAACGAGATGAAACTCATACGAGAAAGTTACACGCGTCGCCGTCGGTTGATATTAAAAACGAAGTTCAAACAGCGCCATCTATTGAGTATTAGAAAACAATTATATAATTTTTGACTGTTTTAATGCTTCAGAGGCTTCGATTCTTTATAGCCTTTGGTATGGTCCAGTTCTTTCAAAGAATAAAAAGAATAAAATTACTGTTCATTGATTTACGTTCCAAACTCATCATTTGGTTGCGCCACCTAGCGAAACTTATCGAAACTGATTTTGAATTAAGCTCAATTTCAGTATTAAGCCATTCATATTTGATTGTAACAGAGATGGGAAGAGATATCGAAGGACGTGATGAAACTTATAAGAGAATGTTATAAGTTCAGGTCGATGTTAAAAACGAAGCGCCATCTATTGTGTTTAGAAAACGGTGTAATCGTTTTTGACCGTTTTAATGCTTCAGGGGCTTCCGTTCTTTATTGTCTTTGAAATCGCACTGTTCTTTCAAAATATGCTGAAAAAAATTTATTGTTTGGTTTACGTTCCAGAATCACCATCTGGTTGCGCCATCTAGCGAATTTTACAAAACTGATTTTGAACTACTTAGCTCAATTTCAGTTTTAAGCGATGAATATTTGACTACAACAGAGATGGGGAGAGGAAACGCAAGACGAGACGCAAATCTTAAGAGGAAAGTTATACGTTCAGGTTGATGTTAAGGAAGTTCACGCAGCGCCATCTACTAAGTATTAGAAAACTGTTAAATCGCTTTAGAGGTTTTCGTTCTTTATTGTCTTTGAAATCACCCTGTTTTTCAAAGTACAGGGAAAGAAAGTTTACTATTTGGTTTACGTTCTAAATGTCATCACCTGGTTGCGCCACCTAGCGAATTTTATCAAAAATGATTGTGAATTAAGCTTAATTTCAGTTTTAAATGATATTTGATTGCTACAGAGATAGGAGGAGAAAACACAGGACGAGACGAAATGGTAAGAGAAAGTTATGCGTTTAGATTAATTTTAAAAACGAAGTTCACACAGCGCCATCTACTGAGTATTAGAAAACATCGTTTTTGACTATTTTATGCTTCAGGATCTTTTGTTTCCTTTTGTTGTCTCTGAAATTTTCCTCTTGTTTCAATAAGTTTTCTGACTCCAATATTTTATCTTTCCCTTCGCATGTTCAAGTAATTTCCAGTAGATGGCGCTTTCAACAAAACGTTTGCAAATATTTAAGTGAATTTTTTTCTATTCTTTGACAGAGAAGTCTAGTGGTACAAAAAGCACCGTTTCAAGTTTTATGCAACGCGAAGTGAAATTTAGATTGATTGAAGGGAACTTACGCAAGATGGCGCCGCTGGTAGAGTGCAAGAAAAAAGTATATTATATACGATAATCTTTCATGCCATCTCTGATGATGAACCTAGAACTTAAACTACAGAGAAGAGCAATTGGTTTGTGGGCGTTTTGAAGTTATTAGCTGCGCCCTCTAGCGAAATTTGCACAAATTAAAGTTCAGTTCTAATTCAATTTCAAATGATCCATACTTTGCCGATCCACTAACAAAGTTGCGGATTGGGAAATATAAGCGTTTGCTTTGCTAACACTAATGACTTTCATACAGCGCTATCTACTGAGCATAACTTATTACTACGACTTGTAATATCTTTTCTTGATGATGATACGTCTATTTTGCGCAAGATTTTTGATGTTTTATGAACTGAGGACGTAAATGTTTCCATTTCCATTTTCCATCATCGACTTTGCTGACCAAAACCTTAATCCGGTTCTGAACTAGTCCATCAAAAGTTCCGAACATTGCAACAGCGCCCAACTTCACGCTCCTCGCGCAGATCAAAGGCGGTCGAAATGAAATTTTCGTCCGTGCAAATTGCCCGTTTAATTGCAGACGGTGTCCGAATAACATCGGCGGAGTTTTTGCGCGCATAACCGAATTACGTCGTCGCAGGAGTTAGTTTCAGGGGGGGCCCCTTTCATTAACGTGCAGGCTCTAACGCATTAAGCGGCGAACCGCCACAACAATTTCCTTACATTAATTTTAGGCCGAAACCTGCCAAATTCACTCGAATTGACTGCATGTACGGACTGTAGATGAGACAAGGAGTATTACAAACCTGAAAACAGATGGCGACATACTTTAAGCGACCACAAATATGCTGAGATGCTTATCGACCTGTTTCATGAGATTCATAACAATTTCTCCTACACGAATTTGATTTATTTCTTTAAAAATTAATTTAAATAAATAAATAAGAATTATTTTTTAAATACATTTACAAAAGAATTCAAAAATAAATCCTGAGTAATCGATGATAATATCTTTAAACGTATCGCAGGTGTTCTTGCACTTGTTTGATGAGATGTATGATAATAAAAATATTCTTTATATCAAAATATCTTTGATATAGAAGTTTATTTGAGTATTCGTCAAGACTTTGCGTGTGCCTTTTGGTTATAAAGATATTTGATATCATATTTGATGAAATGTTTGTCAAGATGTTCGCAGACTTGTTCGATAACTTAATAAATATCCTTGCATTGATGATTATTTGCTGTTTCATCAAATTGACCTCAATTGTACCACATGTATACATAAGTAGATATTTTTAGATGACTAATTACATTGGATGTACGGTTTTTTGTTTATTTTTAATGCGTTGTCTATTAGCGGCAATTAAGAAGGTCGATAAAAAACTCATTAATTCCGCGTCGTGACCGCTGATTTACGTCGAAAGCTAACTTATAATTTAGCTTTCGTAATGACATGACGTCGCGTTAGACAACCGATAGCATAACGTCCATTAAGCCCACAAAAAAACGAGGGAAAAAATTGGCTGTAATTAACCACGGCGATGATCGGCGTTGCTTTAACGTTTTCAAGGTTTCGGAAAATTTAGATCTTATCGTACGCACATTTTTTAAATCGAAACATTTGCTTCGTATGCCGTAATTTGGGCCATTAAAAATTCGGAGACGGTCCTTAACTTAATCGCCTCGTAAAGCTACTTTATTAACCGTTGACAAGGATGAAAACACGTCAATTACGAGGCCGTTAACGAGATGCTAAACGCAATCGTAAATAAACGACGAAGTATTTGGAAAGCAATTTCATCAAGGAAAATTTACCTACATATATTAAATATAGACCCTTCTCTTTTAAAAAAAATATGTACTTATGTATAAACAAATTTGGAATAGCTTAAAAAAATTACGTTCGTGTTGATATTTACTTAATTTTAGAAAAGATTTGTTTACATGAAGTGATTTTGGGTTCTTGATATTAGGTGTTTGAGTTGTTCACAATTATAGCTTCTATTATATACAGGAAGGTTTGGTACAATTCAGCTGCTCATTCTTCCGGTGTTAATAAAATGAATACTAAGCTTATTTGGTAATCAAATTGAGGGGTCTAGTGTCAGACTAGCCAATTAACCTAAAGAGTTACTAGATACCATAAGGAACAAAGGCTAAGGGAATAATAACTAGCGATCAATATAAAAATGAATTAGGGTAAGCATTGGATAACTCATATTAATATTAATTGTCAATCAATTGTGACATGAACAAACACCGAGAATGTCTAATGTTACTCAGGCAGTTATTCATAAGGTTCAAAAGTATGAAACGATCGCGAATTTGATTTTGAAAACAAATCGCGTGTTTGTTTGATTGCTCAATAACAAAGAGAAATTTTGTTTTGAAACTCTTCAACGAGCTCGGGAAGCAATAAATATGTCAATCGACACTTGTATAGCGTCTAGTTATAGTCAAGAATTTTGGAAAGTCGCAACATGTGCAAGACCACCGGGTCTTGTCGCGTAAATTAGGGGTCGAAATTTATTGTAAGTACCGGGAACGAGAGAGAAGCGTGAGCTTCTTTTTGAACTAAAAGCGTTTATTGGCCAACGGGATTTTCTTTAAAGTTGTTTCGGGAGGAGTCTAATTGTCACTCGCGAAGAAAAAATCAAAAACTGAGGCAGAATTATTCTGATCGTTCGAACGGAAAGTTGCATTTTAATTTAACTTGAGGAGTTTTTTTTTGAGTGCTTTGCAATTGGTTTCATCTATCTTTCATAATTAGAATTAAATCATATTATTTCGGGGCGGTCAATTATAGTGTTAAGAGAAGGGCAACAAATAAATAAACGCGAATCACCCCGCGACCTAAGACGCGAATGGATTATATATAAAAATAAGTGCGCGAGTGAATCAGTGCGCATCGCGGAACGGGAATAGGTATAATTGCATGAATTTTTATATTTCTTTTCACATACTTGGTGGTATAAATTTGTTTAGTCAATTAATTTAATTGATTTATCAATCTGTGACTCGGAAAATCTGTTCAATCTTTGCATTGCTAAGGCAAGTTTTTGGTTTATTTTTCGTACTTGCGTTTGCTTTTGAATCAACTTAAAACTGAATAAATTTAATAGTTTGTGCGATCTATGAGTTAATCAACCAGAGTAAATTAACTACACCTAAAATCTTTTGTTCGATTTCAAATTCAGTGTATTTTTTGTTGTAATTTAGTTCTACCTTTTTTGTGATATCCTCGGGCAATTCAGAGACACGCTATCAGTGTTATTTCGATTTGTTCAGGGGCATCTGCAGTTCAACCCACTGGCCAGGCAAAGAAATATCTGCTATTTTGAATAAAAAATTAAACTGTTGATCTAATTTAAGTCACAAAGTTGACACAGGCCATTAATTGCGTGTGCAACAAGCCACCAACTGCGTAAATTGAGATAGATTAGATCGCGTCGATATTCGACATTAAATACGTTAAGCGAATTTTACTGTACCTCTTTGTAAGGAGTATATTTATTGTGAAATATATATTGTTTCAACCGAGGTTTTTACCCTCATGTTACCAGATCCCTTAGTGGCTGTTAGCAGGAGTTTTTACCTTTTTTTTTACAATAAATAATTAAATTTCAAGTCTCGCATTTTTATTGAGACGTATTTAGTTTCTTTAATCTCTCAAACTTATTCACCGTCTCACCAAAATTAGAATTCAGTTACGACAACGCAGGGTCCAGTTTAATTAGACGATCATGAACAATCGGTATTAAAGGTTTTTTAACTGTGGGAATTCCAAAAAAGAGTCGAACGGTAGTATTTGGCGCCAGTTGTAACGTAATTGTAACAGATAGCTCGCTAGGGTCATAGACGTTTAGGAAGTGCATGTTGTTAACAATAGCAATGTCGACTTTTCTGTTGGAATCTTAGCCAGTGAACCCTCGGTAAAGAGGCGTTTATTTTCCATTGAGTTCAGTCAATAAACTTCTCGGTCCAGATAAATAATTTGTCAATAAGTTTAGTTTGTTTTTGTTTGGACCGTGTTTATTACTTATTTAGTTGTCCGTAAAGTCAACAAACAAGGTGGCATGTTCGGGCGCGTCACAAGTATCTTAATGGCATCTGCTTTAATTTTTTTTAAAATAAAACGCTTTTCTTGCTTTTTAGAAACGTCAAAGTGACTGAAGGAACATTCGATGAACTAAATGCTCATATGCGTGTCTAGTTGCATCGCTAACTTTAATTCATTTTTCATTTGATCACTTCTTATGAGCGTGGAAGCTTTTAGTTTTGTTTTGTTTTTAATTTGCATTGAAACTTGAAAACTGAAACTAAAAACTTAAGTCAGTTTTTTGTAAACTTCAAAAATCTTGAAAAAACAGTTTTTTTTAAATTTATTGTTTGTTACATAGTCAAGGAAATCTCATGCCAATCTTTTTTTGTTTTTCAAATCTTGTTAAAAACTAAAAATTTGATTGCACCATAGGTTAAGGGCGTTCGTCAATTGTTTTATTTAGTTATTAGTAACAAAACAAAAACGAGGTAATGTTTGTGCACTTGATAGTGACAGATATGTAATGTCAGTAAATAATCTCTAATCTCTAGCATGAAATGTTTGCAGCACCATCCATTAGGAAACGAAGAAAGCTCGTTGTGTGTTAATTGGTTTAACTGGATTTGTAATACATATATCACCTGAGACGCGACATTTTATGGAGCAATAAAGCAATAAACCGATTCTTTGAACGACGGTTAAGGCAGGTTAAGAATTCTGCTCGTCATCATCTATTGTACGTTTTAAAAAAAATTATAGAAAACTTTTACTTCTTTTCACGATATCAAATGTCATACCGAGTTTGGTGCATCTTCATTGAAACAGGCTGTATATTAATGTTGCACTTTTTCGATCGTCATTTGATTATACAACAATTTTGTAGTAACTTTTATTTAATAGAAAATTCAAAGAAAGAAAGAAACAATTAATGTTGATTTGCGTTGCATATTTTCGGCCACTTTTGTCTAACAGAAAATTCGAAGAAAGAAAGAAACAAGTTTTTTTGCTTATATAACAATTTAATATTCACTTGCGTTGCATTTTTTCAATCGTCTTCTGTTTATACAACAATTTTGTAATAACTTTTTTGTTTACTAGAAAATTCGAAGAAAGAAATAAACAATAATGTTGACCTGCGTTGCATTTTTTGATTGTCTTTTGTTTATACAACAAATTTGTAAAGTAAACAACGTTCTTGTTTTTGTTTTTTGTTTTTGTAAGAACAAAGGTTAATCGCGCGAAGTTTGAAGCACAATCTTTGAAAAAATAAAATCAGATTAGATTTTGGTTTTCAACTGCAATTCACGTTCTCACAGTTGTCGTGATTGAATAATGTTGTTTATTTACGCCTCTAAATTGACGTAATTATTATTTCTTCTTCATCATCTTGGCGTACATAAACGTTATTAAGCGATGCGTGTAATAACTGTGTGTATGTAAAGGATATGAGAACGTGTAGCACAGCTTCTGACTACAATAACGTTTTTGTATGCAAATGTACTCCCGGCGGCTAAATATCTCTGGCGGCGGTGTTTTATCGCAGAAAGTCCGTTCAGATGTATTTCCGATCCAGGAAAGAGCCCGGCCAACAAAGAAATTTATCACCGCGAATCTAATTTATTGTCCGCAATAAAACCGATGCTGTCGCTTCACGCTCGAATTAAACAATTGGGATTCGAAGCCGAACGCGAGATAACATCGAATAAACAATCGAGAAAGTTCGCTTATGAAGTAAAGCAACAGAAACTGAGGCGCTTTATTATTATCATCGTTTCGGTGAGGGAGGGATGTGCTTTGATCGCAACGAATGCGTATATTACAATAAACGTCTCTCGCTTCTCGGATATTGAAACGAGAGAGGAAGTTTAGGATTAGCACAGGACCTCAAAAGGACTATTTGCACAGCTAAATGTGTTTTGGTACGGAAGGTTTACATTAAATTAAAAGTCTATTCAAACTCTAATAATTTTATCAAACATGCTTTCAAACAACTTCTCAAGTATCCAACCACTTTTGGAAGTCCTTCGAATTCCCAATTCACTATGTCACTTTTTTTTTGGAAATCATTTATTAATAAATAATGTTTTATACGCGCATGATAAATTTTTAGAACAATATTGACACGTGTTAAATGGTGATGTATACGTTACAATGATTTTAATAACGCGGCGCCATTCAGCAATGAGAGTACAATTGAATCAATTGAGTTGGGTCGAGTCATGCGTGAAAAATAATTTTAATGAACAAAATGCTTAATTAATGCGCGTACGGTTCGTCGGTTTGTCGCACTTTACAATAGTATTTTTTGTTGTTACCGCTGTATTTTGTAACTCCGCTAATTTATGCCAATGGAATTTGGAAACTGTCTCAGTTGATTCAAATTTCCTGATGTGATGGAGAAGTTTTAGAACAAGTTGATATGAATTATAAAAGTTTTGACTGTCGTAGAAGATCCTTCTGAAAGTTTGGATCAGTGCAGAATAGCGTCGCAGTAAGTTCAAATACGATCTAGTTTTTCTAAAACTCAAATATATCTAGGATGCTTCTTTCAATTTTTTAAATTGCCTCAGAAAGCGTCATCCAGATTCTCAAGTCTGAGGCTATCATGAAAAACAACCCTCAGCTGATAGTTTGGATTGTCTCATAATAACTCAACTCATTACGCTTCTAGAGAGGACATGGAAACCAATGAAAAGTCTAAGATATTTTCCAGGCGTCAGAAAGAATTCTTAAAACAATTCTGAGGCTATTGTGAGAAACCTTAGCATTGAAAGTATGGAATTTCTCAGAGCAACTCACCTCAATTACTTCTCAGAAATTTCAGACTTTCAGAGAGTCATGAAAAGTGATCAAAAGTCTCAGATGTTTTGTAGACAACGTGCAGAATTCTCTCATCTCTGAGGCTATTATGAAAAACCTTAGCGCTAAAAGTGTGAATTGTCTCAGAACAACTCAAGACTTTTAAAAAAGAACGTCGAAGATGAAGAAAAAAACTCGGATAGTCTCAGGCATTGTAAAAATTCTCAGAACACTTTTGAGGCTATTCTGAAAATCTTTAACGCCGATAGTAGATAGCCCCAAAGCAACTCCACTGATTACGTTTTTAGGAGTTTGAAACTTTTAGAGTGATTGAGGAAACCTGAGCTGAATTGCCTCAGAATAACTCGGCTTATTATTATTAACGCCGATAGTAGATTGTCTGAAAGCAATTCAACTGATTACGTTTTTCAGAAGTTTGAGGCTTTTAGAAAATACGTGGAATTCAACGAAAAGTCTCCAATATTCTGAGTTGTTACAAAAAACCTTAGAGCAACTCAGCTCAATACTTTTTAAGAATTTCAGACTTCGAAAGATCATGGAAAGTTACCAAAAGTCTCAGATATTTAGTTAATCTCATTTCTGAGGCTGTTATGAAAAACTTTAGCGTCGAAAGGATTGCCTCAGAAGAACTCCGGAACTTCAGACTTTTAGAGAGATCGTGCAGAGTGAAGAAAAATCTCAGCTAGTCTCAGATGTCGTGAGAAATTTCCAAAATAGTTCTGAGATAATTATGAAAAACCTTAACGCCGAAAGTCTGGTTTGCCTCAGCAAGTCAACTCATTATATTGATAGGAGTTTGAGACTTTAGAGAGAACCAGAAAGTAATAAAAGGCTCAGGCATTTTTCAAATATCATGAACAATTCCCAAAACAATTCTGAGGGGCAATTATGAAAAACCTCAGCGCTGAAAGTGTGAATTGTCTCCGAACAATTAAAAGAGAACGTCAAAAATGAGGAAAAACCTCAGATGGTCTCAGGCATTGTAGAAATTCTCAGAACAGTTTTTTAGTTAAAAACTTTAGCGCCGAAAGTCAGAATTGTCTTAGAACAACTCAGGAGTTCCAGACTTTTAGAGAGACCGTATTAAGTGAAGAAAAATCTCAGCTAGTCTCCGGCGTCGTGAGAAATTTTGAAAATAGTTCTGAGACAAACCTTAACACTGAAAGTCTGGATTGCCTCAGAGCGATTCAACTCATAATATTGATAGGAGTTTGAGACTTTAGTCTTAGAACATCTCAGCTCATTACTTTTTAGGAATTTCAGACTTGCAGAGAGATCGGTCAGATATTCTACAGACGTAATGAGAAATCTTAACGCCGAAAGTCTGAATTGTCTCAGAACAATTCCGGAGTTTCAGATTTTTAGAGAGAGCATGCAAAGTGAACAAAAATCTCAGTCTCAGACGTGGTGAAGAATTCCCAAAATAGTTCTGAGACAATTATGAAAATCCTTAACGTCGAAAGTCTGAATTTCCTCAGAGCAATTCAACTCATTATGTTGATCAAAATTTGAGACTTTTAGAGAGATCGCAGAGAGTGACCAAAGCATCAGATATTTTTCAAATATCATGTTGAATTTTCAAGAGACCAATTCCTGGATTGCCTCAGACCATTTCAACTCTTTGTGTTAATTGGAGTTTGAGACTTTTAGAGAGATCGTGGAAAGTGACGAAAAGCCTCAAATATCTTTCGGGCGTTGTGAAGTTTTCTCAAAACTATTCTGAGACAATTATGAGAAAACTTTGATGCCGAAAGCCTGGATTGCCTCAGAGCAATTCAACTCATTATATTGATAGAAATTTGAGACTTTTAGAGAGATCGCAGAGAATGATAAGAGTATTTCAAGTATTATGAAGAATTTTCAAAACAATAATTCTGAGGCAATTGAAACCTTAATGCCAAAAGTTTGGATTGCTTCAGACCATTTCAACTCATTGTGTTAATAGGAGTTTGAGACTTTCAGAGAGATCGTCGCAACTGTTAAATAGCCTCAGATATTTTTTAAGTGTTATGAGGAATTCTCAAAAAACAATTCTCAGACAATAATGAAAAACTTTAAAGCCTTAGATTGAAATGAGTTTGAGACTTTTGGAGAGATCGTGGAAAGTGACGAAAAACCTCAAATATCTTTCAGACGTCGTGAAGTTTTCTCAAAACTATTCTGAGACAACTATGAAAAAACTTTATTGCCGAAATCCTGGATTGCCTCAGAGCAATTTAACTCATAATATTGATTGGAGTTTGAGACTTATAGAGAAATCGCGAAAAGTGACAAAGAGCCTCAGATATTTTTCATGCGCAGAAGAATTCTGAAAAGAATTCTGAGGCTAATAGAAAAAAATCGGCGGTGAAAGTTTAGTTACCTCAGAGCAATTCAACTCATTGTATTGATAGGGATTTGACACTTTCAAAGAGATCGTGAAAAGTGCCAAAACGCCTCCGATATTTTTCAGGCGTCGTTGATACGACAAACGCGAAGCAGCAGCATCACCACCAACAGCAGCCCTGAAGAAGTTCTTCTGCAACGGAGAACGAAACGTCGGCAGTGAAGAAATCCGAGACACGCGGTTCCAACCGGAAGCCAAGAATTCAACAATGGACGACGGCCGCGGAAGCCTTCAAGTTAAATTAGGAGTTTGAGACTTGAAGAGATTGAGGAAAGTGAAAAAGAGCTTCAGATATTTTTCATGCGTTTGAAGATGTCTCAAAACAATTCCGAGGCTATTATGAACAAATTTGTTGGTGAAAGTTTGGTTGCCTCAGAGCAATTCAACTCATTATAGGAGTCTTGTTCGTAGTGCAGTTTGTAATTAGTTTGGTATCGCCAGAATCACTCACCCATCAAGTAATTATCAACTTCGACGTTGCGTTTGAGACTTTTAAAGATTTCTTGAAAAGTGTCAAAGTGCCTCAGATATTGTTTAGCCGTCGTCATGAAGAATTCTGAGGCTATTATGAAGTCTTGTGCTTTTACCTATAACCAAGGCAGTCTCTCACATTTCGAAGAATAAGTTAAGATTGAAGAGGACGACATTTTGACTAAATTCAAAAGATGCTCTCATAAGAGTTACCGTCTCTTTGCACAAGTAAATTCGGAAAGAAAAGATGGAAAGAAGTTAAACTAAATTTGTTATTTTCCAGCATTATGTTCTTGTGTGTTCGCGTATCTCTTTATGATAAACTAAACTTTGCTTCGCGTTTCGCTTGAAAAAATAGTTATTATATATATTATAGAAAAAAAACAAAATAAACACGACTGGACCTTCCTCAACGTTCGCGAGCGTAAACAAGCGCCCACCGGCCGGAAAACGGGCCGGTGCAAAACACGGAAAGTAAACAGCACCGTGGAGAGAGTGGCGCGTGAATGAAGATTTTTTCGTAATTCGTAATGGCGAGCTAAATTTAGCCGACGAGTGGCTTAAAATATAAAGGCGGCGTGGGCGGGTGTCGTAACGGGCTTATTATTAGCAAAATCGAGATAAAAATGACTCGCCGAACTGTTTACTTTCTCCGGACGAGGGTTTATGAATGAAAATGACGGGGAGTTTTTTTTTTGCTTCCTTGCGAACACCGATTAATTGATTGAAACACGAATTGGGTCAATTAATTCCAACCTTCAGTTTAATGCAATTTGCGTGTAATTACAACCCCCTGAGTGTAAGACTAAATTAGATAATCCGGAAGATTCGATTTTACGCTTTTGTAAAAATTTGGCAGTGACTGACAAAATTATTCTTGGATGGACTGACGATTTTTTTTGAGAAACTCTTAGAAAATGTGGATAATTTGATAAATTTTGATTAAATATACTCAGATGTGTTTTTAACATCTTTATTTTCTCGCAATACCTGCGCCTGTCTAGATCAGTGTCCTGAGGCGACTTTGACAAAACATTAGAGATTTTAATACATCTTGAGAAGTTTGAATCGCCTCAGAGTGTATTGAGACTTCGCTCTGAGATTCTAAACTCTCAAAACGATCGCAGGAATTTGTAAAATACATTTCTTTGATTACGTTAGCAATCTCTAGAGAAATCTGGATTAACTCTAGTGCAATTTTGAAGAAAACTACTTCAGTTCAGTCTAATACCTCTGCAAATCCGTCGCAATTATGTTGAGAGAGTATTTTTGAGATGCTTCGAACTCTTAGAGAAACCGTAGGATATCTCAGAAAAGTTTCACAACTTTCGGAGGATTTGAATCGACTTCTAGAATAGGTGAGGCTATTTCTAGGAGGCATTACCATCTTCAATGAGTATTGGAACCTCTCATAACAACAGAGTGTAGTTTTGAGAGACTCCACATGTTTACAGGAATACATCTCGGATATTTTCTGAGATATTTCAAACTTCCAGGACATTGTGAGAAAGATAATACTTTGCTTTATCGCCTCAGGAGCGTTCTGAGAAAACTTGAATTCATCAAAATATATCTGAGGCTGTTTCGAGGAGGTGTATTGGAATCTCTCGGAACAACAAAGTATGGTTTTGGCATCACAGAAGGCGATGGAGACGTCTCAGATATTTTCTGAGATATTTCTCAGAAAATATCTAGAGCATCTTTATATTTTGCTCGAACGCCTCAAGAGCGCTCTAAACTTCAATTCCTCAAGAAATATCTGAGTGATCTTAAGTGACTCAAAAATATCTGAGGCTTTTCGAGGAGATGAGACGTTTCCGGTATCATCTGAGCCATTTCAAGAGCATCACGGGAAAGGTGATAATTTGCTTCAACATCTCAGAAGCGCCCTAGGGTCTCTTCATTAAATCTTGAATCTTTTAAAATATTTGAATTGATCCAGAAATATCTGAGAGATTTGAAATCGACTCAATATCTGAGGGTGTTTTGAGCCTCTTTTGTTCGTCAGAAAGTCTTAATCTTAACGAAATGGAATGTTTTCTGAAGCGATGAAATTTTCAAAATTATCGCAGGGCTTAAAGTAAAACGTACCACTTTGCCTCAGTTGTCTTAGTTATGCTCTGAGACCTCTTGACTCCATCTTGTCATTTTAAAAGATTTATATCGGCTCAGAAAATATCTGAGAGTATTCTGAGCATCTTCTGTGCATTTTAAGATCTGTCGGTAAGTCTTAATCGGAACAGAAACTAATTTTGAGGGTGGTGATGACTGAATCATGAAATTTTCAAAATGAGGGCAGAACATAACGTAAAAGGAAATATTTTGTCTCAGGCTCTAAGACCTCTTGACTCCGTCTTGTAATCAGATGTGAGTCGGCTCAGAAAATATCCGAGAGTATTTTGAGTCTCTTCTGTGCGTCATAAGATCTATCAGAAAGTCTTAATCGTATAGTAATAACGTAATGTAATTATCTGCAACGCTCAGTGAGATGTTTTAGATGTTTTCTGAGTCGTTGAAAGTTTCATAATGAATTGATTCTACTCGGAAGATATCTGAGAGCATTTTGAGCGATATTTTGCTTCAATCACCTTAGAAATTCTCTGAGGCTTTTTGACTTCGTCTTGTAATATTTTAAAAGACTTGAACCGACTCAGAATATACTATTTTAAGCCTTAATATATCTCAGAAACTCGAGTCTTCTATAAATATTGTTTTGAAATGATCCCAAAAACCGACTCAGATTCTTTTTTGACATGATCCAAATATTCAAAAGCATTGCAAGGCATGATTAAAAAGGTAATATTTTACGTGATAGCCTCTGAGCCTTCTTCGCTACATCACTGAGAAAATCTTAAACATTTTTCTGAGAATGACTAGGTAATTCCACTGAACTGTCAAAGACATTATTTCGAAGGGGGTGGAAGTAAATTAAATTGCATTAGAACTCTTTGTGTGCCTCCAGGTTGAATGTTTTCCTTGAATTCATTCCTCTTTGTGGAATATACTGTATGAGTGTCGTTTGATCACGCACCCCTACAACAAAGCCCATTATGCAAGTACAGATAATCTTATCGCGGTCCTTCACTGTCTGTCAACCGAGGACGGCTAGTTCCGTTTAATCGATCAACGTCGACTCGCTAATGAGGGCATCTGTAAGCACAGTGTGAAGTGATAAAAACGAATGTGGAAGCTAAATTTCGAATTTTTTTACACTTAATTAAAGTACGTTGCGTGATCGCATAAATAAATAATTCAAGGCCGTCCGCGAGCATTAAATTAAATTAGAAAAAAGCGCAATCACATCACCTGATAAACTTACATCGTTTTACTCAACTTCGATGTCGTAATCGCCCATCTCTAAACACGTAATTGCTATGTTTGCTCAAGGATGGCCGCCGATATAGTCCGGAGAACCGGGCGAAGGTGAAATTCGTTTTCTTTTGCTGGATGTTATCGAAACGCCTTTGCGCTTTTATAGGTCAGGTTTAATGAGCACGGATATGATTTCAGCTTGGTTTCAAACTGAAAGTATGTGCTGTAATTTAATTAAATTGCCTTAGGTATTCCTCAGGGTAATACATTGAGATCCTTTTGTTTGGCATGCAACAAACAATAGTTTGCCCTTTTCTATGCTATTGAAAAGAGTTTCTATGAGAAGCAGGTTCCAATCAAATAAAGGTTTCGTTTGTTATTTCTTATTATCGAAGAACGCAGAGACGAACGAAAGAAAGCAAAAAAAGCTTAATAACGTTGCTGGAGTTTGTCCTTCTTGCAAAGACAAAATAAAATCTGAATCGAATCGGTAGATTGCGGTTTTATATTACGACTCTCCGAAGAAAAAGAGACCTAACCCCCCAAGTAGCCATAATTTAATTATAACTGCGGTGGCCGAGGACGTTCACGAATCACAACAATAAACATAAGATGTGCAGATAAGAACGCATTAAAGCCGCGTCGCGTCTGAATAAATAATTTTATGCGGCGGGCCACATGCGACTTTATCGCCCGAACGAGCCAAGGTCGGAGTTTTCCTTCGGTTTTCGTTTTAGACGTGATAATTAATCTGCGATGTCGGGCGTGATATGCAATTACTTCTAATTAGGCTTGACTTCGCGAAGGCCCCTGGAAAATTATCCAAGCGGAATGAGAATCGGCGGCAAGGTTTTCCCGAGAAGACGACTTGGTCGGAATTGCAAATAAAGCGTCGACGAACAAAATATGTATATTGTATTCATATATGTATGGTATGTCGTTCCACATCCAGTATCTCAAATATATGCGATATTTTTGCGGTTAGTTTCGATTGAAAAAAAAAATCTTGACGTTGTTCACTAATTAAAATGAGCAAGAGTAGAAAAGATTGGAATTTGAAATACGAGAGGACAGTGAAGACGATGTGTAAAGGTCAAAGGACTCCAGACCAACCAAGAAGGTCTAAGAAATGAAATAGAAGGTAAAAGAGGAATGGGACAACGAGTTAAAGAAGTTGCGTAACGCACCAAAGACTAGAAAGAACTTGGACTTAAGGATCGGGCTTACCGAAGTGAAGAACTTCAAGAGTCTGGAATGGTTTAGATAAGAAAGTTGTAGATAAAAAGTGGAAGAAAAAGTGCGAAAGGAGGATCAAACACTTTGAGAAACTTTACCTAAAAAAACTGGAAACAGCGACTTTGAAGCACGCAAAGAATCTTCCTGATTTAATTCATAAGATTGGGATGGTAGCCACCGTGCCCACAAGGAAGTTGTGAAAAATAGAAAGAAAACATCAACAGGAAGACAAAAGTAGAGATGGTTGGGCATTGTAGCCAAGTACCTTGGATGAACTTGGAATAAGTGACTGGAAATGGCAATGGAGCAAGAATGGTGAAATAAGCAGGTATGGATCTTTTGATCTACTCCCAGAGGATTGCGACTATTTTCGTACAGAGGTTGTGGAAAAACAAAAAGAAAAAAAGCAAACGATACATCAAGAAGATATGGGTGGTTCCATTTGTTGAAAAAAGACTTGATATTAAATAATTCCTTTTAAAAATCTATTGCCAATAAAATTTCAAGTATAAACTGTATAAATTAAAATGATTTAAAAAAAATCAAGGAAAGACAGCAAAAATAAAATGTAGAAGAAGATGGTCGAAGACACTTGGAAGAACTTGAAAAAAAGTTGCAAAGGAATGAAAGATCCACCCTCTTGATCTATTTGAGATCGCTTGCCCTGTTCTCGTAAGAAAATTTTAGAAAATAAATAGAAGGAAAAGCAGCAAAAACAAAGTGGAGGCACGGGTGGTTGGATAATGTAAGAATAATTTGCAAAGAATGCGGATGCGTCCTTTTCATCTACTTGGGGATGTGAGGAGGTTCAGCAGCAACAATTTCCGTAAGGAAATTCTGGAAAAAAAAGGAAAAAATGTAAATCCAAGAAAAAATTAATGGATAATATACCTTGATCTAAAAGATAATAAAAGTGGATTACATCCAACCACAAAAACTTGACTGTCTCTACGAGATGGCGTCACTATTAATGCCCAGAAGACGATGCGCTTTCAAGAGACTTTTATTTCAAACATTATCACTACGTAACACTTGATGTGGCTTTCAATTTGAGAGACCATCAGCAGAAATAATTTTTCAAGAACCATTTAGTAGTAGAAAAGTATCTTTTCCGCTTTTTTTGAGTAGTGGAAGATTCGTCATCTGAAAAGAATCTCTACTAGTGCTCAAATGACACGGTTTATACAATTTTACTTAAATCCTTAAAGTCCTTAAATCACAATTCGTTTCGCCCACATGGTACATTGAGAGGTAATGAACTCCTACGTTTGGAGTTTGCATCGGTTTTGTATACGTATGTCGGTGCTGTAGTCATAACCAACTGATCTTATTTACTTGTTCTATCTCAAATCATGTGATAATTTTGAGCGCAGATACTTCTAGATTACAACCTTTTAAATCAGGCGCTAATAAATTTAATTAAATGAATCCCAGTTTGAAGTTTAGAAATTTCGCTCATTGCAGGTGCGAACATTTCAAAAATAATCACCAGAAGACTTCAATTTTCAAAAGATGTTGCGTCGCACCACTCACTGCAGATACAAAGGTTTTGTAATTGTGTCGCTCTGTTTATCTTCATCTTCAGCATGGCTTTACAGTCTCTGCAGGGCTCTTAAGCTTTCTTCCAAACATCCTTACTTAACGCTTTTCAACTTTACCTTCTCACTTCAATGGCGTGTACGTAAGTTGTTTTCGATATTGCCTAAGAGTCATGTTTTTGGTCTTCCTTGCTTATGTTTGGCTCCAGTTTCTTACTCCAACGATTCGATTTCTATTTTTTAGAGATTCTAGAGGACTATGGCTTCTTGCCACTCATTTTAGGTGAATCATTTTCAAATGTTATCACCTCTTAACATCACGTCTCTCTAAGACATACTTATTTAATGCTTTCCGTCTCCAATTGTTTGTAAAGTTTCTCAAAAATCGCTCAAGAAACGCATGTCTGGTTTTTCTTGTTAGGATGTACCAGAATCCTTCATAGATTTTCTCCATTGTCCAGTGGATATCAAAGTGTAATTATTTTTTTAACTTATATTGCTTACCACAGTCTCCATCCTCTTACTCGAATGATTAGCAGCTCTTCCCCATCGTCTAGGGGATTTCAAAATATAAAAGCTGCCGTTTTTTGACACTATTGCACCATTCCGTTTCCGTTTTAAACAGGCTATGACTTGTTCCATGCACTCTTCCAGATATGGTTATTTAAGTCTTTCTATTTTCATTCTCTCACGTAAGTCGTTTGTATGTTTTTGAAAAATTGTCGAAAAATCCTCATTATCACCTTGGCATGAATCTACAGCTTTCTCTAAAGCATTTTTTCAGACGTTCTTATTCAATGCCTTCCATTTTGACGTCTCGCTACAATTGTTTGTAGGTGTGGTTTATCTAAGAGATGTATTTTTGGCTTTCCTGGTTTATGTTATCCAATTGGAACTTTCAATAACGTTCTTCTTGTCAACCCATTTCCTTGAATTCTCTTGCTCGAGTGGTTTGCAGGTCTTCTTCGATATTGTCTGAGATATATGTAGTTTTAGCCTTCCTTGTTTGTGCTGTCCAATTGGAAACTTCAGTCCTTCTTGTTAAGGCGTTTCCGCTCATTCACTCACTTCAATGGTTTCAAATATTGTCTGATCAATGTAACTTTGGCCTTCCTGCCTTTTGCTGTCAAGTTGGCAAATTAAGCAACGTTCTTTTTGTCAAGGCTTTTCAATCTCTTAAATAGTCTAAAGGTCTCCTTTAATATTGCCTAAGAAGTTTTGGCTTCCTGGCTGGTGTTGTCCAATTGACAACCTCAGTGACGTTTCTCTTGTCAAGACGTTTCCGCGCTCTCTCAAAACATGACCAGCACATCTAAGTCTACTAACTTTAACAGATTTCACAAATTTGTCCGCTGGAAGAGTGTAAAGTTTAAAATTGAACCTTAACCTTTACTTATAGTTTACCTAACTTCGATTAGTAAGTAACTCCATTTTAAAACCGCTTCTGGAATATGACGAAAGGGATTACACTTAAGGCTAGAGGTAATTATCGCCGGATAAAGGAGATTTCGGTAACTACCATGAGATGGCACTCTTCCTATCATTGCTCAAAACATGGCGCGCTTTGTTACAGCTACAAGTTCTTCAGAAGTTACTATTCCAGACTTAATGTTTCGTTTGTTTGATTCTATGTAAAAGCGATTTTGTAATTTCATTTTCTTGGACTTATAAGTACAGCAAAGTTAGTTATGATCTTTGCTGAGAGATGGTGCACTACTACTATGAAACAAAATAACGATATTTGGGTTTCACATGCATCATGTCTTTCTATTCTTTGCTTTGTTTCTTGTATTTTGTTAATGGTTTTGATTTAATTTTGTTGTTTCTTTCGCGTCGTAGTCTCTCGAGCAAAATTAAGCAGCCTTTTATTGTTAAATCGCCGAAGAGAAACATTAATCTTTGTTAAGTCGTCCGCCTTTTAAAAACACTTAAACTTCCAGTTCGCGAAACAAAACGAGACAAAAACATGAAAATCCGTGTACTTGCAACTTTTGCGCCGGAGTTTCTTGCTCGCCGTCACGTCCGGTTTTGTTCGTTTTCGCCGGCTGCAAACTTCCCCGGAAACAAGTCGGCAATTGTGTTCCTCCAGCAACTACTTCGATAATAACAACTGCTTTTGCATTCCACCTTACTTTATAAAAACCTAAATCCCATCATGTAGACCTCGGAGGATCCTATCTGAGTATATGGACATTGTAGCAGGGAAGTCTCGCAGACGGAGATTTTTTTAGCAACTTTATGTGCCCTCATTTAATTACGTTGTTTTACGTGCGATCACCTCAGTCGCCGCTCGCATTTATTGACAGGAAATTGCGTTTCGAGGCCTCGGCTAATCGACTCGAATTCGAATTTTATTAACGCAGTTTTACTCGAACAATAAAATGCGCAAAATTACCTGCGTCTAGTCACTACTTACTGATTCGACATGACTTTATCTCGCCTCTTATCATAAAATTACCCTTTTCTGCGTGGAATGGATCCATCTGTGTGTGTGTGTGTGTGTGTAATTAGCATCGGAATTGAAAAAGCATTTCCGTGACATTAGCGTCTTTAATTATCTGCTTCTTGCTTTCAACCAATCAAAAAATTAGGCTTCTTCCCACATTAAATCCAGAGCATACCATCAGTAGCATGATTTAAGTAATTAAACTCGTCAGGTGAAATTAAAATGCCGTAAGTTTACTCGAGCGTATAGTTATAAAACTTTGAATAATCTCAGAGTGATGTTTCAAATTCTTTGGGTCTTATCAGTGAAATGTGACGGTAGAGTCCTTTGACGGTATGCTCGACTTGTTTGTGGACTGTTTTTGATAGTTTGCTATATAAATACAGATGTGAAATATAAATGCAGGAGAGTTGACAAATCAGGATAGATATTTTTGTAAATCGGGATTCTCGTTATTAACTTCAGCTTTCCTAATTGGGAAACACGGAAAGTTGAATAATATTAAATATAAAAGGAAAAAGAAAAGAAAATCTACAAGAACAATTTCAACCATAGTAAAAGTGTTAATGTGAAATTTCAAACACAGAACGAACCACCTTAAGGAGGCATTTTGAACCCGCTACTATAATAACATTTAGAGATGAGAGTAATAAACAAAGTAAAAAATTAAATAAAATTTACAAATGAATAAGATATCCACGGTAGGCATTTTATAATAGCACGAGAAATGAGAAAAAATTATAAAAAAATCAGAAAAATGAAATGTAGCACTAAACGAGAACGGAATGAAGACAAAACCAAACCAAAACCAAACCAAAACCAAACCAAAACCAAACCAAAACCAAACTGATGGTATTATAAGAAGGACGAGACAAGGAGGAACTTCAATAGACCCAAGGAAAAAGTAGAAATACGTAGAAATAACAAAAATAAAATAAAACATGAAAAATATTGCATTTTTATTACGCAATATACAATGAATTCGTAAATAAGAAAACAAAAATTATACGAAAAACAAAGATGAGGATATTGAAGGCATTTTACAGATTCATAGCAATTGTTAGTCCTGAACGTTTCACTAAAAATGAAAATAAAAAACAAAGTAAGTAAAATAAGCACAAACTCGGAGAAAAAGAATAGCTAAATCAACTTGCGATAAAATTCTAGAAAGAATAGGAGCAAGTAGCACAGAAATTAGCAAAATCATTAAAATAACAATAAAATCAATAACAAAGAAGATGATGTAAACAATGTTTCCACTTTCTTGCATCAAACTAATTTGAAATTAAATGATTGCAATTGCGAATGGGTCAAAAATAATTTTCCAGAAGATGTCGTTCTTTGACTCATAGGCAGCAAATAATTTTCAAAGTCTTCACACTTGTGCCTTTCTCTTTTATCGTCATTTTCATTAAGGCACTGCAGTGGTTTGTGGGCCTTTTTCGATATTGTCCAATATGTTTTTGGCCTGCCTTGTATTTGCTTAGCGACATCTTACTCCATTCTTCATTATACAGAAGTCTGTAATTGTAAAGGTTGTCACTTCTTGGTACATCGTCCATCTTCATCTTCTTATTCTAATGATTTCATGTTTTCTTCTTTCTCGAAGTCTTACAATTTTAAAGGATTTCACCTCTTGCCACTTACCATTTGTTTTCATCTTCTTACACTATTGATATGGAAGTCTCTTCAATGTCCAAAAGACTCCAAATTTTAAAGGACTCACCCTTCGTTCGTTCAACTTCTTACTCCAATAATTTGTAGGTCTTTTACAATGTCCAGAAGATTTCAAACTTTAAAGGATATAGTTTTAGTTCGTCTATATCTTCTTATTCCGATGAATCGTAGGGTTTCTTCATTATTCAAAAGTCCCCAAATTGTAAAGGATATAGCTCCCTCTTCTTTCGTTTTTTTCCTTACTCCAATGATTTCATTGTCAAGAAGCCTCAAAATTGTTCGTCTTCATCTTCTAACTCTGATGATTTATGTCTTCTTCTTATACAGAAGTTTACAAATTTTAAAGAATGTCGCTTCTTGCTCCTCATGATTCGTTCTCATCTTCTTTCTTTAAGCATAGGAGGCCTATGAAATGATTGGTTCAGATACTTATGATTTATATTATCGTACGCAGCAGCTTGTTCTAAAAAATCAATAAACCAGTGCTCTTCCAACAACTTCAGGAGTTCCACAAGGTACTCGGTCCCATATTATTTATTTTTACAATCCAATCACCATTTGAAATAATTACTACGCTGATGGTACCATTCTTATTTTTATGGACAACAATCAAGAGAAAATGCATACCAATTCTTGTGCTGCGTTGAACCACTTGATTGGTTTTTATATTTGAAATTTCCCCTGTTAGTTTCGATTAAAAGAAGAAACTCCTGACGTTGATTAATTAAAACGACCATGACTAGAAGAGAATGTAAAGTGGACTACGAGGATACTCAGGACGATGTTTAAATGTCCAAGTGTATCAAATGACAATATGTAGGTCTGCGGATGATCTAAGTTTGTCTAAGAATTGAAATAGAAGGTAAAGGAGGAACGGGGAAAGAAGTTAGAGACAGTTGTATAATGCAACCAAAAACAGGAAACAGCGATATTGAAGCACAGTGTTTTATTTCAAGAGATTAGGATGGTTGACCACCGTTTCCTCAATTAACAAAAAAAAATTAACAAAATTTTGTCTTAAAACAGTAAAATTAGTTCCCTAACAAATTTACATTAAAACCAAATCTATAATACGGGTTTAGAAAGAATCAAAGCTCTCCGACAGGTAAATAATTACTCGGCGACACAACCTATATGTTGTAAATCATCGCAAAACATAAATAAAAGTTCGATCTCTGCCAATTCTACAAGGCGTAAGAGCTCATGCAGCCTTCGGAGCATGATGGCAGCTTCCAACAGAGGTCCACTTGTACAAAGGCGAAAGTCGTGGAAGAAAAGTTCGCGATCCTCAACGGTATCAACAGCAAAACCCGTTCGGTGGGAACCTAGGTGGCCCCAAAAAGGTCGAACAACGAGGGAGTAATCTCTTAAAACTTGCCCCTCACAACATGGAAGAAGCACATTCATAAGCGGAATTTGATTAACCAAGAGGAAATTGCTTCAAATGAGACTTACCCCAAGGTCAATTGGGCCCAACGAAGGCGGGAAACGCATAACTTAACCGCTTCAAGAGAGTTGGAGCTTGACTTTTCCAATATTTATTTTAAAGATAACCAAAATCCCCTTATCTAGGGCAGATTTAACTCCAAAAACATTAACCAAAAAGCATAACCAAGTACTCAACCGTTACCTGTAAAGAAGGGAATGCAGCCTTTGGAGGATGATGGCAGCTTCCAACAGAGGTCCACTTGTACAAAGGCGAAAGTCGTGGAAGAAAAGTTCGCGATCCTCAACGGTATCAACAGCAAAACCTGTTCGGTGGGAACCTAGGTGGCCCCAAAAAGGTCGAACAACGAGGGAGTAATCTCTTAAAACTTGCCTCTCACGACATGGAGGAAACACATTCATAAGCGGAATTTGATTAACCAAGAGGAAACTGATTCGAATGAGACTTACCCCAAGGTCAATTGGGCCTAACGAAGGCGGAAAACGCATAACTTAACCGCTTCAAGAGAGTTGGAGCTTGACTTTTCCAATATTTATTTTAAAGATAACCAAATTCCCCTTACCTAGAGCAGATTTAACTCCAAAAACATTAACCAAAAAACATAACCAAGTATTCAACCGTTAACTGTAAAGGCGTCTTCGTGAATGGAAATGGACCTGGAAAATCACCAACTTTCATAGCGAGCTAAGAGACCACAGAGTATAGAAATCAGAGCGATCAGCAGTAACCATAGATGTACAATGATTGAAAAATCTGGAGATTAAAAGTGAAACGTAGCGGTAGTCATGTAGTAATGGTGCAAGAATAAGGAAGACAGGTTTGGGCCTGTTGATCTACTTCCAAAGGTTTGGGACTGTTTTCATATGAATGTTGCCGAAGAAATTAAAAGAAAAGAGTAGGTTAGATAATGTAACCAGATAACTTAGGGGAACTTGGAGCAAGAGACTGAAAATGGCAGTGGTGAAAGATGCAAAGTACGTAGGACTGTTTTCGTAAGAGTATTCCAGAAAGCAAATAGAAGGTAAAGCAAAGGAGAAAACAAATAGAATGTAAAACAACGGAGAAAATGTTTATTGGAGACACTTGGAAGAACTTGAAATAAAGTTGCAAAGGAATGAAGGATCAATCCTCTTGGTCTATTTCGAAAGGTTGGAATGGCTTGCGACTGTTTTCGTAATAATATTTTAGAAAATAAATAGAAGGAAAAACTGCAAAACAAAATGGAGACCAAGGTGGTTGGATAATGAAAGAAGAATTTACAAAAAATGCGAATCGGTCCTCTTGATCTACTTGAGGGAGATGAGGATGTTTAGCAGCAACAGGAAATTCTAGAAGAAAAAGGAACAAAAATAAATCCAAGAGAAAATGAATGGATAATATAATTTATAATTTGACATGAAAGAATAAAAGTGGATTATATCTAATCAGAAAAAAATTGGCTGTCTGCAATAAGATAGCGCTCCTGTTACGCTTTCAAATTTATTGCAGCTCCAAATCCATCACAAATCAAGAGACTTTTATTTCCAACGTTATCACTATGAAACACATTATATGACCTTCAATTTGAAGGACCACTGACTGTGGATTTCGTATAGAAACATTTAGAAACAATTTTTCATGAACCATTTAGAATTTCATGGGAAAGTCTCTTTTTAGCTTTAAAGATAATATAATGAAATAATTATCAACATTAATTTTTATTTTTAGAACACAAGTTGACTCGGAAGAAAGTATTGTTTCTTATAATTGTGCGTCTATTCAACAAACTCACTTACATTGCATGTTAAACCACGCCTTGACACTTATACATTCATTTAGGTTCAATAAATAAAACATTAAATTTTAAATTCTACAATATCATAAGTTAATTTTAGTTTTTGCATTCTGTGTATATTCTTTCTACATAAATGAAATAAAATTGCTTTCGTAATTCATATCACTTCTTCATATGGCGCGAACTTAGTCATAATCAAATCGGATTGAATTCATACATTCCATACTCGCTGAAAATTTCAGAGTTCGCTGCTTCTAACTTCGCAGTTTTAGCCACAATTTAATGGAGTTATAAATCCACCGCTTTACGCCGCTAATGACCACTGGAAGTTCGTTATCCGAAACGCCCTTCCGTTTCGGGGTCAAACCAAAACGAATCCAGTTCGTACAAAAAACTAGCACGTCGAAAAAAATCCATTGCCATCCAATCATCGAGCACGCAAATCCCAATCGACTTCTTACGTCGTCGGAGAACCACTAAATACAATCACTACTTGTACGTGCGTAATTCACTCCGAGCTATTACGTAAAAATCACTCGCGAAGGAGCCGTATTAGCGCAGGCGAATTCCGCCCGTTAAATAAATAGAGCCGAGCCCGTAAATGTGGAAACTTTTAATGAACTCCGGCGATGCAATTCGAATATTTCACAGCGGAGTTTCAGGTGGCGCCCTGAAATTGCCTATTTTTCTTCGGTATTAAATCTTACTGTGCCGAAGGATGTAATTAAGGACGAACGAACTCGAACGGTTTCGCTTACGTTGTTTTTCTTTTCGATTTTGCGTGACGGTCGCAAGACAAAACAATTTGATAGAGGAGGCGCCTCACATTCAAATATTAAATTTCTACCGCTTTGCTATTTGTTAGTTAACATTTCCTTTTCCTCACGCTCTTCTTCTCAACTTTTTTTGTGTTAATTATTTCTGTTTATTAACTGGCGTTTGTTTCCTTCTTTTTTTGTCTACGTCAGTATCTTCAATCTTTTTATTTTTCTGCTAGGATTAATTGATATTCAACAAGAAGGTCTTTTTGCATTCTCGTTTATTGTTTCTTTGAAGTATGGCTAGCTGTCTTTTAGTGTTCTCTAATTTGCCTCCTTTTTCTTTTCGTTTTCCTCCCTATGATTATAGTATTGTTTTTTTTTTGTTTTACCTTTATCGGTTCATCTTTTTTCTACCCCAATTGATTTCCTCTTCTTTTTGATACTTCTTCACTGTTCTTTCTCTGCTGTTAGTTCAGAAATTACTGTCACCTCCTTCTTCACTTCTTGTCTATATCAATCTTCTATTTCTTTCTTCTCTGTTAGAATTAATTGATGTCTAACCACGTGTTCTTTTTGCATTTGCAATTGTTGTATCTTTGAGATATGACCATCAACCTTCTTCGACTGACTGCCATTTTGTCCTGGTATTTCCTTCTGACAAACTTGTCTCCATAAATTTCTTCCAATTTATTTTTGTGTCTTCTTTGGTTCGTCGTTTTTTCTGTTTTTTGTTTTCCCCAATTGGCCTCACACTTTATCTTCACTGTTCTTTTCCTCCTCTTTCACTTTCTTGAGTTTCTCTTCTTATCTACAACAATAATTTCCTTTTGCATTCTCGATAATTGTTTTTTTTTTGAGGTATGACTAAACTGACTTTCTCTGTCTTTTTAAATTGATTTTCATTTGCTTTTGATTTTTCTTGCTTACGAATTTTGTATTGTTTTTTTGTATCCATTAAATTCTTTTAGCCTTTTTTTTATCGTTGTTTCTGTGTTTGTCTTTCATTGATCTGTTGTTTCTTCCTGATTTTATGCTTCCTCTAATTAGTTTCTTCATTTTCTTTCTCTTCATACTTCTTCATAGTGTTTCTCGCTGTTTATATAGAAATTATCGTTAAGTTTTCTGCTTCACATCTTTGGTTTACACCATTTTTTTGAGCTACCATTCCTTTCGTTTTTCTTTAGCTGGATTGAATTGATGTTGATCAACCAAATGTTGTTTCTGCCTTTTAAATGATTTTTTTCTGTGAGGTATGATAAGCTGATTGTCTACCTTCTCTATTTTCTCTTGGTATTTCTTCCTCACAAACATTTCTTGTCTTCTTCTCGTCTTGTATCCATCAAAAAACTTCAGCTTGTGATTTTTCCTTCTCCATCTTCCACACCTCAGTATTTTCAACTCTATTTGAACTCCAGATATAAGTATAGCAATCGGTTTTGAAAAGCTGATAATGACAATTAATCGGTGGTTGCAAGTGACGTCACCGAAATGAAACAATAATTTTCTGAAGCCTTTTAGGAACGAACTGAATCTTTTTCCCAATGAAAATTCCTGAAGAGAAAAGGGAATGAGGAATTTTGAAATCGATTCGCTCCTCCCTAGTTATTTGGAACTTCCTCCTAAACTATCAAAAAAAAAAAGACAATCAAAACGTGATCTTCTACGATCGGATTAACGGTAATGGCTTATTAGAACTGATATGGGTGAATTTCACTGATGGAATATACATATTGTAATCATCATCACTCACGTTGGGGTGTCAATATTGTAATGTTGTTGTGGACTCCAAGTTTCAAGTGTCAATTTGTATATTGTTTTGGGTATGTGTCTACTTTCTTTTTATCTTTCACTCAGGGTTTCTCTTTGAGTCGCTCCGAATTACCCACTTCTCGTTTTATGGTCCTATGGTGGGCACATACAATGAATGACAAACACAGAAATGTAAGGGGGAGAGGGGTCCGAATGTATCAGAAAAAGAAATTAAAAAAATTATCGAAAAGGTTGTTGTCTATCCCAAAATTGTACACCGGTTTGCACAAGTCGATCATGTCAGCTTGCCTTTCACAAGGGTCGGTGGGCCTCTTGTCCTATCTGATGTATATTTTGTTAAAGGTGGACGCTTTGTATCGCCGATCACGCATGTGCCTCAATTCTTTCACAAGAGAGAGGCGTCCTTTGACGATACAGATCCGTACAAAGCGAACACCAGGTATCACAAGTCAGTCATGTCACCTCACCTTTCATAAGGGTCGGTGGACCTCTTGTCCTACCCGATATATACTTGTCAAAAGGGGGATGCTCTGTACTGGTGATCACGTATGTGCCTCAACTCTTTCACAACAGAGAGGCCCCCTTCGACAATACCTAAACGTCTCTCGCTGTCCGGTGTTCAAATAAAAAATGTTGTTTGTGTTGTCATGTATGTGTTATCTGGAAGCGTCGCCCATGTCATTGGTTAAGGAAAAAGGATACAGGTATTCAGGATCCAATAAAAATGTTTTCTTTCTTAATGAAAATGCCTCGTACTAAATAACCTTTAATAAAATTTCTTCTCTGCTTGTTTTCTCGAAGTGTTGCCTACGGAGGTCGAAGAAGGAATGAATTACTCGCGGTGGTCGAAGCAGGAGTTCTGTTACCCACGGAGGTCGGGGCAGGAGTCTGTTACCCGCGGTGGTCGAGGCAGGAGTCCTTTACCCGTGGTGGTCGAGGCAGAAATCCGTTACCCGCGGTGGTCGAGGCAAAAGTCCGTTACCCAGGAGGTCGAGGCAGGAGTACCGTAAATCGCGGAGCGCACGCCTTTTATAGCGCTTTTCGTTGTTTATTTTTGCGTTGTCATGGTTATCGGAACATCCGCGTTCTGATCTTGTTATATACTAGATGTGAGTTGGTAACCAGACGTCACGTTTTTAACAATTAGCGTTTTACCTTAGATATGACTACATTTCATTGAAATTAAACTAAAATTGAACTAAAAATGGAACAACTCTAAACAACAGTAAGTATCTAAAATACATTATTTCCTAATTATCTAACCTCTAAAACATAACTTATCTAAAAATAATTCACTATGTATCACCAACAAAACAAACTTAACCTGTAATAATATCCTATTCTCTTATTATCTACACTTTGTCTTTGTTAGCACTTCTTACAAGTGTTCGTCATATAATTTTTGATAATCAGTCAAGAAGTTCTTCACTTGATCCCATCGAAGACGTATTCTTCGGCCGTCTTCTAAATATATCAGCCTCTTCTTGTTCTTGGGCGGCTTCTTTCCGTCCACTGGATAGTGTAAGGCTGTTAGTGATCCCCGGAATGAGCCAAACCTCTGCTGTATTGTTGCTATGAAATCCCAGTGGTTGATCGCCCACTCAAATTGATCTACCACCTTGGAACTCCCCTCTGAGATACTAATTTGATTCGTTGAGCTGCAATTATGCTTTCTATAACTGCTGCGTTTACATTTGTAAGTGTCCCTTTTTGTTTTATATTTGTCATATAATCTGTTTGTTTTAGAAGCATGTCGTTCTGTCGAAACGTCTCGTCAAGTTGTTTCGAAAGCTGTTGTTGAACGTCTGTTGGACCGTGGCACTGTTGTATATATTTTTAACTCTTCTCACGTAATGTACTTGTTTAATAAATTTTTGAAAAAGGTAATTAACACTGCAATATGAAGAGAGGAATAATCGTGACTACAAAACAAATTTTAAAGAGGAACGTTAGAAGAAAGACACAAAAATGAATTTAATTTTTGATTTTTAGATGACTTCCAGATTTAGTCTTTTATTGAATTTTGCAAGACAATTTCTGGAAAAGCGCAGACTCTTCCAATTTATTTTCCTTTTTGGAGACCCGTTGGTCTAAATTGATTTTTCGAGGAACCTGTTTAAAAATATCTGTGTATTTTATGTGTTAAATCTAAGCGCCCCCACCCTCTAGAAACGGCGGTTGAGGGTAGTACATACGATATATTTGACTATACTTCCTAGCTATTTTTCTTTCATTTAATATTTAAATGTATAGCATTTTGTGTCGTCAACTAAAGATATCTACTGTATTAAATATTATGTAATCTTTAAGACGTCTTCCAGTGTTTTGAGCCTCGCTGCTTTATGACATTCATTAAAGTGCCAAGTGTTTTCTTTTCGTCAATATGGTAGATGCATACACACTTATTATTTAATTTGCAAACCAACGATAATAAATTTGCCTCATTACTTGACGAATATTGTGGACGCTGGTCGTCGTTTATAGTTGAGGCCCGCCTACATTTTCACGAAACAAACGGAATCGCGAGCGTTTGTGGTTAATTTTAAATAATTGGTCCGCTGAGGAGTCAACTGCCAAGGTGTATTTTCGGCGGACGCGACGGCAATTAATAATCTTTTAGGCCAATCCGGCATGTGGCTTAGAATTTTCATTTTCGAATTCGCACTACTAAATAAGTATTAAATCTCTTAAAGTTAGATAAAATCTCAAACGAACAGAAAACTTTCTAAATAAGTAAATAATAATAATGTTTCACGGCTTTCACGGCCGTTGTCCATAATTGAATTGGCTTCCGGTTGGAACCGCGTCACGATTGCTTCTACTGCCGACGTTTCGTTCTCTATTGCAGAAGAACTTCCTCAGAGCTGCTGCTGGCGATACTGAGACTGTCAGTCTCATCGACTAACGAGAAGTAGCAGCAACATCTCCAGTAGCAGCCCTGGGGAAGTGCTTCTGCAATGGAGAGGGAAACATCGGCAGTAGAAGCAGTCGTGATGCGGTTCCAACCGGAAGCCAATTCAACTAATAACACCTTATGTTCGTCAAAATAGTTATGTTTGCAACTAGTCCGTAAAATAAGTCTTTTTAATCGATTAGTGTATATCGATGCATGTCATCTTGGATTGATAAAATTTCCACCATTTTATTTTTAATCTTCAGTATATTTGTGTTCTGTTATTCTTCCATAGTTGCCTAGTGGCTAGTGGGAAGTTGTACTACTTGCCCTTTAATTATTTGGTTTCATCTTTGTACGTGGTTGCTAAAGCACTGCGGCTGAGTACTATAAGGAAAAGGATCTTTTCCTTCTTTGTTTTCTCCCTTTCACTTTCGATTTTTAGCTTGTCTTGAAGTAAAAACGAAAGTGAGCCTGCCTTCAACAGTTCCTAAATCTCCTTTCTTCTGTGAAAATTTATTTATGACAATTTTATGAAGAATAGACAACTATTGAGTAGTACCAAACTTGAACCACTTTTAATGAGGTAAACAATAATTTTTGAAGCTAATCTTTTACTATTACATGAGATTAAAATAAATACTTGGAGAGTGCTCTAGAGCAGTGAATGACAACGCTACTTTAAGATTCAGGGAAACTGACATATAGACATTACCAGGGAGAGTGAGTATAATAAACTTTCTAATAGCAGTAATAACCAATGTTGTCAAATTTAGAGAATCGTTTTTAAATTGGTACTGCTTTGCTCCCGGATTGAAATTACGTCGGTTTCTTTAAAAGAAAAGAAAAAAAAAAGGAAATCAAGCCAAGAAATATCGTTGGATAATAGCTGCAAAAGTTTTCGAGGCAAGTTAATTGAAGTAATTCTGTCAACTCTAAAAAACGTTTATTCGCTTCCGGATTGGAACTGCGTCGATCTTTTTTTAAGGAGGGGAAAAGAAGAAGGAAAATCAACGCAATTTAAAAAAGAAGCCAAGAAGTAATTGGAATTGCATCAGGAAGGACAAGAAGAAAAGAAAATCAACGCAGTTCCAACCCGGAAACCAAGAAGTACCAATGGATAATAGCTGCAGAATTCTTCTAGTCAAGTTAAATAATATACAACGTTGTCAGATGTTGTCTAAATTGGCAATTCTTCGCTTTAGGATTGGAATTCTATCAGTGTATTTTTAAAGAAAGAAAAAGCAGCTTCAACTCAGATGGATGTCAATAAGTACCACTGGGCAACATGGGAGTAAAAGCAGTGCCGTCTGTGGAATAATCGTCTCCTAATTATTGGTACTTCTTTACTTCCAAATTAGAGCTGCGTCGCTTTTAAAGGAAGAAAAAGACGAAACAAAATCAACGCAGCCAAGAAAGTACTCATGAATAAAACCTGCAGAAATGTTAGAGTCAAGTTATCGAGAATAATAAGCAGTGTTGTCACATTTGTAGAATTTTCTCTGAATTGATACATTTTTGCTTCCGGATGGGAACTGCGTCGATTTTTTTAAGAAAAGAAAACCAAAGAAGCCAAGACAAACCAATGAACAATATCTGTAGAAACCTTCGAGTCAAGTTAATCGCTCATAAAGTCACGAAAAACGAAACCGTAAAACCTGAGGTTTAAACAAAAATCTGTAAATTATTCTGAATTTACGTTGATGTTTTTATCGTTGTTTATCCCAAGTAATGAAGTACGTTTATTTATAAATGATTCTGTGGCGTCATCTGTCGGAATTTGGAGGTATTTTAATGAAACAATTGCGAGAACATTCTGAATTGATTTATATTTCGATTTCGAAAATTTAAAAAGCTTGAAACAAATGATAACCTTTCCTTGAACGTGTGTATTCATACTAATGTGTTTTACCCTAGCGTGTAAGGTACTTGAACCAACGCCTGCTTTCAAAGATGTGATGATACGCTGCACTTGACATTTATTTTTACGTTCGATATACGTACGTACAGTTTGCCATTTTTGTTACAAACTCAACCTTTTTAAAATCTGTTACAATTAACGAACGTTTACATTGATTACTGGAATGCTTGAAAAAGTGTTCTATTACGCAAGCACAATTACCTCGTAAAAGTAATTCCAGTGATTACACGCAATTACTTCTCCAACGCCAAGTCCCATTCCCGGCCAGAAAAACAAACACGGCATTAGCGAACGCTAATTAAACTCCTATTAATAAGTAAACTCAAAACATTACGATCCGTTCTTTTTTTTGCGTCAAGAATTAAAACCGCCCCTGAACTAATTAAACCCTTCAGCTCCGCGCTCGTTTTAATTATGAATCTTTTCAGAGAGGAACTCGAACGACATGTGTTTATCGAGGGTGCGGAAACTTTTCAGCCGCTCGCAAAAGAAGAAGTCGAAATCGAGCGGCGAACCCTAATTAACTCCCCGCGGCACGCCTCTGAACCACGCGAAATATCAAAGGCGCCGTGGCGAAATAAACCGGAATTAAGGAATTTGCTAATTAGTCAGAAGATGCGACTGAATTATTTCAGCGCGAGTGTTCGCTCCGGGCGAAAATGCAGCGAGTAATTACGGATGCTTCAAAGCAATAACCAAATATCTTAAACTTGATTAAGACGAGAAACGAAATGAGGTTTATTCATGTAGAAATGTTTCGCTGTTAATCTCAAAGATTTATCATTTCTTGCAGTGATGAGAATTCAAACACGTTCTGATAATTCATGCTCAAGTTGAATGATATCGAGTCTTCATTTAATCTCGTATCCCACGTGACCTATAACGTATGTAACCAACTACCTAACAGTTGGCTGAAATGGCGTAATTACATCTGTGACGCGCCCGGACGTGCCACCTTGTTTGTTGACTTTACGGACAACTAAATAACTAATAAACACGGTCCAGACAAAAAAAAAACTAAAAATTATTGACAAATTAATTTATTAAATGGACCGAAGAATTTGACTAAATTCAATGAAGCAATAAACGCCTTTTTTTCGCGGGTTTGGCCTCGGAGGGACTCCGCAAAAAGGTCGATAATGCTATTGTTAACAGCATGCGCTTTCTAAAGATGTCTATACTCGGATTGCTACCTGCTACAGTTATGGTTTACAAGTGGCACTAAGACCAATCTTCTACTGACCTATAACTACCGTTCGACTCTTTCATGGAATTCTCACAATTAAAAAAAAAACTTTAATGCCGATTGTTCGTGTTTGTTTAATTAAACAAAGTCGGGCCCTACGTTGTTGTAACTGGATTCTAATTTTGGTGAGACGGTGAATGAATTTTGAGAGATTAAAGGAACTAAATACGTATCAATAAAATGCGAGGTGTTAGATTTAATTAATTATTTGTTGAAAAAAAAAGAAGAGGTAAAAAACTCTTGCTGACAGCCGCGAAGGACTTGTAAGCTTGACCGGAAAAAGAACCTCGTGGAAACAATAGAGATATTTCACAATAATTATACGCTTCCAAAGAAGTACAATAAACTTCGCTTGACGTATTTAACGCCGAATATCGTAGCGATATAATTTATTTCAATTCTCACAGTTGGAGGCTTGTTGCGCCCGCAATTAAGGCTGTGTGAACTTGGTGACTTAAATTAGATCAACAATTAATTTATTTCTATTCAAAATATCTTGGTCTTGGTACTCGTGTTTGCCACCTTAGCTAGTACTCGAAGACGCTATGAATAATCAACCAGCGCACAGTGTGACAGTGTGTCTACAGTGTACTTTATTAATGGGAATTATTAATTTATTAATCAAAGGTTCGGAGAGGTATGTGATACAAAAGGTCGCTCCGGCGATCAACTTGCAAGATAATCAACAGCAACCGCCGTTAGTTTTTCAAGGACTCTTTTCAGAGGTGATGGGAGAGCTAAACCTAATTAATCTGGCGCGGGGTAGGATCTTTCGTCTGCTACGTCCTCGTGCCTTTAGAGGGTCGTACAATGTACGGCTTTTTTCAGATCCCTCTACGTCGTTTTTCGTCGGCTAACCTAATTTATGTGCGCAAGGACCCAACTTTCAGTCGCTCAACAAATTGCTTTCAATTAACCTGTAAATGTTTCAGCAAAGACAACACTTTAGCACACACACTCAGGGTGTGAGAGAGCTCTGTGAAGAAGATGTCTATTGATAGGTGGTTCAAATTATTGGCCTCGTAATTCTACGGAATTCGTAACGAGTATTAAATTTGCCTTGATTTCTGAGTTAGGCTGTGCTGGACACACTGTGTTCGTTGGCAGATATAACTTTGCCTGACCAGTGGTTTGAGTTGCAGATGCCCCTGTACAAATCGGAATAACACTGTGTTTCCGAATTGCCCGAGGATATCGCAAAAAAAGGTAGAACTAAATTGAAAAAAAAAAAAAAATACACCGTATTTGAAATCTGGTTGATTAAATCACAGATCGCGAAAACTACTGAATTTTATTGAGTTTTAACTTGATTCAAAAAGCAAATGCAAGTACCAAAAATTAAACCAAAAACTTGCCTTAGCAATGCAAAGATTTGAACAGATTTTTCGACTCACAGATTGATGAGTCAGTTAAATTAATTCTTACACAAATTTATACCACCAAGTATGTGAAAAGAAATAGAAAAATTCATGCAATTATACATATTCCGTTCCGCGACGTTCACTTCACTAATTCACCCGCGCACTCGTTTTATTCGCGACTCCGATCGCGGCGTGACTCGCGGTTATTTATTTGATAGCCCTTTTATAAATTCACTATAATTTTAACGTCCCTAAATAATATGATTTATTTCTAATTTTGCAAGCTAGATGAAATCAATTGCAAAACACTCAAAAAAACTTCTCGAGTTATTAAAATGCAGCTTTCCGTTCGAACGATCAGAAGCTTTCTGTTCTAAGTTTTTATTTTTCCTTCCCGCTAGCAACAACTTACACCCCCGTCACTCCTATGTACCCCGAAATATTCTTGGACCAATCACCGCGGTTCTAGCTCAGAAAAACAATCACGCTTCTCCCTCGTTCATTTTACATAACTAGTAAATTTCGAACTGTCTGCCAACCCTTGGTCCTCTGGTAGTGGTCTTGCACATGTTTAAACTTTCTAAATTTTTCAAAATAGCGACGCTATACAATGGTCAATGGTTTCAAAATAAAAGCCAACTTCTTTCGTATTGAAATATAAGTGCGATATGTTTTAAACGTGAGTAAATTTTGTTTAATTGCATTGAGTCGATGACCTGTGAGTTGATGGAATAGCTAAATCGATGCGTCTCCAAATGGTAATGTGCAATTTTGACTTTGTGTTTGGATTTGAACATTACGTATTTTTCGAAAATCAGGAAACGAAATTATAGTGAGATGCCTTATGTTTAAATGCGCCACCTGTTGGGCAACCACTTCCTTTACACCTTAAATTAGATTGTCGTTTTGGGATTTATTATGCGCCTATTCTCCCGTTACGTTTAGAAATGTAACGCAAAATCACTTTGACATTTTGCCTTTAAGGAGAAGCGTTTCGAGCGTAATAAAATTTCAATCAGTCGGAGGATTTAAATAAAGGAACCAAACGTCGAAACGTAATAAATATGGTAATACCGGCGGCGTATATTCGACACTACCTGTGCGCGCATTGCCAATTTCTATGTAAATCAACTTCGCGCGACATATTTCCGAGGTAGCGAAAAATGTATTTCGCGCGTTTTCCGCGGAAAACGCGCGCACCTGCGCTTCATTTAAAATTCGTTGATTGAACGAAAATTTGAAGAACGCAAAATCACTCTTAAAACAATTTTCGGTAAGGACATCCTCAGAACGGCTAATAGACGGCGCTGGTCCTCTGCTGACCACATATTTTAAGCTTTGGTTTATTTTGAATCCTTCATGTCGCGAATAAAAAAAAGACACAACTCCATTTACGATTGAGCACTGCGAATACAGAATCATATTTAAAAATGTAGCAAAAGCTTTCGCCATATGTCCGAAGGTGGCCCTGCTACTGACATGTCTCGTGAAACAAATGCGTTTTTATTGTGATGTCTGAAGTTGTATAGAAAGTTTTGCACGATTTTCAGGCATCACGTTCCGAAGAGTTAAGAGTTTGTGAATCTCCATTGCCCCGGAGGAAGGTTAAACAATTGTTTTCTCTTCTCCTTACTCACAGTATACCTTTGTGTGTTTAGGAATCTTGTATTTTCCGTTTGATATGTAAAGTAAATGACGACCTGTTGTTACGTACATCCAGTAAATTATTTACTTTGAGCGTGCCAAGGTCTTCACCTTTGCACGCAGGCATCGTCGAGAGGTGTAACTTAAATTAGCATTAAATACACTCTTCTTACTTCCAATCGGATAAATATCTTCGTCCGCCGTCATCGATGAATCCCAATCGCAGGTCCGTCCAACTTTTGCAATTCCACCACGATAAATATTTAAGCCGAAACCGGGGATAACATTAACAAAAGAAGTTTACTCTGTTGGATGCACGTGCCCGCGCGTTCCGTCCCAGATATTGTTTTAGTTTAAAATTTACGGCGCTCATGTGTTTACCGACGTCAGTCCCAAGATCAATAAGAGAATTTGTTTTTGGAGCCGGAACACGTCGGGAACAAATGAAGGCGTACGCGCCGGCTTTGTTTAATTTGGGCGTACGCGCGTTCCAGCGTTTTGGGGGGCTGTCCTCTTTTACCCTTCGATCTAAATTAAAACGTACACGCCGTAAACAATCTTGAAGTGATACGAGGAACGTGTTTTGGTTTCAATTCGTTGTTGAGATTAGGATGGATTTAGGAATGATCTTGATGACGTCATTTGTAAAATAATTCGTCTTAAGTCAAGAATTAAGTAATCTCTTTACTCGTCCTTCGGTTTCCTTATTTTTAGCCACTTCCTCTTGGTCTACCTGCCAATTCAAAAAAATGGGTATTGAGGCTTCTCTGTCAACTTTGGGGAGAAAAGGAAAAAGCGTTCTTGCTTGTCCTTCGACTCAACGGTTTTGCTACATTATCATACTTAAAAAAGATTATGTCAATGTGTTTGGTGTACTGGTACATAAGAGCCCCATTTCTCTTTCTGATCAAACGAAAATTATTTGTTCTGTGAATTCCAATCTGTTCGAAAATTCTCTTGGGATTTAAAAAGTGTTTTAACTTTAAACAAATCCAATTTTTTGTCGTGTGCATTTTGTCAGTGTGTTTGTTCAATTTATAACTAAGCAAAAGCTCCATCTTGTGGTCATTAGCGACACTTATTCGTTTGCGTTTTCGTTGAAATCTGGTGTATACAAAACGTGATGATTTTATTACGTTAAAAAAAATTATCAGGCCGTTTGTTGTTTTCGTGATTAAGTAGAAGCCCCATCCCCTCATCATCAGCTATATTTATTTGTTCTAAAAGTTCCATCTTGTTCTAAAACTTTGTGGGGATTTCAAAGACGTTTTGATCTAAACAAAACCCATTGTTTTTCTACTTTCCATCTCTTGACCATCACCGAAAGTTATTGTAGTTATTTGCATAACTTAAAAGATGTTGCCAATGATCGTTTCGTTACGTTTTCCAAAAATTGTCTCGTCAATCTGTTCATTATATTTATGACCGTGAATTGAAAGTCTCCCTTCTTGGTCTGTACCGAAAAAGAAATTGTTATACAAGTACAATTTTGTTTTGAAAGTCTGGAATAAGACAATAGGTGGCGTTTGCGACGGACCTGTTGACTATTCATGATTTAATTTATTTTACATTAGTCTTCACGTCTTCTTCAGAGAATAAGTGGAGAAATGGTTTTGACGATGTTGGCCCTGAAATAATCCCAACTCGCTTCTTTGACCTTGGATAATCCCTAAAGAATTCAAAGTATAGAATTCTTTAGGGATTATCCAAGGTCTAAGAAGTGAGTGGAGGTTATTTCAAGGCCAACATGGTCAAAACCATTTCTCCAGTTATTCTCTGGAGAAGATGTGAAGACTAATGAAAAATAAACTAAATTCAAAGTAGAAAGTTCTTTAGGGATTATCCAAGTTTATCCAATATGAAAATTTTTAATGTACTTCGAGTTTTGCTTAAATAGATATCAGGAATATTGATGGAATTGGAAGATGGGATTTGATCATGTTGTCACTGAAGGTACTTCCTCTCGTCCAAACCTTTCTCGTAAACTACGAAAAGGTATTTCGTATTCACTGTGCATTGAATTCTTTAGAAAGTTTTGCCACGATACCAATTTTGGGAGAATCGAAACAAATCAAGTTCAATTTTGTATGATTTTGGCAAGGCTTTATCGACATGCCCAGCACATTGATGAAATGGGAAGGAGGGAATTAATCGTGTTGGCTTAGTAGTGAAATCTTTCTTTGTCTTTTATAAAAGACAAAACGTATCTTTTTTTTTGGAATTGATGCAAAATTCCATTTGAGTTGAGGAATTTATGTTAAGTATTAGTAGATAGCGTTTTGTTATATGTAAAAAGATATAAGGCCCAAAACTCAGGTAGCGCTTGAGAATTTTTTTACCGAGTCATAATTAAATATAGAATCATACTGAAGTTGCTATAAAATCTCAGCAATGGAAGTCTCGAACAAGACAAGAGGTGGTGCTCGCGTTGGGTTTTCTCAAGGCCACTTGTTATTAGTTTATTCTTCAGTCTTCACATCATTCGTTCTGTCTATCAAAAAATGGAATTTTATGAATCGATGCAAAATTCCAGTTCATTTAAATACCGGGTGATACGCGACTGTGGGCAGTGGTTTAAGCAACGCAGTTTGTGTTGTTGTTTTCCTCAAAAATCAGAAGCTCCATCTTTTAGTCGTCATCGAAAGTTATTCAATTGCGTTTTCTTTCAATTTTGGCGTAAACAAAAAATACTTCACCAATATGTTTATTATACTTACGTATATAAAAGGTATCCCAACAAGAGCGCCGGATTTAATTTTAAAGAAAAACACATTTATTTTTTAAATTAAGCAAACATTTTTATTTCAACATAAAGAAAAATAGTTCCGATTAAACGTGAAATATAACATCGGGCAAATGGCCACCACGAAACCTCTGGCACAGGGTCATTCTTTTGTTGAAATTTTGAATAACGTTTTCGCGTAAATGTGGCTGTATTTCACCAACAACGCGTCGTATTTCCTATTTAAGATGTTCAACTGTTTCAGGCTTATTCGTGTATACCTTTTCCTTCACATAGCCCCAAAGAAAAAAGTTCATCGGCGTTAGATCGCACGATCTTGGTGGCCAATGTTGATCGCCAAATCGAGAAATGACTCGGCTTGGAAACTTGGTCTGCAGTAACACCATTGTTTCACGTGCAGTGTGGCAGGTCGCACCGTCTTGTTGGAAAAACATGTCCTCCACATCAATTACATCTAATTCGGGCCACAAAAACTTCGTTAACATTTCGCGATACCGCACACCATTAACAGTTAGCGCATTTCCAGCCGCATTTTCAAAGAAATACGGCCCAATCACTCCGCCAGCTCAAAATGCGCACCAAACAGTTACTCGCGGTGGATGCATTGGTTTTTCGAGTATCACACGAGGATTTTCAGTACCCCAAATCCGACAGTTTTGCTTATTTACGTATCCGTCGAGTTAAAAATGTGCCTCATCTGAAAAAATGATGTCCCAACACTCAATCAGCAAATCCACGGCGCTGCTCGTGGTCCCTTGGCTTGATTTCTTGCACCAATTGAACCTTGTACGCGTGCAAATGCAGATCTTTTACCAAAATTCGTTGCATAGTGCTTCTGGAAATGTTTAATCCTTGACCACGATGTCGAATGGAAGTTCCTGGATTCTCGCCCACAGATTCCCTTACTGTGGCTATATTTTCGAGTGACCGACAAGGACGACGACAATAATGGTCTTCTGATCCATCATCGTAAATTTAGTCTCAAATTTTTTAATTAAACGCCTCACTGTCGATTCGTTTGGCGCATTATTGCGACCGAAAACTTGACGTAATTGGCGAACTGTTTTCGCAAAACTTTCACCATTTTTGTAATGTGTTTCTGCAATAATTAAACGTTGTTCGTTTGAATACTTCTCCATATTCTTAAATCGCGTGGTCTGTACGTGACAACTGTCAAAAAAAAATCACCGTACAACTCGTATTAACAAAATGGCGGCAAATTTAAATCTGGCGCTCTTGTTAGGACACCTTTATATATATAATCAAGAAAGCCTTTTACACTAAGGTGTAAGGTATTTACATTACTTAGTTACTTAGTTATATTATTGTTCTTTTTATTTATAAATTTTCTCCACTCCTGCTTATTTTTTGCCAACTTCTCTGCTTCGGTCCACGTTTTGCCTTTTTTTTCTTAGGATCGCTGTTATTTCGTCATTCCAGGACATCCTGGCTCTTCCTCTAGTTCTGCTTCTTCTTACTACTGGTTCCCATACATTTTTAATCTGTTTATTGATTGCCCATTCTAGACATATGCCAAAACCATCTCAGTTGCTGCTTTTCCATTCTGTTGTTAATTGCCTCTACTCCTAGTTCTTTCCTTACTATGTCGTTTCGTATCTTATTTCTTCTAGTTTTTCCTTTAACTTTTCTTAGGTATTTCATTGCATTTGATAGAACCCAGCTTTCACTTCCGTATATTAAAATTGGTCTAAATATTGTTTTATATACTGTCATCTTTGTTTTTCTGCTGGTTTCTTGTTTGGTTATGAAAGACTTGCTAAGACTATGGAACATTAGCGCGCTTCGTTCGTGATCCTCTCATTCACTTCTTCTTTCATGTTTCCATTCTTATCTATCAGAACTCCTAGGTATTTGAATACATGAAGTTGTTCTAACAATTCTCCGTTTATTTCTACATTTGTATTCTTCTTTTCTTTACTAATCACCATTACTTTTGTTTTGCTCGTTTTTATTTTGATTTTTCTTTTTGATACTTCTTCTTCCCATATTTGGAGGCTTTCTTGTAAATGTTCTTTTTTAGCGGCACATATCATTATGTCATCCGCAAAAGCGCATTCTGACACACTCACTGCTGCTAATCTGTTGTAACCTACATGTAGCTTTTTGGATCTATTCCTTGCCCCTTTCATAACATCGTCCATTACAAGCGTAAATAGAGTTGGGCTCATTACTCCTCCTTGTCTTTAGCCTTCATTTACTGTAAATGTCTTTTCTGATTATTATACTTATGAGCGTAAATAGAAATCCTCCCCCTCCCTTCTTGACTTGAAGCAAAAGTTATTTGTACTACAAGTTCCATTTTGTTTCAAAATTGTATTTGGATTTAAAGGGGTTTTGATCCAAACATTGATTTTTTAACTTTTCCAGAAAATACATCGCCTGTATTTGCAAAAAGCAAGCAGAAGCTTCATCTCTTGGTTATCAGCGAAAGTTATTCGTTTGCTTAACGTAAGAAGACGTTTTCGTTGAGTTCTGGCGTAAAGAAAACGCGATAGTTTCGTTACGTTTTCGAAAAAATATTTCACCAATGTGTGTGTTGCATTCAAGAGTAGTAGAAGTACCCCCCTCCTGTCTTTCTCAAATAACAGCGAAAAGTAATTGCTTACAATTTCCATCCTGTTCTAAAATCCTCTTGGGATTTCAAAGACGTTTCCTGAAGCGAAGTGGTTGCTTTAATATTGTTCGAATCAAGATCCATTGATTTTGTTATATTTCGTTAATGTTTGGTGTTATTATAAGGCAAGTAGAAGCCCTATCTCTTGGTCGTCAGCGGAAGCTATCCACTCGCATAATTTAAAAGTGCGAGAATGTTGATTTCTGGCCTAAATAAAATGCGATGATTTTGTTACGTTCCCTAAAAAATATTTCTCCAATGTTTGTTGTATCTATGAGAATAAGTAGAAGCCCCCCCCCCTGATCAGGAGCGAAATTCGTTTCAACTAAATGTTTTAAACTTGTGTTTTGTCTAATTTAAAAGGAGTTTTTATCCAAACGAAACCCAATGATTTTGTATCTTTTCCATAAAATATTTCATCAATCTGTTTCGGTATTTATAAGTAAAAAGAAGCTCCATCTATTGGTCGTCAATCAAAGTTATTTGTTTACGTAACTTAAATTGCATTGAATTACAATGTAAATAAAACGCGATGGTTCTGTTACGTTTCCCAAATAAATATTTCACGACTATGTTTATTGTATTCATGGGATAGTAGGAATCCACCCTCCCTGTATTGGGATTTACTGTGTATATAAATAAGCAGAGGCTCCATCTCTTGGTCGCCAGCAAAAGCTAGTCGTTTTCGTCGAGTTTTGGTGCTGCCATGATTTTGTTACGTTTTTCTCAAATGCGTTTCTTGTATTCATGACTTACAATTAGTTAAAGCTCCATCTCTTTTCAGCAACGAAATTATAAATTTACTTCGGAATTTAATGGGCGCCGTTCTGATTCTTGTTCTAAATAAATCACAAATGTTTTGTTTCATTTAAAAAAAATCTTATAGGTGTGCCCAGCTGTATTTGTAAGTAAGCAGAAGCCCCACCTCTTGGATGACAGCGAAAACTATTTGTTTGCATTTTCCGACTAACGAGGTTTTATGTGAAAGATCTGATTCGGCTGATTTAAAATGCGGTCTATTCATATGTATATTGATCGATTTTTTTTTGTTGTTGTTTTTGTTTTGTTGTAAAGCGATACGGAGGCGCCCTGCCGTTCGCTCGCCGAACGAATTTTAAACAGCTATTACGTTTTATCACCTCGATCACAGTCGGGCAGATCCTTTTTTTTTTTGTAATACGTAACGCGATATCACATACGCAGGGTCGTATTTCAGACACGCAACTCTTTCCGTGCTTCTACGTCAACAAATCCAATTTCCGCCTGCGAACAGCGCGAATGACGTAATTGTAATTCGGAATGTTTTGTTTGTGCGGAGCAGCTCATAAGTACACGCTGTATTTTATCGTCGGTGACCCAATTGTTATTCGAGGAGTTCGCGTGGTCTGCTTTGCAATTAATTCCGGGCGCATTGTGTCCTTCCGTGTGAAGACGAAAAGAAACGCGTTTGATCTTCGCCCGGAATGTTTGCGTCGCGTAATGACCATCACCGCCGACTTCGCTCCGTCTTTTGAGGGAAACCTTTCTTTTCGCTCGGCGCGCAAATCTGATTTTCCTTTCTTTCTTTCGGCGTCGCTTTCTTTCGCTTGATGTTTGAATAAAGAATCGAAACGGATGTGGACATTATGTACGACTCGTTTTCGCTCGCGTTATAAATCGGCGCCAAAAAAAAAAGAGGGAAAGATTTAGGGTTTTTTTTAAGGTACGCGGCGTGAACTTGTAAATCCAAAAATTTATGGCGCCCCGCGAGATGTATGCGCATCGTTGAAATTTCGATCACGTACTATTCGCATAAATTCGATATAATATGCTGGGGGGAAATTACTCGCGTTCCCTTTCTATATAAACTTCTCTGCTACAAATGATGTATTTTGGTAAATCGTTTCGTCGTTTTTTTTTCTTGCTTTCATCTCATTTCTACTACGTAAAAACTATCGATTCCTCTTCCATATGCTAGACCTATAATCAAGATAAAAATAATATGAAAGAAACAGTCATCCCTTTGAGGCAGGAATCGTTTTTTAAAAAGCATTAATAATAGATTGCACCAAAAGTCTTCGCCATTTTTTGAAGATTGCTAACTCTGGTAGAAGTTTGGGAATTTGTATCCGACAAATGAAATCGCCGAAAATATAAAAGGGAAAAGAAAAGTCTGAAGGAGAAACAACGCAATTATTTACGAGATATATCATTAACGATTCTCAAAAATTTTTACCTGCGCCAATATTCTTTCACAAGCGAAATAATAGTTATTTAACTAGAATGAAAAGTTGAGCTTTAAAGCATGAGCAGTTGTTTACAGACGAGACGTGTAAATCGAGGTTTAAATTATTTCCGAATTATTTTAAAGACACTTCACATTCGATGTAAATACAAAATTTTATTTGATCTGAACTTAAATTAGTATGCGATGAGCAACACCCTAGCAATGGAATTATTTACAAATGCGAAGCGAATTAGTCACGTCATGTTTTACTTTATTACAAGAGTTTTAATGTCCTCATACTTTAAAAATGTATTTTTCATACTATAAGTGGTCTGAAAAAATTACTGGAAACGAGTATGAAATAAAACACTCGATCGTCTCAAAAGCACATCTGCACCGTGTTGAATCTAGGGTATAAATGACACATATTTGGAATTATTGCAGTAAATATTTCAAAGGGAAACAGTGCAGGTTGGCTCACCCTCGCTTGGAACTTTTGGCTAGGCCGTTATTTTTATTACAAGGGCGTGGGAAAGACAAGGAATTTTGCGTTTCAGGCTATTATTTAAATACTGGATGAACCAATTTGAATTTTTAGTTGAAGGCAGGGGCGTGCCGCCACTTTGTGGAACTTGTGCGATGTATACTTGCGCCAGGATAGTAAAAGCACATTTTTTATAATTTCTGCTTTTTGTTCAATAAACCAAAGTTTCTCATCCAAGCGCCGACATTACCGGCGAGCGCCTGAGTATAGGGCGAAATAATTCATGGAAGATCAAGGTTTATTATTTACTATAGAGAACTAGAGAAAAAAAAAATACATGACTCCTCAACTTCGATGACCAAATGCCTTCTCTCAACGAGTTTTCGAATTTGATCTCGATACTATTCCTTTGGTTTAAACGCAAATAATGTCTGCACGCCACTTCCACTTGCTGTTCACGCAAATCATGTTTAATTGAACGGAATAAATCCTAATTCGATGGAGCTAGGTTGTACGTCGGCTGTACACCATCCAAATCTTGGATTTTTTCTGGGTTAAATGCGACCTATTCGCTAGGGCACTGTCTTCTTGGAATAATACTCATTTTCTGTTTGTTCACCAATGACGAGCATTTTTGCACTAAGGCGGTTGTACAGGTCGGCTATACCATCTGGAACCAACTAATAAAGCATTGTTCCTTCAACATTCCATGATACGCTCAACATAATCTTCAATCACCGTATCGGGCTGTTCCTTTGTCTTCTCTTATTATGATTGACTGAAAGATCCATTTCCCATCTGAAGTCACACCGGCACCAAAAGCGATCATCAGTGCGATTTTCAAATAGTTGTCTGAAGATCTTCATCCGCTCTTGAGCTTCATTCTCGGTTAATTCACGTGAATTACTTTGAGGACGTGTGGCTAATACAAGAATTAGAACTATGCAAATATCGATCGATGGTGTCTTTGCAAGACTCCAGTGTCCTTGATAATTTACGACTGCTTGCTTGGGGTTGCCATTCCAATACAACGTACTGAGCTTTTTAAGTCAAGATTCAACGTTCGATCTGAACGGGGCTTCTCTTCAAAGCTTCCAAATCTCCATCAGGAAAGCGCTTGAACTGTTACCATCGCGTAATTCAAATTCCGCTTGGAGTATTTCCTTCCGAGTTATTCGTAGCATCGGGTTGCAAATAGTAGGTAAGAAAAACAAAAGATTATTATTATGTTTGTCAAACAATTGAGACTGACAATAGAAATTTGTGCTAAAAAAATATAACAATTTTAAGTATTTCATTGCGTTTAACTCGAAACCCTATCTGTTCCCTGACGTCCCCAACCAACCCTACTGTGTCTACAGCTAAATTACGTACAAGAGTGTAACATTTGGCACCCAGAGCGTGGGGCTACGTCGTTAGACGAAACTTCAGCTGCTGCCGAAGCTGTCCCCATTCGTCCCAGCCGTGCTTTACTGAGTTAATGGTAAATACCCGTCTTTACGTATTTCTGGAGACGCGGACGAGTTCCAGTGGCGTCCACAACAGCAAGAATGAACAACGAATCTTCCGCAACACAAGAGGTCGCTTACAGTCACACCCTGAAGACGTCCGATCTTCCAGAATTTCATGGTTCCGACTTCGAATGTCCGGCGACATTGGTTGGTTGTGGGCCCTCATCGTTAGCAAGAAACTCGCAGGTGACGCCCAAGCCTGGTACGGAACATCCAACTTACGTGGGCCGAGTTTCCAGAACGATTCACAGAGGAATACTCCGGAGTCCAAGTCAGGATGAAGCTATGCGCAAAACTGTACCCTACGCAACAGAAAACGACGAGCCATTTATAACCAATAAGCGGAAACTCTTTATTCGCGTAGCCGCAATTGTTCCAATTGAAGATCGGATCGCTATCATTATAGATCAAATACGACCAAACGTACGAATCGGAATGTCGTGCCCGCCTCCAACGTCTGAAGCAGACCTAAGGTCACGAGCAAGGTTGTTGGATCATGCCACCAACGGATGGCAAGGTACCCATCACACATAAGGTCCCAAGGCCTGCAGCTCCAGCTTGCAACTTCAAGACTAGTGGATAACCTACCACAGTGCCGTTACTGCCCAGGTCGGCACTTTCATCGAGACTGCCCAGTTAATAATCAAGGAAAACTCCAACAGGGCTGACGTCAAGAACAACACCGGCCCGAGTAAATAGGACTAGTCACTTTTCCCCGGCTACCAATTCGAATTGGCCATGTTCAAGCAGAGGCTCTTGGAGATACTGCTGCCATCAGTAATTTCATCAGAACCAAACTGCCCGGAGGTCCAACACCAAATAAGACCTCTGTAAGAGTCAGTATGGTAGGCCAAGGCTCTGCACTCACTATCTGCGGCAGTAAACCAGTTTGCTACCATTTACGTCGACCTTCCTATTGACGGACGAGTTACGAGAGAGTGTCGTCCTTGGACAACCCTTTTTTAGAAAACGACGCCGTCAGCAACACTCGTCGAGGCTGCGTTCACTTCGGGAAAACGAAGAGGAGGACGAAACACTTCATTGCTAAGAAAAAGCAAGTGCCCGGACAATCTCCAAGACTTACCGATCTACAACATGGGTTTCCGTCAGAATATAAAGCCGAATTACAGCATCTCGCCGATATATTCGGAGATGTATTTTTCCACTCACAATAATCGCTACCACGCAGCATCAAATTCGCCTGCGGGACAAGAGGCCGATCCGGCAACCTCTGTATCGGTTTCTGGGAAAAGAAAAGAAAATTATCGACGAACAAATTGAAGAAATGCTCGCGGATGGTATCATACGACCGAATACTACTGTATCCAGAGATTGTATAAGTGATAGAAGTCACCAATCTTGCGACCGAGGTGGAAAACGCCCAGCAAAGCGATCAAAATATCATCAATATTGTTGATCGCTTGCATCGCATCCAAACAAACGGTCCAACCGAACATGGGGACATCGCCTTTCGCCAATTGTATAGTGTCGACAACGGATACTTGCGGCGCATCAACGGAAACACACGTCAAGCTCGTCGTACCACTAGCAGCAGTCAAACATGTCCTAGTCCGGTTCTATGACGACCCAACTGCTGGACACCCAGGCGCCGACGAGCCAATAAGGGCTATCAGATGTCACTACTTCTGGCCAAAACTATCGAAAAATGTTCGCCGTCACGTAACCAACTGTCTGACATATTGTTGCACCAAGACGTGCCCTCTACAACCAAACAGTAAAGATTCATGTCGACGATCTAGGGAAAGCATCCAAGAAAGAGACACCACCATAAAAATAGTCATTGTAATCCGAAGCTGCGCTTTTAAAGAGGAGGAAATTGTTACCATCGCGTAATTCAGATTCAAATTACGCTTGGAACATTTCCTTCCGAGTTATTCGCAGCATCGGGTTGCAAATAGTAGGCAAGAAAAATAAAAGATTATTATTATGTTTGTCAAACAATTGAGATTGACAATAAAAATTTGTGCTAAAGAAATATAACAATTTTAAGTATTTCATTGCGTTTAACTCGAAACCCTATCTGTTCCTTGACGTCCCCAACCAATCCTACCGCGTCTACAGCTAGATCACCGCACAAGAGTATAGCAGAACCAATCTGTTCTCACATTCGATTGAACAGATTTATCTCGCGGATTACAGACTTGTTTTCCAAGAAATGTGGTGTTAAGGCACAAATTACATAGTTCTCATCAAACATTATGAAGCCTGGGTATCAGTAAACTTCGGAAAACGAATGAATGCTTCACACCACACGTTTATTCGTTTAATACCATTCTTGAGGCTTGCTTTCGGATCTGAATGGTGTGGATTCAAATTCCAACACAGGCGCGGTCGATTCTTCAGTTGTGAACTAAAAGCTAAAAACACGCCTTCTTCTAGAATAGGAAGTAAAACCGTAGGCTTCGAGTCAATACGATGTTAAAAATTTCAACTTCGGCTAAATTCCAGTAGGGTTGACAACATAATCAAAGCAATTGACGCTTTACAACTCCATATCTCGCCCATTAAAAAAGTACCACGCTTTAAAATGATATATGATTTTTTTTTAAATGTGCGTATCAAATAAGTATATGAGATACAAACAAAAAGCATCATTCTCAAAAGGAGCCTAAAGTCGTTTACATTCGTCAGAGAATTGTCTTAAAATACAGTTCGCGAGGACCGGTAAACCCCTGTCTTTAGTTTGGAGAAGATTTGATTCTCATAGCATATTTTTCGCCATAAACAAATTTATTTCGACAAGGTTGGTGATATCGAACCCCCTTTTTGTTTAAGTAGCATAAAGGTTCTTGTAGAAGACAATGTCATTCAGCTGGTTGACCTCAAGAAAGCACTGGAAAAATCTGATTTACCGTCCACGTTTTTGGAATTGACATCTTTTTTAAAATGTTTCAGTCGTCATCGGTGTACTCACCGGTAACCTCTGCGATATCTTAGGCATTTTCACTGTTCATTGTCTTCTCTTCACAACCTTCTTCTATTATCATTCGAAATAAATCCTCCAAGATGAGATTTCTTCTTCCTCCAAACCGCGACCTACTAGATCTAACGTGTTTTTATCTGCTCTGTGCAATTTATTAGTTCAAGTGTTTCTGTGCTGGCGCCACTTACCTAAAAAAATCGGAACCGAATTATATCCCGAACGTCTTTTCACAGCATCATTTGCAATTAATGTGAAGCTCACACAGTTTATGGCAAGTACAGAAAGTATTTTCTTGCTAAAATGTAATTTCCTTGTGATTTTTTTCTTTCATAATTCATAGTGTTTCTTATTTATTGCTTTAAAATTTACTATTATATTTATTCTTTGCAGTGCAAAATGTTAAATTATATTTTTCTTGTTTCAGGTGAGCAGCAACGCTTTCATTCGTAAGTAATCGTAAGTGTTCTTGCTTTTCTAGAAGTAAATGTGCCACATTCTTATGGCGATTTTACAAACTGACATGTATGGTTGCCTGCCATGTCCTTAGCTGGTAACAGTTTTTAAAAACAGGTAGCAGATTTTTATCTGTTTTTATAAACTGTTACCAGTTATTCATAAACTGCTACAAGCGCCTAACAAAAGTCATGACAGGCAACCATACGTGTGAGTTTGATGCATCCACGTAAAATCTCCAAAAGAAAGTGACTTAGAACCCCCATAGTATATCTACTGTGATCACGCCATAGTGTTGTGTTTTCTAAATTCACACACATTTTGGATTTTTAATAAACCATTTCTAATATTCGCTAGGACTAGTCGAGATAATTAGCTCTACCGATTTTTTTTTAACAATAGAGGACTTATTTTTTTCCTTAAACGGTCAAAAGTATGTTTTATCTTCGTCTTTTGTGGTTCGCCCAGTTTTTTTCTTATGCTCCACAGGTATTACTGCACAGGTATTACGAATCTTTTAACTGTGTGTGACCAGTATGTCTCCAGCATTTTCGCTTTTGTTTTCGTTTTGTTTTTTATTTTAGTTTAATGATGGATTTAAATCCCTTAGTACCTACTAGTTAAGTGCATCACTCTAGAATGATTTCTTTTTTAGCTTTTTTCTTTTTTTTCTGTTCGCTTCAAGTAAATCTAAATTTTCTTTTGAACATAAACGACACGACATCTGCGGTTATTAAAGCTTTTAAAATCCGGGAATTCTTCTGTTAAATTTGAATGGGTATTGGGTATATTGACTTTTTCAGGAGATGCAAACAAATTTTGTGCAAAACGCATGAGGCTATCTGTTAGACTAAATCGAAACTAATTTTCTTTAAGCAAGAATGACCATTTGAGAGTTTTTCAATTCAGGAAATTCCCTTAAAATAGGACTCGGGTGATCCAAAAATAAAGCAATAAAATTTACAGTGATTTAAGGTTTAAAATCGGTGACGAATTTAACATTCTTTTTTGTGTGGGGATTAAGTTATCTTCTAAAGACTGTTTAGAAAACACGATTTGTAAGGATTCTTTAAATTAATGCTAACATTTAAAATTTCTGTAAAAATGAATGCCACCTGTTAAGTTAAAGCAAAACTAGTAGCAGTAGAAGTATAAAAGACTGATCGTTGGTACTCCTTAGATCCAGGAAATTCTCCAAATTTCATATTCCACGCACATAAAAAGTGAACCAAGCAATAAAGTTCTATGTGACTTAAATTTAGATATTTTCCGTCATTTAGAAAGTAGGTTATCAGAGTCATCTATTAGTGATTACTTTGATTATTTGTACTGCACAAGTATTTTGAAGACTCTTCAGAAAACGCGATTCCAAACGCAATTTGTGACTTAAAGAACAAAACAGGTTTTTTTTAAGTTCATATAAAACTATCTGCTTTTACATTCATGTGTTTTGCTTAAAGCTATGGAATTCAACGCCATTCTTTATGTTTTTATGTTGTGATTGCGATAACAATTCCTGCCAATTACAGCCGCTTCAAACTCGCTTTTTTCTCGCAGGCGGAAGATATCTTTAATAATTTTCATTAACAATCAACGAGTGATATATAATCAGTCCGAAGCCTGGCTGCAACGAATAAACTTAATCTTAATTAAGTGCCACATTTTTTTGCTCGTTGTTCGAATATGTTTTTTTTTCCGGATTGTTATATAACACCAAACCATTCGTAATTTATACTTCTCGAAGATATTATCGCTTGTGATGATTTGGATCTTGTTCCTCGTGATTATAATACCTCAATTATTCAATTTTTTTTATTGCTGTTTTATTTTGACGTTCAGTACTTTTCCACAGAGGCGATGTCGTAATTTAACGTGGTACCATAAATTCCGGGCTTAATTATGCAATAGAAACCTCGTGTCACGCGAACCTGAAGCTCTGACAATTAAAAAGGAGTTCGTGCTGCAAGGAATGCAGCTTGCGTTTCGGCTTATCGCCAAGGGTAAGCTCCTCCGGTCTTGGGAGATAAAGGACGAAGTGAAAGGAACGATCGGTCATGACCCCGTCGCTACTAGGGGGTGACCACCCTCTGCCTCGTCTTTGTTCAGGTGCTTGATATGCTGGGGTAGTTGCACGTCGGGAGCTTTCAGGCGCGTGCGTTGGAGTCGCGGCGTCGCATCCTCTGTTCATCGACACCTACATGTGTCTCAATTTACTCATTTTGTTTACTCTGTCACTGAATATCTCGGCATTCCCAAGCAGACAACGGAGCTTTTGTTTTAAAAACAAATCAAAATAATTTATAGATAGATTCTTTTGTAGATAGTTAACTTTTCACCTTGAACAATACGGGTAAAGACGCAAAATTGAAACTAATCCGTTAAGAAATTATCACTATTGATTATGAGATGGCATACTATTTGTTCCCAATAAATAACAGCTCTTATTGTTTCGGAAAAATATGATTCTTTTGCACAAAATATAAAATTCCGAAAATCTCAAACGTAGTCGCAAGTATATTGTATTCTGTATTCACTAAGAAAGATGATGAAAGAAAAAAAATTATCTCAAATTTAGCTACTTTGTTAATTCTATTCTAGCTGATCTAATAATGCTTGGCATTTACAAAGTTGCGAAACTAAATTAAAAAAAATTTATAATTAAATTCCAGTCACAATCAATAGATGGTGCTTTGATGCGAGAAATAATTTTTCCATCAGACGATGCTTCAGATTTCTCTTTGGGAAACTGAATTAAAATGTTTTGCGGTTGATTAATTTCCTGTCGTAATCAATAGATGGTGTTCTGATACGAGAACGACGTTTTACATTTAGTTTTTGATTTTGATGTCATTTGGATACCTTTGACTTTTGTAACTGTAAATCTATTTTTAAATTTTGAAAACTTTCAAAATGCTGTAACAACGTAATTGACTGTATTCGCCAGAAGATGGCGACATCACTGTTGGTCCATTTTTAAATATACATGGTGTTCCGTAACTTCATTAAAATAAATTAAACAATGAAAGTTTGCATGAAAATGAATAGAATGAACCATTTTTATTGAACAAAGTGTTATTAAATTTTCGAGAAAATAAATAATTTCGTCGAACGGGTAAACCGTTTGAACGTCTCTGGTTTAAGTTTATGATGTTTACGAAGAATACGAGCGATGTAATTTATTGTTAGTCATCGCCGGCCGGGCCGGGTAGTTTGATGGTGTAAGTTGAGGTGGTTGGACGAAATTTATTGAAAAAATGGCAGAATTTACAAATAGTGAGATTGATGACATGTTTCTAGTGTACGATGAAAGTGGGCAAAACGCATTAGCGGCAAGGCGTCTGTATGTACGGCATTTTCCAAACCGACATTTCCCAACCAGTGCCACATTTCTCTCTGTTGTGCAAAGAGCGAGGGATACTGGAACTTTAAGGGCACGTCGCGGAAGAGGTGGAGGACGGCAGCGTCCACAACGCATCCTAAACAGAGAAAAAGAAATACTACAACTTAGCGAGGAACATCCTTCGTTAAGTGCATGTGATATCTCAAGACAAACGCGTTTATCGTCCTCCGTTGTTTGGCGCATTCTTCGCGAACAACAATTATATCCGCACCATATTCAAAGAGTTCAGGCTTTGCTACCAGCCGACTATGCTCTACGCATACGATTTTGTCGTTGGTTACTGCATAAACAACAGACAAATGCGAATTTTATTCATAATGTCCTGTTTACCGACGAAGCTATTTTTACCAGAGATGGGGTGTGCAATTTTCACAACATGCATTTGTGAGCTGAGGAAAACCCTCACGCAATTCGTCGCGGCCATTTCCAACAACGGTTTTCTGTCAACATGTGGCCAGGTATTCTAAACGGCAATTTAATCGGCCCGTTCGTCTTGCCGAACCGTTTAGATGGACTCCAATACTTAAATTTTCTACGAACAAATCTAATCTACCGGAACTTCTCGAGAATGTGAACTTAAATCTTAAAACAACGATGTGGTTTATGCACGATGGGACTCCACCTCATTTTCGACGAGAAGTACGTGCTCACCTCGACGAAATTCCTAGTAGATGGATTGGAAAAAACGGGCCGATCAGGTGGCCTGCACGTTCACCTGATCTAAATCCGCTAGTTTATTATCTGTGGGGACACGTAAAAGCGTTGGTACACGAAGAAGAAATCAACACGTTCCAAGAATTTAACGATCGTATTAACGCCGCAGGTGGCGCTACTTTCTTAATATCAGCAAATTTGTTATTTATTATTTACTAAAAAAAGTGCCGAAATTTGTTCTATTTGGCAGTACATTTTAATTCTTGAAGAAGAATCTTTGAACAAAACGATTAAACTATGCATCAAATACTTTCATTACTACCTAAAAGACATTATCGACTGGAAAAACTATGTTATACTGTTTATCATATGATGGCTAACTTGCGAAAATGTTTGGAAATAAAAAGGGAGGAGTAGATGGCGCCGAATTTCATTCACAATAATTACTGGCCAAAAGATGGAACAAACTTAAATTTATAACAACTAGTTTGTGTTTTCATTTGAGAGAAAAGTACTGAAACAATTATGATATGGTGGCTAACGTTAAGTAAGTATTTCGTGTCGAAAAAATTAATTCATCGTAATCATTGGCGAAGGGATGGCGCTACGTCAAATCCAAGACAACAAGACGTCTGGGAACAAAATGTTGAAATAATTGTTTGATGTCTAAAAGAAACATTAAAGAGAAAAATGGCGTTAAACTCTATGCACAATAAATCCATGAGATGGTGCATCATCACATTCATAACAAGTCACGGTTCTAACTGGGAAAAGAATTAAAATAGTTATGATACGAAGGCAAACGTGAAATGTAGCCTTCAGGCTTTCACAGCCGTCATTTATGGCTGCTCTTCGGTTCTCGGGTTCTCTGCCATGTAGAAAGTTTGTAGAACTTGACGTTTCGATCATCTTATGTCATAAGAAAAACTAGTCACTCGATTTCTGAAGATGATCACGATAAGATGATTGAAGCGCCAAGTTGTATGAACTTCCTACACGGCAGAGAACCCGAGAACCAAAGAGCAGCCATTAACCTGAAATAATTACATTTTGCTGAAACTTTTTAAGGCGAGAAATGGCGCTGAATGTCGTTCACAGTAATCAATGACCAAGAGATGAGTTGAAGTTAAAAACATTATACTAACGTTGGCTAACGTTAAATAAATGAGTAAAAATATAAAAAAAAGATGGCGCTGACTTTTTTTCACTGTAATAATTGGCGAAGGGACGCATCACCAAATCCAAAACAACTAATATATCTTTTCGTCTGAGAAAAAAATGTTGAAATAATTGTATGATGGACTAACGCATCAAATAAATGTTATAAGTGCGAAAATATTTACAAAAAGTAAGAAAGATGGTGTTGAATTCTATGCACAATAAAGGCTAAAAGATGGCGCTTGTTACATTCACAACAATAACTCTGTTTTTATCTGGGAAAATAATTAAAGCAGGTATGATACGAAGGCTAACTATCTTGTGCCGAATTTTTTGAAGAAGGCGAGAGGTGGCGCAGAATTCGATTCACAATGGCCACCGGTCAAGAGATGGCGCACTGTTATATTCATAATGTGGATCCCTAATATTATGCTAATGTTACAACATTACGACTTAATCAAAAGGTGATTAGGCTAAAGGTAATGCAAAATATAAATTCGTAAGATTTGATTTATTCTCTTTGCGTATCAAAAAGTCTTTAAGATATCATATACTAATTTATTGCAACAGATGGCTTTAGGGGGTTCACCCCTTGATAAGGCCGTAATAGCCTGTTATTTCTTGACAAAAGAAAAGTTGAAATAACGACGGCTAAGGTCAAATGAAAGTTAAATTAATATTTTACGGAATTTGAAAAAAGGAGAGACTGCCCCGAATTCTGTTCGCTACAATCACTGCCTAAGAGATGGCGTTATATTCATAACAGTTTTTCTGTTTGGGAATAGATGTGATAGAAATAAATATTGCTCAATCATTGAAATTTGTAGATTTTACTATGAGGGAAAGATGGTTAAAATGATGAATGAAAGGGAGCGAATTATCCTTTACTTTTGATCTTATCAATTTTGCAAGGCATCGTCGAGAAACCTTTTTTTTACTTCTAGATACCACAATGACGGTGAGGGAGAGATTGTAGCAATGGGCAAATAAATTTATGTTCGCTCACCAAACCATGATACTGGTTGCGATAACTGACGGAACTTCAGACTGTTCTCGATGGGACTAAGGCCACTTTTGACGGCGACATTACGACCATACATTTTCTGACTGTACGATGATCTTTTATGAAAGTAGCCGTTTGTTAGGCAGGCCACAGACGTTCGTTTTTCGAATCGCATTTCCGAATACGGAAAACGAATCAAGGATTCCCTATACGTTACGCAGATGTTCGATATTTTTCATTCGCAGTCGCTAAAACAGTTGTCTATCATCCAAGAATATCCTGTTTGCAGCGCATTCGGAAACTGAATCGGAAATTCAAAGATATGAGACAACAAAGGTAAAATATACAGAACTTTCGCGTTGAAAGACGAATTCGATTTTTCTCCGAATCCAAATTCCGATCGCAGTTGCAGGTTTTCAAAACGAATGATCGGAAAATTTTCCGTTCTGATAAAAAAACGAATATGTGAGGTGTGTAGAACGTTTTATGTAAGATTCGTGCATTCTAGTAGTTAGATTTCGAATTCGGAAATCGGGTTCAAAAGAGGAACATCTGTGGACAGCTTTACATGGTTCATATGGGAAATTTCGATAACAAACAAGACGCTGTATGTAAGATCAAGGTACACACTTGTCTTATGAGTCACTCTTATAGCGTTTTCGATTGGGGCATTGAGTATCTCCATCTTCTTTTAATACTTAAGGTTAAAATAAGATGAGAATACTCCGAGTGCGTATTCAGTGCACTCCAACTGAAAATGTTGTTAGTCATGTTTGTTTATGCTTACATAATGCTGGCTTCTTTGATGAATCACCTCGACGCGGCGAGGTTTGATGATGCAAAATGCAGCTGGTGTGTTTTCCGGCATCCCTTGAATGCAGTTTTATTGCAGAGGTTAGTTTCATTATCATGACGGCAAAGTCTTTGATAAAACAAACCGCTGTAACATTTGTGTACATTATTTTTAGGTGGGCGTTCTTTCGAATGTTTGTCTAACTTACGTAATGCTCGTAATGATTTGCAAAATGCCGATTTCTTACATTACAGATAAATTCTAAACTCTCGTCGTTTATAAATTAAGGTAAACCTTATTTGTACGAATCAGAAAAAGCGTATGTATCAGAAATTACCGGCCCTTTGCGTCCATTACGTGCCCGGACAAAGACCGCGCCGAGCACATTAGGCACGTAGCTACGCACTCTCGCCTCGCATGAAAATTTAATTTCGCCTGATATAATAACACCGTGCGATTTTAACAACAACAAACTCCGACGAACAAACAATCGCACCCCCGCGCGTTTGGAACTGCGAGGATTATGTTAATAGCTAAAGGATTACACGAGCGCCGGATTAATTTCGGATAAAATTCGAGATGTTTGTGTTCCGGTAATTTCTGAAGTTGTAGTAATTCCTGGACATCCTGTAGTTCAGCTACTCGACTAGATTTTTTTCCTAGCCTGACGTGGAAGTGGTAATCAATACTGGCAGACAGATTTACGAGGAGTCCTGGAGGATCTTGTGGCTTATAGAAGAGCGAGAGAGTGATTCGATTTTTTGCGATGATACATCATAACATTGACTGATCGACTTCGGCCACCGGATAATACAATCCGAATCTCATAAGTGAATCTCACCCTTCCATCCTAAGTTATTGTTTTAATATTTCTGTTTTCTTTCGAGAAAATATCTCGTGAAGAAATCCAAAAATTAATTTCAAACGTGTGTAACTTTTGTTTCAAAGGGGAAACAAAAAACTAACAAGAAGACGACATTTCAATCCACCTACTGTAACTGATAATACACAGGGTGATCCATGAATGCGAACGCCAACTTTTGGACAGCAATAAAAGTAATTGTGCTACAATTATTAAAAAAAAACCGAGTTGAGTTTATTTCCGCTTTAATTTTTTATGTCCTTCAACTTGCCTAGCTTTTTTTCAATTCTAAATTTAATTCAGGCACACATATGCAGACGACATGCGACGTTATCACCATCGTCTGGCCGAGTCACGTACGCAAGCCATATTTTAACTGCATAATTACTTAACAAGTGTTCATCGCGAGCACGGGCGAGCGCGTTTTAATGTATTAATTAAGAGCCAGCGCCGCCACCAATAAAACCTCGCGTTACTACCTCGCCGTAAAATAGTTTCCCACTTTTCCAATCCAATCTAAGTTTCGCCTGATTCGTCCTAATAGTGGTAACGGTCGCTACTACATCCGAATGCAAATTGTTATTAGCGAAGTTCGGAGCTCGGCAAACTTTTGAAATTCGGCCCCGCCGCTAATGGAGTTATCCCGAATCCCGCCCGCAGTATCACGCTATTTATTTATTCGCTGAAATTCGCGAGTCGTTTTTAACGACGACGTATATGACACGTGCATGGTGGTCCCGCGATAAATCAGAGTACGGCCCTCGTATTTTCGTTTCAGCTGGCGCGGCACGATTTGCATTTTTGCTGTTTATTCCCGTCACAGCGGGTGTAATCAATCCGTTGATGGGGTGTGGTATTTATTAAAACGAATTTGCTTTTGCGGATTATCCCTGTCGGGATATTTAACAAAAATTTAAATGCTATTTCTCTTTTTTTTCCAGAGAAGCTTCAGCGTGAACATTTAAAAATAATTTATTTTAGGGTCCCTTATCTTTTCAACCAACCCTCCAATTTACAACAAACTTAGTAAACAAGAAGAAAGCATGTAAACAAAAATACCCTAAAAATTCTTCACTGGAATTCTCAATGCTTAACTAAAAAATTAGAAGCTGTTGAGAGCATAACAAACAGTCTGAAAATAGACATTCTGTGTATCTCAGAACATTGGCTGAACCAGAAAAACCAATCACTGTATAACATACAATCTTATAACCAAGCAAGTTGCTTCATAAGGCGACAGTCGAGTCACGGAGGAGTCTGTATTTACAGTAAATTTGACATAAAATTTCGCGAGCTTACGAGTACTCTCAAGAAATGACATGCGAAATTGTAGGAATACACCTTACAGAGTACAATACAGTAATTATAGAATGCTCTTGACCACCATCCAACGATCTAAACTTACCACTAGGAATTCTTTCTAAAGCTCTAGACCATATTCACGAGAAGTTTGATATCTCCACAAGAATATTCGTAGCAGGAGACTTTAACGTATATTTCTCCTCAATTAATAATAAAAATTAATAAAAAATGTATTGTAATGATGATGTTCTTGTTGTACGTGCCTGATGTTGGGGGTTCAATTGCAGTATTTATGTATGTTATTTGTGGGTGCGTATCTACTCTCTCAGGGTTTTCTATTTGGATCGTTCGGAATTACCCACTTCTTGTTTTTATGGCCCCATGGTGGGCACATACAATGACAAATCACAGAAAATATGAGGGGAGAGGGGAAGGAAGTGTTAGTGTTAAATGTATGCGTTCATAAGTATCAAAGAAAATATAAAAAATATCGAAAAAATTGTTGTCTGTCTCTAAAATGTACACCGGCTAGCACAAGTCGGTCGTCATCACACCCTTCACAAGGCAGATGTACCTCTTGACCTATTCGATGTATATCTTGTTAAAAGTGGACCCTCTGTATCACCGATCACGCCTGTGCCTCAACTCTTTTACAAGAGTGAGGCGCCCTTCGACGATACAGACCTGTACATAGCGAACACCAGGTACCACAAGTCGGTAATATCACCACACCCTTCGCAAGGCAGGTGTCCTACCTGATGTATCCTTGTTTAAAAGAGGAACGTTCCGTATTGCCTCCACTCTTTCACAAGAGTGAGGCGCCCTTCGACATTACCAAACGTCTCCCGTTGTCCGATGTTTAAAAGAAAATTTTGTTTGTTTGTCAAGTATGCGCCTACCTTGAAGAGTCGTCCATGTCGTTAAAAAAGGATATAGGTATTTGGAATCCAAAAACAAGGTCAATTCTTCATTAAAATACCTTTTTATATTTTATAACCTTTTTAATAAAAATTTTATTCTTGGTTGTCGGAGCCGGAATCTTCTTGCGATGGTCGAAGCGGGGTCGTCGACGAAGGAATCAATTCCATGTGGTGCCCTCGCTATTTATAGCGTCTTTCGTTGTTGATTTTACCAATATCTCTTTAATGAGATGAACAAATTAAAAAAATGTGTACTTTTTTAACACAGCTGAAAAAAATGAAATTGTTTCCATAGAATGCTCTAATAGTTGTCATAAAACAGGGAAAAAAGAAATTGTAATTTAGATAAGTGTGCCTACTCTGCTTGCCCTAAAAAAAACTTGAATTGTAGTGAATTTGGTTCTGCTTTAAGTCACTATTGGCGCCTGTAGCGTAAAACCGTGGTAATAAAATTTAAGAGCCTTTCTATGAATGGTCTAAAACTGTAGTAATAATCTACTAGATGGAGCTGGTAAAATAATATTGTTTGTTTTCTATATAAGAAAATGGCATTTCACAAATTATTAAGAGGGCCATTGTGTGACCTTATCCTACATAAAAGCTCAATTTTTGAGCCAAATAGAGAGGCTAGCTGGCATCGGATTAAATAACATACCACGAGTAGTAGTGTGCTCGTACGCATCAGACAATCAGAAGATGTTTGGTCGTAATGTCAGTGACAGAAGTGATAAGTCATTAGTGTCATTAGTCATAAGTCCAGTCAGAAGTTTCATCTGTATTCAGTGTCATAGTTTGGGTAAGAAAACCTAAATTTATTTGCCAATTAGCTACGTGCTTATAAATATATATGAGGAGCTCTAAATCAAAACACAGTTTTTGTCAACAACTAGTTTTGTCAAAAAATTATAATTTATGCTGTAATTTAATTACATAATCTGAATCAGAGACATGATATTGAAATTAAATGTACAGGGAGACACCTGCAAAAGTTATGATGTCATCGACCATTTTTTCAGTTTGGTTGAAAACTGCGTTTTGATTTGGAGCTCCTACGTATTTTCACTTTATTTTTAACTAAACCTCACTTAAAGAAATTTCGTCAATCCCGAAAATTATATGTAGTGGCGGACAAGGGCTAAAATCTCATCCCATATAAAGAGGCGTTGGAGTGCAATTCTCTGGCTAAATAAGCTTAAACCAGACACGCACAAACAAATTTGTAGATTACTGCTTGAGTCCTTTTTGGTTTGATTAAAATTTTGGTAAAACAGTGAGGAGAAGAAGTTGAAAATTTTGATTGTTAAGACAGAGTTGGGCGTAATAATAGAACTTCTTTCTCACTCTCGTTTTGATTTGCTAGAGAGCATAGGGTCTCGACGAGGCCTTGTAAAATTGATAAATGTGGAAGTAAAGGATAAATCATCCCTTTTCTTTTTATCATCTTTAACTACCTGTCCCTTACATCAGCTTTTTGATAAAATGCATCACTTAAGTTCCGCTCAAAGAATAAGCTTAACGACTTTGATAGATTGGAGTTGCTGCGAAATTAATGTTTAAGTTTGACATTTCAAATTTTCCTTGACCTCAAAAAAGCCTAATTTATCAAATTTGGCCAAGTATGCACAACATGTCAAATTCTTACAAGAACTTTATGCTTTATCCTAGTTTTTAGAGAATACTGCATCAAAAATAATTTTCTTATAATTGCAGCTCTAGTATTTAGCAGAATATCATATCGTATTCATTACTTTTAAAAGTACTATAGGGACACCTATATTTAGTATTGTAATAATTACAAATAGTGTAGGTCTCAGTGAAGTGTCCTGCGGAATGTCGGCGTACTATATTTTTTGTTATTAACATCGATTGCTTAGATGGAACTTTTGTTTCCTCGATCCACGGTTTAATTTTACGAAAATGCCCGCACGATCGCACACGAACAATTTAAACAAAAGAGACTTTATTTTTACGCAACGGCCCAACATAAACAGAACGTGTTTACACGCGTCGAACGTGCCAGGTTGTCAGTTTATTACCGACCATTCCGTAACAAAAGCGATTTATTTTATTAGCCGGAATCGAACGCCAAATTTCAACCGTTTCGCGGTAGAAAATTCAAGCACATTCGGATCGGGTTTCGTCCACCTCAACACAAATTTAATCGCCAATAACTTTCTTTCGAAAGCATGTACAGCTGTACCCATTAAAATCGTAACCCTCGCCCTCATTGATATTGACTTGATATCGTCTCTCCCATTTGCGTTGTCGTTAATAAATACACTTGTACAGCGCATTTATCATCAGCTGTACAATTGTGTGTTATTAGTTCACGGTCAAATTTCGACGAAAAAAAATTTCCCATATTCTTTCGTTAATATTTTTTTGGTGGCCTATATGTCTTACAATTTCCTTTCGGTACTATTCGAAAGATGGCGCCCCAACAAATCATTCACAGCTCTCAAACTATCTTCAACTAATTTATTCAGAGGGTGGTTCTTCAATTCAGTTGCATTATCCATTATTATTCGGTTTCAAATTCAATATGATGCATGGCGCATTTTATCAGCAATTCCGTTGCATTCAATTTCGAGCGTGCACTTCGGTAATTTATTTTAATTTGCGTTAATTAGATCGATGTGGAATGAAAATGGACGCCGACGCATCAATTTAATGCTGCCAGCCAGACGGCTTTTGACGTGACTGATGGGAGGGAAGGTTTTCGTTCGTTCGTAATTCAATCTTTTGCATAACGTACATGAAGCGAAAAATATTTTTTGTGTTACATTGTTGCAGGAAGTGTTAAACTGATGAAACATTCTCGTTTAGATTCACGATGTAGCAGCAGCAAGACTTTAGACTTTAAGTGCTGTATATTTTCTTTGAAGGCCTTCGTAATCACTAGCAAGCTTTTATTGCCCAAGTGTAAGCTTTTATTGTTACGTCGAAGAGCGCAGCTTTTTTTGTTTACAATGCGCGGCCAATCACTTCAGACCATCCTGTTTGTTTCCTTCTGACTCGAGACAAAAGTCAAGTCAGATTTGACTTGATTGAGTCTTGACTTTTGGATGAGATCGAATTTTTATTAAAAAAAAAAAAAAAGGAAAAATATGCGCCGGCTAATTCGTTTGACGTGCGGCGACCATAAATTTCTGCCAACGTTAAGGAACGAGAAAAAATGTTCGCCGACGTTAATAAAACGAATTTAAATGAAGGTGCGTCCTGGCGCGGCGCCAGCGATTGTACGGCTTTTGTTTATTGCGGAAAAATGTCGAGGAAAATTTCAGTTGCCAAACAATTTTGAAAAGTCACTGCCCAGTCAAACGTGAAAGTTTCAAAAAAAAAAAACTTGAATTTCGAGCTTAATATACTTCTTGCAGACGAAACTTTCCGCGTCACCGCCATCTGTGCTTAATTACGCATCTTCCCTCGCCGCTAAGTTCATTTAGTTCTTAGGCGTGTCTCAAGGGGGAATGAGGGGAGTGCCTCCTCCCTTGTAGTTTTTTGCTCCGTTACTTGTTGAGTGATTATGAAGGATGTCGGGCAGAGTTACGAAACGTTGGCAGATGAGGTGCACTTTAATGCCAGCGATATCAGACAATAATTAATGCATGCTCCCCCCCACCCTGACCGAATTGCCGCTCCGGGTTTGCGGTATTATTAAAATTCCGACCTTCGCGTATTTATAATTTCAGCGAAGGTTTCGGTTTCAATTAACTGATGTGAAAGCTGCGGCTAAGGAGGCGTGAACGCCGAGCTTTATTGTGCTCCGCGAGCTTTTTTCAAACACTTGCTTTCGTTGGAAAACAGCTTTTGGAATTTTCTCAGGGAAAACGTGTGCGCGCTGTTAATTAATTAAAAGTATGAAACCTGAGGGTGCATTAATAAATGTATTTTTAAATCAAATATTTTTTTTGGAAAATTTAGAAGTGTGTCTTTTCATAGATTGTCATTTTGAAATTTCAGTGTATGTGTGAATTAGGCATTCTTCAATAATAACTTTGCAGCTTGTAAGATGCCATCTCTGGATCGGAAATTAAAGTTTCTTTGCTTCGTCGTTAAGAAATCAAGAACTTTAACTCTCGCTTACCTTTTTCCGCGAGTATTTCAATACAATCGTTTTTATTTAAGTTAACCATCACTTTGTACTTTTGCCATTTCCCCCCCGGCATTAGGAAGTCCATCGCGAAACTAACACCATAATCTTGCGGCCGGCCGTCGTCTGCAAAAACCAGAAGTGAGAAGTATAATTTCATTCTTCTAATCCCAACTAGATGCCTCTGTAATCACCATAATTTCGCGATGCGAAGCAATTACGGCGCCACCGCGGTTTTTTCCCCGCTTTTACTCGAAACGATGGCGGTACCCTCGGACGGGAGGGGGGGGGGCGAGACAGGTTGATATTTAAGAGCCTTTCAAAGAGTCACCGTCAATTTCTGCACGCATGGGGGGTGAAATGCCACCACGCGAAAACTTTTTTTTCGGCCTGTAATGAAATTGCCGTTCCGGGACTTAACTTTTCCGGGTGATTACAGCGACGCATTAGCCCTGCCTTTTTTTCCGGGCGAGCTTAATTACCCCTCTGCGTATTACTTAATTATTTATCATTATTAATAATATTGGAGATGAGATTTCGGCTCGAGTTGAGATACGTTTGCTTTCGCCAGCGGCTTTCGGCCCGAGAGAACGAACGCGAACAACGAAATTAATAATTTCCTAGCCGAGTTAATGACAGTGGTGGTAACGTGTTATTTTCAGCCTATTTGCATTCCGAGGTTTTCACCAGAAGCCGATACAGTAATCAACTTAATTCAAATATTTGAGAGGTAAATAATGAAAGGATGTAATTTGGGTTGTTGTGTGCTTTGCCGCAACGGCAGATGTGTGTGCCGAACTGCGGCCGCTGATTGCGGATCTGGTTTACGCAAATTGCTTATTGAGGGCTTTGGTTTTTTCTGCTCGGATCGTAATGGTTATTGTTGTTATTAAATTGGTTTGCTTTATTTTGCCCATGAATGGTTTCAATTAGGTTTTGAAAAGATGAATTCCAAAACATACATCGTTTGATTAGTAGCTGTTGCTTTGCTAACACAGTGACAACTGCGACTGCTACGTTGACAAAATGACAAAAATGAAATGGAACAGGCCTTTATTGATTCATGCACACCACAGTTCGTGATAAACTTTCACCCCAGCAAGCAAGCTCAGTCGGAGTTTGATACTACTTTTGCAAAACTTAAAAAAATGCTAATTAGGAAGGGCCTTAAAACTTAACTGTTAGAGTTGATAACAGAAGTTGTGTGCCGAGCAAGTTGCCTCTTGCATACGGGACTGCGGTCCAAAGTTATGACCACAAAGTCCAAGAAAGAAGATAAAAGAAAGAATTAAAAAAAGACCTAATGAAAGGACTATAACAGAGTAACATGTAATAAGACACAAAAAAATGAAAATTTCTTAGAAAGATCGAAGGAGCGAAAGCCTTTCCTTCTTACCTTTATCTGAAATCAATTACTTAAACTTGAACTTTTACTTTCACTTTGGTTTCATGGCACAGTTGCCTAGCTTTTGCTGGTAACTGTAGGTGTAGGTTTGAACTCGTCCTGATACGGGTAACGTCAGCTTAGTTCATGTTGGCCTCGTGTGGTTTCACGTTTTATAAAGCAAATATTAAGAGAAGAACGAAGCTGGTAAGGAGGTCGCAGCCGCAGTGGGAAGTGTGAGATTCAGCTCAGCGCCTCACTGAAAATCCAGAGCTTTTGTTGTTGTACGAATGTTAAGAAGTAGAAAAATACTTCGTGTGTTTATTCAGCTTTGACGTTTCGTTACTCTTTTATGTTATTGTTAGATGTATACGTATACATAAAACTTTTGATTTCTTTGCTTGAATATCCACCAAATTTGAAGATTGATTTCGAAACGTTTAAAAATTTACGTTACAGTATAAAACTGAAATTGTTTTATTTTTTTGTTAAGTATTAAGTTATTTGTCATTATTATTTTGAAACGCCATCTTTTGGTTAATGGCGAATGCAATTTGAACATACTAAGGATCTAGGGAGCGCTGGTAATCGAAACATCTAGCAACGAACGTTCGCGTTAGATGGCTCTGAAAAAAAAACTGATTATTATTTTTTGAGTGATAAAAAAATAGCGTTTGAATAATTGTTAGATTTATTCTATATTGTGTATTCGGCAAGTAAATTTAATTAAACTTTGTTAAACTTTGAAAAGTTAATTTATTGCGAACCCGCAACGTAACAATTGGTGTCAGAAGTTCGATTTTCAAAACTGAAAATGAAGCTTGCCGAGTGAAAGTGAAAGTGAAAGAGCTTCGTGAGGAGCTGGAGGAAAGAGGTTTAAATACTTCTGGAAAGAAGTCCGATATGCAAGATCGGCTGAGAAAATCGCTCCAGGAGAAAGGAAAAGACACGGAATTATTCGATTTCGAGACAGATGTCATGTCTGCCCTGTTGAAAAACATAACACAGAAGATGGAAAAAGCAATCGAAAACATGACACAGGAAATTAAAGATCAAATAGAAATTTCTAGAAAACAAGTGGAAACATTAGAAAATAAAATTGAGATTTCCAGACGAGAAATGGACAGTAAAGTCGACGACGTTAAGACTCAAAAGGTGAATTCTTCCAAAAAAAAGTAAAATACCTGGGACATGTTATATCGGAAGCAGGAGTCGCCACAGATCCAGACAAAATTACAGCTGTGAAGAACTGGCCTCAGCCGAAAAATGTGCATGAATTTCCTTGGGTTATGCACCTACTACAGGAGATTCGTAAAAGACTTTGCAAAGACAGCAAAACCTTTGCACAAATTGACTGAGGCAAATAACAACTTCTCTTGGAATGATGACTGTCGTGAAGCGTTTGAGAATTTGAAGGACCTCTTGGGTGTCTGCTCCGATATTGTCATACCCACGAGATGAAGGAATGTTCATTGTGGATACGGATGCCAACAACCATGGTATTGGAGGTGTGTTGTCAGAGCTGCAGGACGGAGAAGGACGCGTTATTGGATACTTTAGCAAAGTCCTGTCCAACCCAGAAGGGAACTATTGTGTCACACATTTCCACAAGTACCTTTATGGACAACAATTTCATCTCCGATGTGATCATGCAACCCTGAAATAATTGCTACAGTTTAAAAATCCTGAAGGTCCACTTGCCAGATGAATCGAGAGATTGCAGGAGTATAACTTCTCCATTGAACACCGCTCAGGGCGTGTCCACAACAACGTCGATGCTCTCTCTAGAAGACCATGCATCGAGAGCTGCCATTAGTGCTAAGCACGAAGGAAAAGATGGAATAATTCCTGTTAGGAGGACTGGTGTCATAGCAGACAGATGGCAAACCGACGCTATCAAGACGGAGCAACGCCGAGATCCAGACATTGGAAGTATAATCGAATGGAAAGAGAGCCTGGGCAGAGATATCCGACAGGAGTCCAGTGTTTAAAAGTTATTGGGCACAATGGGATTCTCTGAAATTAGAAGATGGAGTCTTAAAAAGGGAATGGGAATCAACTGATGGAAGTGATTAAAGATTTAATATCCCCTTGACGCAAACAAATTAGAGAAACAAAAAATCCGCCTACTAAACCAATCACAATAAAAACCGAATTAATCTAATCTAAAAAAAGGACCAGCTGGTACTTCCGAAAATAAGAGTCGCCGAAGTTCTGGGAGAGATTCATGGAGGTGCGTCAGGTGGACATCTGGGCATTAATAAGACCTTGGCGAAAGTGCGAGAGAGATTCTACTGGGTAAAATGTAGAACTGATGTGGAAAATTGGTGCGCTAGATGTACCACATGCGCAGCTGTATCTGGACCTGCAGAGAAGACTCGTGGAAAAATGCACTCTTATAACGTTGGTGCCCCATTCGAGAGAATTGCCATTGACATAACCGGACCATTTCCTGAAACTAACCGTGGAAACAAATACATCATGGTAGTGACGGATTACTTCAGTAAATGACCAGAAAGATATGCTCTGCCCAATCAGGAGTCAACCACCGTAGCGAATGCTTTGATAGAGAATTGGATAATAAGATTTGGTGTACCCATGGAAATCCATTCCGACCAAGGCAGGAACTTCGAAGGACACATCTTTCAGGAGTTGACCGAGATACAAAACACGAACAACTCCCTTGCATCCACAGTCAGATGGAATGGTGGAGCGTTTTAATCGAACTTTGGAGAAACATCTGGCTAAAGTCGTTTCGAAAAACCAACGAGATTTTTCTGATGGCGTACTGCTCTGCAGAGCATGATACAACTAAACGAACGCCGTACAGTGTTCTATTTGGAAGAGAAATGTGTTTGCCATGTGACCTACAATTTGGACAACCGGAGACCACCCGACTTGGACTAAGTGAATATTCGCAAGGCCTTGAACATCGCTTGGAAAGCACGCACGAATATGTGCGTAGGAACCTTAACCTTACGAGCGACAAGATGAAGACCCGATACGACCGAAGAGCCAATCAGTTAGGATTTCAACCAGGCGATCAAATGTGGCTATACAATCCCAAAAGGTCACGTGGTTTGAGTCCCAAACTACAGGCATCATGGGAAGGGCCCTACGATGTGATCAAGAAAATAAATGATGTCGTCTACCGGATATAGAAACCACCTCGAGGTCGAATGAAAGTAATACATGTGGACCGACTAGCACCATATCGAGAAGCATCTGTTCGAGACGAACAGAACTAAGGAGGGGGAATGTTACGCTAGATCTAGATATATTCTTCTCAGAAACGTGTACTTAACAGATTTATCATTTTTTTTCTCTGCTTAATATGTTTGTCCTTTATTTATAAGTGAATAATTAATTATCAATTCTCCGTTTCACTGTTTGATCGCCAGCTTTATCTAAATTGCCGTTATTTACCTGATTCACAGAAACAGTTATTAAACGCTTTGTTTAACTTCAGGTTTATCAAAATTGACGAAGGAAACTAACACTAACATTTTAAATTCGTGCGAAATTGACTGTTGTTATCTTTGACAGTCGGTCGTGAAAAAGGTTTCGCCCAAGAATCGAAACGTCGAACCTTAATAAGTGCTTCTCCTTTTTCTATTTGAGGTTCCCTTGCCGTTTAATTTTTTAAAATTCAAGCATACAGTTTTTTTTTAAACCTCGATGGACGAATGAAGAAATTGTTTCGACAAGTAAAAGTTCCAAAGAATTTGGAAATGCACAGATACAGAGGGTTTCATTAAAAAAAATGTAACTTTATTTTGTTTTGGTTATGCAATGCTCAACATCTACAAAAAATTTTAACTAGTCTAAGTTTTAGTAAGTTCTATATAAAATATTTTTTCGTAAATTTAAAAGTAGGAAAACTAAAGGCGATGATATTCTCACTTGACAACCTGTACACCATCAGAATAATACATTTCTTATCACTTTCGAATTTCAAGTCGACTTTCTACAATCAACTTTACCGTCAGTTAAATTAAAAATGTTTTGAGTTGGTACATACACTCAAAAATAATGTATCCATTTGTCGAACAGTAACGAAACGAATTCTCCACAGTTACTATCTGTTTTATTTTATTTTTCTTCTTCAGTCAACGATATACTTGCGGTAAGGAAAAGCACCGCCATCTGTGGTAGAATACGGGAATGACTTCATCACACACAATTCATTTTCGTTTCATTTCTTCAAATCGATTTTTACGGTCAATGTAGGTACTTTTTGAAAAATATTTATTATTTATTGGAAGTAAAAGCGTGAAACCGACATACTGTATGAAAATTTGTTGCAAATCGGTCAAAAATTGGCCGTAAGATGTCGCAACCTGTTTAGGTTGCCAATAGTTTTATTGGTTGGTTTTTATAATTGTTTTTTGTTTTCTGTTTGTGTGTGTTAGACAAAGTTTTATTTGCACTAACCGCCGCTTGGATACAGGCACAACAAATGACGGCAAAACTTCACGAGGATTTTTTCAAAATCCATCAATGGCACCTGAGATTACTAGAGTCGATAAAGATCTAATATACCGATATGGAATTATCCTAAACACAACTAATAATTAATGTAGCTACAAGTTGAGATAATATTGCCATGAAACTGCCAAATTATATGTACAGATCATTTTTTTATTATCTGCCAATCATATAATAGAAAACGTAAGTTAAGAAATCGTACGACGAAATGATATGACATGATTAAAATCGCAAGGCAATTATTTGCACTTCAAAATGACAGAATTAATTGAATTTATTATTTCTAAGTTTTTTATATTAACACCCTGGCATGTCCCAGATTAGAGGCTTGTCGGAAAGGCGGGATTTGGCTGGTAATTATGTATTGCCAGTTGCGGCTGCGATCGACTTGCTAGGTGGTTTTCTCCTTCGGCGTTCACTTACAAACTGGGGAAACGGAGAAAACCCAGTTTGGTATGAATTCGATACATGAAAATTCTCACATAGAACCGAGTGAGGATCGAACCCGCACTTGCAATTGCCGAACCAAGCATCAAGTCCGTTGCCAGCGCACTCAAACAACTTGTCTATGCAACCGATTTTAAATTAATTAATTAATATTAGATTTGAAACTACTCTGGTCACGAAATCACTAAATTTTCGCAACGTCATCAAAATTCGTCGAAAATTTCAGCAGAAAGTCACCAAATCTAAGACCTAAATTGACGAAAATGGCTTCGTTGATAATATTTCTCTAATATACAGAATGTTTCGTATCTAAACGACAAATGCGAGCAAACTTTCAGAGAGAGTGGCCCAGGTCAAAGTACTTAAGTAAAAGAAGACCAGAAACATGTGTTCGAAAGCGTTTCTTTACGGAACCACAGCAAAGAAAGACGTAAATAGCTCGCAAGTGTTCTTCAGAGTTACTTGGAATTAGTCGACTTCTGGTCATTCGTGGTGCCCGTCATCCCTCGGTTGTTTGTGAAAGGTTTTTTTTTTACTTTAGTCCTCGGAATTCACTGTGAGTTGATTTGTGAAGTGCAACTTTTTTATGTTATACATTATATTATAGACAATAAAATCGAAAATGCTATATTTCGTCAATGTTAGGCGACGGCACTCTGTGGTATTGTGACAACGCTATTGTTAACTCAAGCTAAGCACGTTATGCTTGATTCGAACTTGGGTGGGTAACTATCAAGTGTGTGTATATACAGAGTGACTGACAATTGTTCCACCAAAAAAAACGCATGGAGAATGAACAATACAGATTACAGCATGCATACGAAATACAATGCCACGTTTTCTAAATACAGCAGAAAATTGGAGTACATATAAAGTTTTATTTTTTTATTATACCTTATATAAGCTAACTAATTACTCATATGTTCTAATTGAAACATAATATACAGAATGTGCTAAAATATCAGCACAATAATAAAAAATAGTAAAATAAATAGTAAATGTTTGGTTGGATAAATGATAATTTCAATTGTTTATATAAACCGGGTGTAGTAGTTTGATAATGAGTTGGATCCGCATCAACATCTCGATTACATATTAATACGTTTTCAATGAGATACTCGTAGGGAATAGAAACATTACTCGTTGTTTGTTAGTTGCTGCTCTATTATTGTTTAACAACTTTGTTCTAATCATATCAAAAAACCATCATTGGTTGCTGCTGCTTTATATTAAAATGCACACACAATGTAAAACCATTATACATTAACACTGACAAAACACACCTACATTGTAATATAACTATAAAATCGAAATATATATTAATATTGTCCACAGCACATTTGATGATCAACAATCTTCAAAAACAATTCGATAGACAGGATAATGAATACCTACTTAGACACTATTGGTCAGAAGGAGATTAAATGTTGAAAATATCAAGGAATTGTTCTAGAACATTGATTTTAATATGTTAAATAATTTGCGTTTTATATTCATAGAGAAGATAATTAAAATTTATGTAAATAAAATTACGACTAACCTATCGATCGAGCCGAAGAAAGTATATAACTATATTATGAGATGCGAAAAATATGCAATCTATTTCGTAAACAATATCAACCCTTAAATAGTCCGGAGATTGCAGAATTATACATTGCAGGAGGTTCTTGTATAGTACAGTTTCCGATGATCCTGTATATCTACCACGAACCCTTGAGAATTGTTTGATGTTCAGTTATTACTTGGAAAATATGTCCAGAGACGGGGTGGGCTATAATATAATTACCGGCAGCAAAAATCTAGTTGTAAAGAAGGCGTCGCCTAGTGTAAAGTATTTCAAGTAGGCCGAGAAATGCGTGGTATCGCTAGGCCTACACATGTTGTTTATATTACAACTAAAATCCCTCGAGTGTAAACACCTCGAGTGTATCATGATATATATAAAAAAGACGAGTGGTACAATTTGTTTAATGACTTCAGTGTGACTTAAATTGATGACATATAATAAAAGGCGAGGACATCCTTTCAGGTTTACAAAAATATGTACAAAACTCTGTCCTTTTGTCGGTAGTTTTAACTTGCAATAAAAATAATACATCGTTTCAAAAGATGACTCTGAAGGAATCACAGGCCTTCGTCAAAGAAATTACACACAAAAGGTCTGCCTGTCTGCCGATTTGACCGTCCTCTATGGGGGTATGGCCCTTGGGGAGTATTTTCCACGGGGTTCACCAGCAACAACGACTTGATCCCCAATAATGGTAGCATGGGATCTTGAAACTCTACAACTTCTGTAAATTACAACTACGTCGGCCTCAAAACCTATTCGGGGTTTAAAACACCTTTACTTCTGCTCTTTCTTAACCAGGGACGTATTATCGTTTGGGGTACATTTTTTCTCCAAAGTATAGAGATTTTTTTAAAAATTTTCCCTATCGTCTCAGATATCGTTTCTTTTCGTATTTTTCTTTTGTTTTGGCGCAACAATTGTCAGTCACCCGGTATACCACAAGGCGGCTATTTGGCCGATACTTTAATGTGGAAAGCGTTATAAATTATAAATGTATGAGTGAATCAAAACTGTCTAATAGAAGTCAACATTCAAATAATGAAGAGGCAAGTACATTTTCAAGGACTTTTCACTCACTAGCTGATGACGAATTTCCTTCTTTACGTTTGCACCATGTCCAGGTTCAGTTCGTTTTGTCGAAGTATTTCGTTTGTGTTTTTTTTTGTGTGCCTGTCAGCGTGAAAACAGGCATCCAAATAATGAAGCGTCGGGCCATCGTGCGCGTCCAGTCTGCAAGGATTATGCCTGCGGACGACGCGCAGCGCATACAATAAATACGGAATCCTGCAGGCAAAAGTTCCTTCCACGCACGGCGCATAACCCAGTCGAGCCTTGTACGCGAGCTCTCCTCGATCAGTCGTGGTCCGCAAGCCGCAGGATTCGCTCGCGCAGAGAAACCTGTCGAACACGCGCACGCAAGGACCTTACATCATAAACCCACCTATGCACAATACCTCATCGACCTAAAATACTCAGAACGAACCGCCCGTTTCCCTCCTGTATGCGAGCGAGCGTGAACTTTCGGACGGGCAGTGACGGAACCGAGCGCCGCGTGTGTTTCGTTCAGCTTAGAATGAATGTAATAGTAGTGCACGTGCATTTTGCCAAGTTCCCCCCAAAAACATAAAACAAATCACTATGTCCCCCCTGGCTTCAAATCTAGGGTTTTGAGAGTGAACGCTGATAACAACAGGTGATCGGGTTGATTGTGTTTCGGAATATGTCCCGCCGCCGTTTGAAATAAATAACGACAGCAAGAGCACTTGTGATCCGCTGATCGAAACGGGGTGGTAGATATTAATAGAGCGCCTGCCGAGGGTGCCAAGTAATATATAGGCTATCGATCAAACTTGAAGAAACAATGCAGCACCATCCGGCCGGTACTTGGTACCTACCTTGGGGTGTTCCCCTACAGAAAATGGTAGCGGTACCCATCCATCCCGGAGGGCCGCTACATCTTCAACCTCCCGCTGTCCACGTGCAGCCGATGCTGACGGGCCTTCCGGCTCCGCTCGCCACCATGAGGACTTTCGTTCCGCAACCTTCCCTGCGACAGCCGCAGAGAAAGGTATTTCCTAACGCTTTATTTTCTCCGTTGTGTTCACGCTAATTTGTCGTCGTCGTCGTTGCGGTTTTCCTCGCGGATAACGCTCGGTTTGTTACTTCCTTTCCCAATTAAAAGTAGTTTCGTTCACTTTATCAACATGTGAACAACCAAGACACTGATAAGACTGCATTTTTAAATATAAATAGCGAAACTTATAAAGAGTATGTATCTCAGTAAATTGTGAAAATACAACAAAGAAACAGCGATTATGACCTATGTTTGACTTGCGACATTTCAGGAGGATCCCGAAGATCAAAGTTCAAACAGACATTTTCTGAAAATAACGCACACATCTGGTTGCAGGAGGGTCGCGGATTATTGATTTGAGTTTTTTTTGTCATATTTTAAGGGATAGCAGAGCTAAAAAGGTTGGATACAACCACCAAGAGAAATATGTAAGTAGATCCTTTGATCTTTCAAGACATACGAAATAACTTCGTCAGGATGTATCTACTTAAAAATATTCGTCGAAAGTCAAGCTTTTATAATTAAATAAAATCGTTTGCGTTTGAGGTGATGTTATAAAAACAAAAGGTTGACGTAAATTAATTATGATGAGATTCATGGTTTTAAATTTCTCGATGAAAATAAAATCACTTTAAAAAAGGCCGGCGCTAAGTTGTTAACGATTGCAATTACTTTTTAGAAAGTAATTTTACATCGACGCTGCAAAATGATGATAAAAAAGCCTAATTGTTTAAAGAATATTGTGGTAATAACAGCGGTTTCTTTGTGTTTAATTCTAAACATCTATCCATTCATTGCAATAATAGTTCTAGAAACTGTTCTTGGTAAAAAAATATGTAATGCATGACCTTGAAATATACGCATCTGATTTTTATAATTTATTGTTCGGCTTTTAATTTAAGTTGCGATTTCATTTATTTCGTTACAAACAAGAACATTCTGCAGTTGAAAAATAAATGTTTTGAGTCCAAATTGTCAGTCGAGTCCAAATTTTTGACATGTGACACAAAACTGTAAACTTTCTGAAAAATGTCGTCCAAATTTGAGAATTTCTATGCTGTTATTGAAGTACAAATTTGAAACAAACAAGAAATCCTAAAATTGTTGCTTCTGATTCGTCCGAATTTCTAAAACGAAAGTCATTATATCGACCGTCTTGTCGTATATTTTAATTTTATTGAAAAGTATACACGTTTTGAAAAACGTTTAAAATTTCCAAAAGCTGCATTGTTATTAAAGTCTAAATTTTTTACTTAAAATTATAAATGCTTCTTGTTTAGCCAGGTTAATATATATTTATTAACAACTTTTGATTGATGCAACTTTTATTTTGATGAATTTGATTGTAAAACTTGTTATCAGTTTATTATATTTACACAGCGAAATTTATGGGCACTCGCATATTCTCTCTCTACTATTGATTTAATTTTTTATTGTTTGCTTACTTTGGTGTAGTCCTATGGAAATAAAGAAATCAGAATAAATTTAAAATCTGTTGCGTTGGAAGTCCAAATTTTTAGAACAGAAAAGATTCTGCTGCTTTATGATTAAAATTTAAATTGTCGAAGCAGAAAAATGATTACACTTTTTGGAAAAATGTTCAAATTTGTGAACAGTTGCGTCGATCGATGAAGTCCAAATTTTTCGGCAGAGATTCCTAAGTTAGTTGCATTGATATTCAAGTTTAATGAGTACGAAACGGAGAAATAAGCATAATCCTAGTCTCTTTGAAAATATCCTGACGTTGAAATCTAAATTTTTAAAACAAAAAAGCTCTGGATTGTTTAAATCCAAAATTTTGAAAGATCACAATGAAATAAAGAAATAAACTGTAGTACCTCTGAAAAACTTGTTGCAGCAACTTTTTTCTTGTCTTTGATTTCTAAATTTTTGAAACATAAGATTGTACCTACTTGATTTCAAAGTTTTTAAAGAATGAAGAAATGCTACATTATCTTTGAGGTCTAGATTTTTGAAGCAGAAAAGTTCTTATGTCGTCATTAAGTCCAAATACATTGTCATTGGAGTTAAAATTTTCCACGGCATTATCTTGTCATTGAAGTCCAAAATTTATGAACTTTGATCTTTTTGAAAAGTAAACGTCCTCCTACAATTAAGTCCAAATTTCTTTACGGATTTCAGACTCCGAGAGATCATGGAAAGTTACCAAAAGCCTCAGATATTTAGTTAATCTCATTTCTGAGGCTGTTATGAAAAATTTTAGCGTCGAAATTCAGAATTGTCTCGGAATAACTCAGGAGTTCCACACTTTTAGAGAGATCGTGCAAAATGAAGAAAAATCTCAGCGAATCTCAGACGTCGTGAGAAGATAGTTCTGAGACAATTATGAAAAACCTTAATGCCTCAGAGCAACTCAACTTATTATGTTTATAGAAGTTTGAGACTTTTAGAGAGGACGCAGAAAGCCTCAGATATTTTTCAAATATGAAGAATTCCCAAAACAATTCTAAGGGGCAATTGTGAAAAACTTTAACACCGAAAGTCTGGATTGCCTCAGAGCAATTCAACTCATAATAGGAGTTTGAGATTTTTAGAGAGACCTTGAAAAGCAACAGTTTTTTTCTGGCTCATGAGGAATTCTCAAAACAATTCTGAAAAACCTGAATATATGGATTGTCTTAGAGCATCTTAGCTCATCATCGGGAGTTTCAGATTTTTAGAGAGAGCGTGCAAAGTGAAGAAAAATCTTAGATAGTCTCAGGCGTGGTGAAGAATTCCCAAAATAGTTCTCAGACAATTATGAAAATCCTCGTCGCTGAAAGTTTGATTTGCTTCAGAGCAATTCAACTCATTATAGAAATTATTAAGATTAAATTTTTCAAACTGTGCTTCTATTCCACTTTCATTCAAGTCAATATTTTATAAAGCAGAGAAGTCGCATAATTTATAATTTTGTTATATAAGTCCAAATTTGAAAGACTGGAGGGTACACGACTCCAACCTTTTTGAATAACATGTGAAATTCTGTGTCTACTGCCTTGTCATTCGAGTTCAGATTTTTGAAACAGAAACGCATATGCAACTCTAATTTCTCTTAATATTTTTTTCCAAATTAAGATCAACCGCGTCGTAATTGAAGTTAAATTTTTAGAGAAAAATAGCTTCTGGCTCCTCAGTAAGCTACATTGTTATTCAAGTCAAGACAAGAGTTCTGAAAAGTGCCCCGTCTTGAGAAATATCCTCTAAATATACGAATTGCAACAATATCACTCAAATTCAAATTTTATGGAAGAGAAAACAATCTCTGATTCACATTTACGAAATTGTACGTTGAAGTCCAAAATCCAAAGAAGTCTCTAACTCAGTTACATTTTTATGCAAGTCCAAATCTCTGATTCACATTTACGAAATTGTACGTTGAAGTCCAAAATCCAAAGAAGTCTCTAACTCAGTTACATTTTTATGCAAGTCCAAATCTTTAGAAGAGGAAAGCGTGCATAAAGAAACTAAGGTATTTAATATCATTGACCGAAGCATTATTAATTTGGCCTACCTAGGTTGCTGCTTTAACACAAAACATCAACTTTTTGACGAATGAATTATTTTACTTCTTATTTCTTGTTTGCAATTCTTACGGACACTCCTCGATCTGTTCACTCCAGTTTTCCCAGGTCTTCCCTTCTAATCCTACACATTTTTCCTTCCATCACTTTATGTTTAATATTAGTTGAAGTTTTCTTTTATTTCTTTCTATCATTATTGGTTTTTGGATTGCCATTCTTGGTTTCGAAATCTGTCGTCGATTTTTCTCCTACTTCTTCTCTCTGCTTTAAAAATAAACATGAAACAAAACATTTATCTTGAATTACCTTAATCTGCGGCTAATTGATTAAGTAAATCGTGCGAATCCGCTCCGATAAGGGCGATAAGGCGCGCTTATCGCACTTGCATTGGTCTTTAAACGATTCCGAGCTCGGGCCGCATTTTCGAAATTCCTGTTTATATTTTGCTCTCTGCTGGTGATGGTATCCCGTTTCGCGTGCTGCCGTCGGCTCGAAGAATTGGGTCACATGTGCTCGTTGTCTTCTGGCATTGTACTACGTGCCCGAGACTGATTAATGAACGCTGAAATGAAATATTTTAAAACGGGCTTCGTTTTTGGTTCTGACGCAGGGTCTCCGGCTATGTGATGGGGATTTCTTGAAGTCTGATTGATGCTATGGCAGGACGCGAAAGTAAACGATCCGAATGCAAGACTGCAGTTGTACGAGTAGTCGAGAGAAGTGTCAAAATTTTTCTTTGGTTTTGTCTGTTAGTTTGTTGAGGTTGATGCTTGTAGTTTTGAGAAAGCGAAGTCAAAAATAAATAAAAATCACAACTCTATTGGCCATTGAATTCGACTGATAAACTCGAATAAGAATAAAAGAAAATTAAATAATAAATTTGACATAAACCAACTCGGTAATATTGGGCCACTTGTGAGTGAAAGAAATAATCACTAGTTAGTAACCAAAAATAGATAAAAATTGCAATACTTAGAATCATTGCAATCGAATAACAAACCTGATAAGGAACTCGAGGCAAGATCGAGATAAATTGCTGTTGCAATATTGGGTATTTTGTAAGAAGGTAGAAATGGATAAAAATTGCAATGCATTTGAATTTGTTTGGGTATTCAGGGAATAAAATAGTCAAAATCGAGATAAATATTTAGATTCGGCAACATTTAATATTTTTTTAACTAATTTTATAAAAGAAAACAATGATCTTCAACTTCCTATAAATAAATCGCCTAAATTTTTAAATCCAAATTCATATCTGAACCAAGAGTTCATGGTTACTTAAGGATGAGAAGTTGGTTCCACAAACTCTTCCAGAAAATTGATTTTTTTTAGATGGCGCTACTGTTTGTTTGCTTGTGGGCAAGGAAATGCATCATCTTGTTCATCAGAATTCATAAAAAGTCTCATCGTAATTACTAATTTTGTTCGCGGAGAAGATCCGGGACTAGTCCTTGATAAATGCGCATGCGTTCCGCGATTATTGGCGTTTGCGGAACGGGAAAGCTAAAATTTTGAGAACAAACACCAAAGCATGCATCCCTAACAAAACAGCTATCGTTTCCTCCTCTCTTCTTCCGTTAAAAATGCGCAGGCTCTTTAAAATTACACGTTTTAGGACGGAGACGACAATTTTGATTCGAGGCCAGAAGTGGCGCCACCTATTAGATTCAATTTTCCAGGTCACTGTAACCTACTCTATCTTTACTAGATTTAACAGATAGATCAAGAAGGTTTAGATTATTCCTTGGCACTGAAATTTAGACGATTTTTAGATTTTCTTCTCTTTTTCTGAAGAAAGAGAAAAGACATTTTTACTTGGGAAATTTGTTCGTAAAAGTAGTCTTTTTACATTAGTGCGAATAAATACACTTTCTGCAACTAGTGTGATACAATTGAAAAAATCAAAATAAACTGTTGAATTCGGCAATGTCGTTGGGATAATTGCTAAAAATTCTTTAATTTTGATTACATTTGTAAATGAATGACATTGGACATTAATGGCCTTTAATTTTATTTTAAAAAAGATTCTCACGAGCAGAAGACTACCAATTAATTGCAATATTTCAACCAGTAGATGGCGTTTGATTGCAAATTCTAAATTAAAACGTCAAAATCAGGATAAATCGCGAAACTTGGTAACGTTGCCCAAATATTTTCAGTTTTGGATTAAATCATCGACTCAATTTATGCATATATAATTTTAAAAAGAGCAAAAGAATTCATTCCGAAATTTGCGAAGGTCAGTAGCAAATATCAAAATCAAAAGATGACTGGAAGATAGCGTAAGGATATTTGTCAGAAACACGTTCAGGTTGAAGAACTGTTTATCTGAGCATTGGTAAATGTTATATTGTAATTTTCCTTATAAGCAAGCGGTTTGCCAGAAATATGCAAGTCAATGGTATGCTCGTACCATTAGGCATATTTCTTTCTCCTTCAACCTGAGCCTGAACCTTTGGTCTCTGTCACTGGCAACTGGCAAGTCTCCTTGAGCTCTCTTGCAATCGATTTTTAATTATGATCCTTGTTGTTGACTTTTGCAAATTTTCGTAATTTATACATAAATTAAAAAATTATTCGAAGGGGTACGAACTTCGCTGACGATGGGCTCGTATTTTGGGGATTTAGTTTTTAAATCTGCCATCAAACATTAGTTGCATGAAATATTGCAATTAATTAGTAATCTCTTTGCTCATGATAATTTTGAATTTACTTAATTAAAGCTCTTTCTTCAACTTCAACATCACCTCCAAACAGCTCGTGGAGTTGAAGTAAGTGAGAGGAAAATAAGGAGAAGGCTTGTTGAAGGAGGCCTAAAGTCACGGAGACCTGCAACAGGCCCAGAATTGTTACCAAGACATCATCGAGTACGGTTGGAATTTGCACGACTTCATTCAAACTGGACTCCTCACCAATAGAGTAAAGTTCTCTTCACTGATGAATCGCGTCTACGCTCGCCTGACGGTCGCGAAAGGGTGTGGAGAAGACCAAATGAACGGTACACAGACTGCACCATTTCCGAAAGGAGATCTTTTAATGGTGGCTCTGTTTGAGGTACATACCGAACATCTTTTTGTGGAAAAGGGGGCTTCAAATGCCCATCGATACGTGAAAGACATTCTGCATGAAGCTGTCGTGTCCTACTCTCACTTTATTGGAGATGGATTCACTCTAATGCACGACAATGCCAGACCACACGTGGCACGAGTAGTGACTGACTTCTCCGACGAGGTGGGAATTCAGAATCAGCATTCAGCCCTGATCTCAATCCCATTGAGCACTTATGGGATCAACTTCAAAGAGGCATTCGTCGTCGCCCGGCTTTACCAGAAACACTGCAAGATTTAAGAGTAGTGCTTTACGAAGAATTTGACGCAATACCTCAAAATTCATTGACAAATTTGATTGATTCGATGCCTCGACGCTTAAATGATGTCATTCGAGCAAGAGGAGGTTATACGCGTTATTAACCGTCACCAGTAACGTAACTGAAGACATTTCTTTTCAATTTTCACATTAAACTTAAGTTTGTTTAATCTCATCTTTTTCTCGAGTAAGTTTTATGTTTTTTTTTTGTCAATAATGAATGGTCCTTCGATATAAAGTACATTTCAAATTAAATAAACCAGTATGTTAATGGTGTGTTACATATTTTAGGGTGGCCGGTTTTTTTTGCCGGTCAGTGTATTATGAAAAACGATAATTATGAAAAAGTGTTATATCCTCAATTTTCGTGGTCAAAGTGTCGTTTTATAAAATTTTGCGTTTGTTTTAAATACTGTTTTAATGAAGTTAATTAAAAATTATTACGAGTAGTAGCTTACTAATTGATTATAATATTTCAAGGAATAGATAGCGTTTGACTGCAAATTCGTCAATATTAATAATAATTATTATATTTCCAACATCCAGTACAAGTCTATAATGGACAATTAATAAATTTAAGAGTGTAGCATAATAATTAGAATACGTAAAAAAATATGTGACAACAAAACTAACAGGATACAAAAGAGATTAAAACTAAGACTAAGACTAAGACGGGCATAGTTTCATTAAACATTATATTTTGCAAGTAGTTTCCTTTTTGTTGAAACACATCTGAACTTTCTATGAAATATGTCAAAATCAGGATCTGCGCAAATGTCATTATAAAGCCTAAAGCAAGTAATCATAGCAGAATTTAAATGATGGAAAGTGTTAGGAACATCATAGTAGAAGGTAACAGGACATCTGTTTGCGATCCGTGGAACAACCAACTTAATAGCACTTAGCAATGAGGGGCAGAAGATCTCCCCATTTTGCAAAAATGTTAAGCAACTAAAATTTCTTCTGGATATTAAGGAATTTTCATTGACTGCAGCTAGCAGGATACTCTGGTCTTGGTGCCAAGGCGGATAACAATTATATAATTTGTAATACAAATATTTTGCTAATTTTCGAAGCACATTTTCCAAGAAATTGATGTAAAATACACTATGAGGCATCCAACATGTCAACCAATGCAGTTTGATTGCAAATTTAATCACTGACAAATTGCAAAAATTGGCAACGCTGTTGAAACAATTGTTAAAAATTGCTCGGTCTTAAATTCAACTATAGTATATTCGAATTTGAATAAATTAATTAAATATATATGACATTCATTATATTACTTATAATTTTATGGAAGAAGCTACCTACTAAGAAATTGTTGTTTTATCAAATTTCGCAGCGGAAATGTCATTTTGATCTTATGCGCGTTTTAAAAGTGTTTTAATTAATTTAAAAATTATCATCGGGAACAAGATTTTCAATTAATTATGATACTTCAGCCAATAGATAGTGTTTGATTGCATTCAAAAGTTATATCGTCAACATCGAAATAAATCACAGGATTTGGCAACGCTCTCTGAATAAATCAAAATTTCTCGATGTTATCATCAACTCTAATTAATTACCCACACCATATTGGTTACTTATATTTTATTTGAAAAGAAAAAATTATTGCTACTTATTTTATTTGTTCTTCCCACTTGAATCGAAACGTTATTCAGTTCAGGCCTAGACCGAGACATGTTTTGTACGTATGTGTGTACACAAACGGCACGCTATCACTTAATAGTAATACCGGTGGAGATAAAGCCGTCGTTAAGTAACTATTTGGTTTAGATAAATACAATTTATAAAACGCGACCTTGTGGTGGCATCAACAACACAAATACCAAGGGCGAGAGCAAGTTAAACGAAAAAAGAAAAAAATAATTGATCGACAAATGTTAAACGTGTGAGGATCTGCTCGTCAGTAAATACAACACCCAAACGAGGTCAAGACTAACGCAATTTTTTTTTTTCGTTTTCTTTTTCTGAACAAATTTGTATTTGTTAAAGAAATGAGCAAATGCTTTTATTACTTCTTGTTTTCACTCTCTGGACGCGTTACGTCATCCGTGATTTACGCGTTACGTGAATACTTTCCCTTCACTTCTTATTATTACTGTTATTATTATTTTTTTAATTACGTACATCGTTGTTTTGACGTGACGTGACCAGGTGCGAACGAAATAAGATGAGCAAATCAAAAACCCGGATTATTCATATACGTGTGCCTCCCGGAACCACTGAGGTAATTACAGCTCCAGGCGGAAAGTCATAATCGCAATCTTTTCGGTTGTTTTGGCCCACGGGGCCGGGACGGGGGAGGGAGGCTCTTATAATCGAAGTTTTTTGTCTCTTAATTAATTACGGGTTATCAGAAGAAACCCACGGTCAAACACACGAGTCCAAATCGCTAATGGATTCGGCGAATAAATGAAGTCTAAAAATAAGGTGCAATTAATGCGCGGAGAAATTAGCTTTTGTTTGAGTTGTGGTTAACAGGAATTTTTTTAAACTCGACGGTTTGATTTCAGAGGAGGGGGGTTGGGAGGGAAGGAGGGCTTTCGGTAACCGAAGACACGCGTTACGCATGGTGATGAAGTCACTTTTACTTATAAATTATCCATCGTTTTGTTTGCAAATTTGCAGACCAACTTGAAAAGCGATAGTATAGGGTGTCCAAAAATGAATCTTTTTTTTTAAGATAAAGTTTTGTTGACTGTCTTAGTGATGACTCTTAAAAAAAGTAAGTAAACTGGCACGGTGAGTTCTTGCGTTTCTGCGATTCTTTTTGTTTGACCTGATGGGAAGGCCCATGTAGTCGTCCTTTATAGCAATTGTTTATCTTTGTCATTATAGTAGTCTAATCAAAGTTACTCGTTTTTTTTCCTTATATTCGGAAGGAGCAACTTCCTTCTTCCACTGAAGCTTGCAACATATACCAGTACAAGCTTGCCGACAAAAGATTCAGCAAATTTCAATCTATTATAATCTGTTCTTTTGCTTAACTCGAACCAACCTGTTTATTCTTTTCAATTCGTTCGTAGTCAAATTTCCCAGAATTAATCTGCGAACAACGACGTAAAGCAAAACGCCGCCACCAAATTAATTTTTTCGGCCTTTCGAAAAGCGCACGCCGCAAAAGATCTCGCTTTCATGCATTCCTTTGTTACATAATCGAACCGTTTGTATGTACATACACCTCGTCCTCATTATCCACCGACATAATACCGGACAGAATAGGAATTTTTTACTTTCGTTCTTGCCCAATTCCCGGCGCGCATCTAGCTAACAGAAGCGCAACAATGGCTGATTGTATCTCGTTTTTGCCCGAGCGCCACGCTTTGATCCGCGCCGTGATTATCGATAATTTTGGACAATGCGGATTGCGCAACAGAAAAATACGAGTCGGTGGCCCCGCTTACTCTCTCTATGTATATGCGATGTATGAAAGTGATAAATGTCAAATGTTTACACAGCGATCGAAACACGGTAGATTTTTGAAGGTCTCGATGATGATAAATTCAGATATCGAGGTTTGAATTAGAGTCGAAATACACAAACCACAAATAGCGATCGAAGTCTACCAAAGAATTTTTTTTGGAAATTAGTTGTTCAGCAAATGAACCATTAGCGATTGTTCCGCATAAAAAAAAAATACTATCAGTTTTACTGATTCTACAGAATAATACAGACATTAGGATATATTTATAGAATGACTTGGTTCCATATTTCTTTCCCTTAATTGCAGAATTTCAGGAAAAATGTCCAGAAACTGTATTTCTGTACCACAAATTTGTTAATCAACTTCAGTACTGTGTAGAGAAACTGGCAGTGTGGCTAGAAAACAAGTATCAGGTAGTCCAAAAGTAAGAACTGATGAGGTAGTTGAAAATGTGAGTCAAATTATGAATGATGCTCCTCGCACTTCCATTCGTCACCTGTCACAAGTTGATCTTTTTGTCGACACCTGCAGAACTATTCTAAGAAAAGACTTGCAAATGTTCCCTTATCGTTTGACTGCCGTGTATGAATTGTGTGCAATAGATTTTAAACATGGCGAAGATACTGTCATTGGTTTTTAAACAATATTAACAATGATGATTTATTGGACAAAACTTTCTTTTCCGATGAGGCCTGATTCCATTTAACAGGATACATTAATTTCCAAAGTATGAGATTCTGGAGTCAAATAAGTAATAAGTCATAATTATTGGCTTTGATTTTTTGTTGACCTTATGTCAAGGCGAAAAGTCAAATTGGGGTTTACTGATCAAGTAAGGAAGTGAACATGCGAAAAAATGAGTGCAACATACTAGATAGGAAAACTTTTTGTACACATGATACATACGTTCAGGATGTCAAGGACTAAAGTCTGACAACACTGCATCAAAGTCCGTACGCAATCGAAAGTTTTTTTTTTATGTCAAGGTCAATATCACCGTCATAAGAAAGACATGTCTTGTATACGCTCATAAACATTTCAGGACAATCGGTTTGGTAGAGAGGTGTCGAAGTAGTTTAGTCCTTGAAGATAGTTCACTTCTGATAATTCGAAAATAGTTACAATTAGGACCCCAAATTTTAAGCAGTTTTTGGTTGTTTTGATCCAAGCAATCACCTTGTGAAATTATTGCGCTCAAGTTCTTGTCACCCTGTATAATAATACCTAGGAATCCCCTCTTTTTCTTAACTAACTGTGAATATAAGTGAAGGCACCTACCATGGTGTGCAAACTCTGGGAGATGGAGGTGAAATAGTCTGTTTGCAAGTACTCCCACACTATTTTGTAGAACGGAATTTAGGAGTGCTTGTAGTTGAATAATTAATTTCTATTGTGCGTTTTTGTTTTTAACCCTTGATTAACGTGGCTAAAAAATTCTTACTCAAGGTATGGTAGAGTCAAATTTGACCCCGTTTTTCATTTGGATGTAAAATATTTATTTAATGACTTTGATTTCTTTTTCATGATTGTCATGTTTTGTTGAAGTGCTTTTGACATTCAAGAAACCGTAAACAGAATATAGCCGCATTGTTTTCTTAATTTTTGATTAATAAAGTAGGACTTCCTCAAAAAAAAAATCTTAAACTAAATTCAAATATATTTTTCTTTCGTTTTGGGACATTTTCACTTTCTACAGGTATCATGCCTTAATCCTCTGTAACTATAAAAAACAATTGAATTACTTCATTTATATAACAAAACTGACAAATATGTTTGTAGACCCAACTTTTCCTCACAAATTTGATATTTAGGCGGCTCCTGGAGTGGCAGGCACCGTTCCATTTTAGAGTAATTAGTGGCGATTAGTTCTCGAGATGCTGTCAATAGTACTCAGAGGAGTGTCGATTGTCGAAGAACACGTCTGACAGGATCTCGAGAGCTACTCGCCAATATTTACTCTTAATTGGATTTACACCTTAACGACTATAGATTCCTAACATGTTTTCACTTCTTTGGAAAGGAATATGACAGATATGATATGATAGTAGTCCTCCTTTCTCTAGGGTGGAATTCTGTTGCAGTTCCTGAAACATTATCAATACGGAAAATAACGTAGTTCTTATTCAACTTCACCGTGTTCATTAGAACGGACCAAAGATTTAGTAATATTCTCCAAACCCAACCTCATAATACCAACACTCAAAGGATGACAGTCAATTATGACCCTAATTGTAATTTATCCTAAGATATTAATTATCACGTATTTTGAACAAATATCTATGATTGAGTGAATAGATAGAGAGAATACAGTACAGTCTCGCTAGTTCGGACACATATAGTTTTCTGTCCCGCCGGATATGCGAGGTTTTCGGATTAGCGAAGTAATCATATAAATACAGTTTATTGAATAATAAAAGAAATTACATGTATTTAACCGACATTATTTATTAAAAAAAAGTATTATCCAAGTCTGGTTGTAAATCTATTCTCATTCTCGTTTTAAGTCCAGCAAGTGGCATTAAGTCTTCTTCTGGTCTTGTCACTGACCACAATGCAAAGCAACTTTTTTGAATGTTTCTTTCTGATATTAATTAGTCTCCAAGCTTGTTCCAATCGAATTACTGCATCCCTCAGATTTAAGTTTTTCAATAATCTTACAATGTCTGCATTTTCGTCATTTTCTTCAATTATGTAATTGAGTAAATTCTTTCTATAAAAAACTTTTGATATTCTGAATCATATTTTGATCCACAGGTTGCAGCAAAGCGGTACTGTTAGGAGGCAAAAACAAAACTCTAAAATTTGGGTCAAAATTGATTTCAGTTGCTGGTGGATGGGAGGGCGTGTTATCTATCAGCAACAATGCTTTAAGTGGTTTGTTATGTTGCTTTTAACATTAAGGATGAAAATTGTTTTGGACCACTCAAGAAGAACAGATGTTTTCATCCATCCTCTATTTGTTGTTTTATCGGTAAAATAGCATTTTTGAAAGCTCGCGGATTTTGGGATTTTCCAATGATTGACTAAGAGTAGCAGTTTATGCATTACAACACGGCATAAACATAAAACGGTCTTTGGAAACCTTGATTTTTCTTTCGAGTCCACCCATGTGGTTCCTGGAAGAACTCTCCAAAAAGCTGCAGATTCGTCCACATTATACACTTGATCCCGACCCATCCTGGAATGGTTTAACAGTTTCTGCATTGTTAGATATCTTCTCTCCACGCACTTTTAAGTAACGAATTCCATGTCTCGACTTAAATTTATGAAGCCAACCAGAACTAGCACAAAAGTCATCTTTGCCTGTTAATTGTTTACAGAAGAATTTGGCCTTTGTGCGCAAAATATCTGAGGAGACTGGCATATAATTAGCACGAAGTTTCAAAAACCGTGTGTCCGAAATATACAAAGAACCGGATTACTGTAGTGATCGGATCAGAGTGTGTCCGAACTAGTGAGACTGCATTGTACGTAGAATCAAGCTTGGTAGAGTTGAATTGTGTAAAAGGAGGTTGGCTCGACGAAGAGGAAAAGGTCAGTCGTTACGTTATCCAACGTGACAAAATCCATTGAGCATATTGATCAGGTTTTTCGTTAAATGGTTAGCAGAACTACAAAATTGATCAAATTTTTGGTAAATACAGTTGCGACAAGAAAAAGTGGCGACTTTTTTTGGCCCGCGATTGTATATTCATATTTAGGAAACAGATTAAAAATTCGCTTTGTTGTAGCGGTTAGAAATTTGGTATAACGTTACCTTATAGGAGGGGAAATAATCAAAGTACGGATTTAAATAGGAAAGAGGCAGCCTGCTAGATACAATCTCAATTCTACCAACTTTGCGTTGAATCATAGAACGCGGCATCAATATTTTAGTGTTTGTAACACGTACGTGCCACCTTGTTTGTTGCCTTTACGGACAACTAAATAATTAATAAACACGGTCCAACAAACTAAAAATTATTGACAAATTAATTTATTAAATGGACCGAAGAATTTGCCTAGATTCAATGAAGCAATAAACGCCTCTTTACCGCGGGTTTTGGCCGGTTTCCGAAAGAGCCGATGTTATTGTTAACGGCATGCGCTTTCTAAAGAGGGTTGCTACCTGCTAGAATTATGGTTTAGTGGCGCTAAGCAATATACTTTTACTGACCTACATCTACCGTCGGCCCTTTTGAAACCACCAAAATTAAAACTTTAATTGCCGATTAATCTGGATCGTCTAATTAAAAAAAAACGGGTCCTACGTCGTCGTAACTGGATTTTATTTCTGGTGAGACGGTATATGAATCTGAGAGATGAAAGGAACTAAATACTTATCAAAAAAATGCCAGGTGTGAGATTTAATTAATTATTTTTTGTAAAAAAAGAAAAAAGGTTAAAAACTCCTGCTGACCGCCGCGAAACACTGATCAGCTTGAGTGTAGAAACCTTGGATTGAAACAATTGATATCTTTCACAATAAATATACGATTCCAAAGAAGTACAATGAACTTTGGTTAATGTATTTAACTCCGAATATCGTAGCGATCTAATTTATCTCAATTCCAAGCCACTGATTGATAAGCCAATTAAAATAATTCTTACACAAATTTATGCCACCAAGTATGTGAAAAGAAATAGAAAAATATCATGCAATTTCTATTCCGTTCCGCGACGTGCACTTCACTAATTCACGCGCGCACTCGTTTTTATTCGCGCGCGCCTTGCGGTTATTTATTTGATTGCCCTTTTGAATTCACTATGATTTTAACGCCCCGAAATAATATGATTCTATCCTAATTATGCAAGCTAGATGAAATCAGTTGCAAAGCACTCAAAAAATAAACTTCTCGAGTTAAATTAAAAATGCAGCCTTCCGTTCGAACGATCAGAAGCTTTCTGTCTTAAGTTTGATTTTTTTGTCTTCGCGAGCGACAATTTTTTTGACTCCTCCCCCATCCCCCGAAGCCTTTAAAGAAAACGGTTGGCTTTTTCGTTCAGAAAGAATCACACGCTTCTCTCACGTACAATGCCAACCCTTGACAGGCAGCTCTGATTTATAATACGCTGCAATTATGCTTCAAGTGCCGTTTACGAACTCGGCATTCTAAAAGACCATGAATTTGACCCGAGTCGTCTTCCTGTGACAAGCTGCGACTCGTAAATTTCTCTTTGTTAACAAGCAATCAAATAAACAAACGCGATTTGTTTTCAAATCAAATTCGCGACCGTCTCACATTTAAATATCTATTTAAAATCTATGGGGTTAAATTTGACCTTGCCTTCCAGTTAAGTTCTAAACAACATGTTGTTAACGGGTTCTAAAAATGTTATTTCCTGCACTGAATATTTATTACGTTTATAAATCTGCACTGCTTCAATACAGTCATGTGTATTTATGTTTATTCTTTGCATGCAACAAATTATCATTTAAATTTATTGATAATTCTGCTTTAATTGAGCCATTTTTCTACTAATTTAATTTTATACAAATTCAATATAACTTTTTTCTCGGTGACAATTTTAATAGCTTTAATATAACATTTATTTTAATATAATTTCACCGCATTCAGTCCATTATTTTGTTTGCAAAAGTTATAGTTTAAAACAATAGATTTTTTTTACTTTGGAATCATAATCTTGTTTATTGGCACTCAATTGGGGGCATAATTTAGCCTTTGTTTATTGGCACTCAATTGGGGGGGCATAACTTAGCCTTTATTATTCGAGGGCTTTAGAGTTGCTAACGTACCTGAATGTTCTACATAATTATTTTATGGAAACAACGTGCACATCATTCGAAACGTCATAGAAATAGTGAATCCATAAATTTTTGCCACTTTAAGGTCAAAATGAATGAAATTCGAAACGTCACAGAAATAGTGAATCCATAAATTTTTGCCACTTTAAGGTCAATATGAAATAAAACGTTGTACGTACCACGGCATAATTTAAAAGCATTCCATTTCGCGTCGGGCTGTAAACATACTCTCGAGCGATAATCTTCTAATTATGCCTTTAATACATATATAACTATAGCTTTTGCAATCAAAATAGTTTGTTTATTCGATGAAATTGAAATATTAAATTTTAACACTGGGTTATGTAATAATTATCCTTCGAATTTAACTGTGGCAGAGCTTTTCAAAAAAGCGCTTTACATGGTTCATAGATATTTCATTTTATTGTTATTATTTATTTATTTCTTTTATTTTTCGTTTCCTAAACTGAGACTTTAGGTTGACCTGGCAACTCCTAAAATATTTATGTAAAAAAAAAGGTAAACATTGAATCCGAGATAATATTATATTTAAAGAAGATGAAAGTTGTATAATAAATTATTTTAAATGACACTCCTGACGAAGCTATCAATCGATAGTGAAACGTAGAGCGACAGTGCGAATTTTAAGTGTCCGTTAAAGTAATTTATTATGCGATAATATTATAAACTATTGTGTTGCAAGTTCACAACTGTCGAATGTAACAGGTGGCAGCACCTACGCTTATTCTTTGCATCAATTTAATTAATGAATTTACTATTATGTATATTATTTGTAGGAGCGTTTGACTAACGTACACTTGTACACTTATAATAATGGAAACAGCAACTTGCTATTGCGTAAGTGATTTAATGAATTGATTATTTATTGATGCGACAAACAAGTTTTTTTTTTTGCATTTTTAATAGTATTTACTAAGTCAGTTAAGTGATCTAATTTAAGGTCATCTTCAAAAGGCCATGGGAATTAAAAATCATTTTCTGAATTTGCCTAAAGCCTGTTTTACATTACAAAAAAAAATGTCTTGGTTACATGTTCTATTTCCGTTCCATGTTTGGCAACACATTTTGTTTTGTTATATCTTTTCTAGTATCATTTCTTATGATACCATATAAAACAGGCTTAATTTCATGGCCTTCTAAGACTTTAAATTGGATCACTTGACACGTCTTATGACCGAAGTTTTTTTTTCGCAGAAATTTAATTCGTTAAGAGGGCATTCACTCGCTCTTAAAATCATAAATCTCGCTTGCGCTTGGTTCTTGAAGCTTTCTTGGCCCGTACCGCCGATAATAATTCAATGATTCAAGCAGTTTTATTTTCAGGAATAACAAAAGCGCCAATACATTAAGCTCGATGTTTTTTAAAAATGTCCGAGATTAGTTCGTGTCGTTGTTAATCAAATTTATGCAATAGTTTCAGCGATTATTTAAAAAAGAAAGTCATCAAGTTTTTCAGAATTGAATTAGTTTTAGATTGTGAAGGCGTCGGCGTCGTCGCGCGCGTCGTAAATTCCACTGTAAAAATAATTAACTTGGTTTTCGATTATGTTCCGAGCATGGCGCGCGGACAACGGAGTTTATAAAACTTTCTGAATACAACGCGCGAGATTTTTCCGAATATTTGAACGCCTGCCAATGCCGTTCTTGTTTAGTATTGTATTTGCGCCCGCCCGTGAAATTCGCTTATACAATTACGAGCGAAAAATCACTGGGCGAAACTTTGTGAAATTTTAAGCCGTTTCCATCTGAGCCCTCTTCACATTTCAACAGTTTTAAAACCGCCCGCATTAAATATTTACGGTTCGGCGATCGTGCGCGTTTGTTTTCCGGACGGACTTTTATTGGGGGGCCGCATCAAAATCATAATTCCGGATTCGTACACCCGACAAACAAATTTGGAAAGTCCGGATCGGGCTGCTGTTTTTTTCCGGACCGAAAAACATCTCGGTGTTAAAATCAACGGAAATTGTATTATTTACTGCTTGTCATAAAACTCCAAGAATACTAAACAAAGGTCGAATCACTTAATGAAAATTATTACCAGTATATGATAAATTGAGAATTTCATACAATTATTTGATCAATTCCGAATTGAAGGACTTACTCGGGAACGACAAATCGCCAAGTGTGTGGTCGGCTTAAATTAATTCGTCAAGTTGAACTTGAGTAATCCGAAGGATTCTATAAATCTAGGGTAAAGTGATTTAATGGTGATTTATTGCATCGTCCATCGCCAAGGTTGGTGAAAAACGTGTTGATTTCCGTAGCATTTAATTAACATTTAAACTCGTCATTAAAAACTAGAAGTTTTTCGAAATTTCTTTAAAGTAATCAAAAAAAAAAGAAAATAAATTGGGAACAATTTCCCGGGCGAGTTACCAACAACAGCAAACCGTACTAATTTATTTAATTTGTTCCTTGTGTTTATCTTTTCGTCACTTGTCGCCGGGTGTTTTTTTCTCTCCACTTGTTTTTGCAACGTGCAAATAAACCTGCATTTTACGGCGTGTTTCGAAAAATAAGCGCTCGTCCTGTTATTTGCGCTGCGTTAATGCTTTACATCAACAAGGCGAAGTTCAAACAGAATGTAAGCACGTAGAGATATGCAAATAGATCAGAATTCTTAAGTTTAATGTAATCGAGCGAACTTACAAAGTGCACGGTGCTCAAATTTGAAGAACGAAATCAGTTCGTTTTTGTTTAAAAAAAAAAAAAACTTTTTTTTTCCTTAGAATTAAACTACTAAACCACGTACTGGTATTTTGTCGAAAATGCAGAGCTATTTAGAGAAGTCCTTCATACGATTTGAGCTAACTAAACCTAAATAGACATAATTGATGCGTGAGTTCCTAAAACGTATTTGTATATTGCTCAAATAGAAGTATTAGAACGGCACATACAAATCTCTTAAGATGAAATTCTTTTTTTTTTAGAAAGAATAAATAAGCTTACGGCAGTACTTCGATGAATAACCTCAATTAATTGGAAGGATTAAAACAGCTCCCCTTAGGAAAACGAAAATAATCTAATTAAAAAAAAAAAACTTAAAAAAAAGAAGAGTGATTTTAATCATAGACGAAGAACAAACACCTTGTTCGTTCCCCTCTCCGTTTTCATTTAGCACACGAGTTCATTACACTTCGAACACAAGCAGATAGGTGATTAATAAAAAAAAAAAACAAAATTATCATACCTTCGCCCGGTGTGAGGAATAGGAAAAAAACGCTGCTTCAAAGCCATCGAACCTGTCACTGTGTTTTTTGCAAGTATAAATAATCAACGACTAATTTAATAAGTGCTAATAAAATATCGTTTCTTTCTTGCAACAAAAAGTTACACGAGTAAATTTACATTATGATTTCGAGTGTTTTTTTTTTCCGAATGATTTAACTCTGGTTCAAGTTTTAACATAAAATTTGTTTGGTGACGTTTGGTTAAATTTTTGATAATTATCATCTTCATGTACAGATTAGAAGGTAAAGAATAAAAATGATGAGAGCATTGACGTCGTAATGATATGAAGAAGTCTTGACGGGAACACTTTGGCTGTGTTACGTAAACCGTCAGCTTGCATAAAACCGTCCAACTAAACCATGTGTTTAATCGGCAATTGATAAATCGATCGCGTAGGTTGACTTAACGCAGCCCTTATTTTCTATTTTGACAAATGTAACTGAAATTAGAATTGTCAAACGAACTGTCAGTTTGACAACTTTCGAAGTACTTGCAATGGTGCAGCTTTTGAAGACTATTTTATCATGTCTTCTGTTTTGCAAATAATTTTTGACCCGTTCGTTATTATTATTAAATGAACTGTTAGAATAGGAGCTGTCAAATGACATTATTTATATTGTATAAAAATTAGAGCTGCTTACGATGTAGGTATGACGGTATAACCGGCCACCATCATGTCTTCGACGACGCTATATTTTGAACGAAAATTGACGTTTATTGTTTACCTGAGAATCTCCTTTTTAATCTTCCAAGGATTGTTAAAAGAATTTGCATTATGACAGCAGTCCTGCTGTATATACTGATATATAAAAATAAGTAGACGCAGCGACAGTTTCTGGTAAAAGTGAGAGAAATTAAAATTACTAAATAAACTGTCAACTTAATAACTGTCAAATAAATAATTTATCTGGAAAGGTCTAGTTTCCAGATTTTTCTTGTTTATGCCTGGCCTTGAAATAAACAAAGTTACCAAAGAAATTATTAAATGTACAGTAAATTTGACAGCTTCAAATAATATATTTGTATTGGCGTAAAAATAACAAGCGCCATTGACTTGACGTGTATAAGAAGAACAGCAACATTTTATTTCTCGTTTCTGGGGAAAGCAAGAGAAGTTTGAATTATTAATTGAACTACCAGTTTGACAGCTGTCAAGTAAAGTATTTCCTTTGGTATAAAAATAACAAGTGCATCGACATGAAGAAACTTTAACAGGAACAGTTTACTTTTTATTTCTGTGAAATGTGAGGGTTCGAATTAATAAATTAGCAGATAGTTTGACAACTATCTAGTAAAATATTTGTGTTGGTATAAAAATAACAAGTGCATTGACCTGACATGTATAATAAGAACAGCAACATTTTATTTTTCGTTTCTGGGGAAAGCATGAGAGGTTTGAATTATTAAATGAATTACCAGTTTAACAACTGTCAAGTAAAGTATATTTTTTTTGTTATAAAAATAACAAGTGCATCGACGCCTTAACAGGAACAGTTTACTCTTTATTTCTGTGAAATGTGAAGGTTCGAATTAATAAATCGGCAGTCAGTTTGACAGCTATCAAATAAAATATTTGTGTTTATATAAAAATAACAATCGCATTAACATGAAGACACAGTGACATAAAGAAGCTCTAACAGGAATATTTTACTTTTAGTTTCTGGCTAAAGTGAGAGAAGTTAGAAGTGTTAATTGTACCATCAGTTTGACAATTATTAAATAAGGTATTTGTATTAGTGTAGCTTTAAAGTCTATTTTTCAGTCTTCTATTTCGCAAATTTTCCTAATAACTGAACTCTTCTTTAACAATTTACCAAATAAATGGTTAAATGTATTATCGGTTTGACAGCTTCAAATAATATATTTATATTGGTGTAAGAAAAAAACAAGTGCATTAACTTTAAGACCTAATGGCGCGAGGAAGCTATAACGGAATCACTTTATTTTCTGCTTGTGACCAAAACGAGAGAAGTTAGAATTTTTAAATGAACTGTCAGTTTGACAGCTGTCGAGTGAAGTATTTTTATTGATACAGAAGTAACAAATGCATTGGTACGAAGAAGCTTTAGTAAGAATACCGTTTTCCATTTTTGGCAGAAACGACTGAAGCTGGAATTATTATGTTAACTACCAGTTTGACAGCTATTTCTGTCAAAAGTGAATTGAATTGATACAGAAATAACAAATGCATCCGTACGAAGAAGCTCTTAATAAGAACAGTGTTTTTTATTTTTGGCAAAACGACAGAAGTTGGAATTATTACGTGAACTATCAGTTTGACAGCTATTTCTGTCAAAGGTGAGAGAAGTTAGAATTTTTAAATGAATTGTCAGTTTAATAGCTGTCAAATAAAATATTTGTGTTAAGTAACGAGCGAACTGACATGAAGACTATATACAGCCTGAAGAGATTCTGATAAGGAAACTTTATTTTTGTTTTTGGAAAAATGAGAAAGAGTAGAATTATTAAATGAACTATCTGTTTGACAACTATCAAATAGAGTATTTATTTGTATAGGGTGTGGCTTTTTAGTCCAGTTTATCACGTTTCATATTTTGCACATTTTCCTAAACGTGAACTCTTCTTTTACGTTCTTTTAGAATCATGCCTGGCATTGAAGTAAACAAATTTATCCAACCAATTGTTAAAGCACTATAAATTTTGACAGTTTCAAATAACGTGTTTGTGTTGGTGTAAAAATAACAAGTGACTAGACGTGAATAATGGCACGAAGAAGCTTTAGCAACAACGTTTTATTTTTTATTTCTGGCTAAAGCGGAAGAAGTTGGAAACTACCAGTTTGGCAGCTGTCAATTAATATATTTATGAGGGTACAAAAGTGTCAAACGCATTGGACATGAAGACGAAACGTCACAAAGGAGCTTTAACACTTTATTTTTTGTTTCTGACTAGAGTGAAGGAATTTACAATTTTTAAATAAATAGTCAGTTTGACAGCTGTCAAGTAAAATAAAGTATAAAACCAACAAGCGCGTTGACGTGAAGACGAAGCTGTATGACACTGTTTTTGCAGAAATGAGGAAAAGTACAATATTAATCGCTTCCCTTTCATTTAAAAGGCCAGCTCAGACCTGTCCAAGGGCTTTCAGCTCCGGAATCCTTTCCACGAGAGCATGACAACAAGCAGGGGCTTCACGAGCCAAGGTCAATCTCTCCTTACACTGTTCCAAATTTTAAACGTCAAAAATTCGAGTAGAAACTGGCCATTCAATAAAATCTTTGATAGCTGTCAAATAAAGTATTTGCTTTGGTATAGATATAACAAATGCACGAAGAAGAAGAAGAAGCTTCCACGGGAATACTTTACTTTCTATTTCTGTCCAAAGTGAGGGAACTTCGAATTATTATTTTGACAGTTAATCATTTTGACAGTTATTAAAAAAAATATTTGTATTGGTACAAAAATAACAAGCGCACTGACATGAAGACGAAACGTCATTATTACTACTATTTATCTACAAAAGTGAGCCCCATAATTATTTGTGACTGCTGTCAAATACTAACATGGGTCACTTCTTTCAACAAGTAACGCTGAGCTGCTCCAGATTTTAAATCCCATGGTTTCACAATTCGAGTGGAAACTGGCATTGAATAAACTGTCAATTTGACAACTATCAAGTTTTTATGTTGATGTAAACGTAACAAGATAACGACTGACTGTTCAGTTGAAGTAACAAGTTCATTGGTGTGAGGTAACGACTGTTCAGTTGAAGAGTTCAGCTAGTTGGTTTTGATTCTTTGACGAAAGAAGGTTGTGCCAAGAAAGGATGACTTCCGATTCCCAAACCTATTGACGTTTGATGGATGACAGTTGTCAAACATGCGACATAACTTAAAGTGACGTTTCGCATCAATCTAATTTAAAGGGTACTTGATGAACGTTTCAACTCAAAAAAGCTTTAACAGAAACATTTATTTTTTATTTCTGGCAAAGATGAAAGGTTACGTTAGAAACTATAGGATAATCATGTGAATCGAATTTTAGCTTTTTGTCTCCTCTTTCAGACATAATTTTGAAACCGTTTACTACTTTTTTTTTATTACAAATCGCCTGAAAGACCTCTTGCGAGTTTTTTTTTTATTTCGATCGACATTTTTCCTTCTAGTGAGTTTCAAAGGCATTTTATTCCGAGACAGTGCAGCAAGTAAAACCAGTCTTTCTTGGGATCCGCAAAGAAAAACGCACTCTATTAAAATCGAGGGCGTTTTATGCACGCCAAAATATGATGTTACAAACTAATTGAAAGCGGTAAGAGCTGTCAGGCGCGCATCCCATTACAGTAATTGCGACTTTTAAGGCCTAAATTCGTTATGCGGCGCACGGGTAACTGCGTCTGATTACAGCCGAAGGAATTAAAAGTCCGGACCGGAATGCATTATGACTGTAATTACTCCGGCTGCATTTCGTTTTGCAGTTCGCTTTCACTAGGAACGGGTTTTCAGCCGTGGCGTGGATGATGTTACCTGGCCAGAGAGAGAGACGATTACCACACCGTATAAAGGTCAGTCGGTTAGGAACACGTCGGCTCGATTTGTGTAAATATAAATAATGAGGATTACAGCATGGCTACGTAAGCGAAACCCAATTAAGTAATAAAATAAATGCGAAAAAAATTGAAGCGATCGAGTTTTGGAGGTGACACACATATTTTAGTGCGGTTCGTTTTCGGGCCAAATTTAGACGATTGCATAATCGGGAAAAAATACTAACTTGTTAGTCAAAAGATGTTTAAAAATTTAAATTTTAGCCACAGCTTAAATCTGCAGTAAAACATCTATGAATATTTTGCTCAAAAGCAAAAAGAAAACTAAATTAAGCCAGAAAGAAAAACACAAGGAAGTAAAACTTGCAATCTCCTGAAGTCACTATTTTAGTCGAAAATAAGAACAAAGATAAACAGAGTCAAGTTATGTAGGAAATGGCACTTTCTCTTTGAAATTATTTACATTCCACCGTGCCCTTAAAAAAGAAGTACTAAATAAGAAAACGTTTGAAAGACTAAAGTGAACAATTTCCTTGTAGAGCTGCAAAACAAACGAAGTACTAAAAATGTAAATTTTCCCAATATTTACTCTTGTTTTGACTTGCGAACATACAGAGATTGATTCGTGAATTGACCGACAAAAGAAGAATATGGAAAAAAATTTAAAAAGTTCAAGAATCACCCTGTAAATTTGAGAAACGTTCTTTATGTAAACTAAGCTGTGCTAAAATACACGGAATAAAATATAACTACGGTCAAGGACATAAGCGAAAGCTAATTAAATTAAAACTTTATGAATTATCGCCGCCATTATTACGATTACTCGAATCCCATTGTGTCCGGACGCGTTCGAATGAAAAATGAGTCCGCTCTTTTTTTTCTCCTTTCTAAAAGCTCCAGTGGCCAGATGTTCCGCTGCAAGTTGAAAGTAATTGTGGTTAATTGGAGCCGTTTAAGAACAAATTGATTTATTTGTTTGCTTATTATTCGGCGGCGGGCGCGATGACCGCGCCGTCAAAAGAATTTAATAATGATAAAAAACGGAAGGCTTTGTTCAAGGTTTCGACGCGTGAAATTCGAGATTTTCTGGTCGAGTTGCGAAAGAGCCATCTCTCCTCTGACATTTGCCGGCTTAATTTTCGAGCATTATTATTACATCATCATAAAATCCACGAGATTTTAGTTTACAGTTCAACAGGCGCAGAAACAGAATCATTCCACGTGAAGTCTTCTGCTGTGGGATTAAAAACTTTTGATCTCTAGTTGGTTTCAATGCGATTAAAACGTAAAAGCAGAGCGTTGGAGGATTTAGTCCTCCTGAATTAGTTAAGAAAATTGTAAAATTATTTAGTTTTTGTTTGCATTTGGAGCAGTAGAGAGGACGAAGCTTGAAATTAAAAGCCAAAATTAACTTTCTAAGTTTTCAAGGCTGATTCTTAATTAATCTAACGTTTTGATTGAAGTAACGAATATCGAGTGTTCAACTGAAAAGTTCATCAAGTTGATTTTGATTTTTTATTATATAAGGAAAGGGATATCTTTCTAAACCGATTGACGTTTGAATAAATGTCAGTTGTCCAATAGTTATGTTCTGCTTATAAGGTTTTACCTAAGGTCATTCAAACAATATCCACTGAATCAAAATTATTTTCCGAAATCTTAATCTCTTATTCAAAGCAAGCTGCCTACTTCGAATATCAAATACCTAAAATAGGCCTCTGTCTACATACCTAAAATAGGCCGCTATCTACTTATAACCTAACGTGACATAACTTTCACGTAATGTAATTAAGGACCTGCTTCACAATATTATGATAAATTCAAAGGCTAATGAATACTATAAATAATACCTACATTTGTAGTATATATAAGGTGACTGTTAATTAACTCGACAAAATGAAACCACTAAAAATTCTCGAACGTTTTTTTAACTTTCATGATGTGGCGTCATGGCATCGTGAACTTGACCTTTAAGTGGTCCTTGATGTTCATCGAAAAACAGTTCCGCAATCCTTTCCACGAGAGCATGTCAACAAGCAGGAGCTTCATGACCCAAGGTCAATCTCTGCTCACACCCTACGCCAAATAATTAGAGACGACAAATCCTCATCTTGATATTTTGAGGTTATGTTTATGACTGTGTTATACCGCTTTTTTGTTTTGTTCACTGTAGTTTATTATTAATTACTGAAAAAATGGCTAGTTTTAGCCAATAACTGAAATTATTTTTGTTTGTGTCTGCTAATTAGTCGATTAATTATATTTATAAAACCTAACCACACAATTATGACAGTTGTCAACTTGTCAAATAGTGCTATGTCTATCATGTTGACTTGTAAACCGTTCCATTGAACAAGTAACTCTGAGCTGCTCCAGATTTTAAACGTCAAAAACTCGAAATTGGTCATTAAATAAAATTTTTGATTGCTGTCAAATATAGTATTTGCTTTCGTATAAAAATAACAAATGCACGGAGACGAAGAAGCTTTCACGGAAATACTGTAGTTTCTGTTTCTGTGAAAAGTGAGGGAACTTACTGCCACTTTGACAGTTATTAAAGAAAATATTTATGTTAGTATAAAAATAACAAGCGCACCGACATGAAGACGAAACGACAATATTACTAATAATCATTTACAAAAGTTAACCCCATAATTATTATTATATAACTCGAGAAAATGGAACCAGTAAAAGAAGTGATGTCCAAGAGCATGGGAAAAATCTTTAAAAAAAAGTTTTTTTTAGTTTTATGATACGACGGCGTGGCATCGTGAACTTGACCTTTAAGTGGTCTTTTGTGTTCATCGAAAAACCGCCCTTTGGTTCGCGGCGAATGGCTTGCGCGCTGCTCTAGAACAGTTTGTGAATACCGTGCCCACTTGACGAACTGTTGCCTTTGTTCAATTATACGTTCGGCGCGGCAGCTTATCACTAGCGACGTTTAAAATAGCTGTACGTAATAAGTTTTATTGCTTTGTTTCCGTGCGAAATGTAGGCCAAAGATTTTACTACTGTAAGTTTGCATGAATCACGAACTTGTCAGCATTGTTTTCATGTTTAACAAATCGTGAAACGATTTCGGAGCAAACCGATTTGATTAAGCGATTCCTTGGAAATGTAATCGTTGTCTTGTTGCCATAATTATTTATTAGTAATTTTACCTACATCAGTTTCTAGTAACCCTATCTGAGCTTATGAGATTTTCCGAGAACTCCAGCAGTTTACATTTTCTCGCAATCTGTGGCATTCACGCACGCGATTTGAACAATAGTCGTATGCATTACAAATTAATTAACAAACAAGTATTTACGCGAATTTGTTATCTTTATTTCATATGCAATTCCAGTTATTATAGAAATTAGTAATAATTACGATTCGTAAAAGAAACAACTCAGATTTTTAGTGATTCCATTTTGTCGTGTTAATTAACATTTCGATTTAGAGATGGGCGACTCAACGATTTTATGCAAATCGACTTGCAAATCGAGTCTATCACTGCAAAGTCGATTAAATACGATTAATCAATCAGCAGTGAAAGTCGAACAAATAGTCGATATTTAGTCGATTCATTCGTTAATTATGAAATGAAATTATTGTGATTCTATACGAACACACTAAGTGCATAATAGAAGATATGTTTTAATTAACTTTTGATTTTTTATATATTTTTTGAGGTGTTACACATGTAAAAGTGACAGATTTTAAACTAACTTTATAATTAAAATTTGTTTAATTTTAAAATTGGTACTGTATAATAATACTTCATAAATAAGTAGCTACAGTCGCTAATTAATAAACGAGATATTAACAAAAAACTACCCTTACCACGACCAGGCCAAGATAACATAAACATTACTATTTACTACGTATGCAAAAATAACATTTAAATCGATGATAACCAAATGTAAGTCGAGTAATTCGACTAAAAGACTATTATCGACAATTTAGACGAAGTCGCACATCTCTACTTTAATTGTACAACGTGGATGTCCACCAAATAAATCAACGTTTTTCATTTGCTTTTTTTTCTAACACGATAAAATCTGCAAATATAATTTGTTATGAGAGTTTTGGCAATCGTTAACTGAAATAGAAATAATCTCGTGTGCGGCGAAACAAACATCGCCATCTATTGATAATTAAACTTGTGTTTTCTTCTCGGTGATTAAGTTCTGAAATTTGTTTTTTAAACAAAAAATCTGAAAATATATTATGTTGTGATAATTTTTCCTATCCTTAATTGATAGAAAGAATTATCTTTGAGGCGAGATAAACAGCGCCATCTAGTGACAGATACCTCATTTGTCTTTCCTCCTTGTTGAATGTTATATTCGGCGAATTCGTTTTTTCTTCGAATACGATAGAAACTGCAAACTGTAACTCGTCGTGATGGTTTTAATAATCCTGAACTGACAGAAAGAACTGCAGTTAGACGAGGCAATAGCGACCTCTATTGATATTTCATTTGTTTTTTTCTTCTGGGTGATTATTAACTTCTGATTCGTTTGTCTTTTTTAATACGATTAAGTTTGTAGGTAAACATGATTTGTCAGAAATAATTTTGATAGCTCGTCAACTGAGATAAATAGAATCGAGTTTGGAGCACCATGTATCGGTGGATGAAAATAACAACTTTTTTACTACAGCTTGTTTTTTTTACCATATTTAGCGCCATCTAACGTGTATTCATGGCAATGGTAATGGTTTTGATAATTCGTCAACTGAGATGGACAGATTCGTAATTACAGCAAGACCCGTAGATAGATAAAAACAACGCATTTCTACATTTTACAACATTTTGAAGATAATTTTTATTATTTTTAACAAATTTGTGGTAAGGTGATTTTGATTGCAATGTATTCCTCGAGCAACCTTCTTGGAAACTGTTTCGGCCCTACTTGGAACCTCTTCAGCAGAGAACTCCACTGCAATCAAACCGACCCTTCCTAGTTATCGGCCGCAGGACGTCGCAACCTAAATTATTAATTATCTTTAACGTCACGTGAGGGCAATGACAACAATTTAGATAATCCGTCAATTGAGATAGACAGAATGGTGACTACAACGAGACACACAACGCCATCTATCGGCAGTTAAAAGCAACGTATTTCTATATTTTATCTTTTATTTGTACGTTTTAGTAACGAGTAGCAGCGGCAATGATAATTCGTTAATAGAGATAGGAGTATTTGCGGCGAGAGAGACACAAAGCACCACCTATCGGTTGATAAAAACAAAGTATGTCTATGTTATGCAAAACATCTTGAAGATAATTTTTTATTTTTTATTATCTTTAGCATTACATAATTACCAATAGTAGCAATAATAATAGTTTTAATAATTTAACTTCGTGATTACGATGATGCATTCAGTGCCATCTACCGTTGGTTAAAAACAAGTTACTTCTTTATTTTACAACATTGTGATGATAATTTGTTATTATCCTTAACGTCCCTAGATACAGCCGCGGTAATGATAATAGTTTTGATAATTCGTAAAGTGAGATAGACATTGTTGTCCTAACGCCATCTATCGGTGGTTAAAAACAACGTATTTCTACATTTTACAAATCATGAAGGAGTTGTTTTTTTAAATTATCTTCGACGTCACCTAATGACTAGCAGTGGCAACAATTTTGATAGTTCACTAAGCAAGGCAGGCAGAATTGTGATTACAGCGAAACACAGCGCCATCTAACGGTGGATAACAACAACAACAACAACAACATATTTCTACATTATTTTTACATCTTGAAGATATTTTTCTATTATTTTTAGTATCACGCATTAGGTAGTTAATAAATAATACCTAATTATCATTTTTATATGATTTCGATCGAAATCATCATCATTTCGACTGTAACATTCGTATATTCTCCATCTTGGTGAATTAAAATTTTTGAAGTTCTTTCACAATTGTGAAAGAGATCCATGGACTTAGGAATGGATTCGGTGTTGCTTTGATTAAAGCAGAAATGAGGCGAATAGCGCCATCTGTTGACAGATGTCCAGAACATTTCTGTTACCTCCTGGAGACAATTTTTTTATAAACGTCTGTCATCTAAATAACGCTCTTCCAATTTAGTTTTCTGAGAGCTTCATTGCTGCTATGCGCTGACTGAGGCAGACAAAACCGCGATTAACATGAGCGCAAGTGGTGCCACCTATTGTTAGATCATCAGAAGCTTTTTCTGCGTTTCCACAACTAAAGTGGATACTACTCGAAGAATAACAATAAGAAGAATAACAAGCTGTAAGGATTTCATCTACGACATACCGATTAAGCTTTTTGATTTTTCTTTCTTTCATTAATAATGTGTCGTGAGTTGTTAATAAATGCTTTTATTATGATAATACAATGATGTACGACGTAGTTTAGCAACTGTCTCTTGGAAATGACAGGCAACGCTATCTGTGACAGAGCAGCGAAAGTTTGTTGCCTCGTCATTTTATTATTATGATTGCCTTTAGTTTGTAATAAATTTTGAATATAATTAATTTCATTTTTTATGTGTAGAGGATTAGTAAAGGCAATAACATGTTATTATTGTTTGAACGTGCAGGAATCGTTTTTTTTTGTGGTCGTAAATTCGCGTGAATTTAAGTTTGACTTCAGCTCTTATCTTTATATCTGTAAGTTGCGAAACTCGTTTTCGGACGCTAATCCCTTATTTAAAATATGTTTAACGTCACGTAATCATGCCAACACTTAAAGAACGGGCGTTAAATCTCCGAACTTCCACAGATCATAACACGCGAGATTACAAGAATTTCACGCCTTAAAGCGCCAGTAATAAACGTGCAGCGCTCTAAAATCTCTTCCTAAATTAAATCCCGCAGGAGTACGTAAGATTTTTCGCGTATTTCTCGCCGAATATTGCAGGAGTGGTTATGCTTGGTCGTTTCATCACGAAGCAAAACACGTACTTACATGCATATTACAGCGAGCAATATACAGATATGAGGTGCACACGATCATCATCATAAAATTTTCTTTTTTTTTTTTTGGGGGGGAATTCATCGGTTTTCACAGGCGATTAGGGACACGCTTTTTGAACTTCGGAATGTCTTCGCCGGAATTTTATTATAATTTTCTTTTTTTTGCGACCGTGAATTAGCGAAGTCATAATTAAATTAACTCGCGCTTCATCTTCTCCGTCTTCTTCTGCTTTGACGAGGGGGAGGCGTCGGACAGTTTAATTAAAACTCGGCGAGTTATTTCGGAGGAATTCTGTTTTTTTTTTAGCCGATGAATTTTGGAAATTTAATTTTCGATTTCATTATATTTAGTATTCATTGAAAGTGTAACTCGGACTTGCCGTTATTCACTCTCCGTTGGTTTCACGAAACGGTGAAAGTGCAAAACGGTATTATTCAACTCGTTTGCGAGGAAGACTTCAAAAGAAAGGCCTGCGGCTGACTTCTTTTTCTAGCATGTTATTATGCAAGAGAATTACGTAAGGCGAAACGTGTCTGTGATTCCATTGGAGTTTGACGAATTTACTCTTTGTTTTTTTGACGTTAGACAAAACCTAATTTAATTTAAGACCTTACAAACTAGAAGAATGTGTCCTTTTTTATTAAGGACTTTAGACATACCATGTGATTCATACCTGTATAATGAAAACCGTACTACACGACGATCAATGACTTTTATTCAAAGTGCCATTCTGGTTTACTTTTGATAACGACCTTGCTAACTACGTAAACATTTCCATTTACTAATAAAACTCGTAATGATTCTAGAGTGATCATTTTATTAAAGAGAAAATTGGGTTTTCGCCTCACGTCCGAATCGAATTTCAAATGCGCCGGACGGTGTTCGTAATTTGGTGTTATTCACTGGCGGATTATACTTTTAAAGAGAGAGATATCGCAGCAATTCAAGAGGTCCGGCTCTGCATACGGAGTATGTTATTATTATTGTTTGAGGAGCATAGAGCTGAGTAAAGCTCAGATAAGAATGGAATTAATTTCGCTTGTTGTACGCGTTCATTTTGAATTATTCCATTTGAGAGTAATTATTGGCGAGTATCTCTCACCCAAAGGTGTTTCCATTGATATGAACACTTGAAGTAATTATTGGCGAGTACCTCTCGAGATGTTATTGATAATACTCTCAGCAGTGTTCATCGTCAATGGACACCTCTGAGCGTACTATCAATAGCGTGTCGAGAGGTACTCGCCAATAATTACTCTCAAATGGAGCGGCACTTCAATAGGTTCCTGAAATTTCAACTTTTCTTTAACTTATTATTTGGTTTCTTCAAAGAAATGAGTGACAACAGAGAAACGAACTATTCTCATAAGAGCATGTTCGATTTTTTCAAAAACATTCAAAATTGGGCTTCAATTGATCTAAGCAGAATCGTTTAATCGTGCCAGTTCTTTGGACTAACTGCAGAGAGAAATCGTCGGGTTACTTAAACATCCAAAAATGGCCAAATATTCCAAAAACAACCCAAATTGTTTCAGTTGTGATTCTAGATCTGTCTGACATTTAACTCACCCGAGAGGATTAGGAAGCAAGTTGTCAACCTCCTCCTTCCAACTGGATTTTATTTTGTTCTTTACAATTTTTAAATCAAGTCAATTAAATATAAGAACCCCAGTTCTATGTAGCTTAAACTGAATATAACAAGTTCGCAAATATTTCCAGCACATACCTTCACTTCAACTTCTTAGCTTTTCGCCTTTTCAGACGTCAGCTACTTCAGGAATGGAACCATAAAAAGAAAGAGCCATCGTTTTGCATTTGACGTGAGTGAGTTTCCCTTCAGAAACAGTCAACGTCATGCCCAAAATTCCAAGGATAAGGAAGAAGGGAAAGGTGGAAAAGATGGTTCAGAAGGATTAAGGAAGGAGAGAAAGGAGAAATATGGTCAGAAGTATTAAGGAAGAAGAAAAAGGAGGCAAACTCGTTAAAGGGCGAGAAGGTCAACGGTAGAGTTAATAAGATGGAAGGGGTAGGATATGTAATTAATGAAAATGAAGGACGAGAATGTGACCAGTGGATAACTGAAAAGAAGAGAGCAAAAGAAAATCTAACTAAAGTAGCTGAATCATTAACATGTAAGAAACCAACGAGCAGAAAGAGACATTAAGTCTTTAAAACTAAAGCAGTTACGTCAGTAAAATGGAAATTCAAATAAGTGCAAACAGAGACGTATTCAGGTAATTTGATACTAAATCATCTTCTCGTACACCATTCTCGATTATACAGCACGATGTAGGAACGCACGCAAATAAGCAATTAGGGCGACGAGCGAAGTTTTAGTGTAATTGCTGCAGGGGGAAAAGAAAAAAATGCGACGCAGGGAACATCCCGTATGTTTACGACGCTACAGGACGACGTCGGCGACGGTGGTCGGCGCGAAACTTTTGCTGCAATGCGGTCGGCCGAACGAAAGACGTGCCGGATTAATTTGTTTATGAAACACGACGTGTTCCTTCGGTGATTTATCGAGTTTCGGGGTGAGTTTCGACTGCATTATGGTGCAGGTCAACGCCGCAATTTCCTCGAGTCGATAAATAACCGAGTAATTTGCATGGTTTATCAAAATCCTCCTCAATCGATCGCAAATTTGATTGTTGCACCACACGAAGCAATTAGAAGTATCTATGACAAACCAAATACTATTCCTGAAGTATCTATTTTAAATAGTTTGAATATATGCAACTCAGTACAAAGCTTTTCATGGAGACAATCCGAAAGTTTAAGAGCAGTGGTTCCCAAGTTTTTTTTTTAATTTTTAACGACCCTTTTCATTTATCTTCCAGGGGGTTGATATCGATCGTATTGGGAATTGTATTAATAATATTAAACATGACACGTTTCTTTGAAAGCAAATGTTATGTTACAGGACATTAGAAATTTCAGATACGTATTAAGGATAATCCTGAGTGCTTGCAAAAACCCAATATATGAACCTACACACTCGGCGAAATTAATTTCGTTCTTATCTTGGTTTTAGTTTTAACCCTGCGATATCATCCTCAAGTAATCATAATAATAATACATTTCGTATGCAGAGCCGGGCCTCTTGAATTGCTGAGTTATCTCGCCTTAAAAGTATAATCCGCCAGTGAATAACGCCAAATTACGAACGCCGTCCGGTGCTTTCGAATTTCGATTTGGACGTGAGGCGAATACTCCATTTTTATTTTATTTTTTGTATGAATTGATGCAATCACTTTCAATATTACAATAAACTGAAAATATTTAGGATGCGGCGTGATAAATCATATTAATCGACCATCGTGATCATGCAAATCTACAAAGGAAGTTCTGAAATGAATTGGATTTTGTTTAAGAGGGTCTCTTTCATATTAAATTTTTTCGATTTAGGTCTTCTTTTAACCGTGTTACTTTCATTGTTGTAAGATTTTATCAAGAATCGACGTTGAAATCTGTTTGCCCTTATTTTAGAACGCTCTGTATACCAATATACCGATTATAGAAGGCTGCACAATTGCCACACTTGCTATTGCTGCTTGTAAGAAAGTTTTAATTAATCCTAATCTACTGCAAAAGATGCTCTCAAAGGGAAAGTTAAAGGAAACAAAACAAATGCATATAGAATACTTTCACTGAAGAATAGCATAAGCATAGTAGAAGTATCAAGACCAATCGTTTAAAGAAATAATAAATCTGTGCCTTTTGCGTCATTTCCTGTTTTGACATTCATGTCACCCACTTTAATATAATCCAATCTCTAATTTTGCCGTAAGCACACTATTTGCAATTTCTTAACTACTTCATATTTCGATTCGAATCCTCAAGGGGATGCCGCTTAATCTAACGGTTGGAAATGAAAAAAAAACATCCTAATGCTTCGTAAACTTTAGATTTGGATTGAATCATCTTTTTCCAATAATGAGCAAGAATCAGCTCTCGTTCTAAAGACTTTGTTAGTTCGAGAGGCTACTTGAAAGTCTTTCACAACCAAAAGCCAAGATCTCTGCAACCCACGGAGAGGGCTAAGGGGGAGAAGCTCTCCCCAAAGTCAGCTATGTGGACTAAAATTTAATAAATACAATTTCAGTTTTACAAAAGAAAAGGAGCATGTCGCCTTAATTTTATTTTTTAATGTTATTTTGCTGTTATTTTAAGCCCCTTCCAAGACACATTTTTGGGTGCGCCACTGGTTAGATGAACAGTGAGACAAAGACTAAAAGGACAGAGACTAAAAGGATGGCCTATGCAAACGGATTGAGAATACTACAACGGTAGTAAAAAAGTCTTTGAGGCCAATGAAGAGGCAAAGATAATTTCTGAAGATTGTCAAATGGAAGACGAAGGTTAAAAAGATCACGTAATAAGTTGGAATAATAATGTTTAACCAGAAACGGAGCAAAGTGTTCGTCAAATCAAACGACAAAGAAGCAGCTAATCTTCCATATCACAAGAGGAAGACTCAAATGGGTGGTTTCCGAATATTCCACGAAGGCAAGGGCCGAATTCTCAAAGTCTAAAAAACTGACACACATAAACGAAATTAGTGAGAGTTGTACGAGCGATATCAGAAAAATCCTTAGTAGATCAAAGAAGCAAAGGTGAAGAATGTCAAGTCGAAGACGTGTTAAAGAAATAAGAGCACGTAAAAAGTTTGGAAACCAACATACTGCTGTGTTAATTACCTTGTTGAAAAAATTAATTAAACAAATACAGTACGTGAGAGGAGTTAAAAAAATATATACAACAGTGCCACGATCCAGCAGACGTTCAATAACAGCTTCCGAAACAACTTGACGAGGTAGACGCAAGAGTGTCGAAACGTTTCGACATAACGACATGCACCTAAAACCTTTGTTGAGAAATATTTTTAGATAAGTTATGTTTTATAGGTTAGATAATTAGGAAATAATGTGTCCAGATACTTACCTATTGTTTAGAATTAAGTTGTGCCATTTCCAGTTCAATTTTAATTTAATTTCAATGAAATGTACCCATATTTAAGGTAAAACGCTAATTGTCAAACGTGACGCTTTGGTTACCAACTCAAATCTAGTATGTAACTAGATCAGAACGCGGATGTTCCGGTAACCAGGACAACGGGAAAAATAAACAACGAAAGACGCTATAAATAGCGAGCGCACCGCGAGGAATTAATTCCTTCTTCGACCTCCGTAGGTAAAACTTAAAAAAAGCAAAGAGATAAGAAATTTTTATTAAAAGGGTTATGAAGTATAACGAGGTATTTTAATGAAGAATTAAACTTTCTATTGGATCATGATTACCTATATCCTTTTTTTAAACGACATGGACGACGCTTTAAGGTAGGGGCATACGTGACAAACAAACAAAATTTTCATTTAAACACCGGACAACGGGAGACGTTTAGGTATTGTCGAAGGGCGCCTCTCTCTTGCGAAGGAGTTGAGGCACATGCATGATCGGCAATACAAAGCGTCCCTCTTTTAAACTAGGATACATCAGGTAGGGCAAGAGGTACACCTGCCTTGTGAAAGGTGTGGTGACATTACCGATTTGTGATACCTGTTGTTCGCTTTGTATGGATCTGCATCGTCGACGAGGACCTCTCTTTTGTGAAGGAGTTGAGGCACAGGCGTGATCGGCAATACAGAGCGTCCACTTTTAACAAAATATACATCGGATAGGATAAGAAGTCCACCGAACCTTGTGAAGGGCGAAGTGACACGACCGACTTGTGTTAACAGGTGTACATTTTTGGGACAGGCAACAACTTTTTCGATAATTTTTATTTCTTTTCCTGACACTTACGCATATACATTTGACACTGACTCTCTTCCTTTCCCCCACTCACATTTCTGTGTTTTGTCATTGTATGTGTCATTGTATGGGGCCATACAAGAAGTGGGTAATTCCGAGAAACCCTGAGAGAAAGATAAAAAGAGAGTAGACACGTACCCACAAACAACATACATAAATACTACAATTATTGACACCCCAACATGGGGCACTTACAACCACACTACATTACAATATGTCCCTAAGGGACGACAATAGATTGGCTAAAATGACCAGAAAAGAGAACAAGCTACCAGATGATCGCCACTCCAGTCATCGAAGCGATGGGAGGGAGGTCAGCTGGTCTTCCAAATCACAAAGGCGAGCGAAATGCGAAAATGTAAGCGGATGAAACAATTCTTATTGCTTCCATAATTACTCTCAAATGGTCGAGCATCTTAATAATGGTGAAAGTTAATTTGTATTCACAATGCACATGGAAGAATGCAATAAACTAATCAGTCGTTCGTTGAACATTCAGTTTTTAAGACTCGTAGGCTCTCGCTTGAAAGAGGGTCAGGAGGTGAAGGAAAGCAAAATTCGCAGCAAACGTGAGGGAGATAGAAAAACAAAAATCTATGAAAAAAAACTTAGAATAACAGTAATTAAAATACTTCATAAATTCCAAATTAAAGCAGATAGTAACCACGCCGACCAGCAAAGAGTTAGAAGGATCATCCACATACCAAGAGCAAACAAGAAAAGATTAAACCTTATGGTTTTCACAATGAAGATGAAGAATTAAAAGAGCTAACATATATGTTTAGTGCAAATTATTTACACAAAGTATTTGTACCCCTACTCTAACTGTGAATTCGTAGAAAGAAACCCCGTATTTTAGGAAGCAATGATTGATAACGTCAGGAGGAGCTTGAACATTATAATAAAGTTTTCTTGAGGGCAAATTGATTTCGACTTGCGCACTCTTCCTACCATCTCAGCCCATCTGTTCGCAAAACCTAAATCATTCTTATGAACGCTAATTATTATGAGCCGAAGCAATTGCAGTTAAACCTTTATTGCTTCGGTGACGCAACGGCATGCATTGCGCATATATTTATGACTTCCTTGACTCGTCTGTGCGATTAACTTGTTGCCTTTTCAACGAATCCCCGTCCAATTAATCCTGGACTCTGTGTCCAAACACAATAGCGCCTCGGTAATTGAGGTTATCAATTTTGGCGCAATTCCGCGTCGCAAACTTTAGCCCACTGAAATAGTTGGACGTTGAATAATATTCTTGCGGTGATTTAGTGCAGTTCGGGCTCGATTAAGCTACCGTGCAATTAGTTTTTTTTTAAACGATTTACATAAATGGGTTTGCATTTAAGTAGAATCGATGGAAAGTGTACAAGGTCGGCTAGGTCATGATTGAAACTTATTGGATTCTATAATTAACGTAGTTACAAGCGCTTCCAAACTTTGCAAGATGGGAGAAACCAAGGAAGGATTAAGGAGGAGAGGAATTGGGAAATTAACAACAAAATAATTAAGTAGGAGGAACTTAGCTTACCCATGTAAGAAATCTGGGGTATTTATTTTACCCTTTTTTTAGCTAGCTTTTTTTACCTACTGTGCGTGCATGTTTGAGTGGTAAGAGGATTTCATAGATTGTAAGAGATGCGGCAATGAAAGAAATTTCTGCTATGGTTTAAATAAAATTAAGACCATACAAAGAATGATAAGTGTGACGTTAGTTAATGAAACGATGAAGATCATCTTGGAATGATCACATGGTTGTCATGAAGAAAGAAGAAGGATAAGAAAAACGAGTGCGAATATAATGTAAAAAAGAAAAGATTTTTTTTGAAATTTCGAATGCAAAATACAGATGCACCGAGCCAGCCGCAGAGGCGTCCAAAAGCGCTCGCGGAATTTCTATTTCCGTCCCTCGATATCCATCAAGCGAATGCATTTCAAAACAGATCGGCTTTGGCACCTTTTGTAGCAGTTTGGCCTGCATCTCGACGCATTTAGCTCGCACTTTATTGCATGTAAAACTTGGAGGCATCAGGGGCACACCCATTAGCTCGTAATTTAACGCGAACGGTAAGCAAACAGCGCTGCCTGTTAACGGATAAATAAATTATCGACAAGGAGGAAAAGACCTTTGTCTTTTTGCCAAAACTCCTCTCAATCTAAGTGCTTAGTTTTATGGACTCCTTATTTCTGGGTTATTTCAAAAGGAATGAATTTTTATGTCCAAGGAAGAAAGAGCCCGCGTCTTTTGCCAAAATTTCTGGGGTCTCTTTTGCTCTCCTGGGTTGTGCCAGAAGAATGAATTGCAATGACTTAGATATTTCTTTACTAAAACTTCCGTTGGTCTTTTTTTTTTCTTGATTCTTTTCGAAAAGAACGCATCACTAATGAAGCTCCTCAGACAACCACTCTTCCAAACACTTTTGTACTCTAGGGTTTCATAGATTTTTGGGATATACCAGAAGTGATATGTGAAATATGTTGTTTAGTTCCTTTGCTTCAATTTGATCCTTTTCCTACTCTTTGGGTTTGCCAGATGAAAATGACGACTTCATTTTAGCCATCTATAAACGTGGTTCATTCATTAAAACTTTCGCCTGAAAACTACAAACATCATTCACGCTGAAATAAAAAGAAAATCCGTTGCACCGCGCGTATGAACTTTAAAACATCAAAGTTCGAGAGTTTCGTCAGCGTGGAGATCCGGGAATTGGTCCCGTTCCAAATCGAGTCCCTTCAGGCTGATGCTCTGCATTCACTCGCAGTCTTTGGTTGTCCCGACGACTGCGAGCGTCTATTATTAAATCGTTATAGTCATGCGTTTCAATGGCCGCCGTAAAACAGACCGTCGAGGTGCCTGTCGTTAATCTAATTCCGCCTCTTGTGTTAATATAGAACAAGTGAGCACGAAAATATCAATCGCGAGCTTCGAGTGCTCGGCAGACAATTAGGATGGCGCCTCGGTAAATATTTATTCGTCTGCGGACGGCGGTTCTTTCGTTTACCCGCAGATAAAACCGATATTTCCAATTACATGGTGTCTCCCTCATCGATGTCGACCGTAAATGAAAACGAATAAAAGACTGAGCTTCTTTCATTTAGCGACGACGTTGTAGTCGATGAAAACACCATGTAATTCAATTAGTTTTGTCAAGGAAAGAAAACCACACGGAGAAGAATCACATATTTCAGCTCGAACTCTTTAATCCTTTTATTCAAGAGAGAAAGAGAATAAGGAATAATAAAACTGAAAGAATGTTTGGAACACGTCACTACTTTCCTTCTCAATTGCTCCAAGAGGTGATAATAAGTGCTGGCTTTGATGGTCTCACTCTATTTTTCAAAGTAACCAGTGAAGAACATAAGCACTTTCGACCATTTTGTTATTATAGACGTATCCAAACTCTTATTTCGTAATATCATTGATCCATTAAAATAACACTTCTCTCCCATTGGAGATCCTCTTTAATTGATGATGATCTCGTCCTTTGTTAAAACACTCAATTAACATGATTCTCCCTTTTTATTTAGAATTATGGAACTAACCTCAGAACTTTGCATATTCTTCTGGAGGAAATTCAAAGATCGTAGAGGTAATTCCTTTGAAGGTTCTTAATTTCTTTGCTTGCCCCAAACGCTTACATTAGGAGTTGGCCTCAATGACATTGCCCTTAGTTAAATAACCTATTAAAAACATGTTTTCTTTTTATCTGAATTGCCAAAACTAACCTCGAATTTTTTCTGGATTTGCGGGAGAACTTTTTGAAATTCGTAGAGATGATTCCTTGGCAGTTTCAGAAGCTCACAATAGAAGTTATCTTTCAAATCAAAGTAATAGGAGCCATACACTCCTTTTAGTGATTCTAGCTCTTTAATAATAAACACTCGTGTTTCTTCTTAAGTTACATACCACCATTAAAGTATTCTGGAGGAAATCCAGCTTTGAAAGTTTTGGTAAAATCTCCATACCATTCGATTTATCATTCGTATGCGATAATAATCATCCAGAGAAATGATTTCTTTGAGGACTTCATCTTTCTCGAGTGCTTCAAAAGCTTACTATAAAGGTCACCCTTTATCAAAGTAGACCATCAATTAAGATGGCCCTGCAAGTGTATAGACCTTTCGATCGTTCATGTTCCTGGTTAATAATAGATCCATATTATCTAAGGTTGTAAATCTACCTCAAAGCTTTATTGATTCTTGTGAACGAGGCCCAATACTATCTGGAAATTTTGTTTTACTTTGGTACTTGTCAAAACCCCAGAGGTATCACGTGATACGTGATGTTTCCTTCAAGGGTCCTGTCTTCGTCAATTGATCCTGAAGTGTACGATAGAATTTATCTATAAGTAAAGTTCCACGTTTTATCCAGAGTTGCAAACCCGCAAATTGTTGATCTACAGGGATGGTGCAGGATATATCGGGTAAACAATTCTATTTATATATTTCCTCTTATCAGTCTTATGCAGTTTCTTGGGATTATTTTCCGACATTTTTACAGTACCAAGACGCTTAGTTTACTCAACCGAGGGGGTTGAGGGAGAGATGAACCAAATACTCAATCTATCTGAAAATACTTTGGGGGTCTTCACTACCTGCTTTTTCCAGAAGCTTACAATAATGATTAAAATGAGGCTATTAAGTAAGATGGTCTTCATCGACTTTTCGACTATGCTTTTGCATTAGAGATGTTTGGTAATAGTGGACCCTTGCTTTGTCCAAAGTCGCTATGTAGATTATTCTGGTTAAGATCTAAGTACTCTTGGATGGTTTTGTTTCTGTGAACAAATGCAGGCTAATCTTATTGTTTTTTTTTTGTTTTTGTAGCGGTTTACAGGATCCTCTAAAGACATCTCAGTGTTGCAAAGCCAAGAGATGTGTTGGATTCACCAATGACCCCCCAGATATGTCGATTCGAAAGCATGTGCGCAGCAATTCTCCCAGCTGATTGTCAACCTACTTACCAACTAAACTACGTTGCTTTTAGACCCTTTGTACTGCCGCGGGATCATCTCTCGGAATTGTTTCGCACGAGCTGGCCGTATGTTCTCATCAGACTTATTTTCATCGTTTCTCTTCTGTTTTCTAGACCTTAATAATTCCTTCCAAAGAGTTTATATATGATTGTATATAGTATCCACCTTATATAATAATTTCTGCATAAAGGGTATTCTAATTTTAAGACTAAACCCTTCAATGGTCCCATGATTAGTAAGGACTTGTGTTTTCCCTCTAAAACCATCTCGTTATTTCTGGGATCCGTCCTCTGGTCCATTGTGCTTCAACTTGATTTGTCCATCTGCATTGCGATGTGCTTTTGCTCTTTTCTCAATGAACAGAACTATATGTATTGCTCTCGCTAAAACCAATACACTCTCAGTGGAAATCTATCTTCGACATTCTCTCACCACAAAGATTCTTTGACACTTTAGTAATTTGTACTTATATTTCCGTATTGGGTCCAAATAGATGTTGCAGATTATAAATTCAGCTAACGACCCGAGAAATCTTCTTTTCCTTCCATGGCTCCATGTGTCCTTGGCATCAACCTTCATATTGTTGTTACGGCAATTATGTGTCTTATATGAATGTGATATGCTGTATATCCACTCCGAACTATAAGCTCTTGTTCTTTTCAAAGTATAACCTCAGTTCTACCAAGTACAATTTTAACATGTCTATCTTTCTTCTTTCCCGTTTTTTCCGGTTCTAATTGGCATTTATTTTCCTCTAACCATACAGATATTGCCTCTAAGGTCGTATTGATCTGATATTCGAGATCTTCTTTTAAACGAATAGTTTCCAGTTTCATCAGCAAAAGCCAACATTTCTATTTCCTCAGGTGTAAGGTTCTTATTGAGATCTTCGAAACGCCTAACTTATCAGTTCAGTAGAAATGACATTCTAACAGAGATGGCAGCTCATCTATTTTGGTCTTGAAGGCCGTTTTTCTTAACTCCTCCAGAGGTTTATGATAAGAGTTGGTCTTGTACCTTCCATTACTGGTGAAAGCTGGTACAACGGGAGACTTATATTATTAAGCAAAATCTTTTTCTGCGTTGTGATGGGGAAAATTTGCCAAAGCTTGTAACAACCATAGTATTGAAATTCCCTATAAAATTGAAATAAAAATACAAATAAAAACCCAAAAAATATAGTTTATAGTAGTCTCTGATACTTCCGCCAAAACATATTAATTCACTTTTTCAAATTTCTTTTGATTTGTTGTGTGTTTCAGTTTGTTTTTTCTCCATCCAGCTCGTCTCGGCGTGCTTTTGGGTTCAGGTTTTCAGTTCGAGGTCTTAACCACATTCTTCTTCTTCAATCGCCTTACAGTTTAAATTTAAATTCACAATTTTTATGTAATGTAAAAAAAATGTTGACTTCGAATGTACGAGGACTTCTTAATTCTCAACTTCTTGGAGTTCAGAATTCCTTCGATTAAAAAAAAGTAATAATAATAATTACCGAGCACAACTCAAAGAACGTGCCCCCGCTGTGATATGCGCTGTACAAATTTCCTAGTTTCCAAATTTCCACTCTCTAACTCACTGATTTATTTTTATAACAAGTGTTCGAAGTGGCGTCCATCATTAACGAGACACAGGCGAGCACAGCGAAGAAGCGACTCTTATCAGCAGTATGAAATTCTAAAATACTTAAAGAAAAATAAATTCATAAAATGAAAAAGAATTTACAAAATAATCCTGAAGCAGAGTGTCTAAAATAAAGACAAGAGAAAGAGATTAAGAGGGAAATGGAATAAGTTGCTCTTCTTTATTTTAAATTTTATGAAAACATAAAATTTGAAATAATGATTACTTCCTCAATTTAAATATTTACTAGTCTATGGCTGGGTTGCATAAAACTTTTAAGTAAGGATTAAATTTAAGTCTAAGTTAGAATCTGAAAGACAAATGACGTACAGCATATTATGTGTCATATTCTAACTTAGGCTTCAATTTAATCCTCACTTAAAACTTTTATGCAACCCAGCCTAATAATTTTTAAAACGCAAAGAAGCTGGAGACTTTTCTAAATCATGGAGTTCCAAAACGTAAAAGAAGAGATTTATAAATCGAAAGTGAATTTGCATGAAAATTACTTAAAATATCTTTAAGACTAAGAAGAAGATCTAAAACAAAGAGATTCTAAAATAAAAAGAGATTAAGAGAAAGGTAGGCATATTTTGCACAAGAAACCTTAAAGTTGACGCTAGCTTTTTCCAATATGAGACGTAATTTTCCAAATGAAGAAGAAACTGACAGCGTTTCCAACTGACTGATCCAGAGCATTCTGAGAGTACATCTCCATCTTCTGTTATTATTTGAAATTAAAACAAGATGAAAATACTACCATTTTCTAATCTGTAATTGTGTGTGAATAGCAAAGTCGCAGCAATATCGCTGCCTCTTAAGCTACCACGCACTAGAAGGACAATACTCTGTGAGTGCTCTAGGGCGGTCAGTGGAAAATGCTGTAGGAGGAGAATATTTAGACGTAAAAAGGGAGTGGTCGAAAAGGGGAAGTTCACGAGATAAAAATTGTAAACCTCTGACTCCGGGCAAAATTGTTAAGACAAAACCTGTTCTGAATTACCCACACTTTTTACCCAAAATTTTGACAAACCAAAAGAGAAATCCGATAGCAAACTTTTAGGAATTAATTAAATTAACATTTCCACTCTCTAACTCACTGATTTATTTTTATAACAAGTGTTCGAAGTGGCGTCCATCATTAACGAGACACAGGCGAGAACAGCGAAGGAGTGACTCTTACATGTCGTGATTAGCACGAGTACTATCGCCAGCTTTGTGAATACTCATTGTTAAGTCATTTTATGTGTATGAGAAAGGCATACAGTATTTGTTTTATGTGGACCCACAGAAGAAATCACAGGATTTAGATCAGGAGACCGGACAGGCCACCGTGTGTGCCCGTCTTGGCTAATCTATTTTTCTGGGAAGATTTGTCGAGCCAGGTTCTAACAGGAACAGCGCTATGTGCATAAATGACTAAACTGTCGTTAGCAAATAATATAACAGAGTAATAGATTACGAGCGTCACAAGCATAGAAAATCGGACAAATTCTTCGCTTCGTTTCCGAAACATCTGGGACAAAATTTATTGCGACATCACGACAAATGTCCTTGTTGTCTTCTGACCTCGGAAGAAATACATCCTTTTTCTTGACCTATATCTACCTAGGCTCATTAAATTCGAGTTTCTTCCGTAAAATACAATATTACAATTAAGACGACGAATGTCTACACCTTATATACGTGACTTTTTAAATCGACCCTTGCAAGCATAAGGATTTTTTGTTACATTAAATAGGAATTAATTAACTATATAAACGCACTTGTATAAAGCAAAAGTGTAAGTATAAATGAAGATTTATGTAACAGATTAAGGTTTATGTAACAAATGCGAATCGGAAGTACCTATATACAAACAATTTATCACCGAAACGAATTTCACAAAACAATATTAAAACGCAAACAGGCTCGAAGAAGAAAGCCGGCCAAATTTTACATAAATTTTTATTCATTCGTAACGCAAACGCTGCCGCACCGTTAGAAATGACTTACGCGCGACGATTTAATGAAAACCGAAAAAATGCGACCCGTCCTGTGGAGGGTACTTGCGACAAAGTAGTACTTTCGGCGGGCATTTGTTCCACAATCGAACAGGATCCGGGATATTATTGCGAATAAATCAATGGCAAGACGACACGATATTGCAGTCGCAGATTTGCATAGGAAAAATATACGTGCTTCCGGCGAGGTAATTCCGCCGAATCCGATAAGATTTGCATTCGCACCGTGCCAATAAAGTTAAACGCGCGCGCTGCGGAAGAACGGCCGAGGAAAATCCGGGCACGCGACCGCCCCGGACTTTATCCGTAAGGCGTAAATCAGGCTGCTACTCTACTAAAGACCGATATAATCGTAAATACAGATGAATATTGAATGGATGTACTGGCGTATACTTAGCTATGGCTGCAGTTGCAGCTTTACGAGCTGCGAGGGCTTGTAATTATGACGTAGTGGTGATGTGCTTGTAATCAAGTAGGCTTTTATATTAATTACATTATGACCGCTTGCATTAAGATAATGTATGGGTAATACAGAGGTCGATAGGTCATCAACATCGAAATGCATGTATTAGAGAGGATTAATTCTGACGTATGGTATCTACCAAAGCACGCAACACGGTATCATTTTTTGTTAATTTGTAACTTTCTGAACTTTCATTATTTGGTAGAGAGGTATTTAGAGAGACCTTTTTGCTAATCTACGCAAGTCTCGTTCAGTGTCCCATTGATTGGAGCCAATAACTTTTACTTCTCCTCCTTTCGAGTTCGCCAACGAGTCATTGTTTCATCGATCGACAAAAAAATTGGTATTACTTAAGAACAAGTTTTTTTTTTCCAGCCGGGACGGGACAGGTATGGGAACCCGGCGCGCGAAAGCAAATTATTCTTCTCTTACGTAAAGCTCTCGACGTAAATATTTACTCGCCGTCGTTCGCCGGGGCTCAAGTAGGACAACGCAAAACTGAATTTATTGTTCCTGCAGAACTCGATTACCAACCTACCCAAACGATTCAAATATAGCAACGCAGATTAAGACGCGCCCCGAAATAATCCACCGCCATTGCTCACATAACTGTTATTGTTTGTTTTTAAATACCCGATTAACGATGTATATATGTGCACACCTAGATACATACGCCGGTTGCATTATGCGTCTTAAATATACTTGGACTTGTTCCAAAAGTGTTCTGCAACGACTCGGGCGCGTAACATCCAATCGCAGGTGGTACAAGCAAAAATAAGGTTGTTTAATTAAACTATTGTTATTAGGTTTTAATTGCTTTAAGCTGGCACTGGAACGCTGTGACGCAAGAGCGAGTAAATTCGTTAATTTGAGCCTAATTTATATTGGCTTTCACGCTCCGAAGCAATTTATTAACTAACTTAATGTACGGTGGACCTTGTAAATTTCGTGCTACTTTTAAACGTGTATTGATCAACTTCTTAAATGCTCCTCGAAGGTCTTTCATAGTGCAATAGAAAATTGATTGATGGCAGTCGACCTAATAGCCCAGTTTGTTAGTAGACCACGTCGGATTCGTTTATCCCAACTTTGTCGAGGAAGAAAAAAAGAAGCAAGCTTTCTTACTTTGATTGAAATATCGTACTTTAACTTTCGTAAGAAATTATAACAAAGAAAGTTACATTTAATAACAACGACACAATTCCAAAACTTTTGTTGTCGAACGTCAAGCGAAATGAAAATGGTCTTTCAAAAAATAAAATACAAAATTAAAGAATTCAGAAATTGAAAGAAACTTTTAAAATAGTACATCAATTAGAGTTTCCTAAAATGGATTTAAAAAATGAATTAACAAAAATATATTTAATATAGAAGGATAACTCTTATCCTACCAAAAAAAAAGTAATATGAAGTAAATTCAAAAAGTACAAGAGAATTGTCAATTCAGCCTTCACTCTTGATTGAAAAGAATTTTTTAAATAAAACTCTCAAAACGCGTGGAAATTGCAAAACTGAAAAGAATTATCAAAATGCTAGAAAATTTCTAAAGCCGGAATTTCTAAAACAAAGGGGATCTATAGAATAACTTTAAAAGGAAAATTTACATATACAAGGTATTCCAAAAATGAATATAAAGCTTCAGGTATTTGGTTTTTACAGTCCCAACATTTCAAAAATTAATTATCTTCTCTAAGTTTGTTAGGTTCAGCATACGAGGCAAAAGATAATTGTTAAAATTGGCAACGTTGCTTACGTATGCATTTAATTAGATTTAGAGGAGAGCTTTAGACTAAATAAACTTCAAATATCTAATTGCAAATGCAGCGCCTTAATTTAAATATTTATTTTGCTGTACTCTGCTGTTTTTAACAATAACCCAAAAAGCAATCGCGGGACCCTAAAGTTTCTTCTAATTATGTTTCGTTGATGATAAGAAGCTTGCTTACTGATTTTATAACAATTTGCATTCCGTTTTCAGCCGTTTATTTCGCAGTTTTTTGTTAAAAGTGCTGTCTTTGGAGGGTTCGTACAAGAAAAGCCAATGGAAATGCTATTTGCTGCAGTTTTATACTCAGGGTATGTAGCGAAATATCTAAAACTTTAAATGCATTTATGGGACACTCTGTATTTACTCAGAGGGTTCTAATGTGAGCTAATTTTCAAAATAACAACATCCTAAATAAAAGATTATTCACAATACGCAGGAAAATTAATATAAATTAAAAGTCTCGCGCAAGAAAGTGCCATAAAGGAAAGAGTAATGTGAAAATTAAAGAAGTCTCAAAATATAAAGAAATTCAGATGAAAGGAAATTAAAAATACAAAGACGCTTCCAAAATATTGAATCCATAAACCAAAAGCAAATTTACTAAATAAAAGAGAATCCTGAGAAATTAATTTTCAAAACAATCTGCAAAATGCAAAGAAATTCGAGAAATTTCCAAAAGTATGAAATTCTAAAATACTTAAAAAAAAATAAATTCATAAAATGAAAATGAATTTACAAAATAATCCTGAAGCAGAGTGTCCAAAATAAAGACATCTTACAAGAGAAAGAGATTAAGAGGGAAATGGAAATAAGTTGCTTTTCTTTATTTTATTTTATGAAAACATAACAAAATTTGAAATAATGATTACTTCCTCAATTTAAATATTTGCTAGTCTAAGGCTGGGTTGGATAAAGTTTTTAAGTAAGGATTAAATTTAAGTCTAAGTTAGAATCTGAAAGACAAATGACGTACAGCGTCATATTCTAACTTAGGCTTCAATTTAATCCTCACTTAAAACTTTTATGCAACCCAGCCTTAAACTTAAAACTAAAAAAAAAAGTAAGTCAAGGGCGACATCAACACGTAGAGTCTAATTTGACAATTGTCAGGACTTTTGGAAACGGAACTTCACCGAAATGAATACACAAAGGGAATTTCTCCCCACGAGAGATTTATTTAAAATTTATTTAGCGCCAAAACTTTCGAGTGGAGACGTCATCACTTGAGTGAGCTAAATTTGAATTTCTCTACTCGCGCGAGCTTCTAAGCGACAAGTTGCTTGCCACGAGAGGGCGCTCGAATCTTGTTTTTAGTAAAGTCCGTAGATTACCAAAGTAACGCGAACTTCCACCATTGTGGCTCCAAATTTTAAAATGAGTAAAAAGTAAAAAAAAAATTGATTCATACATATATGCACCCACATACGTAGGTGCTTTCATATGCACCGGATTCATTGCTTGGCCCATCTCTAGCACAAACTAATATTCACCTCACAAATAACTGATCAAGGGCATAGATCCTTTCTATTTATAAACTCACACCAAATTTCTCTTCGATTCTCTTCTTTTGGAATTCAGTATAATTAAAATCCCTTTTCAGATCTATTTCGAAATAGAGCTGTGCAAATATGATTGTCACTTCGAAATGGTGACAGCTATCCGAACGCGTCGCCATTGTGGCTCCATTGGCTTTACTTATCGCGTTACTTTGGTAATCTAGGGACTTTAGTTAGTTGGAAAATACTAAGATTGTACCTTCTTCTGCTATCTCAACAAGAGGTCAAATGGTGACGATGTGCCCTGAAGCATGCTTTGAACTTATCTCTGCAATATGGGATTTCCATTTCGGTTTAAACATAACAATCTCTAAGGTATGGTTTCCTGCGTTTCAATTCTTTACGTGGGAACTTTGAATGCTTTAAAATAATAATGAAAATGAAAGGTCTCCTTACAAAATTTCCGGGTGTTTACGGTGCAAAGACAGTCCAAAAAACTGATATTCCCAAAATGGAACAGGATTCTTCAAAGTATAGAACACGTGTATTAATGGAAGAATAATCCCAAAATGCAGGTCTTTTAAAATGAAATCGAATTATAAGATGAAAAACATTTCCAAAAAAGAAAGGTGATTTCCTGAACGAAGAAAAATTATCAGAGAGTGAGGTTAGCATTCACCCACAAAGAGAAAAAAAGAAAATTGTGAAAATTAAAGATAATTTTCGGTAAAGAAGAATTTTCTAAATTTCACAACATGAAGAAGACAGAAGTGCAAAGAAATTCCCGAAATAAACAGTAGTTCCTAAAGAAGATTTCCAAAAGATAAAAAAAATTGTTTCAAAGCCCTCTATTTTACCGACCGGCATTAACTGTTCACCGTTTCCTGAAATTTTGTGACAAACACATGCTCCGCATTCAAATTTTTAAACAAACGATGTGTGATGTAATTTAAAAATGTTTTTCAAAAACCTAAATGTGTTTTGTAAAATTTAAAATTGTAATTTTTACCCGTTAGTAACTTTGGTAAGTCTTTCTCAACTTTTTTTCTCAAAATTTTGTATCATTATTTCCAAAACTTTTTTTCAGCCTGAAGATGGTCTTTAATATTTTATTTTTTGATTAGACCGAAACATATATATATGTAGCGCTATTTTATTACATTTACTACAAATGGAGAAGATCTCAGTTTTCTTTTATTTCCAAACTTTTACAAAAAAAAAAATAATAAGCTCAGAAGATACAAGTCATTTAAAAATTAAAGCGAAATAGGAAGTTACTAAAGTGAAGGAGGAAATTCGAAGGGTCATCGTGTAAACCGCTAACGTGCAAGGAAATCCCAAAAATAAAAGAAAATTGACAAAATCATCTACACTAGTCATGAAAATGATCTTTCCGAACAAAAGACGCCAAGAGATGGCGTGATAAGTTATCCATTAAAGCTATGAAGTTAAGTACTGTGCGGTTCAATATTTTTTAGATAAGGAGTGGCTATGAAAAATGAAATCAGAGTCTTAGCGTAATTCAAAACTTTTAGCCTGACATCTGCTTTCTGATTCCTCTCTGTTAGTTGTTTAAACGCTCTCGAACATTGCAGCGCGATTTGAAATTGGTCGATATCATATTAAAGAGTTTCAACAAATCCTTATGTGCTCAGTTAAAAGATTTACGAGATTTTCTTCTGCTGTCGTTAAATGTATCTTGACGTTTCAGTTTTGGCAAATGGTCAATAGGTGAATTGTATCAATTAAAGCTAAGACTCCCCTTATCTAAAAAATATTGGATCGCACAGTATCACCTACATACATTTCTATGTGTTTACGAATTATATCTATATGTCGCGACGTATACAAATTAAAATGCAACATATGGTATATGTTCCACTAGTTGTCAAAAGATTGTGCTATTAGGAAAAGTTAACCAGATTTGTTTCCAAACAAAATAAAATATTATTCTATTGGCGCTGAGAGATGACGTGTTATCCACTAGAACTTAGAAATTAAGCATTACATACTGCAATAAAATCCATCTGAGTCAGAATGGGTCCGCAGGAGGTGAAATAAGTGCTCGGTGCGGTTTGTAAGTATTGTTATAGTAGTCCCAGAATTGTATCGGTTTTATGGAGGATAATAATAATACTGCGTAAAGGCAATAAAAATAAGCTATTTGCAAAAATACTGCCCACACGGTTGGTTTACAGGAATGTACAGAAGAAGGGATGTATTGACAACGTAAATACCCAGCACCGTGAAGAAATTTTTATGTATGAACTACAATGTTAATTTTTTTATTCAAATATATGCTATACTATTATTTACAACATTTGTATTCTATCGTCTCTGTTTCCTACGCACTTCAAATAAATACCTTTCTTGAAGAAGTATTTTTGTACATTCGTGTCAACATGCCGAGCGAAAAAAAATTACACACTACGGTGTGCTTAATTCACTTATTTATAGCAAGATCATAGTGCAGTTGGAATTCTTGGATTATTATGCATAAATATACGGACATAAACGTTCTAAAAATAATTAGAAACATTGTTAAACGTCATCGGTAAGTTAATTTCTAGTAGATTTTTAGTTAGAAAATGAAGAAAATTAGTTTAGTTAATCAAGAAAATTGTAAGCACCTAATCAACAATGAGTTAATTTTAGGCAATACAAAATATCTGAAAATATTTATGACAACAAAAAAAAAATTTATATAATTCGACAAGAAAGGGGAGAGGTATAATTCACACAGAAAAATACTTTTAGTTAATTAACTTTTCTGACAACAATTACCTTGAGCTTACCAGCGACGAATCAAAAGATTTTTCTCGTATCCGAAATTTTTGGGGATACACTCTAAAGTTAGATTTGCGAGACTTTTTTCGATTACGACGAATTTAAATCAGGCAAAACACTAAAACTGCGAGAGACTTTAACGCGAACTAAACAAGGAAACCGGGAACTGCCTTATTTCCCCCGCTTAAGCTACTTAAAGGCTCGTCACCTCCTGGAAAAGTGAGGAGGAAAATTCTGCGAGATCAGCAAGAATTTGAATTCAGGCGATCCCCACAGTACCTTCCAAGCGAAACTTTTCTCATTACGAGAGGGCATAAACGCCTCGTTTTTACTGAGTTTTAACCACGTCGCTCATTCAAGGGCAGAGACGCACAGTCGCGTGATTTCCTTTTACTGATTCAATGAGAAAATTTTTATCGTAACAATAATAGTTAAGAAAAACACAGAAGAAATTCTTGGTTCTGACGAAATTTAACTTAATTTAGCAATTTCTTGGGAAAATCGGAGGAATTTAAGTTAATTTTATACGAAGTAAGAAAGTAATGCGAAGGAACATTTGATTTTGTGAAACAAAATAATGCTCTTGCCAACTAAATATAGCATAAATATTGTAAAACAAGTATTACATTCAATTTGGTAGACGAAAATCTGAAAATTTGCAAAATTGAAAAATTGTTCAAGTAAAAATTCAGGACAAATACCGGTGCAAAGCGCGACCTTAAACGCGAAAACATTAAAAAGAGAACAAAAACAAAAGGAATTATTTTCTTAAAAGATAAAACAATATTTGAATAAATTTTTAAATAATTCATAAATACAAATAAAACTCTCATTTTTAAAAACAAATTAAACAAAAAAGGGAATGTTGCTGCTGTGCAAACACATGACTCTACCTACTTGAAATAACGATTATCAGATTAATAACAAACAAGGGAGGGAGTGACATCTTTTCGTACAAACACAAGGTGTCTTTTGAGGTTTGTCTATAATTTGGTATTCATTTAAAAGGGAGACTAGAGAAAATTTTATAATATGAATTAGGTTGAACACTAGTAAGAAATATGATTATGTACTTCTTTAGACGGTGGACCATTGCACCAGACACAAATTAACTTCATTCCAGTGACCACCAAACTGTTTCTGTTCATTTCGCTAAAATCCCACATAATTTTCGCGTTATTAATATTTTCATCATGATCTTAATGCAGTGCACTTAACTGCGAACCTTTATGTCCACAAATCCATTTCGGTTTACGTCGAGTTTTAATTTTTGTACAGAATAACCACCGAAGTTGTTCCGCCGTGCCATTACAGAGAGATTATATCCGGAGCTGTAAAGTTTATACGAGGCCGTTTTTATTGCCGATATCGTTACTATTTCGCGGGAACGCCGGAACGATAACCGTTACCGTTTGATTGGCTCGACGACGTCGGAATCGGCTTTGTTCAACTGTTTTGCGAGAAGGTGTGTGTAATGATGCGGAATATCCACCGGCGAGGTTGTAAATCATAGTTTGGCCTAATGTTTGGCGAGCGCAATCTGTGATCACGTCGCGATAATAAAACTTGGGGAGTTATTACTCGGGGGGTTTCCACTTTTAGATGGACTCGACCGAGAATATTGAGAGCTTTCTAGTGTATAGTGCTTATTGTACACGTTTTACTGCCTTAGCATTGTAAATACGTGGGATGTTAATAAGTCTTAACCTCAAAGTTTTTACCAAAAGAAAGTTATGATATTTTTGTTATTAGAGGTGAATTCGAATTCACATAATATACAGTTGACTAATCAAAAATCAAACCTGTAGAACTTTGCTCTACTTACATTATAGTTTCCTCTCCAACACGTTTTTCGTATGCACAGAGCAAAAATGCCATCTTTTGGAACAAGGCGAAAGTTATTCTTTTTTTTGCTGAAAGCAGACTTGCAACAGAAAATTGAGAGTAAAGCAACGTTTAAAATTGTAGAAGTTTGAAGCTTCAGTTTCAAGTCAGACTTGAAAAGAGAGATTTTCGTAAAATGCAGTATGACTCGTTTAGAACGCCATCTGTTTTAAATGGGTTAGATTTCATTAAAAATCAACCAATTGGTTTCGAATTCATTTTACAAAATTGCAGTACGTCAATATACTAAACCCTGCCTTTGCACTGTTAATGATGTTTAAAATGGAATTTCTCAGTTGGACAGGCTTAGAACACCATCTTTTGGAAAAGGCTGGAAGTTATTTCTTAATTTTTTTGCTGAATCTTGAACGCAAAGTTACAAGAGAAAGTGAGAAGTTTGCTTAAAAAATTAAAGTTTCAATTGAAGTTAGTCAAACTTGAAAACAAATATTATTGTTAAGCCAATATTTTTGTAAGGTACTGTATTTCTATCTCACTTTCTTCTGTCTCTTTTAAAAATTGGGGTTAATTTCAACGCAATCGCTCTAGCAACATTAACTTGTTATTTATCTATCTATCTATCTAATTTAAAACGCCATCTTTCGCCAGGAAGAACAAGCAAAGCGCAAAATAAAAAGGAAATTCAATTGTTTTTCAGTATAAATACCGGTGCAAAACGCATCCGCGACATTCTTAGTTCGATCTTAAACCCGAAAACTTTTACTTCGATTTCAAAAGTAAAATAAGTAGCGTCATTAAGTTAAATTTTCTTAAACAAGATATTCCAGTTAGTCTCGAAAGACTATTCATTCACCGCATAAAGCATTTTTTAGAAAAGGGCAAAGATGTTTTTGCTGGATTCAGAAAGCCAGGAAAATTGGGGTAAGGCAACGTTTAAAAATGAAGATACTTGGATTAAAGCAAGTCAAACTTGAAAAGGGAGATTTTGTAGGACCTGAATAATTGAAAACGCCTTCTCTCGGCAAGAAGTTAAATTTTGTTGAAAATCAATCAATTGATTTCGTCATTCAATGCACAAACAATTTAAGGCCATCTTTTGGAAAAAGTCGAGAGTATTTTTTTCTGAATTTTGAAAGCAGATTTCCAAGAAAGTGAAGGGACGTTTAAAAATAAGGAAATTTCAATTAAAGTAAGTCGACCTCGAAGTCATTTTTGTAATGGCGGAGTAAAGAATTTAGGGCGCCATCTCTTGTCAAAGAGTAATATTTTGTAAAAAAATCACGAATAGGTTACGAAAAAACGAATAGGTTACGAAGCTCACTACATAAGGCTACTGGAAGTCATTAAACTGAAGTTTTTCGATCAACGAGGTGTCAAATTGACAACCTTGCAGTAGCTGGCTTAGAGCGTCATCTTTTGGAAAGATGTCGGAAGTTATTTTTTCTATTTTGCTGGATTTTGAAAGCTGATTTCCAAGAGATATCCAATTTAAGTTAAAATAAGTCAAATTCAAAGACAGAGATCTTAGTAATAGCAAAATAAGTAATTGAAAATTGAAACGTCATCTCTAACCAGAAAGGTTCCTAAGTTTCGTTAAAAAATGTAAACCGCGAAATTCAATTCACAGCGTACGACTACTTAAGACTTAAGCCTCTCTTTTATGGTCAACGAAATTTGAATTAAAATTCCGGTAGTGGCAGAATTAGAAGGCCATCTTTTGGGAAAAGTTGAAAGATATTTTGCTTTTTTGCTACATCTTGCATTTTCAAGAAAAACTGGAAAATGGAGTCATGTTTGGAATTATGGAAACTTCAGTTATAGCAAGTCAAACTTGACAAAGGGCTAACGAAACGTCATTCTCGTAGTCACATATTTGGAGCGTCATCTTTTGGGAAAGGGCGAATATTTTTTTTGCTAGAATTTTGAAAGCAGACTTCCAAAAGAAAGTGGGATGCACCTTTTGATTTAGCTAATAACCATGAAAGTTTATAGTGCAATTTTATCATTGTATTTTGAGGGGGGAAGTTATCGGCTGCGGCCGACTTAGATGTTTTATTTCTCCTTCGGCATTCGCCTTAGAAACTGGGGGGAATCGCAGAAAACCCAGTTCGAAGGAGCCAGCATGAATCCGACTCGCGAACTGAACCATTCAGCTACCAACTATAACTAAACAATTAAGAATTACCCTGTATATGTTGACTTAAAAAAATAGAACATAAACAAAATATCTGAAATACTTAGGTAGATGTGCTTGCGGACCCAACCAATACAGTTGCGCAACTAACCAGCTAATTAATTATCGTACTTCGTATATTCTGAAAATCCTCTATTCCAGTATTGCAGATTACTTTAAATTGTTCCCCAACAGATGGAGTTTGGATTTAGAGCCTCGTATTCATCATTTCTTTTAACGAGGCTTATGTTCATCTGTAAAGAAGTTCGCATTTTATAAAAAGAGATTGACGAGGTTTTCTGAGTACATACTTCAAATGTCAAAGTGCAAACATTTGTTGGATGTAAAAGAGAAAAAAATGTAGTCAAGAAGAAGGATATTATAGAATAAAATTCTTCAGCAAAATTACCTCTGGGGAGTCTACGTCCAACCGGAAGTAAAACAAGAAAAATAAACGCGAGCTTCCGCATATGGGAAACAAAATACGATAATGGCGACGAGCACCGGAGCTCGCTACAATCTCGTTAGAAGCCCCCTCTGTATACACGTACTTTGGTCTCCGGTGGTATTTCGCAAAGCTCCGACTTAGATTATTCCGGTTCCAATTACCTGATTACCAGATTTTATTCGGTTGATTCAAATGTATAAAAGTCGTTCGTATTTAAGACCAAGGCATTCAAAGAGAAACATTTAATTAACTTCAGCTTAATCGCCGCCGGAGTAATTCTGAAAAACAGAAAGCATCGTACAATTTAAACGAAGGCACGTCCTGCAGGATCAAACGTAAATCCAGTTGTTAAAATTAACTTACTTTCGCGCTTATTATTTAATTCAAGAGTTCCCTCGCTTCGTTTTATATAAACAAGAGAAAAAAAAACTATTTCGTCGGGAGAGGGCTCCGGTTAAAAACGGATTGCTTTCGCCGTCGCCAAATCGAATTAGTCCGGGGGAGATGAGGCGAAGACGAAATAATAAATTGATAACAGCATCGCAATGGTTTGTAATAACGAAGTTACTTTCCGATACACTCGTAACGAACTTCGTTATCTCCGCGTTACGGCTAATTTTCTTTCGCTGAGGAACGAAACGACGCCGACGCTTATTTAAGACGCCCACCCGTTCGCGTCCAATTTTGCCCGACGTGATTAATAACGAATTCTGCGAGCGCGTCTTTAAACGAGACACTTGGCAGAGCTTTAAAAAAAATAAACATTACATTTGTTCTTGATACTACATTTATATTTTTTGGGCAGGTTTACATATGATGTCGCGCAATGGGAATCCGATGTCAAAATTAGAATGAAACTTCGGGGCAATTTTAACAGTTAGATCATTTTTATTGACATCACACCGATAAAAGCGTAAAATAAAGGATTATTCACTAAACTTCAGGTGGTACGTTCACGGTTGCGAGAGATTTAAGTGAGCGGTTGGCTTCAAAAAGGATAAATATTTTAGTGCAATAAGAATAACGCCAATTTCACCATCTCCAGCTACAGTTTGAAATGGACATTCTAAAAGTGTAGGTATGGTTGTCTAACTGTCTGGCATGGAGACCTGTTGATAGTCAAGGGGGGAATAGTGTGCGTGAAATACACTATAGTTAGTAGTTTATAAATAACAAGTAAAAATATGTAACAGTTATCAAGTTATTTGTAAACTGCTATATGTTATTGTATTTCAAGCACTGCACTCCTCCACGACGACCGACAAATGTCAGAATGTGAGATAGTTAGGCAACCATACCTACACATTTAGAAGTCCATTTAAAACTACAAGGAGAAGTTGGCGCGCTACTCAACCGAGTATAAACGGACCCAAGTATTTTTCCAAGGAAATTGAAACAATTCACATGTGATTCTGCCTTAAAAATAACGTTTGTCGTCTATTGGTTTTGAGAAAAAGTTACATTACCCAATAAATGTATAACTTTAACTGCGATTCAACCAAAATAGTTATTATTCATTTTCACAAAATTAGACTACCCCAAAGTACTAAACTTAATTCTGTTTTTGCACGATTAACGAAGTTTCAAATCGAAATTCTCGTACTGACGGTCTTAGAACGCCATTTTTTGGAATAGGTCGAAAATTATTTGTTCTTTTTGTACTGGATTTTGAACGCAAACTTACAAGAGAAAGTGAGAAGTGAAGCAGCGTTTAGAAGTTTCAATTGAAATTAATCTAACTTGAAAGCAAATATTTTTGTAAATGCAAAATAGAACGCCATCTCTTGCCAGAAAGTTAAGTTTTGTTGGTCTAGAAACTCGATGCACGGCATAAAACGGTTAAAGCTTCTCTTTACACGGTTAACGAGGCTTGAAATCGCAGTAACAGTGTAATGGCGCCATCTTTTGGAATAGAACGAAAGTTATTTTTTGCTCGATTCGGAAGGCAGACAAGCAAGAGGAAATTGGAGTTGAGGCATTTAAAGCAAGTCAAACTTGACAAAAAGCTACATTATCCAATCGATATAATCAATTTTATTGAGTAATTTTATTAATCAACAATTAAATGGTGTCTGAAAACAGACATTTAAGCTTTAACTACCTTCGATCCAAAAATTACAAAGCTTCCTTTTCACCCCTTCATTAACCTTTGTGCAGGCAGCATCATCTGGTCTCATTTTCATAGATTTTTTTCCATTTATATTCGAAATCATCAAAATTTTTGGTTGATTTTTGATATTTTGATGACATTGTGAGGGTGCTAGCTTAAAAAAAAAATTCGTATGATTTCTTTTATACCAATCAATAGTAGGTGCCTAGTCTGACCAAATTGGTATTACAATCGTATGGTTGTCTTATAAGGAGCACTTTTGCAACATATAAATTGCTGCTACAGATGTATCGTCAGATGAGACTCGTTGGTGTTCAAGTCATTAACGTATATAAGAAACAAGATGAGCCTTATGGAAGCTCAACGTTTATCCCAAAGGAATCTGAGAAGTAGGATTGTGTGTTGTCTAATTTAAACCTTTTGGAGATGTTCCTTAAATAAATCCGAAACCATTCACATGCTGGGCCTCTAATACCATGTTATGCAATTGTCCGGTAGTTGGTCATGATCGACGACGTTGTATGCCTCGGTGAGATCGAAGAATATGTTGCTAAATTGATGCTTCTTCAAGATGATCTTCAACATGATCCAAAGTTTGAATCGAGAGTTCTAATCTTCCAGTTAACATCTAGTATAAATCTCTTGAGTCTTTAGGACCAAGTCGTATCATTCTTGTGAAGTCAATCTTCTATCAAAGTACTTCTTGTATGGAACTTGTCTTGCGTTTTGGTTAATAGGAGGGCATGTACTGGCTAATTCCAGTAATTCTGATCTTTCATTTGTTTGCCCATTTTTCAAATTGTCAAAATTTTCTTGTAAGGTTCCGGTAGGTAAAGTAGTATTCTTGCTAGAGGCTTTAATTACCATACCATCGGCAAATGTGGCAGTGGTTATTCCAGAAGAGATGGATAAGTGTATTCATCAGAGTGTGGGGTCCAAAATACTTCCTTGCGGTACTTCGATTTGTATAGGTTCAAGATTAATTAGTGTGTTCATCTATAAACGACGTATAATAGGTGAATCTATGGTCTTCCTCCTCCCATTAAATCATTAAGTTGCGCCAGAACTTGCTATTTGAATTATTAAAAATAATTTTGAAAACTTTGACACTAAATTGCTTGGATCTTCTGCTTCTTGCTCTGAGGCAAATGTAATACCTTCCATAGGATGGTGCGTCCAGAGCTTTAGAAGTACTATGCTTTTATAATTCTCGAACGGTATTTTCATACACTGCTTTACAGAGATCTACAAATGTGGTAGGTATAGCTACAAGAAATTCCTTCGTTCCGGATGGTTAATTATTTTCCATAATCTAAAAGAAGCTTGTCAAATTACTTTTGAATGAAGTGCTGGCCATTTTATTATTTATTTTATTACCTTTCATTTCGCTCTATTGCAATGTAATGACTAGTTTATGCTTCTGCTGTTTGCGTCAGACACAGTGACATCGTAATGTCCAGACGTTCAGACAGTTAATAATAAAACGATTGCTGCACTGCATTTTTATTTGGCACATATTTGTACTGTATAACCCACGGTAAATGCAAACAAACTGAATAAAATCGGTTGGCAAAGTTTTGGAAGCAATGCCTCTGAATTATGCCGCAAAAAACGATTTACTTTTCTTTGTCAGCTAAGTTTAAGCTAATAATAAAATTGTCTGTGTAATACCATGGTCTAAATGCTTCACTAAGTCAAGGTTTCTTCAAGCTCGTTCCCAATTTTGTCCAAATGTGTCTATTGTCCTATTGATGGTATGATCTACGTGCCCTGAACTTATTTTGATAGGAACTTACTCCAGGACATGCTGGGTTAAGTGCGATAAACGGAATGACCAGTTGAAACTTTCATAATTGTTCTTCGATATTATTATGCACTTCCAGTAAATCATCAACATTATCAAAAATTTCTGTACTCTTCTCCAAAATATACTTGCTTCGAAAGAAAAGTGTCTTTAAAGGTATTCACAATTAATTTAAGCTTTGCTTATACTTTAAAACACAACTTTTTGTTCTACATAAACAAATAACTATTAAAAAGATGAATCAGTTTGCTTACTACTGTTAAAACGTAATCAGTAATCAGTAATCACGAAACGAATGAAATATAGATAGAAAAACTGGTCGCGAAATACAATACCATAACCATAAACATGCATGTATACATCCTGGTGATCGTAATAATAACAATAACGGTAACAATAATAACGTATATTTAGATAAACTAATTGCGGGAATTAATTACAGAGAATTATTTATCTATTTAATTTCCCACCGGCGATTCGACGAGTGCGTTTGTGCGCGATTTATTTGCAGTTTAACTCCGCCGACGATTACCACTCGGCATAAAACCGCGTGTTTATCCGATTTAATTACAATTTTCAGGCTGTGTACATCCAAAAAACTACCGCGGATTTGCGTTTCAGTTCGAATAACCATTCGACTGGATCACTCAAATTTCGACAAAGCCAACTCGGAAACGAAAAGTTTTATGGCTATACCCAAACACTCACTTGCAAATTAAATGTTACATGTAGCCACAAAATCGAACGTTTTAACAATTAAGCCTATGGTATACTGGTAATTGCCTGAAACGTCCCAATTTAATGAAGCGGCCATAACATAAAGACCATAACTTTTTGCCATGAAATTGTCATCATTGCTTCCGTCAAAAGAAAAAGAGAAATCGAAAAGGCGATCTACAAAGCGAAAGAAAAATGAAAAAGCTAATGCGAGGGTAAAGCTAAATTTATTGAGAATAAGAAAATCTAAAGCAGAGCGTGTAAGAATTCGCCATGGAACTTTAAATTTCTTAAATAATGGCGGACACCAATTTTTTTCCAAAATAGTGACAGGTGACGAATCTTACATTCCATTTTTCGACGTACCAACCCGCCAAGAGAGTCGTGTATGGATTCACGAAGATAAGGAAACTCCAACAATGACCAAGAAGCATCGAGGTATGGAAAGAGTTATGTATGCGGTATTCTTCAGAAGTACGGGCCTAGTAAAGGCAATTAAGCAAGATAGACAAAAAACAGTTACAGCTAAATGGTACACTGAAAAATGTTTGCCTGAAGTGTTCAGTAGAGTTCCAGACAAGGAAATTATGCTGCACCATGATAATGCATCGTCCCATACGGCAGCTTTAATTCTCCAGTTTTTGGCTGAAAAAAATATAAAAGTAATAGAACATCTGCAGTATTCACCTGATTTAGCAATGTGCAACTTTTGACTATTTTTTGGGCTTAAAAGGAATTTGCGGGCTAGAAGGTTTCCGTCAGAAGAGATTGATGCAGCATTTCACGCTTATTTTGAAGGTATTCTGAAAGATGATTGGTTGGGAGCTTTTGAACAGTGGCAAGAAAGAATGGTCAAGAGGGGAATTACTTCGAGCTACTTAAAATAAAATCCTAGAAAATATTAACCGTGTTTTTTATTCTCAATAAATTCAGCTTGACCCTCGTATAAGCAATACGATTTTTTGTCATCTCTAAGGATTTTTCTTCTTTGTTTTGATGATGAAGAAAGTTGAAATTTATAGTAAAATTGACCATCATCATTTATTTTGCTTCAGGCGAAAAATAGACAAATGCAAGAAACGAAGAAAGCAAAAATGCAAAATTGGTTTGTATTATTTTTTGATTTTTTTTTTTCATCGATGAACTTTTCTCATCAGACGCATCACAAATGACAATCAATTTCCAAACAAGTTTCGACTTTCTTTGTCGTCATAAAGAAAGCAAATCCGTCGTAAGTAAAACAAATTTGTTTGCAAAAATTTTTGCATTTTTTTCTTAAACGTCATTTCTTTATGGTGTCCGGTCGTCATCAGAAAAACAAAAAACGATCAATTCTATAACAAATTTCGACTTTATTCTTCATAAAGAAAATTGCAATAAAAATTATTACAAGTAGGTAGATGTTTTGTTTAAATTATTGGTTTTCATTTTTTCTTTCTTCATCGATCGACTCCTGCATTTCTTTTTTATCAGAAGCAAACTAGATAATGAAAATCAATTTCACATAAAGAGCAAAGAAATGACTTTCATTAAAAAAAAAGCGAACCCAAAATATACGGGTTTCCATAGAAAATGCATCGCCTAGAATGAATGGAAATATTTCAACGAAATTTGGTGAATATATTTGTCTTGAATAAAGAATGAAATGATGTAGAACTACCGCCTGTCTTAAACATTCTTGATCTCGCCTTAAGTAATTAATTTTTGCTTGAGGCAAGGAATTCCAACCCATTTGCACCTCACGCCGCAAAGCTGCCAAAGTTAGAGGAAGGCGAGGCAAATTGTTAATTCTTCTTCCCATCATATCCCATGCATGTTCAATGGGAGAAAGATCAGGACTTCTTGGGAGCCACGGAAGGACGACTATACCTAATTGCTCCAGGAAGTCCTATGGGCAACATGAGGTCGAGCGTTATCCTGTTGGAAAAGGCTACTTGATATGCCTCTAACATAAGGAAGAGCAACATCTTGTAGAACATCCCCAATATAGCGTTCCGTCGTCATAGTACCACAAATAAGTACTAAAGAAGACCTATTTCCTGCACTGATACTACCTCATACCACTAGTCCCACGGTACGAGCTACATGACGTTCTATAGTGTATTGCAAATTACGTCGCTCACGTCGACGTTTTCTAACGCGTTGTCGTCCATCGTGTGTTCCCAAACTAAAGATAACTGAATCCCATTCAAGGTTTCAGTGACTTCAGTCACGGCACCATTGGAGACGTCTTCGGTTATCTCGAGTCAAAGGTAGTACCAATTGAGATCGATACAAACGTAGTCCAAATGCCCTAATCCTACGATATACTGACGACATAGAGATCGGCCTTCCCACTGCACTATACCAAATATCGGCAATACGCCTTGTTGAAGAAAATTGGTTTCTAAGAGAAAGCAGACGAAGACTTCGATCTTGTCGCTCCTTAATCCTTCTCTGAGCTCTAGTACCTCGGCGACACTTACGACGGCCTTCCTCTGCCCAAGCGCGATTGCATCTGATGACCGTGGCAATATTGCGATCGATCCTTCTTGCAATTTCCCTAAAGGGAATTCCAGCTTCGCGTAACCCTACTGTTGTGTATTGTCAATTAAAAGGATATATGTATTTAAATAGCTTTAAATATTATTTAGATGCACTCTTGATTTGTATTCAGAAAACTAGGATGTCATGTTTGTTTATGTATCTGTCAATAATAAATAAAAATTTTACATTCGAACATGGAAATTTTACTGGATTTTTGATCATACATAACACCTACAATTATGCCCCTTTCAAATTCAGTTAGATGGTGGAATTGTAGACGTCTCCTTATTCGAGGCATTTCCTAAATTCTTAACGACACTAAATTTGAGAGTAATTCAATGTGTCAAAAGAGGAAATCTAAAATATTTGTCGTGATTGTAACAAAAATTTGAAGAACAATACGCCTAGATAACTTGATGCAGCTAATCAATTTGTATTCATTTAATGCTTTGTTCAAGACAAATACATTCATCAAGTTTCATTGAAATATTTCTATTCCTTCTAGGTGATACATTTTCGATGGAAAGCAGTGTACTTCAAATCTATGCTTAAAAAATTGGTTTGCTTCGTCATCGATTCTTTTTCAGCTGTGTTTTTTTTTCGTTAGAAACACAGCTGAAAAAGAATCGTTGAAGAAGCAAACCAATTTTTTAAGCATAGATTTGAAGTACACTGCTTTCCATCGAAAAGACGAACAACTTCACAACACATTACGACTTTCTTCTTCACCACATAAAGAAAACAAATTCGTCCTAATCAAGAGAAATTTGTTTGCAACAGTTTTTGTATTTTTTTTTTTAATTCAACGATGACTTTTGCGTTTATCTTGTTTTTTCGTTATAAGCAAAACAAAAGACGACCCGATTACATAAGAAGTCTCCCACTTTCTGCTTCGTCAAAACGAAAGAAGAAAAATCCTTCGCAATTACGATGAACATTTAGTTCTGTTTTCTATTTTTCCTTTCTTCGTCGATCGTCTCTTGTGTTTCTTTTTTTTTTTTTTTTCGTCGGAAGCAAACAAATATGAATTTCAAAAGAAAGCAAACAAATGATCATCAATTTCGTAAGAAAACGAATCAAAACCCTTCAAATCTATGCGTTAAAAGTTGCTTTAATTTTTGCATTTTCTGTTCTTCTTATCTGTCGTTTCTTGCAGTTGCTTTTTTCTTGTAATGGAATTGTTACTGCACGTCCATTCACTATAATTTTTTTCATAACAAATGACGATCAATTTCTAAACAAATTTTGATTTTCTTCTTCGCCAAATAAAGAAAGCAAATCCGTCGTAATTAAGACAAATTTGTTTGCCATAATTTTGGGATTCTTTTTCTTTCTTCATCGATGACTATTGCATTTTTCTTGTTTTGCCTTTTCAATAAAACAAAAAATGACCAATTTTCGTTGGAGACAAAACAAAAGACGGATCAATTTCACAACAAATTTCGACTTTTCTCTTTAGCAAGAAGTAAAACAAAATCCTTCCAAAATAGAACATATTTTGCTTGCATTACTTTTCAATTTTTTCTTTTTTCATTGATCGTCTTTTACATTTTGTTAGAAACATGTTTGATGATCAATTTTACAATAAAAACAAATTACGTCTAGAAATTTGCTTTCATTAGTTTTAATATATTTTCTTTCACAGAAATTATCACAAAATTCGTTCATATTTTTTGGTTTACGTTTGTTTTTACATTTTTTTCTTGATTTGGCCAAACAGATTTGTACTTCTTTATCAAAAGAAAAACAAAACAAAATTCATCGAAATTAAGACAAATTTTCACGTTAATGTTTTCTTTTTTTTATCAAAAGCAAGTTTTAAAATTAACTTTGGAACCAAAATGTTACAAAGCTAGCAAATTTATATAAGAGTGTAAATATCACAGTGACATCTTTGGATTAAAAGAAGAACCTTTTCATTGCCGTGTTACGGCTAAAAAAAATGTTGGAATAAAAAGATAAGTTTAATTGTTTTTTCAATTTTTAGAAATAAAACTTAGGAAACAAATGTCCAGGGTGGCGCTTCAGACTTCTTAATTGCAAATTTACAAATCTTTCGGAAATTTGGCATAATCTTATTTAGTATTCCAAGCAAAAGTAATCTAAAATAAATAAAAAAATAAGAGAGATTTTTATTACTTTTGAAGTAAGTTTTAATGTGACCTTTCCAAAAAGCCGAAACAAAAAGTGATTTAACTCGGCGAGCTTTAACTAAACTAAAATCAAATGTTAATCCATATCTTCTTCCTCCCTTCTTACTTTTATCTCTGATTACTACAGGAACTTTTCGTCTCTGAAACACGCAAGAAGGCGGCGTTAGCAGCCGCAGTAACATCGCATTTGAATCTTTTGATTAAATTTGTAATTCATGCCGCAGACGTTCCAGTTCGGGGCCCTTCTTCCACATCCCTCATTCTTCTTGGCCCTTCCACTTTTATATATCGCCGAGACGCCAGAGGTGACGTCCGATTTCAATACCGAGCGTCACCTACAAATAAAGATGCGCATACACAACCGCACCGCCGGAATCGCCTAATATCAGGTCAGGACTCTAAAAACGACGGCGATTCAGTTTTGAAGAGGACACAATGAAATTCCAGTGGGCGATAAAGAAACTGTAATGGGAAGTTGCTTCGAAGCGTAATAGGACCGAAAGTCATTTCGGCGATTGCAAAACTTAAAATAATTCAGACTCGAGATTAAACTGAAGAGAAAAATGGCGGAGACGCCGGTTTGAACCCGTTTTGTTGCGTTTCCCGGAGCAAATTGGTGCTCGAAACAAATGAATTGCGACAAATAGGTGGAGGTGCAGCTTTGCAATTTGGATTTTACATTTGCTGGGGTGAAATAAGAAGAAACAGATTCACGCTCATATCTTTCAATAGTCACATAAATGAAAACTAAGTCTGCATAATAAATATACTTCTTGCTGATTGCTGAACGAGTTAAAAATAATTAATGCATTCGTTGCCATGAGTAATTAGGACTTAAAACGACTTAAATAAATTAATCAAACTCTATGAAACAAACTGTCTTCATAGGTCAAAGGATGGCAGCACCCTAGATAATTGCTTGTCATGTTTAAAAATAGAAAAAATCATTTTCTGCAGAATTTGATTTTACCAACTCTTAGTTATTGATCTTATTTTTGGTCTGAGCTCATTTTGCTATATTTTTCAGAATAAATAGATGGCTTGAAACAAGTGAATTGCGACAATATTGCTGAGGCGCAGGTCTGAAATTTGGTTCCATAAGAAAATGAGCCAGAACCGTAGAGCTATACTACAAATATTTTCTTACAGTTTATTAGATTTTGTATTTTATTTAAATATTTGTGAAGAAATAGCAAAAAAAAGGGAGTTGTTGTTCGACAAGAGATGGCGCTGATAATCAGTGAAGTCCTCAATTGCATTTTCGAGCACAGAGGCGGTCTGCCTATTTTTTAGAATCAATGAACGCGTCGCTCGCGGTAAACGCTCCCCGACTTTGACAAATCGGCTTAACCACAGCAATAACGCGCCGACAACCACCATAAAAACCGCCGCGCCGTCCCCGCCCTCGCAAGCAGGTACATTAATTCCGAGCGACAAATCAACCCGCGTTGTATACGCAACAAAAAAAGAAAAAAATTGCAAGCGAACGACTGGGCCTTTTAAAAACAAATTTTTTTTCTCTTCGGAGCCATTTGTAGGAAAAAAGACGGGGGCGAAGGTCGGCTCGTCAGCAGCAAAAAATCGACAGCCGTCGACAGTCGGGTTAAATACTAAAACAAGGCGGCAAAAACTAATTTATAGGGAGCAATCGATCACGCCTGGAAACAATGGCGTCGAGTCTGGGGGGAGGTCGTGTTTACCACCGGCTGAAGATGGAGACACAAATCGAAAAAAATTAATGAGGACTAGGTGCCTGTTACGTAAATGTAAGTTTCAGAAATTCACCTTTCAAGTACAGTAAAACCTCGTTAATTCAATATTCGTTTCACCTCACTTCCCATTCCCCACTTAAATTACACGTTCCTTTTGCATGAAGTGAGGTGAGGAAAAGTAAGGGGGTTGGTTCTCTCTTTACTGATTAAAGGAAGCGCAAACCCTTCGTCCCTCTAGCGGCTAGAGGATTAGGATGATCGCCGATGCGTTCTGGTATCTTCGAGTGATAATTACAATCTCTTCCTTGATCGCTGGAATTTGTAGATCCGTTTTATAACACGTGCAGGATTTTAGAATCTTCATAATTTTCAAAATAAGGCGCTGGAAAAGTATTTAAAGAAACCTTCGTAACTTTTATATAGCTTAAACAGCAGGAGAACGTGGAAACTAAAATATAATCGCAGATAAAAACAGGCACTAATTAGGAAATTAGCACGACTGGGACAGGCAGCATGTAAAATGTAACGAAGCTACTGCTCTGGTAGTCAAGAGATGGTGCTTTAAGGAAATGTTGACCTCAATGGGTTCACTATTCCCCCTTTCTCTTTATATAAAAAAAACTAACTTTTCAACATCTACAATCGAAGACAAAAGTCAACAGGCAAAAACAGTTTCCTGTAATTGTTCTTTCTCAAGATGGTATTGTTTGAATACGACTTCACAGATGACATTTAAAATTTTTAAAGCTTTCAAAATTCGACAAGATTAGAACTTTTCTAAAACCATTTTTTGAAATGCCTCGCAAATAACTTGGACAATTTTTCTGTTTCACAGGTTAACAGCGCCATTTTTATGTCCAGACAAATAAAGCTCACGATTTGTCGCATATTTTCCGTAGTTGCACTTGAAGAAGAGAGTTGTTTTCTCTACTTTATTTATTATACTAATTATGAACAGTTCGAGCGCCATCTCTTGTGTAATTCGAGGAACACGAAACCAAAAACTGTTTGAGAACTTCTGGTATAAATTTAAAAGAGCTTGTAGAGTACTTAACATCGACAGGTCTTACATTTGAACTAGAAACCATTTCGTTAAGTGTTATGCTCTTTGATTATGTCATTCTACTTATGTCAAAAATAATTTTTTTGAAGGTGCAGATGCAAATGTCTTGGATATTTTTGGATATTACAGGCTGACATGACATGTTTAGATAAATAAAAGTCAAGAGTTTCCATTTCTACTATCAAGAAAGAGCGTTATTTTGTCTACTTTATATTTACAGCTGAGCGGAACAGTCTAAAGCGCCAGCTATTGTATAATTCAAGAACTGTGAAAAAAAATAGTGTGAGAACTTCTGTAATAATGTGTGTGTTAATACGATCGTTCAATTCTTGGAACGTGTTGATTTCTTCTTCGTATACCAACGCTTTTACGTGTCCCCACAGATAATAAACTAGCGGATTTAGATCAGGTGAACGTGCAGGTCACCTGATCGGCCCGTTTCTTCCAATCTATCTATCAGGAAAAATTTCGTCGAGGTGAGCACGTACTTCTCGTTGAAAATGAGGTGGAGCCCCATCGTGCATAAACCACATCGTTGCTCTAAGATTTAAGTTCACATTCTCGAGAAGTTACGGTAGATTAGTTCGTAGAAAATTTAAGTATTGGAGACCATCTAAACGGTTCGGCAAGACGAACGGGCCGATTAAATTGTCGTTTAGAATACCTGCCCACACGTTAACAGAAAACCGTTGTTGGAAATGGCTGCGACGACTTGCGTGAGGGTTTTCCTCAGCCCACAAATGCATGTTGCGAAAATTGCACACCCCATCTCTGGTAAAAATAGCTTCGTCGGTAAACAGGACAAAATATGAACAAAATTCCCATTTGCCTATTGTTTATGCAATAACCAACGACAAAATCGTATGCGTAGAGCATAGTCGGCTGGTAGCAAAGTCTGAACTCTTTGAATATGGTGCGGATGTAACTGTTGTTCGCGAAGAATGCGCCAAACAACGGGGGACGATAAACGCGTTTGTCTTGAGATATCACGTACACTTAACGAAGGATGTTGCTCGTTAAGTTGTGGTATTTCTTCTTCTCTGTTTAGGATGCGTTGTGGACGCTGCCGTCCTCCACCTCTTCCGCGACGTGCCCTTAAAGTTCCAGTATCCCTCGCTCTTTGCACAACAGAGAGAAATGTGGCACTGGTTGGCAAATGTCAGTTTGGAAAATGCTGTACATACAAACGCCTTGCCGCCAATGCTCACTTTCACCGTACACTAGAATCATGTCAACAATCTCACTATTTGTAAATTCTGCCTTTTTTTTTCAGTAAATTTCCGTGCAACCTGCTCAACGTACACCTTCTAACTATCCGGCCCGGCCGGCGATGACTAACAATAAATTACATTTCTCATATTCTTCGTAAACATCATAAACTTAAACCAGAGACGTTCAAATGGTTTACCCGTTCGACAAAATTATTTATTTTCTCGAAAATTTAATAACACTTTGTTCAACAAAAAAATGGTTCATTCTATTCATTTTCATGCAAACTTTCATTGTTTAATTTATTTTCATGAAGTTACGAAACATCCTGTATATGAGTGCAAGTATCGTGAATAATGTTTTAAATATCAAAGAATAATAGCGTCATCTCTATTTTCAGGCAAAAGAAAGTCAAGATTTTACGCTCGAGAGAGTGAATAGTTCAAAATAAATTTAGAAAGAGCTTACATAGTACTTAACAACAACAGATCTTATATTTGACATAGAAAGGTCATTAGGTATTAAGAGATAGGAAATATTGCCCTCATGAGATGGCGCTTTAAGGAAATATTGCCTCTGGCAGATGGCGTGGTGAGATAATCCCCTATGTCGATCTTCGACCTTCTTGTCATTTCTCTATTCGACTTAGTTCTCTATCCTCTTCGATTATTATACCGTTCTATTTACATTAAAAATTATACGTTTTATTATAGGTACCAAAGGGTGTGTATACTTGGATGCTTTTTAAGTATTAACAGCTCTAAATTTAGACAAATTAAAGATAAGGATTGCTCGAGAAAGCTAATTATTATTTATTCTATTTCAAAGTCACAGAACAGCCGAGCACTTTGCTGCGCGACATCTGTTGTCTTATTTAAAAACGCCAAAAGGAAAAGGAAACGTTTGAGGACTTCTGCAATAAATTAAGCAGAGCTTATATTGTATTTAGCTTCAAAGTCTCAAGCAAGAAGTTCAAAGCAAAATCGTAAATAATTGGACCGAAAGAATACCTTTCGGTTTTTGCAGCAGTTTTCTCAATCTCTGTCTGTGATTGTTATACTTCCCTATTAGCAGATAATTATTTACAATCTGCCTTTTCAAGTATTACAAACGAAATCTTCTTCTTTCTGCGTAAATAAAAGCAATGGGAGGATAACGCTGTCCTTGCGCCTTCTGAAGTATTCATACGGCGTCTATCAGCACCGCCTGAAATATTAAATCGACGACTTCAACGACGCCATAAATATTTGAGTTCCTAATCGCCTGGCAAAATTCGCTCGCACAAAATTTCAACCAAGAAATCATGCGAACTAAACGCCAAACGAGTCGAACTCACTTCGGGAATAACCAGTAATTATATTCGCCGATGAGATTAGCCGCTTTTTAAATACATTCTACAATTTTTTTTTTGTGGGAATAGGAATAGAGTTGTTCATTAACCACTAATTCACATAGCAAAAACAGAGCAGGCGGCAGATGTGCTTGTTAGTTAACGAGAAGTGAGTGGTGTAAAGCCACTAGTCATAATTGCCTGATTATCGCTGTTCTCTTCGCGCTTTGATCTGATTAGCGACCGTAAATCACGTCGTCTGCCGCTGAACGAAAAAGAACGAGTCTCTGACGACGTAGTCTAAACTCCTTTGAAATGGTTAAATTCGCCGGCATTGATCCGAGGATTCCATTTGAATCTCGAGGAGGATCGTGCAAATTACCTTCTCCATGTTTGACTAACCTTGAACATGTTTTGAAAAAATATGAGGCTGATTAAGATGTTACTTCACACAAACTCGCTAATTAGCGTCGGTTTAAACTTGTGTCTGTCACTTTTCTTTCTGCGTTTATGGGCTCGAGGCTTTCTAAATCATTATATCTTACAATCCCATCTCTTAACGAAGATTTTTCTTATACATCGTACCAGACATCCTGCCTTATTCAAAAATAACTGGATATGACAGAATTGGAACAAATAGGCACTTAACACTGGGTATTTATCTCCTTCCCCAGAAGAGGTTTGGTCACAGGGTGTACGTGAAATTTTTTGTGGTGTAGTGGATCCATCAATTTCTTTTCTTGGCTCCACAATGGATGACAATTAATAAGGATACAATCTGATATAATATCCAATCATATCATAACTAAATAATTTCGAGGCTATGATCTGATTGCCTTCTGAAGGCACTTCCATAAGAGGGGACTTCTTACTAAAGTACAGTGACATAATTTTCAAAATAGATTCTTGGCTTCGCTTTTGTTTCTTAAATAAATAATCCAATCCAATGTCAGGAACGGACTTAGAAAAAAATATATAATTGCGACCTTCAAGCGAATGAAAGCAAATATTGGTTTTGGCCAAATAAAATTATTGCCCTGACAGAAATAAACATAAATTATTACGGTCCATATGGTGACGCTCGCGCTCGACGAATATAAACCTTCATTCTGTGAAGTCCCTACTCAGGCTCTGTCGGTCCCATTTCCAATCGAAGAACGAATTTATTGACTGCCTCCTTGCATTAGAGGATTTCAATCACACATCCACTTAGGACAGGTCTTAAAAATAACCGCGTCCATCAAACAAGTGCACCGGGAATTGATCATCAAATTATATCCCGAGCACACTCAATCACGCCCTGCACTCAGACAGTGAAATGGGGTGGCAGGCGTCTGGTTTTGTTTGAGTTCGGGCTTCACCTTTCCAACTCGAGCAGAGACGTTTATCAGGTCATTGTTGTTTGGCTTGGGTTAGTTGCGATGCAGAATTTTAACCGAAATATAATCGAATTAAACAAGGGGTGCGCGTAAAATTTATACGCTGTTAATTAACGATGCAGATCAGGGGTGGTGATGTGTGAAATGTTTCCTTAGGTTTAAGGTCACTTCTCATCAATATTTAGCGGCCGATTTTCTTTAAAATCTCTAGAGAAAACTAATTAAAAAAATTACCCTAATTCCAAGTGTTTGCTTAAAAATCTTTAGATGTGTAAGTGCGGTCGTTTTTGTTAATAAACAGGAAACAAAGATTCCAAGCGTTCGAATAAATTTTGTTTGAAGCAACAAAGAAACCGTCCCGATGTTTTTCAAAGCGTACGTCCGGTATTACCCGAAATTAAAATGAAATTGGCGAGGATCGTTCACGAGCTTTTCGTTTCCATTTCAGCACGCTCTGTTTCTTATTAAAAGTTGCATTTGATGTTGTTAGAAAAAAAGAAAGCTCTTTAATTCCGTAAAAATGGCGTTTTAAATCTCTTACACGTCAGTTTCATATTTTTATTTCAAACTTAGTGTCGAGATATCCATCTCCCATTAAAGTTATTCGAATTTTCTTGAATTGTTGTTTGATTTTTTATGAATTGTTTTGTTGTTTTTATTTTATTTATTATTTTCCAGTTAATTAAGAAATTAATATCTGCACCCTTCATTTATTTAATTCTCAAGCTAAGAGGCATTTTAGTATTTAAATTAATTTGCATTTGTGGCACACAGATGTCATAATAATAATGTTTAATGCAACTCTTGTGAGAAGTTTATAAAATAAATATTGCAAAAACAGAAAGAAGACCTGGAAGACGTAAAGTGATTTTAAAATCGAAAAGCAAAACAAAAACAACAATTAGAAAGAAGAAATTGAAACAAAAAAGTACGCAGTAGATTTACAAAGAAAATAGAAGACACTGGAAGGAAGTATAAACGTAAAAAAGTAAAAACAACAAGAAAATAATACAAAAGGAAATTAGAAGAAATCTAAATAAGAAATAAAAGTAAAAAAAGAAAGCGGCAACAAATGCGGCGAGAAAACTACGAAATGAATGGAAGGAGAAGACACCAAACAAAAAAAAAATAAAAACAACAAAAAATTAAGAATGAAAATAAGACTATGTTGAAAAGCTGCGAAGTGGAAGTGGAATGGAGAAAAGTTATTAAAAAAAAACAAAAATTAATACAAATGAACAGCAAAAAATAACAATTTAAGACGCGAAAAAGAAAGAGAACTCAGGAACAATTGACGTGGAAAAAGTTACAACATAACAATCTTGGTTTCCGGGTTTCCTCCAACGAAGCCCTGAAGAAGTCCACGGCGAGATGGACGAAACGTCGGCAGGACGAAGAATTGACGCGGTTCCCAACCCGGAAACCAAGATTGTGATGGACGATGGCCTTCAAACCAAGTTACAACATAGTTTAGTAAAGCAAAGAGAGGCAATGTTAAAACCAAAATAAGGTAAAGCGACAATCCAAGGAAAAATTAAAATATCAAAATAAAATATAAATAAATAAACAACTAATGAAAATGAGGAAAATAACGTGAAAGGTTATAAAATGAATTTTAAGAGCAAAAGGAAGGCAGACACTGAAATAAAAAAGCAAAACAAACACAAGGAAAAAATACAAAAGTAATTAAAGATACCGAAGCAAAAAAAAAACAAAATTATAAAATAAAATGAGAATTCAAAACGAAAACGACGACGTGAAAAAGCTACGAGGTGGGTTTAGAGTTGAAGAAGAAGCAACAAAAATAAAAAACTAACAAACACAAGAAAACAATATAAAACAAAGATGCCAAAGCAAAAAAAAAATGTAAATTTTCAAGGACGACGTCAAAAGAGCTACGAAGTTTACTTAGAATGGAGAAAGAAGACATTAAGAAAAGAAAAACGAAAATAAGATAAAAGTAGAAAACGACACAAAAAAAGACATCAAAGCTAGACGAGACCTAAAAACGGATATTTCCGCGTAGTTAAAAAACAATATTAAACTACTCGAAAGTATTAAATAGGTTTTCTCAGTTGCAAGTTTGAAGCGCCATCTTTTAGCAGAGGAGGAAACTATTTTTCCTGAATTTTGACTAGAAGTGGACTTCTCACAGAAAATTGAAACTAAAACAAATTTGAAAATTTCGATTCAAATAAATCGAACCTAGCAAGTGGAGTTCGAGATATGCCAGGCAAGTAATTTACAGCGCCATCTGTTGCCGAGAAATAAAATTTTGCTGAAGTTTCATTGAATCAGTCTCGGAATCCAAGCCGCAACATCAAAATACATGAATGTACTGAATACTAATGATTTTTTAAATGAGAAAACTACGCGTAGTGTTAGGAGGTTTAGAACACCATCTTTTAGAGTTTCGTGAATTGATGATTAATTTAGAACGCCGTTTCTTGTCAAGAAGTGAAATCTTGATTGTGACGAATTTAGAATTTAGAACTAAATTTTTTTGCTGTGTACAGGCTGGGCCAAATTCGACACTTTTAATAGGAAATGCCTATTTTTAGAAAAGTTAGGCAAAAACTGACCTCGGCTTCTGGAGTTCGATTTATAAGACAAAATTAATGGTGAAGACCGCACTTCGATATCTCGTACCGCTTGGGGCGTTTTTCAAAATTCTACGATTTCTAAAAACCTTCATAACTTTTTTGTTTATGAAAATTTTTGATTTCTATAAAAACTTTTTAAGGCACTTTTTCATGCAGAATTCATTGGTCTAAGTTATTTTTTTCCAGAGTGCTCAATATTCGAGATATAAGCAATAACTTCGATTTTTTATATGGCACATCCTATATATTTTTAAGTTTTTGAAAGGAGTATAAAATTCCATTCATATAAATTTGAAACACTTGTGGCCGGTTTCACAAAGCTTCGATTAATATTTAAGTTACGATTAACTACATAACGATTGATTAAACAGGAAAACAATTGCACTTAAGGATGATTAACTTAACGATGATTACTAAATGGTTCGTTTTATAATCAGTCATTAAATAGACTAAACGCACTGTTAAGTGTTTCATAAAGCTCGATTAAGAGATAATGCGTTTACCTTTGCTTAATTAGGTGTTAGATTAATCGATAGAATTTCTGCGATTAAAAAATAGTGTGCGAGTTTTCCAGTGTTTAGAAAGCATTTTATAATAATTTCATTTATCTATCTAAAAAGTAAGTACATATAATTTTATTTAAAAATATAGCTTACCTTAAATACAAAAAAAAATTAACTTTATTACGCTTTCAAATTTGACATTACGTTATTATCCAAGTTATTTTCAATGATAAATATACTTCAAATTATTTCAGAATGTCTGCATTTCTTCTCTGTCTGGTGATGAAGACATGCATGCCTTCTCAACGTAGGATTCATTTTATAAGAGACAGAAATAATCCATTTCATAATTTGGAAGAATATGAATTTAAAATGAGATTTCGCTTTTCCAAAGAAGTAGTTATGGACCTATTACATATATTAGGTCCAACACTAGAGCCTTTGACAAACAGAAATAAGTCCATTAATGCTATTAATCAATTGCTGATAACCTTCGTTTTTATGCCAGTGGAACGTTTCAACAGTTAATTGGTGATACTTTTAAATATTCAAAAATCTTCGGTATCTAGAATAATTCATCGTGTCACTCATCTTATTGCACGGCAGAGCAACCAGTTGATCAAAATGCCAGCAGAAGAAGAAGCTCGGCAAGTCACATTGGACTTTTATCCAATAGCTGGTTTTCCTCATGTGATTGGCACCATAGATTGCACTCACATTAAAATCATGGTAATCGTGCTGAGTTGTATCGCAATAGAAAATTAAAATCAAAATTAAAAATCAGATACGTTATCGCAAGGTGGCCTGGTTCTGTACATGGTAGTACTATATTTAATGATTGTCCACTGAAAGTAGACTTGGAACGTGGTCGATATGGCAATAATTTTCTTCTAGAAGATAGTGCATATCCTTGCAGACGATATCTTCTTGCTCCACTTCTCAATACTCACACTCCAGCAGAAGAAGCGTACAATAATGCCCACTTCAAAACAAGGAATACTGTGGAAAGATGTTTTGGTGTCTTGAAGAGAAGATTTCCTTGCCTGCATGTAGGAATGACAAAACAGCATTTAATTTTTATCTGTTATGCGAGTTAATTTTTTTTGTGATCTTCAACTATTACTTATAATTTTGAAATACAACACAGTTTCACCAATTGTGAAACAAAATCGGAAAACTAAACGAAAAATAATGCAAAATGACAGTTGTGGTATATATAATAAATTACCTGAAGGAAATAAAAAAAAAATTACCTGAAGGAAATCTGGTCCCATAATACCACAACAGTAACACCTTTCACTGCTCATTTTCGTATTTCTCTTCGAAATTTGCACAAAAAAAAAAAAAAAACAAATCCTACGCAATTAGTTTTGACTTTATGGACTTCACATGTACTTCCAACATCGGTTTTCGTCGTGTCCGATCCGTATCGATATTAACGCGCTATTTCAAAAATTCAAATAGCGCCCTCCTAGAAATGATATTTGAACTATTCACAAGTCGTACAGTTTCTGCTATTCAACTCGGACCCCCGTGCTCTAACCACACTCCAGCAAATAATGACAACTATCACGTGATTTGATGCGATTTTTAGACGTTGCCAAATGTAAACTTCGATTAGTTAATCATTGATTAACTTATGGATTTCTTGTGAAGCAGCATCAAATTTTTAATCCTGATTAATGTTAACGGTCGATTAGTTAATCAACACTTAAACAAAACTTTGTGAAACCCGCCATTAGGGAGATAATTAAACTTGTACGAAAACTACAAGAAATACGAGATGTTATAATATTTAAATCAACTCAAGACCTCATGAAATGCCTTTAACTTGTAAGTGTATGTGTGTACTGAAAATGACAGCGTAACTGCCGAAATACGTATCTCCGGATACAATCTATTTTGATTTATATTTAAGGATATAAACTTTTTTGATTTATATTTACTTTTTTGATTTGTTATTTCTAAACCACTAGACATTTATTAATATTAAATGTTAAAGTGTTTTATAGAAATTGGCGAAAATTCAGAAGCAGCGATTAATCTTTACCATGAGTAGTATCCTGAAAGATGACAATCTTTCAGAGATATATTCTTGAGATTTAAAAACAATTTAATAAATTTTTAATCATCTATTAAACTGATAAAAACTAAAAATTATGAATCTCAAAACAGAAATAAAGAATTAGAGGAGATCATAGTTTTGGGAGAAATTGAATATGACCGACGCCAGTTGAGCAAACATCTTGGCAAGAATTTCTGCAATACGAATTTTAAAGGAAAAGATTCTGACCTTGTTGAATAAGAAAAATGCATCACTACCAGTCCTTGAATTGGTGATGTCAGCTCAAACCATAACAAAACGGATTCGTTTATGTTTAGTACAAAATGGCCGACAATTTGATACTTTATGTAATTTTTGTGCAATTTAGATTACCTTAGTATTTATTCATTATAACTTCATTATATTTATTAAAAATAAAGTAATATTTTTTCATGGCTCATTGAATCTTTAAAAAATATTTAGCTATCATCATCCACAGCCTACTTGAATGCTGCAATAACCATCAAAATTTTAATTAAAACATGAAAGCTCTACAACTCAAAAATCTTTTGAATAAAATATCGCGTTTTATATTTTTGTAAATAGAATTTAGTGTTCTTTTCAGAAATGTAAAAATATATAGGGTGTTCCATATAAAAAATCAAAATTCTAGCTAATATCTCAAATATTGAGCACTTTGGAAAAAATAACTTGGAGCAATGAATTCTGCATGAAAAAATGACTCAAAGAAGTTTTCAGGGAAATCAAAAATTTTCTTAAACAAAAAATTATAAAGGTTTTTAGAAATCGTAAATATTTGAAAAGCGCACTTAGTTCCTAAGCGGTGCAATATGAAATGAAATGAGACCTTCACCATTGATTTTGTCTTAAAAATTGAGCTCCAGGGAGCGAGGTCAGTTTTTGTGCAACTCTTCTAAAAATAGGTGTTTCCTATTACAAGTATCGAATTGGGCCCACCCTGTACGTGTCAATCAGGCTTAACACTTCCTCTCATGAATTTCTTAATTAAAAAAAATATATAAGCACTCACCCGTCTGCAACCCTTCTGCAACCTGAAGTGGAACTAAAAAAAAAAAATTGACTTGAAAAAATTTGTAATTCATTTATATTTTCCGGATAAATTTTATAGGGCATGGAATGCCTAAATTCACGGCGCATTATTTTTTTTTAAATACACAGCAACTTCAAAAACTGCCCAGAAAATTTGTTTGGAAAATATTCAACAAAAAAAAAGCTAATTAAAGTAGACCCTTGTTCTATGAAAATATATATAACAATTTATTTTTAATCTTTAACGACACTTTAATAGTTTCTTAACGTTTCATGAAGCTAGCAAGAAGATGTGAATCATTGAGCAATTATGCGATTTTTGAATTACCCGATGAAAATTAAAAATCAAGCAAAAAAGAGGATACGTACCCTACCTTGATTCGCAGCGTGCAAATCTATTCCTTAAATGCAACAGTAATCCAGGGAGAAGTCACTAACCACTTTCACTAGATAGATTCAATGAAAAGAAAAATTATTACCGTCATCAAAATGTTAAATACTCTTACTTAATTATTTAATTAAATGCGCTAATAATCACTTTAAAACACAAATATTAATTATCACCTTAACACCTCGCACTTAAAAGGGAAACTGGCCCGGTAAACGACGTTGTAATCCGGCCAAAGCATATCGAGGAGCGTTTTTGCTGGAATCAAAGACCAAGCAGCTTTTGTTTTTCCGAGTAATAAAACTGAAGGAGTCATCAAGGACGCGTTTTTGTCAATCGCGTAACACAAAAAAATGCGTAACACAAAAGATGCATGCACAAATAAATGTCCGGGATAGCCTGAATTTTATATGCTGTGTAATTCGAAGTATACAAAGTATTTCACTTAATTCTCTTAGGTAGCAGGAAAAATGTTTAAAAATTATTAAATAAATAAATATTTAAAAATCGGTTTTGTATGGATTTCTATTTAGATTTCACTCGTAGTAACAGTTTGGTAATTGCGTTTTATACAGGCCGTCCCATAATTACACCGACAAACTGAAAGGGGTTTTAAAGAAACCAAAATAAGGTAAATGTACCAGTAATTGACACTATTAGAGCATTATTCACTATTATGACTTTCCGAATTTAAAAATTAGTTACTCAAAATAACTTCATATTTTTTTACTAGTAGTTTACTAATCAATTATAGAATTTTATTTAATCAAGAACACCAACACCAGTCATTGATATCTTGAAAAAAGTATGTATCGATGATTGACACTCATGTGATTAACGATGAAATTACGCAAATTACAAATGAAGAACATTTATTGATTCGCCAATAGTTGGGCTTAGCATTTAAAAAGGTTCAGCTGCATGGTGTTATTATTTTACAGATTACTCAGTTTGTATTAAAGTAATTTTAGGTTACAGTGCTCATGAGGTAGAATCTCCTTGTGAAAGGAAAAATATTCTATGTCATTCTCTAAATGAGCTATGGAAGAAGGGGCATGTAATAACTCATCCTGCATAGAGCCTTAGGGGAGACCTTATTTTGATTCTTACTGTACATACATTCAGACAAAATTAAAATTAAATATTTGAAAGCCAAATTCGAAAATATCGATTTTTGAAACGCCAAAATGAGGAAGTTCAAAATAGCAGTTTCATTGAAAAATCAATAAATTTGTCTCGAAACTCAATTCACAACACTTGAAAGTACTCAACCTATATTCTTTTATAGTCTATAGTCTTTTTATACACTATTATAGTTTAAAATTGAAATGTTCGCAGTGACAGGTTTAGAACGCGATCTTTCAGAAAAGTTACATTTTCCTTTTTTGTTGAGTGCAGTAAATACAGTTTCCTGAGAGCATTGGAAATAATGCAACTATTTTAATTACATTGAACCTAAGTTGAAGACAGAGTTTTATGATAAAGTGAAACGAACAGCTAATACTTCCAGAGGGCCGTGAACAATGCGCAGGTGCGTGTTTCGGCAGTTTTTTTTCAATTTCCGTGCCGCCAAAAAAAAACAAGAAATTAGGGAAATAGGGATCCTGAACAGCAACAACCTGTTACAGTTCTTTGGAAATAAGAGTTTTATAAAATGAAAAATTTATAAAATTAATTCAACGAAAAGAAATCGAAACGCCAATACAACGCAAGAATTAATTGCTCAAGAAGAAACACAAAAGAGAACTGAAACAAATATCAACGAGATGCAGTTTAAATAAACAGAAAACAAAAGAAGATAGTAGATTATCATTCTGCTAGGGGCGATTGAAATCAAAGGATTCTCCAGAAGTAAAGAAGTATGTATTTCAAGTTTCCAAGTTTAGAAAATTTTAAAATCGAGCTTTCATTTGTTTGTTTACATTCCACTGTTTTTTTTTGTTTCGTGCTAAGCTTTCGCCTGAAAATTGACGCTTCATACAGTTCATTCTTTTGTTCCCTACCCAACCCAACCCTATCGGCGAATTCATTTCCTTAACGTTCCTCTTTTTGTCCATCATTCTTCGTATATCCACGTTCTTTGCGTCAATCCTTTATCGGTATGAAGTTAGCAATAATTTTCAGCAATAAAAAAAAATCTAAAATAATACCAAAACAGTTTCCGTATTTATATGTTAGTGTAACAATCTAATAATTAAGTAATAGTCAATAATTTAAAATGCATATTTTTGGAAATTGATTAGGAATTGACCTATTAAGTAATGTTGCGCAAGGTGTTCTCAACTTCTTCAAAAATAATAGCGTTGTCTTAAATTAAAATCAAAAATTTTTAGGCGAAAATAATCTATTAATTACGGGCTTTTGAAGGTGTAAAAACAAAAGGGGACATATTTTTTGTTTGGCCACAATTAAATCTCAAATTTTAGTTCCGCACGCTCCAAGACGCGCGCTTCGTTTTTCTCAAAAATGACAGCGTTGTCTTATTTTTAAATCAAATGTTTTTAGACGAAAATAATCTATAAATTACGGACTTTCGACGGTGTAAAAACAAAAAGGGACATATTTTTTGTTTGGTCACAATTAAATCTCAAACTGGAATTCCATTTCAAAGTTAACGAATCCAAAACAGTACTAGATGTCTAAGGTAATTTGGAAATTTGTTCAAAATAAATATGTAATTGAAAATAAGAAGACACACAATGTTTTTTTACAGTATTAAATGCCTCTTATTGACTTATTTGATTTAAAAAGAAGACAACGTTGTCGTTTTTGAGAAAAAAGAAGCGCACGACCTGAAGCGTGCTGAACTAAGTTTGAGATTTAATTGTGACCAAACAAAAAATATGTCCCCTTTTGTTTTTACACCATCGAAAGCCCGTAATTAATAGATTATTTTCGTCTAAAAATTTTTGATTTTAATTTAAGATAACGCTGTTATTTTTGAAGAAGTTGAGAACGCCTTGCGCAACATTACTTAATAGGTCAATTCCTAATCAATTTCCAAAAATATGCATTTTAAATTATTGACTATTACTTAATTATTAGTTTGGTACACTAACGTATAAATACGGAAACTGTTTTGATATTATTTTAGATTTTGTTTTATTGCTGACAGTTATTGCTAACTTCATACTGGTCAATCCTTTCTCGCTGAAATATATTTTTTTCTTTCGTTTCCTATCAGTATTGATTTTCTAGTTCATCTATTTCCTCGTTGTTTATTCAATTTTTGTTTGTAATTTTTACCTAGCTTACAATTAATACTTCATACGAGTGATTCTTTTGTTTTCTTTTTCTATGTTATTATCTCACATTTCGCCAGAAAATTGTCGATCTTCTCTTGTTTCTTTCATCCACCTTGTTCTTCTCAATTTGTTTGCGTTCTCTTTCGTTGATCCTTAGACCGTGGCCTAGGCGCAAACTGGAGATTTTTTTTTAATAAAAAAAATTCACACAAATATTTGTAATTACTTTAAACAAAAATTTTAAAAACAAATTATAGTGCGCATACTAATTTAAAATAGCGCCTGCGCAGAGTTCTAATCGTCTGGAAATTTTAGCTACTTGTTTCAGTGAATAATTTAGAGCGTCATCTCTTGTTGGGAAGTGAAGACTGGTATAGAAATTCTCGAATCTCCTTTAAAATTCGATCCACGCGATTAGTTACGTTCAAAATTAAAGTTTTCGCAATGGAAGTTTACAACTCCATCTTTTGGAAAAGGTGCAAAGTTTTTTTGTAAAGTTGTGCGTAGGTCTTCATCCAAACTTGCCCGGTCGATGTACCAAGGCGTAATAAATTAAGAAAAGGATACGTAAGAAATTAAGAAAAGGATTCTCTTGTCGTTAGGAGGTGGATTTTAGTACAGCGATATTTTCCTGTGTTCAAATTAGGACACACTTTTGTTTTTTGAACGAAAAATACGAGTTTGCTAGCAAAATTGTAGCCGACAATGAAGTCGATGAAAGTATAAGAAGAAAAAGGAAAGCCATTAACGATTTTCAAGAATTTTTAGCCTGCGTCAATACTCTGATAAATGAAATAAGACATTATACAAATAGGTGGCCTAAATCCGGCAAAGGCCGTTATTATTTAGAAATTTCCAGTCATTACTTTACGAAGGCAAAACTTAAAAGCACGTCTGCACCGTGTTGATTCTGGTGTGTTAATGGCTTATAGTTCACACGTAAACACATCACGGGAATAAATTAGTGCAGGGCAACCGAATGAAGACAAGGAGTTTTCTTTTTGGTTTTATTTTGTCGGAACAATTGAGAATTAGTGCCGTATACGTCGGCATAAAAAATAAAACCTAAATAAAACACTCGAAGTATATAAAATCCATTATTTAATCGCGATCATTTCGGAAGGTGGACCACGTTGATTCCCCATTAAAAAAAAAAGCTCAACGACCGACGATAATAAAGAAATAACGTTGTACATAAATGCCATCCGTCGTCCTGCCAATATGCTGCGGTGAAAATTCCTTAATATTTCTCGGAACTGTCGTCATCATCTCGGGTAACGATTGTACGGCCCTTTTACGCCGATAAGTATTACATAAAAAAGAAACTGTTATGACGTCGTCGTGACCCGCGTCGTGCGAAATAAAGCGCGAGAAAGATTGCGACGGCCCCATAAAACTTTCACACCTAAAGCCCTTGAAGAACGCCGACGTTTATGTCGCTTTTAACGTGCGGAGGCCACCTGGAAAAACGATCGTCCGAAACAAAGGGAAACCTAATTATTTCCGAGGAGACGGCTCTGGGGCGGGCGTCCCTCGGGAAATGATGTGTTGCAGTAAAAGATTGCGTTTTAATTGAAGCTCGCAGGAGTGTCTTACATTTTTAATTGCGTTTTTAATTGCCTTCGTTACGTTCAATTGAGGAGCATAATTAAACAGGTGGAAAACAAAAACGAGTTTTCATACATTTCTATAGTCAATTCATTTTAATTCTACTCACTTTGAAAATGTATTTTTTATATCAAGTACACCATCATGAACGGTATATATAATGAAGTCAATGTAATTCAACGGCAATAATAGGTGGAAGCCAAATTTGGAAGATTATAGGAAAGTGAAAGTTGCTAATGCTGCTGGTGTTCTATAGAAACTGACTGTGGAGTATTGATGTCTCTCTATTTATACATACATTGGTGGGGTTGGGATCAGTTAAGCCGGACCAAAGGGTGATTGGTGAAAGGGGTTGACAAGTATCCAATAAAGTGTGTTCAGGTGTTGTGAAGGTGAAACCGACTTTAGAAGGTTTAGAAGGTGTTTAATATTTCAGTAATATATGGGGATCAAGAGAATTTAGTTTTTTAGGAAGAATAGATCAAATTTCCCATTAAAACATCGAATAATAAAATTCATCCGCCATCTTCCATGATGTATGCCGAAATCCACTCAGCGTTATAAACGCGCAAACATCATTCGGACGTTTTATGGTTTACGAGAGCAACTTAACGATGACTCCCGCGACTGATGAGTTATGGCTCACAGGAATCCCTCGTACATTACGCTTGACCTCATATTTCAAGAGGACGGGCCCCATTTTTTAAACCACCACCATTTTTTTTTTTGCCTGGTCGGGTGGTAGAGCAAATGCATTCCCGACACGTCACACTGCATCAGAAACACAATTTTCCGAATTTGATTTGCTCTTTTATCTGCTGCATGCCGTTTCATATTTTATGTGATGTGAGTGTGTGGGAAAACGCAAATCTGCTGTGTGCTCGCTAATCCCGCGATTTTCGTCGTAGAACATGGCAATCCGCTTGAGCTCGAACATTTCCGAACAGCAAATTTAATTCCGCTTAAATCTGCATTTACTCCATTTAAATAAAACGGAAGCTAATTACGCTTTTTTTTTGGCGCTGAATCTCGTTTCAGAAGGTTGTTTTTCGGGATTTCAGGATACGCGTTGAAAAATGGAGGTTTTTCTTTCGTGCTTGGAGATTTACTTTTCGTAAACTTACACTCTTAATAATCTTGAGAGAATTCAGTTAATGAATGAGTTGTCTGTTTTTGTAAAGAAGTCAGTTCTGACTCGAAGTCTTCTCTTCCCTAGAAATATATCTAGCAAGAAAGCTTTAATCAATCTCCAAAAGACGGGACTTTAATTTTATCATCGTTAGAGTTAGGTGGGCGAAGGTGGGATAATTCGTGCCTAATATTTCTCTTAGGAGATTCTACATATTGCGGTGTTATTTAGGGAATACCTAAATAAAAATAAACAAACAATAGAAAAAAATTTAATTTGGCAAAGAGAAATGTTGAAAGAGCTACGAGTAAATATGAAAATTTTGAATTAAAAAAAAATAATAATAAAAAAATGCAAGGTGACAAAATAGACATTCAGTTAAATATAACGAGTGAAGAAAGGCAGTGGGTTGACTCTGAAATAATGAAATCCTTATGGGAACAATTCTGTGAGGCGATGAATCGTTTCCATACAAAAACAAAAGGACCATGCACTTCAAGATATTGGCCGGTGAAGGAGCAGACGTCGAAGAGAAAGAGGCGGTTGGTGTACCTGAAGGACGGACGTCGGGTGCGGTTAAACGCCACAAAGGTCCGTGAGGTGCAGCCTGATTACGAGCTTGAACTGGAGCGGCATCTACAAAGAAACACTGTGTAGTGAGAAGTGTAGGTGGACGTGAGTGAAAACAGGATAGTAAGTGTTAAAATTGAAGTTGTACCAAAAGGCAATCAAAGTTTAATTTTAAGAAAAGAAAATTGTTTAAGTTCAATGTTTGAAATTTGTTAGGTTAGGTTTTGGCATTATAAATTTTAAGTTTTTGTTGGCAGGGAATACTTACTTAAATGATTGCGATTCAAAACTAAATTTGTGAGACAAAATGGACGCGAAAAGAAAAGAGACAAGACGACAGAGGAGAGATAGTGATTTTGATGAGAGAAGGACTATAAGAGAGGAAGAAAGAGCAATAGAGGAGGAAGAGAACATAATTGATGTTACTCGGGAAGGAGAGGAAGAAAGAGCAATAGAGGAGGAAGACGTAGTCCAAGAAATTCAGATAGAAGACACAGAATCAACACAGGAAGAACCTGATGTAAAAGCAATGTTTGCAATGTTAATGAAAGAGATGAGTAAAAATAACACAAAATTAGAAGAAAAAATTGAAGAAGCAAATAACAAAGTAGAAGAAAAATTTGAAAAGATAAATAACAAAGTGGAAGACGCGATCAACCCGTCTCACAGCAAATAAAATTGGCAACCCACATATCACAGCAATATGCATGTGATTTTTTCAAAAAATGTGGCCAGTTTAGAAGTGGAAGTTTATGAGAGACTCGTTGCAATCGATTTATACCGTAAATTAGTCGAATACAGGAATTTTTAACCTTTTGAATTCTATTGGCAGTCAATCTATCCAAATAAGGACTGTAAATCGTATCGCAAAAACTAAAATGTGACAAAACTAAAGAATCACACAATAGTTTCCTTGACATAACAGATAAGAAATCCCTGTTGGAGTAGATTGCTTTTAAATTAGAGTAAGCTCTTTTTAGACAATTAGAAATATGCTCACGAAATCTAAGAGAATAATCAATTTGTAAACCAAGATTGCGGGCTGAATCTACAATCTTTAAAGGTAGATCCTTTACAATTAATTTTAGATTATTTTTAATTGTAGTTCTGCCTTGATTCTTACAAAATATCATAGCCACAGATTTAGTAGAGTTTAATGATAAGTGATGTTTTTCTGATTCCTTCGCAAATGAATTTATAAATTGTAAGTCATCAGCATAAAAGTGATACGGGCAAAATTACAAAGCTTTATGGAGATTAGAAGTATATAAAGTAAATAATAGGGGATCAAGGATGGAGCCTTGAGGAACACCGGACTTTACATCAAGAGTAAGTGATTCAACAACATTTACACATACTTTTTGTTTCCTGTCAGTTAAGTAATTAGCAATAAGTTTCACTGCCAAGGCACAAAAGCCACTGTGATGCAAAATAGATAAAAGCAGATTATGATTAACAGTATCAAAAGCATTGGAAAAGTCAAGGAGAACCATATATGTAATTTTGTTATTATCCAAAGCTCTAAACATATCATCAATAATTGTCACAAGGGCAGTTTCACAACTGTGCATACTTCTAAAACGATTGGCAAGATGTGAAATATATCAATAAAATTTCTAATCTGAATTTCAAGTACTTTCTCAGTTATTTTGGATAATGTACATAAAATACTGGTCGGCCTTAGATCTTTCAATTCGGTTGGATTATTTCTCTTTGGTACCGGAGTGATGCGTGCAAGTTTCCACATTGTAGGAAAAACAGAGTTACGAATACTGTAGTTTATAATATGAGTTATGAAAGGCAGTGTATGTGGAACACATAGTTTTATATAAGAGATACAGATTCCATCACACCCAGACGATTTTCCATTCATTTTTTTTTTTTATGATATTGCTAATTTCATCCTCAGATACTATAGAGAAAGAGAAGGAATAACAAACATTTGACCTAACGTTATTATTATAATAAGCAATCATGTTCGGATCACTAATACCGGAGGCAGAAATACTATTAATAAAAAAATTGTTAATACGATTAGGATCACTTAAACATTCCATTAATTTCTTTTTGCAATGCCACAATTTTTGCATCATGTAACACTAATTGTTCATTTACTTTGGAGATAACAATCTCAGACACAGATTTAGTTATGCTGCTTAAAAGTCTTCATTATTTAAAATACATTTCAAAGCAGAATTTATCTGCTTTCCAATCATTTCCGTATCTTCACGAGTTAACATTTTTCAATTTATCCCTTTTTTTTATAACACAAGAAAAATTCCATAGACATAGTGAATTAACTTGCAGTTTCAATGTTTTGATTAGTTATTGGAAGCTCACACTTACAATAAATACCAGAGCAATGAACTTTTATAATATACCATTTCTGGTTCTATCTTCACTCTTGTTTTCAAGTTTCAATCGGTAGGCATGGATGAGGCAAAAAATATGAGACTGCTAACTTAAAGCAATCTTAAAAAGATCAGAAAAAAGAAAAAAGTGCTACAGTGTTGGTACCGAAACCAGAAACTTAGTTAACGTTTTCTTTGTCAGGATTTCATATAAAAATGAAATCAATAAATTAAAGTACAGAAATTCATTTGCGTTTATTCATAACAAAGTCAATTTTGCCAACATTTTCAAGAACACTTGGAGAACAATTTGAATTCAATTTTGCAATTTATTTTCTTCGCTATTTAGGGTTTTTGTTTAAACAGCCCGATCTATGAGCTAGTACAGAAAGCTTCAACGCAACGAATTATTTACTAGCGCCATCTATCAACGCCAAACCGAAGTTATTGATTGTTTCTTAAAGTTTTCAATTTCGACGTAATCAACTTTACAACTCATTTTACGATGCAACTAGTAAACATCATCCCTCTCGTAAATGATGGGGATGGGGGGGCGTCGTGCTTGCACCGAGAGCTTTTGTTCGGGCCGGGATAAGCGTCGAGGGGGTGCGATAGGGTTGTACATATAAATATATATAGCCCGTATTATTGTCGACATTTCTATCGCGTATGCCTCCGCTCGGGGGTTTGAATATTCACCCGTTTTTTTTTCTCGGTTTTGTTTTTTAATAAATGCGACGGAACTCGCCTCGCATTTTTCTGATACGATCGATATAGTCATCGCGTACTCGAGTTTTATGAAAAAATTATCGGTAAAGGCGAGCCGTAATACGAAGTGAAACCAGACAATGCGCTCCCAGAGTTGACATACGTATTCTTTTGAGAGAGGATTGCGTTAGAGAGCTATTTCTGCAAGAACATTATCTACGCTTAGAGGAAGAATAAAGTTAAGCCGTGACTTCAATAGTATGCCGAAGAAGGCGCTAGCTTCTGGATTGTATTTTTTGTTTGCAATAAATAATGTGAAGATAAGGTTGCTTTTATTGTGTCTGTGCAATTTCCAATCAAAAGAGTCTATTTCTAAGCGAGAAACGTTCTGGGAATAATCGAAAACGACTATTCGATAACTACCAGTAATTAGCAGCAGCGTTCGACGATTGAGAGAAAAACCAGCGCGGCCTGTACGTGCGACATAAAAGGGTAAAAATGCAGTTTTCTCCCCGTAAACCGTAATTAAATTCGTCGGGTTGCTGGCACGTTTACGCGACTGCTGCCATTACGAGGAACGCTCAGGCTCTTCTATATATGGCCCGTCTGCTTCACATCGCAGACGCCTTATAAATTCAGAGGGTTTTTGATCCCCCGGCTTTCGTCCGCTTGACCGCTGGAGATTCCGAGCGGTTCAACAATGCGAGGGCTTAATATTTATTCCGGTCATCGGCTGTTCTATTAGAAATCTCTTATAAAAGCGGCCCTCCGATTTAAGTACACCAATGCATTAAAGTTATATGTGGCTTGAATTGTAAATTTTTTTTTTAAAGAAAGAAGGCTTTTCTGTAAATTTATACTGACCTGTCAGTTTGAAGACGTGGCTTTTCCATATAAAAGTGAATAAGTTTGAAAGTTGACATTAACCAAATCTTTCATCTTCCTAAATGCCTGTCAAACTCGCTTGGGTTTCAAAGCATTCGATCGATTGGGTCACATCTGTTCAATCCTCTGCAGTATTTAGGAGTTTACAAAGCCTTTTCTCTGCCTTCAAGGCTCTCTCCAATTTTGCTGCTGTTTAGTAGTTTTGCTATTTGCAATCATAGTTTATTTTCGTAGGCCTTTTTTAAATTTAACGCTTGTAAAGTTGCCTCGTGTTCCTCTTTACTTTGCGATCTGGCACTCCGCCATAATTTGCATTCTTTGTTTGGCACTTTTGGCAGTACAACGTTTCCTATTTTAAGTTGATTTCTAATAGCTTCCAGATAACGCGCTGCATAATTTAATTTCAATTTACTATAATTAAAATTAAAAAGTACTAATTTGTTGTTCATCTAACAGCCCTTTCCACTTCAAGAGATTTCCCTTTAATTAGTTTTAACCTGTAAATAGAAAGTCAAACGTGATTTTCATTCTTGAGTAAAAGCGACATGTAAACAGTTGGAAATTCCTCAGAACAAAGACGTTTCACCCGGCACCTCCGCCATTAATTTCATGAATTCCGTCCCGCGTACAAGCGCAAGCTCAAGCAAAAGACAGTGTTACATCAAACGTGTTGGGAGTTTGAGCTCCGCGGAGCAAACATTGATTTTACATCGTCGTCGCCGTGGTAGTTTCATTTACTTATTGCATCCGACCTAAGTGAATTGCGATACGCTAACGGCGGCACACAAACTCGACCAACTTAGCCCGAATCGATTCGCAATAAAGCCCTGTTGTAATTGCATTGCCTTAGGAGTTCAATGAACAACAGAACATTTGCTCCATTGTTTGGGCGCCCTTGTGTGCGCTGCATGATGATCAAATCAAGCGAGCTAAAGAAATTAACTCGGAGCGGTGTGAAAATGTCCCTTGAATATTCACGCTCGCCGTGCGGACTATTATTATCCTTGAATCGATGGTTTTACGACATACATGGCTTTTATCAAATGGGGCATCTTCAGTTCCGGCAGGCCGCCCCGTTACGTGACCTACAACCTCCTTGCTCGCTTTTATTTGCGCTCATGTTCTGGCTTTGCGCTTTGCTCCCGCGAGCAAACTGATTTCTTGCGCCGACTTCGTTCGTTATCTTTCAGCGTATTTGCAGTCTTTGTGGTAAAGGACGTCAAAGGATCGCGTTAGGAGACCGATGTGATTCATAAATAGCGAGAATTTAGAACTCCGGAAGGCTTTTTCCATAATTACTGATATTTTTCGAGTGCCATCTCTAGGTTTAAGTGACCATTAAAAAATTAAAAGGAAAGAAAGTTTTTCAATAAAATAAAATAATCATTGCCTAAAAGGCAAATTCATCATTTCACTCATCAGGTACGAGTAAGGAATAGGCAGATTGAGACTTCCTGCAACCCTCGGTTTCATGCAGTTTTTGTCTCCACTTTATCGAAAATGGACTTACAAAGATGTAATATGGGAAATTATGGTTTGACAAATTAAAATTAAAATATTTCAACCCACAATATCATTTTGACACAAATACCTATTTCGACAACTAGGTTGTCAACCTCAGTACGCAAATTAACGCTTCATGGATAATAGAACAGTCGGACATTCTCCTCAGAATGGACTGATACCTATTTCGACAACTAAGTTGTCAACCTGAGTACGCAAATAAACGCTTCATGGATAATAGAACAGGAGGACATTCTCCTTGTCAGATCTAATTTCCATTGGAGATTTGGTAAGAAGAATGTCCTCCGGTTATACCAAGGACTCTATGAAATATTTATTTGTGTACTGAAGATGACAGCTTACTTTATGCTAAAAAAAATATCCTGAATTGAAACATTTTAATTTTAATTTAGAAGTGGAATTGTTTATGGATTCTATCTTCCTAACACAGTACTATTAATTTCATGGAACGATTCGTGGTGAATTGCAAACACTTTTAGAACGCCATCTCTTAGCCATTCCTTTCTAGTATTACACGGCATCAATGGAAATATCATCATATCAAATTGAGCACTTAATATAACCAATTAATGCCAACATTAACAACACAATAAAAAGTTGCACAAACTTTTGGGGCGCTATCTTTTAGGTATTGCAGAAAGCTTTTTTTAATTACGCTGCATCATAAGAAATAACATTAAAACAAATTAACATCAACATTAAGATCATAGTAGAAATTTCGTGAATCGATTTGAATTAAGTAAGCACAAACTTTTAGGGCGCCATCTCTTAGGTGTTGCAGAAAGTTTCCTTTTTAATTTTTCGGCATCAAAGGAAATATTATAACAAATTAAGTACCTTTAATATAACAAATTAGTATTAAAATTAACAACACTGGAGCGACTTGCAGTAAATTACATAAACTTTTATAGCCCCATCTCTTAGGGATTGCAGAAACCTTTTTTTTTAAATTACGCGACATCGAAAGAAATATTACCATACCAAATTAACCTCAATATCAAGAACTGAGTAGAAATTTCATGAAGCGATTTGCATGAACTAACACAAACATTTAGAACGCCATCTCTTAGGCAAACGAAACATTATTATAATAAATTAAGCACTTTTAATAAAACAAATGAACATCATAATTAACAACACAGTAGAAATTTCGTGAAGCGATTTGCTTGTACGTTGCACCAACTTTTAGAACGCCATCTTTTAGACATCGCAGAAAATTTCCTTTTGAATATACCGCGAGATCAAAAGGAATTAAAAAAAGACAACAAAATTAACATAGGTAATAACTAGTTATTAACCTCAACAAACAACAAATTGAACAGAATTGCAAGCTTGTTTGAAAAGCGCCATCTGAGGGCCAGCGATAACAAATTCTTTACAACCACGACTTCATTTGAATTTTCTAGTAACAAAAGAGTAAACCGTCAATTTTTGAGGATGACAGCTTACAGTCGAAATACGTATCTACCTCAAAAATAACATTTTGGGTTGGATTGTTTATAGAGCGCTGATAACAAAAGCTATCTTTCCTACACAGCAGAAATTTCGTGAAGCGATTTTTTGTATTAAGTTGTTACACAATACTTTTAGAAAGCCAGCTTTTAGCCATTGCATTTTTAATATTACGCGGCATCAAAAGAAGCACTTAGAACAAAATTAACGCGCTTGTCTTTAAAAGTGGCAGAACTGCAAGGTTGTTTAAAAAGCGCCATCTCTGGGCCAGCTTACGACAACAATTTCGTTTCAATTTTCTAGTAACAGAAGAGTTTTTCCTTATCTATCATGATTTGTGCCGAATTGTAAAGATTTTTAAAACGCCACCTCTGAAATCATCAAAAATTACTTCTTAATAGGAACAAGTATTTATGTTACACGTGAAATTTTAGAGGTTTTCGGAACATAAGCTTGGATTTGGCAGCGAAAAATATAAGTAACTTAAAAATGTTGTAAATAATTGTTTTACTTTTAGCTGGGCGGTTGAAAGTAACCTCGTTTGGTTTTGATCTCATCTCATCAGTAAACTGCTATTCCGGAAAAAGATTTTTCTAAAAAAATTCTACGTCTAACGTAAAAAATGCTAAAATTAATGGATTGTTTATTTACGCTGCTGGTGTTGTAGTTGACGTCGCTGTTCATACTGACAGCTTCTTTAGGAACTGAACTGAACTGAAGAAGCCGTATGAACAGTGAAACGTCGAATTACCACAAGTTCAGAACCCGGAAGACATCGATACATTGGACACCGGCTGTGAAATCCTACGAGTTTTATTTACGTTACTTTTAAATTTTAAAGGTGTTTAGATCAGCTGTGATATGGCAGAGAAAGCTTTAAAAACTTAAAAAAAACAGAAATATATGCGATAAATAAAACGTTTTAAGTTAGATACGCAGTGGAAATTTTCACACCAATCTCGCACGGCTGTTTCAAGCTTTATCGGATCTCATCGGTAAAGCTGCAGTTCCGAAAAACTGAGTTTTCTGGAACAAATTATTTAAGGTTGTTATAGAAGTTTTTACCTTTGAAGATTATTATTTACGTTATACAATGCGAACAGTCCATGTACGATGTACAGTTGCAGCGGAAAGAAATGAAAGTCTGGAAAGGGTAAATGGCCACCCGACTTCGCCCGACCGAGAGATAAACGCCGTAGCTCCACCCGTTGAAATTTCTTGGAAATATCTACCTACCCTCAACTGCAGGCATTGCTAATTATTAAATGCAATTGGCCGACACCAATGAACTTCTTATTAGCAAGAAGTATTATGCATTCTAAATATTAATAATGAAAATATTTATCTTATTCATAATTAATCTTTAGGAAATAATAATTATTTGATGCTCTTTCATAAAACGAAATAAAGGTATAATAAAATAAAATAGTTATTGCGGAACAAAATTATTAAATGTAACTGACGCAGAAAGAAAAGACTTTTAATAAACAAATAAAATATTGTAATTACAAATTAAAACAGAAAACAATAATCCAATTATATTGAAAGCGTCTCGGTGTCCATCGTCTATTGTTGGAATAAAACTCGAACAGAAAATAAAAATGCTAAATGTTCTTTTAATACGAAATCGGAATAATTAAATCCGATTTATAATTAAACGGAATGTGATTACAGCCCACAAAATTATTCTGAAAGATTTAGTCCAATTTTATTTGAATCGCATTAAAGAACACGTGTTTATATTCTTAGTATTCTGCTAATCTGAACTTCAGAGCTATATAAACTTCGATTGTTTAAACATTGATTATTTGCCTTTGTGCCTCACCAAGGAAAGTTGAACGAGCAACAAATGAGTTTTAGTAAGTTTTATTTTTGATTTTCTGTTTGAGTTGTAATGCAATAGTTTTTATTATTATTATTATTGTTTTTTATTTAAACTTTGCTTAAGTTTTTGCTTTAATATTGTTAATTAATTACTTTTCTTTCAGCAAATTATACTTTTCTGTTATGGTCTTTTTTGTGATTTTTTTTTATTTTACCATTTATTTGTTTCTTGTTTTTAACAATTTTTTTTCTTCTTTCAGCAAATAATCATTTATTTTTCAGAATTTAAATACTTCTTTCAATATGTTTAGTTTTCTGTTTGGATTTTATTGTAATAGTTTTTAATATTTTCATCTTTTATTTAAGCTTTGATTTAATTTTTGTTTTAATATTGTTTTGAGCAAATTAATTTTTTGTTCTGGTTTAATTTTCATATTTTTTTATGTATTTTGTTTAATTTTCTTTGATTTTTTTTCTGTAAGTTGTTCGCGTTGTTTTTTTGTCACTCTTTTAATTAAACTTTTTGTTTGAATTTCCGTTTGTTTCTTTGTTTTCATCTCAATCAATTATCTTTTATTTTCTTTAGTTTATTCAAAATATAAGTTGTTAGTTTCATTTTTTTTTGGTTACTCTTTTAGTCAAACTTTTTTGTTTGAGATTCCTTCATTTCCTTCTTTTCTTCTCAGTTAATTTTCTTTTGCTTTTTTCTCTAAGTTGTTTTTCTTGTTTTGTTTTCGCTTCTCTGATCACGATCATAATCAAATAAAAATCTAAAGTCTCGCTACTTTTGTCAGTAATCTACCTTTTGTTTTTCATAGGTTTTTTTTTCATAAATTCTTTGTATTGTGTTTTTTTTAATTACTCGACTTTCTTGTTCTTACTTATTTGTTTTCTTTTGTTTTTTGTTTTTGTTTCTCCTCCATTTTTGTTGGTCATTTATCTTTTGTTTATTTCAGTTTCCTTTTCCATAAATTGTTTGCGTTTTGTTCGAATTATGTTTCTTTGTTTTCTTCGTGTGTTTTGACTTTAATTTTTGTTTCATTGTTTTCTTCACTTGTTTATTGGTCATCTACCTTGTTTTTCTTCGTTTCTTTTGTAAATTGATTGTGTTGCTTTTTCGACTCACTCTATACTTTTCTCTTTGTTTTCTTAATTTGTTTATTAGTTAACAACCTTTCTGTTTTCTTCGTTTCTTTTTTAAATTGTTATAGTAGTGTTGCCGTTTTTGAGTTATTCGATGTTTCTTTGCTTTCTTCACTTGTCTGATCCTATAAAAATCAAGAGCTTATTTCTGTCAATTTTTTTATTTTTCTTCATTTTTTTCCGCATATTTACATTATATTTTTTTTTTTAATTTTTCTTCTTGCCTTATTATTATGATTGATTGATTGCCTTTTCAGTCAATCGACACTTTATTTGTTCGCTATTTTATTAATTTCTCTATTTTCTTCTCAGACAATTTTGTTTTTCTTTAATTTTTTAAAATTGTTTGCATTATTCTTTTAGTCACTTTTTTAATTAAACTTTTTGTTTGAATTTCCGTTTAATTCTCTGTTTTCATCTCAATCGGTTATCTCTTGTTTTACTTTAGCTTTTTTCTCCATAAATGGTTTGCATTTTGCCCTTTCAGTCACTCGATACTTTTTTGTTTGAATTTTGTTTCTTTGTTCTCTTCGCGTGTTTATCAGTCAACTACCTTTCGCTGTTCTTCGTTTCTTTTTTAAATTGATTGTGTTGCCTTTTCTTGACTCATTCGATAATTTTTGTTTCATTGTTTTCTTCACTTGTTTTCCTTCGTTCTTTTTTAAGTTTTTCAACTCACACTATAGTTTTTTTCTTTGTTTTCTTCATTTATTGATCAGTTAACTACCTTTCGGTTTTCTTCGTTTATTTTAAATTGATTAATAATAATAAGGTTAATTACATTATGTTTCTTTGTTTTCTTCACTTGTCCGATTCTATAAAAATCTAGAGCAACTAATCATTTATTTTTCAGAAATTAATTACTTTTTCTTTCTTTAATTTGTAATTACAATATTTGTTTATTAAAAGTCTTTTCTTTCTGCATCAGTTAGATTAATAATTTTGTTCCGCAATAACTATTATATTTCGTATTGTCTTGTTTGTTAAATATGTATATATTTTTACCAAAAATGTTATTTACCAAATAGGTATTTAATGTAATATGTTTATTTAAATGTTATAGATTTAATGTAATCTGAGTAATCTGACGAATTTGTAATCTTAATTGCAAATAATAAAACGAACTATGAACTTTGAACTATTTTATTATACCTTTATTTCGTTTTTTGAAAGAGCATCAAATAATTTCCCAAAGATTAATTATGAATAAGATAAATATTTTCATTAATAATATTTAGAATGTATAATACTTCTTGTTAATAAGAAGTTCATTGATGTCGGCCAATTACATTTAATAATTACGTATCGTAATATTAGCAATGCCTGCAGTTGAGGGTAGGTAGACATTTCCAAGAAATTTCAACGGGCGGAGCTACGGGGTTTATCTCTCGGTCGGGCGAAGTCGGGTGGCCGCTTACCCTTTCCAGACTTTCATTTCTTTCCGCTGAAACTGTACGTCACTCGACAACATTGATTTTGATAATTCTTGGAAGTAAATAATATTTTTGGAAATAAATTAACTGAACTACAACTTCGCATATATCAATCATTTTTGCTCGCATTGTATTAGTTTTAAAGCGGCCCTAAAAGTTGCGGTTGTCGAAATAGAGATTGCATTCCAAAATGAGTGTTGTTCATCATTCTTTGTTGTTTCATCATCACTTTGCGGCACTTTATTTTTAGGTATAGGTTTTGTCAAAAGCAAAATTTTTTTATTTACGTAAGTTACTTATTTAAGTATTATTTCATTTACGCTTGGATCGCCATCAATTTAGTCTTAGAAGCGTGCCTGTCAAAGTCTAGATGGCATTCCAAAATATCGATGTTGTTTTTTTTTGTGTTACTTCATAATCACTTTACAAAATTTATTATAGACCTAGGTTAGGTGAGAAGCAATAATTTTTTTCCGTGCTATAATTTACTAATTGAATTAGCTTCAGGTTGGAACCGCGTCACGAAGAACTCCATTGCAGAAGAACTTCCTCAGGGCTGCTGTGCTGCTAGCGGTGTTACTGCTGCTGGTGATGTTGCTGCTGCTGCTGATATTACTACCACTTCTCGTTAGTCGATGAGACGAAAAGTAGTATCAACACCACCAGCAGCAGTAACACCGCCAACAGCCCTGAGGTAGTTCTTCTGCAATGGAGAACGAAACGTCGGCAGTAGAAGCAGTCGTGGCGAAGTTCCAACCGGAAGCCAATTCAATTATGGACAGCGACCACGGAGGCGTATAATTTACTGTTAATTATATGTTTCACGCTTGGATCACCATCTAGAGTTTGGTCTTAGAAGTTCTGGATGTCGAAGTGGATAGCATTCCAAAATATTAATGTCGTTCATCTTTTTTTTTGTTGTTTCATCATCACTTTACGAAACTTTATTTTTTAGAAGTAGATTATAACAAAAACATTACATACTTTCTTAAATTTCATAATTTTTTTTTCTACATGACTAGAACCCGCCCGCAAAGAGGCGGAGGCACCGCAGGCATTTAGGCTTACTGTGCTCACCCTGGTTCTCTTACCGCAACCGTTCAGCGTTCTTGGTTATACCTAGGACAGGTTCAGGGCCAAGGTATGCCACACCCGCACCCTGCTTGGCTAGTTCATCGGCCCGTTCGTTGCCGAAATACCCCGATAACATGGCACCCACGCCAGTGTGACACAGTTGTATTCCGCCAGGTCATTGAGTTCACTTAAGCATTTCCATACCAGTTTGGAAGAGATCTTTGAGCTCACCAAAGCCTTCAAAGCCGCCTGGCTATCGGTTAGGATAAAGATCCGCTTGTTTGTGTAAGCCCTCCTTTTATTTTCCCGCGAACATTGTAATATGACGTATATTTCTGTTTGGAGTACGGAGGCAAATCGGCCCAAAGGGAAGCATAACTTCTCCTTTGGTCTATGCCCATATATTCCAGACCCAGCACCAGTCTCAGTTCTGGAGCCGTCCGTATACCAGATCAAACTTCCAGGAGGAAAGTTCGGTTCAGGTTCCCGATGCTCAACAGATTCATTAATTTCTATCTTAATGAGCAGGTTTATGTTACCTTTGGGGGCCATATAGTCCGTCCTCATATCGAGTAAAGGACCCCTTATGCTGCCTACGATACTTGTATGACGCGTGCTTATATTAAATGAGTGACATGAATGCTGCAATCTGTGGTCCTCGTCTTGTCTCTCCCATTATCACAATGTGTAAGGGAGGGAGGTCTATAAGGGTTTCCATTACAGCGGTGGGCTCATCGCCCCGGTTATGCTTAGACAAGCAAGTCTTTGGACCCTGCTCAGTCTAAGTTTGGTGGTTTCCTGCTTGACCTTGGGCGACCACACCGAGACCGCATAGGTTATTGGGGGTCTAACCATTCTGGTGAACAATCGATGCACCATACTTGGTTTTAAGCCCCACGTACTATCACAGGCTCGTCTGGCCACCGCGAAAATGGTCATCGATCGCCTAACTATCTTATCTAAGTGTTGGTTCCAGGTAAGTATGGAGTCAAAAATCACTCCAAGGTACTTTATCTCCCCTGACAAGACTATCTCATTTGTACGAAGACGCAGAGGATTTAAACCCTCTAAGTTTCGCCTTTGAGTGAATGGCACAATGGTGGTTTTGTGAGGACTTGATCCTCAGACCTTCCTCCTCGGTCCACCTTGTTACTACATGGGCAGCCTGCATTTGGTCCCTGACAGTGTTATTGAATTTCCCTTGTACGGGTATGACAAAATCATCGGCATACCCTAAGGGTATTTTTGACTTACTTCCTTGAACAATGGCTTGACTTGCTGTGCTAACACAACACCAAAGTTATAATTTTTATAGGCTCATAAGGGTTTTACAGAGAATTTTCTTTTCTTTATTCTTTTCCATTCAACCAATACAATTCTTTGACCTTTAGATCTTTCTGTTTGCGCTTTTGATAATGTATTGTTTCAAGGTCCTTTAGAATTCTTGTCTTGTGATTATTTTTTCTATATTTCGCAATCTTCCTCTTCCATTTCTTTAATTGTGTTTCTTCTGTGTCTTCTACGCCTTGCAAGATTGCGTTCTTTAATCATTTCTTCGAAATTTCTTTCTTCTTTTATTCTCTTCCTATCAACCAGTACAATTTTTTGGTGTTCAGATCTTTTTGCTTGCGTTTTCCATATTTCGCCCGCTTCTTTAATTGTGTTTCTCCTGTTTCTTCGTTTTACCCGTTGGTGTTATCACTGTGCCATTTGTTTCACTATCCTTGTTTCCCTATTCACTCAAAGTAATTTGAGTATTGTAGTCTTTATGCACTGAATAGCTGATGACTTCCCATATTTCATTTGTTTGCCCCTCCTAAATCATTCGCAGTGTTATAATATTGCTATTGTATTTGGAACTAAATGTGGCGAAACTCCAACCAGACAAGGCATAGAAGTCATAAACTGTAAACTGGCTAACACCGAAAGTTCGAGTCATGAATGAAATGACAATCAGAAATTAAAAATGGAATGTTGATCCTATCTTTAGTTTATTTTATCCCCCTATAAATTCTTTCTTCTTAGGTTATGTAAAAAGAAATAAAAGATTTTATTTGTATTGTTTCTTAAATTGCCATGTGTAAGTAACAAACAAGTTTTCTTAAACCTATTTGCTGTTTTTAAGTCTCCTTTATGCAAATGTTGATTTCATCTGAAGATAAGAGTATGTAGATCCAACGTTTAATTTTATACAATTTGTATGCACTCAGCTTTTTCTTGTGTGCTCGTCCTCATCGTCCATTTTCCAAGCTTTCTCTCTTAGGCGCTTTGTTTTCTTGTATTTCGATTCTATTTATTTTCTTTTTTGATTTGGAAGAATTCAACAACTTGTTAATTAGGTTCGTATAATTTCTTAGAATTATTTGAGGGCCTTTGGATTTCGCGACTGTATTTTCTTTGTGGCGTTTTATCGATTTTCAGATGACGACAGCCCAGAAAACAATTTCCGACTTCATCATCCCGGCCGAAACTAAATTAAGCAGTGTCATTTTTCTTTAATTGGGGCGGCCACTTTCTTGATTAATTGTTTAGTTTCGTTCGGAAGTCGAGCGTGACGAGCACGTCACTGCGAGTTATTTATAGCGGCGGAGGAGTTCGAACTTGCGACAAACAAACCGCCGAGTAATTAATAAGTTCGAGAAAGAAAAAAAAAGTCCAGCGTGACGTTCGTAATCACGTTGGACTCGAAGCGGCCCCGGAAAATTGGGGCGCTTTTAAATTAGAAAAGTCCTGGAAAAATGATTTTGGCCCGAGATCATATTCGCAGAGGAAATTGCCCGGACGATTTTTGTTATTGTTCTACAAAGCGGAATTAATGAGCGGTAAATTAAAAAATGTCTTAACGCTGAAGTGAAATTTCCTTCGCGAATCGTGTGCATGTCAAAGTTGGGGCGTGATGAATTCAAGTTATTATTACAGCGATGGAATTAAGCTCGTTTTGCACTTCAATGACATTAATTTCACGGACGGCGGCGAAAGTTTAAGTGGACAACTGTAGTTGTTGGTGTTGTAATAGAGCTGGACGAGTTTTATGGTCGTCCGAGACGTGCACAAAGGGATTAACTGTTTTGCCATAAATACTACGCAACCAGAACATAAGTTTATTTCGAGTAGTAAAACAAATTCGTTTATAATACACTGGAGTTGACATTAAACGAAATTATACTTTCGCAACAGCAAAAAGTTTTCATCCCTGACCAAGAGATGGATCTCAAAAGATTTTTTTGACTTTCACTTTCTTCACTAGTCTCGGGTAAACTTTTTATTAGAAATTCAATTAACGCATCAATTAGAAATTCAATTAACTCTACTGTGTGTCAAAAGATGGCATATCAACCAACAAAATAATCGTTTTCGTTAAGTAAATAAAGAAACGGCATTACCACAACACAACAGTTTTTTTTGTTATTAATGGGGGTACTTTCTTTAGATTTTAAATACATATCATTAAATTTCGTAATGAGAAGTACCCATGCTTTAATAAAAATGAAGGTGTAGCGTTTCGAAACAATTGTAGTTCCCAACGTCCATTGTAACTTCTCTTTAAAGGACTTTCTGCTGTGTCTCCCAAAGAAAATTATTTAAAAAAATACAGAACCCTGTGTAAAGAGTACCGCCCATGGACACTTGGCCGCCAATTTTACTCCTTTTGAATTGGCAACTTTGGAAACTGCAGCACATATGATTATTATTATTATTATTAATGAATAATGGCAATTTAATTTCAATAATAAAAATGCAGCAATGCACATTTTGGCACAGAATTGTGTTAGATTAATACTGACGCTAGTAACCATTAAGAGTTTACTTTTCATTTTTGTTGCTGGCTCATAGATGGCACTTCATAAGCAGTTATGTAATTCCATCAATTTTAACAACTTTCAAAACCGATTTTGAAATATTTTCCTTCACAATCACTGAGATATGGTGCTCCACTCAAAATCTGAGGAAAACAGTAAATAAAAACTCCATTATTTTATAACTCTAGAAAATCAAGCATAAATTTTAGGAAATAGTTTTTATTTTTCGCTAATAGGGGGTCCTGTAAAAAACGTCTATAGTTTACCTGTTACTCTCATTTATTATTAAAAAGAAATTAAATCAAAGTTATACTGTCATAGAAGGTTTCTGTTGTTACAGAGAAGGCGTTCCGGAAACAATTTTGTAATTTTAATAAAGCTTATGGAAATCCTTGAAGTACAATTACAAGTACTTGCCTTCGTCAACAGATGGCGCATCAATACCATTACCTACTTATTGTTAGTTATTTTTTTGAAGAAATCGATTTGGATCTGTTTTCTCACTTTTCACAGTTAATTTTTTTAATTGATTTAATTTTCTTGAAGTAATAATGTCAGGTGAATGATTTTTTCCCAAAGCCTGAGAAATTTTACACAAGAAACTTTGAGTAACGGCTCAGAGATGGCGCTGAAGACAACTGAAGACAAAATCCTTTACCTACATATTGTTAGTTATTTTTTTTTGAAGAAATCGATTTGGATCTGTTTTTTCACTTTTCACAGTTAATTTTTTTAATTGATTTAATTTTCTTGAAGTAATAATGTCAGGCGATTGATTTTTTCCCCAAAGCCTGAGACATTTTACAGGAAAAATTGTGAGTAACGGCTCAGAGATGGCGCTGAAGACAACTGATGTAAATTGCATTTGAAGTAAAAAAAAAACACAAAATAGTTAAAACAGAAGATGTTTCAGGAAAGCTCAATTAAATCGATCGATCAAAAGTTGATGCTGGAGATTATTTTTCTATGGAAATATTCGTGAATACTTGAATTATTAGTTTTAAACAGCTCAATTCATTATTCATTATTCTTCGACGAATTTTTAAACATTTCAATTTAACTTTCTAAAACAAAAATATTAGGCGATGGAATTTCTTTCATAATTTTACAGAAAAAGCTGTGCACGACAGTTCAGAGATGGCGCTTTTAAATTTCTGACGTAATTTGTTATTTAAACCAAAACATGAAAAATAGTTAAATCAGATAAAAGGTATCAGAAAAATGTAATAACATTGTTCGATCAAAAGATGAATTGTATAGTTTTAAATTATATTTGCCTTTTTGACCACGAAACATTAAACGAAACATTCAAATTGAAGAAAAAAATCTCAACAGTAAAAGAAATTCTGCTCTCCGTCAAAAGATGGCGCATCAAACTTACGCTAACAGATCAATAGACCGACCGATATATTATTCACTTATTTATTGATGAAAGTAGATGATGAAATAGAATCAATTTTTTTGACGTTTAATTTTTTTTTATTCAATTTTCTGGCTAATTTGACTTGATTCTTTTTTAAAACCTGCGGAATTTAACTGCGGCGTTTTAAAAACCCTACAATTGAATTAAATGTTTCTTAAAATTCAAATTAAACAAAAAAGATAACGCTACAGATTATTATTTATGAATATTTGAATTTATAATTTCAATCAAGGGTAAATTTAATAAAAATCCAAAGGCATTTGTAAATGAATTATCAGGACCTATTAGATTTCATGAGACAAAGTTCTTAACCGGTCTGGTCAACATTTCATTTAACGCAAATTTTCCTCGCTTTAGCGCTAGTTACCTAAATAAGAAACACCATAAAAAACGAAAGAAGAAAGCACATAAATATGTGCTTTGCTCAAATGAGCAAGAGAATACAACTATACTTGCCAAAAACTGCGTGGGCTTGACAGTAATTGAAAATGACGCTGTGAAAAAACGTTCCGAATATAATTCGCTTCCCTCTTTTTGGGTAAGTGTCGCCAGCGGGGAAACACTTGAACTAATAAATTGCGTAGGCCCGTCACCTGTCTCGTGAAATCTAGTAGATCGTGGAAAATATAAATGTAATTGGAAACGAAACTCCTGCCACCTATCGAAAGATGATGCATCAAACTTGTAGTTACTTGTATCAGCAATACGTATTTATTTTTTTATAATTCACATCAGTTTTTTTTTAAGGAAAGTAGGCTTCGCATTAATTTTTTTGGCTAGGAATTTCTTTGTAATAAATATTACCTACGGTGTTTATGTGTTTAGAACTTGTTCGCAGAACTTTGTCCTGCAGTGTTGTAATAATTTTCTTACGTTAAGAAGCAGTTCATAGGCGTGTGTTGTAAGAACTGCGTGGTTTCCGAGGCGTTTAATTAGCATAAAATAACCGTGCAAAATGGTTTTCATTATATGGAACCACCGCACTCATTAAATCAAATATTCATGGCCCTAAACATACAAGTTTTACTCGCCAGTATCTAATCTAATGCAAAATTAACGAGCCCACAGCTTTAATACGTTTTGTACCCCGAATTTATAGCTTTCTTCCGGGCGTCCATTTGCATAATTCAAGCGTCCGATTCTTACTGCACATGAGGACTTTATAAATCAAAAGACGCCGGCGTCGTCGTCTTTGTGTGTCGTCGGGTTGGGTTAAAGGGTTGTTCGATCATTAAGTCGCAAGGAGGAGAAGAAGAAGAACGGGTAACATCAATAGACCCTGATCCGGACGCTTTGATCCGGGGCCCTTCACGGTTAACTTGAGGATTTAAAACGTCTTCGCCTTTCGGGGCACTTTAGCAGTCGCTTCTGTGACGGAAACGAATCGATTCCTGCGACGTCAGAGGGGAAGCACAATAGGAATAAATTCCCTCTGCGTCGCCGTGATGTTTCGTCCTTTGACTCGGCGAGTTTATGATGAAATATTCCGTTTGTGCGGCGGCAAGAAACGGATTTATGAGTCCTACTGAAAGTGTTCTGCGACAATTAAAGCTAATGGCGCACTACTTCCACTAACTACTGAAGTTTAATGCGTTCGCGCCGGCAAGAAAACCCGTTAACCCTGGTAACTGTCTTTTAATGTACTCCGTACATCGACGTTTTACATTACGTCAAGTCGTTAAATTAAACATCACCGATAAATTTAATTAATAGCCTTCGCCAATGTCACACAAACATTCGCAGAAATCAAAAATTACAAATTCAAAAGTTTAAGAAAAAAGAAAAATTCTTGTCGATTACGTTCTTTGTGTGAAATTTTTTATTTTACTTCAAATTCTTCCGCTTCAAATATCTACTGTTCAAATAGATTTTTGATAAAAGAGGGCCATAGAAAAGAAAACGTATGTCGCCCCTTGAACAATATAGAGGTTGTGTACGAATTCGACCGACAAACTTCTGAGGTATGTTTTTTGCTTAAAGGTGTACCTAAATTGTTCTTATGTTTTAATCTATCTTCTTTCATTCCTAATCATCTGGCATTGAAGTCACTGAATGAATTTTGTTTATATTTCAAACCAAAGTTCACTGGCATCTAAGAAAAATTCTCTCTTTTACTGCCATCTTTTTTTCTTGTTTGTTAGCAATAATTTTGAAATAAGGAAACAGAATAAAAAAGAATATCAGGTAAATAATTGAAAATAACACGAAAAAATAAGACTGAGTCACAAAAGTTGTTCAAAATTCCTTCCTCGAACTTCCCCACAGAGTTGGCATCGCCGCAGCAAAGATTTACGGGTATGTTCAAATATTCCCATACTTTGTCTGATGGTCTTAGTTCCATCAATGATTTTTTGAAATAACTCGGCTTCGGTTTGTATTGGTGTCTTATACATCAAAGTTTTCAGATGCCCCTAAAGAAAGAAGTCTACAGGACCACCATTAACAATCCATCTTTGGGGAAACACCTCATCTAAGTAATTTCTTGCAAGAATACACTGATCATGTAATCATTGCAGACATTTAATGCATTTAATCCAGTCATCTTTTCGTTTTGTTTCATAGTAATTTTCAGAACAACCAACACACACGTCTTCATCAGATTCGACTTCGATATCGTCACTTTCAAGAACCACTCAACCTCGTCTGAATCTGAATTGAAGCAGTTCTTCTGCAGATTTATTTGCTGCTATTGTAGGATTTGATATTGTAGTAGTTAGTTACAGGAATTGGTGTAGTTTGTGATGATGACTTCAAGGAAGTTGATGATGTCGTAGGTAATTTCGTTGTTATTTCTTTTGATTCAATGCTTGTAGACGTCGTTTTTGACAAAGAAGGCGCTATTGTTGATAACATGGATGAAATCACTCTCGATGATAATTATTACGATTATTTTGTTTTCTCTTCATTGGTCGGTCGTCTTTTGTCTTTTATCAGTGAATGTGTAACTCTTGAATTCATCTTAAATTCTTCCTAAATTATCTTGAATCTTTTCACAATTGTTTTGTTGGCTCTTGTAGTTTCTTCATTTATTTTTGTGCCTCCTAAGAGTTTTAATAGAATTTCCTTTGTTTCTTCTTTTGTTTTAATGAAATTCTTGTTTTTAGTTAAAAGAATTATTTCCAAAACATTTTCTGAATATATTTTGTTGACGGTCAGTCGTTTTTTGAATTGTTTTTCCTTATTACACATGAAATGTAATTCTTGATGACTTCAACTTCTGTAGCTTGATTTTTTTAAACAACTTTTATAGCTTGATTTTTTAAACGACTTTTTATTAGTTTTGAACGTAATTCTTGATTTCACTTCAATTCTTTTTGTCTTAAATTTTTCCGGAAACAATTTTTACTTAAATTTTGTATTTCTCTCCTTTCAATTTTTTCTTTACGCCAATAATTTCGTTCCGGTCGATTGCCTTTTGTTTTTCTTGTTGTGGGAATGAAATTTTCGATTTTGTGATCTTTTTTATTTCAAATTTTAATATTTTCTTCAGTGATTGCTTACGACAGACAGACTTAAATGTAAACATAAAATGTCCGGAAAAATTATTGTTTATTTAATAAAAATTTCATTCGTTTTATCATTCGGTAGTTCTCTTGTTTCACTCTTGTTTTTTATTGCAGTGAAAGAAATTTGTTTCATTCGTCTTTTGTTTTCTAATCTTTCTTTTGTAAGTAGATTCTTTTTTTTTCAAGTTTTAATATTCTTGTTGCAGTTTCTGTTTTTTTTAATGAAAAACAATTTTGTTTAATTTGGTCATCTTTTGTTTTATTTATTTTTTTACAATAATAAAAGGAATTTGTTTCAGTTGATCATCTTTCATTCTGTTTTCTTTCTTGTAATGAATGGTGTTTTTGATTTTATCATAAAATTTTCAATTTTTTAACCACCATTAACAATTTTATTGTAGTCGATTGTCTTTTGTTTTTGTACTTTTTTTGTTGTTGTGAATAATTGTATTATTTTAAATTTTATTAAGAACTTCAAAATGTTTTATCTTAGATCTTTCAAACGTTTCTGATGCTGTCGATTGTCTTTATTATTTTGTTTTTGTTTTTGTGAATAATAGCACAGATTTATTTATTTCATTCGAAATTCTTTTTAATCGATTGTCTTTTGCTGTATTCTCGGCGTGGTGATTGGAATTTTTTACTTTATTATAAATTTTTCCTCCCCCAAAAATGTTTTATTCCGGAAACAATTTTTATTGTTGGATTTTCTAATTTGTTCCCTCGAGAACCCGATTATGTCACGTTCCGGGAAGGTGGGCGACCGGATAACTAATTCGGGGAGCTTTAATTGGACCGGTGTAACCCGATCTCTGTCCGGTCGGTGAAGAAAATTCATCGAAGCTGAAAATGGATGAGGCCGATCCTTTGCTGTGCTTGTGTACACGACGGTATTAATTTACAGCTTATATCAAAGGCGGCCGGGACGCTCCAGTAATTTCTTTCCGAAATTTTCCGAACGCGGAGGTGTTATTATTTCCACGGGAAAATCCGTTCACAAAGAAAGTTTTCTTCAATTTTATTTCGTCTGTACTAAATTTTCTGCTCCGGAAACTCCAGAGCTTTGTTCTCAAATTATTATGTCCCGAAATAAATCATAGAGCCTTGTTGTAGAAAGAATTTAAAACTATTCAACAATTTGAGGTTTCCTCTTAAGATTTAACATTTCGAGGAAATATTGAACAGTGATTATCAAATCGCCACGGAAACGTTAGCAGAATGTTCCACTTATAAAAAGAACATTCCAAATCGGACAAGTATGTTAATTACTGCTTTTCCTCCCCTCGCGGAATGAGTTGGACACTTCTTGCTTCAGCCATCGCACAAATTTGCAATTCATTACTTTTTCTGAATTTTAAGCAAGAATATCTCCACCTTCATTAACAAGCGATTTTTTTCCTCGTCGTAGCATAAAAGCCGATTTGTGTTCGGAAAAAAATACAACAAAAAAAATTAAAGATTTGCAGAGTTCGCTTCTCGTTAACGTATCTCCGGAAGACGGCGACATCAAGAAGAAATTCCGAAAGGACCGACGCGTTCAATTGAAAATCCGGGAAAACTGCGCTCGAACGTCATTAAAGGATAATTTTGTTTTCCGACGGCGTAATTCCGTCTTTCTTTAATCAGGACGCCGATTGAAAAGAACCTCTCATTTGCAGCAGCATTGTCGGGAGAGAGAGCCCAGGACGGCAAATAAAACAAATAGATTTGTCGGGGTTGAAGTAAAATAAAATTACGTAAAACGGTCCTAATAACGGCGGATATTTACGTTCCGGATCGAAATGGGGTGAGCAGGACGTCATAAATTTGAGCTAACGTTAACACGTCCGACGTTTCACCTTAAAATTAATTTTATTACGGAGTATGTTCGCTTGGTTTATGATGCTGTAGCTACGAAACTCGCAGGAATTGTCGATGAAGCTACGAATTATTAAATTTGTTTTCAATTTACCTGGATGATATCCTGGGGCGTTTCAAGGGGAACTTTGTTAACGTGAAGGACATGCCTTCACTCATATACGTGAAACTTCACCAGAGAAATTCCAAATTTATCTAAAAGAATATTATTTGCGTTCTAAAAAGAATTATTAAATATTCTATCGCGTTGATCCTTCCATTTTGCTTGATTCTAAAGCCCATAGTTTTAGATCTGCTGTAGTTGCTTGAAAAATAAGGCTGTTCCATTCTGTGTCGTATAAACGTGCACACATAAGATATCGATGGGACCTCATGAATACATATGTATGATATTGATGAAGGGGGATGTTCCACAACACGTAAACATATACATACGATCCTGAAAAGTTTCGAGCAAGTTTAATAAAACTCCTCCTCAGGAATATTACGTGCTTCATTTGCAACCGTTGCGTGCCTTCGCGAAGACCTACAATATTACTTCCGCGTGCGTGAAAACACGCATTTTCCCTCTCATAAAAAACCCCCTCATCCCCCCTAACAAATGGGGCGCGCGTCTTTCAACTCAAACACGAAAATTGTTATTAAAATTTAAATAACGGAGAAATACATCAGCAATTAAGCTTGTATTACTCGAATTAATGTGTCGTGGGCGGTATAGTGATGGGGGTTGTTAGACGAGCGGGGTGTAAATTCCTGAATTTTACGCCACCGCCGAGCCGGAAAGCAATTCGCCCCGTGCTGTCCGATATTAAAATGCGAAGTGGGCGTCGTTAATGGGCGTTTATCGGGCGAAATAATTGGGTGAAATTGCTGTTATCAATTACCGAAAACACGTGGGGGGACTTTTTTTGACGTGCATATCCCCTTTCGACCAAATAAAATTATATTTTTTTCTGATATCTAATTTTGCGGGCTGTTAAGTGTTTTATAACAAAAAGATTACTTGAAATACGGGGGTCGTACGATAAGTAGAACGCAGATGTTCGAACTTGATCACTTGAAGGTCGTTTGAAAGTCAAACAATGTCAGTTCTTCGTTAGCTAGCTAGGGAGTTAATTGTTACGTTGTCAGTACGCGCGTAAAATACACAAGAAAATGGAAAACCTCCCCACGGGAAAGGCTATTGCCTGCCGCTGCAGTTTTTCTACATAATAATGTAAATTAAATAAAAGTAATAATTTAAGGCACACACCCCGGATATGACCCTGAGCTTCTACGATTTCACGAAACTTCTTTTCTTTATAACGAACGAAGTTGAAAGTAGGATACGTGTCTGTTTGAACTCTTAATGAAGTAGCATACAAGAACTTGTTTCATGATACATGATTTTCACTCTTCCCATTTGGGTGGAAGTTGTTTGGCAACGAATGAAAAATTGAAAGAAAGTGTTGGAATGTTTGCATACGGATTTGCGAATAATAATGTCGAGTCCTAATGTGACGTGGCCTCGAGCGATTTTAAACTAAAGACCTTCTTAGGTGGAAGATGTTTTACAAATGGCTAAGGGTTGGAGGAAAGTGTGATGTACTGGCGATGGAGGAGCATAAGAGCACTTATCTCACAATACACCAATTGTCATCTCACCTCCTCACCTCAAAAAAAAAAAAATAGTCAAAAAAGGTTGGGTCAGAAATGTCTCCTGTATATTTAATTTCAATATGGCAAGTATTTTTTATTCGGCCTTCGTATTGTAAGAATTGAGTGATCTTTTGGAAATAGAATAAGTCGCCTTGTCAGTTTAAAACGTTTTGAAACACAATAGGAAAAACTACGAGAGAATCAACTAATGAAGAAGAAAGCTTGATCATAATAATACTAAAAATATTGTATGGACAAGGGGAAAAAAAAAATTGAACCCCGAAAAGTCATCTTAGGTCTGAGAATCATCAGACTTAAGAACCCCGATTAAGCATGAAAATCCGGGGTAAGATGACTTCGTAATAATAAATAAAATTAACATAAAGAAGAAGCATGAGGTATCAAAATAGGACAATTTGTAAAATGACTACTATTCTCAGCCCACTTAAACACTTTGTTCATTGAAGAAAACTCTTCTTAATAGAATTTTAAATGAATTGTTTCCTAGCATCTTTAAATTATTCGGTAAGTTATTAATAGTTTTGACGTTCAATTTTCAAAAAAAAAATGGTCTTGTGCCGAGGTGGAGTTAAAAGGCGTTTATATCGAACGTTTAAATTGATTGATTGATTTTTTACTTTTATATTGAATGTTGATTTACATAACTGATCAAACTTAGATCCTCATTAATTTTTATACAGACGTTAGTTATGTATTATATATTATAAAGCAAAGGTCCCAGCACTGATTCTTGAGGCACATCAGAAAATATTGGCCGGATTGCCGATAAAGAACCTTCTACAAGAACTCGTTGAGATCTATTTACAATTAAATTGCTTGGCAATTCTCTGATCAATACCTATGTAATGAAGTATGGAAAGTAAAATATCGCATCAACAGTATCAAAATGCCTTTGAGAAGTCTAATAAAACCAAGTTAGTTAATTCGTAATCTATACATGTATCACCTTGCAGTCTTTCGGTTCCTAATCGTATTACTGTATAGGCTACCAGGAACACTGAGAGGAATACAGAAATAGTAGTCGCTGTCACATTCCAGCAAACTTTTCGTATGTCTTTGTTGATACTCGAAACATTCGAGTTAGAGGGTTCAGATTATAAAAGCCCGAGTGAGTACGAAATTTGAACACCTTTTTCGTTTTTCGTTTTCGTTTCTTCTTTCTCTCAGACATCTTCTGCTATCCACTCTTGTGAGTGTTTAGAGTCGATGCTTGCTATGGCTGAATAGAGGGCCAACATGTTTAGATAAAAGTGACTACTTGTTGTTTACTAATCCGTCTTAATACCTCTTCATTTGCCATTCTATACATCTAAAAAATTCAAGGAATTCGCGGTATACTCACATTTTAAAAGTCTAGAGATTCTTTACTTATTGTTCTGGTATGGTTCATTCTCCACACCGCCGACGCCGATCGGAAATTTTAAGTTTTGAAGGTAGCTGGTGAACAAACTTTTCATTTTAGGGAAATTGATTTATCGTCAAACTACTAAAGATGTTTCGATTTTACTAATTAACATTCACTTTGTCCAGAAGTTTTGCATACCTTCAAGTTGTTAGCTAGACAGTTGACTGTATATTGTTACTTGGCGGCGTTAATCCATCCCGGAGTGCTTTGTTAAAAGACGCCAGAGTACAGATTCAAAATAGTCCCTGTCGAATTCAGATGTTCCTCCCCTTCTTTCACTCTACCCCGATTTCTTCACCTTTTCGGTATATAATCCTAGCTTTCAAAAGCATCCTGTCTTTGCTTATTCTATTTAGTAAATATTTACTTTGGCTTGGCGGAATAAGAACTGCACCGAAAGGGTGCTTTGATGCAATTGGAAAACCTCGGAGGAAATTATTGAAGACGCGGAAACCTTAATAATAAGGGAAGAATGAAAGACCACGAAATTATTAAACATTCCAGTTTTTCTATTGGAGGAATTATTTCTTTTTTTTCTTCAGCCTCTTATATTTGGAGGACAAAGATGTAGGAGTCTCGACTGTGATTTTGGCGAAGCAAAAGGACCTCGGAAAAGATTATAAAAGAAATCTCTGCTCTAACTTCCGAACTGGAGCGGAACTGCTAATGCTTCGTTCTCGATTACATGAGACATGAAGTACTGTGACTGTCAAAAAGAAGGAAGCGAAAATATTTTAAGACACTGGAGACAGGGTAGCGTGAGGGAAGAATGAAAATTCAGTAACGAGAGTTAGCTATTTCATAGCAAACGTACAAATCCAATTTTCCTTTGGAAGAACTATTTCTTCCTCTGCCGAAGAAGATATTTGAATTAATTAAATATGAAGGAAATCAGAGTGGTTGGATGTCCTTAAAAAGTAGAAGAAATTAACGTCTAAATTGGAACTGCGTTGTCCTTCTCTCCTTTACCAGCGCTTCGTTTTCGATAGCATGGGACGTGAAGTACTGTGAGTAGAAAGCGCTTCTAGCTCCGATGGCAAAAAGAACCAGTGGAAGTGGTCGAAGGAAGTTGTGTTAAATACTGGAAAGACATGAAAAACACTAAAAGAAGTTAAGGCCGAGAAAGAGTCGATTTTGTTCATTTCAATCATCGGTGTTTCTCATTAGGTGACTGTTTTTCTTCTTCTTCTCTTATTGTTCGTGGATTCTCCTAATCGTTTCCAACTCTTTCAATCTTCTGCAACTTGATTTCAATATTTGTTTTATTTATAGCTGACGGTACATATTAGTAATTTAGTGAACTCCCTGCTTTAATTAAAAGTAAAGTGAGCTCACACAGATCTTAGTTATAATGAAACTCATGAGCGCGCTCTATCGTATTTTTTAACTAATAAAGAAGAAAACTTTCCACTTTACAATTAAAGAATCATGAAACGCATTTTATTGTTACGGCTCTGACTATTGGTAACAGTTTTAAAGATCGTCAAAATTCGACCGGTTTTTTGCTTGCGACAAATCAAAATAAGCTTACGCAGATATTTAGTTACAAATAAACTCTTTAGTGCCATCTATTGTATATTTTCCCCATAAAAAAGAAAACTTTTCATTTTAAAATTAAGGAATTTTGACATGCATTTTATTGTTACATCTATGGTAGTTACAGAGATCGTCAAAATTCGATCTACTTGCCCGGAACAAATCACACAGATATTTAATTACGATGAAACTTTTAAACGCTTGTATTATAAAATTGTATTATAGAAAAAACTTTCGTCTTTACAAATAACCAGAAGTGTATTTTATTGTCTGTGACTTAGTGATAGTTCAGGTCGCCAAATTCAACACGTGTCTTTAATTATGAGAAATTTACTGAGCGCCATCTATTGTATTTTGTCACAGGTAAAAAAGAAAACTTTTCTCTTTACGGTTGAAGAACTGTTTGGTGACATCGTGAAATGCATTTTATTGTTACGTCTGCGACTATTGTTAGTGATTGTAGAGGTCGGCCAAAAGTCGATCCTCTTTTTGCCCGCAGCGCATCGAATACCTTTATCTGGCTTTCTCATAATCCGCCAACGTTCGCATCTCTATCTGCATAAACGCCGCTATCACCGGCCATTTGCATATATATGGATGTCGGGCTGTTAGGTATACGAGCGTATTATTCAAACGCATCGTCAAAAGATGCTTTTCCCGTTCGTTATGTACGTCGGATGTTGGCGAGAGAGACTACGTAAATACACATCGAATTTGAAAACGAGCGCTCCGCCCGAATGGTTATGGCTTGGTTAACATCGATTATATTCTTGTTTTTCTTCCGGATTATTGATTGGGAATTTGTAAACTTGATTTAATTTGAATAAATTTATGTTTCACCGGCGCCTCCACCAAACGTCTCTAATTAAATACACACAAAATCACAGACTTTTATTGAGTATTTCTCAGACTGTTTCCGTTTAAGAATTAAACGGAACGGTGTCGAATTCTAGGTAGGTTCTAAATAAGTTATGACGGGTGCTCGCCCTGGCCGTTAAATTGACCATAGCCGATTAATATTTGAAGAGGTTCGGACCTGATTCACGGGCCGCAATCTTTCCGGATCACCGGAGTCAGGTTCGACGACGTTATTTCGACCGTCTGTCGGCCTTCGGTATTGATTTTCTCGGCCGCTCGCGAACGCAGAACGACCGGACGAACGATCATTTACCACGGGCTCAACAGGCTGAAAACGCCCGAAAAAAAAAGCGGTCGGAGAAAATGTTCCGAGGGTGAGTTTCATTTGTCTGATTTGAGCAGATGGATCGGAGGATGTTAAGGGAGTATTCGGGATCATCAACCGCGAGATTGGTAGCTTTTTAGGTTTCTTGGAATTTAAAAGAATATTACGGAAAAAGAAGTGATTTTGTTTTACTTCTCAAAGTGGCCATTATATGTTAAAATTGCAAATATTAATTGCGCTTAAAAGTTGGGATGAATGAAAAAAATTACATTTACTTATCATAGAAAATAATTATAAAATTTGAAGCCTAATCTATTCAATAATTTATACTGGCTTAGAAAATTGACAGAGAAGAGTGAATTGTTTTCTATTCTTTGTTTATGTTTCAAAGAAAATCTCACATGATTTTTTTTCTACAGAAAGAAATATAAAGTAAAAATAATTTTTCGTTTTAAAAATTCAATGGCCAAAAGATTCAATAAATTAAACCGACACAGAGAATTGACAGTCAAAACAGTCAATTGACTTTTACTCTTTGTTTATGTTTCCAAGAACAAAGGTATTTTTTTCCTACAAAAATTCTAAAGTAAAAATTATCTTTTGTTTTGAAAGTTCGGAACCCAAACGACGATTCAATAAATTCTACTGGTTTGGACAATTGACAGTCAAAACAGTCAATTGTTTTCTTCTTTTTTTTAATCAAATCATCAATTGTCAATTGTTTTCTTTTCTTTGATTATATAGTAAATGCACAACATCTCAGTGTTTCATTAAACTATATTGAAAATCGATCATCAGTTTTTTTTTCTTTTATTTGAATGAAATCGTCAATTGTCAATTGTTTTCTTTTATTGGAATGAAGCAATCGCTCGCCAGTTGTTTCTTTGTTTATGTAACAAATGAACATCTCAGTAATTTATAAACTTAGAAAATCGAGTGTCAATTGTTTCCTTTAATTTGAATCAAACCATCAATTGTCAATTGTTTTTTTTTATTTAGATCAAACCGTCAGTCGCTAATGTTTTCTTCTCTTTATCTATGTAACATCTCGCATTCAATTTTCTTTTACAAAAAGTATCTTTTTAATAATGCTTCTCGAATAATTCAATAAATTGCACTGACAAAGAAAATAGGCAGTCAATTATTTTCTTATATTTGTGTAGCAAATGCATAACATCTCATTGTTTCACTAAATTATTTTAAAAATCGAATGTCACTTTTTTTTCCTTTCATTTGAATGAAACCATCAACTGTCAATTGTTTTCTTTCATTGAAATCAAGTCAATTATTTCTTTGTTTATGTAAAAATTGAATATATCAGTAATTTAGAAGCTTAGAAAATCGATCGTCAATTTTATTGTTTCCTTTAATTTGAATCAAATCAACAATTGTCATTTTCTTATTTAAATGAAATGATCAGTTGTCTTCTATCGTTTTCTTTTGTTTATCTATGTAATATCTCACATTCAATTTTTTTTCTTAGAAAGAAGTTTCCCGAATGATTCAATAAATTGTACTGCAAAAGAAAATAGGCAGTCAATTGTTTTCTTTCCTTTGTTTATGTAGCAAATGCACAACACCTTAGCGTTTCACTAAATTATTTTGTAAATAGATTTTCAGTTTTTTTTCTTTTATTTGAATGAAGCCGTCAATTGTCAATTGTTTTTTTTATTGAAATCAAGCAATCAGTCGCCAATAGTTTCTTCGTTTATGTAATAATTGAAGATCAGAGTAATTTAGAAACTTAGAAAACCGATCGTTAATTGTTTCATTTAATATGAATCAAACTATCAATTGTTATTTTTTTTTTATTTAAATGAAATGATCAGTTGTCTAGTGTTTTCTTTTGTTTATCTACGTAACATCTCACATTCAATTTTTTTTTCTTAGAATGAAGTTTCCTGAATGATTCAATAAATTGCACTGCCGAAGAAAATAGGCAGTCAATTGTTTTCTTTTCTTTGTTTATGTAACAAATGAACATTATTTATTAAATTATGCTGCAGTTTAAAAGCTTAGAAATACAATGTGAATTTTTTTCGTTTATTTGAATCAAATCAACAATTGTCAATTGGTTTCTATTAATCGATATTACTTTGTATTAGCAAGGAAGGAACTTTTTATTTTTTAATTTTTTCTACAAAAAAGAGTGAACGTGTGATTTTCATTTAAAGTTCCTTTTAAAATTATCAAACGCAGTAGATTCAATAAATTATATTGGCTTAGAAAAAACAACGATAATCAATTGTTTCAACATAGTTATTTTTATACGTTATAATTAATTGTATTTTTCAAAAATCCACGGATCAAATAATAAATTACAAACCCATTTAAGGGTTCTGAAAATCGATCCTTTTGTTTTTTATAAATTACCAATAAAACAATGTTTTTTGTAATTTTTTCTTTACTTCAATGCTATTCTTTTGTTTGTCTAGCTGAATGTCTCAATGTTTTCAGTGAAAATTAATCGAACGTAATAGTTAATCGTCAATTATTCAATTTATTTTATTAAACTAGAAGACTTTAATAATTATGGTAAAGTGAAAACCTGTAATTTGTATATCGCCAAAAATGGTAACGTTTGAGCTAACACATTCTTAAGTTAAAGTTAATCGTTTTCGAGAAAATTGCAGTTGAAAATTGTACGCAAAGTCACGGAATGGTACCGAAAAGTCACGCATTCCACAGCTCTTCTAATAAAACTTTATTGTTTGATGCCTTAGAGTAAGACGACCTTCATATCGGTGCCGAAGCTTTTACGATCAGCTGTTTTGTTAAGTTATGCAATAACGAGCGAAGTTATAAATGACGAACTAAGTGCACCCGATCACGTAACTCCATAATTAAAGTAAAATATTCTCAGTGATGGATTTTTCCTACATTGCTTTGAAGAAACTGATATGTTTAAGCGATTCTTTAGAAACGTAATCGATACATCCTGTCGCTATTAATTCATTCATTCATTAATGTAAGTTTTTATTTTGGAAAATTGCACTGTCAGTTTAAAAATCAGTGACCAGTTTTTTTTTTATTTTTAATTATTATTTTTTAATTACACACTACTGTAAGAATTTAGCAAATCTATCGTCAATTGTTTTTCTTTCACCTGATATAACCAGTAACAGTTTCACATTATCGATCGACTTCGACTTGAAGCTAACACCAAGTTTTTCCTTTGACTGGATTTAGCAAATAAGCTTGAGTGAGCAAATAACAATTCGACCTTCAGATCTTCCTCTTCCAAATAATTTTTCCAGCTAATTCTTTTTGTCGTTATTTACTGGGGGTATCTCCCCGTTGCGTTGTTCTAGTCACGTGCACGTGTCCTGAATTTCGGCCGAAACTCACGACATAACGCAATTTAGGGCGCCGCAGAGGACCCCGGCGAAAGGAAGCGGAAATCGAAAATAAATTAATTTCCGGCCGTGCTTTCGGAAGTGATGAATATGTAGACGACGCTTAGCGTCGATCATCGATGTACAACATTAATTTTTTTTGTGGATGGGTGTAAACATCGCCAAAACGATGTAATTACCTATTTACAACCAAGACCTCAATTAGATCTGCCCGATGTAACCATTATTCGAATCTCTTTTAATCCGACGCGACGTTTCGATCTTGATTTCCATACTCACCAAATATCTAATGCTCCGAAACAGTTTAGGCAAAACAAGGTGTTATAAGTTTAAATTTGACAAAATGGGATTTAGGGGCCCCCCAATCAACATTTTGGAGTAAGTGAGGTCTTACATAAAACGAAATTCAAATTGCACTTGTATTTTATGGCTACGCAGAGCGATTTACAGTTATTAGGCAATATATCTCGAGGGCTAAAAGTGAATGCATAACGCGAGATGGCAGGCAAGTACTTCGGAAGGTAAATTGCACCGGAACAGGTTATTCACTGTGCAATCACCGGGTTTATGTGCAGGCTAAATGTACCGTAAACATTAATAGTGTGCGCAGAGAAAGAGGGCTAAGGAACAAGAGGGATTTCGGCAAATTGCTTCTGGAATTTAAATCTAGAAGTACGTACAGCATCAGACAACTTCTTTCTTATGGGTTGGTTTACACAAACCATAAATATTTCTAATTCTAATATACAGATGGCATTCGTTGAATTCCACCTATGTTTGGGAATACTGTTTTGTATTCTACCACGCACGTTCTTCGCGCGATAAATCTCCTCCAGAAAGGCCTCCATTTCCTTGCGCAAGCTAATTCCTAATCTGAAACAAACGACGGCAAACTTTTCGACGACATAAATAACGTCGGGACGCACACGAAAAAAAAAAAAGCGCAGAAAAACTCGACAGTGACGGATGATTTATTTACAAACAAGTCGGGGGAAATATCGCAGTAGGTCAGGCTTAAGTTTAGCTTCGACATTTAGCAGGCGAGATATTTATGTGCGACATTTAACGCACGGTGCATTACGAACTTCGAGTTGCATTCTGATGGTGGAGGTGGGGTAGGTCACCAAAGACTAAAAGGGTTGTTGTTTTTTGTTTACATTTATTAGCGAATCAGCTTAAATACAATTTCATGAGTCAAGATGAAGCTTAAGGTCTTTTAGATCCAGTTTCAGAAGCGGCAGATGGTCAACAGATTCTGATGATGCGAATATATTTTCGCAGAGCAACAGTTAGGATATTTATGGTACGCATCTCATGTGAAGAAGTTAATTTAAACGTTGCATCAGAACTAATCATTTCAGTTGCATGTGAAATAACCCTTAGGGATCTGTTTCAGTGACTAGTCGCCTTTAGTTTTCTTCTTGGTCAACTCATGTGACTTATAGCTTCCTTCCAGGGAATGGTTCAATAGAGTGTTACTGTGAATAATCACTTTTCCCTTAATGGCTCCCTTGACGTAAGGGTTACTACGTCTTCATGAAGTGTTTTGACCTCTTCTTAGATCTAATGTAACGTGCAGTAACTAACAACTCTTCTTCTTGGTATGTACTTAGCTCGGGACACAATTGAATTTGTGGTAAAAGTTTGGTTTAGTAACTGTCAGGACCTGTAGCTATCAATACTTTTGATTTTTTTTTTGACCAGAACCCGTCTGCAAAGGATTCACCGGAAGCAACGCAGCCATTTAGGCTTATAGTGTTCGCCCTGGTTCGCTTACCGCAACCATTCAGTGAGGCGTGTTCCCTGCACCAGCGCGTACAGGTTTTTCACTGATTGCGTGTTGCAATATTCGGGAACTATCATGAGATGTCCGAATAAACGCTGTCTGCGATTTGTTAGCGCATCACTTCTAAACAAAATGTACATTGTTGTCTCTGTTTTCCATTGCAGAGTTTGCAGTTTAGATCCCCATTGACTTTATCGATTCTCCACAGATAACATCTTAATAGTCAAGTGTTCTGTTAGTAACCCCATGGTGATTATGAGTTGCGCCCTGCTTAAAAACAAAAGTTCTTCAGCTCTCTTTTTGCAAGGACCTCTAAGGAAGGTCTTGCTGTGGCGATGTCTGAGTCTGCTTATGTTCTGTTATGTTCCTCGCTTATCCAGTCACTAAAAAAGCCCCGAATAGCGTTCTTGGTTATACCTAGAACAGGTTCAGGGCAAAGGTATGCTATACCCGCACCTTGCCTGGCTAGTTCGTCGGCCCATTCGTTGCCGATAATACCCCGATGACCTGGCACCCACACCAGCGTGACGCAGTTGTATTCCGCCAGGTCATTGAGCTCACTTATGCATTCCCATACCAGTTTAGAAGAGATCTTAGGGCTTACCAAAGCCTTCAAAGCCGCCTGGCTAGCGGTTAGGATAAAGATGCGCTTATTTGTGTAAGTCCTCCTTTTTTTCCCGCACACATTGTAATATGGCGTATATTTCTGTTTGGAATGCGGAGGCAAATTGGCCCAACGGGAAGCTTCTCCTTTGGTCTATGTCCATATATTCCAGACCCAGCACCAGTCTCAGTTCTGGAGCCGGTGTACGACCAGATCAGACTTCCAGGAGGAAAGTTCTGTTCACGTTCCCAGCAGACTCATTAATTTCTATCTTAATGAGCAGGTTTATGTTACCTTTGGGAGCCATATAGTCCGTCCTCATATCGAGTGAAGGACCCCTTATGATGCCAATGATACTTGTATGACCCAAAACATGAATGCTGCAATCTGAGGAGTCCTTGTCTTGCCTCTCCCATTATCACAATGTGTAAGGGAGGGAGGTCTCTAAGGGTTTCCATTGCAGCGGTGGGTGTTGTGCTCATCGCCTCCGTTATGTCTACACAAGCAAGTCTTTGAACCCTGATCATTCTAAGTTTGGTGGTTTCCTGCTTGACCTTGGGCCACCACACCAAGGTCGCATAGGTTTTTGTGATTCTGACCATTCTGGTGAACAACCAATGCATCATACTTGGTTTTAAGCCCCACATGCTATCATAGGCTCATCTGGCCACCGCGAAAGTGGTCATCGATCGCCTGACTATCTTGTCTAAGTGTTGGTTCCAGGTAAGTTTGGAGTCAAAAATCACTCCAAGCTACTTTATCTCCCCTGACAAGATTATCTCATTTGTACGAAGACGCAGAGGATTTAAACTCTCTAAGTTTCGCCTTTGAGTGAATGGCACAATGGTGGTTTTGTGAGGACTTGATCCTCAGACCGTCCTCCTCGGCCCACCTTGTTACTACATTCAGAGCAACCTGCATTTGGTCCCTGACAGTGTTATTGAATTTCCCTTGTATGGGTATGACTAAATCATCGGCACACCCTAAGGGTATTTTTGACTTACTTCCTTGAACAATGGCTTGACTTGCTGTGCTAACACAACACCAAAGTTATAATTCTTTTAGGCTCATAAGAGTTTTACAGAAAATTTTCTTTTCTTTATTCTTTTCCATTCAACCAATACAATTATTTGACCTTTAGATCTTTCTGTTTGCGATATTGATAATGTATTGTTTCAAGGTCCTTTAGAATTATTGTCTTGTGATTATTTTTTCTATATTTCGCAATCTTCCTCTTCCACTTCTTTAATTGTGTTTCTTCTATGTCCTCTACGTCTTGCAAGATTGCTTTCCTTGATTATCTCTTCGAAATTTATCTTCTTTTATTCTCTTCCAATCAACCAGTACAATTTTTTGGTGTTCAGATCTTTCTGGTTGCGTTTTCCATGTTTCGCCCACTTCTTTAATTGTGTTCTTCCTGTTTCTTCGTTTTATCCATTGGTGCTATCATTGTGCCATTTGTTTCACTATCCTTGTTTCCCTATTCACTCAAAGTAATTTAAGTATTGTAGTCTTTTTGCACTAAATAGCTAATGAATTCCCATATTTCATTTGTTTGCCCCTCTTAAATTATTCGTAGTGTTTTAATATTACTATTGCATTTGGAACTAAATATGGCGGATCTCCAACCGGACAAGGCATAGAAGTTACAAACTGGAAACTAGCAACTAACCGAAAGTTCGAGTTGTGAATGAAATGACGACCAGAACAATGAACTAAAGATAACGAATCTCCAACCAAAGAAGACAAACCGTAAACTAGCTGTCAGCAAATGTCCCGGACCATGAATTAAAAGATGGCCGAAAATTAAAATAAATAGGAAATGATCCCTATCTTTCGTTTGTTCTGCCCTTCTACAAATTCTTCGCCGTGTTTGCGATCCCTTTTTGTACAAGTGGTAGTTTGGAATTGCGGACTAAATATAACGGATCTTCAAGCAGAAAAAAACTGTGAAAGTCAGAAATTGTAAATTGGGTAAAGTAATAGAAGTCCTAGGCACGAATGAAATGAGGGGCAAATGTAAAGGCTTATTAAAAATTGTGGACGAGAGTAATAAATGCCAAAACACTGAAATCAGGCAGTTATTGATCATCGAAGTAGAACTTATGGAATTGCAGTCACTTGTTAAGAACAAGGACTACAAAAATTCACTATAACATATGAGAGGGCCGCCAAAACAAAAAAAAAATCGAAACTATTTGTCAGATATCAATCGTGTAACTTGTTGAAGTGAAAATAACATGGTGAAGCACTCCACTAGCGAATGACGGAGGCATCGCTGCCTTAGAGGGATGGTCGTATTCACGAACTGCAGTCACTACAGAAAGATGGATAGTGCTAGAGGTACCAACTTTAATGAATCAGAGCTAGAACTGCAAGTTGATAATTCAATGAAAGTACGAAAGTCGGTTTAGAATATGCAAATCAGCGAAGAGGGGAGAGGTGCAGATTTTCTTCGTGGAAGAGGTACATAAAACATCTACCTAATGCAATAACTAGGAAGAAAATGCTTAAGATACTCAGAAGATTAAAAAGATAAGAAATAAAAAGACGGAATAAGTATAGTCCCTTTGATCATTGTTGTTCAACTCAACATTGAAGAAAAGGTCACATAAATGAGAAGGGTACGTTATTGAACAGAGACCATCAATGCCTCGCTAACGTTAATGATGTAGAACAAATGAAAAAAAAATACAAACAACAAAAAAAAGTTGAGGAAAGTCATTTTTGGTATTCAAAGTGTGCCGAAGGGACAATAAAAAATATTCGGAAATAGACCATATGAGAGTCGGAGAGAAAAAATGTAAAGGCATGGCATATTTTTTGCTCGTATTCACAAGTTTCTTTGTGTCTATATTTATACCACGTGGTTACACGGCAAGCTGTGCGAGACACATAGAACGAAGGACCTACGGCACTGCCGTGACGGACTCTTGATTTGTGAAAGTTTTTTTTTTGGTCTGAATTCTCTTTCACCTGAAACATAATAATTATGGTAGTGTTCTTACTGGTACGTGCAAAACACTTACAGTAAAGGACCTTGAAGAACTGCACTTTTGAGCGAAAACTTTTTCGTTTACACTTGTTTAAAGAATTGTTGAGGAATTAGGTAATATATGGAAATGTTTGAGATACACTATTTTTTGACGACTCGATGACTTCATATTGTAACATGATTCCAATGGGTGATTGCAAGAACCTCATTAAGGGATCGATGACTTACTAGGGTAAAATCAATCGATGTTTGTCTGTAATAACGTTGATATAGGATTGGGTTAGGTTGGAAAATTGACTGACATTTGGAAATGTTTGGCATACACCATTCCTTGATGGGTCCATTTAGGATTAGGGTGGAATTCAAATTACTGAAAAGGAATATCCAATCTACAGAAATTATTAAGCGATGGATGACTTACCAGTAATCAGGATAAAATCGATCAATGAATTTCTTTAGTAACATTAGTATGGGACTGGATAAGGTTGAGAAATTGGCAGGCATCTGGAAATGAGGAGATCAGTGAGTTATTACCGATGTACGAGGATACACCCAGAAATACCCGACCTAATGCATAGATGGCGATTGTTGTAGAAAGTACGAACCTTCTAAAGCTCAAAGGCGCTTTCCAATTACGAACTCTAAACACCTGAACTGATCTAATCCTAGTTACACTTTAGAAATCGTAATGGGAACAATTGAACCATAGCCTGAAAGTTCATGGACCAAAACAAATAATACAGAAACGCCTTTAGATACAAAAACAAAATTTAGTGATAACAACCCAACGTAATAGACGTTTCCTCAATTGACTCGAGTAATTCTAAATTGTCGTTTATATCGTGTAATTATAAAGCGGACGAGGAAGCTTTTAAGCGAGCTTTAAGAAAGTAAACGTCACTTCACAGAACGGCAATTACGCGCTTTAAGAACCAATCAATTTCATACGAAGCGATTAAACCTTCCCATGTCAGTCGGTATACAAGTACTATGCGCCTAGGTGATTATGTGTAACTCGGAGGCCCCAGTGGAGTTGTAATTAAAGAGCAACAGCAAATTGCTGACCTTATCCGTGATGGACGGGATATTCAATTTATCTTTCCGTGCAGCAATCTATTAAAGACTTAAAACGAAAATATCTCTTAATATGCGGCAAAAAAATCCAAATTAACAAGTAAAATGGCAAAAGAAAAATATATGTATAACAGAAGTAAATCAGTTAAGAGCGCAATTGTGAATTTTTTTAAGTCAAATGTAAAATTTGACTTTCTATCACTGTGAGCTCACATTTGACTCGTTTCATCAATTACACTTAAAACCAGATTTACAAAAGAATTTACCAATTATTTATGCACGCAAAATAACGTAAAAAAATTGAAAACGTGTCGCCATTATGCATGTGTTAACACGCCGACCTAATTGAAATGTCTCAATGGTATAATGAGATAATGACGGCCTGGCCTGGTTGCTCCCCAGTAAAAAGCCGCGGATCGCAATGTCCGACAATTATTTAGTCTTTTGCGAAGGACAGGGCTACGTGCACGTCAGCAATTATTGTTGTGCGATGGAAAACGTATGTAAATGGGCACAGCGTGTAGTTAAAGTTAAATTAAAAACAAAGAAAAACGAAATTGTAAGTAAGTATTTTCATTTAATTAAAGGAGTGCCAGGTCGATCATTTCAACGGAACGAGCAAAATAATTTTCAAACTATTCTTTATTTCATCCACCGTGGTAACAGCAAAAAACCCGAATATAAAATAATAATATTACATCACGACACACACGGCGTTTATTAGGTGCTATGGTTACTCGTAAAAGCTGAGGATAATTGAAGTACGGCGTCAATTTCACATCAAAAAGCTTTCAATGTAAAAGTGCGGTATTAGATGAAAAACAAAAAAATCCTGATTTCAAAAGCATAGCCACCGGAGCTGCTTCAGTAATAACTTATTTATTTATAAATTTTTATATCGTATATTTATCAACTTTTTGTAAGTCTCATTCTATAGTACCTACCCTTCATGTTCCCTAGTCTTAAGCGTTACAATTTTGTTCACTGTTTGGTTCAGTTCTGCTTCTATGTTCATACCCCCCGTCTCGTACATCACGCCATTCGTATTTATTTCCTTGCGACATTTCCATTTGCAGATTTTCCTTTTCCGAATCGGCGTCGTCCACCCCTGAGGAATCCCGTTTATATTTCGAAATAAGCCGGAGTAAATTGTATCGAAATAACCGAATCAGACGCAATAATGAAGAGCGTATTTCCCAGCGGCATCCACTCTCACGCGAATGCATTTACATAAGAATGTTTACGCTCGCGTCTGCTTGCGTGTATGTAACTAAGCAAATTTAAAGCAAACACTGTCGCAGCCCTCCCTCCCGAACCATTTTTTGACATGAAACACACTCACAGAAGATCTAATTAGGTTTCAACCCCGGTTTTGCTCATTGCTCGCCCCATCCGTCTTCATTATGAAAGGCAACCGAAAACTCGTCGTTTCGAAACGGCCCGACCCCTGAAACTGAAAAATCACGTTTGCGCTTCAGTCAAGGGCGCGGTTTTAATCGAGGTGAAATCGGTAAAAATTCCTGCAGTTTCATTAAGTTGTCACTTTCTGTAGTTAACTTGGAAGCTGGCAATCGCCTTAAACTCGATTCAAGCCGCTCAGGAGGTTACACCGAAGAAAATAAAACTCTAATTAAAATGGAAAGTAATTTATCTAGGCATTCGAGTGTTTTAATTTTGTTAGTCTCTTAGATTTAAAGTACTGTTAATTAAATTAAAAATAATTTAATTTATACCCTGCCCCGCCGTTCTCTGATCGTCCTACTCACACAGACAGGGTTGGATGGAAACCGTTTAGACATTCTTTTCTTGGAGTATTAGCGAACCTCGACGAATCTTCGAAAATTCTCACGAAGCTACTATATGGGGCTATAGTTATAAGTTTTATTGATAACAATATTAAAAATTTAATTGATTCAGAATAGATTATCTCAGAGCATTATCATCCTGTTTTAATCCTTTACGCTCTAAAACGGAGAATCGAAAATGCCGTAGTTTTCCAGTAAATAAGAAAAATTCAATCTCTACAGGTGGTATGTGAAATTCAGACAAAAACAAATACGTGTCACTCACAAAGGTTGGAAGATCACTTTCGAAATGTGGCAGACGGAGATGAAATGAAATTTGTTCACGTTTGTTGCCTGATCATTTTTTTTTGTTAGTTTTGAAACAAGCGTGTGATATGACATCCATTGGAGAAATACCCTGTACCATTTTACGAGTAAATCGTACATATTGCTGTGAGGTTACCAATGTGAGGGTAAAATGGTACAATTTCCAAGATTTGTAATGAGCAGACGTGCAGCAGTGTAAAAGAACATCCCTCGTCGACAGTTATGTTCCAATGCCATCAGCTTTTTCGTCTTGTCTATTTGACCCTGTATAAAGTTGCGAACGGTGGTAAAAGTCGTCGATCGTAAAAATCTACATGCCCAACTCATTGGAGACAAGGTGGGCTCCAATTAGATTGTTGGTAGCTGAAAAAGGGCTAGCGTAAAATTGTCCAAGGGGGCTAGTGAAAATCGTGGTACCGCTAGGCCTACTCGCTCTGTTGAAAGTAAAACAGATTTCCCACAGGTTCATACACACATATCATATAGAATTGACAGTCCGCTCAAATAGTGAAATGTAACACTAATTAACTTAAATATTACAACGCGTAAACAGTGGCTGTAAACTGTTTGGTTTACATAAAAAAATGCAACGCTTTATCCTCAGGACAATAGCAATAATTCGCAATAAACTTTATTTTAATATTAAATTTAAGTAAGTCGGGCTCAGAGGCAACCAGGAACCTTCGTCAATCACTTACGTATTATAAGAGCACAGCTAGGTACCCACAATTGACATGTACAACAAAACATGAACGACATCAAAACGTTCTCCACCAATTTACTGAGTATTCGTCCATTGGAGGGGAGCAGTCCTCGGAAAGTATCAAAAGTAGCTGGATCTCGAGATGCGATGGCATCAATAACAAGACTTGTCCGGAGGGAACGATTACCCCATTGATTTCTATCAATGAGCCGAGGAAAGAAAACGTAGCGCGTTGTCCTTCGGGTGACGCTGAATTACCCGCAACGAGGTGTTGGAAACTAAATCTTCCAGGATCTTCTCACAAACGACAATAGATCTCCGAATACAGGACGGTCTTAACTACAAGGGAATAGCACAAAAAGCGCAAAATGCGACCCATCGTCTATACTCGAACAATGGTTAATCTCCTTCCCGTCCGTACAGAAAGATTGGTGCGAGGAACTAATATTGATTGTAAAAAATTTAAATTCTACGTAAGTGAAGTGAAGTGTTATTTTCGTGTGATGAGATCATCTCCCTCTCATGTGCACAATGCTCTCCTACATCCTGAGACTAATTTTTTTATCGTGAGTACATCAAGGTCAAAAACTCCTAAAGGAACGAGTTCCTGAATCCTGAGTCTATCAGCTTCCTGTTTTCCTTCGTGAATTTTGAAACAAAATTAAAAACTGATCCAAAAAGGAAAGAACTTACACGGCACATACAAATACAAAACCTAAGTTATGTAGGATTCGCGAGAATCGATATCAGCAAGGTCATTTATTTCATCTACTGTTTGAACAGCAAAAAGGTGTATGATTTTTATTCCAAGAAAAAAGCTCAGCCCAAATATCAGATAATTGTGTTATATCGCGACATAGATGGCGGTTATTAGGTGCTACAGTTACTCGTAAAAGCTAAGGATAATTGAAGTACGGCGTCAATGTAACATCAAAAAGCTTTCAATGTAAAAGTGCGATATTAGACGAAAGCGAGAAAATCCTGGCCTTCATTTTTCTTTTAGTAAAAAAGCATTGCTACCTATTTTTTCGCCTTACCTGTACAAAGTTGCGAACACTGGAAAAGTCGTCGATGTTAAAAACTTTAATCAATAGTTTTAATCGCAACATCCTGCGATCACTTTTTGACACAACTTTGTACAGGAAATGACAAATTGCAGCTAGTTTGCAGCCCTCCCATACAAGGCGGCCAATCGTGGTGTCAAAAGTGCTGCTGACGAGGTACCAAATAGGCCCGAAACAGCTGTACAGAGGATGCTGGAGGGGTCCACTGCAATCAAAACCGATTTTTAAAAACTTTACTTGGAAATATACTCAGCTCAATGGAGGCGGGGTGTGCTGCAAATAGATTGTCGGTATCTTAAACCTGGATGTAAAGAAAGCGTAAAATTGTACAAGTAGGCAAGTCTAACTCGTGATACCGCTAGGCTTACACACGGTGTTGATGGTTACCGTTATAAATGGGGTTCGAAAGGAAACAAAAGCCTACGTCTAACAATAACGTATTCGGGGGCACAGATACGTACTCAAAATTAACATGTGCAACGAAACAAAGCAAAAACTTGAAGAAAAAGTTGACACCTCCACCAAACTACTGGAGTGTTTGTCCATTGAAGGGGCGCAGTCCTTGAAGAGTGGCTTATGAGGATGGGTAGCAACAACCGGCAAAAGTCCTTCTTCGCAAACACAGTATCAAAGTAGTCGGATCTCGAGACACGATGGCATCAAACAAGTAAAACTCGTCCGTGGAGAACGATTTTGGCTCCAGAAACCCGAACAAGGTGGGTGATTCTAACACACCAACGTGCCCATAAAAATGTGTTAACGGGAGAAATGCGATAACGAGAAGGAAACGTTGAAAACTAAATCTCCTCATAAACGATAATTATCCCCTAATTTAGGGCGGTCTTAACTACAAAGCAAAAGCACACAGAGTTCCAAATATTCGACAAACGTTTGTAAGATGGATGGCAAACGCAATCAAAAACGAAAAATGGCTACACTCCGCCCCTGTCGTATGGAATGAAAATGGACGTCTATAGAGAAGACCAGCGTTACCAACTGTTCAACAAAAGTACCAACGACAAACTTCATCAAAATCAAACAGTGAAACCCTAGAGTATAGAAGTAAGAGCGATCAACCCTATCCATAGACAAACAAATGGCCTGAAAGTTTGTAGATTAAAATTGAAGCGTAACAGCTATTTCAGTAATCTTATTTATTTATAAATTTGTATAGCGTATATTTTATTTTATCACCTTTTTTTTTTATCTCACGCTATAGTACCACCTCATGTTCCCTAATTGTCTTGAGCATTGCAATTTTGCTCACTATTTGCCTCAGTTCTGCTTCAATGTTCGTACCTCCGTACATCACGTTTACGACATAACTGAGTTGTGTATGATTCGTGAGAATCGGTATTAGCAAAGTCGCAACTATAATTTATTTCATCTACTATTATTTCCACAGCAAAAAAGTGCTGCATGATTTTTTCCTAAGAAAAAACTTCAGCTCGAATATGAAGTAATTGTGATACATCGCGACATAGATGGCGTTTATTAGGTGCTACGGTTACTCGTAAAAGCTGAGGATAATTGAAGTACGACGTCAATTTCACATCAAAAAGCTTTCAATGCAAAACGTGCGATATTAAATGAGAAACAAAAAAGTTGGGTTTAAAAGGCGTACACTCCTGAGCTGCTTCAATAATAATGTTTAAATTTTAAATGAATTTATTTATTTCTAAATTGTATATCGTATAATTTATTTAATTTTATCAACTTGTTTTTTTTTTAATCTCACACCATAGTACCCCCTCATATTCCATTGCAATTTTGTTCACTATTTGTCTCAGTTATGCTTCTATGTTTGTGCTCCCCGTACATCACTGAGCTATGTAAGTTTCGCGAGTCATTAACAAAGTTATAATAGAAAACAACACACATAAATACAAAGAAGGCTTTCTTTCTAAAAGGCTAAAAGAACAAAAAGGGCAACAACCCCATAACACAATATAAATTTGGTTGGACAATAACTCCAGAACCATACAACATTATATGTAGAGGTCATCATTGTGCTGCATACGTGGACTAGGCTTGCAATTGCTCATAAAATTCTCACTTGTCAATTTTGTGAGTTATGTCTCTTTGGAAACAAAAGAGCATGTGGTATGACGACATCGCTGGAATAATACTAGATATCACCTGGCACCACTTGACGAGTAAATATAATAGTTTTCATTAAACAATCCTCTGAAAACATTTGCCACTTATTAACTATGTCCTAAAAGTTTGCAATTACGTTCTACGAAGATCAATTCCTCACTTACCGCAAGAGTTCTCGCAAAGGGAAATTAGTTTTCAAAAGAACTGGTATAAACTTCCAACCCATCTTCTTTAATTTAATACGAAATCATAGCTTTATCTTTGACACCATATCATCCCTCAAAGCAGATGTAATTCAATTACTTCCACTGGCTTCATTTCAATATTAAAAACGTCATTGCAATAGAAAGTTTCATCACCAACTCACTGGCACACTCCCTGGACTCTACCAGGTCAAAAGTTTCATTCAACCCCAAGTATCTGGTCCTTCAAACCGGATTGGAGATATTCGGACCTGTTGATCTGCATAACTTAAAAACAAATTACAATTTGATCAGTCCGTGCTTTTCTCTTCGCACCGTCCTCTCCTCCATTTATTTAATTTACTACCTTCGGAGCATAAATGGCTTTGCCTCTACCATATCCTCATCCCGGCCACGATTTAATGCGAAGGACCTTTATATAGCAGACCATATGGTGCATCCCCTTACATCGACCCCATCACAAAACCATTTGGCGGCGAACCTACAAACATAAATCGTTCCTCCGTTCGGCCGACATTGACATTTTTTGGCCTGCAGATCGCGTGCCTCGTTGAAATTAGCGCGCGCGCGCGCGCCCTTATTAATGTCATGTTCGCCGCTGTTTTTCTTTCTTTTCCATCCGATAAACAAACGCTACCGCTGCACGCGCTAGATGCATAAACATGTTGACTGTGTAATGGCTTATCGTGTTAATCGCGCCCGAGAGGACGACGGGGGCACGACAGGGCGACGCTGTAAAATTTCATGTAACGTCGGAGTGGCAGATTTAATGATACGCTAACGATCAAATAAAACGCGTAATTTTATGTTGTTTTTTTGTCAAGGGCAGAATTTTAAATTCCTAACATTGGCTTCCACTTGGAAAAAATTGGACCTTGAAGATCTTTTGTTTTTTTTTGGATGTTCGCCCATAATCCAAAAGCTAAAGATCTTCGAAATAAATGACAGGTCGTGGTCTCGGGGAAGGATTGATGGGAAAATTTTCCAATAAACACATGTAGAGCAATGGCAAGCAAACGGTAACCGAAACGACCTGTAGCGTTCCATCATCAAAGCCACAAAAGAATTGGGGGCGCTTTGGCAGCGACACAATTAAACTTTCCGCTTTGATCACTTTTTCATCGGGTTAAGCGCACCTTCCCCCTTCATACAAATCATCCTTAATACCCTGATTGATTCCGCGTGTCGCCTGTTCGGATTTTACAAGCGTGCCCTTTGATTCCAAATGTGAATTACTGGGTCGCGCTTGGTAGCTTTTGAAAGGGCGGTTATTCGATTAATTGTTCTGAGGCGTCTCTTTTACAGCATTCATATGATGACCAACTAACTTTCCTTATGTATATTTTAATTAATTTTTAATTAAATACTAAGAGTATTTTGTTTGTCGATTAATTTTAGGAATAGTTTTCCGGCGCCTCCACCAAATTAAAACCTGTCGCCCCAAATTGTGATAAGAACATTGAGGCTCGAAGAACGAGCCCTTTGTATGATGGGGAGCCATAATATTGCAGTTAGATCGTCTATATGCATCGGCACAATTAATTAAAGCACGTTTTCAATTTTTGGCGCCTCCAACAAATTAGTTCCTGTCACCATCTTGTGTTAGGAATATTAAGGTTCGATGAATGAATCCTTTGTATAATGAGAAATCGTACTATTAATAGATAAAATTAAAGTATAATCACTTCCTGTATATGAATCGGTATATTTAATTAAAACACGTTTTTAATTTTTGGCGTCTCCACCAAATCAGTGTTGTCATCTTGTTTGAAGAATATTGAGCTTCAAAGAATGAATCCTTTGTATAATGAGGAACCATACTATTAATAGATAATTAAAGTACAATTGCTCCCTGTATATGAATCGGTGTATTTAATTAAAGCACGTTTTCAATTTTTGAATGTTATCAGTCGAGGTAAATCACTTTTATTTCGTATGCTTCCACGTGAAATCCTTCGACTTTAACCCGGTCGCGTCAGATAAAACTGCAGGGGCAGTAACAGTAAATTTCTCGAACAGTAAAGAGACCGGAGCAGGGGCACGACCGAATTAAAGCAGAAGTGGAAAAATAAAGAAGCTTAGAGGTAACATTTATATCGAGTTACGCGGACCGGAAACACTCCATCACCCTGTAAAGTGTACCCCGGGCGCACATATAAAACAGTAAAAGTTTTCATTTGTTAGGCGCGTTCAATGGACGCGGGGCGCCGGCGATTTATAAATTCTTAATCTCAGACCGGGTCATCCGTTTCTTTTACTCTTCGGAAACCGCGAAGAAAAAAAATGCTAAAGAAAAAAATCTATTCAATATAATTGAATTTCTAAAATTTTTTGTTGTGTACGGATTAACAGAATACGAAACTTGTTGTTGTATAAATTCCGTTTTAGTGGTGCTTTGTTTGTGGAAACGAAACTTTCATCCCCCTCTGTCTTGTCTCCGGCGCTCATAAACATCTCGTCGCTTTATTAAATTATTTGCATGCAGCCTGGCGGGCAAGTTTACATTGGCTTCCATTAATAACTTGCAGTAACGCGTTGTTGTGAAATTGGGCCGAAAAATTCGGCGCTTCCCCTCCGAAAGTTTGCGTAATAACGATTTTAAATTCGGAGATTACTCCCTGATAAGCACGTACTTTCCGAGTTTGGCACCCCCCCGCCGGCAATTTCGCAAGTTCTAACTCGTTCACGAGTTTTGACGGATTTCACGATGGTGGCGGCAGCGATTTGTGCGCGGCCGAAAGTACACGCTTTTTGCGCATTATCGTTCCGGGCAGGCCGGAGCGAAGTTTTTATTAAAATTCCGGGGACAAGAATGGAATTGTCAAATTTATTCGGTAGTGCAACTGCGTCGTACCACAACTTTTTCAATGCAGGCATTTTAAAAACATTTTTTTTAATTAAAGGAAGGGCTTATTTAAAGGACGTCAAAAATATGAACATTTATTTCTATCCAGTTCTTTGAGAAAGAAGTGTAGAAGTGTAGATATTCAAATAGTACACATCCTGTACGTAAATGAGACTTCTTCATATTTCCCCTGGGTTGAGTAAAATAGGTATTCTGGTTAGAGATCAAAATCTGACCCGTTTTTTATTTGGTTAGTCATTCCACCCCAAATTCGCTTTCTTGTCTTTTGCAAGTAACTTACTCTGTTTCTTTACTTCTTCTTGCATTCTTCTAAAATTTGTTTTTCTTTTTTCATCTGACAATTTCAATGCTTTTTATACCTCTAACCGTCTAATCCTTTCAACTCAATTTAGGTCTTCTTTTAGAAGTGACTCCTGTGGCTTCCATTTTGTAAAATCCTTTGTTCTTCTTCTTTCCTGATTACGTGATCCCATCGCTTCACCTTTTATAGCTTTATAATTTTCCAATGTTCTCTTTTTAATATAATTTATATCTTCCTCATTTATTTTCTTTGCTCTATACAGGTGATCCGATACTTTTTAAGGTGAACAGTAGCTACATCAAAAATTAAGGTCACTTCTGTATATCATTTTTTTATCTAAACAAATTATTTTTATAGAAATCGCTATTAGAATACACAGTCACACTATTCCGGATACAAGTTGCTGTGATTCTCGGCTGACAGATGGTGCACTTAATAAACCGCTTCAATTACTAATAACTTCAATTACTAAAAACTTGATCGTTCCTTCGTGTTTTCTTGAAGACTTCTAATCCTTAAAATAAAATTGCAATCAAAGAAATTATTAGAACTGACCAAGAGATGGCGCTGTGAACAATATAACTGTAACAATATACTTAATAAATTACTTGAATTGACGACACCCGTATACACGTAAGCTTTGAACACTTGGTGGTTCCTTCGTGTCTTATCGAAAATTTGTTATTCTTTGAGTAAAATAAATAAAACAAAAAGAAACTGGAAACTCCTAATTAAGAGATGGCGCTGTACAACTACACTGCTCCAAGAAATTAACGCACCGTGCAAAAAAACTAAGAATTTTCGTGTTCTCTATAGCGGTTGGCGTTGGTTTGAAACTGCTAATTGTATGACGTTCATGTGTCAAACATTTATTGATAGTTGGTTGTCATTTAAGGGTCGTTACATAAAATTAAATCACATGCGAGATTCGTTAAACAAAAAATCAATTTCAGTTTTCATTTTTAAGTCCTAGTTTCTATTAATTAAAGTAATTTTATTGTTTTTTTTTAAATTTCTTCTCATTATGCAACATGAATCTCGAAATTTGACCAGTGAAGAATGTGTTCAAGCAGTGGTATTGTCAGAAGAATTCTGGAGCTATCGCCGAATAGGAGAAAGGTTTGATGTGTCCCATACTTCGGTGTCCCGAATGATGAATAGATATAGAGATACTGGTAATTATTGTCGAAGACCTGGACAAGGTACAACAACTCGTGTTCAGGGTTGTTTTTTGACACTTTTTGCTTTAAGACAGAGATTCGTTACAAAGAGAAGTTTGCAATCGCAACTGCGGGATGTGCATGGTATTCAAATTAGCATCGAAACAATTCGCAAACGTCTTAAGGAAGTTAATTTGGTATGCCGAGTGCCTGCCCGAGGTCCAGCCTTATCCGTAGGTCATCGAAGAGCTCGCTTGGACTTTGTTAGACTTCATGTGGATTGGTTGCACGATGACTGGGGTCGAGTTTTCTTTACAGATGGATCCAGATTTTATCTGTATAACTGTGATAGACGCATTGGGGTGTATCGGCGACCTAATGAGCGGTATCCTCAGTGTAAGACTCTGAATACAACATTGTTTGACGGAGATTCTGTTATGGTATGGGGAGGAATTTCTTTGACAGCTCGCACACACTTAGTGATGTTGCATAATGGAAATCTCAATGCTGACAATTTTTTTTATTAATGCAAGATAATGTTCGGCCCCAACTGCTCGGATAGTTCAAAATTAGTTCGGAAAGTGGCTTGGCCAACAAGAAGTCCAGACCTCAATCCTATTGAGCACGTCTGGGACACGCTTAGTAGGCGTTTGAGAGAATATCAGGACCACGCCAACAACTTGCAAGAAGTGGGGACGTCGACTTGTGGAAATTGGAATGGATTAGATCAGAATGACATATCTTCACTTATTTTGAGTATGGGTCGTCGATGTCAATCAGTTATTCAAAACAGAGGCGGAAATACCCGATATTGAGGCTACTTTTTCAAAAATGTTGTTCTTCAAATTTTTCGACTTTTTCGATTTTAATGGTTTTCACTGCTTTTTTTACTTGTAGACGATAATTTTATAAAACATTAAACAATTGTTATTAAACTGTTTTAAATCAACGTCAACCGCTATAAATTTTAAATAAAGAAAACGAATATTTCTTATTCTATTGCGTGGTGCGTTAATTTCTTGGAGCAGTGTAGTTTAATAACTGAGGCAAAACCATTTGGTGCTTTAGGAACTTATGTTTTTCTCTACCGATAAATGTCATTTTATTCTTGGTAGAAATTGTTGTGATTCTCGGTTCAGAGATGGCGTACATAACAAATTACTCCAAAACACTACAAACATGATAATGCGTAAGTAATGATTAGAAAAAAATCTTGGTCGGTCCTTCGTGTTCTGCTTGAAAACTTGCCTTTTTTAAAGTAAAGATTAAGTCAAAAACTGTTACCTCTGGTCAGCAGATGGGGCTGTGAAAGGTTTTCAGCAATTAAATATTTCGTATTTCGAGTACTTGTATTTTCCTCTCTTTTTTAGTTTGGCTTTAACTTTATGATTTTTTTTTATTTTAATTTTGAATTGATTAGATTTGATAACGAATATTAATAATGGAGATTATCTCTCCTGTTGTTTTTATAGGAAGAAGATTTAAATTTTCCTCGTTCTTAAAGCAAAATTTAAAATGCTATTGCTCGTGGCCAAGAGATGGCGCTGCGCCTTAACATTTAAAATAAGACGTTTGGTGCTTTAAGAACTAACACATTATTCTATTTTTCTATTTTTATTTCAAGCCAGTACAGCACTGTGAAATATGACTATGAATAGCAGGCAAAGTAATAGTCATTTTATATAAGCTAAAAAGTGCTACGATTCTCATTTCAGAGATGGCGCATTAAATAAATTGTTTCGATTGAGTGCAAACGAGTGTACGTGCAAGTTGTGATTAACAAAACTTGGACTTTCGTTCGAATTCCGTTGAAAACTTCAAGTAAACAAAAAAAAACTGTTACTTCTGACCCAGAGATGGCGCTGCGAAAGGCTTTTTGTTTTAGAAGCAAAACGTTTAGTGATTCAAGAACACTCTATTCTTTGAATTTTGAGCGAACATGAGCCAACCGTGAATAAAGTGGCAGACAGAGTGTAATCTTGCTTGGGCTAGAGTCAATATGAATCTCCGTTCAAAGATGGCGCACTTTACAAATGGCTCCAGTAGACTGCAAACTCTTTCTCTGTCTAACATCACGTCGTGCTCAGAGGAATTTGGTAATCTTTCACGTTAATTCTTAAAAGTAAAATTGCGTTCAAATTATTGTTGCTTCTGATCATTAGATGGCGCTGTGATATGGCGTACTTCAGAAATTTCTGCAAATGGCCAGTAACTTGGATTCTTGTAGATCATAATTAGGAAAATATGGTCAGTCTTTCATAAGCTATCGCACTCATATAGGTCATAATTAGAAAAACAACATCAAGCTGTTACGTTCATTCTTATAAATAAAATTGTATCCAAATAATTGTTGCTTCTGACCAACAGATGGCATCACTTCAAAAATTGCTGCCATTGACTAAAAACTTTCGCACTCACGCAGGTCCTAATCAGTAAAATAAGATCTAAATGTATCACGTTCATTCTTAGAAATAAAATTGCGTCCAAATAACTTCCGGTTCTGACCAATAGATGGCGAAGTGAGGTGGTGTATTTCAGAAATTGCTGCAAAATTTCCAAAGACTAGGATTTTCGTAAATCATAAGTAGGAAATTTTGGTTCAATTTTCACGTTCATTCAAAAGTAAAATAGCGTTGAAGTAAATGTTCCACTCACCAACAGATGGCGTCATGAACTAGCGTGTTTAAAAGCTGCTGGAGTTTACTTAAAGCTTCTGCACGTACATAATTAGAAAAATAAAGTCAGTTTGTCACAATCATTCTTAAACTAAAATTGGGTTCAAGTAACTGTTGCTTCTGTCCAGTAGATGGCGCTGTGAGGCGGCGTACCTCAGAAATTGCTGCCAATTACCTAAAAACTTGTCTTCTAATAATTCATAATTAAAAGAATTTGGTCACTTTTTCACGTTTATTCTTATCAATCACAATTTTAAAAAAATTGACAATCTTTACGTTGATCGTTAAAAGTAAAACTACTGTTGCTTTTGACCAACAGTTGACGTACTTCAGAAATTGTGAAAAATGACCAAGAAACTCGGCTTCTTAAGTCATAATTACGATTATTTGAACACTTTCTCACTTTCACTCTTAAAGTAAAATTATGCCGACGTAACTGTAGCTTCTGACCAATAGATGGCGCTGTGATGTGGCAAGTGAATTTTCTACAAGTTAACAAAAACTTGGATGAAGTCAAAATTAGGCCGCATTCATTCTTAAAAGTAAAATTACCTCCAAATAACTGTTGCTTCTGACAAACAGATGGCGCTGTGAAAACCACCGATTAAAACAAAGCGTTTAATGTTCGTGTTTTCCCTCTATCATTCATCGGACTTCCTTTTTTTGTTAACGGCGAGCATTATCGCGTTTTCCCGCCGACTAAAAACCTCCGGCCCGAAATCCGGGGGCTTTGTCTCTGACCTCGCTAAGCCGGTTGAATCAAGGATTACGTCCATACTTAACAACGCCGTCCGTGATTCCCCGATAAATCTTACATAATGATGTCGAGGGCGCTCCGGAAGGCACTCGAGATTGATTAATCGGAAATTTGATTCTACATTGCAGTTTTTTTTTTTTCGTTATTAACACAATTCAAGGTTAGGCTCCGGAAAGAATAGTACTGGGATATATACTTTATTTTAAGGGCATTCCAAGGATCGTCCGGGGGTTCACGTAAACTCTTGATTAATTACGAGAAACCCACGCGACCTGGCGAAATACCTGGGCGGGGCGACCTTTCACCTTCGCGATCCGCCCGGGTACGTTATCGGCATAGTTTTTGAAGTTTGCACGGGCCGCCCCGTAATTACGAATTTGTCTAATCCTGGTGGGCGCTGCTTTGTGAACCTGAGCGTGCAGGTTGTGTGTAGGCAGGCAGCTGGAATTTGCTCCTTTCATCGTTTGGGCCCGGTTCAGAGAACTCTCCCTCTCGTGTTGTTTCAATGAGATATACGGGTTGGAAAAATTTTGCAGGAGAGAATAAAAGTAAATTTAATTCGATACATCTGCACCATATGAAGAAAGAATTAGACTTGATTGCAGTAAGTAATAAGAGGTATTTATAGCAATGAGGCCTTTGGAAGGATGTCATGCAAACGAGGAGATCAAATACGAGGGTGGGATGATAATTGGCTAGCCTCCGCATAGATGGCGCTCGTATCGAAAATATTTATAGGTCATTTTGAAGATCAACTCTTAAGTTGTCAGTAGTGATAATTTTATATTACTAAGTCAAGTAGTTTCTTGTTAGCAGCTATTGAAACAACACGTGTTTTGTGTTTTATTAGCAATGGAAAATATTGAGCATCACGCTGTTATCAAATTCCTTTTTATGAAGGGTTTGAAAGGCTCAGAATTTTTGATGAAATGAAAAATGTATTAGGAGAAAGTGCTCCATCATATGCAACCATAAAAAACTGGGTTGTTGAGTTTAAACGAGCATCCAAGATGAACCCCGCTCTGGACGCCCAAAAAGTGTCACTACAACAGAAATGGTCGCCAAAATCCACCGTATGGTAATGCAAGACAGACGACTAAAATTGAGTGAAATAGCCAATATTGTAAAGATTTCAAAAGAGCGGGTATGCAATATTGTAACCAAAGAATTAGGCATGAAAAAGCTGTCTACGCGTTGGGTGCCGCGTTTGCTTACACTTGAGCAAAAACACGTTCGAATGCAACTTTCAGAAGAGTCTCTGGATCGTTTTAAGAAAAATCCAACCGATTTTATGCGACGATTTGTTACCACCGATGAAACTTGGGTTCATTACTACACGCCTGAAACCAAACTGCAATCAAAGCAATGGACAGAACCTGGTTGCTTGGCTCCAAAGAAGGCAATGACAGTAAAATCAGCTGGCAAGGTTATGGCATCAGTATTCTGGGATGCAAAAGGGATTTTGATGATCGATTATCTTCCAAAGGGACAAACAATAAATGGCGAATATTATGTTAATCTTTTGGACCAATTGCAACTAAAAATTCAATAAAAAAGGCCCGGTTTGGCGCATAAGAAAGTCATTTTTCATCAGGATAATGCAAGGCCTCACACCAGTGTCATTGCTATGGCAAAAATTCATGAATTAAAGTACGACTTGCTTCCACACCTACCCTACTCACCTGATCTGTCTCCATCTGACTTCCACCTATTCTCCAAGCTCAAAATTTTCCTTGGTGGATAGAGATTTTGCACGCACGAAGAGGTCAAGTGCTCTGTTGACTCTTATTTTGCAGATCTTGAAGAAACGACCTTCCACGATGGGATCAAAGCTTTAGAGTATCGCTGGATGAAGTGCATTGAACGTTTAGGAGATTATGTTGAGAAATAAAAATGATTTTGAAAACGTAAAGCCCGTCTTTCATTCCCAGGCTAGCCAATTATCATCCCACCCTCGTAGATACCAGGAAACAAAGAAATGCGAACAAATTGTATCCAGCAACAGGAATACTGTAGGAACTAGGAAATCAAATTAATAAACCTAAGGACACGCACAAAGAAAGTCAGGATGGACTCTTCTCCATGCGTAGAAACGGGATTTGCGAACCATACATTTGCTTGCATCATGCAGAATGATCGAGGAGACCACTATTTATTATTATTATTATTATTATTATCAGTAATGGAAGAGTGTATGCAATTTCCCTTCTTATCTACCTTGATACCTTCATCGGTCCTGTCTTACGGAATTCCTGAAATTTTCTTTCTTAACCTCCTTCATCTGAAGCAGAAAAAATAAAACGTTGGAAAATTTTTAAGTATGCGGCAAACGCCGCACATTGTGCGACACTTCTCTGCACTTAGTCCAAGAGCATCAGTCGAGGGCGCTTGTGCCGATGCTCCATCTCTTCGTCGTAACCCTCCAGTCTCCGGATGAGGGGATTGGGGTGATCTTACATAGTCCCGTGCGTCTTAACGGCGGTCCGCCGCACGAAGTCTTCTATCTTCTCGATGCCATTGTCCCTATGGATTTGGTCGTTCTTGACGAATCACGGAGCGTTGACCGCCATCCGCAAGACTTGGTTTTCAATCATTTGCAGTTTCCGCACGTGAGTCGCTACCGCGTAGCCTCAGGCCGCAGGAACATAAGTCATTATATAGAGCTTTATCTTGTTACGAGAATGAAGCTTACTTTTCCGACACGTCAGCCCGTAGAGATTCGCCAGGACCTGTTTGACTTTGGCGGCGACGGACTCGATGTGAAGTCTCGAAGTGAGTCGACTGTTCAAGGTGACACCCAAGTACTTCGCTTCTGTTCGCCAAGGGATGCCTCGTCTGAACATTGTGATCTCTTCTGGCGGGTCCATTATTTTCTTTCTTCCCAGGATGATGGCGGTGCTCTTCTCCGCGTTGACTTTGATGCGCCATGTGCTGTACCACTCTGCGAGATTGTCAGCCGCAGCTTGCAGCTTCCTTCCCAACATCGCGATGTCTCTGCAACTACAATATATAGCTGTATCGTCCGCGTATAGTGCCATGTTCACCGCTTGGTTTCGGGGAATGTCTCGCACAAAGATGTTGAAGAGCGTCGGCGAAAGTACGTGGCCTTGCGGGACCCAGGCGGTCAACCTTCTTTCCGACGATCGAATACCTTGAATTTAATGCGGAATTTTCCACGCTTCAAGAACGAGGCTATCAAACGTACCATACTTAACAGTATGCCGGCCTCCAATATCTTATGAAGCAAGCCCCGGTGCCAGACTTTGTCGAATGCCTTCGACACGTCCAGCAATACTTCGGTGACGCTCTCGGCGACACGCAGGATTTGGTGGACGGTGAAGTGATCCGGGCGGAATCCAAACGTCTTGGATGACGTTCAGGCGCTCTACTTGAATCTTCAGTCTTCGTAGGATGATCCCTTTCGGCCAGCTTTCGGATGACGGGTAGAAGGCTGATCGGGCGGTAGTCTTGCGGAAAGGCAGCGTCTTGTCCCGGTTTCCTCAGTACGATGACATCCGCGTCTTTCCATCGTGATGGAAAATGACGCAGACGGAGCACCGCGTTGAAGACCCCGGTGACAGTCGCAACACCTCTCTTCGGCAGTTCTTGCGGGGCCCTGTTAACGATGTTGTCGGGGCCCGAGGCTTTCTTTTTCTTGCACTTCTTCTCTGGCTTCCTCACCTCCGAGGGCGATACCGGTGGCAAGTGTTCGACATCTTCCTATCTCAGCAAGCGCCTCAGTCTGCGATGAATACTTTCGATGTGGGCGACATCTGCGTTCTCGTAGCCAGCCGGGGCTGCATTGACGCTCTAGATTGTCGGCAAAAACATCGGCTTTTTTCTCGTTGGTGAAGACTATACCTCTCTCTCCGCTTCTTATCTGCTGCAAGCTCAATTTGCTATAATCTTAAAAGTATCTGCCACAATCGTCCTAAGATAGTACGGTGTGTGGGGGGGGGGAGGGTGGCGCACGTTGCTTAGCGACCAACGAAGCACGTCACGGTGACAAAAAACGTCAAAATGACAAATGTAAAAAATTTCCAATTGATAAACGTCAAAAGTACAGGTATTAGAAACGTTAAAGTGACAGACATGAAGAAACATTAGATGTACAACGTCCATAGATAAAATATACGTCAGGTAATGTCATATAGGCAAATACGAGTGAAGTGTTACGCAGACATTTACGTAACAAAGCAACGATGATGATGGTCGCAAATCTAGGCCTCCCCTTTACGAATTAAAGTGAAACCGCATTCGTTCATGATTGGTCTACAAATGGGATCGCATCCTCAAATTTGGTCACTAAGACAACCCCGGAATAAACACAAAAAGACTGTCCCCTGATGAACAAGATACATCTTTGTTACTTCATCCCCGCCCTATAAAAGCGAGAATGCTAACCAATCAAGCTTCAGTGTGCAATGAACAGTCGAGAACATTCACAAGCTTTCTTGGCAACCACTGTCAGAAGCATCCACTAGCCTTCTGTACACCCATTGTTAGAAGCAACACCACAATTTTTGTGGAATACTTTCGTAACCAGCTGTTGTAGAAGAGAACAGAAACACCGCAGGCAATATATGATCCTGAAAGAGTTTCTATGCACTCCACACTCTAGCAACATCGCCGAAGTCAGTCGCCATTATGATTTCATTGAAGCATATGTATTGTTATGCGCCCCTTTAGTGTTCAGGCTGAGAGTTGTATCGCAGGCAGAGAAGACGTTAGCTCAGCTCGAGGCAATTTTCCTTACTTTGTACCTTCTTTCAAATGGCCTTGGGAACAGAAAAGGAAAACCTACTTCTTCCTAACATTCCTCCAACTTGTTGTACAGGTGCACTTTCCACTTTACGCTCAAACTTCAATGTGTAATGGACTGTCAAGAACACTCACATGCCTTCTGTGGAGTCATTGTCAGAAGCATCCACAAGCCTTCTGTGCAGTCATTGTTAGAGGCAACACCACATCTTTTGTGCAGGCCATTGTCAATCAGATCACTTACACTTCAAACAGATTCAACGATACTTTCGAACCAGCTGTAGAAGAAGAGAATACGAACAGCGCAGGCAACATATTATCCTGAAAGAGTTCCAAGCAATATCGTCGAAGTAAGTCGCCATAATTTCAATGAAACGCAAATATTGTTACGCGCCACTTTAGCGTTCAGGCTGGGAATTGTATCCCAGAGAGAGAAGAAGCTAGCTCAACTCGAGGCAATTTTACTTACCTTGTACCTTCTTTTAAATGACCGTGGGGACAGAAAAGGAAAGCCTACTTCTTCCTAACATCCTTCAGTTAACCCCAACTTGTTATAGAGGTGCACTTTCCACAGTCAACTATACTCTCTCTAATAATTAACTTACTTGGTACCCCTAACTGTAGTTCCTGAACCTCGCTCATGTTGTCAAAATATAATTTTCAATTATTCTGTGGTGTACTGAACTTGACTAATAACAAAAATGGAACTAGAGACGAAAGAGATTGCTCACGTAATTGCAGCTAATTTTTTAGTACACTAACGGACAATAAAATCCGGGTACATACGTCATTTCTGCAATGTAAATCTTACTTCCATATTTTTGACGTTTAGTACATGTTGCTGTAATGTCCTACTGAAGCGAAGAAGAAAAGATTTAAGAAAAGTCGAGTAAAAAACGATTAACTTACCTGTACCGAGGCCATTAGAGGTGATTCAAACAATTACGTAACTGATACCGTGGAATTTTATTTGACGAGGTGCTTCTGAAGGTAGTAGAATCCAGTTATCCAATGAAAACGAGTCAGAGCAGGGTCCGCAGGACGTGAAATAAGTGCTAGGTGAATTGTATTGTGCGGTTGTAAAGTGTTACGCAGTTAGTCGCACATAAACGATCAAAAATTATTCAACAAGACTTAAAAGTCATCAATTAACTTAGTTTATAGTAGATTTTTGGTTAGAACATGAACAAATTAAGTTAATGAGGATATTCAGAGTAAATTTAGGAAGTTAGAATGATGATGTAGCATTAATAGTTAACTAATGCGCAGAAGAGATTTTTAGTTATCACTAAGTTTAATTAAATTTAACAAATTCTTTGAAAATCTGGAGAATTAAAGTCGATTTTGAGTGTATGAAATTAGGAAGTTAGGTTATGCGAAGGAAGCCTTGATTTTCTGAAACAAATTAATTCACTTACCGACTAAGTGTAGCTTTAGAATTCTGAAACGAGTATTTAAAATTACTTACATTCAACTCCGATAGATAGAAATTTGAAAAATTGGAACATGCTTGTTCAAGTAATTAAACTACAGACAACCTAGTTTACAGCGAAGGGGCGTAGGTCCAGCCGCTCCGTTATTTCAAACGGTCAGGGTTGCTTCACATTAGAGTCAGCGAGCGATGGATGAAATAAAATGGCAGATTCAATTGTTTTTCCATATAAATACCAGTGCAAGGCGTATCCGCGGCACTTTTAGTTCGACTTTAAACGCGAAATCTTCTTAGTACGCGAAACTCTTTACTTTATGCTCCTTGAAACGTTAAAATATCAGCAAATTAAATTATAACGAGGTTAAACATTGAAAAGAAAGTTCTTTAGTTATTCATTACAAAGCTTACGATTTTCAGCCCACGTCTAATTTAAATATTTCGAACCATGAACACGTGGATCACTTTCGTTCTCAATTTATGAGAAATAACAAACCTTCCGTTGATACAAATTTTTTGTACATTATATAAAATGTAGCATCCTCTTTTAAAATCCTCCTTATATTTTTCTAGGAAGTTAATTTTAAACTACAAAATAAAGAAACAATGCTTGTAACTACTAAACCAAAACAAAAACAAATAGGTATTTTTTTATATAAAACATCATGTTTATTATAAAATTAATAATACTCTCGATACTCTCACCATTAAATACAAACAAATTAAATAAAAAGGGAAGGTCAGTGCTATGCAAACGCATGACTTTACCTATTTTAAGGTATGATTATCAGATTATAACAAATAAAGGGTAGGAGTAACATCTTTATCGTGCAAACATGAGGTATCAATCTGAGGTTTATGTGTAACCTGGTACTCATTTAAATTAAATAAAATAAATAAAAACAAACGAATAACAGGACAGTTTTTTGGCTTCCCAAGCAGCGAATCTTGTCTGCCAAGGCTGAGAAATGAAACTTTTTCTGCCGAACCGAATTCAAAGATGTTGTTCTCTGAAATTAAAACAAAAAGAAATCAAAAACAAACAAACCAGATTTAAATTCGTTATAAGCAACTAAGGATTCTTTATTTAATAGTCAACATGTCATTTTAACCCCCTAGGATTACAAAGTTCCATTTCGTGTACAAAGGTTTTGGAAAATAAACTCCCATGTTTCATTCAATGTTGTTAAAGCTCTATTTCTAATTCCTCCCCTTCCAGCCCCCTGAATAATTATTTTCTCATCAAGCACACAGTGGGAGGTGGTGTGTTTGTAATCAGGTAGAAATCAGGCCTGCTTGTTACGCACCTCGTTGCAGACACGTCCCTCAAGTTCGATCTGATCGAATCGCCTTTGCTTAAGGTTGGGGGCGTGAAAACCCCCGCGGGCGCTAATCAGATCTGGCGCGACACAGAATCGTTAAAGTTATGCGTGATCCGGCTTAATTTAGCGGAGATTTCTACACACCGATAAGTTTCCGGGTTTTCTTTCGGTTTCGACTTGGACTGGCGGTTTATTGTTGTTGAAAATTAAATTCGATTCATGTCGCTGGTGTGGTACTAATGAATCTTTGATGGAACAAGGTTTATGTAAATGTCGAGAATGGCTTCATATACATAGTTCTTTCCCTCGTATGGAAGGAGCTTAATTTGTAACTCAAAGTTTCGAAGCGGCGATTCGCTTTCGATTGGTGGAAAATGAGCGCGAATTTACCGTAATCTTTAAGTTCCGCCATACGTATGATAATGAAGAAAAAAGGCAATTTTCGGGAGCGTTAGGTACGAAATTGCCCGACGCTGTTCCACACAAAGCGCTTCGTTTCGGACAATAAAATTGAGGCATCCGATCGGTTCGGGTCATAAGAAAGGGAATTTTATTTCTGCGGTCCGCACAAAAAAAAGAACTTTACATAACTATGACATGACACCGCCTGGGAGGCAGTAAAATTCCGGTTTTAATCAAGCGAGGCTTCACACGCGCAGAATAAAAAAAGAAACTATCCGAATTCACTTACTCATAAGGCGAAGAGAAAAAGTTACGGTCGTATTCAGTGAACTTTCTGATTTCATGAGTGCTTACAATAAATTAGATGGGGTAAAACATAAATAAACGAATGCATGATGTGGCCGAAAGGCTCATGTAATTCCGATCACTACTCATCATCATCTATGAAAGTTTAAATTCCGTTTAGATTACAGCTGGCAAACGTGCGAGTATTATTTAAAGACCCTGACCTAATGACTGTAATAATAATGATCGTAATAATAGTAATAGGCTAGATATTCCGGGTGAGCAGGATAACGAAGCCAAGAACTTAATTGCTCAAAAAGCGACGGCGGATACAAATGGCGGCCGCGCATTTTAAGTGCGCCAACCTGAAATTCAACAAATTCAAAATAAAATGCGCATAAATAAGCAGCGCACGGGCAAAAAGATTAAGTGCCGCTATTAATTTCGAGTAAACTAAGCCCAAGTCTTTTTCCTTATCGTCGTTTTTCCGCAGGTCGCCGGGATTAAGTCGAAGCTTCCATTTATTTCCCGGGCGTTTTTACTTTTCGTACTTTTTTTTAAATTCGCAAATAATGTATGTTACTTTAATAGATTTTTTTCTTGAGGAAATCCTCGTCCTGCCGAACACTCTTGAAGATTGCAAAGATCGAAACCCACCAAAAATTCGCAAAATAGTCGCCAGCAGATGAAAGTTGTCGAGGAAGTATTTTTCAGTAAATCTAATAATTGAATGTTTGGAAATTTAATTTAATCTCCGACACTCAGGTGGTTTACATTTAAAGGCTCCCGCACACTAGGTGGCCAGATCATGCTACCTAAAAAAACGACGACTTAACGCGCGCGACCTTATATTACGATCTTCCAATAAGAAAATTAACGAGAAGATTACAGATTAAATTTCAAGAGACTGAATAGTTTTAAGCGATTCATAATGACAGTTCGTTATCAGTTCTTAAAGGCCAAACAATACTAGCAGAGAAATTCTTCTTTTAAATACCACTAAACTCCTGAGCTTTTTACCATTTCAATAGAAGTGAATGGTTACTGTAATAATTCTTCTTCTGTACTCCGATTGGTATTTTCAAGGCCAAATGCTAAAGAATTAAACAACATTCAATGAAGGAAGTGAGAAATCGATAATAAACTTGTATTTTCAATATACAAGGTGTGATTATTAAATGATCAGAGTAACAGTTGTTTTTATAATCTTACAACATAACCATTATCTTCCTCAATATACTCCTCCACCCTGTTATTACATTTTCATTGTTAAAACAATGTTGCAAGTCAACATACATCAACCCCTTCCAAAGCACTCCTTTTTTCCTTTACTTCATGCAAAAATCTGAAAATGGGTTGAGTTCAATACAGATGTTTCTTTAGGACAGAAATAGAACTCACACAGAACTAAATCCGGTTTATATGTGGACAGTTGAAGACTAGCATCATCTTATCAGTCAGAAAACGATGCATTATGTGGTAGAGCTTTGCTGCTCTTGCATAATTTGGACCTCTTATTCTTCTTCACTTGCCCTCAGTGAACTTCTTCACTTGCCCTCAGTGAACTTCTTCACTTGCCCTCAGCCAAAAGAGATAAAAGCGTTGCACAATTTTCACATCGGTTCTGATTCCTGCATATCTAACCTAACCAATCCGTTGCTACGCACAGACTTACTACGTGTGATAACGAACCCAGCCCATGTGGTCTGCTTTCGAAGGCTTCAAGGTAATTCGTCACTGCTGTATGTAGAACCCTGTACAATGCTTCTCTCCATCCTTCTCTTACGTATATCTACCGCAGGAGACATGTCTCACTCATTCTCATTCACTCAAGCGATTTTTGCGTCTTACGCCATGCTCTAGCTATAGGTATACCATCTACAGTGCTTCCAATTCATTATTTAATAGTCATATCTCCACCTATCATAGGCGTAGAATCAAAGTTATTTTAATGTTGTGGAATTTGGTCCGACAAAATGAATTAGATATGTAGTCTCTTTCTTTTTTTGCCATTCCAGACAATCACGAAGGCTTTTTGGTAGCTGGGTCTAATTTATTAGACAGCACAAACATCAATGGTCAGTAGTGCGATTCGAACTCACGTCGCCCGAGTGACACGACTTCCATAGTCGACTGTGCTAACTGCTAAGCCACTCGGCGATCCATGTAAGTTTTAAATGGACACTTATCTTCGTCAAACGTCTCTGCCCAATGACGTCATCTCTTCGAACAAATCTCACTGCTCCCAGTGAGTCAATGAGGAGCAGTCGCTTGAGGTGTCGGGTGGAAGGCATGAGGTACTAGTATCCAAGATGAGCGTAGGGTGCCATCGTTTGAGGTGTCAGGCCCCATGTACGGAAGCCTAGGATCCGAGACGAGAACCGATGCAGACCACACGCCGATTACCCTTAAAACTAACCTGTCAAGCTAGCCTCTCCCACTTATGTGGGTAACAGAAGCTGGGGTTAGAATGTGTGGGAGAGACTCGCGCAAGTGATCTCGAACGGTGACTCATCTAACGTTGAAAGGGAAGCCTTTCTACATGAGTACTAAGGGAAGGGGTGAGTCCACCAGCTGAGTCGGGACTCCTCAACTGGTGTTGGCCTCTTAGGGGTGGTGGTCCCTCGCTAGAACCCATCAGGTTATGGACGGAAGCCTGGGTACCGAAGTGCGCTAAGCGTACCGACCAAATTGGATGCTCTTTTCATCATCCTCTATTCTTAAAAATCTCTGCACTGATGATCACTCTTCAACGCCTCTGTTTCGTCTTACAGTGAAATGACTTGACGTCTTGCTTTTTAAACTTAATCCTTTACCAACACTACAAATGTGACATGTGACATGTGACATGATGAAATCATCTTGTTTGCCTCCTCTATAATACCTGTAAAAGTCTCCTCCTCCACATCATCAAATTATATTTTACTGAATCGTCTCCTTGTTCTTTTTTTCCTCATTCCTCTACCTATCTTTTATCTTTTAAGCCATTATCCGCTTCTGTCTCAGATGGTCTCTTCTTCTCGTGTTCCTCACTCTCCTCTTGGAAGTACTCTTCTGTGTGTTTATTGCCCTGCCTTCTGCAAATAAGACCCAACAATCGCACTCTTTGAATTTTGATTTTTGTGGGTTGCATTAAACTTCTTCCCACTTTCCCATTCTCCCCAATCCCCTTGAAAGCATTTTTAGGGCGATTTTTTGCTTTATCGTCTTCCACCCCATTCTTTCTCTAACTTCGTTATTTCTAAACATTCGAGTTAGCATCTTGCCTTTATCCACTTCGTGTTTGCTAGGTTAGAGGTAGCAGATTGATACCAGATTGACATTCTCCTTAAACTCGCCTTGTTAAGGCGTTAACTTTGAATTACTTTTTGGTTATGAACAAATGGAAGAAATCACAGACAGAGAAGTATGGATTGGTGTTATCGCAACATAATCCGCTGTTTGTCATTATCTTGAAAATCGCCTTTACTGGATCGGTTTCACAATCAAGACGACGACCTTGAGCTTATTTTTGGTTATTGCTGTTCCCTAAACAAGATTCAACTATCGCATTCTTCGAGTTTTTATTATTGCTGATTCCACTTGAAGGCTTCCGCGACCTCGTCCATTATTGAATTGGCTTCCGTTTGGAACCGCGTCACAATGATTTACTTTACTGTCCACGTTTCGCTCTTTATTGCAAGAGAACTTCCTCAGGACCACTGCTGCTGGTGATGTTGCTGCTGCTTGTCGTTAATCATTGAGAAAGTTTCTTCTTCGGACTTTTATATTTGGAAGTCAGCCTTGAGGAAATTCTTCTGCAATGAAGAACGAAACGTAGGCAGTAGAAGAATCACCGTGACGCGGTGTCAACTGGAAGCCAATCCAATTACTATTGGTTCCATTGATTTTCTTTCGCACTTTTACATTCTCCCCCAAGCCTCTTCAAAATTTCTTTTGTGGAATCTTGCTGTTGTTTTTCTCCAATTTCGTTCTTTCTAAATAATCGAACCAGCTTCCCACCTTTATCTACTTCTTCTCCTGTTTCTTCTTTCTCTTCCTGAAAGTATTTTTTGTTTTCCTATTGGGCCAACCATTCCGCTAAAATTTTTCGTAAAATTGTAAAACAAGAAGGAATTAAAAACTGCGAGAATTAAACCGATTCAATTAATTGGAGGTAAAACTGTGTAGAACAGTCAGAGGACTTTTGGTATCAAGTGCAGACCAAGATACTATGAGGTGGGAGAGGACGAAAGTGAGACAGAGTAGCTGAAGATCAATGTACAAAATTGTTGTATGAGGAAATTCATAAACTAAAACAACTATAGGAAGACCATCAAAGAAATAGGCTGGTTCATGGACATGGCCATACGGAAGCCAAATAAATGATTGAAAAAGACAGAGCCTATCGTAAGTGTAAGATGAAGAAAGAGTGGCTGAGGACCGACTTGCGAAATTCTTGTACATACAAGGAAAGCAATATACTAAAACATTTATAGGAAAACTATCAAAGCGATAAGCTGTTTCATGGACATCGCCATACGGAACCCAAATAAATGATTCAGAAAGACTAGGAAGATGGAGAAATAATCTGTCGCGTCGAAGCCCTTCGCACCAAAATACATGTTGCAGTGATTCACCATAAATATGTAGCAGGAGATGTTTATTATAAAGAATCATTTTCATCATACTTCGCAAGTGCATACATCGAAATGTTCAAAAATACATACAAGTTGTCACAACATTGTTATTCTCTTGCACAAACATCTCTTCCTTCGAGTACAAATCACTGCCATCTATTTCGGGCTCGGCAAAAATACAAATGTTTCTCCATTAGCGTATTTCACAGCACGGGCTTATTGTTAGAACGCGAAAAAGGACGATAAACATGTCCGGCCTCTGGCCGAGAATTTTGGCAGAGGAACAGCAACAAGTGTCACCTCACAGCCCGTCCTCTTAATTTTAAGCGTGGCCCGTCGTCGGCCATGAATTCTCGGAATGCCCGCCTTAAAAACGCCGTAAATTGCAAGTTTATGCTTGTACGGTCCCGAAAAAAAAACTAGCAACTTGGGATATTAATTATGTATTTTAAAAATAAGTTGGGATTAAGTTTTTTTTTTTGAAGGGGCGCCTTTTAACTTTTGGAATTTCAGGCGATTGTTTTAGGATGTATCTCCGTCGACGATTTATGGCGAGGCAAGTATCTCGAAACAACATTCCCCGTTAACGAATGTTAGCAAGGAACGCCCTTTTGCTTGGCACGTTGGAGAGACCGATTAATGTAAAAGCTAATTACTCGCATTGTTCTCTCCAGCCCGACATTGCGGATCCTTTAGGTTTCTGGCATTTATCAGGGTAATGTCGACGGGGTTTTCAGCGCCAATTCGGGAAGAATTTTCCTTGCAAAATTTTAGACTGGCACCAATCTCCAAGGCTCCAGTTTAAGCTTGTTGATTTTTTCGTTACATTCGAAAACGATTCAGAATTAAAACTGAGAAGATGAAACACAATACAAAATTATATCATTTGTAAAAAAAAAATATCAATCAATTTCGTTGTTTAGTATTTATCTTTATGTATTGTTTCGTACTAGCATTAATTTATCTGCCTCCCTCCTCCGAGTAAATCCAAGAAAGAGAAATTATATTTCGAAAAAAAGAGCATCAATTCCGCCCCCGGATAAATAAGGGGCGATCAATTACTTCCGATTAATTGGGCGGAAAATCCTGCAGAAGAGCACAAATCCCGCTGATTACGGACAAGTCCGTCGTCACCAAGGCCGAGCCGGAATCCCCGGAAGCGGAACGCTGACAGATAATTTATTAAAACGTCTTTCGCCCTCAGCCCCCTCCCTCATCTAATACTAGGTCGACTTATTATTAGGTAAAGATATTGCTTTTTCGAGCGGGGCGGGCGAATTCAATTCGCGTTAGGTTTTACGACTTTTTTATCGTCTCAGCAAAACGCGCGGGTCTTTTGAATAAGATGCGAACGCCGCCGCGTAAAACCTAGAAATGGAACTAATAAAGTTTACGTCGCCCCTTTTGGGATATGTGTACCATATTACATTGCTTACTAATGTTTTAAAATAGTTAATCTTTCTCTTAGAAACTGAAACTGAAATTTTACGATTTGCGCTGTATTCGAAATGAGTTGGAAACAACACAGTGTACAAAGAAAATTTAAAGAATAAAATGAAATTGATAATAAAAATCGTTACAGAATTTGTGTGTTTGAGGTAATGCGGGCCATGACTTAGACAACCGACATTGTTAAGAAAAAAACAGTAGAATGTAAACAAAATTAATTATAATTAAAAAACTCACTCCTTACAATTTGTAGGTTGTGATTGTGAAGATTCAGATTATTATTAAATCTAAGGATGACTAGTGACGAATCAAAGAACAGTATTGTATTGGTATTGAGGATTAGAGTGCTTTGAATCTTGAAGATCCACAAAAAGAAATATAAAAATACGAGTCAGAAGGAATAACTTACTAGAAAAAAACATGATTACACCAAGCAGGCCGATAGTAAAGAAAAATTATGAAGTATCTGTGTCGCAGTAAACAAGTTGTAAAATTCGATAACCATACGAAATTGAAAGCAAAACATAGTTAATTTTTCTCTAAAAAAAATACAGTAGGTCCAAAAATTGAACCCTGCGGAACGCCACATATGGGTGCTCATTGAAAGAGGATCAGGGATCATAGGGAACGGGGATGATTTGGTATAATAAAAAAGTTATGTTTTAATAGTGCTGCAATTATTATTAGTATCCGTTTGATGAAATAAATAATTCAGTTCGCTATAGGAAAGGAAAGTCAAATAAATTTAAGAGGCCTCCTTTCAAATTGTTAATTGTTGATTATCTCCTTTCTTTCCAAAACTTACCGAGCAGTTATCAAACTGAGAAGTGATTTAAAACATTTGGATATTTAAGGGCAATAAGTAGATATATGAACCAACCACATATTGCTGTGATATTCACTTGAAATCAAGAAGAAAAGACTTAAGAGAAAACAAATCATCCACTTACCTTGTACCAAAACAAGTAGAGCTGATTCAAATGATTACAAACAACTAAAGCTGTGGAAATTTGGCCTTGACGAGGCAACATCCAGCAACAGCGAAGTACCAGGGTCTGAAGGAAGTGAAATGAGTGCTCTTACGCAATAAAACGATCATAAACAATCTAAAAATGAATAGACAAGAGTTAAAAGCGTTGCTTAAGTTAGTTTACAGTAAATTTTCGCTTAGAAAATAAAAAAAATTAGTTTCGTTAAGCAAGCATAATTTTAGGAAATTAAAGAATGAATAGCATTAAGAGTTAGAAGAAGAAACGCAGAGGAGATTTAATTTATTTCAAGTTAATTTTGAGTATACGAAATTAGAAAGTTAGATGAAGCGAAGAAAAATTTGATGCAAAATCGAAAGTCACCTTAAATTGTTCTTGAGTATAAATACAGGTGCAATGAGCGTGCGGAACATTCGCGAAAATTGTTACTTGAATGCGAAATCTTTGTAATTTGTACACATTTAAATTTTTAAAAAGGAACTATCATCCAATAATTTTGACAATGAAAACGAAAGGAAGAAACAATAGAGGATGGCCTTCAAAAGAAGACTTTCCTTCACTTCACGACAATTTCGATTATTATTTTCATTAAATGACGTAAAGCAAAAACAAAAACCTGTTGATTCGAAACAAATCTCCACTTTTTCTTCGCAGAAAGACGAAAAACAAATGACGTTGAACTTCAAGAGACGATTTGCTTACAAGACGAAAAATAAAAAACAGAAATAATGAAAACCAAAAACAAAAGACGGACGAATTCTTCGAAAGACAAAAAAAACAAACAAAATACTTTCGATTTCAAGAGATGATACTTCTCAGGAGTAATCGAAAACAGAAAACGCTCAATTCGTAAAGTAAGAACTTGATCAGTACGGGAAAAAGGGTTGTTTATATTTTGTCAAAATTAGAATACGACATTTCTAAAGTAGAAATCTTTCACAGGAAAAATAAAAAAAAGATTGGAAGTCTCAAATTCTGACTTCTCTGAACCCCCTTTCTTCACTTTACCACCCTTTTAACCAAAACTTTTCCAAACCAAATCGAGAAGCAAGAGGCGACTCCTTTGTTAGTAGCGTTTCCAGTTTTAGCCAGTTTTTAGCCATCAATCGTTCTTCCCGCTCTCTTCTGATTTGGTTTGAATTTTGGCCCTTTTTACCCTCAAACTTACTTATTTTGGGTTTGTTGCATCTTTTCCTCTCCTTGTTCGACTTATTGTTAAAGATTCCCTAAAAACTACGTTGAGGTTTTAAATAAAATTCAGAAGTTTTAACAAGTAAAATATATATTAAAAATAAAATTTTACGAGAACAAAGAAATCTATAACAAATTTTAAAATTTACAGATCGTAACGAAATTCTCCATTAAAATACATGAAACTACAACAAGAACAAATTTAGAAAAAAATACAGTTAAGTATAGATAGTACAAAATATCTTAAAAGATTTATGATAACAAAAAATATATATTTCGACAAGGAAGAAGAGAGGTATAATTTAATTTAGTTAATTAACTTAGCTGACAACAATTACATGGAGCTTACCATCGACGAATCAACAAGGATTTTTCTCGTATCCGAAATTTTTGGGGAAACACTCTTTAGTTAGATCTGCGAGACTTGTTTCGATTACGACGAATTTAATTTAAGTAACACACTAACTATAACTGCGCGGGAAAAGTGTCTATTTTCCTGACCGAAACCGTTAATAAACTTTTGGAAAATTTATAACAAAAAATCAAAACCTAAACTTAGAAAAAAGAAATAAAAGTAAACCAAAATTTCGACGAGATTTAACGCGAACCAAACATAAGGAAACCGGGAACTGGCTTATCTCCCTCGCTTAAGCTACTTAGAAGCTCGTCACCTCCTGGAAAAGTGAAGAGGGAAATTCTGCGAGATCAGCAAGAATTTGAATTAAGACGGCCCAACAGTAGCTTCCAAGCGAAATGTCTCTCGTTACTAGAGGGCGTAAACATCTCGGTTTTACCGAGTTTTACCAACGTCGGTCGTTCAAGAGCAGAGACGCACAATGGCGTGATTTCCTATTGCTGAGTCAATGAGAAAGGAAAATTTTATCCTAGTAACCCGATATTAGTATTGATTTGAAAACGCATCCGAAGCTCATAAAAGCGATACGAACATCCGGTTTCTTTCTAGGAACAAGCAGAGCTGATAATGAAATGATTGAAATAAAATTAAAAAAATAAGATTCTAAAGTATTTTTCCGGGTTTTTACAGTAACAAGTTTTTTTTCTACATAAAATAGTTAACAAACAACAAAAGACTCAACTTTAGGATAAATTTCATCTTCTTTCTTCGCGGAAAAATAAACTAAAAGACGATGGCTAGAAAAAAAAGAAAAAATGTCACTTCACGACAATTTCCACTTTTTCCATTAAATTACGTAAGGCAAAAACAAAAGACGGTTGATTCGGGATAAATTACCACTTCTTTGTTCGTAGAAAAACGAGAAACAAAAGACTTCAACAGACAATTTTCTTATAATAAGACGAAAAATAAAAAAAAAAGTTCACGACAATTTCGATTTTTTTTTTTCTAACGGATGATTTCTGGATAAATTTGGACTTATTTCTTCCAAAATAAAAACAAAATACCATCGCAAGAGGCGACATTTCTCACAACAAAAGACTGCCAACTTCAGGACAAATTTCTTACTCTTTCTTCGCGGAAAAACGAAAAACAAGAACAAAAGACGGCTGCCTTCCTATCAATAATGTGAAAAACAAAAAACAGAACAAAAAAGATTCACGACAATTTAGATTTTTTCTGCCTATAAAGTCAAAATCAAAAGACGATGGACTTCAGGAGACGATTTTCTTATAAGATGAAAAAACGACAATTTCGATTTTTTTTCTCCATAAATAAAAACGAAATAAAGGACGGACGATTTCTGAATAAATTTTGACTTTCTTTTTCGAAAGACAAAGAAACTATATAAAGTACAATCGATTTCGGAAGACGACATTCCTCGCGATAAGTCGAAAAAACAAGAAACTTTCAATTCACGACTTTTTTCTCAAAAAAAAAAAGAAAACTACAAAGAGCAAAAACAGAAGACGATGTACTTCAACACAATTTCGACTTTTCCTTCGTAGATAAACGAAAAACAAAACCAAAAGTCGACCAACTTCACAAGACGGATTTCCTTACAAAGACGAAAAGATGAAAACAAAAACGATCAGTTTCATTTTTTTCTTCTTCACAAAAATAATAGAAAACAAAAGTCGATCGATTTCGCGACCGATTTTATTTGCTTTCACGGTCTGAAATACAAGAAAGTGAAGAAAAACAAATGGAATCGTTAGTTATTTATTTTCTTATTACAATTTAAGTTAATGTAGAACAAATATTAAACTAATTTCTTTAATAACTTATTCAAAAAATAACTAACAAGTAATTCGAGCTGGTTGTTGTTGAGATTCGTCAGATAATTTTAAAATGAAATACTCTCAGCACGACTATCAAATTCTAACAAACAAGGGAAGAGAGTAACAACATCACTTTGAAGTTTGTGTGTAATGTAGTACTCATTTAAAGGAAACAAAATAAAGTAAATAATATTAATTACGGCGAAGACCATATACCCTGAGAATAAAAACAAAAAAAAAAATTCTAAATACAACAGAGTACACAAATAACACAGACTAGAAAGCAAACAAATAACAGAAAAATTCTTGATTTTCAAAATAGCAGACTGAGCTAACAAGCACATGACATAGCAATTTTTTGTACTCAATGTGCCAGTGAAAGTGAAGAAAAAGGGCAACACGAAATAACAGCAAATGTAACCAATTTAAATTGAATTCCTCGTGTTTTAGAACACAAAGCAAAATAATGTTTTAAAGACATCGTAACATTCAAAGAAAATAATAGATGAGATGAACCACCCACGTATATGTCCAATCCAAATGAAATTGCTCCAAACAAAGAGCCCCAACTTGGTGTAGGCAAACAAAGCTTCGGTTAAAACGGAAATTGCACTGAGGGCCGGCGAACAACAACATCATCGGAAACCGAACTCGATTAGTTGTGACCAGTGGCTCGTTACAACGCTCGATTTTGTCTGCGAGCCGAAGTAATTTTTGGCTCATATTTTATTCAATGGCGCCTGGAAATTCGGGGAAAAATTGACAGCGCGCGTGGGGGCGAATCGACATCCCCCCGCGTGTTAAATTAAAATCGAAATCGACTCCGATGGATTATTACAGACGGGACCGTACTTTAACGTTCATAAAAAGATCCATGCAAAACTAGACTGTTTTAATTGGTTTCGTTAATTTCTCTTGTCTTCGCTTGAATGATTTAAAACTAGTAATTAGTTTGCGTCTCGCCGTTCTCTCGTTCTACGAAATTATTTTCCGAAGTTTCGAACTCGGAAAATAAGAAGTTTGATTCCAACGCTATAACTTTCCAGTAGATGATACTTCCACAAAAAAAAGGAAACGAATGCGCTTGCAATTAATTAATTAATTAATTTCCTCTGCCTCATTTGAGTCCAAGGCAAAGAAATGAAAGAAAACTCTTGCGTCTAATTTGTGAACATCCTGTACACATATAATCCAGCCCTAGCCGCCTATAAATAGCTTCATCATCCCTCTTACGCGTCGCCAATAATAATTTCGGTTTTTCTTTTTGTTGCAGGTACGTGAGTCGCCAGTTGAGGTCCGCAGTTGGGGGTGAGTTGTCCGCAAAAACTCGCTTGTATTTCGTGGAGCGTCGGCCGTTTTTCTCGGCGAGATCAGGGGGTTGCAAAAACGCACTCCGCGTATTAAGAAACTTCTAGAAAGTGATGCTGTTGCTTGACTCGTCTTTGCGTGAGGGCAAGTGGTCCTTGAGTCGGAGGAGAAAAACGGACGATGTAATCTACACAAGGGGATGATAAGTTCTTAGACAGAATTAATAGGGTTGTTAACAACAAAAAAATATATACCTCTGCACTACTCAAAAAATAAAAGTAGTTCATCTAGTTTGATGACGTATGTTTAAGCACGTGTGAGAGTTTTCGAATTTTTAAATTGTTAAAATCTATAAAGCTCTTTTTTGTCCGGCGATAATCTGGAAGCATTTCACGTCCGCAGTTTCGCTCTGAAAACTGCGCGTTTTGCACAGTTTTTACCGACGACTTCGTCTAAACGATTTCTGAAACGCTGCTGCTTCGAATGCAACTCGACGGTTTCGGTCTCGTCAAGATGCAATAAATCAAGTGAACTCCACCTGCTCCGAATTCCACACGTTTCAGGCCGAAGAGGGCAGATTTGCACCCTACAAATATTTTCAGGCGAAAAAGTTTCTAATAAAGCGATTGCGATCGAACCGGGGCAATAATTTATTCATCCGGTCCTGAAATACACAGTTGCGAGGAAATTTCATTCGGCCAAGTTTTTCCCGAACGCGCAACTTCGGGTGACGTTTGACGTGGTGCTTGCACATGCAACGTTCCATGACATGCCCGAATAAAACTTGTCCTTACGTTTTCTAAAGTTAATAATGACATGTTCGACCTTCTGTATTACTGAGTTGAGTACCGAAATAATTTTTTTATTCGAATAGAGAATGAATCGATTTGAAACAGAATGGCTCAATTTGATTGCACGGTTTAGTTCTTATTTTAAAAACGTCTTTAAAATTAGGACGATCCTATGAGGGGCAGTCAAATAAAAACGGGTTAGGGTGCCAAAAATATGGAGAAATATCTGAACTGTAGAGAGGATGCTGAAATTTCCTGAAGATGGCGAACGCCGAGACTACACAAGTAATCAATGCAACTCGAAGAAACAAAGCAAAAAACTATAAAAAAACGATAGATAAAGTTAACATTTCACTGATTAATTAAAATAAATTGTTAAATTATCAATCAATTAATTAATTAATCGTTGATCGTCTCATTAATTAATTACGTCAGTCGGTTAATCTTTTAGTCGTAATCATTTGATTATGAAGCAAATCAGTCATCATTCACACGATTAATCTAAATGTAGAATAATCTTTCGAATGTTTGGTATTGATCCTCAATGATCTCCACAATGAAGATAAAATTAATTAAATTTAACCATTAAAGACTCACTCTTTTTATATCATTAATTGTCCTGCTGAAAAGTACCACTATAAATAAACAAAGAAAATGATTTCATGGTTATTTAAAATTAAATAAAATGATTAATATATTATACTGTCCAGGAAATCAATAATGATGACATGCAAATTAATTGATTAAGTTAAAATCAATGGTTAATTAAAATTAAATGATCAATTCATTCAATCATTCATTGAAAACAATTGGTCGTTTCGTTTCTAATAACCAATGGTAACTGTTTAATTAATTTATCTTTAACTTGAGTGTATATCACAACAAGTCTACTAATCAATCGATCAAAATTTTTCCATCGTAATTAATTGATTTAATCACTAAACAAATCAGTCTTCTATCACGCGACTAACCCAAATGTAGACTATAGAATAATCTTTCAAACGTTTGTTCAAAATGTATTAAACTTCATTCTCAACTAGTCAATAAAATAATCTTAATTAATCGATCAAATCAAGAATAAAAACTTTAATCAAACTTAATCTTTAATTAATAGATCAAATCAAACATTAAAACTAATCGTAGACTTCATTTTTACAATTGATTTTGCATAACTAAAAAAAAAGAGTCTATTAAGGTCAGATTTAATGATCAGTCAAAGTTAAATAATAATTGATCAATAAATCAAACATAAAAACTTTGATCAGAATTAATCGTTAGTGACTTTACATTGCCAAAAAGGTCACGATAAGTCAACAAAAGAGAACCTATTTAGGTAAGATTTAATGACTATTCAAAATTCAATGATAAATGATCAGAAATCAAGTAATCAAAAATAATTAATGAATTAGAAGCTAATATTTCCCCTTGAACTAAAATTCATGTAGATAGGCTTTCTTCTATTGTTTATATTTTGGTTTCAAATTTCCAAAAAAAAAAAAAATCAATAAAATTGATTCTAGAAAATGAACGAAAAATTGGATTTGTTGCTTAGGTCTTAAGGTAGTCTTTTATTGTCTTTTAAAATCCTTGGAATTCACAAGAGAGCTCTTTCCTAAATTTTAGCAACGTTGTTTTGGCTTCTGGTTCAGTTTGGCAAAACACTTAGAAAGGAATTGGTTCAATAAACTGAGGTGTATTTCGTTAATTGACAATTTTAGACTAAAATATTGAAAGAGGATCATCAAGACGTTAGGTTTTACCACATCTTAAATCTTCAACTGACCAACAAACAAATATTAGACAGAAAATATCTTCAGGAAGGATCTTGGCCTCTAATTCAGTTTGGTGAAGGAATTCAATGAAAAACCAAGATGTATCCTTTGGTCTAACTATTTTGACAACTTTAGACAATCGAGAAGACCTTCAATCCTTCTTCCATAAGGCATTAGAGAGCCACGTCTTATGTGCTCATCTATTAATAACAGAGGCGGGAGAAATTATTTAATAAGGAAGAAGAAATCTTCCATAATAATAGATTTAATTTATTATTCCTTTTTCCTTGACTACCAAAAGTCCAGGCATCAATTTGGTGAAAAACTTAGAGATACTTAGAAATACGACTTTGGTCTAACTATTTTGACAACTTTAGATAATCGATTTTGCCTCCACTAAGTTGCCCCTGAGGATTTTTCTTTTCTTTCGAAACTGTTTTCCAACGAGGCCAACTTTGGTGGCGACAAATCTAAATTGACTGCGTGACTACGTAAGTCGGTCCATCCCTGTGCACCTCAACCATTAGACACACCCCATATATGGGGATATGAGGCGCAAACATGTCCGAGCTAATCAAAACCTGTGTGATGTTCTTTTCGTGCCCCTAAACAAGTGGAGGTTCACCTTTGATTTTCCATCGATTTTATCCCGAGTGTCCCCAACGATCGTCCTCAAAAAATTTCCTGAAAGTTTTCGAGTTTTAAGAAAAGAAGATTGCTCACCGAATGCAAGGTTCCTCAACTCAGGGGTGGCTACGCTTAAGAAATATTCTTTCTTAGCCATGTCCTCGACCGGGCTTCGCCAGACGGATTCACTCTGCGCCGCCAGTCCTAAACCAAACTCTTCCTGTCGAGCAAAAGGATTCATGTCTACCCCTAATTATAAAATTGTAAGTTGACCTACGTGAATCTGGAAGGTGAAAGCGATTTTCCAAACATCCCTTGTGATATCAACCACTCTCCCCGTGAGTGCTCAGGAACTCGAAGAGCTCTTTATACTTTTCCGACGTCCCGCTAGTTTGCTGATGGCTTCTGTAGGCCGCCTTATATTTTTGGTTATAGATTCCTGACATGAGCAACTACTTCAACATGACGCGCATGCTAGTCTTCACACTCACTTCATGTTCCTTTCGCTTTACGTACGCCTAGGGTATCGGCTGCCAATTCAACTTTTTCGTCCACATTTGTTTGGCCTTGGGGAGGGGCTACAGCTGGTTTTCGTCGGGTTGCTACAGCGTCAACTAAGTTCTTTGGAAATCTGTAGAGCACGCCAGCAGTTCCTCAGGGATGAAGTAATCGCTCAAACACTCATCCTTAAATTTTGGCCTAATTTGTCGATGTCTTTTCCCTTTCTGGAAGGTGGATTGGTCTATGAGTTGTACTTTGGAAAAACATCTTATGGTTCGAGTACGTTTATCAAATCCGAAGTCAAATGCTTATAGGGCTCGGTTAGGTATGAATGGCCACGTGTTGGTGTTTAGTCTCCATATCTGAAGAGCTAGAACATTACATTTGGATGCGTTTGGTTAGTTTTGATTGGAAATTTACCACGTGCAAGACGGCCAACGAACTGCAATCTGAAAGTATGTGCGGAGAAATATTGGGGAAATAGCAAACTGTATACTTGCGAATGAAAGTCCTAAAACGGATGATTTTTTCGGTACGGTGCTTTTGATTTTCATGATAGGTATGTCACTGTCACCTCATTCTGCCAAATTATTAAATACAGAAGAAAAAAGACGAGAAACGATGTGAAGGTCTTACTCAGAGGGGTCCAGGTTTCCAATTTAAGTAGGTAATAGTAGGTCAAAGGAAGTCAGGAGATGAGAAGACAAACGATTGAAGAAGGAAACAAAAGGTGAGGTGGAGGATGAGAATAAGAAAATAGAGACCATAGTGGTCTAATTTTGCAAGAAGTTTTTTCAGCACTGAAATATTTAAAAGTCTCCGATACAGAAAAGACAGTACCTAACTAAAGATCAAAACCTCCTGGAATATGGAATAGGAAAAAATGATAAAGTAAGTAAAAATCATAAGTACTAAAACGGAAAGTTATTATTTTTGTTATAAATTCAATCCCAACATTAATTTTGATGAATTAATTGCTAATTTAGATTCATTTTCAAGTAATGTGTCAATCTTAATTAATCAATCAAATCAAACATACAAACTTTAACCAAAATTAATCATTAATGACTTAATCATATCTTTTTAATCTGCTGAAAAGGAAGCTTAACTTATTTTTACTATTAACTAACAGGCCTCTCCTCAACATGATTGCTGGTTTTCCTTTATTCTACAATTTTATTATTATTTCTTTATTTTTGCACTTTTATACTTGTCAACTTTTATTCAAATAATCGCCAGATGCATAGACAGATGTAAACAAAACAAAGAATACTTGAAATTCGTTTCTACAGCGACTCGTTTCAAGTAACATTTTATTTTTAATGAGTAAGAAAATATCAACGTGCCACGTTGATGAAAGTTGTCAGCGTCTTGCAAAGCAAATCTTCTTTTTCGCATGAATACTAAAGTTCTCCCTCTGCGTATATAAAATTTATAATTTAAATTGCATCGGGCGGCGCTTCATTGTACCAGAATGCACCCGAATATGTCGCCGGAGTATACCGGAATTTCCTTGCAAGTGCAAGCAACTAATGAATTGTGCATTATCTCACCGTCGCGACGCTCAGGGCCCAATTTTATTCCGTTTCGTTTCGGGTCAACTGAAACGAGCGCACGAAACGTCTTCGCTGGCCCTGGAGAATTTTCTGCAGTCGAAAATCTAGATGCAGTCGTAAATCCTCAAGAAAATGTTCGTGTTTTTAGCATTGCCTCAATTCGCAGCGTAACTTAATTTAAACCAACAGGATTGGTCCTTAGAAATCATTTGTTTGAGCTGGTTTCAGTGGAATCTCCTGTTTCCAGGATAAATAGAGTATTTTACCTGAAAGTTCCTGAAAAATAATTTTAATCCGAGCAAGTACTTAATAAACAAGGCCGAAAAAACGAGGAGTTCTTGTCGGCGGCGAGAGCGATTTGCATAGCTCTCGAATTTGCATTTTTAAACGGGCACCTGCTCTTCGCGAGACGTACTTTCGTTCAAATAAATGCACCACCGAAAAAGTCGCAAAAAAGCAGACCGAATTTGCATACGCGTCCGATCCGTTTTGCCGCTCTATACGTCCGTCCGTCCGTCCGACCAGTGCGGTTACGTAATTTCATTTTATAGCCGACATTAACCTTGCTTTATATATTTGAGGAATACGTTAATGGAGTGCTTGCGGGCCATTTGCATTTTAAATCGAGCAATTTCATAATGCACGGCCTAGAGATAAGCGAACTATGTCGCATGTAATTGTATCAACACAACTGGAAAAAAAGGAAACGTTTTGCATCGTCGCGAACTTGTTTGATATTTATTCATATTGCCTTCGATTTCACTAAAATAAACGCACCCATCGAGAACCGAACCACATTCAGAGCCGTATCCTTTCCGTTTGCTCGGAGTAATCAGACGCAAGATGAATCCTTTTGTTTCAGTTTCAGTTTCGAGTATGCGTGCTAAGTCGAGCTTGAAAGCTGCATGTTCTTATTGGTTTCTGGGTTTTACAGAACGACATGCACTTGTCAGATCACGTCAATGCGCAGCCAACCATTCACGTTATTTGCAAAAGCATCTGTCTTTGTGTAATTTGAATAAAGCTTCGCGTACACTTGCACGTATCGTACGTAAATATCTTCGTCCTGTGCTTAATCTTTCTTATTGCAATAAAGCGAGATGAGCGTAATTGATTGTAGGACAGTGACAGGCCTTTCACTCCTCAACGAAAGTAAACCTTTATGAAGTCTTGATGAACAGAATAGAAGAAAGCTATTAGGTTAAAGAGCAAAGAAGAACAAATAAAATTCGAAATACACTTAAATTAATAGAGAAAAAAGCAAAGAAAGAAGTAGTTTGATAAAGAATGTAGGAAAGAGCTAAAAGATTTCGACCAAATTCGACCAAAACTATTAAGAGAAGAAACTGTAGGTATACAAAGTAAATAACAAAGAATGAATAAAAAAAAAAGAAGTGCAATGAAGCTTGCTACGAAAAACAACAATAAAATAATAATAAGCTAACGATATTCCATAAAGAGTGAAAAAATTGGAAATTATCGCCAGGGAAGTTATATGTAGTTGGAAGGAATATTTTGACTGACTGAAGAAAGGCAGTTGCCACTCCCAAATAAAGCACAAACTGAGGAAATAAAACAAAACTAAGAAAAAAAAGCCCAAGAGGGAATGGAATAACAATACTTCAACAGACACAAAAATTATTAATACGGAAAATATGGAAGAGAGAAGAACTACCCACACATAAGACAAGAAATGTGTTTTTCTTTTCTTGAAAACTTCGTGTGCGCTTCCGAGATTAGGAATCTTCAGATGATTCACGTTGTAGCATCCAGCAATAGTCCACCATCATATTCACGTTCCACTTCCCCTGATACCTACATTCCATCTCCTTGAAGTCCTGGTGGAACCTTTCCCCTTGTTCTAACACTGAAGTTCCCCAAGTTTTCCGGAAAATAGTTCACATGCGTGTGTAAGAAGTGAACTTTTAAACTCATCTTGCAACCTTGTATTTGAAAAACCTTCAACATGCGTCCCACGATACTTCTGTAATTGGGATCCTTCACGCGACCAAAGAACTTCTCAACAACCTCTCTGAAAGAATTCCAGGCTTCCTTCTCCTTCTCTTCCATGGTCTGCACAAAATGTGCATCTGAGAAAAGTTTTCTGATGTCTGGGTCTACAAAGATCCCTTCTTTCAGTTTGGCGTCACTTAAACCAGGAAACTTGGAGCATAAGTACTTGAAACATTCACATTCTTTATTGAGATACTTCACGAATTGCTTCATCAGCCCTAGTTTTATGTGTAAAGGAGGTAGTAGGATTTTGTCAGAAGGAACCAAACTTCTCCTAATGACATTTTCTTCTCCTGGAAACTGAGCTTCTCGTGATGGGCACTCTTTTTTGTTTGTACTTTGTGTACCCTGATTGTTGACCTAAGAGCATGGTGAGTACTTAAGTCTCCACAGATCAACCACTTATGCTCATTATAACGAATTCTTTCGAGAACTAATACGAAATTGTCGTATGTTTCTTTTAAATGTACCGAATGGCCAACAGAAAGTGAAGCATATGTATTGCCATTGAGTAACAAAACAGCCTTTAGACTTCTCTTCGATGAGTCAATGATTCGAGTCATATTGTATACCAAATTGACTCATCAGTCCACGAATGTCTTTACAATAAACAAGATTCTCTTCTTGTGAAAAGTAAGGACAAAAAACTCTTTCGCGATGTTGATACCATGAAAAAGAAGTTCCTGGTTGTAATAAATTTTTGTTTTTAACCCGGGAGCCAACTAACTGAGCAGCATCTTTCGGAAGTCCAAGATCTCTCACTAAGTTGTTCAACTCCTGTTGAGAAAACAGCTTAGGTTCGTTCTCTGAACTGTCTGTTTCGAAATCACTGTTTGATTCATACTTTTCTGCCCTAGAAGCTTCTCCATCTGTTTTCCAATCAATGCTGTCCAAGTCAGGGGCTGAGGAACTGGCAATCCAGAACCGTATGCTACCGGACGAATAGCAGTTTCAAAATTAGGGTAGTTAATGAGTTTCTGATTTTTGGAATTATAACCTTGAACAACACAGATACAAAAGTAACATTCATCCCCATGGTTTCTTGGCTCCCTCTGCATCACTGGGATAGTAAATCTAAAAGATTTTGATTCTCCTTTGTACCATAAGCGAAGTTTTTTCTACGCAGCTATGGCATACTTTATGAGGAGCCCACACTTTATCTTGATCTCCTATTCTCCTATTCTCCTACTTTTTTTGACGAAATCTGTTAAATATCGTTAGTACTTCTTGATTGTGTACTCACCACAGACAAAACAGAAGTAGTCTGGACTGGTAACACAACCACGATAAGACATTTTTGCAAAATGCACTTTCGAAGTTCAAAAAAGTGCTGGAGAAACACGTGATGAGCAAACACTTTGCACCGGTATTTATATTGAATTGAATTTCCAATAGATTTTACGCACAGCCGTTTAGAATAACGGGGCGGCTTGACTCACGATACTTTGATGAGGATACATGGATAAGTAGAAAAAATAATTAGCTGAAAGAACTTTACAGAAAAAAACAAGGGAGTTTAAGGTATCAAGGATTACGATGGTTAGGACACATACCATAGAGAAGAAGTCTAAAACAAGAGAGAGATATAGAAATATTTACTGTAAAAAAAAAGCTAAGAATAGGCAGCCATAGAAGAAAATCATTTCAAGCCAAAGGCCAACTTGACTTGCTTAATCATTGCTTGTCAATTTTGTTAAGCTGGGGGATGTTTCAATTGGCCAATAAGGCCAGAGCTAAAACGTAAGGGACCGGTGGTTAAAAATAAAAGATGAAAGAAAAATCCTTCACTCTCGAATTTATCCATCAAAGGCCTAGAATCTACTTTCACGCCCAAAATCTATGGCTTAATTCAAACTTTACAACAAATTTTACAAAGACATAAACAAATTTTTTCCACTGCTTCTCTTCACTCTTACCAATATTTTAGTCAAACCATAAAAGATCCAAGTCGCAATTCCTTTGTTTGTATGTTTTTGGTTTGAGGTTTAAGCCAGGAATCGTCCTTAGCACTCCTTTTAAATAGAGAGAAATTTTAACCCTTGCCCGTCACTACATACATATGTATCTCGGAATTGACATTCTTTCTTTAAATGAGAGCGAAATTCTAAATAGTATTAAAAGGAAGACTTGAAGTCATGTATCATCAATTAACAATTAACAATTACGACAATTTTAAGCAGGATACATATAACAGTTTAGTCAAATTATTAAAGAGCATAATTTATAATCATGCAAATTCACGTTCAGAATATTTTTATAACAAAAAAAAAAACGGCGTTCTGCATGTCAAATAAAGCAGTTATGTTCTAATCTACAAATATGGTACTGATTATAAAGAAACAGACGAAACTTCAATCACACTAAGAACTTGTCAACAACATTACGACCAAACGTCTTCTGACTGTCTGGTCACGTCCTCGGACACTGAGTGATGCACTCAACCACACAACTACTCGTGGTGTGTTATTTAATCCGGTACCAGCTGTCTCTTTGGATAGTTCCGACCAGAAGTTCCGATTACGTGAAAGGAATAAAGTTTCGCGATGAGTCGTCGAAGCTTTCCTGGAATCGACTGCTCTCTTTGATTCAAATTAAACAATTTTTATTATATAACTCTATGAGTTATTTCGGTGACTCTTTGATAACGTAATATGCAATTGATATTTCTTTTGCAAACATCAGTCATGACTCATGATGGTAAGGCAAGTCGCTTGTTCATAACATATAGAGTTAGCCTTTGACGTAACGATATTTTTATCGTAATGTATTGCAAAACTCTGTATTATATCGAATTTAATTTAGGCAATGCCCTTAATGAATTGCCAAAACGCCGGTTTCTTACAAAAATAATAAATGATCTTGTATCTTGGTTTGTCAGATTCTTTAAAGTTTTAATATTGGTAACACACCATTTCGACCATCAAGGAAAAGTTTCTACGACTCAGCATATGAATTCATTATTAATTATTTAAAAAAATACAAATGCACCATTCATTTTCTCATTTCTGCCCTTGCATTCTAATTTATTTCTATTGAATCTAACAATTTTCCTTTCAAAGCAAATAAATCATTTTTCGTTAACTTATTCGAACATTTTCTAGTCCTCCTTTTTTATAAGTCTCTTCGAAGATCATTTCAACGAAATTTTTGCAAAAACTCTATTTTTGACGAAGATCCACTGTTCAAGTAATGGCGTCGTCATGTTTCTTTTTCAACAGGAAATAGTCGTGAGGTTTTTCAATAAAATTACAAAATCGGAAAATCTGTTTATTTCTAATTTTGACAAGGAAGTTCTAGTTTGTTGCGAGATGTACTCTATTTTGTATTATCTCATTTGGCCCCATTGCATTACTTCTCAAATCTTTTTTTAGGTCTTAGGTTACAATTTCAAACAAAAATAGAAACTTTCGCCATTGCCTAAAAGATACTAATTCTAACAGGAAGAACTTGTTGTGTTTTTAATTAATTAATTAAAAAACAAGAAGCTTTTTTTCTTCAAACTACGGAAGTCCTCTTTGTTATGAGCTCGATACTTATACAAAAAATGTAAACGAACACAATTTTTTTGACCCCAATGAAAAATTCCAGTGAAATTTCTTCCTGAAATTTTTGACTAAATCCTGAAGCAGTTGACGATGGAGAAACTTTCGCCACTGACTAAGAGATGACATTGTCATGCATACTATTATTCAACTAAAAGAAATTGTGGGTTTTCAATTAAATTAAATTAAAACTCTGAAACTTTTTTACCTCGTACCTTGGGGAGGTTCTGATTTTGTTGCGAGCACAAGAAAACTGAGATTTCACCCTCCGATATAAATACAAAATGCGGACCCCGCTGTTTTGTTTTGTTTGTTGTTTTTTTCTGATCCATTGCATATTGAATTTTTTGCCCCTCGCAAACAAATTCACGTTATCAGCAAGCCCCGAGTATACAATAACAAAACGATGCGAGCCAACGAACGCATTGAGCATTTCCAGGGTTGGACTACTTGCTGATCTGTTGTAATCATTTCTAGAGTTGGCTTTGCGTCTGATTAAATTCGAGGAACCATCTTAATAAATGATTTATCAAGTCGGCGTAGGAGTACACTAGCGCCATCAGTAACCGCAGTTCTGACACCTGGCGCGACATTTTTAACCCACGCGAAACACTATCGGACACGATCTCAATTTGTCAACGTCGTTACCGCAACATCGATCAAACGCGCTTCGGTTCGAATAAAAATACAAAATTGCTGCACAACACGCGTCCTACTCCAGGGGACATCTACCGACGAGGGCTTAAAGTTGTTTTCCACTTCAATATTGTAGAGACTCATTTTTAATATTCGATAACCTTAACCTGTTTGAGAGTTAAGTCTTAGGTAAAGATTTTGATCCACGATTTCCACCCCTTTGGAAAGACGTGGACACATATTTTATAAAAGAGGGAAACAAAATGTGGTTAAAAGCTCACAAGATTCTACTAGGGAGCAATAAAAGGAGATAAAAATAAAGAAGAACGAAAAGAGAAAAGAAGTGTACGCTGAATAGAGGGAGGGAATAAGGAATTGAGAAAATAAATGAAATGGAACTTGAACAAAAGTTGGGGGAAGAACAACTAGTGCTGGGCTGATACAAATGTAATGATGGTGGAGGTGTCGAATGATAAGCGACAAGTTATCCAAACCTGGACAAACAAGCGACAAATTATCCAATCCTGGATACCACGAATCACGAATTTAGCATATCACTTGCATAAAAAAAGAGGAAATAAGATGATACCTGAGTGTTACTGGGGGATACTAAAGCAGTAAGAAATAACTTGACGAATAAAATTGAGGTTAAAAGAGGACTGAGGCAGGAAGACACTTCGTCGATGGTTTTGTACAACTTTGTAATTAGAGATAGCAACATTGCATCGGTATTCCTATAGCATGTCAGCTAAAGCATAGATAAAACCTAGCTTCAATCGAATGGAGGTGTACCGAGCGAGTTGGCAACACTGGTTGTAATCCAGGACTTCTTTGCAAACCTTTGGAGAAGTCTAGCTTCCCAATTCTTCAATTTAAATCCATAAGATTTCTTCCAGTTGAAATAATGTACGTGACTGTGCCATCTCTTAGTCAGCGGTGAAAGTTTGAAATGTCATTATAAAAGAAGTAAGTTAAGTGTTAAACGCCCCACACCTAACTGTACCAAATCAGAATTACAAGCACTCAAAAACCTTAACTTGAATCCTAGCATTATTATTCTATCAACAGACAAAGGCAATGCTACTGTCATTCTAGACCGTGGGGAATACGATCAAGCAATCCTTAACTTTATGGAAGACGATACCTATCACTCCATTTCAGTCGCAATCCTACACTTTCATAGAACCAATTTCATGAAATCCTTATGCATAACCCTAATTTTTTTTTTAATTAAATCTCACGGCCTCCCAAGAATCCAGAAACTCGACGTGCTATTACGTTAAAGCCATCAATTCGCCAACCTACAAACTCGTGAAGTACTTAGCACAAACCCTATTTAGTTATCTTCAGTCTTCTTCTTGCAGGAATCTCTTATATTTTTAGTGGCGTCAGTTTTCAACCCCCTCGCAGGCAATAGCGAGATTATAATCCTTAATTCATAACATTTCGAATTAGCAATAAATCCTCAAGATATCCTGGTTAGCTTCGATGTTAAACCACTTTTTTACCACAGCACAGTCTAAGATACTACGAACTACTCGAAGCTCAAATCCTTCTTAAAGATTTGATGTTGCTTAAGATTAGATATCAGGTTCAGCGATGGGTTCACCTCTCTCTCCTATCGTGGCTAATATTTTCACAGAAGCAATTGAACAACAAACCCTAACATGGGATCCACCTTAAACCCTAATGTTGGTTCAGACATGTCGATGATGTCTTCGCAATTTGGCTACGGGGAAAAGAATCTAGTATCTAGTATCTAAATATCCGCGTCACTTGAGACTATCGGTCGCTTCCTTGACGTTTTAGTAAATCGCCTACCAAACGGTAAATTAAGACGTTCTACATATTAAACCAACCTACATTGACCTTTACCTAAATGCATTTTCCCATCATCACCATCCCATTCCGTTTTCCTCTCAGAACTTTTTTCATTGGAGTGTTTTTTTTGTCTTATTAGGGTGAAAATGATAATAACGTTAAACAGGGCATACCTAGCTCTGATAAACACTCGTTCGCTAGTTAGTCCCTTCTAGCCACCTCTCTCTCTCTCCTCGTCTCGCTTAGCGTGCATACGATGTGTCGTGAGAAACGGATGCACAGACAACAAACAACGCGATTTACATCGGATGTCCGCAAATACACCAAGCACTACTCATCGGGGGGCCTTGCGCGCCCCCACGGGATCCAACGAATCCAGTAGCAGCCTCATGTTGATAATTGACACTACGGAAGTTATCCTCGGACGTTGTCTTCTTATCTTCGGATGCATTAAACCCATATTCACCTGTGAGTATAAATCCCACCCTCCCGATGGATATTAGCATACCTTGCCTCCTAAGCTTACGTTCTTAGGATCAACTGATGCCACTGACCGCGTAAGTGTCAGCACCACTCCGTTTTCGGCCCAGTGAACATCATGTCATGTTAGACCATCAGGTCAGGAACACAACCAGCTGAATTCCCATTTACACTGATTAAAGAATATCAGTTGATCGTCTTGCCGATATCGTGTACTTCATCAGCGTTGCTGGCCACTGCGACAAGTCACACGATATCGTGTATTGGTGCACGGTATTACCCTTGACTAATGCCTTGGATCACCGCCTTCAGGACGTTATTCACCTATCCGAATAACTCCACACCACTGCATGATCCTCATCCCACATTGCCAATAAAAGGGTGTACCGGGATACTTCCTCTGCCAGAACATCGTCTCCTCAAGACAAAATTCTGCAACCACCGTCGAGGTCACACTCGGTAACACATCCCGCCGTCTCAACGCGTAACACCAGGCCAATTCGTTACGCCCTTTTACCAAGACATTTCACGCGAAGACTGCCCTTCCTTTCCTCCTAATATTTTACATTCTTTCAACTAACTTATCGTCAAAACATAAACAAACGTCCCCTGATATACAGATATTTATTAGGCACTTTAAACTACAGGCTAATTCATTTCTTAAAAATAATATTGGCTACGACACAAGTTTTGCTAAATAACAATTACACGAAGCAATATATCCAAACAAGTATTTTTGACTACTTAACTCAACCCCACCTCGCCAAAACTCAAATAAATAAATAAATAAATATCGACTTTATTTCTGTTGGCGGAGTTCAGCAAAATTGCTGCTCAACCAACGCCATAACACTATAATTATAATATTGATTATAATATTGATAATGAGTAAAAAAAATTATAATGATAATGAAAAATAATAATACTCTTAATGATAATGAAAAATAATAATACCCTTAATGATAATGAAAAATAATAAGTGATTATAAGAACTGGTTTCATTGCTTTAACTTATTTTAATTTAATGTAATTGGTCTCTGATTCAGGAAGAGTAAAATTTTGAAATTTCTTTTGAAAGCTGAATTCGATTGATTTCGTAATTCTTTAGGCAATAAGTTGTAGAGCTTGGGCCCGACGAAAGTAAAGGAACGTTCGAATAAGGAGGTGGCGTGAGTATATCGTCTCAAATTAATTTCATTGTCTACGTGGTGTCAGCAAAGTCTTTAAGTAATTCGGCGTGGAACTTGAAATGATTTTATGTATTAAGCAACCTAAATGCAACACCCTTCTGTCCTGCATGTCAGTCAATTTAGAGCTCACATGATCACGTAACTTTAAATCGAAGATGAATCTTAAGCATGAGTTTTGAATTATCTGAATCCTAGTTACACAAGATAAATCAAGACACGGGCTGCAGATAGCATCACAATAATTATATGACGATTAAACTAAACTTTCACATAATCGTATGCGGAGCTGTTTAGTTAAAAAATGTTTATTTGTATATAAGCTTTTTAATATGCCAAAAGTTGTCTGTGTTAGCTTGTTAATATGGGATATAAAACGCAATTGTTCGTCAAAGACAAGACCAAGATTATTAACACATTTGGAGAAAGAAATTTTGTTATCGTCAACAAAAATATTCATACTATCGACGACCCTTTCTCGATTCTTACTGCTGCCAAAAACAATGGCCTGAGATTTATTGTGATTCACGTGTGATAAATGCTCTTTTGATACGATAAGTAAACGTTCTAGGTTATCATTTATAAGCCTTTCCGTGGTTGTAAAATCAGAAATCTGAGAGTGATGGTATATTTGCGTCTCGTCTGCACAGTGCCAACTGCAATCTAGACTAGAGTGCAAGTCAGCAGTGTAAATTATAAACAGGAGAGGACCTATAATTGAGCCTTGAGGCGTACCTGAGTGGATAGGCTGATAAGTTGAAGAAACGTTATTAAAAGTAACAGCTTGAGGCCGGCTGTGCAGATAGGAGCTCAGAAAGTGCATTGAACCATCAGATAGTCCAAAATAATGGAGTTTTGCGGCCGACAGTTTGTGATTAATAGTATGAAAGGCCTTAGAGTAGTCCAGTAATACCAAAACAGATAATTCTCCTTTATCGGTTGCTTTTAAGATATCATTAGTAACTTTCAATAAAGCTGTAGTAACCAGCCCTAAAATCTGATTGATTGTCGGGTAAAATTTTCGAATTATTTAAAAAAGGCAAAAGCTGTCTGTGAACTGCACGCTCAACTATTTTAGACATAACAGGGAGCAGACTAATTGGCCGCAAGTCAGACAACGCCCGAGGAAGCTGACATTTAGGTAAAGGTACCACCAAAGCACGCTTCCACTTGTTACGTTTCAATTTTGATCTACAGTTTTTCATCCATTTGTTTGTCTATGGTCATTGTTGATCGATCTTATTTTCTATATTGTGTAATCTCTTATCTTTCTATGAAAAAATAGACGGGACTAGTCATTTTAGCAGATTGTAGATTTTTGGCGTCTATTGATATTCATGAAGACGCTTTTGCAGACAACGGTTGAATTTTAGTTACTCTTCTTGTGTTTGGAATTAAAAACGATGTAATTTTGGTTGTCTGCAAAATAAATACTAGAAGGGTCAAATTACACTTCTCTTGGAGTGGTTCGATTTTGCGATTTTCGTCACATGTTTTTCGCTCGAGCCCTGTTGCTGAAGCCATCGTTTCTCGAGATCTGACTACCTTCACACCGTGTTCACAGAAAAAGGACCTTCGGTTATTACTGCCGATATGTCAATTTTTGTTTTATAACAGTGTGACTATCAATTTTGTTACTATACAGAATGACCGACAAACAGTATAAACCTGTGGGAATTTTGATCAATTTCGATAGCGTGTATAGTCCTGGCGGTACCACGAGTTTTACCTGCCTACTTGGACAATTAAAAAAAGTAGGTACCACACACATTGCGTCTTATCCACTATATATTCAGAACATAACAGACAGAATTGGTACAATTTTCAGGAAGCAGAATAGCAAGGCGATTTTCCTAACAAACTTGCAGATTGTTTACCCTCTCCAAAAGACCAAACTCTTTTAAATTCCTATGGTGTTGATCGTACCCCATGTTCACATGTGAGCCCGTCTGCAGCGAAGAAACAAAGCAGTCGGTCAGCATTCAATATTCCATAATTTTATAAAGAGAAGAAACGGCATTTCGAATACCATTTAAAGCAGTTATTAGTAACTAATAACTAATGGGCAATTAAGTTAATTTATGGTCACCAAACCATGGTATTGGATGCAGAAAGAGAAACAGAATTTCTGGAACTGGTCATGATCACACCCATGACATTAATTATTTAAAAACTCCGATTAATTACGAACAAAATTTCCAAGTTGAATCAAGTAGTTTGCTCATCACACACATGTTCCTGAACGGATTCACGTGTTTTTACGGTTATCTTCCATTTAAAATGTCATTTAGAATGCCGATTTATTACACCATTAGTGATGCTACAACTTTTTTTCTCATTGTAGAAAGCATTTCACTCCCACTCTTTGTTAAATGTGTCTCGAAAGTATCCCACGAACTTTTCGTTTTCTTAAGATTTCATGAGCAAAATGACTTTGATTTTTTCTTCTATACTAATTTTAGTAATTTCGAACCTCATATTTTTAGACGTTTTATTTCCTGTCCTGTGTTTCGCACATGCTTTCGAGCAATGAGTTCGGATCGTACTCGCATTCGATACATGTACGTTGTTCGAATTGGAATTTGTCTGAATATGCTTAACACTACATCAACAACGAATACAAGACGGACGAGAAAGGAATTCCCGCAGTTTAATCATCTCCTGATGAGTTCATCCGTTACCATGGCAGCCGATGTTCCATCCAGTTTTAATTGCGCATCTTTGACGGGCTAACATCCAGAGTATTCGGGGCATTTACGTGCCTCTGCAGAACACTCTGCAGTGGTCATAAATTTACATTCACAGCCCGTAGGTAACTTACTAACTGACACTGCACACAGTGCATAAGCAAAACCACCACGGGCCAACTGAGATCAGCATTCGAACCAAATATTCCCGACCGTGGAACAAATCAAAAACTTCCTTGCACATTTTGGCGCTGCTATCTCTTAATTCTCAAGTCGATCATCTTGCCGAGGAGGGCAACTGTTTTTAAGAATTTACGGTTGCAACTTTATTTATTCGGCTTGGGAAAACAGGTCGAAGTTTATAATTAGATAGGGCCCTGGTGCGAATGAGCTTTCCCAAATCAAATAAGTAGGAAATTAAAAAATTAACGACGCGTAAGACGGATGGGAAATTGAAGAAAACAAACGACTTACGAAATACGCGAGCACGTTAGCGTTCGTTACTTTCTTTACGGTTATTATGTTTCATAATTTAAAAAGCGTTTCGCTGGCAAAATGTAACTGGCGATTGGGTATTTCGTTTTTCTTAATATATTCATACGAATCACTTGGTACTTTCGTAGATAGCCCCACACGAGCGAACACCGAAATAAAAATGCTGGGCCTAAACCGGAATCCTGCGGTATTTCTTCTTATAAAGCAATGATTCGGCCTTTATTTAATTGGGTCGATTAAAATACCCTTTGTTTACTTAAACATTAGTTTAATTTATGTGGCTTAACTTAGGCTGCGTTGTATAAAAGGTTTAAACCAGGATTAAATTTAAGCCGATGTTACAATGTGACATACAAAATGCTGTACGTCATAATGTTTGTCACATTCTAACTTAGGATTAAATTAAATCCTGGCTTAAATCTTTTATACAACGCAGCCTTAGTTTGAAACGCTATACTGAGTGTCCTTGAAAGATGTTAAATAAATTACCAGAGTGACCAAATTTTCCACGTGTGAACGAACAGGGATTTACGTGGTATTACTATTATTATCACTGATGATGATATGTGCGAAGGGCCAAACCTATTATACTCAGGCTTCAAATGTACCAAACAAAAAAAACCTAAAGGTGACAAATGGTGTTAGGTGTTTAGAGCAAACTGTAGCAAAATCAACCACTTTTGTTGTGGACCAAATAGCCGAAAACGATTCCTGTCTTGAATCCTTGATTCCCCATCATAAGAATAGTTCACCCCCTTGTCCCCCATCGCACTAAATAATTTAATTCAACCCCGGCATCTAGAATTAGATCTCGGCTTTGTGCCGGGCCCCATCGAATTTCCATTATACAAAACTGCTGATTCGGATTTTCTCCGGGGATTCTCACTTTTATCTTACGGAAGGAAGGAAGGAAGCAGCGGCGGCGGATTTAATTCGGGCCGTACGTGTCTGAGGAGGCCCTCGGCCCCATTTAACGCTCATTCGTTCGTGTATTATGCGCGTATAATTTTAATCCTTAATCGATTAGGCCTGAATAATGGGCCGTGCTGAAAAGGAAGGACAGCCGGGAATTCAATTTTGAGAGAGGAATCGGTTTTGAAGATTATGAGTACAGTGGAAGACGAAAGTCTCTGTCTTTTTATTACATTATTGTAAGTATTATAGGAAAAAGTAGTTTTTTATTGCAATAAAAAATGAGAAAACCTTTATGGTCGTGCAATGAGTTTCTATTTTTTTGGATGGAAGAAGATCCCGTGACTGATTCAATCGACCAATTTAGATTGATCTTACACAAATACCCCAGAGGTCATAGCAACATAGATGGAGTGAAGAAAATCAGCTTTTATAGAGAAATAAAGATGAAATAGAAATTACGGTTGTGCAGAGTTTTTGAGGGGAAATATTCTGTTTGACCTTCAAATTTGCTTACCACAATCGCTGTGCGTCATAGTGACATACATGGGGTGACGAAAATATATGTGTATGGTTGCCTAGTGTCGTTCTGATGGGCGCTTGTTACGGGAGGCGCGCTGATGTGGGGTAATGCAGGAGGCTGCAACAGCAAGCAGTTTCTGGAAAACAATGGACAGCTTCTGGATAACAGATAGCAGTTTCTGGAAACTTGTAGTAATTTCTGTTTGCTAGAAACTGCTTGCCGTTGTCGCCTCCGGCACTCTCCCACTCAAGGCGTCTGTTGCATCGAACGCCTATTAAAGCGACGATAGACAACCATAGATACACCTTTGTTATTTCTCCATAAGAAATGAGCCTGAGTGCCCACAGTATATCTATTAATACGAAAAAATTTCGATTGACCACCAAGTTTGCTTTCATAAATACAATGCGTCATTCACGGTAACACGTATGATGTGATAAAATCGTGTACAATGTGTCGTATCTTTAAAAATAAACATAGTTTGGATAATGGTCTCACAATACTATTTCATGGATTCAAACCTGTCAACTTGGCACTAAATGATAGTGTTAACTAAGCTTCGTTTCAAGAGATCTTGTGATGCCCACATAAGCTTTTCCTGAGCTTTGGATATTTGACCGAAATAGTTACAAACACCCGTCATAAGAATTAAATGCCGTCCTCCTGCTTTTGTATTTGTAACGAAATGGAACTGCTGGCGCGATGCCAGCGCCATCGTAATACATCCGGAGCGATTGCGTACAAAACAATCCTGGAAAGCGTTCAACAGATGTTCGATTTTTGTCCCGAATTTACGACCACTCTTCCCGCCATTCTTAAGAAAGGGAGCAAGCAACGCGGGAACCATCTGCATATAAATAGTTCGAACTTAAAAAAAAGGGACAGGCCGATGCCCGGACACCCGGAGTTCCGCCCGGAGCGCAGCAGCGATAAACACTTGCTTCCGACGGCGACGCTAAAAATATTTACTGCTCCCAGGGCCGGACTAAAAATAGGAATTTACTACGGTCGGGTTCCCTAGGCTGCTGCATTTTCGTTTTAATATGCCGCGCATGGCATAATAAAGTTCTTCGCGTAAATGAAAGAAATCAATTTGGAAACTCCTTCTTGATTAACAAAAACCATTTCCTCGTTTTATTTTTATGTTTTTGCTTAAGCGCTTCTGGTTGGTTCGTTTCCAATTGCAGAATAAATAAGGGCGATTGGATTACCGTGTTGCACTTCTCGTTGAATAATTGATTCGAATCGAGATTACTCGCGCATTTTTCTTTCATCGGAGCACTCGGACTGTTCTTCCGCTTCGTACTAAATGAGCTTCTTGTATTTACAATGACGCCTTAGGAAACGTATAACACTGCGAAAAGAGAATGTAACTTCAAGTTTTTTTTTTGGTGAAATTATCAAAGCGCCATCTGTTGAACAGCTGAAATAAAAATTGTGCTCTTTCTTGTCTTTATGAGTCCACATTATTTTGAGTGAAGTTAACTGTGCGTATAAAATAAATCCAGGGAATTAGAAAATAACTTCATGTAAATCGGTTCCGCTCGAGTCTTCTCCTTCTCGTGTCAAATCTGTAACTCCCACGCCGTGTTTTGTTGCGAGATAAATTCGCCCAAAACTCGAATCCGTCTTTCCGGCTCATTTGTTACCGAAATTGGCAGCGCCTTCTCGCCCGACGTGCCGCATTTGCATAGAAAATTAGTTCTTCTTCGGTCGTCCCGTCGAATCGTAAGGAGATTTGGCGTGAATTCGCGCGCCGTTTTCCCCCCCTAATCCCCCGGATTTGCTAGGCTGTCATTGTTCCCTCAAAAACCGAGCAGCATAAAATTTCGGGACGTAATGCGCACATTAAGCGGTGAGAAGGAAAATTACCTTGGTTTTGGAATTGACGGCAAAGTCACACCAAAGAAGTTAATTTACGAATAGTTAGAAGCTGAATTGAAAGAAATTAATCAAATTAATTATTATCGCACATGGATCATTAATGAAAACTTTTAAAAGCTGAAGGGCTTTTCTTTATTTTCATTAAGTGCAAGGAAAGCTCACAGTTTATTATTTTCAGTGGTGAAAGCTCTTCCTATTTTTAAAGGTTCACTTGAAGCAAGGTCAACATCTTATAGCAGTATGAACCAAAACCTTTGCTTAAGTGCAGTTCAGTTCTCTCGGAACTTTCAATTCAATTTCAAGGTCAAGTTCTTCGTAGCTGTAAATATTATCTTGGTTTCACTGCCTTCAAAATAACAACAGTAGTTTCTGTTCGTTCCGTGTTTTCTTCAATGGTTCTTTAAGTTAGTTCCGAATTTTCAGTGCGAGAGCTTTCACTTTCGTTCAGTAACTCAATAATTTCAGCCGTAAAATTTCAGTTCGTGTAAAATTTTCACAAAACGAGTTTCAAGTTCAGAACGTCTATTGAGGTTCTCTTACGTTTCAATTTATTCAGAACTTTTACATAATAGTTTCAGTTGTGTGAGAATTTCAGTTCTCGAGGAACCTTTACAGAGAAATTAATCTGAAAGTCCTCGAGGAAGAAACTTCCTGCGTTTCAATTTATTAGGAAACTGTAGTTCCTAATAATAAGATTTGTTTCAGTTTATTCGAAATGTTTGGCCCGTCCAGTGCTTTCAGCAACGCAGCAAATTCAGTTCTGTGAGAATTTTCAATTCGTGCAAAACTTTAAAAGGTAGATCCGCTTTAAAAGATACTGACGACAGTTATTGAGATAGAAGAAACTTGCAAATCATTCAGTGTTTAAACAGTTCAGTTAAAGAATGTTATTGAGAAAGAAGAAAGTTCCAGTTCGTTCGGTGCTTTCATTAACTCTTAACTCGTGCAAAACTTTCAACAAAGAAAGCGGGTTTCATAGTTAGTCAATTCAATTCAATGAACTTTCGCAGGGAAGCTCAACTTGAATGTCAGAGTCTTTCTTATTGTGCAACTCTGAACAACTCAGCAAATTCAGTTCTGTGAGAATTTTCAGTTCGTCCAACACTCACAAAGACAATCCGTTCAGAAGTCAGAATATATTCTTAACGAGAAGGTCTTTAGTTCGTGCAATACCTTCCAGAATTCATTAGCTCCAGAGGTGATGAGAGAATTTGTTGCATAACTCTTACCAACTCAACAAATTCAGTTCTGTGAGTTTCAAGATTTTCAGTTCGTTTAACATTTGCAAGGAGAATCCGTTCGGATGTAAGACTATTCTTAATTAAAAAGTTTTGATTTCGTTCGGTGTCTTCGGAACTTATTAAAGTTATTAGCTTCAGTACCTGGAGAACTTTCACAAGGCGCGCCCGGTTTCAAAGTCAATCAGTTCTATGAACATTCGCAGGGGAACTCGAAAATCAAAATCTTTTAGAGAACTTGTTGTGCAACTCTCAATTCGGTAAATTTAGTTCTGTGAGAATTTTCGGTTCAGTACAGAACTTGTAACAAAGATAACCATTCTGAAAGAAAAAAGATACTCGACAAATTACTTTTTACTTTACGTTTTGGAACTTTCAGTTCATTCAGTTCGATACTTTCAGCAACACATCAAATTCAGTTCTGTGAGAATTTTCAGTTAAAAGGTTTTCAGTTCTGCAAGGATATTTATTTAAGAAAATTTTTAGCGTTTCAGTTTATTCGAAATTTTCATTGCGTTGAGTACCTTCCAAGTTCTATTAAAAATTTTAGTTCGCGAGAGAACTTTAACAAGAGAATCGATTTCGAAATAAATAAATTCAGTTCTGTGAAAATTTTTAATAGCAAGACTTGGACTATAAAGAACAAGCTTTCAACAACTCAGTAAATTTAGTTCTGTAAGTTCTAAAATGTTCAGTTCGAGCAGAACTTTCACAAAAGGAACCAGTTTGATTTATTTGAAACTGTCATCTCATTCAGTACTTTCAGTGACCGAATAGTTTCAGTTCCAAGAGAATGTTCTGTTCTCAAAACTTCAGTTCGTGCAGAACTCATTTTTAAAGTTAGAGCATTCCTGACAAAAGGTAGAAGTTGTGTTATTTTATTCGATACTTTTAGATTGTTTAGTTCTTTCAATAATTCATTTCAAAATTTTCAGTTCCTTGATAACTTTCACAGTACAAAGAGAACCAGCTTGAAAGTTTGAACATTCCTGAAGAAAAATTTCAGTTTACGAGGAACGGTTAGTTAAGAAGTTTCAGCAACACAACAATTTCAGTTCGATGAAGTTTGCAGAATTTCACAAGGGAAATCAATTTGAAAGTTATAATCTTTGCGATGCCAGACTTTTATTATTTTTTATAATTTTCAGTTCGTACGTAACTTGTTTCAAGGTCAAGCTCAAAATTTCATTACGCGCAGAACTTTCAGCAATTATTGTTTTCACTTCAATTTAAAGCAGAATTGTTTTTGTACAAGTTATTTTGAACAAATTATCCAGGGCCGGGATGTTCTTGTTTCATATCTGGAAGAAGTAGTTTTTAGTAAGCAATTTAGAAGTTATATATCATCATTATTGTTATTATTAACCCAAAGTTTGCGACTGTAATTAACATCGGTTGCTGGCAAGCACGATATTACGGCGAGAATTGTCTCGAAATAACAATTATTCATGTTCACCCTTCATCCCTGCAAGTTCAGCAGCGGGACCCACCGCAATTATTACAGCCGGAAAAACCACTCCGACGCAGATTGAATTTCGGGGCTCATTAGCAAAGTCCTTGCACATCGTATCTTCCAAGTCCGAGCGCGTCCTCGAGATGTCCGGAGAGTCGTTAAACGAAATCGCGGGCCTTGTCAAAATAATGAGGCGATAAAGCGGATGAGTTATGGCCGAAATTTTACTAGCGGCCCTCGTAAATTTTTGGGAGGGTGCCACGCTGATCTGCCGAGTCCGCGATTTTATTCGGTGCGATAAGACTTTATGTGAATGGGCTGTGCGCCAATTAAAACAGGAAATCGACGTCGCAAAAATTAAAACCTTCGAGTGGGACAGCCTTTCGGAGAAAAGAAATATTTAGACAAGAGAAGGGAGATGGAAGGGTTTTTAATCAAATTAAATTGGCTGGCACATTAAATCACGTTCAGTACTTCTCAAACATTTTTTGTAAAAAGTAAACTGAGATTTCTCCGAGTTTATTATCGACTTTTGTCCTCAAACGTATGTCGTCATAACTTCGCTTCTTTTCTTGTGTATTACTAGTAGTTATAATAACTGAAATTTATTCGATTACTCACTGTATATAAAAATGTAATTTCCAGAAATTTTCCTCAACCTCTCTATTGTATTATCGCTGTTGAAATTTGTGTCGTCAAATAAGTTATAAATAAAAAAGTAAGGTATAGATTGATGAGAGAGGGAATTTTTGATTTAATTTTTTTTCACAGAGAAATTTCCAACGTTCGTTTGAGGATCCGAAGCCGGAGACAAAGCAGATTAAAAAACAAAGTTTGTGTCTCTGCGGATAGAGCAGAAATGACGGCGTGGCCCCGCCAAAAAAAAAATTCCCGGCCCATAATATTTGAAAAGTAAATTTAACAAATGATCAACATCAAAGCGGCGCACCCCCGTCCGCGCGGAAACAAACTTCATAATCGTAATTCCGCCGTTCCCTCCTCGTAATAAAACAATTTCCCGGTCCCGCGGGATCATCCCAGAGTTTTATGAAATATTCGAGGGGCCGGAATTAAAACGAATAAGGAGAGGGAGAGAGAGAGAAAGAGAGCCTCGCGACGTCCGTCGGGAACTGATGGCGGCGATTAATGATTAATTAAGGCCGCCCTACGGTGGCGGCCTCTTTTAAATGCTTAGTTGGCGGGTAGAAGTGTGAAAATATGCAACGTTTAGAAGGGGCGGCGAGAGTTTCCCTCGAAATCTGTAGAAGAAGTAAGGTTGAAAGCCAGGACTAAACTCGAATTTAAAACAAGGTGCAATAAAAAATTCTGTTGTCATCCAATAGATGACGCTGCGCCTGCCAATCTGGCACAAAGCATTAATTTAAGAAAGCGCAAGAGAAGTACCATTTCTAAAAACAATGGTGATAGCAAATAACCAATTTGATTTATTTATTATTTTATTATTCGCAATATTATTGATCAATTTAAAATTGACGATTACATGAAATTGCTGAAACTCTTTTCTCAGTAGTTGGCTTTCGCAGTGTTGCTCTCTGCACTCGCGTTTAGAAAGCTCATATTGTGTAGAAACTTAACGTAGTTTGACGTGTAATTCTGCCGCTGGTCAATAGATGTCGTTATAAGTAAATTACTTTGTGATTCCTCAATTGTAAAGAAATGTTAATTCAAACTTGTTCAAAATGATCATAACTTTATTCTGAAATCGCACGACAGCTGTTTGTACTCTTGTTTGCAAAACTCAAATTGTTTAGATAGTTAACGCAGTTTAACGTATAATTCTGCTGCTGGCCAATAGATCGCGTATATAAGTAAACTGCTTTGTGATTCGTCAATTGTAATGAAATGTCGATTCGAGTTACATTAAAATTGTCAAAGTAAATCGTCGCACGGAAGCTCTACTTTTGTTTGGCAAACTCGAATTATATAGAAACTTAATAAAGTTTATCGTGTAATTGTGCTACTGGCCAATAGATGGCGTTATAAGTAAACTACTTTATGATTCCTAAATTGTAAAGGAATGTCGATTCAAACTAGTTTAAAATGATCATAACTTCTAAAGTCGCACAAAATCTATTTGTACACTTGTTTGACAAACTCGAATTGTGTAGAAACTTAACTAAGTTTAACGTGTAGTTCTACTGCTGGCCAATTGATAGCGTTATAAGTAAACTAGTATGTGATTCCTGAATTGTAATGAAATGTCGATTAAGACTAGATTAAAATTGTCAAAGTAAATCGTCGCGTGGAAGCTCTACTTTTGTTTGCCAAACTCGAATTATATAGAAACTTAATAAAGTTTAACGTGTTATTCTGCTACTGGCCAATAGATGGCGTTATAAGTAAACTACTTTATGATTCCTAAATTGTAAAAGAAATGTCGATTCAAACTAGTTTAAAATGATCATAACTTCTAAAATCGCACGAAAGCTATTTGTACTCTTTTTTGACAAACTCGAATTGTGTAGAAACTTAGCTAAGTTTAACGTGTAGTTTTACTGCTGGACAATAGATGGCGTTATAAATTAGCTACTATGTGATTCCTGAATTGCAAGGAAATGTCGAATCAAACTAGTTTAAAATTGTCGACACTTTATTCTGAAGCCGCATAAAATCTCTTTCTACTACTGTTTGCAAAACTCGAATTGTGTAGAAACTTCACGAAATTGAACGTGTAGTTCTGCCGCTGGACAATAGATGGCGTTATAAATAAACTACTATCCTGAATTGTAAAAAGATGTCGAGTCAAACTAGTTTAAAATTGTCAAAACTTTATTCTGAAGTCGCACGTACTACAAACGGAAGAAAGGATTAACAGTTGAGCAGTCGATGGCACTTACAAATACAGTGGAACTTCCATAACTCAAACTTTTCTGTCAGTCGAAATTTACTGATGGTCCCTTCACATTGAGTATAACTACCTAACTACCAATCTACCTCTTTGACTCGAAATTTCTAAAATTTGAAGCAATTTTCCTGTCCCTTAGAGATTCAAGATATGGAAGTTCCGCTGTATTTGTTTGGGGCAAAGAAATTCGAAAAATACTTGTCTATGGTGACTTCTTGTTTTACTTAATCTACTTAGCCTCTCCCGAATTTCTCATATATACTTCCTCATTTAATTTCTGTCCAGTAGATTGCGTTGAACTTCCAGATTCCATTTTAGAGACGCGTACTGATTTTCTTTAAGTCAAAGTCGTTGAATTAAATTAATAAAAATCCCCATGTCTTCTCTAGAATTAGGTGACGTGATTTTATAACATTTTTGAAGAAAGTGAAAGACGAAAACGTGTCACACCGGCTAAGAGATGGCGCTTTATGGTCCTGAGTGAATAGGAGCTGTAAGACTTCAAAATACCTTCTTTTAGTACACATCGATTTATTCTACTGAGATAAAAGAATTAATTGTTTAAAAAATACCTTAACCTTAACAAACGTTTCTAATAATTTTGATTCCTCTATGATAAGATGACGGATTCTGATCGTTAAATATGAGGACAAATTGATGAAAGTCGATTTGAAAGTAAAGACTTTGAAGCTTCTGGAAACCCTGCTTAAAATTCTACTAATATGCAACAAGAAAACGTGGATTTTAACTAATAGATGGCGTTTCATTTTGTCGTTTGACGGAAACGTAGAAATTCAGAGAATGACGTAAGAACGTCTCCTTGAAATATATAGCAAGCATCTTTTTTTATAGAGGTTTACAGAATCTTCACAAGACCCCCAAGGCTGTGATCCAATGCCAAGCGGTGTGTTGGATTCGTACCGACGACCGCCTAGGCCAGGCCACCGAGTTCACAACCCAACCGCCCAATCGCCGGTACGCCTACCAACTAAACTACGTTCCTCTTTTACCCTTTATTGCAGCAGTGGTACTACCCTCTGGTATTTTTCTTCAATGCAGCTGATCCTCTCTTAGCTTTTTCTATTTTTTCGGCCCTTTCTTTTTCGCTAGTCCCTAGTCATTTTTTCGATGTGGTTCTAGTTGTTTTCGTTTTCCAGCATTAATTCTATCACATTTTCTTTCCTGATTATATTTCCCATTTTCGGCTCTGTTTTCCTCCTTATGTTTTCCCAATACCGACATACGAGAAAGTGTGTTCTACGTCATCTTGTTCTATGTGACAATGTCCCTGCTCCACTTTCCTTGTCTTGTTTTTATATGTTTCATATGTCTCCTGACCACTTAGAATTTGTGTCCTATGGTACGAAATTTCACCATGTTTTCTTTTGCACCATCCATCCACACGTGGTATTAGTTCCCTACTCCAGCTATCCTTCTTTCCTCGCTCCCAGTTTATTTGCCATCTTCTAATGGTTTTATCTCTTCGTAACTTTTTTTCCTTATTCAAAAGACCGTATGTCCTCTTCCTCTCGTCTGCTAATATGTCGATTGGTATAAATTTTGCTAATACTGCGGCGCCTCCGTTGAAATTGTCCGGTATCCTCTGCACACATTTATTACCAGCAGTCTTTGAAAACTCAGTAGTTTATTTTTATATCTGCGGCCCAAAGTTTTTAGGAGGAGGATTGATTATGGAAATGTCATATGAATTTAATGAGAGGTTTCGACTTACAGCTTTCTCCACTGGTTGGGGACAGGTGCACAATATCATGCAATAAACATGCATAGCATCAGCAAGGCCAGTGTGTGTAAAATTGGCCACAATGTAGTGGCTGCTGTCAATATTACCATTTTCACAGCCTATGTTATGTGGCCTGAAAATGTGTAAGTGGTAGTTGAAGGATTTTATGCTGTTGGAGGAATGCTAATGGTTTTCGGCTCCCTCGATGGGACTGTGATCAAAATAGATGCTCCCACCGTAAACGAAGAAGTTTTTGTAGATCATTATGGGAACCACTTGTATAATTATATGCGGTCCAGATTTAACGTTTTATTACTCGTATGCTAATTGGCCTGGAAGTTAACATGACTCGAGTTTTGAGAAATTGTGATCTATTTCATCAAATGGAAAATGGTTGGAGACCTATTCCAAATGGAATTCTTCTAGGTGATTCGACATACCCTCTGAAGGACTGGTTATTTCCTCCAATTATAAATAATAATAATGATGAAGCAAATCGGCGATTCTTAAGAGCTCATAAATTTATTAGAAGGCTAATCGAAAATGCTAGAGGTATATTAAAGGAAAAATTTCCATGTCTCAACCATCTTCGATTAAAGCCAAGACTGGCTTGTGAACTTTTTAATTGTTGCGTTTCTCTGTGTAACTTTTCAAGACTTCCCGGAGATAATCTTTTTAATAATTTAAATGATGACAGCGAACTACATGATGGGAATGATCAACAAGGACTGGCAGAAGGAGAGGAACAAGCAGATGAGAGAGGACGAAATAGGTTTCAAAGAATTCTCAACTACTTCCAAATTAAATTTTAAATAGATAGTTTCTATATCATCTTAGTTAAGAATTAAATTATCCTGTGTAATTAAAAAGGTATTTTCCCCATTGTTATTTTTCGGTCTTTCAGTTTTCTTAAGTAGGTTTACTTCTATGTTCCTGGTATACTTAGAATGAACAACATTCAGTTTTCGTTCATGTTCGAATAGTTCGAGTTTTATTTTATAGTTTTGGAGTTCTAAATGTTCCACTTGGAGCTCTAATTTTCGTTTCTTGAGTGCTTTTTCTATCTCATCAAATATCTTTGACCCCTTTGTTACAAATTTCTTATCTGAAAATGAAAATCGTTTTCCCAGATAATACAATTGATTCGGTCTTTTCAGGTACAATCTGTAACAAAGCATCTAAATCGCTTTAGCTTACTGGAGTTTGGCGAAATTCTTTTCTAGAAACTATGCCACGGTACTGGCCAATTGAAATAAACTATAATTTTCGACTGAAACTTCGACGAACATAATCTCCTCGCCATTTAGGTTTCGTAAAGTCTTGTAAAGTTCAAGTTGAAAAAAAGTTGAAGATAAATTGACTCGCTCGAAGCTAATATTTCGGAACGCCAGAATTAATTTTCCCAATTAAAATTCGTTAAATTTTAGGATTGAATCTTCGCAACTAGTTAAAAGATGGCACCGTCAGGATTTGTGTATTCAGAGTTGAAAACGAGTAGTAATTGAATCGTTTCATTTCAAAATGGTACAATGGTAAATCCGGTCCTGACAATTTAAGGGAACATAGTTTAAAGACATTTTTTGTTTTTTTATGATCAAGCATACATAGTTTGGTATGAAAGCGACAGTTAATACGATGCTACAAATGATTTATACGAGCATCAAATTTGCTAATTTGTTTGACGTTTTCGAAAATTCGCTGGGAATATAGTCGGAGTTCACAATTTTTTTTTCAGTATGAAAATAGGATTATTAGGTCTCTATAGTTATAAAACTTTTTACAAAAATTTACATGATCTTGTGGATTTTCATTTGAATTTGAAACAGTTTTTTGTCTCCAGTGTAAAATTTGATTTCACTGCCTTGTGCCCCTTTCCAAATTACCGATTCAATTGATTTTATTAAGCCAGAAAAAGTCATTGTTATTGTTTCACTTAGGGCCGCAATATTGAATTTAAATCCGGTCCTGAAATAATTTATGCTGAAAGTTAAAGCCCGGAGAGTCTTTAATAAAATTCCAACATCTTCAAACAACTTCATTAATCGTGCGATTGCGTTGCCAAAATTTTAACCTCAGATCCAAAACCACGACTAATTACTCACGAAGCGTTACGTTAATCGTGCCGCCAAGGGGCATCATATTTCAAAGTTGCGAGCATAAAACACACGCCGCACACTTTATGAAATTGAAAACGCCGATCTCGTCACAACCGCCTCCCCCCGATACACATAATCCAAAAGGAATTTCGCTACGAAGCACAAACTCGATGCCACTTGATTACGTCCTAAGAATTTCCGAGTTTTTACGCGGGTGAAAAAAATTAGGCTGACATCTGTCGAGCACTTCGTGAAATTATTTGACACGGGCATCGCGTTGGCGTTACGCCAAATGATTTGTATTCATACAGGGTCAATGACATTAAAAACTTGAGAATTTTTTTAATCGGAAAACTCTTGTTTTAGAATTTTGTAGATTTTTTATGGTTTCTATATTTACAATCCTTTTGAGAACCAGATGCTCACTTTCGATATTAGATTAATTCGAAAGCATTTCGACTGTTGTCCGTCATCCTAAATCCAACGCTGAAAGGCAAAAGAGTGTGAGAAGAAGAATAATTAAAGTTAGACGAAGCAGTTTTTTTTTATATTTTATGTGCAGTTTGAGGCGCTTCTTAACTTCATTACTTATGACGGTATTAATTCCAGTTAGGATTGTATTTAATTTTTCTGAGACTCGTTTTAAAGTCATTAAATGAAATGTTCGTTGTAAGATAAAAGAAAACGCTCGCTAATGTAACGGTCGTTACGCAGAACTAAATAAATAATTGAAACTGGATCCGACCGGATCCTCATCATAAATTTCACGCGTTTAATTTAACGGCACGTATATTCGTAATATAGGTGGCGTTAGTAGTCGATTTCGCAGCCATAAATCAGCGACGCGGTGAGATGAACCCCGGCGATAAGGAGCTTGCCAGGCAAGCAGGACGCGGCGCCTCCACCATAACGGCATCGCCCTGCGTGTAAGCTCACCCCAATAATCATAAACGCGCCATCCCTATTTAATTGCGAAAAATTTATCTCTGGTCACTCTCGCGGACGTAAGCTCACGTGGGCGTGTGATTTGTGTCTCGTCGTTAAAAAGTTTTGTCCGCAGGTTTGCCTCGGTAATGAAACTATTTTTCACGTGTCGCGATAGCCCTAATGGCCGCGACTTAGTTGGAGTTATAGCTGAGGGCTTAGGATGTGACATGGAGTTATTAATTAATTCCCGCATTAAACTGCCATGATTCTTCTGGCATTTTATCACGAAACACACAAAAATAAATAAATAAAGATCATGTCTTCATATGCATTTTTTTTTCAATCTCTCTGTATACGAGTTACACTTTCGGTCTTGCCGAAGACGTTGAGGTATAGCGATGTTTTAATTAAACTAGGAATATACTGTGTGTTTGGATCTTGATGTAATTATTAGGGCGTAACCAAACGTATAAGTTTTTAGTAACAAAGAGTTTTGATTAAGCTCGGAATGTTCTATGTTAATTGAGTTGCCTGAATTCTGAAGCGAGATCTTGATAAACACACCAGGGCGTAACGCTTTTCTGTTTCCCCAGATATTTACAAATTTAATTAATTTTTACAAACGCAATTTCATTATTTCATTAATTCAGAAGAATCGGAAGCAAAAGAAATACAATAGAAAGCAAAGACTTTGATTACGTGACAGAAATCAGATAAAGAGAACATCGTCGGAGAACAAATGATAGGTAATCGGTAAATAAAATGCAGATGGTATTGTACAGAAGGTATAGAAGAAAAAAATAATAATAAACAAGAAAACAAGAAAGCAAGTAAAACTATAAATGAAAGAATATAAAACGCTAAAAGAACAAAGATGCGTCGGCTGATGACGAACGTTATAAAAAGCAGTAGTGTGATTGTATTCAGCACAACTTGAACTTTAACAAATGTAACAAATTGAATAATTGATAATTAAAATAAACTGGTGAACAATAAAACAATATATTAAACCATGTGCTCGATACTCTAATCTCCTTGCCGTATATAATTTGGATTATTCTTGGAGGGTGAAGTTTCTGGTAGTAGAGCAATGGATGCCGAAGACGGGACTTATTCAAGAACTCTTTCAGGATGAGATGTTGTCTGCGATGTTCCTATTCTCTTCTTTTATCAACTGACTTCGACGATATTGCTAGACTGTGGAATGCGTGGGAACTCTTTCAGGACGACATATTTTCTGCGGTTTCCTCTTCTCCTCTTCTACAATTGCTGCCTTCGAAGGTGTCGTGGAAAGTGTTTGAAGTGTGAGTGATCTCTTGACAAAAGCTGCTTAAGAGGTGTGGTGTTGCTTCTGACAATAGCTGCATAGAAGGTCTGCGGATGCTTCTGACAATAGCTGCGCAGAAGGTATTGTGGATGCTTCTAACAATCGAGTCTATTGTCTAAACTTTAATATCAGTTGATACATATCAATTATTGCTATCTAACAAGCATAACAAGTGACCTTGAAAAGATATATCAATTGGTGTCTAGCAATTCATGTATCTCTTCAATTAATTGATATGTCTCAGCAATTAATTTGTTACAAAACTGCTTAGAGAATACAGATTTGGCAAAGTCACTTGTAATGCTTGGTAGCAATAATTGATATGTATCAGTTGATAGGAAAGCTTAAAGAATAGACCCGAATGCTGCATAGAAGGCTTGAGGATGCTTCTGACAATGGCTGCACAGAAGGCTTGTGAATGTTCCCGACAATGACTGCTCAGGATGCACACTGAAGCTGGAGGGGTCAACGCTCTTGCTCTTATAGGGCTTCTTCGTAGCGGGGATTAATGGCCTAAATGTGTAACCCATCACAGATGACCAGAGCTGTATCTTATTCGTCTTCTTGTGGGTGTTCCGGGGGTTCTCTTAGCGACCAAATTTGAAGATGCGATCCTATTTACGGGCCAATTACGAACGAATGCGGTTTCACTTTAATTCGTCAAGGGACGGCCTAAATTTATTTTTATTTGCAACGATCGTCGTCATTGCTTTGTTACGTAAATGTCTACATGACGCTGACGTTTCTTGGCTTCTGTCATTTTGACGTTTCTAACATCTGTCATTTTGACGTTTGCGAATTGATATTTCTGACATCTATCGTTTAGACGTTGGTTGTCATCTTATCAAGTTGAGTTTTTCATATATTTCTTCCGTTTCATATTTCTCCACTATCCTGTATTATTATTTTTTCCAAATATCATTTATTGCACAGTTTAATTTCAATTCTCCTGTGGGGACTCGCACGTTGCTTAGCGACCAACAAAGCACGTCACGATGACACCTTAAAACGACGCAATAATACCGGACCATAGCAAATGTTTATAGGTAAGGCGTTTCAAATTTTTTTTTAAATGAAACTTAAGCAATCAAGAATCGATAAAACAAATAAGACTATAGTCATTGAGTAAACATTACAAAAAAAAAGAGAAACAAAAAGGAAAGAAAGGTAAATAGAAGTGCGAATATACACACAAGAATATAACAAAAAACAAATAATAAGTGAAGAACATAGTATAAAAGCAACTGAAATTGTCAAAAGAGAATTCGAAGGAGCAAATAAAATTGTTAAAAACAAATGCGACAGGAACTAAGAATTATAAAAAGATGAAAATATTTTTAAAAAATATTTAAAGAAAATAAATACAAGAAGAATGAAGAAATGGCTTGAAGAAGAACTTCGAAACAAAAGACGATCAGGAAGAGGTTAATACATAATTAATAATATCAAAATTTCAAACAATATTCCAAGGGTATTCCAAGTAGAGAAAATAATATAGAAGCAACAGAAATATATTAGAATATTAGAAAAAGAATAAATAGAAACAAAAGACATTAAGAAATGAATTTCCGAAGAAGAACATCGTAATAAAACACAATCAGGAAGAAGTTATAATTAATAATAAGAAATAAATAAATAAATAAACAATATTTCAATGATAAGTAGCGGAAATAGTACACAAGCAACAGAAACATAAATCACTGAAATAAAAGAAGAAACAAAGTGCATGGAAAATCAAAAATTATTTAAGAAAGACAGACCAATTTTTTTATCAACTTTTGCAATAAAATTTTGAGGGCGTGTCGTAGTTTTCCTGTAAAGGAACCTCAATAAGTGCAATTGATGAAAACAAACGACGATCATTATGAAGAAAGCAATCAAGAAATGGCAAGAACTAAGAATTAAAAGAAAACAAGGAAAAATTTTAATGTTTCGAAAAAATATTAACTACAGAAGAACAAGGTGAAGATATAATTAATAATCTCGAAAAAGTTAAGAAATATTTCAGTGATCAAGTGGAGGATAAAGAACAAAAACAATAAATCATTGAAATAAAAGAAGGAAATCAATTGAAAAGAAAACGAAAATTACTTATCAAACGAATATTTAAAGGCACAAATTGTGTTTGTTTAAAAAGCAAATGACGATCGTTATGACGAGAGCAGTCAGAATGCAGCGGGAACTACGAATTAAAAAAAGGCGAAGGAAAAATAAAATATTAGAAAAGAAGCAAAACAAATATAAACACAAGAAATATGAGGAAAGAGAGTTGTTGCAACGACGGAAACAAATGGGGTCGGAAAGAAAATATAATCAGTAATTCCAAGAAATAAAACATATTCTGATGTAATGTCAAAAAGCATAAATTCAAGTGATGCGCAAAATCTGTCTAAGTGCAACAAATAATACGGTGAAGAAACAAATTTAAAAAAAAGTTGACAAAGGTAAAAAAAGTACCTAATAGTCATCGAAAGTAAAAGACGATATAATAATTATCTGAGGTAAATAAATTAATAAAAGCGAGGATCGAAAAAGAGTAAACGGAAAAGTTTTAAAAAATTGTAACAATTCAAAGAAATTAAAAAAAACTAATGAAGAAATAGATCTGCCAGAAACAAATAACTAATAATAATTAAATCAAAGTTAAAAGAAAAGATGATAATTTTTAAAAATTAAAGAAAAATCGATGTAAAATAACGTCAACAAATGACGATGGGAAACAGAACTTAATTAATACCCAATCTTTAAAAAAATAAAATAAAATGAAGACAATCTTAAAAAAATAGTAGAAAGAGCAGTTTCAAATAATCAAAACAGAAAAAAGTAAACCAAAGAGAGAAACAAAAGTTAAAAAAGGAAAACAAAATTGAAGAAAATGTAGTTTCAAGGATGCAAAAAGAACTGATGGAAAGAGCCAAATTGACAAAAGCTTTTTAGGCGAAGCGAAAATCTAAAGAAAAAAATATATTATAAAAAAATCTCGCGAACAGAAACGACTATTAAAACCCAAAAAACAATTTAATAAAACATTAAGGTCCGGTATTTATCAGAAAGCAGAAGTCGCTGATGATGCTAAAAGGTAATAACAGAAACGTTGCAGAGACAATGTTAAGTGATGTGTAACATTTTGTCTATTGAGAATGCCTTGACGTAATCTGCTTTTATGTTATGGGGTTATGGCTATTATGGTTTTTTATTTGCGTATTCCTTAGCACCTAATCAATAACATAAAAATTCTAGAATAGGAGGAAGCTTAACATAATAATTATTTAAAAAAAGAAACTCATTTGCTTGCTTAAGCACAGATAGATGGAGCTCGTCACAATCTATTATAACGCAGCTGTTTTCTATGTTAGTATTTTTTTTTTCATTTTGACAAAGTGCGACAATCATTTCGGAACGAAAGTAATAAACATCTCGCATATGTCACAGCATGTTGAAGCTCAAATGCGAACCGACGGAGCGTGGCCCGCGCAATTTTTGCGGATTCCGCGTCGTGACGCGCCGCGTTTAATATGCGTCATGCATTTACGCTGGCCGTAGCACGTGCCCCATCGCTTGCGGTCGCGTAAACCCTACCATGTGTGACCCTCATAACAAGCGGGCGCTAAATGTTATTGCCGCGGATTACGCAGGATTTACACCATGACGGAATTGTGTGTGTATTCCATATTATTTCCTATTTTATAATTCGTTGCACCAGAACTCCCATCAAATCAAAATCCTATTGTCCGCGCCAAAAAAAGTCCTAAATTATTAAATAATTATAATAGTATATACATGAAGACAAGTCAAATTAATTAAAAAAGGCTTCCGCCGCCGTTACTTTTCTTTCGACGTTTTGTTCTTTACTGCACTATTCACTTCGGCCGACGTTTCATTCTTGGATGCAGAAACAAAGAACGAAATGTCTTTTTGTTACGGATGCAGATCATTAAAAGTTATTTCCGATGAAACAAACGTAAGTCCACTGTACGTGATGTTTCTGTAAATCCTGCTGATTGCACTAAAATCCTACAAGCTACGCCGAAATAATTCAGGCAAAATCGAATTAAAAAAGAATCGATTTCGGACGTTATCAGACTGCTCTACTTCAAAGTAAATTAATACTTATTAGCCCCACAGATCTTTAAAATTTATTTCTAAAAATACAAACATCATCCCCTTAAACGAGATTTTTTGGATAAATCCTAATAAGTGCACCAAATTCTTGCACGACCATAACTCGAACACAACAAATGAATTGTCTAAGTAAGAATCGATAAACATTAGAACGAGTTATGACAATACGTGCGTTTCCTCAGGCTATTAAAATCAACTTCCAATAATGCAAATGTGAGGGCAAAATATGTTGGTTTGAATTATAATAATGCACCAAATCAAAGTCCTACATGCTGCGCCAGATTAATTCAAGTCAACTTAAGTAATTAAATGAGAATCAATTCCAAAATTCATAGAACGCATCTCTAACGGCAACTTTTAGTATAACTACTGACGACCAAAATAAAATTCGGGAAAATTCAAAAGATCCAATAGAATTACCTTAAATAAGAATCGATTCTGTTACACAATTAGAACGAATTACGTCAAGGCAAATGTTAAACACGTGCGTTTCCGTTACGTACGCGAACCATTAAAAGCGACTTCTAATAATACAAACATCAGCCAGCCTCTTGGGCGAAATATTTTGACACGCGCGTGTCGGTCGACTTCCCGTTCGCCTTCGAAGTTCTAGGTTAAACGCCGCGCAAAAATAACGATGCCGCTAAAATTAGGCGCGTTTCTTTCCGGCGGTGTGCGTTCCGGAATTTGCGTTACGCCCCCAGAACTTCCGTCAGAAAAACTGATTACATGTCACGAGGTCTGCGGAAAAGAGGGAAATATGAGAGCATGTAGATTGATCAAGAGAGAAATTCGAGGCGACGGTTTTGGAAAGCGCTTTTTAATTAAATTTTGTGGTTCACGCTATGATATTGGGGTGAGAGGGAAGAAAACTGGAAATTTGGGCAACATCCAAATCGATGCTATTTATTCTTTACCCGACTTGGTTTTGAGGAAAGAGAGAACTAATGTAGGACAACGATGAAAGAATTATTTCGGCCCACAAGGTTAAGGAGAATACGCTAATCGGAGCCTCAAAATATACTGCATTTAACTTCCTTGAAAACAAGTAAGATTTTGGATGAATTTCAGAATTATTAAAATTATTATTTTTTATTCGAATGAACTTTGAATCAATTACACAAAGACATAGCGGAATTCTTAATGGTTTTAGAAGACCTTTTGTAACAAACTGCTTTTTTTGAAATGCCTTCATGGATTGAGGAAACCTAGGATGGATATCCCTTGCTACGTTTAAGAGGAAACCCAAAGATGTGGAAACAATGTCCGCAAAAGTTTTGGACACTGTAAGGACTTCGAAATTGCTGCAAGAAATTAAGGAAACTTGGCTCTAGTAATTCACGATGGGAGGCAGGAGGTAGAACAAGTGCAAATAAAACTGGTTTATCAATAGCAAATTAGTTTAATTCCTTTGACCAAATGGAACTAATTGGAAGTCCAAACCAAAAAATAACTACAACAGAACCTCTACCATGTTTACCAAAAAGAGTTAATAAGAGATCCAAATCAAGAAAGAGGATGAGTGAGGCAGACAGAGTCGTATCAACGACAACTGAGTGGTCTTCAAAAAAATCTCTACTGTATGGTCCTTTTGAAATTGGAGCAACAAATTTACAATCAACATGAAAGACATTTAATGGAGAAAGTCAGGAAGTATTATCTTCTTTTCAATTTTGTTCCGAAGTTGACAGTGTAAGCTTTTCACAAGCAAAACATCGCGAACGCACATCTATTTGTGTTCCTTCTAATTGTTTCGACGTTAAAGGGATTTTTAAAGTAATTGGCTTCTTAATTTAACTTGACTTCTCTTAGAGCAAAAAATTATTCTTCGTTATGCAAAATCTGTTTTTTATTTCTTTTTATTGAAATATAAACGTATTTAGGTTAAGGACTAGTAAGCGTTTCTACAAGGGGTTGGCGAAGTTGGGCCAGGATTGGATGAGGTTGAAGAAGCTCTGGCCGGGGCATTCGGTAGCGGATGCTTGACGATGGCCTCCCAGTCGGTGACTCCAGGCGATTTGGCCTTGATTAACGCCGCACGTAATCAAGTTTCTGCCTGCGTTTTGGGCAGCAACAGTCGGAAGGGAAGCTGCAAAAAATTAATCAATGTAGATCATGGACCAGCACAAATAAAGACAAATGAAACTTACTCGTGAAGGTTCCGATGTACCCAATGCCAATACTTCTGGCGTTGAAACTGACGGTGTGAGCGCCGGTTCTGCCCCAACCACGGCCTTCATAAACCAAACCGTCACCACCAACCTAGAAAGGAAAGGAAGCAGCGTCAAGGCAGAAAAGTCCCAGATTACAAACTCTTTTAGATAACACCTTTGGGAGGAATAACTTTAGCATTTTCTTCTTTGAATTTACATTTCACCATGACCAAAACTTTTGATAAAAACTTCAGCAGTTCACAAACTATCTGTAATACGTATTTTCTTTTTAATCTACGAAAAACTCGTGATCGGATAAGACTTTCAGTGTTGCCAAAGTGCATACTGGTGATACTGGAAGCACCTATGACGTGAATTTGGTTATCGATGAGGCGAAAAGGGAGTGATTTCCACGAAATCTTTAGTTTCGCCTAAATGAATGGAACGTTTACAATGAGAAACGTCATTATTCGATTACGAACAGATTTTCTTGATCTCACAAGTTTCGGTTTAGTCAGAAGGACCTTTCTGGAAGTAATCTTAACGCCTTCCTCTTTACCAAAACGGCAGAGGTCTTGAAAACAAGAGAAAGTGATAAGTTTGCAGTCGAATACCCATGCGTTAAAGTTACAATCAAAGAACTAATGTAAGTAGACACTTCGATGCACATAAAATCCCTTTAAAAGGGATCTGAACCTTCAAAATGAAGATTACATGTATTTGGAGTGAGTTAACATTTCTAAAATATAATGGATAATTAATATTTTGAGTCTTAGCCCCTTGTTCTTTATTATGTTGATGGACGATGTAAGCAAGGGATATGACGAGGAAGTGAGGGGATTTTGAAGTCAAGGATCACACACAACAACGAATTGCGAACAATGGATGCACCCTGATGATTTGAAGTAGAAGCACCAACTTTAGAATAATTGAAAAAAAGAGGAACCGACGCAATAGAACGTACCACTACAAACTAGTGGCCTGAAGGTGAAGAAGGAAAATTAAAGCAGTGCATCACTCAAAAGATTTAAACGAGAGGCACATGGATGTTGAAACAATAAGTTCTTAAAAAAGTACAGACTACAGTTCCAGTAGTACCTAGCAGTAGGGGAAAAATACTCCTAAACAAAAAATAAACAAAGAAGAAAGTTGCTTTTACATCACTTATAGACCAGATCATGAGATAAGAAGTAAAAAAGGAAGACAATGATAAAAGCTTTGCTGGACGCTTGGATATTAAAAAAATATTTGAGGAGGAATAAGAGAAGATATCGATTCAAGGGTGAATACTAAGAGAAGTAGAAAGATGGTGCTAAAATACGCTATTGAGGAAGGACGACTAAGATGACTAGTCCACTTTAGAAAAATGAAGGACCTTGGACTACCTACAAGTCGACAGAAAAATGCTAATAAAGATAAAAAGGGGAGCAATTTCCGTACGACAGAAAAAGAACGGTTTATCTTGTAACACCTTTTTTAGAAAGACGCTGTCCAAAGGAATGCAAAATATTTTCAGTACCGAAGATAAATCACTTCGCCTTAATCAGAACGAGCGCCACGAGACATATTTGAAAAAATCGACCAAAAATGTAAGTGGCCTGCTGAATCGACACTTAGAAAAGAATTAAATTGTTTGATGAAATTGAAATTAAAAGGAAAAGAAGAAGAAATCTTTGGGATCATAAAAACCATGCTTACCAAGAAATTGTAACCAATATCAGCCCAACCATTACCATCCATGTGCCAATTCTGAATGTTCCTCATCTGTTGAGCACAGGCGGCTTGAGTCGAGCAGGCTGACCCAGCCGTATGGTGGATGATGACATGGGTTGGTGGGAAAGTAGTCAAAGCGGCAGTGTTAGCAGCCCTCGCTCCCCACTGGGCCCTCGTCACAATTGTCGGGCACTGACCTGTTCACCACACCAGAATTAGTTGAGTTCAAAACCCAAGCGAGTTGGTTTACCTGCTGCCAGCCCAAGGAAGGCGGCGACCACCAAAACTACGAGCAGATTTTCCATCTTCGCTGAATACTTCAAACAAACAAACAAAAGACCAGGGGAATTTCTGTTTTTATACATCCACGAGATATCCTTTGCATATCTGCGTCAGAGGATTGATATGATCGATGCCGTCCTACAACAATAGGTGCCTACCCATATATTTCTTTTGTGTTTAGACAGCGAATCCAAAAAGTTTTCTCTTTGAGCTTTTTCCTTTCGTCTTGATATAATTGATGACCTTCGATTTGGCTAAAAGCTCGATGAAAGGTGGCAACAGAAATTCCTTTAAAGTCAAGCACGATCGAGCAACTCAATGGTGTATAGTGCCTTTGGTTTCACGTGACAGTTTTAGATCCCCTGTTGCGAGGTGTTTCCGTACGTAATCGTTTTGATAACATTTGCACACGGCACAGCAATTCAAACCAAATCAATTAATTGTTTCACTTATTTTAGAATTCCTGCCCTTATCGTCAAGCATCTGAAGATTTATTCTAAGCGCGTGCAGATTGAGAACTGATAGAAAAAGATCAGTCGATAGAAAATTCTTCACTTCCTTATCACGTGCGAAATCATCATTTTTATTGTCCTCACTCTTTCGAATTTTATTCTGTTTTAGAACCGCGTATCAACGGTGATTTATCAGAGCACGCGTATAAATTAAGCGACGTCGTAATTAAACGCGATTAATTTACGACGGCCGGCGCGTGTGTAAAAAGAATGTTATAAACGGTTGCCGTTAACAATGAAACGTTTTTGATTTGTTTGTTGATACGGTTCGAATTTATTTGGAGAGCGCGGCGCTGATTTTTGTTGAGTGCATTCGATGACAAATTACGAAAATTAAGTTGCAATAAACACACTGATAAATTCCACTTTAAATAATCACCTATGTATTTTACCTTTCGATAAACTTCTTTTGATAGTCGTCATCAAATAGACAGTAATGACTCTGTTTAATTAAATTACGCTTGGAATTCGTCAGGTCACTTACAGCTTGGAAATCGTTTTGTTTTCTTAAGACAAAGAAGCAAATATAATTCATCAAATATAGAATTAGAAAGGCTTGCGCGTCGCATATTCCCACACTTTGTTGTTACACTTGTCTTTGGCTTTGTAACACGAATCGGTTTTCAAGCTGTATGCAGCACGTATATAAATACAGGAAAATGATAACCGTTTTGTCTATTTTTGATTATTTTTAGAAAAAATCTGCTCTGAGCAAAAAAAAATAATAATACAAGACACAAACGAAACAATTTTTCTTGACTAAAGTTGACTGAATTAATAATTAGCATTTAATGGATGTCCTTTTCTTTGTTTGGAACTTGAAAGTGGTTCAGTAATACTTGGAAATGATTCAGTAATACTTAAAGACGTATTAACCTATTAAGGGACGCTGTGTATACCATACGTTTCGTTTTGAGTAGGAAATGCCATGCACATTTCTTGCGCATACTTGTCTTAAATTTCCTGATTCAGTGCACAGAATACCAAACCGCGGAAGGGAAGCTCGCTTCGCACGATGAAGCGAGCTTCCCTTCCGCGGTTTGGTCATAAGCCATAAACTAGGGGATGCTAATGAACTGGAACGAATTGGACATGAATCAAGTATTGTCAGTTACATGTCGTCAAGCAAAGATATTTGTTGATATATGTTGCCATCATCATTGTCATCTGAAAGCTTTCAATATTAACTATACAGCGTGTGTGTCGCTTCCAAACCGTCAAATACATCCTCACATCTTTAAATGAAGCTTAAGGCGATGACAGACGATAATTAATCAAGTGTTGCCAGCTAAGTCGTCAAATATCTCGACATGCAATGATTGATGTTGAAATGTTTGCTGGTGTGTTGTCATCACCATTGTCATCTGATGAAATTTATTATCAGCTAGACACCTAAGTACATTTCTCGCTTTCGAACCGTTAGACATATCATCAAACATGTCAACAAACGAGATGTTTGTTGACATGTTAACCGTCATAATCATCATCATTTCATTTTCTAGTAAACCTTAACGCATCCAATACTAATGTTATCCATTTTCCGCTTGCAAATTGTCAAATATCTCATCAAATTTAAGCTGTTGAGTAGATTTTTAAAAGAGCTGATGCATTAAAAATTGAGTAGAAACAGAAGTTTTCATTTTTTGGTAGAATTTTGATGGATTCTTTAATGAAGTATTAGTTGATGCCCGTTGTCATTGTTTAAAATTTAAGCGATTTAATTTTAATCGAGAACGCCGTTTTGCACTTGCAAAAAATCAAAGTTGATGGGATTTTTGATGAATAGTTGACTTACGTTTTAGAATATAGCCAGAGATACTAGTTCATAGATATTTAGATGTGTAGCCATTCAATAAATCTGAGCAAACTCAATCAATCATTGCCAAATCAATAGGTGGCGTGTTGTCGTTGGCATTTCCAAGAATCTTGAATTTGAAATTATTGATGAGTCTCATTTTTTTGGAAAAAATTCATCTTGACTTTGTCATTTGTAAGCTGCAGATCTCTACTTTTGAGTTTGTTCTAGCTTCATTTTATATACCGCCTAATTTATCAGTTATTAATTATGAACTCTTCTTTGATGCGCTCGAAATATTTTCTTCAAATAAGCAGTTACTTACAGTTGGTGATTTTAATTTTCCTAAATTTACTGAATCCAATTCTACTTGTCCTAGAGTTCGTTTACTACGTAATCTTTGTAATTCACTTGAATTAACACAGTATAATCAAATAAAAAATACTGGCAACAGATTTTTGGATTTACTTTTCTCAAACCTTGAGCATGATTTAGAAGTATCGCATGAAGACCAACCACTTGTTACAGAGGACGCTCATCACCCTGCTCTCGATATTATAATTAAATGCTTACCATTGGATAGTGACTATCTTTTTCCTCATGCTCAGGCTAAAAGGCATAACTTTCGCAAAGCTAATTTTGCTGATCTTTATAATAACCTTCTTAATGCTGATTGGACATCTGTTGAGTGCTGCTCTGATGTTAATCTTTGCAACTTAAAATTTTATATCTTATACAGCATTATTGAACAATGTGTTCCTCAGTATAAGACTCGTTCATCCTCATATCCTCCATGGTTTACAGCTTCTATTATCGCCAACTTGAAGCTAAAAAATAACTATCGGCCAAAATGGTTAACCACGAATAACTTGTATTTCCATAATGAATTTAAGCGGTTACATAATATATGTAAATTACATATATCTACAGCGTACAAATCCTTTATGCGTCTAACCGAGGAATCAATCCCAAAAATATTTTTCAGTATGTCCACATGCGGCAAGGCATTACTCGGATTCCTAATAAATTATTCTCAGGTGATAATACATCGTACAACTGTGCTCAGGATATCGTCAATGGTTTTGCAGAATTGTTTTCTAAAATCTGTCTGCCTGATTCTGGAATCATACTCTAGCTGTCTCTCATTTCATATGTCAACTATATCTGAAGATGAACTATTAAACATAATGGCTAAATTTCCTATTAAATTTACTGCTGGTGAGGATTCAATTCCGAGCTTTTTGGTTCATGGCGCTCGATATGTACTTGTTAAGCCATTGCTGCACATTATTCATCTTGCCATTGCCACATCATCTTTTCCTGACACTTAGAAGCGTGCCAGAATTACACCTGTTTATAAAAAAGATGATAAGGCTCAGTTAAAAAATCATCGTCCTATAGCAATATTAAACAACTTTGCTAAAATTTTTGAACAACTTATTTACAAGTTTATTTATAAACATACTTGTTCTTATATTTCATCACATCAGCATGGCTTCATTTCTGGTCGTTCAACAACTACGATCTTAGTCACTATAGCAAAGTTTATTTCTGAACATTTGGACAGACAGGGACAGGTTGACGTTATATACACCGATCTGTCCAGCGCTTTTGTTATGGTACACCACGGTATCCTTCTTAGTAAACTTAGCTCTTACGGCATGACTCCTTCCTTATTGCACCTAATAAAATCATATTTGTCCAACAGAGTGAGTTATGTATTTTATAATGGCTACAAATCATTTGAGTATCGAATAACTTCTGGTGTTCCTCAGGGCTCTAATCTGGGATCCTTGCTATTTATATTATTTATAAATGATTTGTTAGATTCTCTTGAATGTCAAGTGCTTGCCTACGCTGACGACTTAAAAATAAATGCCTCTGTTTCTTCTGTTCATGAAACTGCTCAACTACAGCAGTGTCTTGATGCTATCGACCGTTGGTGTAATAATAATTATCTTAAGTTAAATGTCAATTAATGTTGTATTGTAACGTACACTAAGAAGCTCAATCCCATTAACTATAACTACGTATTAAATAATCAATTACTTGCAAGGAAGGTCACTACAATAGATCTTGGAGTAGTTTTCGATTTTCTTAGAATAGAATATATTGTCACCGCAGCCTCGAAAACACTTGGCTTCGTTCTACGTACAGCTAAATATTTTGATAACATAGATATATTTAAATGCCTTTTTAACTCATTAGTTGTAAGTAAACTAGAATATGCTTCTCAAGTGTGGTCACCTTGTTACGTTTTCTACCGTTTGGATGCTGAGCGCATACAGCGTAGGTTTCTTAAATTTTTTTCGTTTAAAATCTCTTGCCAATATCCTCCAAGAGGTGTTGACTATGACCTTTTGCTACGCACACATAAATTTCAGTCCCTTAGTCATCGTCGTGACATACGTGCTGCCCGATTTATATGGAAAGTCCTTCATTACAAAGTTGATTGTATTGAAATTTTGGGTTCTTTAAATTTTTTGGTGCCGCGTTTCAACTGTAGATGGTCTACAACGTTCAAATTGCCTACTGCTAAGAGTAACATATTAATCAAAGCACCTGTTTACTCTATGTGTCGAAATGCTGATGCACTATATGGTGACATATTTTATGATGCATTATGATTGGCTCCCGGTACATCTCATTTCACTTAATTTATATTTTCTTATTGTTGTATGTACTTATAGTATTCTGTTCTGTTCTCTTTTTATTTCGTCCTATAATTGGGAATTTTCCTGTTGGGTGACTACTTTATAATAATAATAATAATAATAATAATTACCAACTTTATCAAACATTTCCTCGTATAAAACATGATGCTATCGATGTTTGTTGATGTATTAGTTGATATACGTTATCATTATCTACTGAAAACATGTCAGTTGTAAATCAACAAGTCTGAACAAACTAGTTGTTAATCAAACATTATAATTTTCCTCTTATAAATAGTAGTCAAGTATCACATCAAATATAACGTGGTGGGACGATTGATGATGTTTTAGTTGATGTAAGTCGTTACTGTCTAATCCCGTCAATCAAATTACATACAACATTCAAACAGGACTTGTTATGAACAAGTGCTGTGCAACCTAATGCAAACAGCACTCTCATTGACCGAAAACTGGTACGCAGAACACTCTTTGATAGTCAATCCCTCAAAGATGGAAATGATTCTGTTCACAAAAAAGAGGAAAGTTGAGATCCATAGGGTCCCCAAACTTTTCCAAACTAAACTAGCCTTTTCTGAAGAAGTCAAATACCTGGGAATAATTTTTGACTGGAATCTGAATTGGGGTAAACACGTTAATGTAAAAGTAGTAAAGGCATGCGTCGCTTTGTGGCAGTGTCGCCGTGCAATGGACGGAATTTGGGGACCATCACCAAAAGCCGCCCTATAGCTGTATACTGCCGTAATTAGGCCCATGCTTTGCTATGGAGAGTTGAACTGGTAGGCCAGACCCCGACTAAGGACAACAGTATTGGAGCTTTCGCACGTACAGTGGCTGGCATGCATGAGTTCTACCGGTGTGCTGAAATCCACCCCTCCACTGAACATGTATGTGAAGGAGATGGCACTGGGATCAGCCCTTAGGCTGCGGGCAAAAAAAGGTGTGGAATAATAAAGGTCTCGGAGGAGTCTTTACAAGAAACTCCTCTTTTTGGGGCGGTGGTCGACTCCCTCGCACCTACATATATATTCAAGAAGCACTTCAACGTTCTCTTGAATGATGAAGTTGCACCCAAATCCGATATATCCATCTTCACTGATGGATCTAAGACTTTGGAAGGAACAGGCGCAGGAATTTGCTCCGACGACCTGGACTTTTACATGACCATAGCACTTGGTCAACTGACAACTGTTTTTCAAGCAGATCTACTTGCCATTATAGAAGGTGCAAGAGCAATTCTGGATCGAGGTGTTCAGAATAAAATTGTTAGGATAGCTAGCGATAGTAGGGCAGCACTCTTGGCTCTAAACAGCAACAAAATATCCTCAAGAATAACACTCCAATGTCACGGCACACTAGAACAAGTGACCAGACACAACACCCTGCAATTCATTTGGGTTGAAGGACACGTTGGAACATTTGGCAACGAACAAGCAGACGAACTGGCTAGACAAGGCTCGGGGCGGCCCTTTTGGAGCCTCGAACTTGTCATACCACCGTCATCAAGTCTATTTAATGCCTTACTGAAACAAAGATTCCAGGATCGCCATATCGACAGATGGGTAAATCACCAAATGAATAGGGCTACAACGGCCCCTTCGCTCAAACTGACACGATTCTGTATGCAACTACCTAGAAGAAGACCGCGCCTACTCGTAGGACATTGCAAATTAAACAAACATATGCATCGCATTGGTATAGCAGACAGCCCAATTTGTAGATGTTGTAACTTAGAGGAAGAAAGAGCCGAGCAAATCCTCTGTGATTTCCCTGTACTCGCCTCGATCAGAGGTGCCATAGTAGGGGAGTTCAGACCTGACATGGCTGGAATTCACAATGCCCCTCTGTCGGACGTTCTTGGCTTCATCGAAAGGGTGGGATGGCTCGAAGAACGCTGACAGTCAAACACTGCTGAACATGGGGGTGGTACAATGGGCCTAATTGTGGCCTAAGGGCACGTGAATTCTTATTCACCCCCTCACCAATCCAGAATCCAGAACGCTAAACTAACTCGATGTGAATATTAGTTGAGTTATTAGATGATATAGATGTAGTGCATATAGTGTAGTGCATAGTGTATAATAGCGATGTGAAAATGTACTAAACCTAGACAAGTTTAATTTTAATCAAACTTTGCTAGTTCATTTGATTCCAAGTAATCATACATCTCGCCAAACAAATTATCATACATCTCATCAAACATATCGTTATGCATCTGATCAAAAAAATTGTTATATATCTCGTCAAACAAAAGAAAAGATGTTACATACTTTCACATTGCAATAATGTCTTTGTGAAAATAATGAGGACAAGTACTTGAACGAATTGGTTGTCAATCAAACATCTCGTCAAACAAAGCTTGATGGAGTGATTAAATAGATATATGGAGTGATTAAATAAATATATGCTAACTGATAATAAGTATTATCATCTACTAGAGACCTTATAAGCCATTCCTCTAAAGTTTTCTTGAAAAGCCTGTGACACTTTCCTAATGTATCAAAAGATGGCGATCCTTTTCGGTAAACAAAACAGATTTCCTGTGATTTTCACTATCCTCTTCATCTCGTTGAGTTCTGAAGATTGTTGAATTGGCGATAAAAATTTTCTGTGAATTTTTTCAACAAAGCCTAACTAATAAACATTTCCGAATTTCGAAACGCCACCGAAACTGACGAAATTGAATCACATGATGAAAATTGTTTAGAAAAATAGTGATCTTCAATAATTAACATTCTGATGGCTTTAGATGATTTTTGCTATAAGAAAAAAGAGTTGTTTAGATTTGTAATGGGAGAAATTTTTTGCAAATTTAGTAAGTTTCGGATTCTAAATGCGATTTCGTCTATTCAAGGCCAGAGCAAGATATTAAAAACAAAATCTAAAAAAACAGCAATTAACTTCAAGCATATTCACTACACATCTGGCCTTGTATGAAGTGAAGATGCCAATCGCTTATCGCAAAATTGGCACAAAAAAAAAAGCGGACGAGTCATCAGTTATGGGAAGCAATCTTTATCACGCTTCACTGCCACGCAGCAAAATGGGAAGTACCTTGCCCGAAAGACGGGAAATTGCAATCGATTTTATTCGTTATACACGAAATTAAGTCGATTTCTTTAAAAGGGTATTCACATGGCGTATCTCATCGGATGTTATGAGGTGAGACGTAATTAATCGCAATAACAAATAATTATTCTGTGTGCAATTTTAATTTTTATAATTACGCAAATTAGTTGGACGTTATTTTATGTAATTAGCGATTGTGAAACTTGTGCATACACGTGTCGAATGCAGAGACGCTTTCGCAATTTGTTTACGTTTCGAGCGATAAAGTCGTTCGAGTTTTATCTGTGCTATTTTTGCAGCATTAATGAAACACCGCCGCACTTGAGGGCCTTGCATAAACTTCGATTTACACTGGGATTTACACAGATTAAGGTCCTTGATTTGAGATTTCCGTTTTCTCTTCTAGCGAATTTTGAAGTTGAATTTTAATCCTTAGTAAGTTAGAATCGAAAACGAAATCCCCGCATTCCGTGCTCTGTGATTAATTAGCAACAATTCGCCGGAAATTTACGTTACGAGAACTTTTACATATATACAGTTTGTTCATGAATGATGAAAGACGTTTTTGAAATTGATATTTTATTTTTAGAAATCAAGCATTAAGAAATTTTGGTTAACTCAACCTAATCCCTAAAAACTGAAAGAAATTGTTTTGTCTTAATGAATGTAATTCAGATGCAACTCATCATCGTAAGCTTCTACAGATTTAAAGCACTTCAGGATTTCGGCATCGGTTTCATCTAAAAACAAGATCGATAGTCTTTTGTTTCATCTGAGATGTCACTCATTCTTCTTGTCTTTTTGTCATTCTCTTTCTTTTTTTTTTGTTTACGCTCAGTTCCGATGCATACATTTGTTTGAATTTTCAGATTGAATTTCAATCTCTCGTTCATTTTCGTCTTTTTTGTTGCTTGAAGTCAGTTGTTCTGCTTTGTCTCTTTTTCTGTTTTTCTACGATTCTAAGCTTTTTGGCGACCGTCGATTGGTTTCGTTTTGTCTTTTGTTTCTTCCAAGATACATTCATTTTTTGATGATAAATTCCTTTTGCTGTCGTTGCTGATGAGTGAATTTGCTTAATTTTTTTTGTCATGAGGTTGGTTTTCTATGAATTTTCTTCACCGATCTTCATTCCGTTTGTTGTTATTAATGATGAGTTTTTTTTTCTTATTACTTTCGTTTGATTTTTTTCGTAAATTTTTTGTTCCAAATCGATCATCTTTTGTTTCCGAGGGCGTCAGTTCTTAGAAGGCAGCAATGCATCGATTTATTTTGCTCAAAAACGATCCTCTCTAGTTTCATCGATTGATTTTGGCAATCGTCTTCTATTTCCCCAAACTGCCTATTATTCGTATTTGTTGATAGTCTTCCTTTTAGTGTTGTTACTGATGAGTAAATTTTGTTTCTTCCTCTTGCTTTAAGATTGAGTTGCAATAGTTTGATCTTTTTCTTATCTTTCTTTTGCTCACCTCATCATTTTTCTTTTTATTTCAAAAAAAATCAACAGTAAAGGTTCAAGAATTCCCCCATGAACTCTAGCGATTAATCAATCGGGTTCTAATGACTAGGACTATATCTGAAAGCGGTTGTAAAATCGGCCTATTTTGAAATCTACATCCGGACAAAGATATTCAATCCTATTGAAATCGTCCGCACGCGCACTGATAGATCAATCGGCCGATACAACGCATTCATAATGATCGGTCGATTTTTGGCATGTATATCCAGACACACACTATGTCCGATTGCTGCGTGCATTTCAATTTTTTTGAATTAATGTCCCCACGTGCACCGATGATTCAATCGGTCGAAACAACACGTGTATAATGATAGGCCGATTCTGTGATTTATGTCCCGACAAAGATTTTCGATCTGATTGCAATCGCTTACCATTTTTTTAATGAATGTCGGTGCACGCACCAATTGTTCAATCGTCCGAATCAACACGTGCGTAACGATGGGTGTAAGCAAATCATATGTTGGTCGATCACAAATAGGATCCATGCGTAAACCTTGTCCAATTGGTTATACCTAAATCTTTCATTATTCCCGTGGCTAGCTATATTTGTATTCAGTACATATATATACAGTTAGACGAAACGTACTTGTACGTACATTCGGTCGATTCAAACATCGGATAGTAGTGACTATAGCATTATACGAAGAAGCACGCAAGAGCGATAGTAAAATCGGCCGATTTAGAAATCTGTGTCCGGATATAGATGTTCGATCCGATTGCAATCGGTCAAGTGCATTGTTCTAATATTTTTGATAGCGTCCGCGCACTGTGCATTATATTCGTATTTTACAATCGAGTTTCGAATTGCGACACCTATTTAGGCCATAAACTGTTAAACATTCAGTCGATTAAAAAATTGGGTAAAAATGAATATGTAAAAGTGAGCAAGAACGATCGCCAAGTGACTTTCGAGCCGAATGCAATCGGCCGAAACAACACGTCTTTAATTAGGTACTCGTATGAGTTACATGCACAAGAAGATCGACGACCAACATTATATATTTGGCCGATTGTTTAGTTGTTCATGCGCGCCTACTTTATGCGTGTTGAAACCGATTGATCGATCACAAAAAGGATCCGCGCGCAAGTGGATCGCAACACAATGGGCCGATTGCTTAATCGAGTCACGAAGACACCTATCGATTAACCGATGACATAAAGGACCCATGTGCAAACAAATTGCTCCGTGCATAGCTAGTCGATTGCTTAATCATTCATGCGCGCCAATGTTTGCAGTAAAGCTAGGCGCACATGAACGATTAAACAATCGATCTATTATGCAGAATTCGATTTGCTTGCACATGAACCTATTTGTGATCGATCGATCGGTTTCAACGAGCAGGAATCGGTTTTGCTCTTCATTATGCATGTGCTGTTTTGACCGATTGTAAATATGTGCGTACGGTGACATTCATTGAGATGCATTGAAATGCCCTCTTTTTTGCCCCAACCACGACCTTCGTAAACTGAACCATCACCACCAATCTATAGTCAAAATCCTTAATGTACTCAAGTACTGAAGAAAAGTCATAAAATGTTCTGCTCCAACAGAAGGACCATGAGATGAAATAAGAGGAAATTTTCGCGATTGATTGGGACTTCAACGCAAAATTACTAACAAATTGTAACCAGTATCATCGCATTTGTTATCATCCATGTGTGAATTCTGAATTTGCCTCATGCGCTGAGCACATTTGGCTCGAGTAGAGCATGAAAATCCCGAGGTGTGCTGGATGATGACATGGGCAGGTGGGAAAGTGGACAAACGCTCGGTGGCCCTAGGCCGCCTTGCTCCCCATTAGGCCCTCATTACAAGCGTCGGACACTGACCTAATCACACCCCATCACTTAAAACACAAGCGACATAACGTATCTGCGAACAGTCCAAAGGAAACATCTCCAAAAAGTAAAAACCAATTCTTTTCCCTCTTCGCTGAGGACCTGCTACAGGTATATCTGCATCAAAGAAGCAAAAGTAAAAATTTATAATCAACGAACCAAAATTGAAACAAAAAGCAAAATGATAAATAAAGAGAAACACATATGTGATATTCAGAAGAAATCCAAATTATACAAATACAATTAAAATAGAACCGTAAGGTCGGACTTTCTAACTTAAAAAAAGCATTTAATCTGGGCGACTGAATTAAAAATTGATATAAAAATAACAAAATTGAACCAAAATACTAATTCTAGCAACACTGATTCTTAAAGAAAACAGTAATCCCATCCTGAATCATTAATCCTATGAAAACAGAAGAAAAATAAAATTTTCTACAGCTTCCTCATACACTTAGATAGAAATATGATTTATGGCTTATAAATCGGTCCTCTTTCCTTAAATTAATTAGATCTGTCGAAGTCTGTCCAGAGTATATTTATGCTGCAACTTGTACCAAAAGTGTCGATATCTATCGATCAAAATTTAAAACGAATGTCGGCGAATTTAAAAATAGATGATATCAGCAACGCCTGTCACCCAAATTTAATTTAAATTGACTTGCCTCTCACTTACCTTTGACAGATGACAAGTTTCTGCTGACTAAACGTATCAGCCATTCCCCGGGCCAGCAAAACAGTGAAGATAGGGGTAGGTCAATTAAGTTGATAAGAATTATTAAAGGGCGCCAGAAGACTACTATTCAGCTAGTACGTATCCTACCAGTCAACATCTCCAATTGACCAGATCGGGCAGAAATAGAGGCGAGACTTTGCTCACTGGTGCATCAATGTAGAAGACAAAGTTAAAGTTAATGATCTTACAATTTATTTGCGTTTACAACTTCTTACAAATGCAGGATGCTACAAGAGATCCTAATAACTAGGTTAGTTTCATCTCAAGTTGACAAACTGCGTATTTTCTCAATAAAAAAAATAATTTTAATGATGCAATGACTGCATTTGGCCGAAGATTCGGTCTCCAAAATTACTGAACAGCATATTAATATCACAACAATAAATAAAATTCAGTACCAATAACAAAAGAAACTCACGAATTTCTTTCTGTCAGTCCGCGAAACGTCAACGCATTTGCGGGTCAATCGCCGCCATCTATGGTTGCTGCCCGCGATGCTAATCCGAGATGGACCGGTTCAAAGCGGTTTCGATATGGGCGACGTAGAAAACGTCCGAACTAAATTCTTCACGAAGGAAAGACGAGATGATTGATGCGATGACTCGGACTTATTATTATTTTAGCTCGTGCTAAAAACCACGAAAGCTGATACTAAAAGTAGGTACGGAAAGCTGCTACTAAAACTGGTACTAAAAGCCTAAAGAAGAGCCAAAAGTATTAGCGTCCATTTTGTGTACACGCCACTTGAACATTTTACGTTAATGGAATTTTCTAGATTTCCAGGCTTAGTTTGGAGCTTAAAAATGCTCTAACTCGTTCAGAAGTGCAACCAGAAATTCCGACACAGTCGTTTATTGAATTCTTCTCACACAAAGAGCAAGAATTCCGGGAACACACAAAACACGTTGCACCTGGTCGAAGACCATACGTAAAAGAACGATTGAAAAATGGTAGTCGGTACGCAAAAGGATTCATGTGGTACCCCATAGCCAATGAGCTTCGAATTTTCGAAGGAGGGATACAAGATGGCCAACTGTATCAACAGCGGGTCAGATATCATCTCGATTCCGCATTTTCTTTTGCGAGAAATTTGAAACGTAACACGCCATCTAATGTTATAGTGAAGAAGATGATAGTACAAGCAAAACGAGGCGTACTGGAGGAATTAAAGAGAAGCTCCAAAGAAAACGCGAAATGTTTTTATAAAGTAATTAAGAGACAAAGAAAAGACGAACATTAAAGCAAATTAAAGAGAAGAAAAGGAAATCATGAAGAGATGGAAAGAATACTTTGCTAGAAATAGACCGAAGAGGACAACAGGATATGATGGAAGAAACAAGAATAGAGGAGGAGGTAGCAGAAAAAGAACTCACCCTGTCTGAAATAAAAAAAGATTTAAAGGAATCAAAATTGAATTTAACAACATAAGAACAAGACAAGAAAGTAAGTAAATTAACGGCGATGGAGATGAAGTATTTGAGGAGGACAGAAAGGATCTCTAAAGTAATAGAATAAACGTTCAAACTATAAGAAGAAACTTAAACGTAAAAGCCACTGATAAAGAAAATAGAGAAAAACAACTACAATGGCTTGGACATCTTTTAAGAATCTCAGTCGAAAGACCAGCAAGAGCTATATGGGAAACTAAAATAGTAGATTCAAGACCACAAAAGAAAAACCTGTGGCAACACAGTGGAAGACATCATTGAGGCAAAATAGCTAACAATAAATCAAGTCAAGAGTATGGCACGTTACAGGATGGTATGACTGAGAATAACAAGAGAACATGAATGAAGAAAGTTTAAACAACTCGACATCCAATGAGTATAAGACAATATTCATGGCCTATTCTCAATCATTTTATTTTTGATCGCATGGTATAAGAAGCATAAAAGATGGCCCGAGTCTTTCAAAATCATATTGCACAAGTTCCGGAACAAATAGAAAAAGAGAAACTGGAGGAGTTTTTAAGTAATAGAAATGAAAAATTACAAATTTCAAACTTATTTGTATAAACTTACAGCGGTTCTTCCTTTTAAAACTTCCCCGAAAATGATTACACACGAAAATACCCGCCCCACTTTCATACTTCCGCTTCTGCCCTTGACTTGGTTTACACGTTTCGAAACTAATCCCAGTGGCAAATAAAGCTCGTCGTAATTGCCGTTTTTTGATCTTAAATTTTTCAGACGAGATTGCCTAATACAGATTAAATTTCCGCGTTTACCTTTTTTTGTTTGCCGTGTGTCGCAAGGGTTGTTTGTGACATTTAACAAACAGAATATACCGTATAAAAATTGCCGGACAAAAACTGTTTCTCTTTTATTTTTGGCGATGTTGTATCATTAGTTTCTTGTAAATGAAACGAAATTTGTTGCACTCGGGCGGGCTTTATGCAACGCGTTATTTCTCATTGTGTTTTTAATTTAAATCGGGGGGAGGAGGGCTGAAATACACCCCGAGTTTAACGTGAATTTTGATATTAAAGTTAACGAGTATGAGCACAGCTCGTTTTGTTATTATGAGAGTTGATGCCTTACATCGTAAGCTCTTTTATGTAAAGGGCTGTTTGTGTGAAATATAGTTTAAGTTTCATAATAACGCAGTGAAGATAACATAACTTTATTTATTTTAGTTCATCTTTTTTTCTTATTATCCTTGGGTCTAGAATAGAAGTTAGTTTTAGACTTGAACTTCGATACACAGTTCTAATAAATTTCGTTCAAATTCGTCTTTCAAGTACTTCTATGTCGCAGTGATAATATAAGTATCTCCCTCTGGCGGTCGCAAAATTACGTCTGTGGCATCCATCTATCTAGATTCAAATTATTACATCGTAATTGATTCATGCAATCCATGGAGTAAACAGGAAATTTGGTGGCCGTGGTATTCGAGATTACAAAATCCTCCTCTTGCCCAAAAGGGATTAAGCGAACGTCATCACGATGACGTCTTCCAGACATTTTATTTTGCAATCAGACTATGAAAATAAAATAAATCCGTACTTTTTTTAAACAACAAGGATGGGAAAGTGAAAACACCTTCACAATATTTAAAACCGTTTTATTATGCTAGATTTAATAAAGCTAAACATTTGTCTTTTTTAAACGAAAAAATATTAAATTTAAGTTAACGTGGAGATAAATACGGAAGATATTCTACAGTTTACAATCACACTTACTAGAGAAACAAAGTATTCCATCACCTGTCTTTTAAGTACTTTTGCGCTGCTACCCTGGCTGAGGGTATAAGTGTCGACATCTATCAAACGAAATTAAAGACTACTTTGGCACTGCATCGAATTGCTCTCGACTCACCCTTTAAAAAAAGGGTTTTCGATTCACTGCTCTAAGAGCACTCTCGTAGTGTCTGCACGAGATATTAATACATGAGGTTAAAACAAGATGAAATTATGTCCAAATTATTCTAGAGCTATTAATTAAACGAAAAACAGCATGTTGCGAGTTAATTTTCGGGATGAGGTGTCCACTGAGGCCAGGTCTGGATCAAATCAAAGAGGACCGTGCCTGGACACTCCGTGTTGGACGCCTGCCGATGTCCAAGCAGTTTGTAATCTCTTCGAATCTGTTCGCTTTGAACGCCGCAAGAAATTAGCTCTTGGGTTGCGTTTATGGCGGATTCACTTGGAAGTTCCGCTGAAAGGAAAAAAGGACGTGTTGATCGTTGGCCATGTAGGCCATGTAAGTAAAAGGACTTACTTGAGAAGGTGCCCAGGAAGCAAATTCCGATGCTTCTGTTGTTGTAAAGGGGCGCGTGGGCTCCGTGGATGCCCCAACCTCGGCCCTCGTATACGTTTCCGTCTCCACCAACCTGTAATTTTAAAATTTAAAAGTAAGGAAAATTCTTGATGCAATTCGTTTTTTGCCCTAGTACTGCGAAATATAGGATTGGAGATTCATCTCTTAATCTCCCCAGGGGAGTATTCATCCCAAAAAGGCTGTTGCTATAACTCAATTGATTTTTTCTTGCACAATAACTCTGGCCCTGATACTGTGTCTTTCGCTACTCAACATGTATGAATTTTGATGTTTTCAGAACTTTTTTTGAAAATTATTTGCTAACGGCAGAATAGGAATGTGGATGGAATTGGAGGTTAATGTCCTAATCCCCCCAGGGGAGTACTCATCTCAAAAAGGCTGTTCACTCTATTTCTGTAACTTTCGAATTTGGATAAATTTTAAAAAGTGATCAATTCTGGTTTAATTCTTTCTTTTTTGGGACCATCACGAAACTATGATGCGTTCTTTAAAACTTTAATCAAGAAGTTTTGGCTCACCATCCCAGTCCGTCTTTACGTTTTTTTTTAAATCTCCTTTATACTTGAATTTCACTTGAATACATTGCTTCAAATATCACTTTCAAACTACTTCCTCTTTCTCTTAACAAAGTTGGGGTGGGATTTACTTTATTCTATTTCAATTTCATCCTATTTCTTTAACACCGAAAATTTATAAGCATTAAAATGTGATCAATTCAAATATTGTAACTCAAAAGTCGAGAAGTTCTTTCCCAGACAATTTATAGAAGAAAAAAAAATAATAAATGAGAATACGTGTAACAATGAAATAAAATAAAATCAATTAAAAGTTGATAAGAGAAATTACAAAATTTGTAAGCGAACAAAACAAAAAAAAAATACAATCCATTTACAAAATAAAATAATAAAAAAATTACAAGGAAAAAATATAAAATAAAAATAAAATCATTAAGAACGCGCAAAAATTCGAGCTAATTTACGTAAACTGAAAGAAAAGCCACAAATTACCTACAATTAAAAAAAAAATCAGTCTTCTATGAAAAGAAGAAACGATCACAGTCGACATCTGTTCTAAATTCAAGAAGTATTACATGTTTCGACAGCTCTAATGCCATCTTCAGTACAACTAAAAATTATAAGGATTTCTGGAATTTAATTTAGTAGATTTTACTTTATAGCGTGCTTTTAAAAAAGTGCGTTGTCGAGAAGGCTCGGAACTTGCTTTTGTTTTATGATGGCACGTTGTAACTAGTAATCATATGGTTTAAGTTACGACTTGACTTTAAAAAATTTGCATTTGATGTAGGCCCATTTAATAAGGTTTTTTATTAACGCACGTTATTTCAGACGGTAAAAAGGCAAACAAAATCTATAAAAATTTGTTGCGAAATCTTTTGAGATCATCGTCTTTTGTTTTTGTCTTTTGTCTTTCTGCGAAGAAAGAAGAACAATTTTGCCCTGAAATTGACAGTCTTTTGTTGTTTATTAACCATTTTATGGACATCATAGTCGAAATTGTCGCGAATTGATCGTTTTTTTGCTTTTGTTTTTCGTCTTATCGGGAAGATTGTCGTCTCTTAAAATCGATCGTATTTTGTTTTGTCTTGCGACGACGGCCAAAACTAAAATTAAAGTTGACAGTCTTTTGTTATTTGCTAACTATTTTATGGACACAATAGTCGAAATTGTCGCGAATTGATCGTTTTTTGGTTTTGTTTTTCGTCTTATTGGGAAGATTGTCGTCTCTTAAAATCGATCGTATTTTATTTTGTCTTGCGACGAAGGCAAAAATCAAGATTGACAGTCTTTTGTTATTTGTTAACTATTTTATGGACACAATAGTCGAAATTGTCGCGAATTAATTGTTTCTTGCTTTTGTTTTTCATCTTATCGAGAGGAATGTCGTCTCTTAAAACGATCGTGTTTTGTTTTGTCTTTCGACGAAGGTCAAAGTCAAAATTTATCCTGAAATCGTCTGTGCTTTGTTTTTGTTTTTCGTCATTTTTTAGAGAAAAAAAAAATCGAAACTTTCGTGAACTGTTTTTTTTTTTATCTTAAAGTTCATCATTTGTGAAGAAGTCGAAACGTGTCTTTTGTTTTCTGCTTTACGTTTTAATGGAAAAGAAATTGAAATTGTCGTGAAATGATCTTTTTTTTTTGTTTTTTTTTTGTCCTGAAATTGAGGTTAATCATTTTATGGACAAAAAAATCGAAATTGTCTCGAATTGATCGATTTTTATTTTTGTTCTTCGACTTATCCACCAGTTTTCATTTCATTTATCTATTTTGTTTTTGTACCACCAAGAGATTAAAATAAAAACATAAACTCAACTCTCATTTCTTCTTTTTTTTTAATGAATTCTCTTTTCACTTAAACCCCACTCATACCTCGCCTTTTGCGAAGTGATTGTTTTATTTCTAAGCACTTAATTAAAAGAAAAAAACAATTAATTCCCACTTTTATCTGTTTGTTTGGCCGCCCAGAGGTCATGAAGCCATGTTTTTTTCCTTAATCGTAGAAATGGACTTACATAATTTAATCCATTTGAACCAGTAAGGGATCATAAAACTAAGGCCCAACCCAAACCCGAACCGTGACGATTTCTTTAAAATTGCAAAATTTTAGCTCGATTCAAAGAAGATAACTGAGAAGTCCTATTTTTTTGTGACCATTAGAAAATTAGAAAATTTTGGCTTAAAGAAAAGCAGACTGCAGAAGATACCACATTCAGTTTTTTTTTTTCTATCTAAACGCTCTCGTTTATTTATTTACTTATGAGCAATTTAAATTCTTTGCATTATGATAACATTTCTACACTTCCAAATGAGTTCAAAATATTAAAGGGTGGTTTGCTGAAATAAGAAAAAAAAAATTAATGAATTTTGCGTTTTCTTTCAGCACTTTCAGCATACAAAAGTATTAGATTTTACTGTTCTCAGATCTCTCTTTCGATCCCCTGAAGAAAATAGACATTACATTCTACTTTATTAGAAAATTTATGAAATTTAAAACGCAAAGAATTCCAATTTTCTTTTCGTCGTCAATAGAGCAACCTTTCTTTAAAATTAGAATCGAAACGTTTTGCCCAATGTAATGCAGACAACTACGACTATCTGATAAGCCAGTTAGTAGTCTTTTGGGTTTTTCTTTTTGTTTTAGGAAAGAATCCCATTTGTTTTTGAACTCCAACTCTATGCTACTTTTGTTAAGTAATCGTGTTTAATTAATTACTGCATCATTGTCACGGTTAAGTAATTAAATCATTTGCTCAAGTAGTAGGTATCCATTTTTGAGTGGAAAGTTCTTATACTATCGAATTGTTTGTTGTCTTACCAAGAAGTTGTAACCAATATCGTCCCACCCCTGCGTATCCATGTGGTAATTCTGAATGGATTTGACAAGTCGAACGCATTGCTCCTCGGTGGTACAATCATAAGTCGCAGAATGGTGAATTACAACATGCGTCGGGGGAAAAATCGACAGATTAGCCCTGTCTTTTGGTTCCCTAGCGCCCCATTCACTCCTCGAAATCACCCTCGGACAGCACGTATCTTAAAAATCAATTTTCCCAAAAACTAATCCCAAAATAATCCAAACAAAACCGACTCACCCGTCGTCAGGTTGTATAAAACCACAGCCGAAATCGTCGTTGAAATTAACTTGACATACATTTTTGTTTTTAGTAAAATTTTGCGTTTACTTCACACGTGCTGCGGCTTGGCCGAACCGTTCACTACTAACACCGTGCGTTTCGGATGTTAAGTACAGTTCCTGATGTTTTATCGGCGGAATTAGCTCTGGGATTCACTGTGTACCACCGCTGATTAAGGCGACCGACCGACGCGTGCGAGTGACCTCAGAATTCGACCGGTATTCATGAGTTTTTTTTCCGTCCGGGTATCTTCACGCTGCAATTAAACGGAAGGCCTTGAGGTATGTTCCGAGCGAATGCGCCAAAATCAATTAACACTCGTTCATTAACAATGCATTTTTATTTTCCCTAATAAAACGATAGGAACATTCAGGCTTGCCTGAGTCTCTCGATTATCCTAGCGTTTCCGACCAAGTTGTAGCCGAAGCTTAATTCGTTGATGATGACGCCGCAGGTGATCAAGCGTCGAGTGGCTAAGATGGCCGCTTCTGATGGGAACGTGTCTAAAAAAATACGAAAGTGAATTCATTTGTAAATCGATCGATTTGGAACGTAGATGCTTACCGATGAATGTACCCAAGAAAGAAATTCCAATACTGTTGTTGTTGAAGTTAACATTGTAGGAGCCTATCATACCCCAGCTTCGTCCTTCGAAAACAGATCCATCACCACCGACCTAAACAAGAGAAACGTTCGCTTAGGACGTGCGTTTGCATAATTTCCCAAAGTGAATGCTATTGCCCCACCCCTTTCCCGTGAGAGCTAAAGACCTTAGTTTTCCAAAATGATCCTCTGTGGGTACGTCCTGGAGAAGACATATATTTACAGATCCTTACCAAGAAATTAAAGGCAATGTCAGGCAACCCCCGAATGTTCATGTGGTCAAACTGGATGGCCTTGACTTGATTCCTGCAAGCTTCGAGGGTGGTACATTCAGAAGTGACAGCGTGATTCACAAAGACATTGATCGCAGGTGTGGTCGTTAACCGATCCATGCTGGTGGGACACATCCCATCCCATTCATATCTGTTAACAACTCCCGGGCAGTAATCACCTGGATAAACGAATTTTTTTACCAAAATGAAAAATCTTTCGGGAAAACTTACTGCCAGTTACTACGGTGCACAGAGCAAAAGCCAAGAGTGCGAATTTGCAAAGCATGTTGACAACTGAAAAGCAAAAGTGCAAGATTGACGACTTTTTCAGGGCAAAGAAAAACTAAATCAATATCAAATAAGTGGAGTACAAGAAAACTTACTTTGGTTAGTGGTGATTCTTCTCTTTAAATCGTTTCTCCTCAAAACGGTTGAAGTTGAAACGTTCGCCCTGCTTTTATACTCCTTGGTATTATAAATCCGTCATTGGTAATGTTTACACGTTTCGAAACTAACCTGGGTGACTTGTAATCATCATTTTCAGATTCAAATTGCAGCACGTCCTTCCTAGCGTTTATCTTTTTCTTATTTGCTTTAATTTTATACGTGTAAAGCAAATAGTGGGTTATGGTCTGATACATGTAAGAATGTAATTCTTAATAATCTCGCTCTTAGTTTCAAGCAAACGAAATTAATTTTCTTGCATGCAGGTAATTTTTATGGCAGCGTATTATTTCTCGTTACGTTTTTAATTTGAAGCTGGGGGGTTGCAAGTGAACTCTGATATTAAACTTAATGAATGTTTCAGAGTTGTGAATGCTAATTCCTTAGGAGTATTTGTAGAATTCTGTCATAAAAAAATTATGTGGCTTCGAGAATAATTCCGGTAGTAAAAGACGGTTTAGTTAATTATTATTCATGATGGGTAGAAAAATCTAGGATTTTTATTTTTAGAAATTAATAAACAATTAAATTTTAATTTGATTTTGACGATTCTAGTCCGAATATTGTCAAAATACTTGATTCGAGTGTCAGGATTACTACTACAGTTACTATTATTCATCCCGATCCCGATCTTTATGTTTGTTCCAATCTTATATAATAATAATTACGTTAACTTTAATCTTCATAAAGATGTATGATCCTTATGATTCTGATTCCATTGACTGCAATCATTCTGATTCTGATTTTCATGCTTCACTTTTGATCGTCTTTACTTAGATTATAATTAATCATTTCTTCATGATTCCGACTAATTTAATTTCAATTCTAACCAATAATCGTAATCATTATATAATTTTGATAATGGTTGTTTTGGACTCAGCATCAATATTCAATGATTGGTGTTGTTCTAACCCTTGCAAAATAAATTGACTCTTAGTACAATTAAATTCAATAAGCCACAGAAATGTCGAGTAGTTCATTCATTCATTCGTCTTGAATATTTACCATATCATTTATGAACAAAATGAAAATCAAGGGCTCCAGCACAGACCCCTGAGGAACGCCGTAATCGACATTATATTCAGAAGATCGTGCCTTTTCTACTTTTACACATAACTTACGAGTACTCAAGTAGGATTTAAATCATGACAAAACTGTACCTCTAATACCCACAACATGATTGAAATATAAAATTATTTTTGCCTTAAGTTAATGAAATCACTATCATTTTAATTTTGAACATACTAACCATGATTGTGGCGTTTTACTCTTAACATAACCATGCTTTGTTTGACCTTGATCGCATTAGTCCTGAATACTCGGGACCATGAAGTGAAGATCGTGATACTAATGATCAAGTTATAAAAATAATTTCGCATTAGTTGATCACTATGGTCCTGATGTTGAATATACTGATCTGTATTGATTTTTTTATAGTTCTGGATCATCCTACTTTGATTCTGGTCAGCTTCGTCTTGAATATTTATGCTCAAGTAGTTAGTATAAAGGATCTTACACTTACGATCGAATTGACACTTTGATCATGATTTAGAACGCGCTCGTCCTGATTAGGGTTAATTCTGATCTTGATTATCCTTTCTTTGATCTTGAACAGTTCAGTCCTGAATACTCAAGATCTAAACACTGAATTAATTAGTATGAAAGATTTTGATAAGCGCAAGCAATGCCGACATTGAACATTAATAAACCTGATCGTGATACTTATTATCAAACTATAAAAGTAGTATCGCATAAATTGATCCTGATGTTGAACATGATCTTTATTATTATTGTTGTTGACGTTATTAGTATAAGAGCTTTTAATAATGGTTTTACGTTCGAGTTACCATGAATTAATGAGTTTGATTGTGATTTAGAACATACTGGTCCTGATTATGGTTGGTCTTGATTCTGATTATACTTTCTTTGATCTTGATCAGTTTAGATTTGATTACTCCAGAGCAAAATATTGAATTAGGAGGTTTTAATGAGCGCAAACATTCGATTTTCGGTCGTTTTAATCCTGATCCTGATGACGATACTTGATCTCGTTGCTGTGGTCTTAATAGGATCACTCATAGGCTAAACTAGTCGTTATGGTTAATAAATGATGTTAATCCTTTCGATCCTGACACTTATTACAATTGAGTTCCCTTAAATTAATCTTTATTAATTATTACTATCCTTTGACCTTCATCGCCTTAGTCCTGCATACTCAGAATCAAAAGACCGAATTAACTTCTTAACTATTTTAACGAGCGCAAGCATTCGGATTTCGATCGTTTTAATTCTCATCCTCATCGCGATACTTATGAGGAGTTGTTTTGTTCTTGCTCCTGATCACCCTATCTGTGATATTGATGATCAGTTTAATCCGGAGTATTCAGGTGCAAGATAATGAATTAACCGGATTATTTTACTGAGCACAAGCATTAGGATTTTAATCCTAATCTTATCCCTATACTTAAGACAGATTGTTTTGCTCATCCTTTCTTCACATTGTTTGTTTAATCCTGAATATTCAGGATCGAACGATCTGGATTATTTGAATGAGTGAAAGCATTCGGATTTTGAACGTTTTCATCCTGATCCTTATTATGACACCTCCTATTCCTGATCGCACTTTCTTAGATCTTGATTATCAAGGAGCTGGATTAACTGGATTGTTTGTATAAAATATTGTAATGAAGTGTTTTAATCGTTTTAGTTCTAATCCTTAACACGATACTTCCGATTGGGTTACCACGAATTACTTACTCGGAGTTTTAGTTTATGTATGTATTATGATAGTTATTCCTGATACTGTTTATATTTATTTAATCTTGATCAGTTCAATCCTGAGTATTCAGAATTAACTCCTCGACTATTTTAATAAGCGCAAGACTTCTCGATTTTGATAGTTTTAGACCTGATCCTTACCACGACACTTATAGCGGATCATCATTGCTTTGTTATTGATCGATTTAATCCTGATTCAGAATCTGGAGATTGGACTTTGTTAAGTCCTGATCCTTATGACTATACTTAATTATGAATTAATCACTGTGATACTGATTTTGAATGATTTGATTAGGATTGTATTACTCTTGTGTATCCGGTATCTTGACTTTGATAGTTTTAGTTTTGAAACTCAGGATGAGAAGTTGAATTTTTACGAATCGAGCTTTTTCGATTTTTAAAGTTTCAGTCCCGTTTATGGCATGTTGCTGATTGCATTTATTTTGCTTTTTGGTCTTCCTCCTGAACGTTCTAATTCTGAGTACTCGGATCTAAAAATCGTAATAACTCGCTTTATATAAAAAAATTAATAAGTGCATCTTAATCTTGACATTTTCATTGACTTGACCTTGAAAAATTAATTACTGTTAAATATATCTATCATCTATAATCATCTATCATCTATAATTTGTATTTTACATTCAAAATGCTTTTACACTGACATTACAAAGCCCTCCTTCACTGCATTAAGCCAGTCACAGTCGATTCGCGTTTCCGGCAGTTTTGCCAACCTTAAATCTAATACCGGCCGTAAGCTGCAATTCATTACGTCCGGAGTGATACCAACGAAGCATCGCAGAGTATTTGCGAGATTAGATTTAAGCAATATTAAGTTCCCGCGCGCATTATGAGATCCCGCGTCCGTATTTTCGCAAAATATATCGGCCGCTTAATGTCTGCGACAATATTTGCGTTCGAAATTAAACCCGGAGAGTCTCTGCTCTCGATATTGCGTTTCATATTGGGGCCAGTTCTGTTTCTTTGCCGAAATATTGGACCGGGGCTCTGGCAGATATTAGCTTAAGCTCCCCGGTTATGAAATGTTTCGCTTTTATGAAAGATGCTTTCGTTGCGAAACTCTCCTGATTAATGTGAGAGGCGGTTGAGTTAATTAAATTAATTTTTTCGGTTACGTCAATTTCTCTACCGGTTTTACCTTGATGTAAATATTTGTATATGAAGAGGTACACAAACGATGTAATTGACCTTACTGTAGATAAGGCGAAAATTTATTAATTAGACCTTTATTGTTACATAATGATAAAATTCACGGTCGAATATGACGATGTTTCATACAATTACGTTAATAATTAAAATGAAAAAGAAAACTGATGATGAGAATCATTAACCTTGATATTTAGAAACTTGTTCATTATTCTGCTTCCTTGAATGTTGCAGGCTCGATGTTTTTTTATTTCCAATCAAACGTGTCCGTTAAACATTTCGAATAAAACTCAGGAACGAAATAGTCACTGTTATAATTCTCATCGCAATTCAGCTTATTGATCCCCGATCATTCCGATCCTGATTGGCCTGTTACTGTTGTTTTTATTTCAGATATGATACTGATACGATGATGATTCGCATTATCCTCTTTCAATTATTGTTATTTTGATCCTACATGATTACACAGATTCATGATTTCGATCTTTATGACTCTGATAGTGTTTCTAAGGTTCTGATCCCCAATACAAACATGTTAAACTCATTTTGAGTGTACTACTCAAAATCCAACTTTCATTGTCACGATTGAAATCCTCATCAAATTTCCAATCATCTCATTTATTGGTACCGATCCTGATTGCATTATACTCATCTTAATTCTATATTGTTTCGATGGTAATTCCAGATTATGATCTGTTGATCCGATCAAACAATAAGCTTTTTATGATTTCGATCTTCCATGCTCGGAGAGCGTTTCTAAAGTACTGTCATCCTCTCGTTTACTGATTCCTGATTAATGTGATCCTAACTGTAATCTCATTTTAGTTTAATAATTCGAGATTATCATAATCTCAAGTACGTCTCGTATGAAACCGCTCATACAAATCCGTTTCGTCATTGCATGATTTCGAGCTTCGTAGCTCCGACGGTGCTTTTAAGGTCCTGATCCTTATCACGAATATGATTCCAATTTGGAATATCATGATTGGAATCATATTCGTGATAAGGATCAGGGATGATAGGATTTTGATTGCGATGAGGATTTCGATTTGGAATATCATGATCGAAATCCTCATCGCAATCAAAATCCAATCATCCCGTTTATTGATTGATTCCTGATTATTCTAATCTTATAATCTCACTTTAGTTTTGATCTGATTCAGTGACAATTCCAGATTACCGTCGCCTCAGATATAGTCATATTGATCCAATCATATAAATCTGGTTTAAGGCCAAAATCCTCACCACAACTAAGATTCAATAATCCCGTTTGTTGATATTTTATTATCCTGATCCTGATTGTAACATCTCTCATTTCAGTTTTGATACTCATTCAGTGGTAATTTCAGATTATTGTAATTTCATGTATCTCTTATATTAATCCCATCATAGAAATTCGCTTCGTCATTTCATGATTTCGATCTTCTTAGGTCTGACTCTCCTTCGAAGGTCCTGATGCTTATCACGAACATAACTCTAGCTTAAATTAAACCCTTATCTTAATCAAAATCCCAATCATCTGGGTTGTCGATTCGTGATCATTCTGATTCTGATTATAAATTCTTTCAATTTAATTCGATACTGATTCAGTGGTGATTTCAAATTATCCTCATCTCAATTATTGTCACGTTGATAAAATCGCTTCATCTTTTCATGATTTCGACATTCGTAGCTTTGACGGTGCTTTCAGGTCACGAATTTGATTCCATATTTACTTTTGATACTGATTCGGTGGTAATTCCAGATTATCGTCATCTCAGGTGTAGTCATACTGAGCTGATCATACAACTCCGCTTCGGCATTCCACTATTTCGACCTTGGTAGCTCCGATGGTGCTTTCAACGACTTGATCCTTAACACGAACATGATTCAAACTTGGATTAGCAAGATCTCATCGTAGTCGAAGTCCAATTATTTCGCTTATTGATTTCTGACCATCCTGATCCGAGTTGTAATCAGTTTAGTTTTGATTATCGTCTTCTAAAGCATAGTCAAATTGAACCGATAATCTTTATCACATGAGTGAATAAGTGCGATACTTACTCAGATACTGATTCCAGCTTTGATTGTTGAACTCGATTTATCGTAATTAAGATTTCAGTCATCTCGATTATTGATCATTTTGATCATTTGAGTAGTGATGGCAGTCTGACAGTTTAATTCTGATACTCATTTATTGATATTTCAGATTATCCTATCACTATTATTTTAATCTGTTTATACAGAATTTTTATGATTTCGACCTTGGCAACTCTGTCAGTGTTTCTGATCCTAATATTCATTACGAACGCGATTAGACTCATTCTAAGTACTTTCAATGTGCATGAATTCTCATCGCAACCATCTCAATTATTGATCTCCGAAATCATGTTGAGTAATTTCTGATCATCCTGATCTTGACTCCAAATTGCCCTCATCTTAATTATTACTATGATGATCCGATCATACAGATCACATTCGACTTTTCCACCTTCATGATTGACAGTACTTCTAAGATCATGATCCTTATCACGAATTCAACTAAATTAACTTTATACATAAAGCAGGCTTTGATACTGATCCTACTTTGTTTATCACGATCAAAATCCTGATTGCACGAAAAATTTCAATCATCTCTGGCAGTACAAGCCTGATTGCAAAATTTTATCATATTAGTTCTGTCATTAAAGTTGGGATGTTGTCCTTATGTCATTTAGTGCAAAGTTGCAAATTCAAAAAGAAAATTAATATTTAACATAACAATATTAAAAAATAATATTTTTATTTACACAAATAACTTTAAATAAATATTAAATTAATAAGGCGCCCAGTGAGTCCACCGCCTGATTTCTTGATACAACTTCATTCCAGGGCAGTACTTAGTTTCGACTTGCCTGTGTCCCATTATTCTGTACTTTTCGTTGATCTCTCCGATGGACACCCCGCACTCGATGAGGTCCTCGACGGCTTTCATTGCGGCGTCGTTCGGTAGACGAGCTGAAATAAAACATTCCTCATTCCTCTCGGCCAAATGATTATTATTTGCAAACAAAGCACGTCGCCGGTAATTGAGTTAATACAAAAGACGCCTGACTCGTTTGCCCCGGATCGTGCGATTTTTGCGAAAGCTTAATAACGTCTTGGGGGCCGAGGCAGAGTCGTTCGTCTCTTAAGAAACGTTAGCGGCGTAATCACAGTTATTAGTTTGCGTCTCTGACACTGTGTTAGTAGAGCAGTTTATTTTTCCGGCCGTCCTTACACGTATAATCTCCAATTATGCAAATCCCCAAGCTCTTCGCGTTATAGCCGGTGGCATGGTTTGCGGATCTGTTCCAGCCCACTCCTTCGTAAACGTTGCCATCCTCGCCCACCTGAAACGTCAATCAAATCAATAAAGATGTTGAAAACGATGACGTGCGGACGTAATACACATTACGCGCCTTTTTATCGCCGCAAATTAACGCTTGCTTTGTATAAATATTTTTTGCGTGTTTTTTTTATTGAATTTTGCGCTGTGAAAACAAAACTTCGCCGCAAGGGACAATCTTGAGTTCCAAATCTACTAATTTTAGATTTCGTGATGCGGAGTTGCGACAGTGAAATTACAGGCAATTTTCTTCATGCAAAATTGCAACAATGTAACATTGACTGAAATATTTTTTTAATTTGTTATAATAATAGGCAGTTTCTCTTAAACAAAACAATAAGTACTGCTGTGCAATAAAATTTAAAAAAAAAACATGTCGACCTCAATTCTGAAAATCGATAATTTGGAGTAGGTATCATGTATTTTAAGGGGTTGAGGGGTAAGCAGATTCATGATTTGGTTAATACCCTTGGTGATGAGTGCCCTTCATACGCGACTGTGAAGATTAGAAGACATAACTGGTAGTAGACTAACCTCACTAGCTACATTGACAGATCTAATACATCTTGTAGAGGAAAATACCTTCTTTTGATCAAAAATTGTTATTCATTTTTTGATTCGCCCCCATATAAATCATTAAAATTTCCCAGCAAGAGAAAGGTAACTGCAAAATTCTTTAATTGATTAATTAACCGTATTATTTGATTCTGGAAATATAAAGTCTTTTTAAAATGAGACATTTAGATCTTGTATTAGATTTTAGTGCCATCTAGAATATGTTGACCCAGATAATTTGATCGAGGAATGTGCAGTTAAAAACAAAATTAGAAATTATTATTATGATCATTGGAAGCTCAGAATTTTGTCCTGATTAATCGAAACGTACATTAAATTATAATTTATAGTTTCAACTTTGGACCAGCGCCATCTGCATCAATTAATGTCAACTAGATGAGACACGAATTGCCGTTTAATTGATGCTAAATTAATGATAAGCAAAATATCGATGCTGGCGGACGTATTCGATTTCGTTATGGTTAAAAACAGGTGGTTGGGTTTCATTGGAAAATTAGAATCCTAACATTTGTAGTTTTAAATCCTAATTACACAGCGCTCCCTAGATTTATAAAATTCTTCCAAGTTATAATTTTATCATTTTGAACATTATCTTCTATTCTGCTTGTGTTTAATGAGATGTCAATTATATACTACATTTGTAGACTAAGTAGCGCCATCGATATTTAAAATTTTTTTTTAAATTCATAATATGCTTTTGGAGGCCTTCCTTTCTATTTGTATCTAAGTCAGTTAAAAATTGTTTCTAACTCAATTTAAGACTTTTAAGAAATTCTTTTGTAAATTAACGCCATCTACATAGAACTGAGAAACAAAACTAAATACGTAATCCACAGACAGCTATACATATAGACCTTATGCAACTATATCACACACTCAGCACCATCTCATTAAAGTTTTCTAATTATTACAGTTGTTACTTACTGCACTGATGAGATAACGCTGTGTAAAGTTAAATCTCTTCCATTTATAAGTTAAAAAAAAGTAAAACAATCAATAATCTGGAGATTTAAAATGAATTGATATTTCAGAGTCATCTAGAAACGATGATTGCAGACTCACGTACAAAACTCTATGTACGTCGTAGAAAGTTTATATAGGTTTGGTACGAGATTGAATTGTTAACAACTTCTAAAACAAAAATTAGAGTGCGCTATCTAAATTAGAAAATCTAAAGCGTAATTACTAAGTGGACGTAAACAGTACGACCGTCCCCTCTGCCTTTCTAAATGCAACGATATTTGAAGCCCTACACGTTCAGATTGTACTAAGGCTTAAGGTCCACTCATATTCTAAGTCACACTTGGACTCGAAGCTGAGACTAAAATATCAACGCCATCTTGAATCAACAAGCTAACTAATCGTGCGTCATTTATAAGATAATTTCCTAAAACGAAATATGTTTCTTATCCGATTAAACTATGAATCTACATACCTAAGAAAGTGCTAGTCAAAAATGGCATGTGAATACGATAGAGTTGAATTCATCAGCGCCATCTCGTATTGCTAAACTCAACTAAACTACCACCTCGTGTCCAGCAACCGTAAAAATCATACAATACTAACAAAATTGTTTCCAGAAACAAAACAGGGAGTTATTTGTTTTAATTATAAGTAAAATATGTCGCAGTAGAAAATCGAACCCTAAGTGATACGCAATAAAATATCATCCACGCCATCTAGAGTTTTTTAACCGAATTAAACTTACGAAAAGAGGTAAATTATCAGTTATTATTATAACTTTGACGATTTAAGTGCAACGCTAAGACGGACTTGCGACTTTTGATTAGAATTTCAAGAAACAGCACAACATTAGAAAAACAATTTCCGAAAATAGCAAAGTTGTTCGGTCTATTTTTTTGTAACTTAGCTTACTTTAGAAACTCGTCACAATCGCGTTTCTATTTGAGCAGCGCCACCTAGCATTGCTAAACTAAACTAAGATATGAAACTACGTAAATATTAAAAACGTTAATCTAAGCAGCTTAAAAAAGGAAGGCCAAAGAAAAATTCCCTGACATTAGAAAGTTCCACTCGTAAAATTTCTTAGATTTGGATGCATTCAGTGGTATCTACTTAATTCGCGTTGCTAAACGATGATGATAATGAAATCATCAAAATAAGTCCAAATTATTGGAAGCAGTCACTTAGGTCATTTAAAGCAATATTAGAAAGCTGTAGTGACAAAAGTTAGCGCGTTTGGATACACCAAAATATCCAAATTCTTGGAAGCATTTCTACACAAGCAAAACTAATCGAGACATCCCTGACATTAGAGAATCTCAATGAAAGATTTCGCGTATTCGGATACCATCCACATTTGCCAAACCAAATTAAATACAAAAATGTTTAAGTCATTGCCATACGCGATTTAGAAGTTAGGCTACGGGGAAGTTCCCTGACATCAGAATGTCGCAACTAGAAGAATCTGTATGTACTTAGCGCCATCCAACTTTGGCTAAATTAACTAAAATATGAAGAGTTAAGGTAAAGCGTCTTTCAATAGCTGTATTTGTTTCAAATAAAGGAGCAGCTCCGAGCTGTCCGGGATTTAAAGCCCTGTGTTTCTTTCCACATGAGCGCGGGACTGAGCGAGAACTTGTACACTTTTCCCTCACCCTTCGAAGACCACCACATAACTAGAGATGTCAAGCTCTGATCAGATGATCTCCATGTTTTAAGGTCATGTCATTTGTTATATGCGCAGGTTGTGTCCGAAAATTTCGCGCCATTATTTTTGATCGTAAGATGGCTTACACACCGTTCCATTGAACAAGTAACCCTGAGTGACCCTGGGGTGCTCCAGGCTTTATGCCCCGAGGCGTCATAACTTCGAATGGAAAGCAATGAATAGGGGTGATAGATTTTTCAAGAGATATCACTCGGTTCCTGATATATTTTGTTTTACTTTCGGATGTCAAAATATTTAGTATAGTTTTCAGTTTCTTCATGTAGCGTTTGACGCTTCCCGACCGTTTGGAAATTAGTAAAAAATATTATCAAAGTTCGAGGTCAGTTGTGGGTGCTCAACGTTTGTTCACCAGAGAATTGGGTCATCGTCACCGTTACTCTGCGCAAGCTATACTGCACTGTGGAAAAATATGAGCGTGAGTTCACTTTACAGAACAATAAGCCACCAACAAGACAACGAAAAGGGCGAAGTGAGGAGAATATGCAGCTGTAGCGCCCAGTATTATTGATGACCCAAATTTGTTGATTTCACGACGTTGGCAACAATTGGGGCTTTCTCAGACGTCAACTTGGAGAATTTTGCGTAAGGATTTGGGTCTACATCCTTATTTACCTAAGAGCTGAAACCAAACGATCACAGATTGCGTCGGGAGTTTGCTGATTGGGCCCTTGAGCACTTGGAAGGTGATACTGATTTCAGCCAAAAACCCATTTTCTCAGACGAGGCGCATTTTTGGATGAATGACTTTGTTAACAAACAAAATTGACGTTATTGGTGTGAGAACAACCAACAAGTGTTGCATGAAATGCGGTTGCATCCCGAAAAACTCACTGTGTGACCTTATTTCTTCCGAAATGAGGAGGGAAGAGCTGTAATCGTCAATGGCGACCACTATAGAGCTATGTTACTCGAATTTCTGTGGCCAGAGCTTGAGAACATCGATATTAAAGAAATGTGGCGCTACGCTAAAGCTACGCTCGATTTGCTGAAGGATAAGTTTGGTGATTGGATCTCACGACGAGGTTTTGTGAATTGGCCGCCGCGGTCATGTGATTGGATACCCCTAGATTATTTTCTTTGAGGATACGTCACGGTACAAGTCTAAGCCGACAATCCACACAATTTGGATCATTTGGAAGCCAATACTCGTCAAGCTATCGCCGGCATACAGACGCAAATGTTGGACAGGGTGATCAAAAATTGGAGCCATCGGGTGCGTTAGTGTAAACAAAGCGTCGTGGTAAACATTTGAACGATATTTTGTTTCGAACATAACTGCACTGTCGAAGCTTCAAAATAAAGCAAAAACTAAATTAATATGTTAAACCATCTTTGCTTTATTTAAAATTAAAATCCTATCACGCTTAATGAAAGACCCTTTATGATTCCTCCGATTTTCAGGTGTTTAAAGCACCGCTTGAAACTTCGAATTGAATGTGTAACGGGAATAACAATGAGCAATTAACGCCATCTTTAATCCAGGAACCGAACTAATGATACAACATTACCCGATCTTTTCCGAAAACAAAGTTGAATGTTCGTTATTTGATTCGATGATGCTTTAATTAAAGATACAAAAGGACAGGTGAAAGCTCAACACTGAACATCTTTGAATTTGAGTCTGATCAGCGCCATCTAACGGTATTGAAATGTACGAACGTATTTGAATTACTGGAACTGGAACCGCGGGGTCGGTGAAGGGGTTTAAAGCTTTGAAACTCGGGTTTCTTGTATTTCGACGAAATTAGAATTAGAAAACAACACCATCTTGAGACATTAATCGCAACATATTTTCAGAAATAACTCAAAAAAATTATATTTCGCTGTTAGATTAAGTGGCATAAGATTACAACAGATTTGACTCGGCGATCTAAATTGAACGACAAAAAAAATAGTTTATATAATATAAAGAGAATTGAACGCAGTTTCGAGTGCATTTGGACTTAATGAGCATCATCTGGTGTTTCTACACTCAATTAAAATTCCAACCTGTGAGCTCCAAAACGTGTAAAAGAAAAATAGTTTCACGATTTTGAATAATTTCGTACATTTACGTAATGAGCGCCATCTAGTGTTACTAAACTCAAGTAAAGTACAAAAAATATTTCAAGCTGTGAAGAACATGAACTTAGTCGATCCAAGTCGCGTAACAGAGAAACAATTTCTCTATTTTACATAATTTAGTACGAAATTTGATGTCACCACAAATACACGAATGTTGTACACAGTTTCGAGTGCATTTGGAAGTAATTAGCGACATCAGGCCTTACTAAACTCAACTCACATGCAAAAAGCATTAACTTGGGGGCTACAAAATGTGTAAAAGAAAAACAATTTCGCAGTTTTAAATAATTTGGCACCAAATTGGATGCCACAGCAAACTTATGAAAGCTAAAGTCAAATTCTAGTACATTTTGAGTTAATGAGCGCCATCTAATATTACAGAATACAAATATCTTTAAATCAGTGAAGAGCATCGACTTAGATGATCCACATCGTGTGAATCTTACGTATTTTGAATAATTTGAAACAGAAATTCAAAATTGATTGATGTTACAATTTTACGAAACTGAACACCTGTACACTTGGCACCGATGAACACGCCATCTACTGTTACTGAACTCAACTAAGATACAAAAAACTATGTGAATCATTGATTTAGACGATACAGATCGTGTAAAAGAGAAACAATTTCGTGTATTTCGAATAATTTGATACAAAAATTGATGTTAGTCCCAATTTACGAAAGCTGAACTCAGACTCGAATGCATTTAGAAGTAATCAGCACCATCTAGTTTACTAAGCTAAAACTAAAATGCAAAATTGTTTGAATCGGTAAAGAGTGTTGACTTGGACGATCCAAATCCCGTAACAAAGAAAAACAATTTGGCGGTTTAATAAAGACTTTGTTTTTGATTGAAATTGCAAATTTACGATAACAGAGCGCGTACGTTTGGAGGCAATGAGCGCCATCTAGTAAATTACATGAAAAAGTATTTGAATTGGTGAAGAATAATGATTTGTGCGATCCAAATTATGTAAAAGGAAAATAATTTTGAGGTATTTGATACAGAATTCGGTGTTACTGCAAATTTGCACGCAAAATCGCATTACACCGACGGAATTAAGCTCGAGCTTTAGTCGTCGGTGGATCATCGCGAACAATGGCTCTTCCTCTTGTCGGTTTCCTCTGACGTTTCTGTTTATCATTCGTACCACATCTCATCAATAAGCCCGCGTCCGTCGGAATCCCAAAGGTTGCAAACATTTAGTTATATCCACCCTTAGTGACTTAGGACAGAATCGCCTAAACGTTTTTGCAGGGTTCTTTTTAAAGCTCACCAAAAAATTGTAGCCAATATCATCCCAACGGTTAATCCTCATGTGATAACTCTGCATGGACTTAACCAAAGCCGAGCAGTCTTCCTGCGTGATACATGATGGCGTCCCAGAATGATGGATTAGGACGTACGTAGGAGGGTGCGTATCCAGGGCTTCCGTTGTCGTGTCCTCCCGCGCTTCCCACTCCTTCCTTGTTATTATGTCAGGACAACGAGTACCTGGGGAGAATTAGCATAATTTTCAAGGGGATGAAGGCAGAAACTTTAACGAGAGTCGCTTTGAGCGCCAAATCAAATTTTTAAGTAGGAGTTTCGTTTCTCGTTAGTTTTAAATAAAAAAAGGAAATTAATCAAATACCTGCAACGAACACGTGCGATACGACCACCACAAACACCATACACTTGAAAGTCATCATTTTCTTTTCATGTCTTTGGCCTCTATCATCGACGTCGATGGTCCAATGAACAAAACGAACACTAAATGTTTGTTTATATATCGGATCTTTTCAACTCGTGTTTTATTTTTATTTTGCAGGATATTGCACAAACGTGTGTGATTAAATAACTGTTGTTTTCGAGTCGCTTTCGTTTTTTTTTTTTTGAAACTCGGTTTCAAAGGTGGTCGGATTTTCGTCTGAATTGAAAATATCACGTGATGCAGCGGCAAAAAAAAAAATTCGGCGGACCTATCTGGCCATCGTCGTTGTAAAACGTGTAATTTGAAAGGCAAACAAGTTTGGCAGGCAAGCAAGTGACCTCGTGGGGTCACGGCCTTAATCGTTGCGTTAATGATTACGATGTGTCAAGGTCAAGATTTCGGTGGTAAACAAACGGTTTGTTTAGGTCTTACGTATTTGATAATACGTGTTGTGGATATGATTAAAGTAAATAAATTGTTTTGTAATTTTCCTGGAGCTACTACGTAGTTCATTGAAATCTTGAACAAGAACAGAATGACCATAACATGCTAGTCACAGGGTATTTAAAATTTATTAGCTACTAAAATGATAATGGAATTAGTTTAAGATGAAATGAGGTGGTAAATTAAAGCTTCAAAGAAAAAACACAAAATTAAATGCCTCGTTGTCGTCGGAAATTAAAGCTTTTATAACTCGGGTTCGTATGAAATAAAATTAAAGACTGTTCCAAATGACATGAGTTAAAACTAAAGAAACTGAAAACGTCTGAAAAATTAATAACGTCTCCCAAAAATAAAGAAAGGCGAAGAAGGTGCGAAATGTAATTTCAGCTCGTGAATGAACATTTCTCGTACTCAATGGAGAAAGAAACGTTCTTTTCATTCGATTTTTCTCTTTCATAAATTAGTGCTAAACCGATTTTTTTTAAATTTTATTGACTACGATAATAAAACTGGAATATTTAATCGCAATTTCGTTTTTCTTGACCTCGTAAAATCCGTTGTTTCTTCATCTGAAGATCTTTGTATAACCAAGAACACTTTTCAGATACTATTAGAATTTGGCATAATTTCATAAATTTCATAATTTCTGTACTTTTTCCTGTTTCTTTTTTTTTTTGTGGAAAGTAACGGGCGATAGAGAATTAAGTTAGTTCGACTTTTTTTGTATTTATGGTATGTATAAATTGGTGTAATTTCTTGAAACTTGTAATTTATGTGCGTTTTAAATGATCTTAAATGTCTTTTATAAAAATTAAAAGGAGATGGCGTTCTTCTAGTAACTGCTGTACGTTGGCTATTGTTTTTGTGTGTCGAAATCTATCTTGTATGAGGTGGATATTACGTTCTGTGCGAGTGAAGACGTTCTTTCTTTCTTCTCGACGGAATTCCGGTGTTCTTCCTTACTCACACTTATTTTTCTGTTCGTCTGTCCTATGTCACAAGTTTGGCAAGGGATTTTATATACTCCTTGACTTTCCAGTTGGATTTTCTTTTTTGGATTAGGAAGAATGTTGGAGATCCTCTCATCCGTGTTGAATATTGTTTCGATTTTGTGCTTTCTGAGGACTCTGCTTATTTTATCCGTTGTGCCTTTTATGTACGGTAAGCAAGTGGCTTTTATTCTTCCTCTGCTTGTTTTTCTCGTCGTGGTCTTTGTGCTTTGTTGATCTATTTTTCGGAGAATCCTTTCTGGAGTAATGCTCTTTCTAATTCCTTAATTTCTTGCCGTTTGTTTTAGGCGTCCGTCAAACTTTGTGGTTCATCACGAGTGCATTGACGACTGATTGTAGTTGTGCTCGATGGTGGTGCGGCTGAACGTTTAAGTACCGACTTGTATGTGCAGGCTTGCGACACACTGAATATCCGAGACGTCCGTTTTGTTCCTTCGTTATCAGCACGTCAAGGAACGGAAGACTGTTATCTTTATCGATTTCCATGTAAATTTGATCATCGAATGTATTCTGTTTAAATTTTCGTAGTTTTTCTTCTCTATGTGTCCATATCACGAACGTATCGTCGACATATCTGATGCATAAGTGTGATTTATGATTCGCTGCTTCTATAACTCTTAGTTCCAAGTCTTCCATAAATAGGTTTGTTAATAATGGTGAACCCATAAGTGCTCCTTCCACTTGTTTGTGACGTTGTTCTTTGAAGATGAAGTATGTATTCTGCAGACAATGCTTCATCAGATTTATTGTATATTCTGTGACTTGATACTTGCGTTGTATGATATCGACCGCCTCTTCTGTACGTTGATAAAAAGTGATACAGCACCTTCTTTGTGTATTTTCGGCAGTCCATAGAGTTTTAGGCACTTGGACGACTTCTCCCTTGGAATCAGTTGGCGTTGTTCTTCGCTAATGCTGTTGGCTGTGATTTTGGCTTTTGTTGTCTTTTCCAGGTATACCGTTGGATCCGTAGCGATAGGTTTGTACGCTGGATCTTCTAACAGCACTTTTATCTTGTCTTCGTAGTCTGTGATGTCCATTACTACGGTTACGTTTCCCTTGCCTGCTGGTAGGACAACAATATCTTCGTTTTCCTCTAGTGAACGTAGAACTTGAAGTTCTTCTTGTGACAAATTCTTCTTCGATGGTCTTACTGTGCACAGTATTCTCGACACATCTTGTCATTTAGTTTCGGCAGTATTTTCTGGTAGCTCGGCGATTGATGCTTCTACGTTGCATATTATGTTTTCCACTGATACGCGAGAATTTGCCACTGCGTAGTTGAATCCTTTGTCTAAGACATTTCTAGTTGCTTCATCTAGTGGCAATCTGGATAGATTGTGGACTACTTTCTCCGGCTTTATCGGTGTCATTACCTTCTTAGGTCCCTGCTCAGCTTATATACGCTGGAACTTCTTCTTTGTTCTTAGTTTCGAATCCGTTTCTGCTCGGAACTCCATAAGTTGATCCAGTATTGGGTGCAACGTGTTGCTCAACTCAAGATGTAGTTTCAGTAGTTCGTTGTTGATATTTCATCCAATTCTCTTCTGGAAGTGGATAAGCTTGCTCTTCTGAGGATGTTACTTGCTTGGTTGCTCTTTTTGTGGAATGCCAGCTTTATACTCTTCGGTATGAAGTAGTTTATTTCTTTTTATGCGTAGCTTCTCCTACTTCTTGGCTTCATGTAGGGGAAAGCGGGGTTGACTAAGTACAGGGATTAACTAGGCCGGTAGCTATAACTGTAACCAAAATTCATTGATGTGTCTGGGAATAACTTTCAATGTCTGTAAAGAGATGGTGCATCGATAGCAGAACGCATGGGCCTGTGGGTATTTACAATTTTTAATTTACCTTATAATACATATTTCACGGTTAGTGAAGTAAAATTCGTACGTTACTTTTGAAAGCCAAATTTTGAGGTAAGTGGTTAAGTTAATTATGGATTTATGTTAATAACATGCCTTAGACATGACAAACTAAGTCATTCATGATAAAAATTATTTATATTATACGATCTTGATGTTTTTGAACATTATAATGAATAGTAACATATGGGGTAAAGTGGGATTATTAAAAATGGGGTTAAGAGGTGCAGTACCCATTTAACCCCACAATGAATTTATACAATTTTACTTTTTTTGTAGAATCAAAATGCCTCGACAAAGAACGAGAACAACAAATAATCGTTCATACTCTAAAGTAACATTACAAAAGGCAGTGGAAGTCGTTATCAGTGGCGAATGTTCTATAAGAAAAGCTTCAGTTATGTTTGAAATTCCCAAAAATACTTTGACTCGTTATATTAAAAAGGCTAAACAATCAGAAACTATTGAAGATATACATTTTAGACCAAGCAATGAACATTTACTTGTATTTTCTCCTACTGAAGAAAACGCTCTAAAAGACTATATTGAACAGGTAGTGAATATTCACTATGGCTTAACTATGACTGAGACTTGTCTTGTCTACGAATTTGCAGTGGCAAATAACAAAAATATTCGTCCGAATTGGAAGGAAAAAAAATGGCTGGTATTGAAAGGCTGCGATCATTTATGAAACGCCAAAATCTAACTTTGAGAACCCCCGAACAAGCAAGTTTAAGCCGCTGCACAAGTTTCAACAAAACTAATGCTCAAATGTTTTTCCATAACTTGCAGACTATTCTAGATCGCTATAAATTACAAGCCCAAGATAGATATAATTTAGACGAAACCGGTCTCACCACAGTACATAGACCACCAAGAGTTCTAGCGTGTAAGGGACAGAAACAAGTTGGGCAAGTTACTTCCGCTGAAAGAGGCAACCTTATCATCGTATGCACAATTGTTGCTGCCACAGGAAAAACAGTGCCTCCTTATATAATATTCCCCAGAGTTAATTTCAAATAGCATATGTTAAAGGGTGCTCCACCAGGAAGTTCAGGACAAGCTAATAAGTCGGGTTGGATGGTTAGCGAACTATTTTGCAAAGTTTTGGAGCATTTTGTCATTCATGAACGTCCAATAGTTGATAAACCTAAACTTATCATTCTTGACAACCACGAAAGCCATAAAAGCATAACCGCATTAGAATTTGCCAAGGCTAATGGTGTTATTTTGCTAACGTTTCCAGCTCCTTGTAGCCACCGGCTCCAACCGCTAGATTTGACAGTTTTTGGGCCTCTGAAAGCGTACTTTAACAAAGCTTGCAATTCCTGGATGACAAATCATCCAGCGCAACCAATAAGCACCTATGGTATGAGTGAATTTCCTTCTGCATTCACCTCTAAAAACTTTATAAATGGTTTTGTATCCTCGGGAATCGTACCATTCAACCCTGACATATTTTCCGACAGTGATTTCTTGGCCGCAGATGTGACTGACAGGCCACTTCCAGCTAACGATGACAACGGCCAGACCACAGATACACCAAAAACGACATTAACCGTGGATTTTGCAACCACATCCAATGATCTGACTGACAGGCTTCCAGCTAATGATGCCAATGGCCAGAATATAAAAATACCAGAAATTGCATCCACATCCCAGGAAAAATCTCGTAAAAATATTCAAATGACACTTCAGACGATTCCAGAAAAAAATAATTCGAAAAAGATTAATGAAAACCCCAGTCAACAACATCTGTTGTCACACCGTATCAAGTAAGACCTCTACCCAAAGCTGGTGCTCGTAAGGGAAAATCTCGTAGAAAGAGCGAGTCGTGAGAACTAACAGCTATACCAATTTGAAAGGAACTCAAAGAAGCAGCAGCAGAACGCGAAGCTAGAAGAATGGAAAAATTAAAAAAAGGATCAACGAAAAGAAAAAGCAACAAAACAAAGAAAAAGGCACTTAAAATAGATGTCAAAGAAGAGAGCGAAACTGAGGAATCTAGCACAAATATTTCATACAATGAAAATACATCAAGCAATTTTTCTGAACTCCAGGATGACGTGGATGACGTTTCAATAAATACAGGAGACTTTGTTATTGTGAAAGTTGAAGGTATAACAAAAAATTGTCTTCGCAACTATGTAGCAAAAATTGTTGACATTCAAGATGATGGTTTTGTCGTAGAATGGTATATGAGACATAGGAGTACCAAGAAATTTTTAATGTCGTCAGAAGATACTGCATTCGTGCGAGCTACTGATGTAACAGTTAAATTACCAATGCCATTCTCCCATGGAGAAAGCACGCGCTTTTTCAATATGATATCGTTTGCGAATGTTGATTTTTCTAAATATTGCATATTTTAAAATATAGTTATTATATTTTTAATTAATATTAGTTAAGTACATACCATATTTTTGAGAATTAAGTTATTTTTGAAGATATTTCTAGCTTGACAATACCGTTTCAGTTAACCCCATCTAATAGCTCGATTAACCCCGTACATGGGAATAATTGAGGACAAATGCATGAATCTACAGTTATGTTGTTACCTTTGTACCGAATCAAAAAAATATAGTTATAAGTGCATTCGTTTTATTTAAAATCAAGGACATGTAACACTATATTACTTAATTACTTCCGAAGTAAAAAAAAAACATGGAAGTAGTAGAATTTTTTGGAAATTGTACCCAATTAACCCCGCTTTCCCCTACCTTCTTCTCCCCGTAGAGATCGATAATGTTACATCGTAGGTTTTTGCAGATGTATGTTGTAATGTTCTTTCGGGTCTTCCTCCGCGAGTCGAATTAGTTCGACTTGCATAACAACGAGAAGCAGAACCAAGCAAGCAGCACAGAAGACCTTAAGATGACAGATGTGATTCTGCCGAAACGTCTTCAAGACAATAACGGTTCTCTTGAGAACCCTACGCGGAGGAAGACCTGGAAGAACGTTACAACATACAACACTCTCGGAAACCTACGATGTAACATATTGCAATGTTAATTACCTTGATGAATAGAATTAAATAAATAAATACAGTACATGAGAGGAGTTTACAAAACATATACAACAGTGCCACGGTCCAGCAGACGTTAACAACAGCTTCCGAAGCAGACTTGACGAAGTGACGAGACGTTTCGACATAACTTCATGCACCTAAAACAAAACAGACTATAACACAGACACAAAACGAAAGAGGACACTTACAAAACTAAATACCGCAGCTATAGAAAGCATAATTGCAGCTCAACAAACCAAATAACAATAGCAGAAGGAAGTTTCAAGGTCGTTGATTACTTTGAATGAACATTGAAGTATTGGAATTTCGTGCAGGCGATGAACAAGAAGTTTGGCTTCTTTTTTTTAACGAGATGGGCGACTCCGCAAGGTAGGCGCATACTGGACAAACAAACAAAATTTTTCATTTTTAACACCGGACATCGGGAGACGTTTGTTATTGTCGAAGGGCGTCTCGCTCTTGTGAAGGAGTAGAGGCATATGCGTGATCGGGAATAACAAGCGCTCCTCTAATAGACAAGGATACATCAGGTGGGACAAGAGGTACACCTGCCTTGTGAAGGGTGTGGTGATGACCGACTTGTGGTAATCGGTGTACATTTTAGAGACAGACAACAATTTTTTCGATAATTTGTATATTTTCTTTGGCATTCACGAACGCATACATTTAACACTGATACTTCTTTCTCCTTTCCCCTCACATTTTCTGTGTTTTGTCGTGGTATGTACCCACCATGGGGCCATAAAACAAGAAGTGGGTAAATTCCGAGCGATCCAAAGAGAAACCCTGAGAGAGTAGAAACACACCCACAAATATCAAAATCATTACAATTTATTGACACTTGGACACGAGTTCACAAATCATTACATTAATTGACGTACAACGTGGGGCACGATTTACAACAAATCATTACAATATATATATATATATTTTATATATGAACCTAGCGATAATTTTCTTGCTATATTTTACTTTTCTGCTTATTTTGTTTTTTTCTTCTTGAAATATCTTGCTTATCTATGGGTCTCCGAAGTCAGAGTGAGAATTACTGTTATTGTAGTATTTACCTTTCTCTCTCTTTCTCGGATTTAAGAAATTAAAGTCTATTAGCAAAAGCAGATAGTCCTGGAATACGATAGGAACATTGGAAGAAACAGAAAAGTAAACAGTAAGCTAGTCGTAAAATAGAAGGGACATTCGAGATAGAAGAGTAATGTTTAAATAAATTTAAAAATAACATTTAAGAACCTGAGGAGAACATGATGATTGAATAAAATTGAAATCCCAAATATCAAAGGACTAGAAAAAAATACGGTTATTGTCAAATTAACTACGATTATTACCAATTAGCTATCAACAGTATACAACATAATGGAAGGCAGTTTCAAAAGTACAAACCGGAGAAAGAGCAAGTGATTTAAAGACACGAAAGACAACTACATATCTAACAAGAAGGGTGCAAGGGGTCAAGATGGGAACGGCAATTGAGAATAATGCGATTTTAGGAGTCCGATTCTGAAGTCTGTTACTGCATAATGGCTTTTCTTTAGACGAGTGGAACAATTTTGGGAGCAAGTTTTTACAATCAAATGTAAGCCATTTTGCTAAAATAGGATAGTTCGATAGCGCGTTGGGTAATGCTGGTATCTATCAGAAGGAGGATCTCCGGGATTCGATTCCTTGCTTTCTGACTTTTTTTTGCTTTTTTATTTTATTTTTAAGAGTGACAATCAATTATTTGATTTGAATTTTTTTTTTTGTCTACCGATGCACAATGATAGGATAAAGGGATCTAGTTCAGGTCTTCCTTCTAGTAGGCTCCAGCACTATTCTCCCAAAATAAGCGGAATTCGGGCTCGGAGTCAGCGTCTTTGATTCCCTAAAATGGACAATTCTTATTTGCGGGTTCCAACTTGGCTCCATGCATCCTCCTTCTAAGAAGTATATATCAAAGGAAAACAAGAAATAAACTTGCAACTTACGATTAATTTTAGAGATGATTTTTTTATAAAAAGGAAAAGGAAAACAAAGTGTAAAAGGAAAGAAGTAATATTACGTCTATAATAAAGTTTTTACTGTTTCTAATTACTTGAGGATTTTCGGCTGACTCCGCATACATACATGTTTGTTCATTCTCTTACATTTTTTTTTTGGTGGAATAATTAAGTCACCCGACCCTTAACTTTAATTATAAAAGACGCCTACCTTTCTCATATTAACTTGTTCAATTTTGTTATCTTAAATGTAAGTTATTAATGTAAAGTGATATTATAGTCCTCGTACTAAAATAAACACGTCCTAATTGCCCCGTTTTCTTGCCTCGAAACCCTTGAAAAGCATCGAGGGATGCAGAAACACTGTAACAAAATCTGCTTCATAATTACAATTACGAAGTATTTCAATTAATAAAGCGCCCTAGTGTTTCACGTAAATTAAAGAGGGTGAATATAACTCACAAACTGCACCCCGTGGTAATTGTTTCGAGACAAAACTTCGGCCGAACTACTCGTTCAGACTCACCGAGAGCTGCGATGCAACAACTTCTAACAAATTAAATCACAGGAGCGTTTTAAAATCATAATTTCCTCAGGATTAAAACTTGTGTTGCGTTTTAATTAAGTTAAATTCGCCTCCCTTCTTTTCTTTTTGTGTTTTATTTTTCGTCGACGACGTCTGTCTAGACTTTGCCGGTTCGAACCTCCCCCGAAAACAAACGCGAATAATTAAAACCTCTCGTCTTGTCTGACTGTGCGATCTTGTTTTCAGATATGCGGAAACGAAAAGGACAAGGGAAAGCTGGCGGGCACCGAGAAGAGGAAGGCGGACGACGGAGAGCCGAACAAAGACCTTAAGAAGGTAAGAATTTTAATAAGCCCTCTTTGTGCGGATTACAATGAGAGGGATGTTGTTCGAGTCCGTTTAAATTTTCACGATGAAAACAATGAATTAAGTAATTATTCCGTCGAGGAGGGCATAGTTTTGGTTAATGAATTAAGTAGGAGTTTACGCGCGAGAGAATGTTTGGTTTTTAAATCCCTCAAATAAATAAAACTCGCTCGTAAATACTCGACGCGGCAAAGTAAATCCAATTACATAAATTCACGTGAACAAGGAGCGTCTGTCGGAAAAGTTGCGCAAAAAATCCTGCGGGAATAGAATTCATATGGAACGCAGCCAGTATACGCAGATTGTACATCGATTATTATCCCTGACGTCCTGAAATCCCTGGATTTTAACTCTTTTTTTATGTTTAAGAATTACTCAATTAATCCTTTCTTTTTACAAAAGAGGGTGGTCTAAGAGTCACTTTACGAGTTTAAAAAAGAAATCATTATAAAAATGACGTCTAAGATAAAGTTATCTTCGTATTAAAGATCCTATTCCATCAACTTCCTTCCGTTGCCTTCGGTTGTGATGACCAAAGCGTTTGCCCCATCTTAAATGATTCTCCTTCCAACCTCTACAATCTTATTTTTCTTTCCCCTCTTGGTTTTGGTCGCATACTCCTTCAATGTTTAAATAAAAAGTACATTACGTTTAGGGCGATCAAAAATACTATGGCCAGATGAATTTACTATGAGTTAATCCACAGTATGACTTTGAGAAAGAAATCATTGTGAAATTGCTGGAATAGTAATGGACAATCCATATATAGCGTGTCTATAATAAAATTTAAATTTCATCAGCTTTCATCTATTGCCTTTAATGGTGACTACTAAACAGAAAGTAAGTTTCTCGTTCAGTATATTTCATCTTAAACTGTGCCTCCTTAATCTATCCTCAACGATCTTACTTTTTCCCTTCTATTTTGGCCACTGTTTTTCTGTTTGAGAAAACCTGCTCATGTGTCCAAATTATTTTAGTTGTTTTTCTGTTAACTTCTTTGTAATGGCTACCAGACCTATTTCTTTCATCCTCGATCACATTTTTCTTTATCTTTCTGCTTTTTACCTCACTTCTGCCGAGGGCTATCGTGTTCAAGAATTCAAATCGTTCTAATCGTCTCCCTTTCAACTTACTTGTAATGAATGTCGATCAACTTATTTCATCCTTGATCTTCTTTTTTCCTTTTCTTTCCTGCTTTTTGGCTATATTTTTTTATTTGGGGCCATCCTGTTCATGAATTCAAATTCTTTTAATTGTCTCCCTTTCAACTTCCCATTCTTTCATCTTTGGCCTTCTCATTTGTCTTTCTTGTCTCGATTCTTCAATTAGGATCATCCTGCTCGCGTGCTTAAATTATTTTATTTGTCTTTCCTCGTAATGAATGTTAAATCCATTTCTTACGTCTTTCTCTCTCAATTCTTTAATTTAGAACGATACCCTTTATAAATCTAATTTACTTTAGTTATCTTCCTTTTAACTTCCCTATAATGGATGTTCGATCTATTTCTTTCACCCTTGACCTACTCATTTTCCTTTGCCTTCTGTTTATCATCAATTATTCTCTTGGGGTCATCCCGCTCACGAATCAAAGTCTTTTAGTTTTCTTCTTTTTAACTCTTGAACTATTTCTTCCATTCTTGACCATCTTGGTCTTACGTCCAGGCCAGACCACTTTAGTTGTAGTTAGTTACTTTTTCTTCTACCATTTGCCTCAATTCTTCTCATTCATATGTCCAAACTGCTTTAATTACTTCTTCTAATTTCTTTCTAAATGAAACCAGTTGAAAAGGGAGGGAAATGCTCTGCAGAAATCAACACCACCTTCTTTTAATTTTCTTGTAATTTGAACATTTGACAGAAGACAGATGTATTCTACAAGAACTAATTCCATCTCCTACCTCTGCTTCTTTGGTCACGGAATAAACAGTCTACTTCCGGCCGCTAAAGAAAGATGGCCTCTTGAAATGGGCTTTTTTGTTTTATTCTTAAAAGCTGTCACGCAGATAAATGAGATTGATTTCAAAGACAATAAATGATGAGTCAAAAAAAAAGGATTGGTTGTTATTCGAAGTACGACGGGATATCGTCGATTTTCCATTGTCGGAAATCGACGGCGTAAGAGGCCGTGAAAAGAAAAAACTTCCGGTCCTAATTCGCCAACCCCTGCAGGAATTTCTTATGTAACTAATTCGCGTCTGAGCGGAATAAGAAATGCTCTGGGCTTTTTAACTTGGAACTTGTGCTATTTGTCACCGGAATTGCGTTTTTGTGCGCCCCTTTTTTGCCACTTTGTAGGCCTTTGCCGGATTGTGTTTTAAGCGCGCCCCTCCGCCCCCAAAAAATCATTGGCTATGATATTAGTTTTACAAGGACGAGGACGGAATTCTAAATATCTTCGCAAAAGTATTTTGAGCGACGTTTCGTCTGGCCTTGGAACGATTAGCTTAATTCTCCCAACTACCACCACAAGAAGCAAAAAAACACCCGTCGTCAACAACATCGTTCGAAAACAAACACGCCAACAAAAACCGACCCAACGCCCAAAGAAACATAAATACCAGACCATTGTCTACCTCGCCCCTAATTACCGTCGGGTTTCCCCGAAATCTGTTCCGGCAAAGGCTCGACAAAAACACCTTCGCGTCGAACGACAATGGAGCGATTTTAATAACGGAGATTATTCTTCGACTTCCTTTTATAGATGCGGTGCGACGCGGCGGGCGCTTTATTAGGAGTTCTCAGCGTTAATTAAAATTAGAAGCGAACGGGAATAGGAAAGGAATTGTTTTTTCAGTTTGCTTTTAAAAGACGCCATTATTAATTGGATTAATTTGTAGCTCAGCCGTTGAGTTGCTTTGAAAGACTTTTTCATTGCTCTCAGAACGATTCATTATATTAATTGTTTAGACGGCGTCGGGGGGGGGGGGATAACTTTGGGTGTTATGCAGACAGAAATTATACGAATTTTAATAATAAAGACAACATTTACTATCGTGCTGGTCAAAACTAGATATTCATAAGTATTCTTGTGTGTTTATTTCTGCCTGTTTTATGTTTTATAATTTGTTTGGAGATTACAGCAAATTATACTTTATATTCCTTCACATTTAGGTGACATCAGGATAAGATAAAAAAAGAAAAGTTACTGATTATTATTAAATCATGAAGGTGTTTTAAGATGTTATCACGGCGCATCCACCAAATGTTATGGCATTTTCCGTAATTAAAAACAAATGATAGAGTTAAATTATTATAAAATAATTATTTTATGTTAGTAATAGTTAAAACAAAGTAACGCATTTGCAATAGCAACAACTTTTGCCACATTTTTCTTAAGGAAGTTTTTTTTTTTAATGATAGTGTATTAAGCGTTTTTCTTTTAAAAAAATACTGTTTTGATTTTACTGAATTTACTTTTTTTTACATGAAGACGCAACAAAAATTCTCGCAAAGCTTTAGAAAAATTGAAAATGTAATTTACTGAAAATATTTGTATTAGAAAAAATAATACCTAGTGAAGTTTTCAATTTTTTATCGACTCTTGCCATGGAATTTGGACGGCTCTACTATAAAACAGTATCAAGGAGTATAATGGCACACTTTTCACTTAAGCTAAGACGTGCCGTCCAGATTTCATGGTAAGAGTTGATAGCTTCGTTTGCTAACGATTGTCGAAAGGCACTCGATCTTTGTCTGGCACAGGTACTGCCATCATATGTTTTTGATATTGACAGTGGCTCTTTGACCTTGCACCTTGTCTCGATGAGACAGTTATTTCATTTAATATTTGTAATAAATAAAGTTCGGGTTTTACATAAAAAGGATCTTTTTTATTACTAGGAATATCAATGTAGAATTTAGGATTTTTCTTAATAATTTCTTTTGATCAAAGAAAGCTTACTATGTTTTCTTAATATTTGGAGATTTGTTTTCAATAGTAGTAGAATTCAAAATCGAAAAATATCTGTTTTAAGGTGATCTACAGGATGTCCCATTTTCGATGGTAATTTAAATTCATATTCAAACTTTATTACAAGTAGCAATTTATATTTATTTCGTCAATATTCATATACGTATATTCAGCAATAGCATTTAAATTTTCTGTTATGATGAAGAAAAGTGGTGTCATCTGCAAACAGAGTGCACTTGAATTCTTGCACGTAATGACTGAAGTTTGGATTTTATGTAAAAAGTATCTTTTTTATTATTAGGAATACCAATGTAAAATTTAGGATATATCTAAACATCACTAAAATAATGAGATTGGTGGTATAAAAAATTACATATTGTGCATAAACTGATGGTTTAGTGCATATTTTCGGTTTTCGTGCCTAACTGCATATTTTCTACATTTCGAACATAAAATCGACATATTTTCAAAATATCAATAATTAATTTTTATCACAATTAGATCGCCGGTCTTATTTTTGCAGTTCACTGAAATATTTACTGTTGTACTCGCCGGGTGGCCATTACATTATTACTTTATTAGTTTACTACTAGTTCCCCATTCTTAAGAATGGGACCTCCTGATGTGTCGGATTATCTGAAATGATACCCCGCCCCATTCATAGCTTGTCTTGAATAATTAAAAATTTTGCAAACATTATTGTTTTTGCAATTCTAGCGTAAATTCTAATAAAATTCGAAATGACGAAAGCCAATCGTTGTCTTGTCCCTGTGGATTAGAAATCATCCAGAGCTAACTTTGGAAAAGGAAAAAGTTTTCTGCAAAGTCTGTAGGAAAGTGGAAAGTTTTTTTCCTCTACATTTTTACGAGGCCCATTAATTAAGAAACATGTTAATTCGAAAATTTTAAAATTTTGATTACATGTATGTATGGTATTTTATGAGATTATTATTATCTTCGATTATTAAAAGTATTTATTTTAAAGGTATAATGTTAGATGAAAATCCCAAATTGACCAACACATCGCCACCGGGAGACTTAAAAGTGGGTACGAGAAACTGAAGAAGATGAAAATTTCGCATACTTCGTTACAGACTTCAAACACAACAGATCAAGAAAATTTTAATTTGGGATTGTGCGAAGCGCTATTAAGTGCAGATATTCCTCTAAATAAGGGTACAAAATCATAAATTTAATTCCTTCTTTGAAGAACTTAATAAAAGTGTACAATGATGAGATTCGAGACATAAAAAGTTGTATTTTGATTGGTGTCACTCGTTGATATATTTAAAATTTATTAGTTGTGTTCTAAATAACAACATTTTGCCAAAATCTTTTTTGATTTGCACAAAACAGTTAATGAAAACCAATAACGCAGAGAATGTTCGTTTTATTAATGAAAGCTTAATGGCATTGTTCGCTCCAGATATACTGCCAACCGACAAAATTCTTGTTTTAATTACAGATGCAGCTTCGTATATGATTAAAGCAGGGGCAAATTTAAAAAAAATTTACAAACATTTAATTTACGTGACCTGTTTAGAACAAGGAATAAATAAAGTTGCCGAGGAAATTAGATGTCAGTTTCTATTAGTGAATTCACTAATATCGAATGTAAAAAGAATATTTATTAAAGCACCCCTTCGAGTGCAAGTGTATAAAGAAAAATTACCGAACGATCCTTTATCTCCTGAAGCCGTTATTACTCGGTGGGGAACGTGGTTAGACGCTGCCATATTCCACACGAATAACTTTTCTAGTATAAAAATCATTTGTTAGATTTCACTAATTCAGTTGTATCAATTGCAAAATATAAAAATCTGTACGAAAAACGTGAGCTTATAGATCAGTTCTGTATATTATAGCTCATTATAGTAACTTAAGTAGCTTTATTAAAAAATTAGAGTCAGAGCAAGTGAGAGCAATTGCAATTGTAGAAGATTTCGAAAATTTGTTAAAAATGGCCTCGGGCAAAATTGGAAAATCAATAATTATGAAATTTAATAGCTTAACAACCAAGAAAGTTGGTTTTAAACAACTAACTCGAATATCAAATATTTTATCATTAGAGTCCACTGAAGATAATGATTTAGATTTGGATTTAAATAGATCCTCACCATGTTGCAGTGTTTAAGAATGCACCCAACACGACGGCGGATGTCAAAGGAACATTTTCGATACATAAAAAATTATCAGATAGACGACAAAAACGTGGAAAACTTACAAATTTGTTGTTTTATTTCATCAGAAACAACATGCACATAAATTTACGTACGAGAGAATATTTTTGACATATTTTTTGGAAAAACGTGACATATGTATGCGTATATTTTTAACATTTCTTGTGCAGAAAAATCTGTACTTAAATTTAAAAATGATTATGTCTAAAATTTGTTGTATTGCCCAACGTAAATCAAATGCTGCAGAGAGATTTAATTGTTGTTGTTTTAAATCCAAAATATATATATATTTTTTCTTTTTTGTGTAAGTGAGATAAATCTATGTGAGAAAATTTGTACGTAAATTATTTAATGTGTCGCTTATGAAAGCTAATAAACATTAGTGAAAGCTCAGTACTTACGAAGAAAGCATGGAAAGCATCTAATATACTCAGATATGATTTCTTGGTTATTTATTATGGTTTTCTATTTGTTATGTAAACGCTTACATTTAAAATAAACATACTTTGTGTCAATAAATGGACATTTAAAGTGATTTGGGTCATATTTGCCTCTTGATTTGCATAAAATATTCCAGTTTGTCGTTTTTGACAACTAATTTGTTCAAGGTCAAATAACCATTGTCAGTGTCAAAAACATATGATGGCAGTACCAGTGTCCTCAAACAGAGATCGAATGCCTTCGATATCATTAAGGTTACTGAATTGAAGGTAACGGCCAATGTTCTAGCTCAGCCTCTCAATCTCTTTTAATTTGGGGTTAAATTCATTCATAAACTCCGGAGCAACAGTATCCTTTCTCTTCTTAGCGTTTCATCTATGGTTTAATCGCGTCTTTTTTAATTTGGGAGACGTAAGCCGCGGAAATGAATGGCGGTACCTTCTAAATACAGTAACCTTATATAGCATGCGTTGAGAATGCCATCTATTCTATCTTGCGCAACATTTTCCATGATTGTACAGTAATCAGTAGACTAACTTTCCGGTTTCACCAATATTTTTCGATAGTTTCAGAAAATTAAGTACACCGAGTAGTTTAACTATAACATTATCGCCATCTATTGTCGTTTTATTGAAATACTCAGTCTGAAATTACTTCAATTAACTTTCCTATTTCAGCAAGTATTTGTTTAATGATTTCAAGAAATTTCCTCTGCCTGAATTCGCTTGTTAATTGTAGCGTGCATTTGGATCGCTATCTATCAGTGTTTGAATAATCTGCGCAATGTTTATTAGTTCACAAATAAATTTCTTTCATTTAATTTATCTTTAATTTCAAGAAATTTTCTTTTCCAATGAGGATTGTTTTATTATTGACAATATGCATTGGAGTTTGAATGAACTACACAATATTTTCTGTATTTGTACAGTATAAATCAATTGGACAATTTTCTTCTTTCACCAGTAAATTATATTTTTCGGTAGTTTGAGAAAACTACCTACACTACATTGCACTGATTCGTTCAACATTGATGATAAGCATTCGCGTCGCCATCTATTGACGATTTTTTGGGTGAAATTACTTTAATTAACTTTCCTAATTTAGGAAATTTTCTTTTGTTGAATTATATTGTTAATGATAACGTGCATTTGGGTCGCCATCTATTAGTGTTTGAATGAAATACGTAATGTTTACTGTTTTTAAACAATTAAACTAATTTTATTTGTTTACTTTATCTATTTCAGCAATTTTTCAGTAATATCCGAAAATTTTCTTATCCAAAGCGAATTCTTTTATTATTGCCAGTATGCATTGAAAACGCCATCTGTTGTATGAACTAACAACATTTTTCATTCGTTACAGTGTAAATTAATTTAATAATTTTTCTGCTATAGTAATTTTAGAATGTTTTTTCTTTACAAAGCGGATTCTTATTCGTATTCTATTGGCGGTCGAATGAACTACTACTCTTAAATTAAATTTTCTTGTTTCAGCAAGAATCTTCTTTAGTAATTCAAGGAACTTCCCTTCACCGGGTAAATTAGTTGTTATTAATTATATCGTCGATTATTGCAGCGCCATCTATAGGTGTTCGAAAGGACCACTCTTTATTTTTCACGTGTCTTGCCTAAGTTTCTTATATCAGGAGAATCTCTCTCAGTAATTTCAAGGAATTTGACACGGTGGATTCACCTGTTAACACTAGGGTACATTTTAAAGCGCCCTCTATCAGAATTTGAGCGAACTGTGCAATAATTTTCACATGCACTGTAAATTTTCTTTAATTAATTTTCTTATTTCAGCAAATTCTGTTTGGTAATTCTGGAGAACTTTTTTTTGCAAAGTGAAAGGGTTTATTAATGACACTATACATTTAGAGCGTCCTCTATTACCAATCGAGTGAACTAAACATTACTTTCCTTTTATATGTATATACGTATATACATATTTTATTTAATTAGCTTTAAAATGCAAATTCGTTCTCAGTTAAGTCAGGAAGTGTTCAATTACAAAGTGAAATCGCTTTGATATGTTTCTCAAGGATAGTACGCGTTTGGAGCGCCATCTTTTGGTGTTCGAATAAACTATACAATATTTTCTTTTTAATTAGGTTCCCTTTTTAGGTAAATTCTTTCACAATAACTTCTAGAAATTTGCTTTAACAACAGCGCTTGGCCTATAACTAATAGAGCGCATTTAGAGTGCCATTTATTAGTGCTTGAGCTTGAAACTTATTGTTCTACAATAAGTTTCGATTTTTCATCAAATCCTTTTCATTGAAATTTTCTTTCGCAATGTGAATTGCTTTCTTAAACAGCGCCATATGTTGGTGTTAAAATAAACGGCGCAATAATTTCTTGTTTAATTAATCTTCCTCTTACAACAATTTCAAGAAATTTGATTATTAATAATAGTGTGCGTTTAGAGCGCCATCTATTGGTGCTCGTGTGAATCGCACAATATCGCCTCACAATATCTTCTTTAATTACTTGTCCTTTCGATTCTAACTTTCACATTTTCTCAAATTCAGATGCACGTTGGTAATATAGTCAAGAAAAAAAATGTTCTTTCTGTTCTGTTCCAAATGAATTAAATTAGCGATGCAGAATCCCCCGTCCCCGAAACATCCAATAAAATCTTCGTCAAACCGGAGGAGCCAACCGCGAAAAGAGAAGATTACGCGCGTAAAATATGCGTCGGCCGGCGTGCGTTTTTCTTCGTTCGGCCGCCATTCAAATGATGGCCCGCATCCATTATTCATGCGTTCATTATTTGGCCTGGAAATGTGAGCGATTACCGAACGTTTTATTGTTCTTGTACGCGACGTGTCCTAATTTAATAAAACCCCCGATTCGCATTCGCTTATTTTAAACGCCTATCGGATTTTTATACAGCGTAACTAAACTCTAATAAAGTAAAATTACTATTTTAAGAAAATCGACATCACAGATTATGAAAAATGAATGAATTAAAAATTTACCTTAAAATCATGTTACGAGACTTCTTCAGAAATACAACGTGACGTTTTGCAAATAAGGCAGTAAAACTGTAATAAAGTTTTACAATTATTATTCTCGCCCAGCACAGTGTAACATAAACAATCCATACATTTAGGAATTGTCAAGGTCACTAGAATAATAATTTTAACATGTTATTGCATTTTAGTGCTTTATTTACAAAACGTCACATTGTATTTCTCAGGTGATTTTATGGTAAATTTTTGATTCAGTCAATTTTCCCTTATGAGAAAGATGACTAGACAAGTGGGGCAGCACAGCGTGACCTTGACAATTCCTAGATGTATCAGGTCTAACCATTTTGGCTCCAAATTTAGGCGGAAATTTTAAAATTGACGTTTAAGAAAAATGATAAAATCAAAATTGAACGAAAAATAGCAAAACAGGAAATTAGTTGTTGACGACGAGTTGGTTGAGTCCGCTGGCAACAGGTTTGACGCTTGGTAGGACAACTACTAGGTGGGGGTTGGAACCCCTACGTAGTGCGTGAGGGTTCTTATGTGAAAGACTTCTCATGTCTCGGATCGTGCTCGGATTTGTACCGGCTCCTGCATTTCTCTAGTTTGTAAGGCGAATGCCGAAGGAGAAATAAATATCTGTAAGTCAATCGCAGCCGCTATGGCAATACATGATGACTAGCCAACCATCTCCCTGACAAGCTCACAAAAGCTTGGGGAAATAGGGAGGGACAAGTTCGATAAATTTTGTTTATATTGGTTCTTCTAACAGTTATTTATGTAGAAAGTTTTTCAATTAATTAACAGATAGCGCTGCTAATTAGGCACTGTTAGAATTCCTAGATGTATTAAATGCATCCATTTTAGCTCCAAATTTCGGCGGGAATTTTAGAAGAAGTATATTGAAAAAATATACTTAAAAAATATGTGAAATCAAAACTTAACGAAGAAACGGCAATAGGTTTTAGCAAATGTTTTCGTTGACAGTAACAAAATAGAAAAGGAAAAATAAAGTTCATTAAATAACTGGTAGATGGCCTTGCTAAGTAGATGGCCCTGCTAATTGCTTTTTCTAAAATCCTTGGTTGTGTTAAGTGCAGCCATTTTGGCTTCAAGTTTAGGTGAAAAATCAACATCTGAAACTATTTGTTATTAAAGGTACGAATAAAAAAAAATTATAAAGTCAAAAATCAACGAAAACCTAATCAATTTTGGCCCTTGTTTTCTTTAGCAACAGCAAATAGAGGGCATTCAAAATTTGGACAAATTTTGCTGGCACTGTATTTCAGAACCATTGTTTAATGAAGAAAATGTAGATTATAAGAAAAATTCTGTCTCTAAATAAAATTAAAAGAGAAAATTCCTTGATTAATAAACAGATGGCGCCTCTAGTTGCTGAGTGTTAAAATCCATAGGTCTGAAAATGCACTGTTATTTCGATTCGATATTTGCTAAATATTGAAGAAACAAATTGAAAAAAATAAACGAAAAACGACCTGTCTGATTTATTATTATCGTTTTTTTTTAGTCAAATGCAAATCCGACTGCCATCAAAATTCGTCCAAACTATCTTATTTAAAAAAAAAAGAAAACAATTAAAATTTGGAACATTTATAAAATGTTGCAGAACGCTTTCTCGAAGCTAAAAATAAAGTTCGCCAACTAAGCAACAGATGGCGCTGCTAATTAGTTTTAAATATAGTCCCTGTTTTAAAGTTCCTAGAGTATCAAGTACCAGTCACTCTCATTCTAAGGCGGAAAATTTAGAATTGAAGCTCTACTTATTATATTCACGAAAAAGGCCAGACTGATTTAGCTTGCTAATTACACGACGTAGATATCAGCTAGTCTGGAAGAATGGAATCGATATTTTTTCGCATCAAGATGCGCCTAACTCGATTACAGAAGCAGTAAGATCGCTTAAGTGCGATTAATTAATTTCTGTTTGTTACTTTATCAGTGAACTTACATTTTATGGGTGTTACAAGATTTTTTAAACACACTAATCGAACTATTTTGACATAAGAATTAAGATTGACTACTAATTATACTATATACAGTAGACTCCCGATTTTCCAAGTTAATGGGAACTGGACCTAGATCGGATAATCGAAAAGTCCGCTAATAGTTAATAAGTTTTTTTTTTTAAATAAGATAACAAATTTAATATTTATGGAAAAGACGATGTATCTTTAATTGCTTCCATTTGTTGCTTATTCTGTGATTTGCAGCAATGTCCCTTCAGTGTTTGATCAATAAAATATCAGTCGGAGTTGCATTTGCTTGTTGTTCACCACATGCTAATGATGTTTCTAGAGCTTTTAATACATCCACGTGTGAAATATTAGAAGGCAAGTGTTTTTCGTTACTATGTTCTTCATTAGGTTGTTCATTAACAATTTGAATTAAGTCTTCGTCTGTCACAAAATCTTCCACATCACTAACCAGCCAATTCTGTACGTTTTCTACAGTAACTTCTGTACATCCTTGAATTTGTTTCATAATTTCGAGAAGTTTGTCATCACTATCATCATTATCTTTATTTATCTCCTCAGGTATAACATCTTTTTTTTCATTTTAGACCAAGATTTTTGCAATGTAGATCTTTTAATTTTATTCCATGCTGTAGCTGGCCAGCACACAACATCCTTCAGATTGATATTTTTTAGACTTGTGATTAAATCATCCCCATTATCCACTTGTTCTGAAATGTGTTCCAGTAACAGTTTGCAGTAAAATTTTCTAATACACCTTAATCCATAGGTTGTAGCAGGGGTGTGACATTGGGTAGGAGAAATATCATCTTTATATTACCGCTTTCAAAGGACTGCTCGTTAGGATGTGAAGGTACGTTGTCTACTATTAACAGGGCTTTTCTTGGAAGTCCAGCTTCTGTTAGATTTTTCGCAACTCTCGGCACAAATTCGTCTATAAACCAATCTCCGAAGAGCGCAGTCTTATTATTATTTTTTTTTTAGTCGAAGGCTTAGGCAGACTACCATCAAAATTCAGCCAAACTTTCGTAACTAAAACAAAAATGTACGATTTGGAACAGTCATTTAATGAAACAGTGTATACGTATGTACAGTAGCGGTCAATAATATCCGACCGCGTTATTTCTGCAATATAAGCCTTAGTTTAATATTTTTGACGTTTAGGATATAAGTAAATTAAATTCTGACGTTTAATATAAATTTTACTCTTAATAGTCATTGTTTATTTTGTATTTTGGCAAAATGTCTCATTTAAGTTCCTCTCGAAAAATACTGACTTTGGATAGAAAGAGGAGTTACTGTGAAATTTCAGTTGAAATCTTTCTTTATGATTTGAGAGAAACCTCAATAAAGCCGGCTTTACCAAATTTATCTAAATATGTATGATGTGTATATGAATTACTCACCGGAATTCTATTGTCTGCTTCTGTACAACGCAAGAGGAAACATTTCACGAAGTTAGAAGAAAGTTAAATGACGCTACTAATTACTTTTAAAGTTACTTGAGTATCAAGTGCAGCCTCTTTGACTCAAAACGAAGCGAAACATTTAGAACTGAAGCTGCTTGCTACACCCTGAAAGAACAAATTAAAAAGATTTTACAAAAAAGGGTAGTCGGATTTAGCTCGCTTATTATGTGACGTAGATATCAGCTGCTTCGGAAGAATAAAATCGATATTTTATGGTGTCATGATGCGTATAACTTTGTTGAAGTAGTGCAATTAATAATTTTGGTTTTGTTATTTTATCAATGAACTTATATTTTATGGGTGTTGAATGATTTTTAAACATACTAATCGAACTATTTTCAAATAAAAATTCAGATAAACTACTAACTATACTAGAGACTATGGTATCTAGCACGCGATTATCACTTTTATTATGAATCGTTTAAACATATCGACTTCTTTCGAAAACGCTTAATTTTACCGGCAATCCATCACTGAGAATTTTTTTGCGTTAATTACTAGAGGGGTAGTCGGGCGAAGGAGTGTGGAACTTACATTCTGAGACATAAAACAATAAAACTTTATCAGATACTGCTGTGGAATGCATGAGTTTTCATTCACCGTAACCGTCAGTGCCGTATCATGACTTGAGGTACAATTTTTTGATCAATTAAGTCTTGAAAGCTAAGAGACTTCAAACTGTTCTTATTTTTTTCCTTCATTCTAAGACGTGGCTTCTCTTATGACCAAGCAGAGCTTAAATTTAAGTCGTGTTTTGTAGGTTCAACAAATTGTCAGTCACAAACTAATTGTCATATTCTAAACACGGTTTTATTTTGTTGATTGTTACTAGTAATAACTTATTACAGTTACCCTGTATATCATCGACAGACAGTATTTACAAACAGCAGGGTGTATATAAAATTGCCTATGGAGGGGGTAGTTTAGAAACAAATATTTCATTTTTTCTTGATAACAATGGACAGGGAGAAGCAGAGATACATACGTAAAAATATTTGTAAAAGGGTGATTTCGCGTCAAACTTCTCGACAGAAATAAAAGAAACCGAGATAGAGGCGAATGATTCAAAAAAACATACATATTTCACCCTCCGCGGTAACACCCGATAGTTTATCTCCATTTCGTTTCCGGAAACTTTCCGCGTATTTTCATTTCGCCTAATGCAATCTGTCTCGGGCAGCTGCAAACTTCTTCGACGGCGATGTTTACGCCGCAAAAGAAACAAATCGGAGCCGATCTCACTGTTAGGATGAGATTTTTATTCGCACAAACCAAACGAAACAGGTAACAAATAAAGTATTATTTAACTAGAAAAGCTAAAAACGCGTAATAAGCGCCGAAGCAGATCAATTGATATTATCAAAGTGGTCCGGTGAAAATTGTTACCGAACACATACATTAAGCACAAATTTTTTATAATACTATCCGAGGAGCTTTCGCCTTTGCCGTTCTAATAACGAGAGGTCTTTGAATCCTAAAGGATTTAATACAATTATCAAGAAGCTCTTGATCAATTATTATCGGATTGAACACCTGCAGTATTAGGTAACGGTGAGTGACATCGTCACTGATTGGCGTTTTTGTATAAAACGAAAGGCTGAAAAGCTTGAATAGGTACAAATTCGTGTAACAAATCGTCATCTAAATCACCGCCGCCGCTTCCACCATTTCCCGCCGACACATGTAGGAAAATTCAACAGCAAATCTTCGTAACAGGTACATCAATCATCACAAGCGGAAAAAAATAAATCATCCGCATTCGGTCCGCATAACAAGCAGACGTGGAACGCGCTTATGCTAAAGGACGCGAAGTGAGGAAGAAACCGCCGCGAATTCGTCGCTCAGAAAACTTCGATTTCCTCCTGCGCGATTCTTTCACGGTAATAATGTGATTGATGACCAAACCGCAGGTGATACATCAACGTCCTCGTCGGGGCTCATTCAGGTTTGGCACTGTGGAATATTTAACGTTTTGTGCAACGCAAGAGATAAGCCCTTAATGGTAGGTGTACATGTTTGACCGAGTCTGCAAGTTTCGTTCTCGTAATTCGAAGAAGAAGTGCGGACGATGCAAGAAACCAATTACCAGACTTGATGATGATGGTGATGATACGATCCTTGTCGAAATATACCTAGTTAATTGCTGAAATCCTTTAAACAAAAGGCAGTGTAATTCAAAGCAACCTGGCAGAGTTTGTCTCTTGGTGAGTGACCAACACCGAAATACAACTCGATGCGACCATTACACCGATTGATATAAAGGGTTATGAGAAAGAATAAGAAGATGAATAACATCCCATCGAAAATAATACTTTTAAAAGAGTAAGTGAGAAAAACAAAGTTGCTCTTTTTACCTTCAATTAACACCTTCCTTAAGACTTTGTCAGGGCTGCTGCTGCTGTCCTTCTTGTCGGTGCTGCTACTGCTGCGTGAGAAATGATTGTGATGTATTTGACGTCCTCCATTTACAGGAATTGGTGGCGGTAATGTACCGGAACTTTCAGGTGTTATGAAGATGAAAGTACATAGAAATCGCATATACGAAGAAAATAAATCGTCAAATCTGTATATTATAAATGTAACATGGCGCAGAGAGTCTGCCTTAATAAATTCAAGTGGATATGCAAATAGCAAATGATTAAAAATTCTTGCTTTGACGAAGTAGTAAAATTAGTTTTATCTGTCTGTCTAATCTCGTCGTCTTCTTTCAGCCATTTGGCGATGCGTACGTCCCGAATGCGAGCCCGAACAATGGCCAGGATCTTTTGAGCAGCTCTCTCACAATGCGATTTCGGCTTTGTAACGAGCGAGGTTTGAGGAGCATTGTCGAAATGAGTTACGCCGGCAGATTAGGAGGGAATGGCACTAAAACCTAATGAATACGGTCGCGGGGATTATTTTGCGCGAGTTTTCCCGGCGCGGAGATATTTCCTCTCTTCAGACGCGAAACACAAATTAACTACGTAAATTATTACCCCGTCGTTAGCGTGCTTCGGATTTAGCGCGCGCGGATTCCGCCTTGCCGTGTTAATATTTAATCGCTCCTGTGACATCTGATGAACGCCTTTCATAGAAACATCGCCGTTTTTGGAATTAATTCAATCCATTAGCTACCTCATAAGTAAATGAAGATGGTGATGACAGGTCCCTTCTTCGAAATGTTGTACATATTTCGTTAGAATTTGGATCATTCTCTGTTTGCAGTATATTAGTTCCTAATTTCTTTTAACGCCACTCCTTAAAACTACATCCACGAAATAACTCTTTATTATTTCAAACAGAAGTCTAATTTTAATTAATCATATTAAAAAAGGAATTAAAACAAGCACCTTCGTTGAAACATAAACATGCGTAGTTATCGTAAACTAAATAAGGAAGATAAGACAAATAGAAAGCAATGAAGACAGAAATGGCCGAAAAGTTGAAATTTCTTGAGAAAGAAAGTATAACAGAAGGAAAATCTAAGACACGTCGGAAGAGTAGTAAGAAGAAAGGGTACAATGCCTCATGTTGCATGTACGAGAGACCAAAGAGAAGATATTAAATGAGAAGGCATATTTTGAAGATGTAGACTACATCAGAAGACTGGCGAAAGGAAAGTCCAAGGTACCTATCGAAGTGACGTGAAAAAATAAGGTTGAAGAATCCAGAAAATGTGCTCTAAGGAGAAATTAGAGACCATTTGAAACAGGAAGCAGGAAGGAATTGAAGAAAACAAATTAAAGAGGATAGTAGGGACAGAAATCGCTCTCGCAAGGCCTCGGGGCTACTGACGAGGGAGAAGAGATCAAGGAAACATTGATGAAGAAGAAAAATAAAGTGTACGAGAGATCAAAGAGAAGATATTAAATGAGAAGGCGTATTTTGAAGATGTAGACTACATCAGAAGACTGGCGAAAGGAAAGTCCAAGGTACCTATCGAAGTGACGTGAAAAAATAAGTTTGAAAAATCCAAAAAATGTGCTCTAAGGAGAAATTAGAGACCATTTGGAACAGGAAGCAGGAAGGAATCGAATAAAACAAATTAAAGGGGATAGGAGAGACAGAAATCGCCTTCGCAAGGCCTCAGGGCTGCCGACGAGGGAAAAGAGATCAAGAAAACATTGATGAAGAAGAAAAATAAAGTGTACGAGAGACCAAAGAGAAGATATTAAATGAGAAGGCATATTTTAAAGATGTAGACTACATTAGAAGACTGGCGAAAGGAAAGTCCAAGGTACCTATCGAAGTGACGTGAAAAAATAAGTTTGAAAAATCCAAAAAATGTGCTCTAAGGAGAAATTAGAGACCATTTGGAACAGGAAGCAGGAAGGAATCGAATAAAACAAATTAAAGGGGATAGGAGAGACAGAAATCGCCTTCGCAAGGCCTCAGGGCTGCCGACGAGGGAAAAGAGATCAAGAAAACATTGATGAAGAAGAAAAATAAAGTGTACGAGAGACCAAAGAGAAGATATTAAATGAGAAGGCATATTTTAAAGATGTAGACTACATTAGAAGACTGGCGAAAGGAAAGTCCAAGGTACCTATCGAAGTGACGTGAAAAAATAAGTTTGAAAAATCCAAAAAATGTGCTCTAAGGAGAAATTAGAGACCATTTGGAACAGGAAGCAGGAAGGAATCGAATAAAACAAATTAAAGGGGATAGGAGAGACAGAAATCGCCTTCGCAAGGCCTCAGGGCTGCCGACGAGGGAAAAGAGATCAAGAAAACATTGATGAAGAAGAAAAATAAAGTGTACGAGAGACCAAAGAGAAGATATTAAATGAGAAGGCATATTTTAAAGATGTAGACTACATTAGAAGACTGGCGAAAGGAAAGTCCAAGGTACCTATCGAAGTGACGTGAAAAAATAAGGTTGAAGAATCCAAAACATGTTGTCTAAGAAAAAATTAGAGACCATTTGAAACAGGAAGCAGAAAGGAATCGAATAAAACAAATTAAAGGGGATAGGAGAGACAGAAATCGCCTTCGCAAGGCCTCAGAGCTGCCGACGAGGGAGAAGAGATCAAGAAAAGATTGATGAAGAAGAAAAATAAAGTGGCCTCGTCGGCAAACAAAGGATGGGAGACGAAATGATAAATTTGTAAGATGACCTTGTAAAAAAATTGACAAAGGGAGACCAACTGAAATGATATGAAAGGAGGAGACTGAAAAGTCTAAAAAAATTGGCGCGCGAAAGAAACAGACAATTTCTAGCAGAAAGTAGGAGAACTAAAAGACAGAAAAAGAAACAAAAAGAACAGATACTCATTGAACTAAGTTTGTAAAATAAAAAAAATGCAGGAAACAAGTAGAAGAAAACCGATATTCTACTCGATTAAAGATTTTTCACTTCACAACAGAAGATCCGAGGGCTTCAGAAAAAGAAAAGGAAGAATAACGGACTTTTAGAAAGAAGAAACACAAAGTTTTCCCTTTGCCTTTCGATATACAGAAGAGCAGAAAGAAAATATTGTATTAGAAGAAATCATTTTAAGGCGACAGTCCACGCCAGATGAATCGCAAAAGGAATTTGAAATTGGATTAATTGTTTTCTAACCTACAATTGTGCTGTGAATAGCAAAACCGCAGTTATATCGTTGACTCTTAAGCTACCACGCAGGAGATGGCCATTGCGCACAATTAGCATGTCATCGCAAACTTGCAAAGAAATGTTTATCACTTGACAGCAGAAGTCGTGAGGGCTTCTGAAAAGAGCTAAAATATATTAAAAAAGAAGAAACACAAAGTTTTCCTTTTGCCTGGCCTGTAGACGAAAGATCGAAGAAAAATTATTGAATGAGAAAAGATCATTGGAAGATGGCAGGAAATTGAAATTTGATTTCTCAGTTCACAACAGGATGGTGGCGGCTTCTTAACAGAGAAAGAAGAACTACACCATAGGGCGATTCAAAGAAAAAAATACTGAATGAGAAAAGGTCATTTGAAGATGACAGTTCACGTCAGAAGATTGGCAATAGAAATTTGAAGTATCTATCGAAATGGAGTGAAAAAATAAGGTAGAAAAATTCTTAATAAACAATTAGAAACTGGTCTATTGCAGTAGCATCAAAAAATAACTGAAAATGTCAGTGTGTCTCTGCATTTGGATAATTCTTACTTGAATCAGGCCTGGTTATTTTCTTCTTCGATGGTTTTATCTGTTTCACATCCTTCTTTACCTGCAGTATGAAGTAACTCATCTTCTTTTCTCAATGATGTCAATTTCGCTTGCCCTTCTTCCTTTTGATTCTGGCGTAATTCGTTTCGTTTCTTGTCGTTTTCCTTGATTCTCTTGTAATTCCTTGGTCTTTCCTCTCGCTCTTTAGTTTTTAACCTATTTTCATAGTAATCGTCATTTTCGTTAATCTTTATTTTTCTTAATTTTCTTGTAATTCTTTCGTTTCTTCTTCTGTAACATTTGTTGTCTTTCCGCGCTCTTCAATATCGAGTAAGTCTTCTTCACTCTCGTTCTCCGTTTTTCCTTAATTTTCTTTTTCACAGCGATCGTTTTTTTTTTGTTCTGTGAATCTCCACCATCCTAGCTAATCTCTTCGCCGTCTTCTTGTAAAATCTGTTCAAGTTCAACGTCAGTTCGTCGTCAGTTCTTATTTTTATTGTCTGAATTACAACCATCCTTCAATGTTAAGTCCACTCAACTTCAGCGTCAGATGAAAGTCCAAGCTTTTCCTAATTGAGTAACGCCATTTTGTCATCACTAGTTTCTCAAGAAGCGATAGCTGCTGGATAGCAAAGGAAAAGACAAGAGACATGCTGAAATTTTCGGATTATTTTGGGGCCCAACCCACTAAACTCAAGCTGTGAGCTTGAAAGTGTGAAGCATCGACCTTATTGTTAGTTAAGCAAATTCCGAGGCCATCCCTTGCCTTTCCCTTCCTATCCAAATGAAATTAGCAAATAAGAGTTCCTTCTATCTTTCGCGTTTTTCTATTAAACTCCTTTTGGGGTAGCACATTTACAGCGTTATTTTTTAAGAGGTATTGCTTATGACAAGGTGAAACCAAAACTAATTTCCCTGAAACTTTTCCACTCGCTTCCCCTTCCCAGCTGCTTTGACGACGTCGCTCAAATCTCCAGAACTAAGCATAAATAGCTTTAATTAAGTTCGCCTTAATTATGCGAGCGGCGGATCCTGCCTGCGCGAATTATTTTCGACGCTCTCGCTTTTGTCGCTGCTTCAAACAACAGATTTGTATCGCGATCTTTTGTTTGCTTTTTTCTGCCGGAAAAAGGCGCTGCATTTAAACTTTTCCCGGAGAATTCGCGAGCTAAATAAGACGGCTTTATTATTATTTAGTTTGCTCCGTCTTTCTCGAGCCAAAAAAAAATTATTTCCTGGAAAATTGGAACGTAGAGGCACCTAAGAATGGTACAGGAGAATTTACATTTTGTTTGCTCTGTCTTTGCCAAGCCAAAAATGATTTATTTCTTGGAAAATTTCGGCGTGGGGCATCTAATAATTGTCTCGTAATTCGAGTATTTAAGTGGATGTCTGACAGTAATAAAATTTACCTGACTGCAATGACGGATTTAGCACGAACTGCAAGCCAAGAAAATAATTGTTCCGAGACCAAATGCCTTCATAAATGAAATTGATCGAAACGTCAGAAGTTTTGCCAAAAAATCTTTATGTGGTTAAGTAAGTCGCGTATATACTGTGCGAACTAACACCCAGAAGAGCACGTTAATTATTCGTTCGTTCATGATTTGAAATCCCGTGTCTACACCTCAAGTGAACTCGGATGTATTTCAAAAAGAGTGGGTCAAACTTCATTCAAGTATTAAAACAAAATTAAATTGCCATTTTTGTTTAGTTTCAACTGCGAATGTTATTAAAACTGTATTGAACTGGACATTGGGCGAACGTAGATACGTAAATATTTCAAAATATTTATAAATGAGCGAGCGTTAGAATGTAACCTTTAAAATATCAAGAATCCCTATGTTTTGATTGCAAGAGTCCGCCCCTGCTCCTCGCCGTCCAACTTTCTCCTTCTTTCAACGAGGCACTCTTGTTAAATTTAATTCTCACCTGCACTCGATCAACTTCCAGCCGTCTCCAAACAAGTAGTCGATTGGGTTTCGTTGAATCCAACGGAGGTTAATAAACATTTCGCGGGCCCGCGATAAACACGTCCGGTTCTGTTTATCCGACGGGCAGAAATAGCTTCGCCGGTTATCGGCGCGGTAATTAGGGTCGAAACGAAACGCTAATGAAATAAAGTTCGATCCGCGCCGGGATCCGGAGATTTATAGAAACATTAGGGGTGGAAACTACTTCCACGTCCTGCGGGGATGCGAAACAGGATAAATCCTTTAACGACTTAGAGGTATGTTGCGGAACAAAGCCGATAATAGAAAGTTGGTTTTCACTCACGTAACCGTAAATACTCTTAGCCCCAATTTCCCCAAAACGAGGAGTCACTTCAAAGCTACTTGTTACACCATAAAAATTCTGCGCTCTCAATTTTTAGTACTTTGTTTTAGTTTTCCATAAATAATTAATTAAAAATAATCTCCAAATCGACGATACGCCCCTGGCTAAGAAAAAGCAACAAATGAACGAAATAAATATATTGAATAGATTTATAATTGTTACGGCGCGGCATCGAGCGTTAACGGTATTGACGTGATCAGCTGAAATGTGTACTTGACAAGTGCATGCAAATCACCTGAAGTAAATCTACAAATTATGTAAAAAAAACTGTTTCGTTGTGTTTATTCAGTCAGTATCATGTGTTTCCAAAATTGAAAAAGTATTTTTGTTTTTGGGACAATGAAATCGTAATGACGTCTCTAAACGTCTGCCTTGGGACCACCAAGTACTAACGAAAAACCCGAAAACCACTTCCGGGGGGTAATTCGGATTTTGCAAGGTGCTGACGGTGGCCGGCGTCGGTGAAATTACGGCCGATTTAATTTCGGTCAACAAACCGAAATTAACTTTCGACGAAATGTTAACGCGATAACGATCTAGCGCTCGGTGTGTGTGTGCGCGCCCTCGCCGCCAGCCCCGTGTGTGTATGCGCGCGGGGCCGATTTAATTAATTTTTTATGGCTCGTTGCTTGCTTGCGTGTCGTTTCATTTGAATTCATCAACGTAATAACGGTACTGCTACCTACCGGTTATTGCATTGTTATTGTCGTTATTACTGCTTTCTTCTTCCATAAACTGTTGAAGGACGGCCGGTATATTATGTGATCTTGTGATAAAAAAAAAACAAAAACGGCGTCGACTCATTTCATTATCATCATATTCATAAGTTCATCAGACATCAAAAATTAATTTACCATCTTACCATGTACGTGTGCCTTTATATTTAGGGTTGGTCTTTCCAACTTCACGATTATCTGGCGATTAACTTGATTTATATGAATGGTTGATTGATTTTTATAAATTGCTTCTATAGTTGTTATCCGTGAGGTAATTTATCCAGAGATCGAAAATCCGGCCTTTAGAGGAACAAATTTAATCTAAACTTCAGGATAAAAACAACTGAATATGTTGACAATGTTAGCATAACTAAGAAAGTGTGGCAAAAAAAATGGTGGAACCAAATCAGATTTTGTTTCTGTTGATGATAGGAACCCAACACTTTAACCGCCTTTTCGTGGTTGGTCCATTCGAATTTCTTGTTCTTTTCCGACCAGTTTAATTAATCAGCCCTTTCAACACAACTGCTCCATTTCTTTTGTCTTTCTCTAATGAATTCCATAATTTCACATTTGTTATCTTGCCTCGTCTCATAATTGAATTGGCTTCCGGTTGGAATCGCGTAACAACTGCTTCTACTGCTGACGTTTCGTTCTCTACTGCAAAAAATCTTCCTCAGGGTTGCTGCTGCTGCTGGTGGTGTTGCTGCTCCTTCTCGTTAATCGATGAGACTGAGTCATGTCCGGTCTTGTGGTATTTATAGTGGTCGGTGGGGGCAGTAGATCGGAACGATGAGCGGGGATTGGTCTGTTGGGGCGTGATGGATCGCTAGTGAGATGTTTCCGGGTATTGGAGAAAGTAGAAGCCAGTATCACGGTTTAGATTTTGGGGGTTTTTGAAGATTTCTATAGATTCACGAATTTTCTCCGCCCTTTCCAAAGGCCCAAATTTCGCCATCACCCCAAAAACAATACCCATTGATCACATCAAAACTGGAGTTGAATCCGCTCTTATCAAACTTCCTTCCTACATTACTTACCCTATTCATCAAACTTTCAAAATTCTAAAAGCAGCCAAATCCCCTAAACCAAACTGTATAAAAACTGAAGCCCTCAAAGCCCTAAATACTAACACAAGCATAGTCATACTCTTCGTAGACAAAGGGAATGCCGTTGTAGTTTTGTACAATACGACCAAAAAATCAATACCTTATGAAAAGACCCTGTCTACCAACCCTTGCGACGTATCCGACCTCATGTATAGAACGCAACGTAACGGCTTTAATAAAATCTTCTATCCTTCCAGAAACACAAAAAAATCTTGATCCCCCCTTGACTCTAGAATAGCCAGACATTATGGGTCTCCCTAAAATCCAAAACCTGATACACCTTTACGTCCCATAGTCAGCGCAATCAATTCACCAACATACAAAGTTTTTAAATATCTAGCACACCTTTTGCAGAAAAAAGTGAAACTTTCATCACCAATTCCCGCCACTTCGTCCAAAAAATTCACGACTTATCCTCAGACCTCCAGGATATTCTGGTCAGCTTCGTTGTAAAATTCTTTTTACCAAAGTCCTGCAACTTTCAGAGCCCTTAACCAATCCGAAGACTTAATTCCCTTAATAGAATGTTGTTTAACCTCAACTTATTTCAAGTTCTGTGAACAATATTACAAACAGGTATCAGGCTCAGCCATGTGTTCTCCTCTCTTCCAATAGTAGCAATCATTTTTATGGAGGTATTCAAACAACATGCTCTTACTTCTTTCTCCCTTAAACCTAAGTGTTGGTTCAGATATGTAGCAGCAACAACACTGCCAGCAGCAGCACAGCCCTGAAAAAGTTCTTATCCAATGGAGAACGAAACGTCGGCAGTAGAAGCAATCGTAACGCCGTTCCAATCGGTAGCCCATTCAATTATGGACGGAAGCCTTCAAGTGAAATTGTCTCTTCTCAGTTTTACTTCATGAAAAAGCAGATGATTAAATCGGTGTCAAAACGAAGTGGATTTAGCAAAGTTAAAAAAAAAGAAATAGAAATAAGCAATATTTTTATGGAACTTTTTCTATTTTGTTTTTGGTTTGATTTTGTCAAAAGCTAAGACAGAAAACGCGTCAGTTTTGATTGAATTTACTGTTCTTGTATTTTTAAATTTGCTTTTTCTGTACATGTCAAACAAAGATATTAGTCCCATTTTTGCCTTCGAATATTAAGAGAGATGATGTGGATTTTTAAAGCAAAAAGTATTAATTTAATTTTTGTCGTTTTGTTTTTGTGACATAATTTAAAAGAAATTGAAATAAATTAACAAAAAGTGTTAAAGAATTTATTAAGAAACGATGACTGTGAATTGCAAGTCTTCGGGGATACCTCTGGCACAATTGGATTTCCTCGCAGATAACTTAAGTGAAGATAAATCAATTGCAATACAAAAAATTAATGCGACAAAAAGAAACAAAACAGAAAAGAATGAACCAAAAGTTTGATTTTTCATTAATTCTCGGCTTCTGCTTTACTTTTTGGGAATATGTTGATTTCAAACCTTTCTCAACGATACTAAGTGGCTAAGTTCTGCATTTCGTTGTCTTTTCTTTCAGTTCTCGTTTCTTCTTTTTTCCTGCCAAATTAATTCTCGTATTATGTAAGTACATGAATGAAATGCAAAGGAATAAAAGAAAGCTTCATTATCGACAGAAATCGTCGATTTTTTGTTTATTTCCAGCTTCGTTTTTTGTTGTTTTTGTAAGTGTTTTAATTCTAAATCACTCTTCGTAGATTTTCTTTTTGTTTTCTAATCATGCAAATCTGCATTTCGTTATATTTTGTTTCAATTCTCGTATTACAATGATGTTTGCCAACAGAAAACAAAAGAAGAAACTATATGAAGTGCCAATCGTAATCGAAAAATGAATGCAACAGAAAAAAACAGTGAAATGCTAAGAAACACATGAAACTTTTATTCGTCGATTTTTCATTTATTTTCCGCTCCCTTTTTGTTTTCCGGAATTATTTTGATTGCTTTCAGCACTTAGAAGGGTCGTCGATTTTCTTTTGTTTTCCATTCAACTAGTTCTGCATTTCGTTGTCTTTTGTTTCAGTTCTCTTTTAGTTATCGAACTGATTCGCGTATCACATTGGTGTTTACTAACAGAAAACAAATTTTTATTTTCAGCTTCCTTTTTTGTTGTTTTCTGTAAGTATTTTAATTCTAAATCACTCTTTGAAGATTTTCTTTTGTTTTCTAATCATGCAATTCTGCATTTCGTTATATTTTTTTCAATTCTCGTATTACAATGATGTTTACCAACAGAAAACAAAAGAAAAAAACTATATGCCAATCGAAAAGGAGGCATTAATGCAACCAAAAAAAAAACAGTGAAATGCTAAGAAACATGAAACTTTTATTCGTCGATTTTTCATTTATTTTCCACTCCTTTTTGGTTTTCCGGAATTATTTTGATTGTAAGTCACTTTCAACACTCGGAAGGATAAGGGTCGTCGATTTTCTTTTGTTTTCCATTCATCCAATTCTGCATTTCGTTGTCTTTTGTTTCAGTTCTCTTTTAGTTATCGAACTGATTCGTGTATCACATTGGTGTTTACCAACAGAAAACAGAAGAAGAAACTGTGAATCGTAGAAAGTGTCAATCGTAGTATGGAAAATTAATGCGACAAGAAATCAATGAAACGTTAAGAAACAAAAGAAAGCTTAATTCGCGCCAGAAATCGTCGAATTTTCATTTAATTTAAATTTTTTTTGTTTTCTGGGAGATTCTTGTCGCTCTCAGAAGAATGAGAACCGACGATTTTTATTTGTTTTCTGTTCATTTTGTCCTGCATTTCGTGTTTTTTGTGTCAATTGTCTTTTTCTTCTCGAATTAACTCACGTATTACTGTAAGTATTTTAATTCTAAGTCACTCTTCGTCAATTTTCTTTTGTTTTCTAATCATGCAATTCTGCATTTCGTTATATTTTGTTTCAATTCTAGTATTACATTGGTGTTTACCAACAGAAAACAAATGAAAAAACTATGTTTAGCGAAGTGAAATTAGTGCAACAAAAAAAACCTATGAAACATAAAGAAACAAGTGAAATCTTAATTCGTCGACTTTTTAAATAATTCTTAGTTTATTTTTTGTTTACTGGGAGTATTTTGATTCTGAATCGCTCTCAACCGAACTGTTCATGAAATCTCAGTTCCTCAGTTCTCTTTCGTTTTTTTTTTGTATTACATTGATGTTTACCAACAACGCGACGAAAGGAAACAGAAAAGAAACATTGAAATGTAAAGAAGCATTTGAAATCGTTGATTTTTTGTGTAGTCGCAGCTTCTTTGTATTTCATAATACCTTCTTTCCTTTTCATTTTTAATTTGAATTTTCTTCTTTTTTCTCTTAGCTCGTAAATTGTTATCCTATCACCGACTTAACTTTGAATGTCTTCCCTTTTTCTCTTTTAATATTTCATTTTCTTTATTTTTTCTTTGCTGGTAAACTTTCGATGATTTTCTTCAACTTGCCAGCTTCGTGTTTTAAATTTCCTTCTCAGATTTAACCCCAAGCAATACTACCTGATACTTTCTTTTTCTTTTCTTTGTGATTTTTAATTTTCTTTTTTATTTTTCTTTGCTTTCGGTACTTTTCACCAACTTGTCCCGATATCAGCTTCACATTGAATTTTCTTCTCCCTCTTGACGCCGAGCAATGTTTCGCAATGTCTCTCTCCCTTTCTCGGTATGAGTGTGACTCGTTTGTTTTACACTGATGACACGAACCCGATCGGGTTCGAAAACGTTATGTAAAACAATAAAGAAATTTTGGACCGAGGTTCACGTTTTTTTTTATTACAAAATTCAAGCCAGTCAGGAAACTTCGAAATTTTCATTTCTCAATCCTTCTTCCCTTTTCTTTTATGATTTTTAATTTTCTTTCTTTGTTTTGTTTTTATTGGCAAACTTTCGATGCCTTTTCTCTCGGCCTATTAGAATCAACGAAATCACACTTCAGCACTCTAAATATAAAATAATCATTTATTATTAATAAACGATCGATGTTTTGGGCGCATGTGACTACGAGCACATGAATAAACAATTACTGAAAATAAAAAAGTGTATAAGAATGTTATGTCTTGTACCATCAAGGATGTTTTGAAATTAAAAAAAAGCAGAAGAATTGGAAAAGATGGCGTGGAAACAGAATTCCCTTCTAATTCTAAAGGGATGACCTCTGTATTATAAATCTTTCTTTTCAATGACGCATTCACCTCGTCACCTTAATTAATACTTCGCCGGCCTCCGGCTACAAACTCCGGCTAATTTGCGACGTCACGAGGCTCGTCCGTCTTCCGGAACGCCATCTATCATACGCAGTAATGGAAATTAAAAGCTTCCGGGGGCGTAGCGCATGTCCTGCGGACAAGGACACGTCGACGTCGCCATTTATCTCTTTCCGAATACGGGGGGGTCAACTTTGTAAATATTAACCAAGTTTGTTTTTTGCTTCGTGCCTTTATTTAAGTTTCGAGAATCTCATAGAAATTTCTAATTAGTTACAGTAAATGCTCTTGACGTTTCGTTGCATTCGCTTTTCATAAAATGCCCAAACAAGTTGAGGAAGCATTTACTTGGAATTCGCTTTGATAAGGTTGTTCACGTGGACCTTATCACTTTTTTTTAACTGATTGCTTCCCCCATCGGAGGTCGCCCACAGATAATTTTAGCAGGAGCGCGGGCGCGCCGCGCCGTTTCGATTCTGCTCGTGAATGCGTAATGGAGTATCTAAGCAACCGCTTGGCCGTAATAGGTTTTTGAGGATTATTACATGAATATTTAATACTTTTGACTTATTGCCATGGGGAGAATCCGTTCGGGGATTTACCGTCCAAGAAAAAGAGTTGCCCCCGAAATTAGATCCTGTGCCCCAAAACTGAATGACGGTCATCATCCTACTTTGTCCTTACAAACGACTTGTGAAGAATAAAACCGGCATGAAATGTTGGGTCCAAAAGGTATGTTAATATCAGCTACTCACGTATAAAGATAAACCGTGAGGCACGATGGGGGTGGAATAATAAAAACAAATCGGCGGACCAGAAAAAGAAACACGGTAAACCCATTTGGCGGAGGCGCCCGGGAGCGGGCGTATTCCTTGCGACGCGAATCTATTTAAACGTCTCGGTTTTGTAATTGATTTTTGTGTCGATAAAGGAAAACATACGAACGCGGAAATTTATGTGCGAATATACGATATTTCTTTTTATTGCTGTTTTCGTGTGGGGGGACGCTTTGTTCGAGGGCGGAAGCGCAAGCGAAAAACGCGATGCGTAAATAAATAATAAATCGAGGCGTTTTTTTTTCTTCCTTATAAAAGAAAATCGAAATGGAAGTTATCTTTTCTGAATGAGCGTAACTTACATGATTTACATCATTCGCACCTAATGGATCGAATTATCTGTTTTGCAAAGAAGAACGTATTTTTGTGATATAATCAGAATGAGAGTCCAAAGCTTAATTTTTCAACAAAATACATAAAACAAAGTAGAAAAACATCATAATAAATTGGCAACAAATGAAAGGCGACGATGAACAAAACGATCTCAGCCACCTCCACAACCGCTCGCAAATTAAAGCCTCTATTGATGTACGAAGCTTTGGCAGAAATTCACTTTAAATCATTAATTAATTGAACCCATTTGGGAAATGCATCGTCAAAATTACCTTTCCACTGAAACAGGTTGTAACGGGTAAAATCTTTTGATGTAATTTCGTGCCTAAATCCACCAATCAACTTTCCCGTGTTTTAACAACATCGTATTTACGCAAGTCACTCACGATTTCGCCCCCAAATTAATAGATAACGTTATCGAAGTGGGGCTTTAATAGAAAAGGCCGCGCCCTAATGCTGATTAATGAAAACTAAGCCGAACCGCGGAGGGTTTTATTATTATTTAATAGAGCCGTGATTGATTATCGCCGGCCCCGTTTTTCCGTCATGCTTACTTCGCTTTTACAAAGTTGACCTCGACGGCGGCGGTGCGCGTGTGTAACGCCGGCATAAAGCGCGCTGATGAATACGTTCGGGGATTTTTTTTTTTTGGGGAAAACGTCGCTGAAAGGGCTGGAGGAACACGGTGATTGATGGACGGGCGAAAGTCATCGAAATGAAGACACTAATCGCTTTTAAGGTTGAACGGGGGATTGCGTTAGAATGGGGCAGACTTTTTATTAACAGAAAAGTAATTGGGGATGATTTGCACGGCTTCGCAGATACAACGGTGGGAAGCATACGCACTGTTTTCTTCCCGAAACAGTTACTGATGATTAAAGATAATTCATTTTGGACACTATATTGGGATTTGAACTATCTGATGAAGGTCATGCAAAATATTGAAGATCGCTTGGTCAATTTTAGTCTCCGAAACTAATTTAGGATAGCCTAGGGTGAACTACAAAGAGTAACGTGCAAGCTGTTGAGCCTACCAAGACAAAGATAAAACTAGAGCGAATTGGTCCTCACTGTTGAATGGTCACGTGGTCCTTTGCAATTTCTCATACGTTCAAACCGGGGGTGGCTTAATAGAGCGATCTTAAGGTGAATATCCAGACTTTTGGAAATAAGTGAAAAGACGTTAGAATTCCTATTTGGTCGTAATTATTAAGAATCTTGCATTGTTTTGACAAAAACTTCTTCAGTAGACGTAACTTTCATTGGATCACCCTAAAATCAAGCTCCTCTAAATGTGATGGAACAATAGTCAATCAAATTTCGTTTTTCCATAAGAAAATATGTAGAAGAAAGCATCTCTCCAGCTGGTTACTTCACAGGAGATCTTTTTCAGTCCTCGAACAGGACGAGATCATGTGATTTGCAAAGGGTACTATGACGTACCTCCAATTCGGGAATACCTTAAATTGCGTTAAATGTAACATCGTGGTTAACAGCGTCCTCGATTGTCTTCTTTGAAACCGACCATTAATTGAATAATTGCTGAACATTCCTTGAGGAGTTGCACCAGCTTCCTACACCCAATATTTCTCTTCTGTGCGTAATTTTCTATTTCCATTTTCCGAAGCCTTTCACTCCTCGCACCTTTCGTGCAACAGGCGCCCAACACAAGGCGCCCAACACAAGGGTCAACAGTGTACCCCTTCATTTGTAGCTTTCTAGGCCTCATTATTGGGGTGCAGCATTCTCTATCCTTCGCGTTTCATATTTTCTTGAATATTTCCCTCCTATCCGTTTTCTCTTTCACTCTTCAAACGAGGTGATATCATGCGATTTGCGACAGACGTTATGACATATGTACCTCCAACTCAATGTGCACTCAGAGTCAACAATAAAGAGTAGCGCCACTTCATTTGAAGCTTTCTAGGTTCAATTATATCGGGGGCAGAAGAGTCAACATCTCTCACGTTTTATGTTTTTTTTTACAAATTTCTCTCCATAGTTTCCTGTCCTTAGTTTCCTTTATCCAGTTTCCGATCCTAATCTTGCTAAATCCTCCATTTTCTGGGCCTTCCCTTTCTTCTTCTACGCACTACAGCAGCGTTTCCGCCCTTGCACTCCCGCTCCAACATCTTGTATGTTGTCTTATTTCTCGAACTTTGTGAACTTCTCCTAATCCTTTTAATATTGTCACGAAGGTTACATGTAACGGAACATTTGTGTATAGTAATTTATATTTACTTTGCGGAACACCTTGACATAGATGAATGATGACCGAGGGACGATGGCGACTCAGGAAGGTATTCCTTAGGGAAGCGTGCCTAATAAAGTTCGATTGGGTTTCCTTTCAACTCGGTCCTCTTCGAATATCGGACACCTCAAGGGGTAGATAAATCCAATACGCTTTTCCCAAGCATATTCCTGAGCCGTTCACTTTATTATCATCATTCCCATTCCCGAGTAATTAAAATTCTTCGCCTTTTCGAGTTTGGTTTCTCATCACTTTTTTTACCTACGCGTTCTCTTCCAAACCTCATCATTCTTTGTTTTGCCTTTGCTTATTTGCATTCTCAACTTTTCGCCTTCCGTGTCGCCGACATTAGAAATTTCAGATTCGTCCTCGCCTTTGCCTTCAATTTCGTTTTCACCTGCATTTTGATTTTCGTTTTTGATCTTTATCTTAATTTTCTTCATCATCTTTATTTTCTCTGCAACAAATATATAAATTTTCGTTCCTCACCTTTGCCTTCAACTCTGTCTTCAAATGCGTCATCTTCATCCTCACTTGGTCATCTGAATTAATTTTTGTCTTCACCTGCACCTTTGTTTTTGACTCCGTCTTCGCCTGTATCATCTTCATCTTCGTTTTCATCTTGGTCATATCTTCATTTTCATCTTTTTCCACTCATGGGCATTTCTTACCGTTGTCATCATTTGGTAACTCTAATTCCTTTTTTCGGAAACATTTTAATGAAATATTCTTTTTGGCTTGACTTCCAAGTTCCAGTAGTATCAGGTGCAAGCGGTTTTTGAATAAGCTCAGTGTTTGCTCTTGTACAAGACACGCATTCTCTGGGCTTCCCCTGAGCTTCACTGGTGTCCGCCACTGATTAATGTCTTTTAATTGTAAATTTTTGGTCAGATTATCTATACCTATCTCTGAAAACTCCCCAAGTTTTTCCTTCGCCTGTCGTCCACATGTTGTCCTTCCCTTTAGTCCTCTTCATTCCTCTTCAGTCCTCTTGTTCCTCTTCTCTCCCCTTCTTCCACTTCATTCCTCTTCTTCCTCTTCAATCCTCTTCCTCTATCTCCTCCTCTTCTAGCCCCCTACTGCGCTGCTCTTGTCTGTTGTTCCTCTCTGCACTTTATGGCCATGATCGTTCTTAGCACGGTAATGATGGTTGTCCACGATCTCTGGCCATTATGTCCGCTACCGCCTCTTTACTGATCTTTGCTCCGAGTTCGATCTCCGCCTTTAGTCGCGGCTCCTCCTATCGGGGGCACACAAAAATTGTGTGTTGAGGAGAATCCTCGTCCTCGTTGCAGTACCTGCGTCTCGCTTTTTTATCCCTTTTAGGTACTTCCCGAAGCTACCATGTCCGGTCAGCGCTTGCGTTATGTAATTGTCGACCTCCCCATCCGATCTGTTGAACCGTGCTTCTACCCTTTTGATGAGGACCTTGGCCCAATCTTCGTATTTATTCAATCGAGTTTGTCAGGCCTCGAAGAGCTCTTTCCTGGCCAAGGTCTTTATGTGGTGAGCCTCTTTCTACACTTTGCACCTTTCGGCGATTTGTAGTCGAATGGGAGATATCTCTGCTATTACCAGGATAGCTTCGGTCGATACCGTCCTCTACGCCGACGTCACCCTTATGGTGACCTTTCGAGCATTAGCTCGTGGTATCAGAATTTGACCGCGTTTTCCCAGATCGGGGCAGCATACAACATAATTAAGAAGACTACTACAGCGAGCACCTTCTTCTTTTTGGAATTGGGTCCTCCCACGTTCGGCATCAGCCTCGCTAGATATTTTATGTGCTTTGCCGTCTCAATTTCGGCGTCTCCCACATTTAGCACCACGCGCAACAGATTTCTTTTCCCCACTAGAATGACCGTCTCGGTCTTTTTCCTGCCAAGGCGAGCCCCGTGCTCTCCAGGGTGCCTGCATACATGGTCATCTCCTGCAACAGCGAGCAAGATGGTGCAAGCAGTCTTTGAATAAGCTCAGCGTTTGCTCTTGTACACGACACGCATTCTCTGGGCTTCCCCTGAGCTTCGCTGATGTCTGCCACTGATTGATGTCTTTTAACCTTGTAAATGTTTGGTCAGATTATCTATACCTGTCTCTGACAACTCCTGCTTTTCCTGCGTGGTTGCAACATCAACATCGTGATCCATCAATACTCATGCGTATGTTACCCCCTCCCATTCCCCCAAAATTTAGGTACTGGGGAAATGCTCTTTTGCCTCTAAAACTCATTTACAGAAGGGTTGGGTCTGAGCAACAAAGAGAAAAGGCAAACTTACTTGCTCAAGTTGATAACGGAACGCACAGGGTCCCAAGGTAAGCTCAGTGATGAAGCGGAGTGATTCACAAATATTAAAATAAGCCGAACCAACCCTCGCCGAGAGAAGTGCCGCCCCGGGTAAGAGAAACTAAATTCCTACAGATAACACAACATGAAATAGAAGACAGGAGAATATTTTTACGGTATTTTCCGTAAGCGGTTGGCGCAGACAAAGTCATTTATTACATAAAATAAACTCACATTGCGAACGGGTGATGTTGCGATTACACTTAATCAAGCACTACTCGTTAGGGGTCTCGCAACTTGATACGTACCTAAGCAATTTAAGCAGATAAGCTGCACCCACAGGTCCTTCTCTCGTTGCGAGACTTCTACATTACGACCACGTTTTACTTCTATTGCAGACTAGTATACTGTTATCGGACACAATTTCGTGCTATTTAAGAAATACCTACTAAATTGGTTGGAAAATCTATAAATCTACAAATGATGTTTAAGTTGTATTACTACGGTAATCCGTGGCAAGGAAAAGTAAACGAAAGAGACACTGATGCTATGGGAAACTTAGTTATGAAATTGGGTATCAAATAACGCAGTGTGTCGTACGTGCTTGTCACAATATTTAAAAATTATCAACTGTTGCTTTATTAAAGAGAAGTTCTGTGTAGGATGATTATTACAAAGGTTATAAACAAACAGACAAAAATTGAGTTTGTCATTAAAGAAAATATAGATCACATGAAACGCCGACGACGTTCGTTATCTCCCGCAAGTTTTCTCAGATATATATTCGACTATATTCGAAACAACAATAAAGTCTAATCTAAGAGGCGATCTCCAGAACTTTTATATCCACTACTTCCGCCCGCCTCCAGTAAATAAAGCACTTAGCGTCTTTTAAGCAACATAAATTCCGCCCCGGGCAAATGGTTACTATCGCATTAAATATTCAATTCGTTTTGCTTTTAACCGCATCAACAAAATTTTCCACGAATTAAAAATCATCCCGGGAAACTGTTTGACTTTACTTTATCAACAAAAAAAAAAGACTCGTTCGGTATTGCGAGTAATCCGAGTTCCATTAAAACAGCTTTCATCACTTGAAACTGGTGAAACGTGAAAAGCTAATAACGTTAGATCAAGCTCGAGCTGGGTTCTGCTTTAGCCGCCCCCTCAAAGCTCCGTTAATTCGACAGTTTCCCGAAGTACGAAACTTTTTGTCCTTAAAGCACAGTGAATGTCCTGAAATTATGGACTGTGACTCATTATGTCCCCAAATCAATCCGCCTCGTGTTTTCATGGAATTAATAACTGCCAGACCGCCCCGATTGCGTCGCTTTGATGTCGGGCGTTTAATTTCCGCGTCGAGCGTCGTTTTCCACCACGTCAACCTCGGCAGGACGCGGGAGGCATGCGGACAGCCATCGAGGATAACTCATTAATAACCGTTATGTGTGCCATTCAGGGAATACTTTGTAGTGAAAGGCCCCACTATGTGAAATTTTTAATAAATAATGAAAGAGCTTTTAAAATATTTTAAAACTTTATTCCATCTCTTCTCCACTATTCACACACAGGGTGATCAAGACGCCTCTGATTCGTCCATAGACGTTTATTGCACGCTTCTATTATCACCTATTACGATTACATTTAATTTCCCCCTTGTTAAAGCCATGTGGAATTATTGGCTCTTAGGGTTGCGTATAGTTCTCTACCACACACGATCGCACCTCAAATGAAGAAATAATTTCCTCGCAAAAACTTAAGTTAATTGGTTTATGAGTTCCTCGCGTTTCAAATTAAGTTGAAACTGACAAACTGAGCTGGATTTCACGTCAGTGCATACGTTTCTGAATAATTGAGAATTGTAAAATAGTAAAAGCAGCGCTCGTCTCACGTATAAATTCCACGTATTCCTCGGAGCACACACATAAAGCCGATTTCGTTTCTATTCCCGGTAATCCTCAACCATTTGCAGTCTTTGTTTTCGCTCTGTTAAGTATTGACTGTCCGACCTTAGGGGTAGTTACTCGTCGCTTCAAAAAAGTTGCGTTGTTTAAAACTTGTTGAAACCTTCAACTCTCCTTCGTCACTCACTTTTCACTAATTATAAGACATAACAGTAGTAAGTGTTATCCGAATAAAGCTTTTAGTGCTAGACTGCCAGAATCTTTCATTATTTAATATGACTACGTCACTTATTCAGAACATACCCTAACAAATCTTTAGAACAAGTGAAATAACAATACAAAGCTGTTTTAATACCAATACATTTTCCATACTCTAAAATTCTTTAAAAAAATAAATACGTTTTGGTCGATCATTGGGATTTAATCTTATGGAAAGCTTAACACAAAATTATGAGACGCCAAAGAATTTAAGGTGAAAAATCAGAGCAATTTAATCGCGTTTCAAATTCAGACGCATGCAATCGCAGGGCCCCATTATAAAACTCGAGTATCGCCCCATAAATTGTAAGGGACGGCACTATTTCGTGTGACTAATGGCGTGCGGAATTATGGACGCGAAACACGCGAGACACGATAAAACAAATTTATTTATCTAATAGCGCCGCGCATTTCGATAATTTCCGGCCCGAAATATAAGCACAAAGCCATTAACGTCTCCCCGAACAACAAGAAAATTATTTACAAGAAACCGTACGCCATTAGCTAAATGACACATCCAGGGTGGTTAGACAAAGGCGACATTTCCATTCTCCTGCAGAAGCGAGCGTCCCTTAATCAAGTGACGGGAGTCAACACTTACGGCGCTTTCATTTTCTCATTCTCATTCTCATTCTCATTTGACCGCAGTAACATTTCCCAGGCAGGGCAGAGTTACAAGGGTGAGAGGGTATTATACGACTGCGGGCGGACGAGAATCGTCGTAAAACTACCTTGAAGAAAGCCTTGGAGAGATACTGGGGGCGATTAAGGACGGCGATGTCCGGGTTTACGTGCATGCAAGCGGGGCTGGAATTACATCAGGTAACGATAATTCTTTTTTTAAGCCACGTTTATGCGGTGCGGGCTTGAAAGTACAAAAGAAAATGATGCTCGCCTCACTTAAAATTTAATAACAACACGAATACATCTCCCGAGTAAGCACAGCGGGGAATGGCGGATGCGCCTGGATATGAATCCCCGGGAAACTTAACGAGTAATCTTGATGACTTCATACAAACTACTTTATCTGAAATTTTATAGAGATAAATAAACAGAATAAAATTGGCGAATGCGCCGGGAGCAATTCTTCTTTTCTAATCTTGAAATAGCCTCTTTTAAGTTCAACGTTATTACTTTCTTAGTTCAATCATGATGACCTTAAACACTCGCTGTTTCAAATTATAAAAACCAAAGGGAAGTAAAAATGGTACCTAAAAATGTTTCGTCTTTAGTGACTCTGAGGAAACCCCTACCTTTAATTTCGGCAGTTTAATCTTCAAAATGTTTTCCAAGACCTCATGGGTCAGGTTTCAGTGAGTTAAGGATTTTACCAGAAGCCAGATCTAATCTTTAAAGAATTTGAAAACTAAGGTGCTGATTCAAAGTCCACGTTTTTTTTTAATCAGGAGGAGTTATTCAAATTTGCCCAACAAGAATTCTCAAAGTTACTGCTTGTGAGTCCTCCTAGTTTAAAAACAAGGTACGGGTGATTAAATCAATACTTCACAAGAAATGTCAAAAAGTAAAGTTAATTTATGCAAATCGTGGCTCTGAAGCGTCTATCGAGCGAGAGCTGATATTGGCAATAGCTTTCAAGCCGGTCGCAACGTTATCTAAGTCATCGAACGATAGTGATAGCTCTTTCAGGCCAACCACAACGTCATTTAACTAAGAAAAATAGCTTTCAAGCCGGTCTATCTAAAAGCCTTCGAACGAGAAATAGCAGTAGTGTTAGCTTTCAAGCAGGTCGCAACTTTATCTAATATTATCTAAAACTCTTCAGACAAGATATGGTGTTGGTGATAGCTTTCAAGCCGATCGTAACTTTATCTAACTAACTAAAAGCCTTCGAGCGAGAGATGGTGTTGGTGGTAACTTTCAAGCCGGCAGCAACGTTATATAATGTCATCTAACTGACTTCCAACGAGAGCAATAGCTCTTGTGAGACAAACACAACGTTATCTAATATCTAAACCCTTCGGATGAGAGATCGTGTTGGTGAAAGCTTTCAAGCCGACCGTAGCATTACCAATGTTATCTAAAAGACTTCTAGCAAGAGATGGTATTAATGAAAGCTTTTAAGCCGATTATGACGTTTTCTAACTGGTCTTCGAACGAGTGATGGCGGTAACGATAACTTTCAAGCCAAACGCAACGTTACCTAATATCATCTAACTACTTTGAACGAGAGCGATAGCTTTGAAGTCAGCCACAACGTTATCTAATGTTATCGAAAGACCTTCGAAGCAGAGATGACGTTGGTGATAGCTCTCAAGCCGGTCACAATGTTATCTAGTATCGTCTTCGAACGAGAGATGGTGGCCTTAAGGTTATTTAATGTTGTCTAACAGCTTTAGAAAGAGAAAAAGCATTAGCCATAGCGTTTAAATTGGCTGCAACATCACCTAACGTCATCTCACAGCCTTCGAACGAGATAAGGCGTAATCCTTAGCTTTCAAGCTGGCCACAACGTTATCTCATGGTTTCGATTCACCGTATAGAGCACAATCGCTGGGCATATTCGAAAACCAAGGTTGTTGAATAAAATGCCGAAGTAAGGCGGATACAGAATGATACAAAAGAGATCGAAGGATTACTACCCTTTGTACACTTCCCACTTTCACCATCCAACGATTCGACAGGTAATTTGCTCGTAAGACGCGACAAATCTCTTTCCGAGATTCTTCTTCATTCTGATCGATCCTCCAACTACTGGTTTTGGCAAATTCTTGGCCTTACTGGCGATAAGGAGTTGAATAGAAATACTTTTTTTTTTGACAGTTCGGTAATCCAAGTTAAGTTTGGTGTCCCTCTTCGTCCCGTACTTTTCTAATTCCTGATAGTAGAAGGTGGGATCTGGGGATATTGCGTCCAAAGTGACCCCCTCGGAAGCTTGATAGGAACCCTACGGGGTGTCTAGCCCAACGTACCTGAACTGGCCCTAGTAGAGCATACCATCGCCATTGATTTTCAGAAAGTATTTAGAATACTTTTTTGGAGTTATGGTTTTGGTGATAACTATAAAGCGATCGTCTAGGGATTCAAAAATATGTGCAGGATTTGGAGATTGCATCTATACTGACGGCGCTGATGGCTTGTGTCTCTTTTCCGAAATTAGTGCTCGAATGACATATGCATAAGTCACTCAAACACGAATAGGATAGGAGTAATGGTTGAAAGTCCTTAGGTTGGATGGTGGATATACCCTGATAGAGGATAACAGCTCGAGCTCTAACCTGCAGAACTAGTAGAACTTGAATCCAATAACGCTGATTGGCCTTCGACGTCGTATGGCTGTAAGCTTTACGTTAGAGTTTACTCAATCGATCAATTAGATTGTTGCAAGTCGCTGTATTGCTACCTTATTGATTTTGACTTAAACATCTTGGAGGCTCTTGCGCAGTTACGGTTTTGGCAGCAACTATGGGGCAATCAGCTTAGGATTTCCTATCCCTTTCAGAATTTAGGGATTGCTTCTATACTGGTGGCACTGATGGCCTGTGCCTGTTTTCTGGAATTAGTTCCTGTGTGATCCATGGGGATCCAATTCCCAGGGAATTCAAACCCCCAAAGAATTCCGCTTCGACAAGACTAGATCTTTTGTTTCTTAATTCCAAATTAAGCGGCGTAATGTAACCAGATCTGGTAAACTTACCCGGAGGAATATCTGTGGAATTGGTAACCCTCATGATCGGGAATAAATCTGATGCGGCCAAGATGGAGCGGATTTTCGAATGTTATAGACCGTTGATCATTCCAAGGGACTAATCAATCCCTCATTCCTACGTAAGAAATTCATAACTACTCCCGTCTTGTATTTCTTCCTTTCTACACGGACCATGAACCGAAGAATTTTCCATATCAGATCGACCTAACTACCTGGGTTGTCCCCCTTTCTGAACGTCGTGGTTCAAAGATGGCAATTATTTCACACATGCTTAAGGTTAAGTTTCACTTCACTTTCAAGGAAGGAAGTATTTTAGATTATCCTTGTACTTTTTTTATTTGGGGTAAAAGCCTTTTATTAAACCTAAATGAATTTTGTTTACCTAGCATTTGTTTGTTCAAGCTTTGTTCGTACTCCCACAAGAAAACTTTAATGAACGCAATAGAAATGACGTCACAGGGTAGTTTATAGTCATGACCTTGAAACTTTCACGAACTAAAATAAATGTCTACTTAATATTGGTAATGAATTAGAACATTTTAGACCAGGAATGCTATAACATGGTGAGATAAGATTTTCTCATGACGATAATACTTTATGGCTCATGGAACGAAAGCAACAAATTCGAAGAATGTAAACCTTAATAAAGCGCACAGTTCTGCCAGAAAAGTATTAAATCTTGCCTAATTCCAATTTAAAATCTAAGAAACATACATTACATTACACCAAAGCGAACATAGCAGATATGGTGGCTGCGCCGGAGTTTAAAGCTGTACAAAGCGACTTTCATAAAGTTCTACCTTATAAGAACGTTGCTTTAACTAAACATGTTCCTTCTCGACAATCTAAAGCAAAATCTTCGCGTTTCACGTATGCGGGAGTGATAAGGGCGGTAAATTCGAAAGACGCTTCCTGCGATCTTCAGATTCGAACGCGATCCGTGCGTGCGTGTACCCCGAAAATTGAAAACTGCCGACATTAAAGGCGCCTTTATTTCCTCGTTTTGCAAATACTGGGGCCTTTCACAGGCACAATAACGCGCGAGTTATTGCCTTAATGCCTCCTACCCCACCCGCCCCCTTCAATATTCACTTTATGACGATCCGCCCCTGCGCGCAAGCGTTTAATGTACACACACGTACGTACGACATGCATCAGGAACTAATAGCTCGGAGCTTTGTCGCCGTAATAAGTGGAAAATGGAGGGCGAAGAGTTGCTTCGCGCAGATATTGGTTGTTGAGATGCGGACTATTAGCTTTCAGAGGGACTCGAGGGCCGGGGAAAAACGTGAAGCGATTTTGGTTTTATTTTAAAGTGCAAATTTGTGATTCCCATAAATTGATTTTTTTTGTAATAAAATTGGTAAATACTCCCACCATGGAATATATTTTATGGGGGTGAGTTTTACGGTAAATTTTTTATTTCGTCTTTAATATTGGCGCGCAAAAACGTCAGGCATTCATATTCGACGATCAAAAAAAAAAAAAAACATGCAAGAATATCGTAAACAGGGCCATCCGAGCCAATAATTACACCTGACGACTTCTAAAAACAATTTCGCGCGTTCTCGCAAATTCCGCGCGCAATTTCACACTTAATTTCACCCCTTAATTAAAACGTGCGTTGCCAATTAGTTCTGTCGTCGGCGTCCGACGCGCCGCGCGTTTTATCTCTCGTCGATAGAAAAAAGCCATCCCCCGTCCACAACGCCAGAAAAAACGCATAAATTACATAACTCGCGTTCGCTTGTATTAATTGACGTAATTTATTTATTTGTTTGACAAAGTGAAATGCGCGTGAAATATGAAATGGGGAGTCGCCCGCATGAAATCAAAATAAATGCAATGCGAACCCATCCCTTTGGTACCGGAACGAGTTTCCTCTTGCACAATAATGAAAATAAATAAAAAATTCATATAGCAAATGCTAAACAGTATTCAGTGCAAGCTCGCATTAATTTACGTTATTTATTTATTTATTTATTTAAAATGTAATATGCGTGAAATATTGTACAAAAAAATCGCTCGCCCGAAATCGAAACGATTTGCACACAGTCGAAACAATGCGCCCCCTCACGTCTTCTTCCCCTTGTTTTCTGCCCACTCTCGAAAAAACAGGAATAAATTTACATGACCAATAAAAGATTCGCGGCAATTTCTAGTACAAACCGGGATGCTTTTTTACAGTTTACTGAATTTATTTATAGGCATAATAAATATGCACGCAAAAAATTTCGTCGAATAACTGAATAATTTAAGCAACGAACGAATCTCGCCCTTTCAGATTTAATTTCCGCCGAAATATCCAACAATCATCAGCGCCCGACTTATTTCATAATTAAATTAAGACGCTGATTAGGAAGTCAGCCGATTCGGAGGGCCGCTTCACCCCCCGGAAAAGTTTTTTTCCGCGCGGAAACGCTTTTAGCAGCTCGCGAATTAGCTTCAATTCTTAATGTCCCGTCTCTGATGATTATCCGATCTGATACAGGTCCGGCCTTATTAGCGCAAAAGCTCCCCGGATGTATCTGTTTAGACAACGAGCTTACAGTACTTTCCTATCAACTAACAGTTCTACGATTCGACATTAAGAATAAACTTCGCTATTCAATAAAAAACGGATTTAAATACGCGCATCCGGTTCCGTTTTTATAGAGGTGTCATCTTTGAAAAGTTTCTAATCTATATACATAGAGCAAGTTGTAACTATATAAATAAAGTTAATTGAAGTGAATAAAACAATTGTAACCCAATATCGCAGTGTCTATATATATAGGGTCCTCTTTACTGATGAAATGAGCTCATATGTTAGTGATGTTTTTATTTAGTGTGGCAAAAAAAAACAGAAATAAATGAACGATGACAAAAAAAAAGTAAAGTGTAATTTGTTCTCTGAAAATCAGAGCGTCGAAACGTCGGGCGTCCCGTCATCGTAAATCCGTCGAGCGGGCTGCATATTAAAGCCTCATATCGCAGGATTATTTCATTATGCGACGCGCTGCATCCGGATTGCTTTTTGTGAAATGTTTTACGTCCTGCCGCAATTCAAATCCGTTTGAAATTTATTTGTACGCGCGCACTAATTTCAACTTGCGTCGAGCCGGCCTCATAACGAACGCCGGGGGTTGTTTATGAGCGACGTAAAGCATAATCTGCTTGTTGAGCGACCCCCATATATTTTCTGCATTTGTTCATGGCGTAATATATCCCTACTGTCGGATTAAAAGGCTTTCAGAACTCACTCGACAAATGCAAATTAAAAAGAAATAAAAACACATACAGCGTTCGTTATGTGCCGCTCTATAGTATTTTTTTAATTGTCCGTCTCTTACCTTATAAACAACACAAGTTAATTTCAGTAATAGCGAAAAGACTTATGAGAAAATATATATCATTAATTACAATTAAAATGACTTTACAATCCATGTGCCGCTTTACTCGTATGTACAACATACAGCAAATGAAAAAGCACGTTTTTCTTATTTTTAGCTCCACCCTCATGCAAAAGTCTTGTTTACTCATAAAGGAATCGACGTTCTTTCGTATATTTTCGTTGTAATTGAAACTGTTTCATGTTGCCTTCAAGAACTGCTGGTATTTTCTGGAAGGATTTTGGTGAACAAATGCCATCTCATTACGACGCGGAAGAGAGCCAGCCAGAGCCGCCTTCTCATAATAAGATTCTGCAATTCGGCGAAACGACAACAGTAAAATATGGCGGTCTTTATGCGCGATAATGTGTCCCTTCCGCGCTCGCGAAATGCTCTATTTTCTTAATGGGCTAATTAGCGCAGTGATTGCCGCTAATTAAAAATTGTGCTACAGATTCTTCCCGGCTCGTCGGCGCCCGCTCGCTAATTGCCCTTATTAATTTCAACGGTTTGTTCCATCGGGTTGTCTGGGGGCGCAGTTTTCCCCGCGGGGATTAAGAAAGTCGTGACGGTCTTAAGTTTGGTGGTGACATCTGTCGGTTTTCAGAGGGATCGTGTTTTTAATAAATAAAAAAAAAACTCAAAGTACAAATAGAAAACACGACGGTTTATTTTTGTGAGCCCATTTGCATGGCCTTTTCAATTAGGTCCCCTTCTTAATGCCATCTCATCAGAAACACCACCCCATTAAAGTTACGCCATCAGTTAATTAACTGCGAAAGATTTCTTTTCTGGCTATTACTATTAAGTCCTGCAATCGGCACCATCTCATCGGAAATTTAAGTACGATTGCATTTATTATAGTAATTAAGAAACTAGATTATTGACCAATCCACTTCGTAATAACTTTCCATCAATAGTTGACAGTTATTATAATAATCGGCGAAACTTAAAATTAAAGAAATAAAATAAGTAATAAATAAATAAAAAAGTGTAAAAATAGAAATCTATTAATAGACTGCGATCTCTGCGAAAAAGCGCGCATTAAAGATCTTCCATAGAAACCCATCGATGGATAACTTGATTCATTTCAAACGACTCCGTGCCCGTGCCCGACTTACCATTCTAACGGTTAAAAGACCTTCCTGGGGAACCTATGTGTCTTCCTTATGTCCTACCTCACCCTTGTCAGAGATATGGAGAAAGATCAGAGCCATCACTGGGAAAGCGACCCTCTCTAAGGAAATTCACCTAAGAAATGCGGCCCAAACCATTGCCGACCCTGCTCAGGTTTCCGAGCTTTTTGCGTCTCATTTCCAAAATCAAAGTAGCTCTCAGAACTACTCGCTCACCTTCAGGGAGATTAAGGATAGAGAAGAGCACCACCTGGATTTCACCGGCGACATGGCCCCGGAGTATAACGAGGCCTTCTCCATGACTGAATATAACTATGTCTTAAGCTGTTGTACCGACACTTCCCCGGGAATCGACGATATACCCTATGCTTTAATTAAGCAACTCCCAGATGCATATCACCAGGAACTATTATCATTCTTTAATGAAATCTGGCTGACTGGCGTCTATCCAGACGCATGGCGTGAAGCTATAACCTGCCCTGTCCTTAAGGATGGGAAAGATCTTCAGAACCTCATGAGCTATCGACCAATTTCTATGACTTGTGGGATGAGTAAAATATTAGAAAGGATGGTAAATTATCGATTGTTATGGTTCCTTGAGTGTAACAATCATCAGATGGGATTCAGAAGGTTTCGCTCAACAACGGACCACTTGGTCTATTTGGAGAGCGCGATTCAGGATGTTCTCTTCTCCAACCAACATCTCACTGCTGTCTTCTTTGACCTAGAAAAAGCTTTTGACATGACTTGGCGCTATCCAATCTTAAACCAAATGTACAACTGGGGTTTGAGAGGCAACCTCCCCATTTTCATTCAGTTTTTCCTAAGAGATCGCTCGTTCAGGGTTCGAGTTGGCGCCACCCTCTCTTCTAATAGACCAATGGAAAACGGCGTCCCGCAAGGTTCTGTCCTCAGTGTTTCCCTATTTGTGATCGCCGGTAATAGCTTAACAGATGGCCTCTCTCCAGCTGTAAATAAATGCTTATACGTTGATGATCTAATCATTTTTGTAACGGCTAACCCTAAGCAGCCGTATAATCGATCACTACAGTCTACCATCGACAAAATCGCTGCTAATGCCGAAGAACGCAGGTTCCGATTCTCCTCAGCAAAAACATCTTATGTACACTTTTGTAGACTACGAAGACCACATCGCCTCCCGCGCCTGACCCTATATGGATCGCCTATAGTATGCATACCTGAAATTAAATTTCTTGGCGTTAAGTTTGACCATAAGCTCACCTGGAAACCCCATATTAATGACTTACTCGTCTAAATACGGAAATCTTATGCGACCACTCGCCAAGATAAGTTGGGATGCAGATCGCGAAACCCTCCTTTATCTCTATAAAACCCTAATACTACCTCGATTAGATTATGGGTCCATTGCTTATTCCTCAGCAGCTAAATCCACATTTCGTCCTCTTCAGGTTCTCCAGAACGTTGCGATCCGCCTAGCCATTGGGGCTTTTCCCACGAGCCTGGCTCTTGGTCTCTGTAATGATGCCGGTATCCCGCCGCTTTCCTACCGAAGGGATAGATCCCTCTTACTATACGCTTCCAACATACGAGCGCAACTCTGGCATAGGAATTATAAAATTCTCTTCAGCCCTCCCCGTCCTGACATATATCGACGCAGGCGTCCTCTTAAAAAGCCCATTGGGATACGGTTGGAAGAACTGCTACAAAGAATAAATTATCGTTTCCCTGAAGTACTACAGTTTCGTTTCAATAACCTACCTACCCTGGAGGCTACCACAAATCCAACCCAGGCTGGATCTTTCAAAGATTCCCGAGGGACTAAGAAATTTTGACATTCTTCGTAGGGGCCTTGCCTCTTTCCCGAATGCCAACGTCATCTATACAGACGGCTCTAAAACAAATGTAGATGTGGGTGCGGCGTTTGTTACGGTGAAGGAACAACATATCTTCGCTATCCTTAAAGCTGCTTCGATCTTCACTGCAGAGATGTATGCTATCCTCTTCGCGCTTGAAAACAGCCCATCTGATTCCCGACAGGAGATTATTATCTGCTAGGCTCGCTAAGCTCAATTCAAGGAATTTCTAATCCATTCTCGCTTGATCCACTAGTTCGAAGGAAATTGCTCACCCTGAATAAATACACCAGGAAATGCCTGTTCGTTTGGGTTCCGGGTCACATGGGCATTCCGGGAAATGAGCTAGCTGACGTAGCTGCCCATCGAGGTACTGTTCAACCTCCGACAAACCTTCCTCTGAAGCGAGAAGACATAAAAGCGTTTTTAAAAATTCAGGTCCTACAACCCTGGCAGAGGCAGTGGGTCAATGTAGCAAACCCTTTTCGGCTAATTAAACCATCTACGAGACCCTGGCTCTTTCCCTTAACTCTAACAAGAAGAGAACAAGTTATAATTACTCGTCTCAGAATTGGCCACACTAAATTCTCTAGTGCCCATCTGTTGAGCGGTGAACCCCAGACGCTCTGTGCCGCCTGTGGGCTCCCCTATACCGTTGAACACGTTCTTTTACAGTGTCCCTGCTTCAGCCGACTCCGTAGGGTGCACCACATTAGGGGGACACTCCCGGAGATCTTAGCGAATTCGGCTGAACGAATGAGATCAATCCTTGCCTTCATCAAAGCGGCTTGCATCTCTGTTTGAAAGACGGACCCATATAATCATTATGCGTCTTCACTGATTATATGACCCATACGAGTTCTACTAGCTATAGCCCGTGATACTTGCAATGTCTGTGATAAACTGTTCTGTGATACTTCTACTGTAATATTTTACTTAATGTTCCGTCCTACTATTTTTTTTTTGTGGAATGATAGGTTATAAAATAAACGCCCAAAATTAAAAAAAAATAGACTGCAAAAGTTAGTTATTTATTTTTTGTAAAGGCAATTGTATATCTGATTCTGTTTGATCCTTTACTCGACACCATCTCATCAGAAACATTTTCAAGTAATAATAAAACTAGATTCTCAGAAGAGTCTCGAACGTAAAAATAGAATATACTACGACGTAAGAAGTAAGCGACTTCTGCGATTTTTTTAGCATGCAGTTATATGAAGTGTTAGTATTAAGTCCTCAATTCGACACCAACTATCAGCAATTCGTAACTCTAATTAACAAATCTCGTAACTTCATTCTTGACCATACTTCAGATATTTGCGCCATTCAGTAGTATATTCTAAACTCTATCTTGCAAGCGAACCGTATAACTTCACCATAGTTTCTAACATCAGGATAACTCTGAACAAGAACCATCTATCTCCAGCGTTGTTTAGGGTGAATTGGAAAAAGCCTCCCAACTCCATTACAGTAACGAAACGAGCACAAAACTTAATACACTTAAAAGAAATTGATAAAGTAGCGTATTATATGTAAAACCATTCAAATATACAAAAGCATTTGCCGAATTAAACTGAAATGACAGTTTTTCTGTATTCCTGAAAAAATTATTTTGGAATTATGAGGTTTGCTAATTAATATGACGAATTGTTATTGTAATTATTAAACATGGAAGCTTTTTTGTGTGTGTAGCGTCGATTTCAATTAGGTTCTCTACTTGATCCATCTCATCACGAATATTTTTAAATACCACTCATTTGTTGGGGTAAAGATTAAACTAGATTAAACTATTCGTAGAATAATTTCGCAATTACTTAACGCCAATGGCTTTAAAGCCCATAAACTTGACAGTTATTTTAATAACTAGAGAAACAGGATCGCATTTTCTTAATAAATAAAAAAGGAAGCTCAAGTGTAAACACAGCGACGTTAGAAATGAGCGGCATCTTGATAATCGACTACGACAGTCGCAATTGCATAGCTGATTCAATTAGATCCTCTACTCGACACCATTTCATCAGAAACATTTTAAGTTTAACTGTATTTGTTATGGTAATAAATGAAACTAGAAATTCGTAATAACATCTCACCAGTAGCTCTAGAACTCGCACACTTGACGAAATTGATAATTGACGAAATACGTCATGCTTTTTTGTAATGAATAAAAGGAGAACCTCAAACGTAAATCGAGAAAATACTGCATCGTTAAATGTGAGCGTCATCTGTTAATCACTGCGCAACTTTATTTTTGTGAGTATGACTTCCTTGGCAGTTGTGTGCCTGTTTCGATTAGGTATTCTATTCGACGCCATCTCGTTAGAAGAAAAAATTGCAAACCAGATCCGCGTCCAATGAAAATTCATACAAGAATTTCATAGTAACTTCTCACCAGTAGCTTTAAAGCTCGCAAACTTGACATTTATTAAGATTACATAATAACACTCCTCCTAATTATTTACTTGAAACGGATGAGATGGTGCGGAGTAGAGGATTCACGCAGACACGTCAGCCTTCATGTACACTAAAGGTTTGAGTTTAAACACATTATAGAGTTATTGCTGCGCTTTCTCTTGTTGAGTAATTGAACTGTGCTGTCTTTCTTGATTCATTCCATTTTATAGAGCGCGTTTTATCAAATTAAGAAATTAAGAGTTTCCCTAAAATCTGTGCGACGCGCATAGACATTAAAACATACATTAAAATCTGCGTTCAGTAATTCTACTCCGTTCTTCATTTATTCATTGTATTTTAAAGGGTGCATTATACGTATACAATTTTATCAAATTAAGAGTTTCCATTAAATCCGAGCGATTCACTTGGAATTCACAATTACAAAAAAGTGAACTGGATTGCCATCTATCGGTCGAAAGAGAAACTTTTTGGTTAATAACTTCTTTTATTTACAATTTGCGCGCAAATCTAATAAACACCGAAAAGCAAATAATGACAAATTCTTGATGGCTGTTTCTTATTAAGGCGTTCATAATTCTTGTTCGGAAAATGCAATTTACCAACTTTATTTACTAAATCGTTACGGCAAGACGTAATTACATATTTTTTGCATTCTAACGAATTTAAAGGACTGCTAATAAATAAAAAAATTCAGTGTTGCCAATAGACATTCGCAAAAAAGCTTAGAAAATCACTAAAAAGTCACTAGAAGCAGAAAATAACTTCACTAGAAACAAATACCGAGAAAATCAAATTAGGTATTCACTTTTTTGCATTAAATATTCTACTTATGACAAACTATTAGAATTGACAACACTAACTTAAGCATAAAATTGCAAAAGAAAAAGTGATTTGATGGTTTTGGTTTAAAACCTGAACAATAGATGATCGATTGTTTAACAAACGCAAGAAACAAGTTTTTATTTTTGCGTCAGAAAATGACGTCATGACAAAAAAAGTTCAAATTTCAATCGACTTTTTGCAAGAAACAAAAGTTTTGGTCGACGATTTGGATGCAAGAAAACCTTTTAACTTTTGCATCAGAAAGTAAATTAAGAGTGACAACAATTGATATTCGAATCACGGTAAAGAAATGACAATTGGCTGTCGGTGCCTTTGATTTGAACATATCGTTTTGGTTGATCTTCCCCACCATTCGCCTTAATGCGGATAGTATAATCGGCGGAATATTTAAAACGAATAAAGAGATTAGAGATTGTAGACGCTGGCCATGTAAGAATTGCCACCCTATTAAACATCTTTATTTCTAAAATTTAGAATGAAATATCCAACATCCAGTTAACTTAAAGTTAACTCTATTGACTCTAAGGCTGCGTTGTATAAAAACTCTAAGCCAGGATTAAATTTAATCCTAAATTAGACTATGACAAACGTTATGACGGACAGCATTCTAAGTGTCACATTCTAACTTAGGCTTAAATTTAAATGTTGTATGTCATAAGGTGTGTCATATTCTAATTTAGGATTAAATTTAATCCTGGCTTAAATGTTTCACACAAAGGTTTACACCAGAATTAAATTTAAACCTAAGTGAGAATGTAACATACGTTATGATATACAGCATAACGTGTGTCACATTCTAATTTAAGTTTAAATTTAATCCTGGGTTAAATCTTTTATATGTACAAGGCAACCTAAATCGTTCACAGATTAACTTTTTCTACTCATCTCTGAGAGGTAGGTAAAATTTACTCGACCTGCGCAATGAAAGGAAATTTAAAGGGCTGCACGCGGCTCATATGCAATCGAATCAATACAAGTTAACTAACAAATGAACTCGTTGCGAATTGTATTATATATGTATAAGAGAATGATGTTTTTTTTTCTTCATCATCAGTATTTTCTTGTACATAATAATTATTAAATATTATTATGTGTACGTGTATCATAATGTGTAAATCGTACCATAACATTTTGCACACCATTTCTGAAATGCTATATCAGTTGCTTTTAACAATTTAGATAATTTATTCCAAACAGTTAGGTGAAGTGTGTATGTTTAACTCTTATCGTTCAAAAACGTGCTTGTAATGTTATAACTCCACAGAGTAATTCGTGAAAACTCAACATAAACTCGACTCTACTCTAACTCTACTTGGGGTAAACTTCCTGAACGCACTCTAAAACTGTCGCGCAACCAGCAAACCTCACTTAACGGAAAGTTGTCATTTTGTGGAGATTTAGTGCAGCTCAGAAATTACCTCCACCATAAAGCTGCTTTTCCTGCTTTGGAAATTTGGAGAATTGGATACTTAGGGATTACTGTCAATGGTTTTCGTCGATCACATTATCACTTCCTCTACCGGCGCGGGAGGCATTAGCAAAATCTCCAAAAGCATGTTCAAGTGTTTTCAATTTTTTTTCTGTTCGTGTTGTTGTTTTTAAAGTCAATTTACAACAACATACATACTTCGTACCCCCTCTTTAACGGCCAATTCTTCAAATCTCCAAAGCAGGAAAGGCAGCTTAAAACACGACTTTGTCCATTCTGCGGTTCGAATTCCATTCGAATTTCGACTTTTTCCTCATCAAAAAAATAACAAACAAAAAACGATCGATTGCTTAACAAATGCAAGATACAAAAGTTTTGGTCAACGATTAGGATGTAAAAAAAAATTTCGTTTTCACTTAATTAATTAATTTAATTAAAAGCGAAGACGAAAGGCGATCGAATTCTAATCGAATTTAGACTTTTTTCTTCATAAAAAAATATCCAAACAAAAGACGACCGATAAGTTTGACAAATACAAGAAACAATTTTAGATGTAAACAGATATTTTCGTTTTTACTTTTGTCACAAAATATAAATTAAGATCGATGACGAAAGACGTTCGAATTCCAAACGAATGTCGACTTTTTTCTTCACCAAAAAAAAAGACGATCGATTGTTTAACAAATGCAAGATACTTTTACGTCTGAAAGTAAATTAAAAGCGACGACGAAAGACGATCGAATTCTAATCGAAATTACACTTTTCTTCGTAAAAGAATAACTAAACAAAAGACGAAACAAATGCAAGAAACAAAAATTTTGGTTGACGTTTTGGATGTAAAGAGAAATTTTTACTTTTGTGTCACAAAATATACGAGTAATAAATTAAGATCGATGACAAAAGATGTTCGAATTCCAAACGAATGTCGACTTTTTTCTTCACCAAAAAAAAAAAAAATAACAAAACAAAAGACGATCGATTACTTAACAAATGCAAGATACAAAAGGTTTTGGTCGACGATTCGGATGTAAGAGAAATTTTCGTTTTTACTTTTGAGTCTGAAAATAAATTAAAAGCGATGACGAAAGACGATCGAATTCTAATCGAATTTAGATTTTTTCTTCATAAAAAAAATATCAAAGCAAAAGACGACCGATAAGTTTAACAAATGCAAGGAACCAAAGTTTTCGTTGACATTTTGGATGTAAAGAGAAATTTTCGTTTTCACTTTTGTGTCACAAAATATACGAGTTATAAATTAAGATCGATGAAGAAAGACGTTCGAATTCCAAACGAATGTCGACTTTTTTCTTCGCCAAAAAAATAACAAAACAAAAGACGATCGATTGCTTAACAAATACAAGATACAAAAATTTTGGTCGACGATTCGGATGTAAAAAAAATTCGTTTTTATTTTTGTGTCTGAAAATAAATTAAAAGCGATGACTAAAGACGATCGAATTCTAATCGAATTTAGATTTTTTCTTCATAAAACAATATCAAAACAAAAGACGACCGTTAAGCTTAACAAATGCAAGGAACCAAAGTTTTCGTTGACGTTTTGGATGTAAAGAGATATTTTCGTTTTTACTTTTGTGTGACAAAATATACGAGTTATTAATTAAGATCGATGAAGAAAGACGTTCGAATTCCAAACGAATGTCGACTTTTTTCTTCACCAAAAAATTAACAAAACAAAAGACGATCGATTGCTTAAGAAATGTAAGATACAAAAATTTTGGTCGACGGTTCGATGGTAAAAAAAAATCGTTTTTATTTTTGCGTCTGAAAATAAATTAAAAGTGACGACGAACGACAATCGAATTCTAATCGAATTTAGACTTTTTTCTTCATAAAAAAAATAACCAAACAAAAGACGACCGACCGATAAGTTTGACGAATGCAAGAAACAAAAGCTTGGTTGACGTTTTGGACGTAAAGAAATATTTTCGTTTTTAGTTTTGTCACAAAATATATGAATAATAAATTAAGATCGATGACGAAAAACGTTCGAATTCCAAATTAATATCGACTTTTTCTTCACCAAAAAAATAACAAAACAAAACACGATCCATTGTGTAACAAATGCAAGAAACAAAAGTTCTGGTCGACGATTCGGATGTAAGAGAAATTTTCGCTTTTATACTTTTGAGTCTGAAAATAAATTAAAAGCGATAATGAAAGATGATCGAATTCTAATCGAATTTAGACTTTTTTCTTCATAAAAAAATAACAAAACAAAAGACGACCGTTAAGTTTAACAAATGCAAGAAACTGAAGTTTTCGTTGACGTTTTGAATGTAAAGAGAAATTTTCGTTTTTACTTTTGTGTCATAAAATATACGAGTAATAAATTAAGATCGATGACGAAAAACATTCGAATTCCAAATTAATATCGACTTTTTTCTTCACCAAAAAAATAACAAAACAAAAGACGAACGATTGTTTAACAAATGCAAGAAATAAAAGTTTTGGTCTACAATTCGGAAATAAAATTAAAGCGGTTGCGTTTTCTTCCTCCAAGGACACAAAAAATAAATAATAAATAAAGAAACAAAATACGATCGATGATGAAAAATACGATCGATTTTTTGTCCAAAAAAGGACCAGGTATCCGATCGTAATTCATTTTTTTTTTTTCATTTTATACTGTTCTTGCACCAAGCTTTCAGATCCTCCTTGAGAAGACGTAATGGCTGGTGATTATGTACTGCCGATTGCGGCTGCGACCGATTTAGTAGATGTTTTTCCTCCTTCGGCATTCGCAAATTGCCAAAAACAATGATTTTTCATCGTTAATTATTTTATGACAATTATCACTACAAAATGACAAACAACTAAAATACAATTATCTATTATAATTATAAGGATTATTTAATAAACCTTGCATTGTTTAATTAAATTATTTTCAAATAAAATTACTAAATTTGTTACTAAACCGACATGTCTGAACTCATTAGAAATTGTTATTTCAAGAGAAATTCAACAAGACAAGTGACAAGAACTTGTAAAAAAATATCGCAAAATGTTTACCAGAGTCTCAGAGTGTCCGTTATCGATAGGTAGTGAAACCTCTTTTTATAAATAATGCTCTGACGCTGGGTTGCATGAAAAATGTAAGCCAGGATTAAATTTAAGCCTAGGTTAGAATGTGACACATTTTGTTGTAGGTCATAATGTGTGTTTAAATTTAATCCTGCCTTAAATGTTTTGTGCAACCCACCCTTACTCGCTCTGACTTGTGAAGTTAATTAAAAATCTATTACGTTCATAATTTACGCAGTAAAAAACCTTAACTATTTATAAGTTTAGAAAGTGAGAAAAAGTTTCTTGTCGATTGTTTCTTATTTACAATCACGCCATCTCTTAATCGAAAATCGGAACACAGGGAACACTCTTTACAAATTAGATAAAAGGAATTAAAAGTAATTACTAATTGATCAAGAATGTAGAGATTTCAACAGCATAAATACTAATATTGTTAATGAGAAATGATTAATGTCACTTCCGAACAGGCCTAAGTAAGCTTTCGTCACAGTCAAATCAAATATTTTATTTTAGGTAAAGTACCACTTTCTCTCCTTGAAATGGTACGATAAAATTGTACTTTCGAATGTGGTAGTCAAAAAACTTTTTTTCTAAATAGATCCTAAGGATTATCACCAAATAAAATCGATTCAAGTCGGAGCTCCACCTATTTGCTGTCGCTATAACTTTTTTGTCTACGCTCTGCTTTGTTTACTATTTCTGCGCAAAAAAGCTCGTAAGCACATGTAAATGCTTAAGCTTATTGTTCGCTTATTATTATTATTAAGCTCAACGAATTCATTTACATTTAAAAACAATAAATCAAGGGCCATTTTAACCGGCGAAACGGAAACGAATGCATCGCACGCCGACAAATCAATAAACGCGCTCGTATCGAAAACGTACTGATTTTGACGTAACACAATTATCTGCGCGTTCAGAGTAATACATTTAATGTTGCAAATTATCCTAAATATCCGCCGATAATTCACACTCGCTGACATTTACACGAGATTTAATATTAACAACAGCCGCGCAACAAAGTTAAATTCGAACTGGAATAAAAACTATCTATCCAGTCCGCGCGTGTTCTATTTACCGTAATAGAATTCGCACGATGTATTTCAGGGATGATGTTCCCGTTTTATTTCGAATTCGTTCTGACGTAAGCAGAAGGGCGGACAAAGACCTTCGCACTACTTGCAAATACATCCGGAAGCGCCCCGAGGGCGAGTCAACGAGTCGTGCGAAATCGTCGGTCGGGGAAGCAATTCAAAATGGAACTTGAAAGGAAAACAATCCGGGGCAGGCTTTGCTACGGCCGCAAGATGAATTGCTCCTCAAGAAAAAAAAAAAAAAATGAAAACATCGATTCAACAACTAATCGCTGGTGCGCGAGCTTAATTGTAAGTAAGCATCACACGATAAGGAAGTCAAGAGCTTTGTGTAGGTAATGCCTTTAAAAAGTGTTAATTAGCTTTTAGGGGGGTGCGTGACCTAATGATTCTTCTTTTTCAATCCTTTTTTTCACGTGAATATCTTGAATCAAACTGGAAGCTCCTGCTTTGTATTATTTCCCGATGGAGTGTATAATGTATTCAGAAAAGACGTTTACCTTATAAAATGAATATGTTATGGAAGCTCAGATAAAAGTACCTCGAATAAACAGTTGGAGATTTTTTTCTTGACGGCGCGAATAATATATTCAGTGGGCATTTACCGGAATCGATCAGGGCCCGGATCGCCGTCGAACGACGGGCTATCCGCCATTTCCAGAGATAAAGCGGATCTTCTTTCCGGTTAGCGGACTTCATTGGCTCGTTTTGGACTTGATTGATGTTTTCGATGACGGAAGTAGATTTCTTAGATCTGCTCGCGTTTCGGGGGAAAAATTGACGAGACGGAGGAAGCTGATGCGAGGATTTTGTATTGTTTCACAAAAACCTTCCGTTTTTCCAACGCATATTTCAAGGAAGACATTTGTTTTGTGAGGAATACACGACGTATGCAATCTGTTTAGACTAATGAGTCAGATGAGTTGCCTATACGTTTCCTATATCAGACAGAACTACCATCCCATACAAGTCAAACAACTGAAATCTATGTATAAAACAAATGCATGCATCAGATAAGTTGCTTGTAATCGAATCCCTAGATTTGATTGATATTTAACTTTTGTTTGTGAAAGACGCCTTTACTTTAGTTAATAATTTGAGATTTTTGTCACAAGATTGCCAACCAAAGCACGACTGCACATACCAATCACTAATAGGTTCGTGATAAAGAATTCTAATCAATTCTGTTAAAGATAACGAAACCAATAAGTAAACCTCTGCAGAAAAGACTTTAAATGGATTCTAAAAGATTTCTAAACCACTTTTAAAGTTCATGAGAAGACGAAACCTTAACTTTGGAATATTGGAAACAAAAGATTTAAAAAAAAAATTGAATTACTGGCAATTCCAAGAAATTCCTAAATATATAAAACAAAGAAAACCAGGAATAGGAAAGACTTCGAATTGAACCTGAATTTTTGAACCTAAAAAGAATCCTTTCCTATGTCACTTATTATTAGAAGAATTCTGAACGAATTCTAATGTTATAAATATGACGAAACCAAAGGTAAGGTGTAAGGATCTCAACAAAAAATAGAATCATCTCGTCAAAAAAAAAAAATAAATAAAAGACAATCAACTAACTTGTTTTTTTTTAAGAAATTAATATGAACAAAAATCGTTGTGATTCTGATCATGTTCTGATGTTTACCTGTTTTTGTTTTTAGTTATTTTCTGAAAAAAAGAATCGAAATTCAACAATAAAAATGAGTCGTCCATAAAGTCGATCGAGTTTTGTTTTGGTTTCTCGTCTTTTTTATGAAGAAAGAAGTCGAAGTTCGTTATGAAATGAACCTTTCGTTTTTATTTTTTGTCGATTTACGGAAAAAGTCGTCTCGTTTTGTTTTTGTTTGTTTTACTAGGAAGTAAGAATTTGAAATATTGTCCTGAAACCGACCGTCTTCGAAATTATTATTGCTTCTCGTCTTCTTATGAAGACAATCAATCGTCTTGTTTTTAGTCGTCTTGCTATAAATGGTTGTTGAAATTCATCATGAAACGATCGTTTTTAACACTTTGTACGAAGAAGCCAGTCGACATTGTCGTTAAATTAATCGCCCTGTTATGATTTTTTTCTTTAAATGAAGTCAAGCAAGTCGATTTTTTTAACAGTCGGTGCCTTTTTGTTTCTTTGTCTTTTTTGACCTAATGAAATATTCTGCGTTTCAAAAAAAAAATGAACCACTCTGAAGGAGTAAACATAGAACTTTAAAATTGCATGGAAATAGGAAGTGCATGGAGACAAAAGTATGATAGCCATTTGTGGCTTCTCAAAGAAGTTATCTCTTAGTTATCACCGGACAAGTCTTTGTTTTAGTTACCTTTTTTATCGTATTATTTCGCCGTATTAGTTTGCCTTTTCACTGGTGTACTTGTTGGTGCCTCCAACAATGCCTTGAGTGCGAAGACGTGCAAATTTTCACCAACTTACACCCTTTGAAAGAGGGCGAATTATCGGGATGCACGAAGCTAGCTTAAGCTTTCGGAAATTGGTAGACGAGTAAGTCGACCGCACGCCACTGTAAGGCGAACTTGGAGAGATTGGTAGAAGCTCGAAGGTAGTCCTAGAGCAACACAATATCGGGAAGATCGCCTCTTAAGACGAAGTACAATTCAGGACCCTGTTGGAATCAATTGGGTAAGAGCAATTGGTCGAAGAGTCTCTATTTTCATCGCCGAATACGTTCATGGAGACTGCGCTCATATTCGTCTACCTCTGACAATACAACATAAAGCTACCAGACTGCAGTGGAGTCGAGACAGGCAGCAATGGGACCATGAATGGGAAAAAATCATCTTTAGTGATGAATCCAGATTTTGCTTGTGGCATTCTGATAAGCGTGTACGGATTAGACGATCGAGAGGCCAGAGGCAAAATTTACAGCAAAATTTACAACTCCTGGGGTAATGGTGTGGGGGGCAATATGCTACGAAGGCAAGTCTCTCTTAGTATTCATTCCGGGCACACTAAACGGCGAAATTAATCTTAAAACGTTCGTCTTGTTTTCGCCGTATTTGTTTTATGAAGAATAGATTCGAAATTCACATGAATCCAATCGTTAATTTCTTAATTATTTTTGCTTTTGTTAAAGGAACGAAAGTTGAAAGTTTCCTTATAGATTATCTTTTAGTTTTCTTATCTTTGGATGAACGAAAGCATAAAATGAAAAACTTGAACTTCCCGATAGTTCCTTGTTTTTTCTCTTCCTTCTTTCTTTTTGTCAGCTTCGTGTGCTAGGTTCGAATTTCATTGCCTAGGTATTATATTCGCGGCAAGAATTTTAAAATTGCCAAAGTTAAAACCAATCGAATTCGAAAGATGTTTCCCGTGTCGCTTCAATTAAAGTTGTTAGATTTACTAGATAATTCTAATCTTAAAGAAGTCACACAGGAGTGAAATGAAAAAGTAATCTTATCAACAGTAATTTAAATCAGGCCTAATCGAAATTGAAGTTTTGCTAGCATTTGTTTTATTGTTATTGGTTAAAGTTAAACATTTTGTTTTGTGTACACTGCTTTCCAAGTGAATTCGTACGATCGCAGTAAAAAGGGACGACGCATTATGGGAACAACCGTAAAATATTTTTAAAGCACAAAAACAAAAATAGAGAACGTAGTCAAAATAAATTTATAACCAAAACTGCAGTAGAAAAAACCGAAAACTTCAAACATCTTCATTTATAAAAATAGTATTAGACGAAATCAAAATAAAAAGTTCATATTGTGTGTTATAGTGACGTAATCTAATATTCCTGCTGTATTTCTACTTATACGCTCTGTAAAACCTTTTAGGAACTTTTCCATCACTCTCTTTGATATAACTGAAGTATCTATCCTATCTTTTAATTTGAAATCAATTATTTTTAGCATTTAAGATGACTTTTACCAAGAATTAATATTAAGGATAATTGAAAATACAAATGAGCTCCTAATTAATTTAATCTATGAAAATCATGATCATTGTGAAAACCTCGAAAACCTTTCTTCAGATAACAGCTCTTGGTCTTTAATACATTATTAGGAAGATAGTGAACGTTATATTCATAATGTACTTATATTTATTTGTTGTATACTTCTTATATACCTAAACGTGATTGAATGGGAACTATTTTCCGCTATTGCAAACACTTTTTTGAATTAAAAAATATACTAATTATCAAAAAAAAAAATTCGAACACCCATTTTTTTCATAAAACTTAATACATATCCTTTAATAAACTAAATTAGCGTAAAGTTAAAATTTTAGAGTCATAGCAGCCCTCAAACATGTTGCCATGTCTAATAACGTGTAGGTCCTCGTAAATGTATACACTCTGCCACTCGTCTTGGCATGCTCCGAATAAGATGGTTGATTTCTTCCTGAGGCAGAGCATTCCATATTACCTCAATTTCATGTCTTATAATGTCCTACACATATTCTAGTGGTGACAAGTCCAGTGAATGTGGTGGCCAAGGCAAAAGTCGAACGTCAGCCTGCTGTGAACACTCCAAAGAAATACGTGCAATATGTGGTCGAGCACTGTCTTGCTGAAATAGAGCGTTATGAATATCTTGAATGTATGGAATTACTATAGGTTCTAGTATTTCTTCCACATATCGCTGGGCGATCATAGAACCCTGAATAAAAACAAGAGGACATCTGCTACCATAAGAAATGTCTGCCCAGATCATGACGCCATCAGTACGAGCCACATGCCTTTCGACAGAAAACGCTGGATTTTGCCGTTCACCGCGTAGTCTTCTGACTCTTTGCCGTCTGTCATTCATGTCCAAACAAAATCTGGATTCGTCGAAGAAAACAACCGAATTCAGTCAAGGGTAACACCAAATCTGGACGATAACTCTGTAGACCCCACGATCTTATTCGGCGATAAATCGTTGATAATGAAATCAATCTACCTTCTACATTCCATCAGGCACCTACCACTGCACTTGTTGACATGTAGTGGTAGAGATCTTGACGATTTGTTGTTCTCCTAGGGCGTCCAGAGCCTTGTGCAAGAGGGTCTCTATTTTCTAGAGACCATGCACGCCAACACTGCAAAACAGTAAACAGAACGGTTCACTGTTCTGGCAATTTCTCTAAGAGCCGGTACTTTGATCACAAATTAATTTTAACCTTTGGTTTATTCCCATGCCTACAATTGTAGAGACAATTGTTTCAGTGGGAATAAACTAATGGTTAAAATTAATCGGTGATCAAAATACCGTCCCTAAATGACTACATCGTTTCAATAACATCTATAAAAATATTCATTTGGTTTGTCCACAAAATGCCTTTCAACAGCCGATATAAGTTCGTCATCGTCCCTAAATTTTGAACCCGGTATTTCAATCATGGTTTAACTTTAAGCTTTAGTTTATTCCCATAGGAACATTTGTTTTTATAATTGTTACTACGAGAATAAACGGAAGATTAAAGTTAAAGCATGGCTGAAATACGCAGCCATAGTGTTTTTTTAGATTCGAAAACAAAAAATAGTCACAAGGGACTTGATCCGGACTATAAGGCAGATGGTCCATTTCTACGAATCCACATTCAGCAACCGCAGCTTTTGAAAGTCTTGACTTGTGGAGTGATGGATGCATTGTCGTGGATCAACAGGACACCTTTCGCCAGTTTTCCGCGCCTTTTCACTTTAATAGAATCTCTGAGCCAATGCGTTAAGCTTGCATAATACTCTCCTGTTACCGTACTACCTTTATTCGGGTGATCAATCATTAAAATTCCTTGGCAATCCCAAAAAACAGTTGCCATTATTTTTCCTGCAGAAGGGGTGACTTTAAACTTCTTGGGAGGGCTGGAGCCCTCAATATGCCACATTCTTGTTTCGACTCAGGATCAAAACGATGAACCCAGGTTTCATCTCCGGTGACAAGTCGATTGATAATTAAATCTGGTCCATCTCCACAAAGAGCCAAAAATTGTTCACTCGTCTCCATCCTAATACGCATTTGGAATGGCGAAAGCATTCGTGGAACCCATCTCGCATTCACCTTTGTCTTTCCAAGGTATTCGTGTAGAATGCTGAAAACCGTGGTTTCCGAAACTCCTAATAAAACTGCTAATTGTCGCTTCTTTAATCTTGCACCTTCCAGTACCAAACACTTGGTTCTTTCAATAACATCGGAAGTCATCACATCAACAGGCCGACCTGGATGGGAATCATCATACAGGGATTTTCGATCATGTTTAAACAATTTTAACCATTCACAAATAGTCGGCTTGGAAGGACAATCATCCCCGTATACAGGCAACATTTTTTCACGAGTAATTCTTGGAGCTTTTCCTTGTTTTGTTAGGAATTTTATAACTGCTCGAAATTCGATTTGTTCACTTTGATACGTGACAACACAAACTGACGTATCGCACCTATAGAAGAACAATGACGTAAGTGCAAAATTCGGTTATTTTTAGTTCAATATGGAAAATAAATGAAAAAGTAGTTGTCTTTCAGTGAGAACAATGACATAACTATAGTACCTTTAGAAACCTCCAGTTACAGTTTTATTATAAAAACATCCCACACATCCACACCCCACCATAGCACAGTAATAAATAATATCGCGGATATCACACGGAACCTTGTTAAGCAAGGTTACAGCCATAACGTTATCTCATTTTAATGTACTCAAAGCGTTCACTGGCGCCAGTATAGTTACTCTTGCAAAATATTTTTTTTCAATTGCGATTTCCTAGGGATGCATAGTTTTGCACTTGAGTCGTTGTTCTTCTGGAGGTGCGATATATTAGAACTAATACTACTGCAATTGTTTTGTAAATTGATTAAAAAACGATATAATGAAAAACTACATTAAAATTGAAAACTGCCCAGTTCGGGAATATAAAAACGACCCCTCGTAATATGAAGAAAGAATTGCAAAGGTTGTAATCAAGTAACGTCTTTAATTCAGTAAAGAAAAACAAAATAAAACAAACGAAATCAACGTAAACAGTATTATTTTTGAACGATAAACGAAAGTGACCAAAAGTCGTAACTAATACAGTAGCCATTCCTCAGTTAACCTGTGCGTATAAGACAGGGTTGCCTACCAATTTCATTCATTTTGTTTCTACTAAAAAAAATCTGTTTAATTTCTCCTCAAAAAGTTAGGAAGTCGTAAAGGAATAAAGCATTTTGCACATCTGATATACAAGGTCAATGCGATTAGTTCCGACAAAACATTACTAACGCCATCTATAAGAAATGGCAGTGTCGAGGTCACGCTATGATGTGCGCACAATAACTGTAGAAATTTATGACATTATCATTAGTATTATTTATTTATTTATTTACTTTTTAGGCAGTGTCCTAATAAATTGGTGATTAATTCTAATTTATTACAGAGCTTTTTGTTTTATTACTCTAGAGCACTCTCTGAGAATGTTCTTATATTATTTTAATCTCATGTAATAAGAAGGGTTAGAGATATTCTGAGAATGTAGAGCAATCAATCGAAAACGCTATTAAATAGAATTTTTTTAACATTTTTCTTTTTATTTCATTCACTTTATTTTGTGCATTATTCTTGTTTATTATAATCCCTATTTCTGTGTACACCAATTAAATTTTTCTAGCCCTCACTGCTACATCTGTTGTCCATGTGCCAATTCTAGTATCCCCCCTCTATTTATCTTTGTTTTTGCCACCTCAAATATGTTGATTTACTTCTCTCCTTTCTTTTGTTATTTTATTCCTTTCCTTTTATTTTCTTTACGTTCCACTTTTCTATTTAAGCATACCTCCCTTTGCCTTTCTTGCCCTTTTTAAGTTGATGGATTCTCACACATACATAGCTTTGCTACTTTACTTTTCTTATGTGCCGTTTGTATACCTCTCCTTTTTCCTTGCGTTTTTTTCCTTTCTGTTAAGCGCTAATTTGGAGATCCATATCCCAATTCCTTCGTACCATTTCGTTCGGCCCCCTTTTTGTTTCTTCTCTGCTTCCAACTTTCTAATAATTTTTGTATTATACTGTCTTTCTTTCTTCTTCATATTTTAAAGATTTTACAATTCTTCCTTAATTTACTTTTGTTTTATAATATTGCTTTTCTCTTTGTCAAAGTTTCCTCTTTGTCAAATTTGAACTGCTTCTACTTTTATTTGCATTCTTTCTTTTTTTCTTTATTCACAGCTCGATTTTACGAATTTTTCATTACGACACTTAATTTATTCATCTTGTTCTCATCATCCCACTTTGGACCTGTCGCAACTGTATTACTCCTCTTTCTTACCTTAAACATATTTTTTGTTCGCATGGATAATTGTTATATCTATTTTTTTATTATAATTTTTTCCCCTTGAAATTGATCCATATATTGTTGGTACCTCACGTGTTTTGTATTATAAAAATCCACAAGACGAAACTTTTACTGCCTACATCGCTAAAGCAATAAATAAATAACCGCAGAATAATTAAATTTTTTATTTTATTTTACATACATCATTGAAGCCCCAAGCTCTGCAAACTCGTTGGGAAGGCATTAGACTACTTATTGCATACTGTCTGCTGCAGATGCGACCGACTTACCAAAAGTTTTCTTCTTCGGCATTCTCCTTACAAACTCTCTCTTAAAAATATGAGGTTTCGAAAGTATTATTTGAATGAAAATAGCAATAATTACGTAACATAACAGTTTGTCAAATAGTTAACTTAAGGGGTTAGCAAATCTGGCAACTGTTTTATCAATAAATAATTTTTGAATTGTTTTTCCGCTTCTGCCAAAAAAAAAAATAATTTTAGGGGCTTCTAAATGTTTTGCCAACCAAGCCGTAGGGTTCCTCATCCAAGGAAGCCTCGATACATAAATGTTTTGTAAATTCGCAATTGAAAATCCCCCCCTGTAACTCTCGAACCGGAAAATTATTATAATTTTCCAAGTTTCTCAACATTTAAAAAACAACAGTAAAAAATTTCCTCCCTATATACAAACAATTCATCTTCCGATAACGCGTGCACGCGACAGAAATAATAAATTCCGCCGGTTATTCATTACCATTGCGCTGCAAGCTCCGGCAACAAGAGCACAATATTAAATATGTGCAGCTTTTTGTCGCGTTATTATAAAACAATATATCAGCAGGCGGACTGACAGGGCAACTTCGAGGAGGACGCGCGCATGAATTACGGCCCTGCGTTACGAAGAGGAGGAGGCGGAGGATAATGAAATGAAGAGCGGCGTGTATTTCGGGAGGAAACGCGCGCGCTGGAACTTAATAATGAAATATTTATTGCCGGTCGTTGCCTGTAATTTGTTAGTTTAATGAAATTACCGAAACGCCCGGCCTCGTACCACGCATTAACGCAGCTAATTAAAGATCACTTTTCCTTCTTTCCTTGAGAATACAAAAATTACGTTTTTATATTAATTCGAAATATATGTAACTATTTTTGGAGTAAACGTTCATCCAATTTATTTCTCTTCATTTTATTTTCCATTTCGGTTACGTCGATTGCCATTTGTTTTTCTTTAATTTAATTCCTTTCCTTTTAAATACCCAGCACTCATAGATTACTTGAGGATGGTCAATTATTTTCTTTAAACTGATTTGTTTTCTGTGATCAATGACGATTATTTTGGTTTCCCTTTTCTTCTGTTCTTCTATCGTTATTATTATTTTTTATTATTATCTTTGTTAGCTGTTTCTAGAAAGAACAAAATTTAAGCAAGAGAAAACTTTAATAAGAAACAAAGACAAACAAAGAGGAAGAAGAACAACTAAGCTTAAGCCATCTGTTCAAAATACAAAAGTCGTCTCACTTATTCATTGACGTACATTTCTTTGTTTGTGCTTTTTATTTATTTTTTCATTTAATCTTCCATTTACTCTTTCTAGGCCAGCTTTTTATAATAACACTCACACTCATCCACAAACGTAAGTAAATACGTAGTAAATAATCGTGATTCGAATCAGCTAATTCGATTCAGGTGAGCCAAGACATTCAATTATTGATTCAGTTGAAGCTGAATCGAATCAGTAAATTGAATCATCAATTATTGATTCAGTTGAAGCTGAATCGAATCAGTAAATTGAATCATCAATTGAATCAATTCAAAGTTAGTGAATCAGTCAGTTCATTGTCTCGATTCAGCATTATTGAGTGATTTATTGTCTCGATTCAGTGTTACTGAATCGATTCATCGATGCCGAGTCAAATCAATGAATCGAGACAATGAATCGATTCATTAACTCTGAATTGATCAATTGATTGAGGTATTCGATTCAGATGAGCCGAGAAGCTGAATCCATTCAGGGTTACTGATTCGATTCATTGATCAACTGAGACAGTAAATCGACTGAGTAACGATGAGGAGACTATTCATTACCTCGATTGAATCAATGAGTAGATTCAGTAACGCTGAATTGATTCAGTGCTTCCTCTCACCTGAATCGAATCAGCAGGTTCATGATTCATTAGCCAACACTACAGTTTTAGCATTTTGTGAAGCCATGTTGTCGTGTTCGTATCGTTTGACGTTTATCAGTGAGTCAAATCAATCAGTAACGCTGAATTGATCCAGTGCCTCATCTCACCTGAATCGAATCATCAGGTTCATGATTCGAATCACGATTCACTGGCCCACTACAGTTTTAGTATTTTGTGAAGCCATGTTGTCATGTTCGTATCGTTTGACATTTATCAATGAAAAAATTAAATAACTAAATCAATAATGCTAAATTGATTCAGTTGCCTCATCTCACCTGAATCGAATCAGCAAGTTTATGATTCGAATTACGATTCATTAGCCAACACTATACTTTTAGCCTTTTGTGAGTTGATCTCGTCGTGTTCGTATCGTTTGACGTTTATCCGGAATTGATTGCTGAATAATGCAAGAGTTTGTTTCTAATTAATTCAAAACTAATTTTAAAAAATGTGGAAAAGCGCTCGCCTCACTTATTTCTCTTAATTTTTTCTTTTGTATTACGAAATAAATCGACTGTCATTTGTTTTTCTGTAATTTAATTAATGTCCTTTCTGTTTAATTATTTTTTTATTTATTTGCATCTATTATATATACTTAATTATAGATAAGTTGGCGCCCCTCTGATCAGAATCCGTGTGTACAGTCTGCACAAAACGGGCATGTTCATTTGGTTGCTGAATGATACAAGATTTTTCTTTGTTAATTGAAAATTAATTAGAAAAACGTGGAAAAGAGGTTTTCCAGTTTATTTCTTTTAATTTCTTTTTTTTTGAGTTTAATGGATCGATCGTCATTTGTTTCTCTTTAATTAATTTGATATTCTTGTATTTTCGTGCTTTATTTATTCCTTTCCTTCAGACTTGAAATTTCCAATACTTGATAATTTCTTAAAAATGACAATTAGTTTTCAAGTTAAAGAGCTTTGACGCATTCTTTTTTTTATTAATTTGTTTGCTGCAATTTATATTTTCTTCTTTTATTAATAATTTTGTTGTTTTCTGTCTATTGTTTGTTTATTTTTTCTTTTGTTCGAATTTTGCACTTTTTAATTCTTTCATTCATTTTCGTTTTATTAATTTCGCCATTTTTATGACACTAAGCTCTTTCTCATTCATCCACATATCTTTAAATAAATGTTTAATGCTTGTGTTATTTTATCGATTTGTTTTTAATTATATTATTTTTCTGTACAACAAGAAGTTTGTTTGTTATCCTGCACATCCTGTACAAGCATAATTTTGCGCAAACCACGCTTTAATGCAACCTGTAATGTTTATATTGGTATATTAGTATGAACTAGTATGTATCGTATTGACACATTATCAAAGAATTTAGGATTCCTTAAAGCATATTTTGTAAAAAAAGTGTATACACTAGTGGACACCAGCGCAGGATAACAACAGACCTAAAATATCAGCATTGTTCCAACAGACACCAATTCCAAGATTATTTGACTTCACTTTCCTTCCTCACTTAAATTACACGTTCCTTTTGCATGAAGCGAGGTAAGGAGAAGTGAGGAAGTTGCTTGCCCCTTTGCCGATTTGAAGGAATCGCAAACTTTTCAATCATAATTTTTTACGCAATACTTTCCATGAAAACTTTTTCCTTGAAACAGTTAACAAAAATTATTTCATTTCGTTAAATGAAACTTCCTTAAATTATTTGTGCATTATTTATAAGTTTTGACTTTGAAATTTTTGTCATATTTTGACATAAAAACATTTTATTTTCTCCTCTTTAGTTGTTCCGTTTAGACAAATTTTCATTCACTTAGTGTAACCTTAGTTCCTCTGTAAAAGGAACGCAACAATTGTCATATCCTTAATTATTAAAAAAAAAAACTAATTAAAGAACATGGAAAAGTGTTTGTCTAATTTAGTACTCTTAATTTTTTAAATTTCGGTTTAAATTGATTTTTTAATTAATTTCATGTTCTTGTATTTCCATATTTTGTATTTTCATTCCCTTTCTTAATTTTTTTTAAGTTTCTTGCCCATGAAAATTCAATAATTTTGTTACAAATAAAAAGTTTTCAGGTTGAAGGGTTAAAGAACTTTGATTTTTTATTTATTTTTTTTTTTATTCGTTTGCTGTAATCTATGACGAATTTTGGTTTGCTCTTTGTTTTGCTCTTGTTTCTTTCATTAATAATATTCATTATTAATTTGGTTTGAAGACTTCTACGGTGGTGGTTCATGCTTCACTTAGTTTGTCAGGCAGGAACCGCGTCTTCGTTTTTCGAACTTAACCAACGTTTCATCCACTCTTGCAAGTGACTTCTTCAGGTCTTTCAGGACAATAAAAGAGTATATATTTTATTTATGTTCATTCGATCACCATTTGTTTTTCGTTAATTTAAGTCATATTTTTGCATTTTTGTATTTCATGTTTTCACTTCTTTTTTCGTACTTTTTTTTACATAAACTTCAAGGTAATGAATGATTTACTTAAAAATGTAAATTGTTTTCCAACTTGAAGAGCTTCGATTTCTGCTTTTACTTTCTTTTGTTACAACCTAAAACGATTTAGTTTTGTTTTTGGATTTTCGGACAGAGACGTCATCATAAAATTCACTAAATTCCGATTTTTTTTTGTTTTTATTATTGTTTGCTTAAATTTTTTTGTGATACCTACCTATATTGATGTTTGGTACATGTTTGTTTATTTTTATTTTTCATACATATTTTCTTTATTTTTATTTTTTTGTTATCCTTAGAATAGCTTCCGAAGTAGATGCAACGAATTTGTTATAAAATACAATAGGCGGCACATCAAAAAGAATCTGTCACAAAGAAACTAAAAATAATTTTTGTTTCCACTATTGTCTATTCTGGCAATTGTTTTTTTTTCTAAAACAAGAAAATTGGGGCTATTATTTAAAAAGAATACGACGTTAGTGTCAACTATGAGCCCAGAATCATTTCATTTAGTCCACTTAACGTTTTACAGATAACTTTTTAAAGAACTTCATTTTATTTATTGATATTTCTTATTGCTATAGTTTGTTTTTAAACTAGGAGGAGTAATAGTTGTGTGTAGATTGATCCCGTAATACTAAATTAGAAATTAATCTGGCCCGCTTCAAATACCCAGTTTTAGCAACAGATTTGCTTACAAGTTTAAACTGACCGAAATTGTTACATGAATTATGAAAGATGTTAATTTTTAGGTTTCAATAGAAGGCATTTGTAAAACCGGCTGTTATAAACAAACCTTGAAAATTATGATTAAGGAACATTAATCTGAAATACTTCTTTTGTATCCATTCTAATCTCCATAACAAGTAGGCGGCCAAGCAAAACATCGACAAGAATTCGATTCGTTTCTGTCCACTTGTCCGCCTGCTCGTTATAACAGTCAGAAGTGATTAGGTCGCAATTAGACATTTTATTGGAGGTACATTAGTTGTATTTGTGACTGTACATACTTAAGGTTTTGAGAAATAACTAATAAAGATAAGAACATCAACTTTAATGAATTTATTTTCGCTTTGACAGGGTGTTTAGTTTTGATGGTCGCCGCTTGTACGGACGTCTTGGTGCGGTCGTAATGGGTTCATTACAGCACCGCAGTATTAAATTTCGCCGGCCCCAAAACATAATTTTGCGATTTTGCCCCCTCCCCGTCCCCCCGAGGAATACGCCAGCCGAATTAATACGGCGATTTATGGTTATCGTGGTGTCGGTGGAACATTAATAATGAATGACTCCGAAACCTCTACTTTGTCAAGATAAAGCGAAACGGTTATTAATTAATTACCAAAGACTTTTACTTTTTCAATTGGTAGGGGGACATGATATACTCTTTAAAATCAAAATTACTTTTCAGTTAATTTTACGATACATATTCAGTTCATCTTGTGACTTCAGAGTTTTTCTTGTTTGTTTGTTTACTGTGCCGCTGCTTTTTTCACTAATTCCTGAAAGCCAGAAGTTTCAAAACGAAGCAGGTTTTTCGCTTCCATAAAACTCTCATTCCATCCTCACATAAACGTCGCCGCAAAATACGCTAAAACGTTTCGGATACGCAACGACATCATTAGTTCAATTCGTAACTGCCGAATTATGCGAGCGACGACGAGGACGGCGCTTCGGCTTATCGGCCCCGCCGGGTTTAAGCTTCCTTAAAACCTGGAAAACAACTTCTAAAAATAAATTAAATGCAGACACGAAACCTACCTACGTACGTAGGTACGCGCGTTAATTTTGATTTTTATGCAGTCCCGACGGAGTTTACACGGCGTTTTATCGCCGGCTGAAAAAAAGAAAAAGAAAGAGAGAAAAGTGCACCGACTGATTCGGAGGCAGCAGAAGTTGAAAATAAATTCCGCTTTCACGTCGGTAATGCCTGGGTTTAAGCGAGTGTGCAAACAAAGAACGTTTCATCGGATTCAAACAGTTTGTTCCAAAGCATGTGTTCGAATGGAGAATCGCTCGAATATTATTTGTAAAATTATTTAGGCTTTCGTTTCCTTCATCTTTAGTAAATATATTATTCCTTCTTTTGTAATAAGATCGTCCCGTTTGTTATTCCATTTTCTCCTAGCGGACATCTTTTTGCATCTTGACGTTTCTTTGTTTTCTTTCTGGATTTTAGGATCTTCCATTATTTGCATTCTTCTATTTCACTTCGCGTTTATCTTCTTCATGTTAGTTAATCAATGCAGTCATCCACACAGTTTTTTACGTTTAGCTACGTCCTTACGCCTTTTTTTGCACATACACGGCGATTCTCAGCACTCTTGCATCAGCGACCCCCTTTCTTATACTGTTCCTTTTGTCTATGCCATTTATTTCAACCACATGGCGAAAGTACCGATCAACAAAAGGTATGGAGGAATCATGAAAGAAAAGAACAAGAAGTTCTGTCACTAGACGGTAAGGTTGGTACTAAGACGATGGTGGAGCTCAAAATATCCATAATCAAATGAAGATGGAGAGAATGCAGGGGGTTTGTGACCAACATTTGGTGCGAGAGTAATAAAAGATGAGAAAGAAATAAATAGATTAGTCAAGTAGATGAAGTAAAAGGAATTGTAAAGGAAAAGAACAAGAAGAACTGTCACTATTCGATAAGGTTGGAACTAAGGCGATAGTGCAATCAGAGGAAGATGGAGAGTATGTAGGAGGTCTGTCCCCAACTTCCAGTGCAAGAAGGATAAAGATGAGAGAGAAATAAACAGATTAGTCGAGTAGATGAAGTAAGATGAAGGCCTTTAATATGGCAGTTATCTTCTTTTCGTTGGCTTTTCCTATTTCTTCCTCTCTGCATGCAGAGTGATCCTCAACACTCTCATCCATCCCCTCTTCGCTCCTATTTGTTCTCCTATTCACTCAAATTCTTCTCCTTTTCTTGGAATCAGCCGCTACAATCGCTCAAACGATAAATCCTAGAAATCCAATTGTTACTATAGCATAGATAATGTTCCGAAGGCTTCTGTTTTCCTTCTTTTACTGTTTTATTTAATCAACCACAACAGCGACGACCATTAGGAAGTATAGAAAAATTAAAAATGGAAGGAACAAGAATGGTCATCAGTGGTGGAGCTCAAAGTAACTATAGACTGACAAATTGAAGAGAATGTAGGAGGTCTTTGCTCGACTTTGGGTACAAGAGGGATGAAAGAATGACGAGTAGAACAACATCTAGGCGGAGGAAGATGAAGGAAATTGAAGAAGGCCTTCGCTCAATTTTAAGAGAAAGAGAACTGAAAAGACATGAAAAATGCGAAAGACAGAAGAGGAAATATATGATATTAAAAATGCAATATTTTCTTGTCTTTGCGTCAAAGTCCAATGAAATATAAAACAAATTGGAGATGACTGAATGGCTTGCCATCTTTATTATGTTTGCTCCTTTGTCTCGACCATTACTCAAACTGCTACGTCACAAACAAATCAATTTCCAATTTGTGTACTTAAATAGTAGTGCTTTGATCATCGTCGTGTAAATTTTATTCTCAGTCGAGTCTGTCTCATCAGATTCCACCTCGCTTCCCCTACTTTGTCTGGGAAACCGTGCATTCGCTAATTCAACCTCCCTTACAAGACGCTCGACGTGTTTCCTTTTCTTGCTGCTGGAGTAGTGTCACCCCTCAGCATAAGAGACCTGTTACATGCAGCTCCAATTTCAATCACGTGTTGCTTGTTCGCACACGTCTAGATCAAATGAAGCAAGCTCCTCGGAGTGCATCGCGTCGCATAAAACGCAAATAAAACCTCGTCTCGGAGATTTTTATTCCGCCGAGTTCACTCGGAGAAGATGAGAAATTTATTTCCTCGTGCTCGATAATATCTAGGTATCTCCGAAATGTGTGCCGGCCTTAAGGGGGTATTAACGGAGATAAGATTTGAATTTGCATCGCACCACAATCAATAAGCCGAGCCAATAAAAAATTAATAAATAAAACTTTATTACATTTTGAAATCGCCACGCATTACAAAGTAACAAGCAGATAACACCAGGAATAATCCCAGTAAGGTGTACTGTAAGGTGATTACCCAGAAGGCTGTGAGGTAGGCGATCCTGTTGCAGTACGTTGGATCCCCCGACACCTCGTAATCCGGCTGGTACTCCCTGTATACGAAGTAGGAACCTGGAAATTAAATTTCAGAAAAAAAAAAACAAATTAATTGCGATGTTTACGATGGTGTTAATAAATAAATTTCGCTGACTTATTTCGATTAATTGGGAATAAAATCGCGTTAATTTATGAGCGGCTAGTTGTGACGCATAAATTCCACCGATGCGCCCATAAATATTTCACGTGGAGGTATTAATGTGCGACTGCGTTTTTATGGATTGACCGCAGACGAGTTTACGAGGTGTTTACCTTTGAAATTCTTTAAATACGTCCACGTCGTTGCTTTTAACGTTCTTCCAAATAATTCGTTAACAACTTTATGTATTCGTGCTTTCATGGAAGTAAACGCCACGTATTGAAACGACAATGGTGGATGCGCCAGTGTAAATGTTTAAAAATTAACGCCAGGTATTTAAAATGGATTATTTCAAGGTCACTCTATTATAAATCACTTGTACGATTCTTGTGATATTGTGTTGCGTTTTTTTCTTGCTGTAATCTTAACCACAAGCGTCTTTACAGCAATTGTTTCAAAGTCAAATATCAACGTATTGATGAAAATACTTAGTTTTTAAAGTTTGTGAGATTTTAAATCAAAATAAAATGAGTTGGTTTGTTTTGCTGTACCAGTTGAGAATGTGTGTTTTTTTTTTAATTATGTCCTACATTTAGTTTGAAGCCTTTTCACTTTTCTATCATTTCTGTTCACTGTCGTCTTCCTGTGCCCTCTGTGGAACGCATTGATAATTGAAGAGTAACTTTATCAAGAGTATTGTGTTAGCTTGCCTGCAGTGTCCATAATTCTAGTAGTAAGCACTTCGCTAGTGCCATAATTTTTGCCTTAAACGGGACTTTTCAGAAGTCACTAAAGGAAGGACCTCCTCCCCTCTTCCAATCTAAATAAATAAATACTATTCTCAGCGTATATTCACTTACAAGCTTTTATTAAAATTAAAAATGCTTGTCCATCTTTAAGAATGAGTTTTCGACGTACGTTCATAAGACATTTTTGACCGTAACACGTCTTAAGCTATGGCTGTTATGTCATAGGACACCCTCTATAAAGACATTATCTTTTATGTGTACAAACTTTTATACTTTCTCTTCAGCATTATTTGATTTTTTATTTTTTACGCGACGTAAATTTCCAAAAAAATTTAATCTGTATATGTATATAAACACCAAAATAAAGAAACGACTTACGAAGAGAATTTGCAAATAATGTTTCCAAGTGTATATTCGGCTTCATACTCGTCGTTTTTGTTATATAAGGTGTCTTATAAATAACTTGGAATTGACCAGCTTCGATAGCTTAATCGGCAGCTGGACAATAGGTGCAGCGATAAAGTCACTTATAAATTTCATTATCTGAACATTATCGCCAACGTCATTCAATTTTTTTTTTAATTACAAGTCCTGTATTATTTGTTTAATCTCTTGAGAATCTGTCGGTGTGGAATTGAGAGGATCGTGTATCAAGTGCATGTCACTGATTTATTCTTAGCAACATACTCACGTATCGCAACTGTGGTGCATTCCTTGCGAAATAATTTCCAAACTTTTACTCTTTCGAATAGTTTAGAGATTTATTTTGTTCCGGTGAGTGCTTGTTTTGTTTTGCATTGAAGATGACAACTTCCAGTATGCTATTTTGGCTTCCCTTTACATATATCTTTCATACTTGCACAAAAGGTGCTCCTGTTTCGTGAATAATACAGGCGTTAACAAATTGTCGCGTTAAGGAACGTTTCATTTTCTAAGGACATATTTGGTTTAAGTATGTTGTTATTTTGTTATCAGATCATTAATTAATTTGTAAATTAACTGATATCTACCAAATCAGATAATTTCTCGACAAAAGTCTGAAAATCTCCAACAGGTCATCATCAAATTATTGAGAAAAAGACTGTACGCCAGTGGGTCATTCACAAAAAACGTTCAACTTCGTGATCATTTGAAGATTTTTCCATATCTAGGTATTATACTCTTTTGTAATACAAATGGTAACATCAGCAAGTAGTCCTCAGAAACTAGGTTTTATATATACAGTTCTATTTTTACGTTTTTCCGTAACTGTGTTCATAATTTCAAACCTTCAGAAAATTTATCTTAAAGAACCGTTTTAGTACCTTGAATTTTTCTCGTTATAATAAAAACTGTTGAGGGGAATTTCCTTCCTTCCTTAAGGACGTCAGAGTCCAGATAGTTACCATTCTAGTCATGGAAGAAACGATATATAAGTTTTCAGTTACTTCTATGTTAAAGGTACCTCATGTTTCCTTAAGAAATTATTATTATTTATCATCACTTTTATTTTTTAATAATTATTGTTGAAACTTTTTTCCAAAATCCTCAGAAATGAGTACAGTACGCTAAAACCCTGTATACGGTAATCCTAAGCTGGTGCTATATTCGTTTTCATAAAATTTTCTTTTACTCTCGAACAAAAAAAATTATCACTCATTTTTATTCTTGTCTTAAGAATATTTGTTAAATCTTTTTTCTGAAATTCTTCTCTAAAATGAAAGTAAAGATTTGTTTTCTTTCCCGAGGGCTTCAGTTTTTCAGTTAGGTTTTAATTAATACAACAAATTCTTCAATTTTCGTTCAAATTAAAGTATCACTTGGAAATTCAAGCTTAGTAATACTCTGTAGAGGAAAAAATTAAGATAATTACTTACTAACCGTTTTCATTAATTCGTTTTTAAAAACGCATTCATTTCTTTCTATTACTCTTAAACATTCATTTTTATCTCAAACGTAATTTTAATTATTTTGTTTAAAATTCCTCGAAAGTGAAAGTAAAGCTTGGTATCTTCTTTCCCGAAAGCTTCCAATTTAGTAAAAGTGTGTTTTATTTTGGTTCTGAAAGAAAAGTGTTAAATTTTGCTTAATTTTTTCGTAGATTCTTAAGTCTCGTTTGGAATTTCAATGGATGACTGAAGTTTGGTAACACCCTATATATGAAAGAAATAAAATATTTACATTACTTCATGCTTTAACTCGTCTTCAAATATTTTTTTTCTTGTGCAAGTTATGTTTTTAATTTACTTTTGATTACGAAAAGAAATCTTATTTTTTTTCTATAAAAAAATGTGTACATTTAATTTCACTTAAAATAAATAAATTTGATCAAAATTAATCTTCCTGTCTGAAAGCTCAAAGCTTAGCAGAAGTTTGGAGTTTTCGTAAAGTTTTTATTTATATATAGCGTTTTCGATTGACTGGTCTCTTTGCCCAAATTTTTCATAGTTTCAATAGAAGTTAACAGTTTCAATATAAGGCTCAAGCTCAAGGATACCCTGTATAAGAAATGTCAAGAAATATTTTACGCTTCGCAAAACTTATGAGGTTTAAAAATATTAATTGCTTTGATCAACTGATTTTTGATTTTCGATTTTAATTCTATTACTACTATAACCAAGTGACTTTTTGAATTTCATGTCTAAATATAGAGTGCTATAAAATTTTTTGTGAACAGTGGACGTATGGCGTAGATTGAACGCACGCTACTTTTCTTGACAGTTTCAACATAACCTTGCTCTTGCCATCTGTTGTCCTACTGTTCTTTTAACTTCGCTAATTATGTTCTCGGTTGTTATCAAAAATTAATCTTTGTCAAGACTAAAATAACGTTTGTGATTTAATCAAACTTCCCGAAAGCGCTTTAACTTGAACTTTGATTAAATAAAATATATCAAAAATAAATAAACGTCGCCATCTGTAATAAGCTACGCCCTACGTTTTGCTTGAACGTGTCTTGCTAAGAGAGTCACAGCCAGACTAGACGTGAAATTTAAATAATCACTCGGTATTATTTTAATTTAATTCAACTACTTACTAAGTGATCAATAACTCACCTACTATATGCCAAATCAAATGGAACACCATCAAGACGACGAGTATATTAAACAGCCACTTGCTCTCGGTATTATACAAGGCCTTTATCAAAATGCCGGTGAAACCTGAAAATATTGACAGGTATACAGCGCCATCTATTTTTGTTAGCCGAAGACATACCCGCAACTATCAAGTAAACCGGTACCATCCTACTCACGGGACAGCCGTTTAAAGTCACCCATCCAACTAAGAACATCGCGGAAAAGACCGTGTAAATCAAAACTTGCGAAACGTGCATACTAGCTGAAACCAAACCAAAACATCTCATTTCCGAACACCCCCCTCTCCAAGAACCACCGAAACTTACGTACTCTCATCTTCAGCTTCTCAAGGGTATGCGTCGATCCCAGATCCTTAAAGGCATCCTGCCTCTCAACATCCTGCGGTTGTGTCGTTTCTTCTTTGTTCATGGCCATCTGATCGCTTCTATAAAACAACAACAACAACAAATTCGTCAACGAACACCTCCTCACAATATTGCGACTTCTAATTTGAATTTGAAACGATTTTAATTGCGCCACGTCTTCTTCGAGAAAAAATTGTTTTCGTTTTTATGTGAGATATGTGGAGGCGATAGTCTCTACTATTAGGCCTTGGCCCGCACTGAACGAACGCTCATTGTTTGTTGTCGTGGATTATTCGGGCGTCAGCGCGAATTAATAAATAATCACTCGCGCGATTGGTTTCATTTTCGTTGGCTTCTCGGAGGAACTTCCTCGCAGAATCTGGCCGGTTTCACTGCCAGAAATAAACGGGACTTCGAGTGTTGTTTGGCAGTTAACACGCGAGGTTACGTGTAGGTCTGCCAAATTATTATCAGTCCCGCGGAATTCTTTACAGAAAAAAAAAAAAACAGTAAACGCGTTGCCTTTTAACATCATTAAGCTGAAATGTTTAGAACACTTTAAACCACGACCTTTCTTAACGAGATGTAATTAGTGATAAGCAGTGTTAATGGACGGTGCAGTTACTTTTAGAAAATTCCAGTTTGGAAAATGGTGTTTTCCTTGTAATTTGCGTCTTGTTAATGTGAAGAATGTAAGCGACGAAGAATCATTTGAAATGTGCCTCGAAATGGTAGTGCTTATTGACCTTTAAATCTGTTTCATATGTTTCAAAGTGTTCACCAATAAACTGACGAAAATGATGACCAATAGACAAACAACGTCGACTTTTAGATCTGGGTCATGTCTTCAAGTGCTTTGCTAAATTAGGATTGCCATCTCTAGAATTTAAAAACAAGGACGAGGCTTCTTAAAAATCCGGACAAAAATTTTGATTGCCTAAGCAGATTCTGTCCTGCAAATCAATTTTTGGGTTTGGAATCTAGCAAAAGTCCAGACCAATTATCGAAAGCCTCCCGCACTGCCGAAATCCGGACGTATGGCAACTCTAGCTAAATAGGCAAATCGTTTATGTACACTTTTAACCACGAGTCATGCGACAAAATCTGAAGCGTACAGTCAACGAGAGATGTTTCACTTAAGAGCGTTGTAGTACAGTGTTGGTCAACAGACAATAGAACGAAACTACCTAAATTCACTATTAGATTTTTTAAATTGTGAAGGTGTAGATAGTATTATTAGTTTTAAACACCTTAAGTATTTGACAATTACATTTGCTTTCTTTGTTTTTATGTGACCTTCGGGTGTCAGGTGATAAGTCTAAGCCAGCCTCCTTTAATACGAACTGTAAAAGTAATCCTTATTTGAAACTGAAATAGTAAAATACGAACGAACTTGCATTTCACCGAGTGACAAGCAAGTACAGTGACAGTCAACAGACATGGGACATGTACTTTTAAAACTGACTTTTCCCCATCTTTGCACGCCAGTGTATTAATGTGAACCCAATTCTAGTTGTCCCAAAAACCAGAATTTAAATGAAGAATTACGAATATTTAGTCTCGTATAGTGACAACTAATTACCGTGGGACAGCTAGATGTCAGAGCGTTTGTTTACAGGTGTTTCTAGTGACAGCCAATAATTTATCAAACCACTTGGGACGCTAAAAACCGAAGCTTTTATTTAAAGGCGTATCTGAGTCAAATTTGGCTTTAATATTAACAACCTTGGGCAATTGTTAATTCGAAAAGCGTAAAAATGTGCGTTATTAATTTGCGCAGACTTCCAGAGACCGTCAAAATGTTTGTTGCCTATAAGACTGTCGTTAAAATAGTGTTAAAAAAGTTGTAATTTAATTTTAATCTTGTTAACAATTTCCGGAATCGAGCTTTGCACTCAATAGACAATTGTTCTTTGAATTCGATAAAGTTCTTTATTTTTATAAGCTTGAGCAATAGCTGCCTACTGACAAAATATACAACATTTCAAAGACCATCAAAATGTGTGCCTATAAGCACTGTAATTAAAACAGTTAAAAGAATTATTAGTTTCTTCGTTAAACTTCAACTTCAAGCTTTGTTTGTAAAACTTTTTTACTGCATCAAATTTCGGAGGTCACCAAAATGTTCGCTTCCTTTTCGCAGTATAAGAAACAAAGGTCTACTAGAAGCAAAGCCGTTACTTTTGTCTCTTTTACACAAACTTCAAAATCAAGCCTTAAACCCAAGATAACATTATTAATGGTAATGTTGTTAACAAATCTTACAAACTTAGACAAAATGTTGGAATGTTCTCAACATTGTTAAGGACATTTGCATATTTTTTTCATTAATAGTGTTAATAATATTGAAATTCATTATAGCTTTTTGTTAGTAACAACATTAATATCAATGTAAGTAAATATTGATTTTATCTACATATTCAGTGCTAATCAAATGCATGTTATTTATATACTTGTGACTAGCATTTTTGCTATTAACACATTTTTGTAAATATTTCAGTGTGTATGCACCTTTACTGTTACTTTTTTTACACACTTTATCATTTTAATTTTTAATCCAAATTGAATTCCATTGTAATGAATTATTATGTTCAACGAACAAATTGGCCATTTTCTTTTGGTAGCTAATTTTTTGTAAGCATTAACAGCCAACTATCAAAGTACATAAAATTCAAAATGTACGCCTCCAAGTAATGCAGCAAACACAGTTCAAAAAATTTCTAGTTTTCGGTTTGCTTAATTTGGAATAAAAAATAAATAAAAGCCACCCAATTGCAGGGGATATCAAAATGTTTGCGGCCCAATCGCAGTATAAAAAAACAAATATTCCAATTTGATGCCTTGCTACGTTTTTTTAACAAAACCCACAATTGAGCTTTGCTGTCAAATTTTTTTGAGTTGTATGTGTACTCTTTCTTAAATTTTAGTATAAACAACTGCGCTCAGTAAACAATTTGTCGTTTTTTCTTGTTTGGAACTTCATCTTTTATTTTGATAAGCGTGAAGAATAAGCAGCCTAAAAGTGCCCAAAAGTTTTCGAAATGTTTGCCCGCAACTACAGTATATAGCAGCATTTTTTTGTTTCTTTAACAAACTCCATAATCAGCTTTGTTTCCAATTTTTTTCGCGCCATTCTAAAAAAAATAATTAATAAATATAATATGTAAAGTTCAATTTCGTTCTAAGTCCGGCGCTGGTCATTTTTTAGAAACAAATTCGAAGTAAATTCAGTCAAAAATTTTCTTGTTTCTTACGTAACCCTTATGAAATCGATTTGAAGTATTTCCTCTTGTTTATCCTATTGTCGTATACATATAGTCTATTTTTCTAGTTCTTCTTCTTCTTTCTTGTTTACTCTTTACTTTATGAAGTCTCTTGAAAGTCTTCCTTCTCTTTCTAGATTTGTTTCTACAGAGAATCTACAACACTTTCTGCGATTTCTGCAATTTGAAACTGACGCCGAACTGCCCTTAAACTAATATTGAAATAAGTACAAGACGACGAAAATTGCCTCAGTTCCTTTAAAAAAGAAAATTATTCTTTCTTGCTTTATCTTTATATTATGAAGTCAGTTGAAACTCTTCCTTCTTTTTCTCGATTTCTTCCTACAGAGAATCAGAGTAACTGCAACACTTCTTCTGCGAAAGCAATTTGAAACCGACGACGTTGAACTTCCCCTAAACCGATATTAAAAAAAAAAAATACGACGAAAATTCCCTCAGATTCTTTAATCAAGAGAATTGCGTTCACTTACGGCCAGCAATTTGCTTCGCAATCGCCATGAAAACAATTTGATACCTGTGCTGAACTTCTTTTAAACCACAATTAAAATAGAAATAAATCTACGAAAATCTCCTTCGTGTTTCTTTAAGAAGAAAATTGCCTACACTCACAGCCAGCAATTCTGCAACAGTTGCTGTGTAAATAATTTTAAACTGATTCTGAATTACTCTTAAACCATTATTGAGGACGCTTTACACGATGCAATTTGTATTACATGTTTGCGCTTGCACACAGTGAAGCTTTAAGATCAGCTAAGGCAAGAATTCTGACTGACTGCTCTAGAGCACTCTCAAAGTATCTTCATCTTGATTTAACCTCATGTAATAACAGAGGATGGAGATATTTTAAGAATAAAATTCCCTTGTATTCTGTTACAATTTTTATTGAATTACAGAATTTTTTAGGGCTTTTAATTATTTCTGATACTACCAAGATAAACTTTCAACAAAGAAAAGACTATTTTGCCTTGCAGCTTACGTTTTAAGTTTACAGTATCAGATTGAAATACCTAATTTTTGTTACGTTGATGTGGATTGCAATATGGCTTGCCATCAGTGAGAGTCTCAAACTTGGAATAAATTCGGTAAAGCAAAGACAGGTTTTTTTTCGGAAATATGCTCGGACACGTCGATTAGTATTTTAAATTGCGCTCTTTCTCATGTAAGAACATTTTATACAGCGTGTACCAAATTTGAGATATGACGTCATCGACTATTTTTTTTAATGGCAATCCTATTTTTCTATGACTATTCTTAAAGTGTAATATCAAGTTATACATGCTTACCAAATTTCAAATTTTTATTCCTTGTCATTTGAAAGATATTTGACATACATTAACTAATTTTTTGCCAAACTGGGTTGATGTCTTATCACAATGTTATAAAAACATTTGAATTATTAAGAGCAAGTAAAAAAAGCAGCATCGCATTCGACTCGTGTTGAGTGAGGAGACTATTAGTTCGTCGTCTTGTGATAAAAACCGTCTGTTGAAAAATCAGCCAAAATGCCTTACTTAACTGGAACCCACAAGATTGAAATTTTAATGATGTTTGGCTACGGCGACAGGACAAGAACACAAAATGAAGTTATTCACTTATTCAGAGAGAAATATCCTGATTTACCAGCCATGTCGCAAAGTACCGTAAGCAAGATTGAAAAACAGTTTCGGGAAAACGGGCATTTGAGAAAAACCAATAATCATCGTCAGAGTGCGCTCAATGAGGAGGTCAAACTTAATGTACTTCTCTCTGTTCAAAAAAATTGTCATGTTTCCACTAGGCAGATAGCTAGGGAAGTCGAAATTAGCCAGTCGTCAGTGGCAAGAATTTTTAAAGCGCAAAAATTGCATCCTTATAAAATGGCAATCCTCTAGGAACTCACCGAAGATGATCCAGATAGAAGACTCCAGTTTTGAGAAGAAATGATGGATCTACTAAACAGAAATTTTCTAAACATAGAAAACGTCTTGTTTTCTGATGAATCAACGTTTATGTTAAATGGTCAGGTAAATCGTCAAAATTGTCGTTATTGGGCAGACAACAACCCACACTGGCTGAGGGAAGACCACACTCAATTTCCAGAAAAAGTCAATGTTTGGGCAGGGATTGTTGGTGATCGAGTAATAGGACCAATTTTCTTCCAGGAAAATCTCAATGGAGCGAGATATTTAGAATTTTTACAGGAAGAACTGGTTCCGAATTTGGCTACTCTGTTTCCTGATCCGGTTGAAGCTGATGTTCCAAATAGAAACATCTGGTTTCAACAAGACGGTGCTCCTCCTCATTTTGCAAGACCTGTCCGTGAGTATCTGGATGATGTATTTCCAGGCAGATGGATTGGTAGAAGAGGACCCTTTGAATGGCCACCCAAGTCTCCGGATTTAACACCGCTTGACTATTTCTTATGGGGGTACTTGAAAAGCAAAGTTTTTAAGACCAAACCAGAAAATATTAAGGTGTTGAAAGAACGAATAAGACAGGGGTGTACGCTAATTTCCGCCGAAGTAATTAGAAGTGTTCAAGAGGAGTTTAAGTTCCGTTTAAGGTATTGTCAATTAGTACATGGACAACATTTTGAGCACTTAGTGAAGTGAATTTATGACTACTGAGTTTCAGATTTCTTCATTTTTTGAATTAGTTAATGTATGTTAAATATCTTTCAAATGACAAGGAATAAAAATTTGAAATTTGGTAAGCATGTATAACTTGATATTACAATTTAAGAATAGTCATAGAAAAATAGGATTGCCATTTAAAAAAATAGTCGATGACGTCATATCTCAAATTTGGGACACGCTGCATAAAATGTTCTTGCATGAAAAAGAGCGCAATTTAAAATACTAATCGACGTATATTTCAGAAAAAAATCTGTCTTTGCTTTACCGAATTTATTCCAAGTTAGAGACTCTCACTGTATAGTCACAAGCAATATGCAATTTTTTCTTGTTGTTTATTGCTTGTATTGCATTGTCTCCGTGTAAAGTCTACTTTAAAACAAAAACAAGGTGACGAATATTTCCTACGTTTCTTTAAAAAAGAAAAATGCCTACACTCACAGACCGAGATTCGCAATACTTGTCTTAAACATGATTTGAAACCGATACTTAACTCTAAAGCAGGTCCTACACGGAGGCAGTGCAATGCAAGGAACATTGCTGCAATAAACGGAAAGAGAAAATTGCGTATTGCTCGTCACTACATGATGGCAAGCTATATTGCAAGTAATGTTGCATTGCACTTGTACTGTCAAAATAAAAAAAAAATAAATAAATGAACTTAAAACATAAGCTGCAAAGCAAAATAATGTTTTTCGTTGTTGAAATTTCATGTTGAGAGTATCAAAAACAACGTTAAAATTCCCAATGTAATAAAAATTGCAACAGAGTCCAAATTCTTTATTAAAAAAAATTGCGTACAGTCACGGCCAGCAATTATGCAACATTTGCCCTAAAGACAGTCCGAACTTCTCTTAAACGAAACTTAAAACAAACAGAAAGCAGCGTTTCTTTTAACAAAAATTACGTTCGGTCGCAATCAGCAATTTACAAGCAACACTTGCTCTTAAGCCAAAAGCATTTGCTTAAGAGTTCTTATGCTATTCGTCCACCACTATACTTAATAACCCAAATTTTAAATTTGAAACAATTAGATGCCTTGTAAAAAACAACGCAAATATCAAACTTCTCTTGACATTTAGCTTAACGCTAGTTGGATTCATGATGTACACAAATGGTAAAAAGTCATGTGCTACTTTCGTTTAAAACCAGATTTATCCTCAGCGCAAGTGAGACGTAAGGGCAATGTGCCCAAAGAATGAGCGTACGTCTCAAGTGGATATTAGTCACGTACGCCAATTCTTCGAGCAGATAGTCTGCTTACGCAATGCTTGCATTTTTTTACGTTTCTTCTTCTGCGTTTGGTTGTATAAGATATTATTTAAACTTTACTTGTTCATTTCTCGACTTTCACCCATAGAAATAATTACAAATGCAGGTAGGCGATAGATATCTCGTGAAAATAGCATTTATTAAATTATAAAATTTGTGAAATTTTGTTTGTACGTATAAAACGGCGTAGAGAATTAGCCTGCAATCACCTTTGAACGCCAAAAACGTGATCAACATTTCACACGATCGCCCCATGACATTTGTCCGTCACTGTACATAAGATTGCTTCAAATTTCAGATATTTTTGGTGAGTGATTCTTCAACTTATTTCGTATATATGTACCAGCATATTACCGACGATTGTAAGTACAACAAAAAAAAAGCTTGAATACTAAAAGCTTTGAGAACCTGAAAGTATCAACAAACTTTTGGATGCCTAAAATGTGACATTGTCTCATAATTTTTGTCCGTCACTATACATAAAATTATATCGAAGGTAACAATAAATAATGAAATTGAAAAATTGTGGTTGTTTTTTAATTATTATTATTGTTTCGTCTTTCTTTATTTAATCTGAAGTCTAAGGAGAGAAAAGTTGCGTGTTTTTAAAGTGTCAAGAGGACATTCGAAGGTGAACTTTCGACTCGTAACAATTTAGTTCGAGAATATGCCATTATCAATCAAGTGATGGCACATTATCAATGTGCAGAACGAAAGCGGTCGTTTTTTTTTTTTTAATAAGACGCAGATATATTTACCTTTCATTTTCGTTTTTTGATTTGAAGAAATTGCTGTGCGTGCACTTCACTCACACCCATCAAAACAATTGCCGAACAGATGATGCCTGCGCCGATGTAAAGTCGGTAATCCCCCCGAATTTAGATAAACAATCCGCTAAACAGTGATAAGCTGAGCTGTGATTTATCCGGATTTAATTCACCTTTGTTTACGCGCGCTTTCGCCATGGAAGACTTTTACATAAGCACGCGTGCACCTGGGATTACTTACTTATTTAACCTTGCATTTTAGTTTGGAAATTAAACGGAATGCGACGTCTGTGAGGTGGTAGCTTGGATCAAAACAATAAAAAATGTTATAAATTTGATGTCCTAATTCCCGAAATTATTATAGACACTCACATAACTAAACATTAAACAAATTAAAGAACACACAATAATGATCAGAAGCGAATTTTACATCAATAAAACAAAATACTGTAATCTTTGATCATTATTATTGACATTTACAACATACCTACATTTATCATAACTTTGCTTATTTTCTTGTTTATTAATAGTGGTTACAATAAGTGAAACTTATTCAATTACACACTGTATAACATTTTTTTTAATTGTTTTGATCCTTGCCATCACTTTAAATATAAAACAAACGTGAAGTAACTGCGTGGCACTATTTAAAATACACTTTGTCTCCGTAAATTTAATAAAACAAACAAAGAAATTGTGATAATTAACGAACCAGTTCCAAACAAAGCATCGCATTAATAAAACAACAAGTGTTAATTTTTGACGTCATTTTTTTGACACGGACATGCGAAGTGCATGCCAAAATGATACCTACCTAAGTTATGCCAAAATGATATCTGAGTTATCAACCGATCGTAATGATTGTTTAATTAACACCGCTCAAGACCTGAAGTGGGACACTTGAATTTGCGTACGTGCATCGAAGATAAAGAAGTATAAAGTAATCTCGGACCGTTGTTGTTTCGAAAAAATATGTCCTTTACGATGACTTGCACTCACTGAATATGTCCAATCAGTTAACAAACAGAAAAAATTAATCCTAATAGTTAGATTTCGAGGGTACATCGCAGGACTGCACGAAACAGAATAAATAAGGAAGGTCTTCCTAATCAAATTAATTAGAATGATTGGCCCTTCGCTTCAAAATTTTATCTGTCAGGAAAAATTAAGGGATGGCGATTTCGTTACCCCTAATTGTGGTTTTCCTTTAACTTGTTAATTCCGTAGATGTTACACAAAAGGGAAGTTGCCAGAACTAAAAAAATATGTGGTCTTGTCGGCCTACATACCTGGAGATGACTTAGGAAAGAAAACCCAAGCAGAGCTAAACAGACATTGTAAAGTATAATGTCGATCTTGTCGATAATACAATGTGCTTCTGATGTTGGCAATCGTCGGCGTAAATCACACGTTCACCCCCCCCCGGATGATACACAATCTGGGTGGTTTCAGGATTACATCCCCGAACGACCAACATGTGTCTGGTGAAACCAATATCCGGTTGCGAGCGAACGTTTCAACGCTAATTGGAATTCAGTTTCTGATCGGATGCGAGCGCACATGTACACAAACAGTGTTTTGATGTTCCGATCTTGCCGGGGGATTTCACTTTTTAATCGGGCGAATATTTGATTTTCCTGCCATTCAACAAGTGCCACAGATAAATCCGTTTCAAATGACAAAGTCTTTCATAAAAGTCATTTGTGGAAATTTGGATATTAACAAACGCCATCTCTTGTCGATTAATTAGGCAATTATTTCAATGATCGAGGGATGGAGGGACGTCAACGACGCGAAATATTGCCGCAGCAGATATTTTAATTTCTAAAAAAAAAACTGACAATTCTCTCTTATCGAATGCAATGTGAAAAGTTCATTAATTTATAAGAAACCAAAGAAAATCGAATAACGAAGTACGAAGAAAAAGGTGAACAAGAAACAAAAAGTGGATTGTTCGAAAATTGAGCTGATAAGAAAAGAAAAGAGGAAATCTTAGTGGGACAAAAAAGAAGTGAAACAAACAACTTGGAAATAAAAAAAATACAAAAAAGAAATAAGAAAGTCCACGTTTCTAGAGTGGAGTGTAAAAGACACACTAGACAGAGGTTTAGAACGCAAGTCTTGATGCGATCGTAGGAATTCGTAGGCGGAATTCATCGAAAATGTTGTTATTTCGCATTAAATTCTGCCCGTGACTTCAACCAAAGGCATCGCATCTTGCGTCCTGAACCTCTGTCTGGTTTGTCCTTAAAAAAATAAAATAAAAAAAACTGCATGAAGTGTTATTTATTAATGCGATAAAGACCAACAATAAATAATTATAAAATCAAGTTTTCTTGCCAGGTGAAAATTATGAAAATTAACTAAAATTGTTTAACTGGCTATATAGAAAGTGTTGGGAGAGAGTTCATACATGTTCATACAGGCCTTAATGGGCCTCATCAGAACTCTGTACCTTAAAAAAATTTCGGTTTATTGAAAAATTTAGAAAAACTTACCCCATTTTTTGATTTTGTTCTGATGAGGCCCAATAAGGCCGAAATACATGAATAAACTCTTTCCTAACACTTTCTATACTGCCAGTTAGACAATTTTAGTTAATTTTAATAAATAATTAAGTAGAAACAATCTAAAACTTTATTTGGTTTTCGAAAGCTTCGCACCAATTATTTTAGTTGCTATTTTTTGCTTCCGAAAAGAAACAGAAAAATAGTGAATTGCTATTAAATAAATGAAAGTTTGATATCTTTGATTTTCAAGGTAAAGCGCCGCCTTTTTTCGCTTCAAAAAGAAAGAAGAAAAAATAGTGAAATATAAAAAAACAAACAGGAAGTTTTGATTTTATTTTCAAAAGCTTTGCGTTTGAGAAATCGTCGATTTTTCATTTGTTCTGAGCTTCCTTTTTGCTTTTTTCAAGAATAAGAAAAAATTAAATACAAGTTTTCTTTTGTTTTCTTGTCATTTGATTTGCAGTTGCTCCCAGCCGAATCACAATCGGCGATAGTCTTTTGTTTTCAATTCTGCATTTTGTCGTTGTTTGTTTCAGTTTTCTTTTGTTTTTTTCTTACATAATTAATTTTTATATTTTTGTAAAAAATACTGAAGGAGACTGTGGTTTTAGGAATAATTAAAAAATAATCTCCGCCCACAATAATTTTTATATCCGTAGATACGTATTTGGGCAGCTAAACTGCCATCTTCAGTACACACACTACTCTACGCTACACTACCCAGCTTGTGTTTTTAACTTGATAGTGTGTGCACTGAAGATGGCAGCTTAGCTGCCGAAATACGTATCTATGGATAAAAACATTATTGTGGGCGGAGATTATTTTTTTAATTATTAGTATTTTTGTGTTATATTGGCTTCTCCATTTGTGCGATAATTTTTTTTGTTAATTTTTAACGACACTAAATTTTCGTCTGTAATTTTTTTTTTAATTCTAGAGAACAGTTATCACAATCAAAATAAAAATTAGAAGATCGTCGTTTCTGGAACGGAGTGTAAGAAAATTAAATTGCCACCAAAAAATAAAAAATAAAAATAAACTGCATGCACTATTAATTGTTGCATGAAAAATTTTAATGCAGTAAAAAGAAACAAAAACAAAAAATTAAATAGAAAAAAACAAAAGCTTCATTTGATCTTCAAAAGCTTCGCGCCAATTTTATTATTTGTCACATTTTGCTCACGAAACGTAACATAAAATTGTGAAAGCTAGGAAACAAATGAAAGCTTAATTTGTTTGATTTTCAAGGGCTTCCCTTCGAAAAGCGACAATTTTTTTGCTACAAAAAGAAACAGAAGAAAATAATTAAATACAAATAAACAAATGAAAGCTTAATTTGATTTTCAAAAGATTCGCCAATTTGTCATTTGTTTCCTTGGCATTTGATTTGCTTCAAAGAAAAACAATGATTGTTATGATTTGCTTCAAAGAGAAACAATGATTGTTATGATTTTTAAAAACTTTGCGTCAGAAATCGTCGATTTTGCATTTGTTCTCATCTTCTAGCAAGTGATCAAATGAAAAATGAATTAGAGTTGGCGTTGCAACCAAATACGCATGCGTGTATTTAGTTCATTAGACATTCTTTCAATCACTTGACGTTTTATTCGAACCTAACCGTAATTTGAAATTAAAATATCCAAAGCGAGGAAAATATTTTTTTTTAATTAAAGCAGATGCGCAAAATGTCCACCGCCTGCATCGAGACAGTTTTGAGCTCTACGAACAACTGAGTGACTAACGTTAAACAACATTTCTGGCTTGTTATTTATCTATTCGAATTTTTCAATAATTCTATGGCGTAGACTATCAAAATCTGGTACAGGATTTTTAAATATCTCATTTTTTAGATGAAACCACAGAAATAAATCTAACGGGATGAGGTCATAGGTCACGCAAGCCAAGTTGGTGTTTCGATTGTCATAGAATTTATGCAACAAGTCCAGTGTTTCATCAGTGGTGTGAATTGTGGCCCCATCTTGTTGAAAAAATCCTTCACGGAGCTCAATATCATCGACTTGATTTATAAAAGGTTCCAGAATTTCAGTCCTGTAGCGATGAGCATTAAGTGTTCTCTCAAAAAATATGGGACCTTTGAGCTTTCTGCGACTAAGAGCCGCCCATACTCCAACTTTCTGAGGATGTAACGTTGTTTCAATGAACTCATGGGGATTGTTGCAATTCCATATCCTCATGTTTTGAGCATTAATGTAGCCCGTTAAACAAAACAACAAACAAAAAAAAGTGTGGTCCAAGACTTCATTGTTGAAATTGTTAAGAAACCACTGACATTAGGTTTGCCTTTATATGGGGTCGCCAGTATATAGCTCTTGGACCATAGTTATGCGGTAAGGATATAGCGCAAGATCTTTTTTTACAAGAGTATGACAGATTCCATATGACAAATTTGTTTGTCGAACAAGATTTCTTACTTATGTTTTGGGCGCGTTATCCGTAACTTCCCGAACAAGTTGAACGTTTTCTAGTGTATGTGAAGTTTTGGTCGTACCACTCCCAGGCTTTCTACTAACACTGCCAGTTTCTCTAAAACGTTTCACTGACAGCAAAACGCACTATGAAATTGCTTGTACTGGAACTGGACGCGAGGATATGCTTCACGAAACTCCTCCATTGCATTAGGTATTGAATAAACCCATCTATGATAAAGTTTATGGCCATTTCTGAAGTAACTTTCCACCATAAAAGACTTTTGTTCAGTAGTAAAAACCATTCTTATGAAATTTTTGACATTTCAATTATATGATAATTGATTGACAATTAATATTAGTAGGACATTATCCAAGATAGGCATTTAAATTCCAACACCTACCCTAATTCATTTTTCATTTGATCACTTGTTTTCTCACAAGAAAAAATGAAATACAAAGAAACAAACGAAAGCTTGATTTGGTTTTCAATTGCTCCTGGCCGAATAAGAATCGACGATCGTCTTTTCTTTTCGTCCAATTCTGACATTTCGTTGTTATTTGCATCAGCTTTCTTTTGTTTCTTCTTATGTAATTACTTTTTGTGTTGCACTGGAGTCTCCAATTGTGCGAAAAAAAATTCTATTAATTTTTAAATTTTTAAAGAAACCCCGATTTTTTTCTTTCGTCTCTGTAATTTTTTTATTTCTAAATAGGTCATCATGTTTGGAAAATGTTCAAAATTTGTCAGAGTTTAGATTTATCAGAAATTTCTTCAATTTGCTCGCACTTTTCACCCGCATTTTAAATTGATTTCAATTAATTTGTTTTTTATTTGCTGTACATGCTAAGTTGTCTTCTGATTTCTTGAATTTTTTGTTTTTAAAGTTAACACTGAAATTCGAAAGGAGGTTTTAGCTGCTCGTGTAGATGTTGTGATTTGTCTTTAAAAAAATGAAATACAAGAAAAGAAATATCAAGAAGTTAAAGAGACTTTACTACAACCAGAGCCAACGAGAAGGAAAGGATGATGGAGTAAAATTCCCTTAACCTGGGATTCACAGAGGCCCAGATATTCTAAAATTTTCCTTTACCCGGAAAACTACCTAAAACGCCAGTGTTTTAGGCTAAAATGCTTAATGGTATTGTTCTTTATTTATAAAAATATTTGAATTTATTTTCAAAAAATTTATTTGTTTCCTCTGGTCCCAGCCAAGTCTCTCGACGTCCGCGACTACAACAATAACATTTCAATAAAAATGAGAAGTATAAAGCGCCATCTCTCGATGATCAATTGCAGTAGAGTGCCTGCGTATGCATACCGTGCGGTCTTTTTCAGCAGTGCAGTCTTCAGCGTATAAAACGACTTAGGCGTGGCTTAACGAGCTTATGTTTTAAATACTTTTTTTTTATAATTATTATGTAATGTAGCCATTTTTGTTTTGTCTCTCTTGTCTCCTCCTTCTTTTTCAAGTTTCAGTGAAACAATCGGTATGTATATACAGTCTATATAGGCCATGTAAGTTAAGAGCTACAATTTTCAACTATTCTTTTTTGTTTCTAGTTTCTTTTTTTAACCTTTTATTTGTATCTTGTTTAAATTTTCCGTATCTGGATTGTCCTATTTTTCCCTTGGACTTCCGTTTCAGCTTTTCTTTCCTTTTACAATAATCTTTCGTACTCACTTTGTTTTCATTTTACTCCAAGTTTTTATGGTTGCCGAAATGGTTCGTTCTTTGTAAAAACTTTGCAAATCACATTTCTTCCTACCTTCCAATTATCACCTCTACTTTTCTTTTATAATCCTTGACTAGTGCTTCTAACGTTTCCAGCTTTTCTTCATCTACTTTTTTGTTGTTTTTTAAAGTTGTACGATTGCCGATGTAAGTCCCGTTCACATGCAATAAAATTCGTCTTATAATTATTATATCTTTTTTTTAGTTGACATTAATTTTTCTTCTATATTCAGTGTTTTCTGCAAGTTAATTTAGTGTAAGTTCACGACACAAAACAAAACATTTTTATGTTACGAAAAGTATTGATATTGTTGTAAATTACGACAGTGCGGGCACTGGAAAGAAATCACACACATTAAAAATTTATACTAAATAAAACAGTCGGAGAAACGGACTTTATTGCGCCGATTGTACACTGTATGGTTAAATTAGTTTAAAATCAACGTTTCTTCTACTAAAAGAAGCATTTTCCCTGTCTCAGAATTTCAGTTTTTCTCGTTAACCTCAACATTTGATGACCTTCCTTTCTTGACTGGTGAAAAAAGTCGACGGCAATAAAGAAACTTGATGCATACCAGACTCCCGTAAATTGAACACAGCTTGATTTTACACCAACATAAACCGTTGTTTTTATGTTTCAAATAATCAAATCTAGGACGCCATGTTTTACGTCACTTAAATAATTACTGCTCGAAAATAGTGTGTGTGGGAGACTGGCACAAATTCCAAAGTTTTCCTCAGATTTAAAAAAAAATTTAAGACTTTTGAGAAGTTATTAGATTGTGACAACCGATGATGTCAATTATACGTCAATTCGAAAGAATTTGTTCCTTTTTTGAATCTTTTCTATATTTCGCTTAGACGCTTATTAAATTTGGCAACCTTTCATAAACGCCAACAATTTTACAAGCTAAAAAAACACAGTAAATAAAATTTCATGCTTCGGCAGACAACGTTTTAACATTTTAAAAATTCCGAACGTTGAAATTCGAAAATTCCGCCAATTTAGTTGGTAGATCCCTTGCAGACTGTATAGAATAGAATATTCAAGCCATGGAAAATTAATTCGGTTTCTGTTCAACGGATTCTGTTGATACGTATCCTATAATGGAACAGTTTGCGTAATGCATTGGTGGAAATTGTGTTTCAATTTAGTAGCTTATTACTCACCAGAGGACGGCTTGAAATAGTTTCAATAATTACAGATGGTATTATACAATAAATCTTTCCAAATTGAGTGAAAGCTGATAGACTAAACAGTTGCTAAATTGAAAGAGCTTTGGTAATTCTATTGGTACAGATCCTGTAGTGGAATAGCTTGCGCAATGCAGTAATAGAAATTGTATTTTCACTTAGTAACTTATTTATTACCCAGCAGAGGGTGCTTCGTAGAAAATTCTTCAATGTAACTTAATCTAATCCTGCCGGGTAGAATTTTCACTTCAGCAAAGTAATACAACTATTGCTCAACAGATATAAAACAATTTTTTCAAAGTTGAGAGGAAATTGATAACTTTGACAGTTGCCAAATTGTAAAGGTTTCGGTAATTTCTGTTGGTGCAGATTCTCTAGTGGAATTAGTCATAGAAAAATACGATATTTTAATACCATATAGATAGCATGATAGATGATTGTGATAGAATACGGTATTTTACGATAAAATACGGTATTTTATGAAAGAATACAGTATTTGATGACAGAATTCGGTATTTTATGCTAAAATACGATATTTTATGATAAAAGACTGTAATCTATGATAAAATACTCTATTTTATGATGGAATACTGTACTTTATTTTACGGGACGGTACAGTATGATACACACTGTATCAAATATTTTTAAATATCCTTTTTTTCATCACTAAAGCCCAGTTTTACAGTCTGGAAATAAGGATACAATAACTTCGCCTAATATCCGTTCACCTTGCTCTATATCTAACGCCACGTTATTCTAAGAATAATGATGTACTCAGTTTATCCGGCGATTGTAAAATTGGGCCTAAATGGAATAGTTTGTCAGAAATTGTGTTTCAATTTAGTAATATATTACACAATAGAGGGTGTTAGTAATACTCAAAAAATTCTTCAATTGGAGAAGATTTAAGAGAATAATATATGTTGGATTTATGGTTACAATTCGCTAGATGGCGGTGTACTTACCTTCAAGAAAATGCTGTTTACCAGTTGTGGGTCATGTTGAAACCGTAATGAAACATATAAAAGCGACGAGTTTGAAAAATAGAAATCTCTAAAAAAATTCAATGGTTCAAATGGAGGACGGGACAGAGGCGGTCAGCTCAAAACAGAAAAGAAATCCAGAAAACAAAAAAAAAGAAAAGAAAAGCGACGAATTTGGAAAATAAAAGTCTAAAAATTCAATTTTTCAAATGTGTGGCGGGCAATCAGATTAAAGGAAAATGAAAGGAAATCAGAAAACAAATAGTAAAGCAAAACAATGAAAGCAAGACAGTGAAAAGCGACGATTTTGAAAAATAAGTCTCCAAAAAATCACTTGGCGAAATGGGGGCGGAGCGGCCAGATTATAAAAAAAAAAGAAAACGGAAAACAAAAAAATCAAAAGTTAGTGACGATCAGTTGAAAATCGAAAGCCTTTAAGAAACTCAATCATTCAAACAGAGAGCGAGCGATCACATTAAAAGAAAATTAAATAAAAATCAGAAAATAAGAGTGGAAAAAAAAAACAAGTGACAATCAGACGAAGAAAAACGATGATTTTAAATGATTAAAATCTCCAAAACAAAAGATGATCGAAAAATATGGCGGTAAACTATAATTTGAATTAAAAATCGCACTAGAAAACTCCAGTTTGCAAGAAATTTTGAAGAGCAACGAAGAAAAAAAACAGAAGACGATCGCGAAATCTGAAAATAGGAGATGAAAATTTTACACTTCGCGATCGTCTTCTGTTTTTTTCTTCGTTGCTCTTCAAAATTTCTTGCAAACTGGAGTTTTCTAGTGCGATTTTTAATTCAAATTATAGTTTACCGCCATATTTTTCGATCGTCTTTTGTTTTGGAGATTTTAATCATTTAAAATCATCGTTTTTCTTTCTTTTTCTTTCTTTTCGTTTCTTAAGAAACTCTACACAAAAAATGAATGCGTTCGATTTCTCAAAAATAGAAGAAAAATAACGAAAATCAGAATAATTAAAAAATACATCACCTGGCATTAGAATTTGAACAAATGAAAAAGAATTCCGGAAAAAGAGAGACAAGAAAAAAAAACGAGCGCAAATTAAAAAAAAAAAAAAGATTCGATTCTCGCATGAAAGGACGTTACTAAAAGCAATACGTTCGAATCAAGAACTTATTGACTCCGGGGAGAAGGGGAAAAGCAAGGACAGTGGGAAGCAAACAAGGACAAACAGTGATTGCGCATTGACATAATTTTCCGGGCAAAAATAAATTCCGAGAACGTCTTTGGTTCAGATATTAAAAAAAAAGAAAAAACAATAAAAAATTAAAGGCAGAGAGTTTCTAAATGAACGACCGTTTAAATCATAAATCTTTTTAAATATACAGGGTGAACAAAAATGACTGTTGAAAATGACGTGGTTTTTCATTCGATCACACTCTCAAATATTCATTGAATATACAGGGTGAGTTTTTTATCTTGAGACAACGCAATATCTCGACAACTACGCATCGGATCAAAAAACGATGTTAATACAATTTGTTCGAACCGAAGGGGCCTATCTAGTAATACTGATCGCGACCCTCCACGGGGGATAACTTTCAAATCACAAATAGATAATAATTTACAAACTTTAAGTCTCAACTTTTTACTTCGACTGCCATTACTCATAAAATTAGTAGTAATCAATGAGGAGTGTCAACTTGATCGTTAAAATATGCTTTCGTCGCTGTTTTATATTCAGTTTTTCTTTTAGTTAAGTATGTCATATTGTAACTTATCGATAAGTTAGAATTTGACATACTTATTTGGATCCAAATAAACTTTAGAGCCATATGTGTTTGATAAAGTAAGTCGTAGGTGAGTTGGAAATTAATTTAGAAGGTACTGTATAACTGGGCCAAACTTTGCGTTGTGTGCTAAATGAATGCAATTATCGTTCCACAAGCTGGCTCGCTCTATAAATAATTGTCCTCAAAGTCCACACTCACGAGATGCAACAGCTGAATCAATTTGCTGAGCTGTTTCCGGCGTGCAGATTATGACCTGCTGATTGTCACTTAATGTAATGCACACAGGCCGACGTTGCAACGAGATTAAATGAATACGCAATTGCATTGCGTCGGACGCTGGAAATTGGCAATTACCCCAAAACGGGACTTGCCGGTCTTAGACGGATTACGAATTTAACAGGCCATGAATATTATAACTGCTTATGATGAACTTGGTGCACCTGCCCTCGGTCCCGCCCGCCAGATTGTGGAAGTTTTGCAGTTGCGTCTCTTTTCGCCGGCGAGAACTTTTCGCCCGCATGAATTTTCCATGGACGGTTATTCGTCCCAGCCCCCGGTAAGACACATGAATTTTCAATCGGCCTTCCGGAAAATAGAGGACGAAGTTTGAGAGCCGAACTTTTCTTGTTTGCTACCGAGAATCGTTCGAGACTTTCACTCGTATCCTTTCTCTCTCTCTCTCTCTTTCGCCAGTTTTCCAGCTAAGTGGAAAATTCATTTGTTCCATTTCTTTTTCTTGTGTCGCACGAAACACCAATTAAAAAAAAGAGAAACTATTCTTAAAATTAAATAAAAAAGAAATGTAACGAAGAAATCTCTCCACTAACCAAACCAAACGACTAAACCTTTAAAAACACCTTTCTAAATTATTTAGGAAGCAAACTTTTTTAAATTTTCGTTAGAAAAGATTTAGCTGATAATCAGAATGCCGCTTCAAGTTAGGTAACTGTTTTTTTTTCTTGTCTTAGAAATAAAAAGCAGAAGTGAGCGCAGAATATTTAAATCGCTTTACGCAAGTTTATGATTGGGTAACTCGTACGTTGCTTAGCGACAAACGAAGCACGTTAGAGGAAAGATGACGACAAACGTCAAAATGGCAGATATCAGAAATATCAAATTGACAAACGTCAAAATGACGGATCTTAGAGACGTCAAAATGTCACACATCAAGAAACGTCAAATTGAGAAGCGAGAAGAATTGGAAAACGCCCAAGGCTACTCGGGACTAGTCCGGAGATGATCCCAAACGTTCCAATTGTAAGAGCGTGAAGCACCTGAACTAATCAGTTTCCCTTTTCCCCTCGAGCACCTGTCATATCGTTTGCGTTTCGAGCACCAAAAGGGTGGGGAAAGGGAATACATGTAGCGCGCACATGGTCAGTTTGACATATACATCACAACTGACGCTTGCTAGCGTTCCCATTACGATTTCTAAAGTGTAGCTCGGATCAGATCAGTTCAGGTGCTTAGAGTTCGTAATTGGAAAGCGCCTGTAGACAAATACGGACGAAGCATCACATAGGCGTTTAGGTAATAAAGCAACGATGACGATCGTCATGAATAAATAAAATTTAAGCCACCCCTTGACGAATTCAAGCGAAACCGGCTTCGTTCTTAATTGGCCTGCAAATGGGATCACATCCTCAAATTTGGTCGCAAAGACAAGCTCAGGAGTAAACATAAAAATCTGCCCTCTGACCAATGAGATACAACTCTAGTCATCTGTGATTCGATTGCACATTTAGACCAATGAAGAACCACCCCCGCTACGAAGAAGCCCTTTAAAGGCGAGAGCGCCGATCGGTCCCTGCAGGATTTTCGGACACACTCACCAATCCTCTCTTGCAAACATTGTCAGGAGCAACCCAAAGCCTTCAGTGCAGTCATTGTCGGAAGCACTTACGAGCCTTCTGTGCAGTCATTGTCGGAAACACATACAAGCCTTCTGTGTAATCTTTGTCTGAAGCACTTACTAGCTCCCGGTGTCGTCGTTACACAGCTAACGCCGCTCAGAAAAACACGATACGAATTAGAGCCAGTAAAATAAGAAGAAATAAGTTGACGGTAAGCTATGAGCTTATTCATTGATTAGATCGCCAATGAGGTGAGGTAACGCGACCTACGGATTGGCCGTATGAATTACATCACTCGAAATAATTACACAACAGCCAATAAGGAATAATCCACGAAGATCCAAGGCACCAAGGGAGTTGACGAGAGAAAGTCAAAACAACTTCGAGCAGGTCGTGAACTAGCCCTTTCGTGGCGCTGATACACATAAGAAGCTAGCCCTCGAGGCGCTTATACACGAAACGCGAGCTAGCCCTTGAAGGCGCTCATACACACATGTAAGCTAGCCCTCGGGGCGTTTACATACGAAAAGCGAGCTAGCCCTCAAAGGGGTTCATACACACACCCGGAAGGCCCAATGACGATCCCAGCGTAACATCCTTCAGAAGGTTTTCAGCTTCCATACTGCCTTTCCATAACTCAATGAAGTATCGCGTTGCACTTCACCGCTGCCACGGATTCCGAAGAACCTGCGCCATACGATTACCGATCCACAGCGTTTCGCCGACCGACAAGTGTTACGCATGCAGCAAATGATGCAGCAATAAATCGTACTTGGTGCAACATTAAATTCCTATATTAAACGTCAATAAAAATTTAAGTGTTTCGACGTTTCGTAGCAACTTCGACTTGCGACGAACCGCCACAAGCCTTCTGTGCAGCCGTTGTTAGAAGCATTCAGCACCACGTATACCTCTTGCGCATCCATTGTCGAGAAATTGCACACATTCATCGACATCATCGAACCCAGCTATTGTAGAAAAAGAGAAGAGAAACACAGCAGGTATACGAATTGTCCTGAAAAATTCCCAAACATTGGAGAAGAGGAACTGAAAGAGTTCGTCGAAGTTCGTCGTTGGAAAAAGCAGAACGTTACTCCACTACCAGAGACATCGCCCTCCAAGAATCCGTAGGATATCCGTCTAGGAAGATTATTCAAATTTATTGTGTTTTTTAAACTTCAAGTTGTGTTAAGTAAAGTTATACGCCCACTGAATCAACACAACGAATAGAGAACTGTTAAAGTATGAAATCTAAAATCAACGACATTCTTCTCCACTTAATGCAGTATTATTTCTTATGCAAGAGATTATTAAATTAAATCAGGGGGAAGATAATTCGACATTTCGAATGCACACACACGTATGCAAACGACGTCGTCACCTGCTTCCCCTCGTAATGCAATAAACGGGAGTTACCCCCGCGAACGTCGGCAAGTTAAGCGTGAAATTAGTACGTCTTCCAAAGGGTTTGCAGCGCACATATCATTGCAGGAAACAGAAACCAGCGGTGCAGGCGGCTGGATATCGGGAAAATGCAAATGGAATGCCCTTGTTCGGGATCATCCGACCGCCCACACGGGGCCTTCGTCTCGCGCGCACGTCTGTCAAATTACTGAATCGAATTTGTGCCACTTGTTATGCACAAGTCACTTACGTCGTAGTTCTAATCTGAATGCACATTTTGCAACGCCGAGCGAAGGAAATCTTATTGATTTGCAACACAGGTTTCCCATCCAGTAAATATTTATTGTTCCTCTAGAGAAGAACGAAGTTCATAAAAGGACAGACACAAGGAAAGAAGGCCTGGAGGACCTTCGTCTTGACGCGCATTGAATTTTAACGAGTCGTAATTTACGTCGCCCTTTTTGTTTCAGTTTTTGATGGTAAACAAGTACTAGGAGGAAAATAACTTAATTAAAAGATGTCGGTTATCAAAATAGAACTTGTTGTTACTAGAAAAGAAATGGTGCAGCAACTGGGGGGAAGTATAACATATTCCTGTGAATCCGAGACAGTTTGATGATTTCGATGTTTCCCAGAGTGGAGCAGCCATCCAATTAAGCTCGGCAGGTTTCTCTTACGTATTTCCGCCTACGATGTGCAGAGTTTCCGACTTCGAAACTCGACCGGCAAATTGAGCACGTGTTACGACGGTATCATGTCACTTTGACGCCACAGCTACAATCGTGTGTAATTTTCCTGGCAAAAAAATCTGTTCAATTTTAGTATGTCTTACTTTTTCCTCTCTGATCTTCAAAATAAAAAAAGAAGAAACCTAATAGACAATAGTAAACCTTCGTTTTTTTTATAATTAAAAAGTAGGGTGTATTTTGAGGCCTTTTCTGTTTGTTGAAATGCTAAGCAGAAAGGAAGTGTGGGACTTCGCTTACAAATCCTAAGGAAAATAACAGAATAGACACCGAAAAGTCGGAAAGAAAAACTGATGCCCAAAAGAATTAAATCGTCTCTATCTCCCTCTCTTGACTAGAATAAATAGATTTAAGGAAAGCGTAATAAACCTTTAATAACTTTTTTTTATTAAAATCGAGGGTACGCTTTGAAGTCTCTGTTGTTTGTAATTCTAACAATAGATACAATATTAGAGGATACATGTAAGATTGTCAAAGCTGTTTTGTGAAATTAGGAAAGTTTCGAATCTAGAGCACTTAAGAAGCATAAACTCGAATGTTCATAAGCGCTTGCAATGTTGAAGGAACAAGGATACAGTAGAAAGTTTATTTCTTGCACTTTCGGCCGCCTATGCCTTTCTGTTTTGGATCGAGCTCTGTTGTTTCAACCACCTCCTTCTATGTTCTTCTTCTCTTTTGTGTTCCTCCGCATCTTTGTTTCTCCTACTGTAAATTTTATCATCTGATATTCTATCTACGTGACCAAACTAACCTAGTGGTCTTTCTTATATTGCCATTCCAACTGGTTTCATTTAATTTTTTTTCTAAATACTTCTTTCTTCATTTTGTCTTAACCTCATTCGCCAACCTGACCTCTTAGGCGACTTCTGCATTCCACATTTTTCAATATTTCTCTTTTGATCAAAACCGTCCAGATTCGCTCCTTTTTCAATAATCTTTTCAACAGCCTTTACAATGTTCTTCAGTTTTCCATCTTGAAATTCTAAAGTTGGTGAAGAACCAAATTCAAAAAAGCGGATTGAATTTTTAAGAAGAATAAATTAAAAGAGCAAGAAATTGAAACCAAGAGGAAAGGTTTCTTCGGTTTCAAAAAATCTGCGTCTTCCTCGGTCTTTGAAAAAAGGAAATAATAAGAGAACTCAAATGAAAGAGCATAGTAGTAACATCTGAATTAAACCGCAGACGCTCTTGAGGCCTTTGCTGGCATAAACTTACGAACCTGAATTCGTTAAGGTGTTCATTGTATTGCTAACCAAAATGAGGAAGATGAGACAAAACGCCGAAATAACCAAAAGGAAACTTGGATCTTGAACGACCGCAATGGAAAAGTCGATGAAGATAGAAGTAGTGGAAAAGCTGATAATATCATTTGGGAAATAAAGAAGTGCAAAAAGAAAAGGAGTGTGCCTTGCTGGTGACACTCGAAAAACCAAAAACAGGAATGGTCTAGAATGTGCGACACAAAGAAGGAAGAGAGAAAATTTGAGTCAGAAAAAAGAAGCGGTGAGAAAACCACTCTCACCTCAAAAATATATCGTAGCAGAAGTCTCAGGACTTCTTAAAAACAAAGGAGGATCAGGAAAGTCGAAAGTCCTTTTGCCTCGTTATACGATAGACAAAACGAGTTTATGATGTTTATTGAAAGACATAAAAGAGTAAGGTTGAAAAGTTCCAAGAACGTAGGATATAAGAGAAACAGAGATAGTTTAAGGTACGAATAAAAGGAAGTTAGAACAAACTCAAAGTCATGAAGAGAACATGCGACTAAAGAGTACTTCGCAAGAGTTCTTACAAGAATCCGAAATGAAGAACAAACTGCAAAGAGAAAATGTTAAATGCCCAGGACTGTTTGAAGGTGATCGGATACGTCAGCAAATTAGCAAAACAAATTCCAGATATGTACAGAAATTTCCTGAAACAATATTGTTGTAAAGCTTAGCAAAACGAACATCAAAAAAGGAAGAAAGACACACGCTGAGCTGAAGGTTTCATATTTCATAGCTGAAGATCTTCTTAGGCAGAAATGAGAAGAACCAAAAAAAAAAGGAAACAAAGTTTTCTCTTTGCCTCGACGTTAGCGATAGATCAAAGAAAAATTGTTCCACTTCTTAAACAAGATTGAGAAGTACCAAGGAGTACCTTTGCCTCGTCGGTATGGGAAAGATCAGAGGGAAATGTGAAAGAAAAAAGACGAGGAAGCAATTTGAAGATACAAGTTTGTTCAAAATAATTCAATTATTTGTTGAAATGGCATAAAAGAAGAAAAATGGTTAAAAAGTCTACAATATAGGAAGTGAAGAAGAAAAGAGATAGTTGTAGAAAGTAAAAGAAATCCGTGGGAAGTACTGAATTAAAGGTTTCTTATAAGAGAGAAAGAAGAATGATCAGAAAAGAATAAAAAAAAGAAAGAATAAAGGCAGTTTGATGCAGAAACCATGAAGGAATTAATAGAATTCCTAAGACTTGAGTAAGCACTTAACAAAAGGGTTTAGTGCCTCCTAATGGAAGGTCTCGCGATTTATTGAAATGAAGAAGAGTCCACGATATGCTGAAAGAGAAAAAAGAAAACTCCACAACTCGACTCTAGGCAGATGAAAACGACCATGGAAATCTTTCCTTGATGCAACATTTTAACTTCAAATCACTTTTCTGTTTTTTGACCTTTAAGTACCACCTCTTTTTAAAATCTACAAACTTCTTCACCTTTTCCAAGGCTACGTTGATTTGTATCGACGCAGTCTTCCCAATTTGTTTGGAATTGAGTTCCAGGATGCAATGCACTCACTCCTTTTTTTTGAAGAACGCTTCCATCAATTTTTTTTAACTGAAATTGAGAGCTACCCGTCGATGGATTAAGATGAAGTTTGTCATTGTCTTTTCTTGACCAGCTGCTTTATGGGTATGATTCAATCAGATCCTCCACTCATCGCCATGTCATCATAGTTTCAAGTAACCATTGCCTTTACTATTGCATTGATTACCGATGAAAATACGCTGACGAGGTGATGCTGAGTGAAGACTTGATTGAAACAGGCGTCCATGTAGATGCAACAAATGATGTCCATGGTTCTTCTTTACTTATAAGCCCTCCTTATGGACTAAACTAAATCATTTTTAGCATTATACTTTATGTCGTAGTAAAGTTACTTCGACGATTACAACTTTCTCCTTCAAATCACGAAGAAGCAGTAGATTTCCTTTGGGATTCGAACTCGAATCATTTTCGTAAGAGCCATCATCAAATCCTTATATTCCGAATCTCGGAAGTAATGCCATCATGCACTGCACTTCTGTGTACAAGCGTCTGCAATCGTCTCCCAGAGCTTTCCCTACGATTGTTTCGAAACTCGCTGCTGGCAGTTAGCATAACACATTAACAGCGCCCTCTAGATTCAGTTCTCCCATTCAAATTCGACGTGCACCGGCTGGCTTTTAAGCGGAGCGAAAGTTGGGAATCGCGTTGCGTACGCGAACCAAGTTTGCTCATAAAACTTTTTACTGTCGTCTAAGTGCCTCCGCGAGAGACGCCCCCCGTTCCGGGGGATGTTCCGCGGAGTTTAAAACTCTCCGGCGTATGTAAGCACGCGCTCTAATTTAATAAGAGGAATTTAATAAAGATGAACACATGGCGGTAGCTCGCGAGTTTTACGGTGGATTTTAACAGCGCTTGTCTGCGTCAGAGGGGGGTGGATGAGGATTATTTCAATTATGGCATGGAAACTTTCCTGCAGGCTCACGAAAGCGTCACACCCTCGCACGCGCGTCCTCTTGTTTGTGGTATCGTTTGACAAAATCACTGCAATCGATCGATGTTAAAAACGCTTATGAGATGGCGCTGGATGAATCAGCTCCTTCTTCTCCTGCTCGGTAGATGCCGCTAACTAGTCTCTCATTTTAATCAAGCGTTAAAATGATATTATTCAAAAAAGTAAAGGCGCAACACCATAAGTACTTACACTCATATCCAATACTATTCAACGTAAAAGTCTTTTAAGTTTCACAGTAACTGTTGAGTTCCGAAATTAAGGCCGGTGCCCAATTAAAATTTTCTTTGCCTTTGCCTTGCTTCGAGTTCAGATTTAACCGCGTGCTTTCTTGCTTTCAGGCAAAGTTGGAGACGAAAGCGCTGAAAGCCAAGCGGCCCGGATTCACGGACGACAGGTACAACGAAACGTCTTATTACATTGAGAACGGTACGTATACATTTCAGTTGTTACTATTAAGATGTTGCCTAAGTTGAAGCCAATTCGATGTCTATTAATTCACTTGACCCCGCCCACCTATTCAGATGTGTAACTGTTAAGGTTTCACCTCAGCCGAAACCCCCTTTTCTCTTTTTATTCTGATCCGAAAATTGTTTTCATCAATTGTACCTTATTTTTGCCAAAAAATTTTGTTGCAAATCGGTTTTGATTGCAGTGAATCCCTCGAGCTACGCTTCTGCTGACGAGACCTCAAACAGGGCCGAAACAGCTGTACAGAGGATACTCGAGGGATTCACTGTAATCAAAACCGATTTGCAACAATTTTTTTTAAAACTTTCAATATGTTTTGACGGCACGATTGGCCGCCTTGTATGGGAGGGCTTATTAAGTAGCAAACTAGCTGTAATTTGTCATTTTCTGTACAAAGTTGTGTCAAAAAGTGAACGCAGGATGTTGCGATTCAAACTATTGTTTATTTTTGCCGCTTCATTTTTTTTAATTTTAAATTTACGTCTTTTTTTCATGAAATTAAAAAAAAAAACAACTTTCGCTTTCATGATTTATTTGTGTTTTATTTTCTCTGCTGCGTTTTTTTTCCTGCTTCTTTTTTACATTTTTCTAGATTTTTAAACATTTAAACAAAAAAGATTTTGCTTGCTTTCGTTTTTCTATTTTTTTATATTTCGCTTTTACATAACGAATAAATTTTCGAATAGTTTTTCAAATATGTTTTTTTTTTTTTTAATTAAACTTTCTTTTTCTTTATGTGTATTTTATATTTGAATCAACATTTCGTTTTAAAAGCGATTGACTTTTGTTTATGAGTTTTCATTTCAGGAAAACATCAGACAAACATTTGTTAACTTGTTTTTCAATTTCTGTTTCGTTGATTTTGTTTCTTGTTTGTTTGAAAAGATAGCATTGTTTTTTTACCTTCTTTGTTTTTCAATTTCTTTTGTTTTTGAAAAGGAAAAAAATCAAGTCTTAAAAACAAACAGTTTAGAAAGTGCTTTCCTTTTTTCTTTTCTTATTTTGGATGTGCTGACTTTTCCAAATTAAAAATATTTTTTTGTATCTTGCTTTACTAAAATTTTATTTTAAAAACGATCGTCTTTTGTTTTTGCGTTTGCGTTTCGGACAAACCTCCTGAATGAATTAAATAAATTAAGGAAAAAAATCATTTTTTTCTAATAAAATTTTGTACATTTATCCTTTTTTTTATCGTTTTTGTCTTTACTTTTCCTGTGTTGTTTTTATTAACGCTTGAAAATTTGCTAAAGTTTTACATTTTTTCATCTCACTTTTTTTTTATCTCACGATCTGTGATGACAAATCTGACAGCTAGGTAATCGTTTTCTGTTTTTCTCAAGGTCTCATCGTAATCTCAATTTTCGTTTGTTCTTCTCGACATTTCATCATGAAATCCTTTTTCTTTTGATTTATTTTACTACGAATTTATTTATACATGATGTGTCAGTTTAAGAAACAAAACAAAGCGATTTAAAAAAATTCTTTCCTTATTTAATTTTGTTTTTCATACTTCTAAAATCTTTTGTCTTAATCTGGCACCTAGTTATTACCTACGTTAAAAATGCAAACGCAATAACAAACTGCTCACCCGGTATTTGTTGTTTATTCGTTCGTCTTTTGTTGTTTTTCTCGACATTTCGTTATCAAATGTTTCGCCTTTCCTTTTTGCGTTTGCATTGTACATTTGTTTTCGTGGTTCTAAATGAAAGTTCATGTTTAAAATTTTTCCAAATTTCTAAAATTTTCCTTTTCTGAAAAATCGATTACGACAACTTTTTCTGTTGAGTGCCTTTTTTGTTTTTGTAAAAATTTTATGTGCGCAGCACCAATTTCGACTTAGACTGTTTTCCTTCATATTTCGTTGCTGAATTGAAAGTTAATACGCAATATTTCTTATTCTTTCGTTTTTTGATATTTTTCTGTGACAAATCGTTTTTAAATCGATTACAATTTTCCAAAATTTCGTTCTAAAAATCGATCGTCTTTTACTGTTTTGCTTACATTTCATTTTCAATCGATTACCTTCTGTTTTTGATGTTGTAATTGTCGCTCTTATCATTTCATTTACTTTCTGTTTTGCGAATTCTTCGAAGTCTTTCTTTACTTAACATTTTTTAGTTAGTCTTTTGTGCGGCCCATAATCGATTGTCTCTTGTTTTCGCTTTTACGTTTGTTTTTGAGAAAATTTCTGGTATTTTTTCGTTTTTGCATTAATTTCTTTTCTAAAACAAAATGTTAATTATCGTTTTAAAAATACTTAAAATTTATTACTGAATGGCTCATAATCGATAGTATTTTGTTTTTTTTTTATTAACATTTCGTTTTCAAATCGGTCACTATAGTTTTGTTGTAATTGTCGCTCTTATCATTTCATTTATTTATTTTTATTCTAAAAACAAAAATGCTTTACACTTTTTTAAATTTATTTCTGACCGGCTCATAATCGATTGCCACTTGTTTTTACTTTTACGTTTTTCTTTTGGTTTTGAGAAAGTTTTCGGTATCTTTTTCGTCTTTGCTTCAATTTCTTTTTTCTTAATTTCTGATAAATTTTTCGTTTTTGCATCAATTTCTTAATCAATAATGTCAATTGCCGTTTTCAAAGTACTTTTCTTTAAATTTATTTCTGAATGACTCATACTCGATTGTCTTTTGTTTTTTCTTTCTTGACATTTCGTTTTCAAATCGACCACCGTTCGTTTTGTTCATTTATTTTCTGTTTTGTGAATTCATCGCAGTTTTTTTTTGTTTTTTAATAACTAGAAAACATTTTAAAAACAAAACCATATCAATTGCTGTTTTGAAAATTCTTTATATATTTTTAGTTTCTTTCCGAACGGCTCATGATCGATTGTCTCGTGTTTTCGCTCATAATCGATTGTCTCTTGTTTTTGTTCATAATCGCTCATAATCGATTGTCTCTTGTTTTCGCTTTTACGTTTTTCTTATGTCTTGAGAAAATTTTTGGAGTTTTTTTCAGTTTTTTTTTTATATCAATGCGCGAATTAACGTTTTAAAAATACTTGGCCTTTTTTAAAAGTTATTTCTGAACGGCTCATAATCGATTGTCACTTGTTTTTCTTATGGTTTTGAGAAAGTTTTCGGTATCTTTTTCGTTTTTGCTTCAATTTCTTTTTTTTTAATCAATAATGTCAATTACCGTTTTCAAAGTACTTTACTTTTCTTTAAATTCATTTCTGAATGACTCGTACTCGATTGTCTTTTGTTTTTTCTTTCTTGATATTTCGTTTTCAAATCGATCACCGTTTGTTTTGTTCATTTATTTTCTGTTTTTTTTTTGTTTTTTAATAACTAGAAAACATTTTAAAAACAAAACCATATCAATTGCCGTTTTGAAAATTCTTTATATATTTTTAGTTCCTTTCTGAACGGCTCATGATCGATTGTCTCTTGTTTTCGCTCATAATCGATTGTCTCTTGTTTTTACTCATAATCGCTCATATCGATTGTCTCTTGTTTTCGCTTTTACGTTTTTCTTATGTCTTGAGAAAATTTTTGGAGTTTTTTTCTGTTTTTTTTATATCAATGCGCGAATTAACGTTTTAAAAATACTTGACCTTTTTTAAAATTTATTTCTGAACAGCTCATAATCGATTGCCTTTTGTTTTTTCGTTCTTTTTTTTCAAATACGTTTCTCTTTTTTTTTGGGATTAAAAAAATAGTTTTTATAATACTTTGCTTTCCTTCCTTAAACTTATTCCTTTTTTTCTTTTTTCTTTTCTAAACGTGTGCTTTCTCATACATTTTTTTTGACAAACAATTTATACTCCTACATTTTCTGCTTTCTCATAGTTTAATGATTTTATTTGGTTTTCACTTTCAGTTTTTTGAATTGTTTTTGAATACAGGGTGTGTCACTTACAACTTCATACTCCTTTAATTTCTCGTTTTAGGAGAATATATTTCAAACGATACAGTGAATATATCTGGAGATTGGCTTTTCGTATACATAGTAATTCCATCTAATCTGGGCGCTATACGTCATATCGAATTACCAGTTAAATGAATAACAATAATAATAATTTAGTGTCAACTCGTCAAAAAGAGACATGGACATTGTCAGTTCGTTAAACAATAGAGAATGAAGATTTAGATACACAGACATTTAAATTGTACACACTAAAACAAATATAAGAACACGATATACAAGTAAATTTAAAAATAGTTTATGATAATACATGAAGTATCATCAGCAAATTGATATAATGCATTTATTCCTAAGTATGTGTGTAGATCATTGACAAATATTAAAAATAGAATGGGGCCCAAGATGGAACCTTGTGGCACTCCTTGCGTAATTTCAGCGGGAGGGGATGATACATTTTTACGTTCTTTATTTAATACTGTGCTAATGGACACCCTTTGTGATCTGTTGCTTAAATATGATTTGAACAGATGCAATACCTTACCACGGATACCGTACGCAGACATTTTATCCAATAGGGTGTTATGGTTATGGTTATCAAATGCCTTTGATAAATCAAAGTAAATGCCAGTTACCTTGTTATTCTTTTCCAGCTCCTCTAATGTGAATGTTAGAGATTCGAGGATAGCTTGTTCACATGACTTTTTTGGTAGGAAACCAAACTGGCGTTTACTTAATTTAATTTTGATTTGAAGTGAGATACGATAGCAGCCTCACGTAGATTGCTCTTTCAAATATTTTGGAGAACGACGATAGCAGTGATATAGGGCGGTAGCTGCTAATATTAGTTCGACTTCCTTTTTTATAAGTAGGAGTTACTTTAGCTTCCTTTAGTTTTGTTGGAAATATACCGCAGTTAAACTGGTTCTGATATATTTATGCAGGATATTAAAAGGAACTTGATCCAAACTAGATGATAACTTGGGTTGGATGTCATGTATTATCTTGAAGACCTCCCTTGCGTCGCATGGCATCATACACATTGACCTTGAAACTGGAATTGTAACGACTGATACTAATGGATTGTATACTGCCTTCGGAAGTCCCTTGGTGAAATTATGGTTAAATAAAGAAGCTATTTCAGCAGGATCATCAATAATATCATTGTCGTTTCTAAGTGTAGTTATAGTATCTTTTGATTTACTTCCCAATTTACCATTCAAAATTTGCCACACTACTTTAGATTTATTCCTAGCTGATGATATTTTGCTATCATTTAGAGATTTTCTATAATTATTTGTATATTCAATAGCCATAAGTTTTTTGTACTTGTAATATTGAACTATGTTCTCGTCGTTGATTTTATAGAGAGAATAAGATTCCCGAACATCGTCCCACGTTTTCCAGATGCCTTTACTAATTAATTTATTGCGATTATTTGTTGCATTTTTTACTTTTGTTAGGGGGAACGACATATTAAAGTAGTAAAAGAAAATATTGAAGAACTTTTCGTATTTTAAGTTTACATCGTTTTCTTGCAACACTTCCAACCAAGATTCTGATTGAATTAAGTTTAAAAGGGTTTGTACATTATTATTATTATAGAATCTGTTGTAGAATTGCAAGTTTATTGGCGTTATCTCTATACTAAACTTAATTTCAATTATGCAGTGATCAGAAAGACCCTCATCGGAGGTAAACGTAACCCCATAGACTTTACTCGTAGTACATGTATGTATTAAAATGTATGTATGTATGCTTGTCCTAAAAGTGAACCGTTTCACGTTAATCAACTTTTCAAAAGTCAGATTAATGAAGTTAAGGCTAGTCTGACCCTGTGTGCTTTTTTAAACTACGCCTGATATATGTGCAATCAAACAGCAGTGACAGTATAAGTAAATAGGATATTATTATAAATTAATCAAAATTGAAGAGTCTTTTAGTATTTCTCATTAGTACATTACTTCTAGTGCACTATGCCCTTTAAGTGGGTGTATATTCTTGGTCTAATAATTGTTAGATTGTTAAGAACAATGTTTAAATAATTCATTTACTGTTCATTTAGACATCCAAAGTAGAAAAAAAGAAATTAATAATCGATGATTAAACCAAATTAGTTAAACGCCCTAGAGATTTAAAAGGACTTGTATTTTGATGTATTAAACATTTAACAAAGTTCACATTAATACCGGAAAAAAATCATTTCTTTTAAGTGGGTCAGACTAGCCTTAACCCTATATTACATTTTGTTCCCATCTGGGAACACTATGCATTAAAATTTTCTCAGTTTTTTATTTGGGCAGAAATTAAATTAATATACACACGGTTCCCATTCCTACCTTATAGCTAGCAGCACACAATTGGATCAAAATAATGTTAATAGTTTGATGATGTTGAGTTCATTTGAGGTTGTGTTTCATCAAGTTTGCTTGGTGATGTTATCTTTACTTCAAACTCTGTTTTCGACTTTAAAAAAATCCTGTGAGCTGCATTATAATTTAGTAAATGTATATATGGTCTCATTTTTCTTATTTTACATATACTTACCTGTAAATTTTGACTTAGATACCTGTGTCCGTTTGGGAACGCCGTGCACAAAATATAAAATTGGAAACCCATGAGTTCAAGAGCATTTTATGGAAAGACAAATAGCTTTTATAAACTTAGAGATATTCCAAGTGATAGTGACGATTCCGTTCTAGCGGAAGATGTTGAAATTCCAGAATATCGGAACGAGGGTGAAAATGGGGTTCAATCTCAAGTGAATTTTGAATATTTTGACGCTGAAGACGATGTCCCATTGCATTGCATTTTTGCAAATAGCACATCTACAAACTTAAAGCATAAGAAATTAGCGTGGAAGGAAGTAGAGACCTTTACAAATGACGATAATGTACGGTTTTCAGGTAATACTGATTTACCAGAAGAAGTTTTAGAACTTGTTACACCTTTTGCCATTTTCAAACTCTTTTTTACTAATGAATTTCTGCAAATGTTAGTAGACATGTGAATGCTTTATTCCGTTCAAAATAATCCAAATCGCTCTTTTGTCACTACAATTGAAGAAATACAAAAATTTATTGGAATTTTATTGTGGATGTCAATAATAAAATCGCCTGGAACAAGACAGTATTGGTCAACAGACATGTGAATTTCCCAAGTTGCGGATAATATACCAGTCAACCGTTTCCAAGAAATAAAAAGATTTCTACACTTCAACAACAATCAGCAAATGCAAAATAAAACTGAAAAAATTCAACGTATTATTGACCATATTCAGTCGGTATGTAGCAAAATACCAAGGGAGGAAAATTTATCTTGTGATGAACAAATAGTTCCTTTCAAGGGAAAAATGTCTATCAAGACATACAATCCAAAGAAACCCCGTAAGTGGGGTTATAAATTATGGGTACTGTCTGGAGTTACTGGTTTTTCCTATGATTTCGAATTATTTACGGGCAAGATAGAAACAGGAGAAGGGGAAGAGGATTTTGGTTCCGCAAGCAATGTTGTTCTCAGAATGAGTAGAAACATACCAAAAAACCTGCGCCACAAGTTATACTTTGATAATTACTTCACAAGCATTCCTTTATTCTCCTATTTGTCACAGAATGGAATTGATTGTGTAGGAACTGTGAGAACTATTAGGTTATTGGGTTGTAGTTTTCCCACGGAAAAAGTTTGGAAACAAAAAGGTAGAGGCTCCCACATAGAAAAAGCAACTAAACCTAAAAACCAACAAATGAAGGCTGTGCAATGGTATGACAATAAAATGGTTACGTTGCTCTCCACTTTTGCTGGTAGTCAGCCATTACACAAAGTCCAAAGGTTCTTCAAAGCTGACATGGCTAAAAGGGATATTAATTGCCCACACATCGTAAAGGTGTACAACCAACACTTGGGAGGAGTCGATCTTCTTGTCTCTTTACTTGGTCTTTATAGAATTCGTACCAGATCCAAGAAGTGGTATCATAGGCTATTTTTTCACATGATAGACATCGTTGTCTGTAAGTCGTGGTTACTATGCAGAAGGATAGCACAGTACCATAGTAAGGATCAACCTCAAAGTCACGAAGAAATAGCTTTACTAGGTTTCAAAACCGAATTAGCGAAGGTACTTACTACGTTAGGGCCAAATAATGCAAGTACGAAGAAACGAGGAAGACCCAGCACTGTTTCACAAGAGCCCCAGCAGACAAAGAAAAAATGTAAAGGAATTCAGCCCTCATATGAAACAAGATTAGATGGTATTGGTCACTGGCCTCAACATTCTGAACAACGAAATCGTTGCCGTTTAGAAGGTTGCAATGGAAAAAGCAGAATGTTTTGTGGCAAGTGCAAAGTATATTTATGTTTATATGAGAAAAAAAATACTTTGTTAATTATCATAATGTAAAATATACAAATTAAATACATATTTTTTTCAATACGTATTAATAATGTTAGAACATTATTTGCACTGTTTCTAAATGGGCCCAGAAAGAAGAAAAATGTGTAAAAATTTTAAATATGAGAATGGAATTGTATTAACTGAATTAAATGATTATTGGTTACAGTCAAATGAACTTAACTTTTTGATTTTGCAAAAAAAAATTTATGTGATTTGTCTTGACGTTTTCGATTCACTCAAAACAATGACGTTAACACAACCTGAGAGTGTTCTAGAATAGTGAATCGAGACCGCTTTGAACAATGTTACTCCGTTTCTAAAATAATTTCGGCTATGTAAATTCATAAACAATTACGATTTTGAGCTTCCGCCCGTTTGCCCTCCTGCAAATGAATTCATGCGTTGTGGCCAGATTCGAATTTCGAAATGCCAATACATACATATTTGAGCGTGCAGGACGATATATCACGGCCTGAAATGATGTTAGAGCACAGCGAACATAACAAAAACCGAGTACATAACTGATACGATTCGGTGCAGCAATATGAATTGTTTCGTTTATTCGGACGACCGACGGCGATAAATATTTCGGGGACAGCCCCGATAGATAAACTGTTAAAATAGATCGCCCAAAGCAAGCAAAACAATATCACCGATCTGAATCCTCGTCATCGACATCGTACAACACACCGCCGATCGATTGTTAGAGCGTGTCCCAGTAAATGGGATTAATTATGGAGAAGTGAACTGAGCCATGAACAATGGTACTGAGGGATTCGGTTGTTTAACCCCGGACAAGTTGAGTTGCTCTTCGGACAGCTCGTTGCATTTAGCAAGTGGAATTATCGCTCCTGTTCTCTCCTGCTTATAAACGCGCAAATCCCCCCAAGATATGTTTTATTAAATAAGACGGGATCAAATTCGCCTTTAGGTCCGTCCTCTAGGTGCGTGGTACATTTTTTATTTTCCCGGGATTCAATCCGAAACCGTCGTTTTTTTTCCTTTTGCGGGATTACGGTCGGGATGAAGTGAAGCTTGGGAGCGTTCTTTATTTTGCTGCGAAAAGCTCGACTTCACCCCCACACGTGTTAGTCTTATCGCTAATCAAAGATCACAGTTTATGAGATTACACGTTTGTATATACGGTTTACCTAAAACATAATTTAAACGTTCGAAATCGTCACGCAATTCTAAAAAAAAATGAGGTAGAGTTCTTTTTAAATATTCTCATTTGTTGGACTTATTTTTATTGTAAAAGAAGAAATCCCAAGCGGAAAAAAATTCGCGATAATTAATATTTACGCGTTAAAGCATTTTCATTTGCAATCGTTATGGGGTAATTCCCCGGACAAAAACATTCTCAACGTGGGAATTAAACCTGCTTGAATTTCGCTTTCGTGCCGGAATAATTGCGGGCGTAAATTTGCGACTTATTCAGCGGGCACCCCCGCCCGTTTTGCGGCAGGAAAAAACGGCCGTAAATTACGGCGCGCCGCCCCTGCCTGCTCCGTTTGTAATTCATTAATGGATGTTTTATGTAGTCGGTTTTTACCTCGCACTCTACCCCTTAATCGCTGTTTATTTAAGGTGTAATTCACCATGAATTATGTTACACGGCTGCGACAAAAATCATGTTTCAGAATGCACGTGTGGATTATTTCTATTTTGGTTACTTCCACCGTGGGATCCAAAATAAATTATTCAGTTGTGGCTGTTGATATAAAAGTTGGCAGCATTGACTGTCAAATTTCATTCGTTGTTACATTCGACATTATTTATTGCACACTGCGTTGATTATTTTTTATTTTAGTTTTATTTTAGCCCCTTCATTTTTTTGAAATTGTCGAAATGTACTTGTTTTTTGTTCTGACATCAGTGATGTTCTCATGTCAGTGCTGCCACCTTCAATGCGGTATCCACAGCCTACTCAAAATATTTTTCTTATTCGATCACATGTTTTTAAGTAACTACTTACATTTATCGATAAATTTTATTATTTTAATTCGAACTGGTAATACTATTAATTAAAAAAATGTAAAGAAATACTTTAAGCATAAATTTCGAGAAAATTTCCTTATGTAAGGTAAAGCAACAGAAAATGCAGAAAGCGATTGTTTTATTGATGAACGTCGGTCGCATTTACTAATGTCTTTTGTTTACAGCTTTCTGATTAACTGGATCTGAAATTTTTCATTCTTTTTGCTGTTTTTAGAAAAATTAAATGAAATTTTCATTATTTTTGAATCTTTTCTTTTGTTTGTTTGTACGCTTTGTTTGTTTGATATCCTAAATATCATTTGATTATGTGTATTTTGTTTTACATTTTTGTTTTTCCTTTGCAACATTTCTTTTTTTTTTTTCCCTAAAAGCAAGAAATAAGAAGAGTTCATAAACCTTTTAATCGACAGTTTTTAATAAAAAAAAAAACAATTAAGAACTTACATTACAATTTTCTTTTGATGTTTTGTCTTTTTGTGATTTTCTTTTTTCTGATTTTTCAAGAAACTTTCAAACTGTTTGTCATTATTAAGTGTCTCTGTTTTTTCTTTTCATCGTATTATTTTTTCAAAAGAAAAAATCGAAACATTTGTAAGTTCTCCCAAATTTTGCTTTAAATCGTCATTAAAGCGATCGTCTTTTGTTTTTGGATACGCATTGTGCTTTTCTCGAAACAAAAATTAAAAATTTCTTTAGCGATGACTCAACTTTTGTTTTCAAAGAAAGCATTTTTGTTGTTATTTTGTTTTTTGTTTGTAAGTGAATGAGTTTTCCCACTTTTTTGTTAATCGAATAATTGCTTTAGGTTTTTTTTTTGTTTTTATCGCGACTGCATTATTAAACGAAAACAATTTTTTAAAACCTTACAATTTTTTGTTTTCTCAATTCTGTATAAATCGATCGTCTTTTATACTTTAGTTTTTTTTTTGTCTTGAGAAAGTTAAGCAACTTTTTAATTGTTAGTTTGCTTTGCTGTTTGTAAGTAATATAGTTCTCCCATTTAATTTGGTAAATCGAATATATTGCTTTTCTTTCATTGCTTTTATTAGTTTGTTTCTTGTTTGTAAGTAACAAAGTTCTTCCAAGTTCTTTTTTATGTACATCATAGTTATATATATTTTTTTTGCAGTGAATCCATCATAAAAACGATCCTCTTTTGTTCTTGGGTGTACATTGTCCTGTAAAAAAATAAAATAAAAATTTTTATTCGAAAATAATTTTGTAATTAAGTTTTCTCTTTTGCAAAATTTGGTTGCAAGTAGGCTAACAAGAAAAGATTTTAAAATATTTGGTTTGGCTATACAGAAGATGCTCGGGCCCCATTGGATTCCAGCCGACTTTTAGCCAAATGTTGCAAAAGAAAAAACTTAATAATAAAATTATTTTCGAACCCTTTTAGCGACTTATGGTAAACTCTAGTATTCATCTCTACAAAACACTTGCTCTTAGTAATCTACAGTATTGCTCTGTAATTTACACCCCACAATACAATGTTTATAAAAATAGAATAGAAGGTATTCAAAAGAAATTTCTAACATTTTTAGCCTACAAATTTCATTACAGTAATCAGTGCCTCTTTTATAAAGCTGCCTTAATCAGGTATAATCCTCTTTCGTTGGAAAAGAGACGTGTAGCTGCTGGTATTATTTTCGTTTTTAAAGTAATTAACAACTACATTGACTACGAAGAGCTCCTTTCACTGTTTAGTTTCTATACACCTCGTTGTGAATCTCGATATCCGGTCACATTTTATATCGAGAATCAGAGAAAAATATTGGTCTTAATTCCACCTATATACAGACTGAGTCATTCTATCAATCGTATTGCAAACGACGCGGATATCTTCTTTTCCAGTCTGACTGTTTTTAAAACGTGTATTTACCAACGTTTAAAAAATATTTAAAAATATATAAGTTTATCTTCACTGTGCTTGTATTATCTTTATCATTATCTTTAGGTTAGTCCTTCTAGTTAGAAATATTTTTACTTTATAGTCATATAGTTTTATAGTTTGTCTTTTCTTTTTCCTTTTTTTTTCTACTTTTTATGCAGCACATGCGCATTTCAGCATATTATTTTCTTATCTTTGTTAAGTTACTTTAATGGAAACGATTGTTGGGACTGGTCCTGTTAGTTTCCTAAATATAATAAATAAATAAATAAACAAAGGAAGGGATGTACGGAGTGGTTCCTTTGGCGATCAAAGCTCCTAAAGATCAAATGGTGGAGCGACCACGTTTCTGTCAATATACAGGATGACCTAAAACTAAAAATGAATTTAGCGAAATTCTCACCGTACCAACTGAATTTAGATAAATCAGTTTTTCTCCATTTTATAACTCGAAAAATTTTACCAAAATAGAAATATGAGTTGTACTACATTTCTTGGCCTTCACGTTGATGATATTCTACCATGGACTCTTCAGTCCTTGTTGATTATGTAGCAAAACAAAAATAAATTCTAACTTTTTTTCAATAAATAGGTTAAAGAACATTTAATTATTCACTAAAAATATTAAAATAAATATTTTAAAAGGTTAGATATATGTATCCTACACGCAGAAGAGACTTATTTTCTATAGATTCACAACGCTTAAGTGAATATGAAAAGTCACCTGCATATGTCCGAAAAAAAAACTGTTTTTAAACTTCCACACAATATTAGAAACCTATCAATGGTAAGTTTTGTTTTTATTTAATTTAATTTCGTAATACATTTACATTTATTTTCATACATTTACATTTATAGGAAGACAGTTATAGTGGTCCATTATGATGCACACGATCTTTTGGATCCTCAAAACAGTCGTAAACTGGTGACAAGGACCATAGTTACCGAAAAATACTTACTGAATTGTAATATAAGTTACATTAATAATAGGGGTTTTACTAAATTTATACAAGAAACAGACTCAAAACTATTGTTAATACTGCATTATAGATTGGCCACTAAAAGTGATACTTTAGATATCTTTTAAAAGTCTCCAAATTTCGCACATTTTTTATGACAGTTGGCAAGTTATCATACATTGTAACACTGACATTCACAGGGCTGTTTTAGCACTATTGGAGCGACATTGGTAATGATGCAAATGATTAGAAATTCGGAATAGCATAGTTATGATATTCTCTATTCGTTTCAAAATTTTAAATTGGTTTTCTGCACACTATTAATCATTCGATGTATTAGTTTGGACTGTTCTATTGATTTTATTTGTGTGATTGATTTAATTTTCAATGTACGGTAAAGGTCAACAGTGGGGGTTGTCCAGTGTAATCCATGTAAAAATTTGAGGCATCTATTTTGTAAACGTGTACTATACTCAGTATGGTATTGAATGAGTTACCCCAGATAGTAATTAAATACCGAAAATGATTTTCAATTACTACACCTTCTCAAGGCTTTCACAACTGGTACGATGCGATTCTCAAGATGTAATATATGTTTTGCCAAGTTAGTTTTTGATCAACCCATGTGTAATTTCTTCCGCCTCTTTAATGTTGGTGTTTTCGTATTTAATACTAAATCTGTCATACCATATTACATGAATGTTTCGTAAGTGTTTTTAGAAATGTATGCTTTTAATGTTTAATGTTTACACAAATTTACAACTTGTACGTGTGTAACAATCTCTTAACATGTCACGTCCATATCTATTGTATGGCTTTTGTGCAAAATGAATTTGAATTTAAATTTTAACTTACAATTTTATCTATAAATGCACCCGCAGTTAAAACTTAACACAATTCCGGTCGCAAATAGAGAAACTCCCCGCCGGTAAATAAGCGAGATAAATTTCCCACCTGGAAGCGTTAAATCAATTTCGGGGATTAAATTTATACGATGGTGGAGCCCGATATTTTGCCCGGGTTTGTATCACGTGCAACGACAACAACCGATTCAAATATGCTCGCATTTTATCTTGCAACAAAATTGATTAAATTTTTTTTACTGGCTCGATATTGATACGTATGTATTTTGAAAACGGCAAGCCCAGTTTAATTTCTTGTCAAACAAATTTTCCCCGGGGGCAAACTGACCCTAACTGCTGGTAGAATACTTTCGAATTAGGCCTCCGACTTGGTTGGGCACCGCGTAATTAATTTTGCATTAATTTTCAGGCGAGCGCGAAATTTGGGTTCGCGTTCCGAAAGGCCTCGGGGAAGCTTTTTTCGATGTAACTTTCGAGTTTAGCGAGAGTTCAAAACTGAATTGGAATTTTGGAATTACCTCTGTATTCTTAAATAAACAGAAATTACACCTCTATTACTGCTGACAATAATTAAAGTGAAATAAATAATGTAAAGAATTTTTTAACAATGTTCTAGAGAGCCTCTTCTTTCGTCAGTATTATTTTGTGGCAGTCCATTCATCAATCACCCTACCTTTAGTATTCGCCCAGTGAGATTTAGATGCGGATCTAATTAGATGTAATGAATAATTGACTTTTATGCACTTTTATTTAATTTTTGGTAAATTCGAGGCGACATATATCATATAAATTCTTAACAGAAAATCAACAATTATTAATCTTCCGGGTAAGTTTCGGTTATTCCGTCCACGTACTCCGTGCCTAAACAAACACCCTCTCTCCCCCCAATTCTAACAATTAATATTTTATTCCAGGTCTAAGGAAAGTTTACCCTTACTACTTCACGTTCACGACGTTCACCAAGGGCCGATGGGTGGGCGAGAGGATCCTGGACGTGTTCGCGCGCGAATTCCGGGCACATCCCGCCGAGGAGTACGAGAGGTGCATCCAGGCGGGCACCCTCACCGTCAACTACGAGAAAGTTCCGACTGATTACAAGCTCAAGCACAACGACCTGCTCGCCAACGTCGTCCACAGGTCCGTCTTATTATTAGGGAATAATCAAGGAGTCTTCCTTAATGGAATCGCCCTGAATTATTTATAAGTTCCAGGCCGACGAGTACGAAAGACGTTGCTTTCGTTAATCATAATTAATTTACGGAGCGGCGTTCGCTAATTATACATCGTAAATGTAATTCAAATTTCGAAAAGGGGAAATCAAAGTCGTCGCTCTTTGTAATCTTGAAAGCTAGTTATAACGTTCTTTGTGTGGCTCCATCTCTTGGTATTCTTATAAACCTCGTTATAAATCTCAGGTCTTGATGGACATTAAAACAATCCAAAACACCTCATTATTGTTTTTTTCTTTAATAAAGATAAATATAAACGATAAATAGTAGGAAGTATTTCAGCTAAATATTCAGCGCCATCTTTGCGCGTCCTTGTTGTTTCATTAATTATGGTATACATCCAAATGCAGTTCAAATTTCGAAAATTGGGAAATAAAAATTCAGGACTCAAACAAATCTGATCTTCAACACTACTTTAATCTTAATCTCTTGGTCATGTTAAAAATTTCTAACCTCAGGACTTGATGGACTTTCAAAACTATCGAACTATTTATTGTATTGCTTCTTTTTTTATTAAATGTAAATTTGAATGATAAAATGTCGATAAAAGTGTTTCAGTTATTGCGTTTAGTATTCAGCGCCATCTCTTCGCGACTTTGTTTTTTTCAGTAATAGTAGCAACGTTGTTGTTTCGATGTCATCCAATCCAAACCAGCTCTTTTCTTCTTGTTATTAAAGAAATAGTTGTAGCAAATAGTATGTGGCTTCATCTCTTGATCACTAAAGGAATTGTAAAACTTGTCACAGCCTTATTACACGTCCGAGTCAATTCAAAACATGACAACTCATTTTTTCTTCAAGTCAAGATGGAAATGGAAAGTAATCCTTGGGCATGATCTTACAATTGCTGTCATCAATACTCAGCGCCATCTCATGTCGCCCCATCGACTATTTTTGCTTAATACGTTTAGCAGCGAATCCCAAGTTCTTCTTTCCCCAATGAAAGCGCTATCTCCAAATCAATTGCGAAAGGTTCTTACATCATTTACATTGCTTGTAGATCTAAATTGAAAAAAGAATCTTAGATTTCAGTATTGCCTGCGAAGCTAAACCAATTAGTTTTACAACCTTCAAATAAAACAAAATATTGAAATTATTGGGGCCAATTTGCAGAGACATCTCTTGATCGAGTGATACAGTTGCTTACTGTGTCACCAAAACTTAAAAAAATTGCGTGTAAATCAATTCACTTTTCTATTTCCAAATCAGAACCGGAAATTCTCGGAAATAAATTGTTCTGTAATGCCATCTCTGAGCCAGTGATCTAAGTTTCTTGTTACACCTTCATAAAGCCTTGACGGTGTCATTCTCAGACACAAACCGAGAGTTTTTTTATCACAAAATTAAAAATTATTTTGTCCTTACTACGGCCAATGTGCAGTGCCACCTTTCGACTGTCTCGTAACGTTGTCCAGGCCTTGAAGTAAATCTGCATGCATCCAAACGCTTCAAAGAATTTATTTTGAGATTGAAGGGCAGCGCCATCTCTTGATAGATTACAGAAAACTTTATTAAATTTAGTCTTTCGTCTACAATGAATTCCTAAATAAATTCTCTAAAAGCGCAAGATTTCAAGAGGCAAGCTTTGCATCAGCGCAGCGCCATCACTTGACAAGATAGGAAAACATTCTCGAGGTTTTATCATTTCTATTGATAGTCAACTGCGCTTGCGAAGTCTTTTCTGAGATATGTGAAAGTAGTGCGCTGCGCCATCTCTTGACGAATTGTAAAGATTTCCTTCCGTCAGTTTCAGCCTTTCCTCTACAACGTTCAGCGCCATCTCTTGACAAATTGAGAAAACCATTTCTAGTCAGTTTTATTATTTCTTTTGAAATCTTCAAATCTTTTGTCGATTATTATTGAAGACTTAGAGAAGCTCACTTTGTTAAACAGTGCAACGCCATCTCTTGAAAAATTAAGAAAGTCATTTCTTAGATACGTTTTATTATTTCCTTTGATTTAATTTACAGCAAATCCGGAGCCCTTTGTCTTTGTGAAACTTTTGAAGTGTCGAAACGCCCTCTGGAAAGGTTATTCTGTGATGGTACCATCTCTTATCAAATTAAAAAAAAAAAAACTTTCTTGACTACTGCTGTTGAAATGATGCAACAATCGTCTTACTAGAATAAATTCCAATAGCAACACTTCAAATAGCTTGCATCGAGACGTGAATGAAAAGCTTTGCGCCATCTCTTGACAAACTATGAAAACCTTCAACAAATTTTAATCTTTTGTCTATAATGAATTTCTTCATCTTTGTAAAGTCCTTAAAATTGCAAAATTCCGAGGAGCATACTTTACTACAGCTTAGCACTGTGGTAGACACGTGAGGGCTGCGCCATCTCTTAACAAATTATAAACTTTTTCATACGTCAATCATTTCCTAACGAATTTCAACGCCATCTCTTAAAACAATTAAGAAAGTCGGTTTTATTGTTTGTATTTGAAGCAATTTTTTTGCTTTTTTTATCGAGTCTTCAGAATAAAAAAACCGGCAAACTCATTTTGTTACAACGCCATCTCTTTCGCCAATCGGAAAATTAATTAGTTTAATAAGATTTTAAGCCTGCAGTAGGCTTAAGAAGACTTCAAATTTAGTTCTTTTTTATCCCCCAAATTCGAAATGTGAAATTACGTTTACGATGTTCTTGTAAATACATTTTGAATAGTAATTATTTCTCGCGTACTCGTGTCGACTTCCCTCTCATCATCAAAAGCGCTTCCTAATAATAACAACGCTAATGAAACGAACGTGCTGCACAAGCCGAAGCGTTTCGACCGGAACACGTCCGGCAGCGTGTTCAAATATTGAAACAATGTTGTAATCGCACGTGTACCAAGAGACGTACATTCAAGCGTATGATGTTGCAGACATGAAGTGCCCGTCACTTGCCAACCGATCACCATTGTACACATGGATGAGGACATTGTGGTGGTCAACAAACCCGCCTCTATCCCAGTAAGTGGCGATGAGACTGCCATCTTCACGTAGGATTGTCTCTTTCAGTTTGAGCAAACACCGCATTAATTAGAGCTTGCTTGCTTTGCTTTCGCTCAGCTTTTCGTAGATTCTTTTGCTTCGTAGGTTTGCTTTCTTTAATTTTAAGTTTGAGGGCTTTTAGTTACTTGTGGCATGGCAAAATCAAAATTACAAAAAGAATAATATTGGATCCTGATCATTGAAGCCGAAAGATACCCAACACTTACTCCCACAGTTATTTCGGGTATTTTTAATAAACTTTAGGCTACCTCTAAACCCTTTATAGAGGTTGTTTTTAAATAGTCGGGATGCTACATATATTAAGTTTGTCTCTAAATAGTAGGGATGCCATACCCGTATATTTGACCTACTCGAGTTTTCATCGTGCTACGGTATATCATATGAGCTCGGGTACCTGTACAAAACTAAAGTCCGCATCTGTACTTATGCGACCTTACCCGTATAAATTCAAGTACCCGTTTAAGTACGGGTATCCTTATAGGTTTGAATATAAAAAATGTCCGAATGTTTAAAAATAATATAGCTTTTATTGTTTAATAACAGATAGATATATGTTTGTCCGAGATTCTGCGCCAATTACTCGGGTAATAACGGGTATAAGAAACAAATATGATACTCTGGTAATAATTGCACGGGTAGTACTCCGACACCCGTGTATCCGATGCCTTCCTTACTCAATACCCGGGCAAAAATTAAACGGGTAGTCCGAGTACCCGATGTCTTCCTTACTTCCCTACATCTACCCGGGTAACAATTATATGGGTAGTACTCGGATAGCCGGGTATCCTATGTCTTCCCTCTTTCCTATTTAGTACCCGGGCAGTAATTGTACAAATAGTACTCGGGTACCCTTCCTTGCTTTCCTGTCTCTACTCGAATAATAACGAATAATTTCAACCAGTACAAACAAAAATTATACGCGAGTACTTGGATACCCGGTACCTATGTCTTCCCTAATTTCCTATTTAGTACCCGGCCAGTAATTGTACGAATAGTACTCGGATACCCAATATCTTCCTTGTTTTCCTGCTTCTACTCAAATAATAACGAATAATTTCTACCAGGATAAACAAATATTATACGCGAGTAACAATTATAGGCGTAGTACTCGGATACCCGGGTATCTGTGTCTTCCCTACTTTCCTATTTAGTACCCGGGCAGTAATTATACGAATACGACTCGGGTATCCAATACCATTCTTGCCTTCCTGCTTCTACTCGAATAATATCGAATAATTACTAACAGGATAAACAAAAATTATACGCGAGTAACAATTATATGTGTAGAACTCGCATATCCGGATATGTGTGTCTTCCCTACTTTCCTATTTAGTACCCGGGCAGCAATAGTACGAATACTACTCGGATACCCAACATCTTTCTTGCTTTCCTGCTTCTACCCGAATAATGACGAATCATTGCTACAAGGATAAACAAAAATTATACGCGAGTAATAATTATATGCGTAGTACTCGGATACCCGGGTAACTGTGTCTTCCCTACTTTCCTATTCAGTACCCGAGCAACATTTATACGGGTAATACTCGGGTAGCCGATGTCTTCCTTACTTTCCCGCTTATACCCGAATAATAACAAATAACTGCTACCAAGATAAAAAAATTGTAACAACAACAAAGCCATATGAGTACTCGGGTATCTGATGTCTTCCCTACTTTCCCATTCTGTACCCGGGCAATAATTATACGGGTAGCACTCAGATATGCGATGTCTTCCTTACTTTCCTACTTGTACCCGAATAATAACGATTAACGGCTATCTAGATAAAAAAAATTATACCTGCGTACTACTCGGATATCCGAGTGTCGTCCCTACTAAATGAATCTTTCTACAGGACCGTACTCACATACAGATAAGAGCCAGATTGTACTCACCAAAGAACTTCAAACTTTAACTTGCTTATTTCTTCGGAAAAACTGAAAGTATATCGAATCATAGGAAAAATTGGTAATTCGCTCACCTTGTACTTTCTTGGGTAAATCACAGATGGCGACGTATTTACTGTGTTTTCGTAGTAATAAATAATAAGATCTGCGTATTTTTGCTTGGAAGGAATGATATAATTTTGTAATTTTTATATATTATTTTATAAGAAAAAGTTTTACCTAACTACGGTCCGAAATCTTCAGATGATTCACAGAAATCGCAAATAATCAAAATGGCGGTAAATGTAGTAATTTTTCCGCGTTAATTTTCAATAGGTTAGCGATAGCTATTACGGTCTTTGCGATAGCTACTACGGCCCTAGATGTCCAAATAAATCGTAAAAATTATCAGGACAAGACAAGTGATCAAATGTGGCGATAAATGCAGTTGCTTTTTTACTAATTTGCGTCAGTCATTTGTTTCTTTTTATGTAAATAAATAGTGCCATCTTTATTTATACTAAAAAGTAAATTTTTAATTTTTGAAATTCATTTCCAAACATTCTGATAATTTGTAAGACGGTAATAGATCATAGATGGCGACACTAAAGAATCAGTAACATTTTGTAACTTTCTAATATATTTTGATAAAAGAAATTTAACGTAAATTCGGTCCTGAAAAAGAAACATTCAAAATGACACTAAATGTAGCAGTATTTCGTGTGCTTCTTCTACTAATTGGCGACAGTCATTTGTTTCTTTTACAGTAAATATCAAAAAAATAAGTTTTTAATTTTTAAAAATTAATTTTTATATTTCTCTGCAAACATCAACTTAATTCTTAAAAATAATTTCCAGGCGGTGAAATTATAGGAGAAAGGCTTTAAGCTCTGCTTTGTTGAATAAATCACAGATGGCAACAGCGCAAATATTGTGATTTAATAAGAATTTCAGCGTTTCTGATGAATAATAAAATAAAAGAGAAATTATTTGTAAGAGACGGTAGCACTTTGCAAAATTTTAAATTCTTTTTATAGAAAAAAATTGAATTTAAGTACGGCCCTGAAAATTATCAAAATGTCGCTAAATGCAATAACTAGTCATTGATTGGCGACAATCACTTGTTTCTTTCTTCCTAAATAGAAAGCGCCAATTTTATTTGCACAAAAACAACGGTTTCTAATTTTTGAAAAGTCGCTCGACTTACAGTTTCAAAAACATCTTGACCCTTTACTTTCGTTAATTTGCAAAATTCCAAATTTGTTACCGAATGCGGTCCTGGATGTTCCGTTTGAATCGTGCAATTCGCCAACCGTATGACGATTTTTGGAAAAATAGGCAAGATTTGTAAAATCGAACGAAAACGGGGACTCACACACGATGAATTGTGCAAGACAAAGCATAGATGGCGTCACTGTTAATCCAACAAAATATAGCAGTAACAGGGTGTTCCCATACGATGAGTGGCGTCGGATAAATCATAGGTGACACTACTCTAATTCATAAATTATGAGTTACAGTAGTGTCACCTATGATTTATTCTATGTTCATGAGTCATAACACAGCCTACTAAGATTAAATATTTCATATTATGGCCTAATTAATGGGCAGCGCCACTATGAGATCATCTATAAATTTATTGCAGCAGATGGCGCCAGGAGGAGCGCCCATTTAATATTAGTGAACCATGTCATAACCTAACAAAACACCAAAACGAACATTCAGGGGTTTCCCATACGCGTAGTTGTGCCTGGCAAATCATAGATGGCCCCCTGTAATTGTTAACTCAACAAAATACTGTAACGATTAGTCTGACGGTTAATATTAAGTGGAATGGCGAAAGTCAACAGGCTTTGATTAACCGATCGTTGGTGGCAGCATCATAGTTACTAACCTCGTAGCAAGTATTTAGCGATTGTCTTAATAATTAATAGTTATAAAAACGAAAACGTTGAACTAGATTAACCAAAATAATAATAATAATCTCCGAGCATGTGAAACCGAACTTCGTTTTTGGGCCGTGAATGGCGACACGTATAAAATAAATATAAAAAGTTTTACTTGACTTTTGTCAACTAACAGTCCTGTGCTTCCATCTGGAATCCTGTTCATCAACCAGAAGTTGACAAAAATCTATATCAATTTGGTTTGTTCCAGCAACAGTTTCTGACTAGTTCGAAAGCGTCAAAAGCATGCACTTATCAAACTGAGCAACTGATTCTGACGGTTCCAAACCAGTCAGAAACTACTGCTGGAACAAACCCTGGAACAAACCTAGAAATGATAGCAGATGGGGATTCCATCGATTCAGCAAGAAATTCATAGGTGGCACCACCAAACAGGAACCACTTAACTTGTACATTTTATAGTTTCATTACAAGCTGAAAATGTCGTCCTAACACAATTGATTCCACGAAACTGTTGCAACAACCACAGAGAGGACGAAAGGGGAGGGGGGAGCATTGTCTTACGTTAAACTTTGATTACAGAATCATAGATGGCAGTACGGTAATTGTTAATCGGTTAGGCATATTTAAGCAATTGTAAGACCGACTAAGAAACAAAATTTGAAGTAAACTGGCTCGAAACCTTCGAAAAAGTTTGAGAAATCGCTGAAGTTGTGCATTAAAGGATTGATCTCAGAAGGCGACAGCATTACTCAAGAAATTTTTGACGCAAATCAAAAAATCTGGCATTGATCGAGGTGTGAACACTTTATATTAAATTGGGGAATACTTCCTTGTCTTAAGCTTAGACCCGACCTTTCCACCTTCTAATAAATGTATTCGACGAATAATATTAAGAATCATCATGGAAACCATCCACAAAAATCAAGTTATTTGCCAAATAACGTTATCGGGAACGTTGTTAGGAAGTAGGAAGATCGGGTCTTAATCAAATAGACCAGGAATAGGCGCAAGTTGAGAAGTGTACCCTCACCATGTTAAGCTTTGGACAAGGAGTGCAACAGCAGCCGGTTTTATCTAAGCGACTTAAAAGAATGTAGACAGGGTTGGGTTGGGTAATTACATTTTTTGTTTAAAAATGTCGCTCCCATGCCTGTTAAAAAAAATTCGTTTTGCCATTTTAATTTTAATTGACTCGGTACTCATTTCAATGCCGGTGATACGCGCGTTGCTTGTCATATGCCGACATCTGTCTGTCTGGAGTCTGGACGTAGACGTGTTGCTTGCTATACATATGCCAACACTTGTCTGTCTGGAGTCCAGACATAGAAATCATAGCAATATTTGGATTCTCATAAATAATCGAGAGTGGCTCTTTTCGAACACTTTGAGTAGTAGACCATAAAGGAGGATAAGTTGTTTGCTGATGTACAGGCTTACGATTTCGGTCCACTTCGAAAGTAACTGTATCCCACCTTTGCACGTTTAAACGTGGCAGGTAGCGGAGGAGTATCTGGCCTGTACAGTCGATGTAGTAAATTTTTCAAATATTTAATTTAGGCCGAAATTGTAAACGGAAATAAATTTCCAATAAGATATTTTTCAGCTCCGGTACTCCGGGAATACTGGGAACATAACATCTTACTATTTTGTTCATTGCACTTACAAAGTGTTCAAAATAATATAAAGTTGCGCAGCTTCTTGTTAATCGTTATTACGAAGCTGTAGTAGTTTCCCCATAAAGCCGACAGTTTCTAGTTCCGCCGGCAAACTTCGTAATCAAGTAACAAACGCGCCAGCGCACAGTTAGTTGCGAAACACACTTAACAATCCAGCATCGGACTCGGACGGGCCGTAACTTCGGAGATAAATAGTTCCGGCAGATTTTATCAAGTTCCCCTAACTCGGAACGTGCAGATAACATCATAAACTTCAGTTCGTTTATGAATAGTTCGCTTTTTGAGGTTGTTTCATCTGATGTATTCTCCTTAAAAGCACGTAATCTAGATGGCCAAGTTCATGTAGTTGTTATTATTGCTTGATTGCAGACACGAGACACCTGTATTAGCAAACCCAATCAAGCTAATTCATGTTGATGAGGACTTGGTTGTTTTGGACAAACCGTGCTCCCTCCCGGTGAGTACCGAGTGGTTCCGGACAGCAGCAACGCCATCTACGTATGGTCTTTACACCACCCCTTTCGTTTCTTGTCACTACTGTCGAAAAACATGTTAGCTGATTGGGTCTTTTTTTCCTAATCCTTTAACTAAACCTCGACCATTTAACTCATCACGTTGATTGTTTTTGACTTGGAAGTCAAAACGATCCAAATCGTCCACGGCGGTTAAAATAGTGACGTAAAACCGTAAGTTCGCGGTAGAACTCATTTGTTTCTCTTCCCTCTAACTAACTATGTATTAGAATTAACAAGTAGAAGTTCAGGGATATCACTTAACAGCGGCGAAACGCGAATTTAATGTAGATGTCGCTGGCGTCTCCGAGGTGCTTTTGAATGTGGTGTAGCGTATTGCACTTGGTTAACCTGCCTGCATGCCCTCGTTTTTCCAAGGATAACGCCCCTAATTTGCATGCTCCGTGCTATGTATGTTCCTCTCGGAATTAGCTTCGTTCTCTCGCTTACGTGCCTTGAAATAAATTTTAATTAGGATAACTTTGAGGTCGCCGAAATGGACGTTGCTGTTTGCAGACGGTACGTGACAGTGCAGGTGTTAAGACTTTCGTTCTTGAAGGTATACAAAGTTTTAAAAGTCGCGTTCCCACTTTCGTTGTAACGAACGCCATTTATCCAGTGATCGATAGTGGTCATTAACACCTGTGTTTTCTACTCTCTAATCAATGCGTGATGTAGACTGAAATTCCGCTGGCATTTACAGCTTGTAACTCCCGATTTCCGACCACCAAAACGCCCCCATTACACGAGGCGGTCCTCCTCCTCCTCCTATCCTTTGCCCTTCCGATCAATTCGTGTATGGCGTGCGTGTCGAGGCCCACCGCAACTTCATAAATAATGCGAGGGATATTCACCGGATGACGTGAAAACACCCGCACTGCACGTATCGCCCCATTGTCTTGACCGCCGTTGCGAATTTATGGGCCTTCTCTGTTTTATACTTAGGTCCACCCCTGCGGCAGGTACAGACACAATACGGTGGTTTTCATACTCGCCAAAGAATACAACTTGAAAAACCTCAGGACGATCCATCGACTGGATCGGTTGACCAGCGGATTGCTGCTATTCGGAAGATCGCCGAAGAAGGCCAGGCAGATGGAACATCAAATACGGAACCGCCTAGTACAGAAGGAATACGTGTGTAGGGTCGAGGGGGAATTTCCCGAGTAAGTAAAACAGTTCACTTCACCGGTAGTGCACCTTACGAGAACTATATTTACAGCGAGATCGTTGAGTGTAAAGAACCGATCGAGGTCGTCAGTTATAAGATAGGCGTGTGCAAGGTATCCCCTAAGGGCAAGGATTGCATCACGATCTTTCAGAAATTGGGGTACAACGGGAAGAGCAGCATCGTCCTGTGCAAACCCAAAACTGGAAGGATGCACCAAATCAGGGTACACCTCCAGTACTTAGGTACGTCCTCCGATTTAAGCATCCCCTTTTGTATCTTCTAACTGCGGGAAGGGTTACAGGGTATCCCGTTGTTAACGACCCTCTTTACAACCATGAGGTTTTCGGTCCAATGAAGGGTAAAGGTGGTGATCTCGGTGGTAAAACGGACGAGCAACTGGTGAGGGACCTCATCCACATCCACAACGCTGAGAACTGGCTGGGGATGGACGGTGATAGTGAGCTGTCGATGTTCAACCCCCGTAAAGGTGACTTAGATGATTCATTAGTTAGCGCCCTCGTGCCTAAAGGTATCTCCCGCCGTTCGGGGTACGAACGAAACAAATTGTTGATAACCGGATCCCATTGCAGATCGTGTCTTAGGAGATGATGATGCGGACCCCGTGTCGAGGGAGCCTTCTCCGTGTGAGGAGTCCTGCGAAAGCTCTTGTGATCGCTCACCTCATCCCCTGTCGCTGTCATCGCTGACGTCGCGAAGGAACGCGGACGCTAAAGTCACGGTGGCCACGCAAACCGGACACGAGGCGCCCGATCACTCGTTCAACCCGGACAAGATGACCGTCGATAAGCACTGTTATGAGTGTAAGGTCCGGTATAGAGATCCCAAGCCTCAGGATCTGGTCATGTATCTACACGCTTGGAAGTACAAGGTGAGTTTTGCTCTTGCCTGAACCTTTTCAGAATTTACTGCGATTTCAACAATACTTCTGATTTCGTAAATGTTGTTGTGATAACTAATGATAGTTAATTTCCGAAGCCAGTAATTTATGTCACTATAGTAACCATCTACCTGTTGGTCATCACTGTTCAAAAATTAAACTGACTGCTTTATAGTAGATTTGCTAAATCAGAATAACCAATGAAACCATACTTGTTCTGTTTCTGTTCCATGAAATATTATCAACTACCAATCGTGTCGTTTTATTAATTTGGGTATAAGCACCGCCCACTCTTTAGGTGAGATTTAGGCCCCGCCCTTCTCGCGTACGTAGGCACCGCCCCCTGTACTTCACATATGCAGCTCTAGTAACCAGTAGGCGTGTCAAAATTGCTACTCTTTACCATGATAACGTTCAAATAAATATTAAAGCAGGTGGTACCAAAAGAAGCTCCATCCCTTTGACTGCTAACAAATAGATTTACGTATCTTTGTGAACATCCAAAACTGACTTAGCCAATAAAAACCGCGCGCTCACTCATCAGTCGATAATAGATTAAAAATTAGGGGCGTGACTTAACCGACGTTCACCACCCACCAAACGGGATACTTATTTTTATATATTGTACTGCGTATTATGTTTTCCTTCTTTTGTTATAGGGTCCAGGATGGGAATATGAAACAGAACTTCCAGAATGGGCCCGAGTGGACTGGATAGACCCCGACATATCAGAGTGATAACAAGCGCGATTCCTTCTAACTTAAGGCATCTCTATCCGCTCTGTCTTTCCACGCTTAGGATACGTGTCGGTGAAACCCCCGCACAAGAGGCAGGGTCCAAAAGCAACCAAAAAAAAAATTATACAAAACGAACAATCATTCATTTTACTCTAGCTCGTAATTTAGCGAATATTCCCTAGTTTTAAATAATTTGCGTAGTGGTCGTTTTTAGTTTCGTTGAGTTCATGTTGTTTTTAACTAGAAGAAGACGACGATAAAAGACAAGCGTGTCTTCCTCGTTGGACCTCCCCCAATGAGAAGGACGTGTGTAGATTTTAGTATTTTTTTATGACGTAGGTATTTCAGTGCTATTGATAATACTTAATTAAAGTCGGCCTCTCACTCTATTTCTCTTTCTCTCTCTCTCTCTCGCTCTAGTATTCACGTATGATAATGAAATTGCAATCAAATATTTTTATATGTCATAAAGCATAATATTAAAAGAAAAAAATCCTTTGAAATCTGTATGTAATGTTGTTTCAGTAAGTGCCATGATTTTCCGTACATTAAAAAAAAAAACTGATAATGTCTGAGTACATGTCGAAACGTCGGCGGACGTTCGTTGTGAGGCAGGTACGTGTGCGAGACGTCGATGACGATGATGAAGACGATATAAACTGCGTTCACCGATCTTTTAAAAAAGTACTGGAATACATTTGTGCCTTGAAAATGTGTGTTGTGACAGTTCTTACTGTAAAGATATCCCATTTTCCATATCAATCGCTTCGGACCCTTGCTTATATTACTAGTATTACGGTTAGGATGTTACTACTAGAGGTTTTATTAAGCACTGACCCGGATTGTTGTGTTTGTGATATTCTAACAATTTGAGCTAACAAAATGTATAATGTGATTCTGTACAGATCGCTAACCAACTTAATTTTAAACGTTTTATTCTGGCAACTTAAAACAATTCCCTAAAATCATCCGAAAGAAGATTCGGATAACAAACGATCACCTGCTTTGCTTTGCAAATTATTAATTTGGTAATCTGTACTTAATTGTAAGTTTAAAAAGCAATTTTTCTCTAGTTAAAAATATTTGCAATTCTTTTTTTTTTTCTCATAGAGATGACGACGGATACCCGTTTACTTAAATAGAACCGGTTCTCCTTTATAAATACACGAAACCCGACAACTACCCCATACCCGATTAATTGACTGTAAAAAATAATTTATTTGAATATCAGTTACATCGGATACCTCTATGATAGATTTTCATATTGTTATTTGATACTAAATAGGAACCCACTAAGTACTTATCGGGTAGCGGGTAACTACCCGGGTTCCGGTAACGGGTAACAAAATTATCGGATATCGTTATCCCTAGTTTTCTGACAGACGCTTGTCACTTGTTTTCACGTTATTACGTTTACAATTCTATTGTTGTCTATCCTTCTATAAACTAGAGTTTACTCGGTTAGACCCTTCCTGGTTAGGCTCGCTCACATTAATCTTTACATTAAAATGACCTCACTTTATTCAGCTTTGCATAAATTCATTCGTTTTCCTCACATTACTTCATTCCTTAGCCCCCCCCCCCCCTGTTACTGCATTCGTTAACTTCACTTTATTGGACTTCATTGGACTCGCGCTTAACTTCGACAATCGAGTAACGTCATCTTTTATTTAAAGTCTTCGTAGGCAATTTGAGACATGCGGGGCTAATTGTAAAAACCAAGCTATTATTTTCCTTTTTTTTTTTTGATTTCTTTAAATCGGAACCAAATTTAGCTTCACACTCAATTTCGTCAACTACTTCATGCGCCTCCTTTGTTTTAAACTACATCTTATGAAAGTATTTGGTTCAAGCGAGGCTACTTAAGACAATAAATACTTCTTTTTAGTTCTAATGCGTAAGATGGGACCTTTAGATCAAATTGAATTAAAAAAAAATAGTATACCTGCCCTAATTAGACCTACATAGTCTATCAATCCATAAACTGATGTTTACTTGGTTAGACTCACTCACGTTAATCCTTGCATTAAAAAGGCCTGACGTCTTTCGTTCGTTAGGCTCACTTCACGTCCTTCATTTAATTCTTTACTTGAGACACGCGGGGCTAAGGCGAAGAACTAGATTACATTCTATAAAGAGAAAAACAGAACAAAATGGCACAACTGCCACTAATTAGCCCCGCATTCCTCGGTAGCCTCATCCGGTTACTTACACAGTATTATTCTTTAACATTAAAATCCTCATAACGTTTCATTCGTTGGACTCATTACATTTTTTGTTTATTGGACTCATTCCACCTCGTTTGTTAAACTCATTCATTTGTCGTATGCAGCCTGAGTCGTGCTTTCACCTTCACTCGTTCGTTTTGTTTTGAGTCCAGGAGACTCATTCGCATCATTCATAAGAATCAACTAAACTCATCCATCGCGCTCATCTAACTTCATATGAAACTCCTATACTTGATTTTTTTAATTCTCATCGCTTCATTCGTTCACTTAATTAGTTTAACCTTTGAGTTTCTTTACGTTTACTCATTTGCCTTGGTTGAGCCTATTTTACTCATGCCGTTACTTATTTAAACTAAATCGTTAAATTCGACTCCTCTAGAAGGAGTCGAATTTAACGATGAAACTCCTAGAGAGTCATTCATGTTTACGTCATATATTAGACCCATTTAACTTTACTTCATTTAATTCGCAAATCTATTGCTTCCATTTTCATTCTTGTTCGTCGCTTATTGCCTTGACATCCCTTGTAAATGGTAGAACAATCGACGTTTTGCTTTTTGCTTTTTCTGCGTCCGCTTTTTTTACTTATCTTAAGATCAACTTTTTTTCCACTCTATTAATTAGGCTCGTTTAATTAAACTTACTTCACTTCATTTGCTAAACTCGCTCCTCGTCATCCATTAGCCCCATTTCACTTCAGATTAGACTCATAACATTGCACTCGTTGAAATCTCTTCTCATAGTTGTCATCCACTCTTGTCGTTTCTGATTTGAAGAACGTTATTTTCTTCTTAGGCAAACGGTCTAACGATCGTTTTGTTTTTTTTTTTCGATATTTTCCGCAGTATCTGGTTTCCGTTATTATTATTTTTTTTTAATTTTGATTTCACATGATACATTGGACCCTTTGGGCTTCGTATTAGATCCGTTTACTGAATTCGTTGGGCTCGGCTTCATATGAATCGATATTTTCTCCCTCGCTCATTTGTTTTGCCCTGTGTCTTTCTTGATTCAAATCTTCTTGATCGATCGTCTGTTGTTTTGGCATGATAAACATCCATTCGACCATTTGGGCTTCGTATTAGACCCATTTGTTGAATTCGTTGTGCTTGGCTTGGTATGAAATGGCATTTTCTTCCACGCTCATTTGTTTTGCTCTGTACCTTTCTTATAGCATTTTTGATTGACTGTTCTAGAGTACTCCCGGAGTATTCTCATCTTATTTCAACCTCACGTAATAGTGAGGGGTAGAGATATTCTGAGAGGACTCTAGAGCAATCAATCGAAAACGCTATTGGTCTTACCGGTTGTTCTGGGTTAATAAACGCTCATTGGACCCTTGGGGCTTCGTATTAGACCCATTTACTGAATTCGTTTTGTTTGACCTGAAAGGAATTGACGTTTTCTTCCCTGCTCGTTTGTTTTGCTCTGTGTCGTTTTTTGGTTTTATCGATTTAAATCGTCTTGGTCAATCGTCTTTTGTTTTGGCATGATAAACACTTGTGCATACAGCCCGGCGATAGTCCCTACTTTTCCGTTTTCCACATTTTTTCCTGATTTGCTTTGTTGCACTTCTTTGGCGCTTGGGTCCTCGTTCAACATCCTTCTTGCATTCGCGTCGTTCATTCTCAACGTCAATCCCGGCACTTCCTTTTATATTCACGTTTCTTTGGACCTATGGGTTATGAACTGAATTTTCGTCCTTAAGGACAGGCGGTCATCATTTGTTTTCGAAACTGTTTTCTGCAAATTTCATCGCTTTTTGTTTGATTTCCTCAAACTCCATTTATAATCATTCTGTTTTCACCTTCTTATGTCATGTACTAGTGAGTGTCATTTGTTTTCAAGGTCATTCCTGCAACTTTTCAGTGGAATTTGATTTAGTCCAACTTTCGTTTGTCAAACAGAATTTCTTAATTTTTGTTTTTGTTTCAACGCTGGATTCGCGTTTTTGGTTTGTTGTAATTTCCCCATTCCGTCTTTTTATTCAATTGACCCACACGTGAGCCCATGGGCGCAGCCAGTAGGGGGTGTGTTTGCAAAGAAAAAAATATACGAAAGTACATGAGGGATTAATGACAACACATGGCCAAACCTACGAATTACTTAACAGCAAAATTATTACATGACGTGTGTGTGTTTCATTTTTTTTTTCTCTTGGGACAAAGTACAAGTATTTCCTCGTGTCCTGGTTCTAATAGAATTACTGGTTACGTCCATGCGTGAGTCAAACACTCTTTTTACACGGATATCAGCCCATCCTTGAGAAAATGAAAGGTTTTTATTTACGTAGCTATTTTTGAGCGTTGCTTAAATCCACGTAGAGAAAATTTTGTGACTAACCCCCGTAGTTTTAAGAGTAATCTTCTCGATGTCAGTGCTTAAAGTGCGGTAAAGTTTTTCAAAGGAACAAAGACATTTTCTTGTTAAACATATAACCGACCTTGTAAAGATATTGCCCCGCTATACATAGTTAAACTAAACTAAATCCACTATTATTACTTATATACAGTTTGTTAAGTGGCGCTCGGGGGACGCCGGAAATCCGCCGTCGTTGTTGTTGTCGTCCTCCTCGTCCGGAAATTGTAAATTTCTCGGCGTTCCCAAGCCCACGGTCTAACTTATATTTGTGATGTAAAGACAATTATAGGGACCTACTCTTATAGACGTTTTTCTTTTTTTTTTCCTTTTGCGTATACTGTTCGAGAGGTTTTAGGTTTAAGACGATGTTGTTTTCATTCGTGTAATTTTTTCTCTAACACTAAGTTTCAACGCAGATGTTTTACTTACAAAGTTTTGTAAAGAGAAAACAAATCTTAAATCTTAAAAAAAAGGAACAATCCCAAGAAATGAGCTTAAAATTAAATAAAGCGTAAGCCTAGCTTTTCTACATAATTTTTTAACTCGACACGGAGATACGATAGAATCGGTTTTTACTTAGCTTAGCGCTTCCAACTGTAAGTTAATGAATATTAAAGTAAATATATTGTATTATATATATAACGATCAGTATGCGAGTGTTGTTCGTTAACTATTTTTTGTATCTCCTTACTCCTTGCAAATGGGAACAGTCGTCGCAGGCGCGCATCAAAAAAAGAAGAAAACTTATTTTCCTAAACCGGACTGTTTTCATTTGGCGCATAAAAGACGTCTCTTAGTGTACATTTTAAGTGATTGAAAGTATAGTATTATTAATTTTATTTTTTCGTCGTGGCCTCCGGAATAAATGCAACCCCACTCTTTTTTTTTTAATTTTCATCGAGGTTAAGCAGCATTTGTTCCGAAGGTTTGTGCGTAAGATGCCTATATTGTGAGTTGTATTGATGCTTTCGAAGTTTATGAAATGACCTTTGTTCACAGCTTGTTATAATCTGTGATGATTATTGTTTATACAGCTATGACAAGGTATATATTTAAGGATAATATAGAGAATATGTAATTACTGTAGTTTCCAGTGTGTAATTAAATGATATCCAGGACGAATGCGTTTTCTTTACATCAACCTAGAAAATTCAGGTAAAAATAGAAAGTGTCGGAAAACTACGTGCTTAAATGCAGGTCAAGTATTCTCCTTTCATTTGATCTTTTATCTAAGTCTTATCCAATCTGAACATTTAACGAATGTTCAAACATATATCCGATTGTCTATGAGCGCTTTTTTCTGCTGCCAATGCAAATGTAAATGTTAGCAGTGAGGTTTACCCTTTAAAATTAACAAGTCAATGAAAGTTCGATGCTTTACTGAATTAATTCAACAAAAAAGTTCACGGCTTCCTCACTCATCGTCAGAAACCAAAGCTTTTTGTTTAGGCTATTTGAAAAAATTGATTGCACTATAAAATCCTACCTTTTACATAGAGATGGACTCTTCATGTAGGTCTGGCAACGCAACCCTAGCGCCTTTCATTTCCTACTGCTTAGGCATTTTGGATAGCGAAAGTCGTTCCAGGAAGCAGGTAACACAACCCTATCTGACTGTCTACGAGCGTTTTTTCTTCTCCAAATGCGTGTAATATTTAACAGTAAGGCTTGCCCTTCAAAGTTAACAAATCAGTAAAGGTTTAAAGCTTAGTTAGTTAACTGAACACAGCTCCCTGACTCATCATTGGAAACCAAAGTATTTTATTTAGGCGGTTCGGGAGCATTTAATGATGCTTTAAGATTGTCGCTTTTATCTAGAGATTAACTCTTCATATAGGAGAGGCAAGAACCTACAGCGCAGACCTAGCGTCTTCTACTGCGCAGTCTTTCTGTACAGTTACGGACTGTTCAGGGAGGAGGTAACAACTGTATCCGACTGTATAGGAGCGTTGCTTTTTTTCTGCAAATACAAACCGTATCAAATTTAGCAGTAAGGTGTGCCCTTCAAAGTTAAAGTCAGTGAAGCTTTACTAAGTTATAATGCACAGCTTCTTCATTCGTCGTCAGAAATCAGAAAATTATTTAGACTATTAGGGAAACATCTAATGGTCTTTTAATATCCGAGCTTTTTATCTGGAGGTGGACTTTTCGTACTGCGCAACCTTTTTCTGCAGGTTTCAGGAAGTTTAACCAAAGGAAAGGTTTCAAAGGTTAATTCATAAACATGTCATCGTGCCAAACTATCAGAAATACAGGGAGATCGAAATTGATTGTCCTGATCCTACACTGCTTTCCATGAGCTTGATATCGATGTTTACATCTAATTATTAAAACGAAATTAGCAACTTAACGAGATTTAGGGAAGTTACTAGATATCCTAAGATTTTGTTGACAATTCATTGTCGTTCAGTCACGAAAAATGTTTTATTTTATTGTCACAGAAATCTGATTAAACAATAATTAAGTCCTTTATTAATTAGGTTAGGCTTGATGTAACTTTCATGAATGTTTTATGTACGCCACAAGTCGGCACAGATTGTCGTTCTAACCTTCGTGTAAAAGATATAATTAGTGATATCAAGCCCATGGAAACTAGTGTAGGATCAAGACAATCCATTTCGATCTCCCTATAGTAAAAGACATGCCAATGCGGCTATCCTTTTCCACTGGCACAGATACTCATTTTGTACCCGTTTATAACAATAACATTCCAGAGCGAGTGATTTTTTGTATCGTGTGGTGAGCATTGTTTATTTTAAATAGAACGCAATTAAAACAAAACATGACCAAACCTGCTCGATCTTCCCGAGTTTGCGGTATCGGCAGAACACATCTGCATCCATTTTGGAACCCGTGTGGGATGAGTTAGTCCTCGATTCAACCAGAAATTTTAATCGGAACTTTTCGGTTTAATAACTACATAAGAGACGGCTGCTGTCAAGAATTGGTATCACACGGTCGAGAACCTAATTAATAGAATGAAGTTTATTCATCTTCAAAATAAAATATTTTCTTAAAGAACAGTAAAATGTAGATCAATAGTATTTGATTACTAAAAAAAAAATTAAATTTATCGATAAATAATGGAGAAATAAGCTTAAAAGTTGTCATATTTTAAGCAGGAACGATTCGCTTATGACGCCACTTCTTCGTATAACTAAAGCAGGCAGCTATTCTGTTACACAGCTACGTAAAGTTACCTTTCATTCAATTTGGTACGTGTTTTACATTGTTTGTTGTTTGTTGACATGGGATCTGTTGTAAGGACCCGGAAAAATGCCTAGAGAATTTATAAAATTAATTTATCTCTTATTTTATTTTAATCATTTCATTATCAGCTCTGCTTGTTCTTAGAAAGAAGCCGGATGTTCGTATCGCTTTTATGAGCATCGGATGCGATTTCAAATCAATCCTATCAGCAAAAGGTAAATCACGCCACAAAGCGTGACGTTTACGCCCTCTCGTAACGAGAAAAGTTTCACTTGGAAGCTACTGTGGGGACCGTCTGAATTCAAATTCTTGCTGATCTCGCAGAATTTCCCTCCTCAATTTTTCAGGAGGTGACGAGCCTTTAAGTAGCTTAAGCGAGGGAGATAAAAAAAAAGTTCCCGGTTCCTTATGTTTGGCTCGCGTTGAATCTCTCGTCGAAATTTTAAGTTTAAAATTTTTTTGTTATAAATTTTCCAAAGATTTATCATCGGTTTCGGTCAGGAAAAGCAGAAGCTTTTCCCGCGCAGTTTTAGTGTTTTATCTAAATTAAATTCTTCGTAATCGAAATAACTCTCGCAAAGCTAACTTTAGAGTGTATCCCCATAATTATGGATACGAGAAAAAATCTTTTGATTCATCGCTGGTAAGCTCAATGTAATTCTTGCCATAAAAGTTAATTAACTAAAAGCATTTTTCTATGTGAATTATACCTCTCTCCTTCTTGTCAAATTATATATATATTTTTTTGTTGTCATGAATATTTTCAGATATTTTGTATTGCCTAAAATTAACTCATTGTTGATTCTGTAATTTTCTAGATATTTGTTCTTGTTGTAGTTTCATGTATTTTATTGGAAAATTTCGTTATGCTTGTAAAAATTTTATTTTAATATACAAGTGTGTACCAAAAAGTTTTATAAAAATATATATATAAAAATACATTTCACAAAAAAAAATTCTTCATAAAAAGCTCTGCATGACTTGGAGATCCATAATCAGGTACAAAATTTAAAAAAAATTGGCTGAAATACAGGGAAAATAAAAAATAATGATTTGGACGGAGAGCAAAATACGTTCAAACTGTAGTGGAGAGCAAAAAGTTCATTGAAATTGTGTTTAAAAAACAAAAAATTATGCACGCTTGTAGATTATGAATATTCCCATTCATTGTTGATAAATTGATAAAGAAGGTTATCAATGTTTTATAAAAATAAATTAATTAACAATTGCTGAAGTGCTTTTTGTCTTTTAATTTTTATCTGGGAATATCAATAATCTACAAGTGTGCATAATTTTTTTGCTATTTAATCACAATTTCATTGAACATTTTGCTCTCCACCACTGTTTGAATGTATTTTGCTCTCCGTCCAAATCATTATTTTTTATTTTCTCTGTATTCTAGCCAATTTTTTAAAAATTTTGTACCTGGTTATGGATCTCCACGTCATGCAGAGCTTTTCATCAAGAATATTTTTTTTTGTGAAATGTAAGATAAACTTTTTCTCCATTTGTATAAAACTTTTTGGTACACACTGTATATTTAATTTGTTAAAACTATCGAATTTTATTTAAAATCTTAAAGTAGTTTCTCTAGAGTATCTTTAATAATAATTCGAACAAGAAGTTGGAGGAGAAAGATCCAATAAACCCAAAATAAGTAAGTCTGAGGGTAAAAAGAGCCAAAATTCAAATCAAGTCCAAAGAGAGCGGGAAGAACGATTGCTGGCTAACTTTTGGCTAAAACTGGAAACGCTACTAACAAAGCAGTCGCTTCTTGCGTCTCGATTTGATTTGGAAAAGTTTTGGTTAAAAGGATGATAAAGTTTAGTAAGGGAGTACAGAGAAGTCAAAATTTGAGACTTCCAATCTCTTTTAATTTTTACTGTAAAAGATTTCTATTTTAGAAATCTCGTGTTCTGGTTGAGAACTGTTTTGACTTGAAAATATAATCCACCCCTTTCTCCCATACTGATTAGGTACTTACACTGTAAAGCGTCAAAGTGATATTTTGCCGAATAGGAGAAATGACGTCACGTCACTCGGAAACTATTGTCACAAAACGTAACTTTCAACTCTAATTTGACCATTTTTAAAGGTATTTTAATAATTCTCTATCTTGTCTTGTGCTGGCCTTGGTTCTCTTACCTCAACCATTCAGTGAGGCAAGTCCCCTGCACCAGCTGGCAAAGGCTTTTCATTGATTGCATCTTGAAATTTTCGGGAACTATCATGAGATGTCCGAATAACGCTGTCTGTGATTTGCCAGCGCATCACATCTACACAAAATGTGCATTACGTCTCTGGTTCTCCATTGCAAAATCTGCAGTTTAGATTTCTATTGAATTTACCGATCTTCCACAGATGCTGCTTAACAGTTAGGTATCCTGTTAGTAACCCCGTGGTGATCTTGAGTTGTGCCCTGCTCAAAAGCAAAAGTTCCGCTGCTCTCTTTTTGCAAGGACCTCTAATGAAGGTCTTGCTGTGGCGACGTCCTGGTCTGCTTAGCCAGTATCTGTTATGTTCTTCGCTTATCCAGTCACTAAAAAAGCCCAGAATACCGTTTTTGGTTATACCTAGGACAGGTTCAGGGCCAAGGTATGCTATACCCGCACCCTGCCTGGCTAGTTCATCGGCCTGTTCGTTGCCGATAATACCCCGATGACTTGGCACCCACACCAGCGTGACACAGTTGTATTCCGCCAAGTCATTGAGCTCACTTAAGCATTCCCACACCGGTTTAGAAGAGATCTTTGAGCTTAGCAAAGCCTTCAAAGCCGCCTGGCTATCGGTTAGAATAAAGATCCGCTTATTTGTGTAAGCCCTCCTTTTGTTTTCTCAAGCACATTGTAATATGGCGTATATTTCTGTTTGGAAACGGAGGCAAATTGGCCCAACGGGAAGCATAACTGCTCCTTTGGTCTATGCCCGTATTTCCCAGATCTATCCCCGTATACGAGATCAGACTTCCAGGAGGAAAGTTCTGTTCAGGTTCCCGGTGGTCAGCAAATTCATTAATTTCTATTTTAAGGAGCAGGTTTATGTTGCCTTTAGGAGTCCTCATATCGAGTAAAGGACCCCTTATACTGCCAACGATACTTGTATAACCCGTACTTGTATTAAGCAGGTGACATGAATGCTTCAATCTGTGGAATCCTCGTCTTGCCTCTCCCATTATCACAATGTGTAAAGGAGGAAGATGTAGAAGGGTTTCTATTGCAGCGGTGGGCGTTGTGCTCATCACTCCCGTTATGCCTAGACAAGCAAGCCTTTATATCCAAAGTCTAAGTTTGGTGGTTTCCTGCTTGACCTTGGGCCACCACATCGAAGCCACATAGGTTATTGTGGTTCTCACCATTCTGGTGAACAACCAATGCACCATACTTGGTTTTAAGCCCCAGTTCTGTCATAGGCTCGTCTGGCCACCGCGAAAGTGTCACCGATCGCCTGACTGTCTTATCTAAGTGTTGGTTCCAGGTAAGTTTGAAGTCAAAAATCACTCCAAGGTACTTTACCTCCCCCGACAAGACTATCTCATTTGCACAAAGACGCAGAGGACCTAAACCCTCTAGGTGGTGGTTTTTTGAGGACTGATCCTCAGACCTTCCTCCTCGGCCCACCTTGATACTACATTCAGGGCAATCTGCATTCGGTCCCTGATAGTCTTACATCAACTTGCTTTAATTTTATTTTCTTTATTAAAAAAAATAGAAGTTCTAAAGCTCTCTTTTCACTCTCTGTAACCAGTATCATGGTTTAATGAGCAAAAATTAATTTATTTACTTTACCTGTTAGTTTTCAAGAACGAACTCCTTTAATTATTGTACAGAATGCAGTTTCTTCTCTTTATAAAATTATTTTGAAATTATTTTGTTATTGTAAACCCGTGGTTTTAAATTATTGTTTTTAAAACTGTTTTGAACTTTACCTCGAAAATAATTTCATCTCTTTTTAATTGGGAATTGTTTTTTTTTTTTTTCATTTTTAACTAAATTCTTATAAAAGAAAGAAAATATAAAAAGAGAAGAGAGGCGTAATTTCCACAATCCCGAAAAATATAGGTATGTAGAGCAAGAGCCAAAATTACAACCAAAGGAATTGCGACTTGTGTCTTTTATGGTTTGACTAAAATTTTAGCAACAGGGTGAGAAGAAGAGACGGAAATAATTTACATATTTTTATCACGTTTGAATTAAAGCTACGTAACAATCGAATCTCTCTTTCACTATCGTCGTAGTATATAGAGGAGAAAAGTGTCAAGGTTTCGTCATCTTGTGAATTGATAATTCGAAAGTGTTGGACGGATAATCCGCTTTCTTCTATCTTTTAATCCCCGTCCCTTACACAAATTATTGCAGCAGGAATATTGCAAAGATGTTATTCTACAGTCAATCGCATTTCCGAGGTTCAAATAGTTTAAGGAAGACGAAGTTTCAACCACAAAGTAGAGCGTTCCGATCACTTCTATGACATTTTTCCACTATTAAACGCATTTTGGTGCTTCAAATGGTTTAAGCAGGGTCGTGTTTCAACCATAAAGTAGGAAAAGAATTTACACCACAATAACGCACGCTCTTACTTTGTCATAAAAATATGTTTTTTATTTAGACCCCTAGAAAAAAATATAAAACAGTACCATAGGATTCCAGATTTCTGTCTGGAGTTGAATGCTCCGCAAAGGAGCGACGAGACCTATTTTGCAGCCCTGCGCAGCTGTTTGTGATTTTTTGATCTCCCCCATGAAAGTGAAAAAACGGAATTTATTGTGTTCATAGATGCCCTCAACAACTAAATAAATGTGTTTAACTTCGTAACGTCATGAACTACTTCTAAATTTTGCTCATAAGTCGTGTCGATGTCATCGTCAGCAACGAGCTATGCTCGAGAAAACACGTCACGACTCAGCCAGTGACATAAAACGACGCTAATTGGCCGCAGTATTGAATCTGTCATCTACAGTATTAATGTCGCGTCCAGTGACGTAAGACAACGCTAATTGGTCACACCAGTGACGTAGGGCAACGCTATCGATGATTGGACAAGTGACTATGCCACTTGAATTAATTACCCCACGGCCAATAAGATGTACCGAGGCAGACTGTGCATCGCAGGGGAATGTGCGGGGTAAAGCATATAAAAGAAGACGACCGGAGCATCTAAATCACTCGCTCTCTGGCTTATGGTGTCAGTCGCACTTGCACATGTGTGGGCAAGCTACGAAACGCCACAGACATACACGAACACCTTGGGTAGGTCATGAAGCTCCCATACATAGACAAATACTCGGGCAAACTACGAAGCGCCCCAAACATCGCTGACACTTTAACCTTACCACCGTTCCTCCATGAACAACTACCAGAAACCACCTCGAATCCTCCCCCCCCCCAAGGCTTGCGCCAGGAAAGCCCTACGACGGTTCCAACGTTCTTCGAAAGGTTTTTACGAACCACTACTCCACGCTACCATACCTGCGTGAAGTATTGCATCGCATCTTGCCGCTATCACCGACTCCGGAGAAGCTGCATCGAAACGCCTTACTATTTGAACCATACAGACGGTCCCCTTTCAATGAGCTACCGAGGAATCAACCCCTACACTTCAAACTGACCGAAACACATTGATTCGCCGTTCGACCAGCGTCGCGCACGCGACAACTGATGCAGCAATAAATCCTATTTGATGTAACATTAGATTACCATTTTAAACGTTAATAAAAGTTTAACTATTTCTACGTTTAATTACAACTTTATAAAGTCGCTTTATAAAGTGTTTTAAAATAATTTCTTTTATTTAAACTGACAGAGTAGTCAGACTCCTAACTTACGAACGCGCGGAAGAAATTTCACGGTATTATAGTACAAACTTTTTTTTATTTGTGAGCCCCTAAGTCTAATAAGATCGGGAATAAAACTAAATAATGTATTTACCTATTTATTAAATGGCCACATTGTTTAAAACTAAAGGCAGTAATTAGTAAATAAATTAAGTTACAAAAACAAGTCGGATCTACTTCAGAGGATACCACACGAATTCGAAGCTCTTGAGTCCAAATTTCTTTTCGGTGTCCTCCTTGGGCGTATCCGGAGAGTCAAAACCTAAGTTAACGAGCCGGAACTTCGGCCTGTAGCCGAATTCATCGGCGACGTAGGTCACGATCCGGCTGATTCCGTCCCTGCCGTTGACGAAGTAACCCCCGATCTTAGTTCCGTTACGCCACCCCTTTTCGTAGTGACCGTGGAAACCAACCGTGTAATTGAATTTGTATAGCAAGTCGGTGATGTCGCCCTCTGTGATACCCTCGGGGAGACCCTCTGTCATTCCGGGGTACTTATCCACGATTTGGATTGGCGGATTATTCGGTACGTTAATGACGCCGTTCGACACGTTGATGCTGTCGACTCGGGAAATCGGGGAAAGGTTTTGGATTTGTTGGGGGATGTTTTGATTGTAGTTTAGAGGTGGTTCATTGACGTCGTTGCTACCATACTCGGGGTAGTTCGGATTAACTGGCGCGGGGGTACTCGCTTGACCTTGAGGGCCTTCCACACTTCCCGGTGGCTGCAAAGAATTCGCGGGGGCTGGAAAGCTGCTTGGGTTTTGGAAGGGTGATGGTTGACCTAGGTTTTCATTAGAAGATGGTGGCTGAGAAATTTGGGCCAACTGATTTTGATTGTTAGGTGGAAAAGCAGAAGGCTGCAGATTTTCAACATCGGTGACTTGAGGATTCGGCGGCTGGTTAAAGACTGGATTTTGATTATTTAGGGGAAGACCTGGGGGTTGAGGACTAGGAAACTGGTTTAGATTCTGAACTTGGGGATTCGAAGCTTGGTTGTTAGGGTTTTGATAACTCGGAGGTTGAGGATTTACTTGACTGGGAAACTGGTTTAGATTCTGAACTAGGGGATTCGAAACTTGGTTGTTAGGGTTTTGATAACTCGGAGGTTGAGGATTTACGGTACTAAGTGGGAATAATGAAGGTGGAGGATTCGGATTTTGAGCGAGGGTTTGTTGTATAGGTGGAGGTTGAGTACTCGGGTTTTGGTTAAAGGGTGGAACAACTGGCGGTTGTGAACTCGGAGATTGGTACGGTTGGTTTAGATTTTGATTGGGCAACTTTTGTTCCTTTTCTCTAACCGCGGGATTTTGGAACTGGAATTTCGTTGGCTGAGTGACGTAACCACAACCGGCACATCCCGGTTTGATGGTCGATAGGGTCGTAAACGTATAAGGCCCCTGGGGGGTGGTGGAAATTGCCAGAGGTCTAGGCGTGGTGAGAACTGTTGTTTTAAACGTCGTTGTACTTGGAAGATTCTGTAACTTGGCCGGAGCGCCCGGATTTGACGGTGATTGCCCCGGATTTGACGGTGATTGCACCGGATTTGACGGTGATTGACCCGGAATTTGCGGTTGCTTGTACTGGGTGTTCGAAGGACTATAGTCTTTGGAACCATCCAACGCTGGAGAAAAGTAAACAATCAGAACTCCTCTAAGGAAATGAGCACGTATACTTACGCGGACTGATTTTTATGTTTTTCATACTGAGTATCCTGAAGGAGCCGTTTTCGTCAGTGGCGTACACGGTCACGTGGTACACGCCGTCGGCAGTTATGAATCCAAATTCTCCTTGGATTATACCATTTGCATCTGTCAAAATTATTTATTATTGTTCCGTAGGATATGATGTTAGGACCAATTCAGTGTATATTAAGTATTTGACTAAGCAGACGATTAATTTGTGCAAAAAGTATGGGTGTGGTAATCCTAAATTTGATAAACAAGTGAAAATGGCTGATGTCATTCAGTTCTTACCAATCAAAATTTTTGATTTTTGATTCATTGTTCGATCCATCGCGCTTATGTTAAAGCCAACTACATAACTTAATGATTACTATAGTAATTTTAATAAGCAATTGAAAATTGATGACGTCTTACTGTTTTCGTCAATCATAACAATTGCATTTCATTTTGTTAATGAATGTCATTTCATGTGGACCAATTCAAACGAGCGTCATAAAATTTAGACTAATGAAAGCATGAAACTGGTCACAATGTTCTAAATCAATTGTTTTTGTTAAAAAGTTATTATTATTATTATTATTATTATTCGAAAATCTATTATTTAATGATAATGATTAAATAAATAAATAAAAATGGCGTCATTCGGTGTAGACCAACCATAACGAGCGTTGCAGAAATTCGATGTGAACGCGAACATCGGTCACAACGTTCAATCACATTTCGTTATGTCAAAAAATTGATAATTATTATTTTTTACGAATATCCAGAATGTTACATTTATAAGGTAAATAAATAGAAAATGAAGACATCATTCGGTGTAATCCGATCATAACGAGCGTCGTAGAAATTAGATGTAGACGTGACCATCATTGGTCACAATGTTCGATCTCATTTCGTTTTGTTAAAAAGTTAATAATTATTGTTTGCTTGTTTGCAAAATCTATTATTTATAATATTAATAAACGATTCAAACAACCAAACAATTATTGCAAACACTATTAGTGATAAAATCAACAATTTTGAAAGGGTTATGAAAGAAGGAATTGATAAATTGCAGATTGAGTGTTTACAAACTGCAAATGGCAAAATTACTTCTTATTGTGACGTAGTTAAAAGGAAAGTTACTCGGGAAAAAATACTTTGATTATAAAACCAAAAGAGGTACAAACCAGTAGTCAAATTCGACAAATACTCCGCGAAACAATAAAACAAAAAAATTTGGGCGTAGATATTACAAAGGTCCGAGATATCAAGAAAGGTGGCATTATACTCCAATGCATAAATGAAAAACAAAGAGATCTGATGAAGAAGGAAATTGATGGGAAACTAGGGCAAGATGTAACTGCAAAACCTGGCACCTATAAAGATCCGCAAATAAAAATTGTCGGCCTGGAGAAGGAATTAGATGGGGAATCTCTCATCGAATGCTTATCGAAACAAAACGACCTCAACTTGGTAAATAATGAAAATACGAAACTATGGGTATCAAGAAAAATGAGGAAAATGTACATGGCAATAGTTAGATGTAAACCAGAAGTATTTCATAGAATAATGGAAAAGGATGGAATACGTGTAGAGTGTATGAGCATGTAAATATATTACAATGTTTCCAATGTGGCGGTTTCGGTCACGAAGCTAAAATTTGTAAGCGCAAGCAAGTATGTACAAACTGTTCCGAAGATGATCATACTAACAAAACTTGCCAGAAAGAACAAAAAAAAAATGCGTAAATTGTCGAACAGTAAATAAAACATATAATTCTGATTTAGATGTTAGCCACTTAGCTTTTGATATGGAATGTCCTACAAAATTAAAGCTCGTGGAGAAAGAGAGAAGCAAAATAAATTATAATGAAACATAGCAACTACAGAATGAGGAGGACTCTACTACTCTCAATCCAAACAACAAAAAAGAAACACAATCTTCTTGACAAATTCTTAAACTGTGGCATCAGAATGTGCAAAGCATAACGAATAAAATTTCGACAATTGAATTATTCGCTGTAGAAGAGGACATAGATATCATATGTATCACAGAACATTGGTTGATTAAAGAAAATTATACCCTATATAATATAGATCGTTATGAAAGAGCTTCTTATACAATTCGAAAAGCTCACATGCACGGGGGCGTCGGCATATATTTCAAATCTGGAATAAAATGGGAAGAAATCGAGACCATCAACAATAAATCATTAGAGATGTCATGCGAACTTGCAGCTATATTTATAGAAAGTTTTAATACAGTTGTAATCACCGTATATAGAAATGGTATTGAGCACATAAACATATTCCTGCAAGGCATGGAAGAAGTTCTCAACTTCATATTAGAAGAATTTTCCCCGTGTATTAAAATCATATAGCCGGTGATTTCAATGTAAATTTCCTCTCTGACTCTATTGATCGACTTAATGTTGTACACTTGATGCAAAGCTTTGGTCTCCGTCGAAAAATATTTAACCTCACGCGAATTTGTGGAAATAGCGAATCATGCATAGATAACATTGTTATGAACGACGACGATGTAGAAGCATATTCAACCCCCACAAACTTGTCTGACCACGAAGGACAAATCTGCAAGTTTCAAGCTCCTTCGAATTCAAACGATGAAGACACCAACACGAAATTTAGAAATTTTTCCAAGACCAACATGTACAACTTTTATAGAATACTTGAGCAAGAGGAATGGATTTCAACGTACATGGAAGACGATGTAAACATGAAATTTAATAACTTCCTGTCGTCGTTCTGTCAACACTACGAAATGGCTTTTCCAATGTTAACCAGACATAAAAATTACCAACAAAATCTAATCTCTCCGGAGACCAGACAAATCAAGGAAACTCTGAACTTAATTCACTCAGCATACAAGCAAAGCCGTGACGAAGACATAAAAGGTATACACAACCGCTATAAAGAATTCTATATTAAACAAACTGAAAGAAGAAAAACTGAAAAGAAATAAATGCTTCATAGAAAGTGCAGAGAACAAGATGAAGGCAATTTGGACAGTTATAAACAAGGAAACAGGACGAAGCAAAAAGAATGCGAACCCCAAGATATCTCCAACAAGCGAAGAGTTCAGTGACTTCTTTATTACTGCCATAGATGATTTACTACAGTCAATACCGCTCCCTAATATAACAATTTCCGACTGTTTAAGTAAAATGCAGTTGAAGGATACGGCAATGTTCTTCTTTCCCACAGATCAAAACGAAATTGAATGTGTATTAAAGAATATTAAAAGTAAATCCTCATTTGATATTTTTGGATAAATACAAAAATCATGAAGTCAGTGGCAGCCGTGATATCTCGTCCACTCTCTGATATCTGCAATGCATCTTTGATACAGGGCATTTTCCCGGACAGAATGAAAATAGGTAGAGTAATACCGGTACAAAAAGCTGGAAACTCTGAGGACAGAAATTGTTATAGACCAATATCGATACTGCCGTGCTTTTCAAAAGTTCTCGAGGCTGTCATGGCTACAAGAATACTTAGCTACTTCCAAAAGAAACTGTATTTGTCTGCACATCAATACGGATTTCAAACAGCAAAAAGCTATTACGTCCCTCTTGAATTACATTACAAAAGCTATGGAAGAAAAATGTGAAAGTACAGCTATCCTAGTAGACTTGTCAAAAGCTTTTGATTGTATGTCACACGACATCCTACTAGAAAAAATTGAACACTACGGCCTCAGAGGAATTTCCAAGAGTCTTATTAAATCGTATTTTGAAAATAGGAAACAATATGTCTGCCATAATGGCACGAATAGCAAATAGAAACGGCGTCGCACAGGGTTCACTTTTGGGTCCCTTGCTCTTCCTGATCTACATCAATGATCTACCGGCTAACGTAAACTGTCACAGTGTCCTCTTTGCAGATGATACTACGCTAGTTACAAAAGGTACTTCCAAAAAATAATTACAGCTTAATAGTGACAAGATGTTAGACGAAACCAAAAATTGGTTTGCTGCCAATAAACTCATTATAAATGAATCAAAAACTCAAAAAATTTACTTCCGAAGCTCCAGAAATTGCGGCACACCTTCTGGGTATGGAAAATTTCTTGGTATCTTTTTGGATGGCAGACTGATTTGGGCCACGCACATAGATTATCTTCAAAGTAAGGCAACATACGCGATGAGAAGAATTCGAAAAATGGCAAAACAAAGTTATTACGCTATGGTCTATCCCCACATCTCTTATTGTATTCAGGCCTGGGGAGCAACTTCACACCTATCAAAGTTTTTACCCTGCAAAAACAAGTCGTAAGAGCCATAGTAGGAGCGGATTGGCGATCAACCTGCTCTCCAATATTTATCAATTTGGAAATTCTCTCTCTGCCATCTATATACATATTCCAACAATTGGTTTCAATACAAAAAAACATCGACGGTTATACCCTTCGCGAAGACAAGCATAAATATGATATCCGTTCAGAAAAGAATATATCTACTCCTAAATCTCGACTCCACTCTACACGGACAAGGCATATTGGTATTGACCTGTACAACAAACTCCCAAATGAAGTGAGAACTCTGGGTATTCCACAGTTCCGAAGTAGAATAAAGAAATTTCTAATCAAACAATGTTTCTACTCAATGGACGAATATCTTTCTTTGCGTAGTAGTAATTTTCAGTCATAAAGATATGATTTTTGTTTTATAAACTTTATCATTTCACATAAAAATTTTTGCATTTAATATAATATTACCCTATAAGAATGCTAAATTGTTATTTTACACACAGTGAATTCTTTTTTTTTTAATTTGTAATTTTTAATTTCAATTATTGTAATCTTTTGATGTAACCTTCCTTGGTTGAAATACATATCTATCTATCTAATAAAAATCGATGACGCCATTCGATCTAAACCAATCATAACGATTAATCGTAGAAATTAGATGTAGACGTGAACATGGGTCACAATGTCCGACCTCACTTCATTTTGTTAAATGATAATTGTTTGCAAAATTCCAGGTTCTTATTTACAAAGTCGATAAACAAATGAAATTTAATGTCGTCATGCTATGAAGATCAATCAAAACGAGTGTTATAAGATTTAAAACATTGGAATGAAAGGATGTAACCAATGTTCGAACTCATTTCGTTTTGTTAAAAAGTAATTAATAGTGCCTAATTATTAATTTTTTAATGTCACGATTCCATTATTATAAGCACTATTAATGACTAACCAAAACGTGCGTAGTAAAATTTAGAAGACTAATGAAGGAGTTGTGTTACCTTTCTTTTCATGTCTATGTTGCTGTCCGTCTATGGTGAAGCCAAACTCGTAAGGCCTTCCAATGTCGTCATCTTTAGCCCCTTGGACACACAGAATCGTACTGAAGAGGACTAATAACACCTAAAACACGTAGTTTAGTTCCTTGCATACGAGTACATACAGGAGGTATAGCTCAAGTAAAACCAACATATCACACCATGCATTTTTACATTGCTTTTTTGAGAAAAATTAAATGATTAAACAAAAGGTAAATTGTTTCGATCTTGAGGGGTCTCATCAGCAAAAGGAGTTCAGATCCAAAAATTTCTTTTTAGTTTAAGCATTACTTGCGAAAACGAGAGTGTTTTCTAATTTATTAACTGTTAATGTAAGTTTATTAACATTAGATGCCGTCTAAAATTAACTTTATGACGCGTCGAATGTCCGCCGAGTTTCGTGACCCACTAACGTACACACTCTATTACGAGAACACAATAAGAAAAGCAAGCGAAGGTAACCACTCGGGGCGTCAAAAAACGAGAAGAAAAAAAACCTTCGGAGTCAAGGCCCACTCGATTAATTGTCGTTACCTGGAAGGATTACATCAATCGATTTACGGATCGCCGGCGAAAATATTTTCGATATTTTCGCTTCCAATCTACGGAATTAGCGGGTCCGAAGGCGACCGCTGTGTCAACAAGAAAGAGCGTACGTGTGTGGGCGAAAGCGGAAAATAAAACTTGGCGTGTTTGGCAATTACTTGATTGGCGTAAATACGTACACACGGTATTAATTGCGGAAGCGTTTGTAGTTAAAATGAATAAAGGAAGAACATTTATCTTTATTTCACTGTTCTCCTTAATCTTATACAATAACTTCCTTGGCCTATTCCCCTATATCTTTACAAGAAATGTATTTCGTATTGTTTCAAATTGTTCCAAAAAATAGTACCTACCTAAATTATACATCGGCGGAGAGAAAAATGTCATTTTTCCTGAAGTGTAATTTGTAGCCTGAGAGCCAAAAGCACCAGGGGGGAAATGACCGGGGGAGAGAGGAATTACAAGAATCTAAACTTTTAAGAATGAAAAATTGTAATAAATCCGATTCAATTCATTTCGGAAATTAGTAGTCGTTGACATTCATTATTTCACAACACGATCTTAGTTTAAAACGAATTTAAGTTTATTATTTGAAAGAGGAATTAAAGAATAAGTTTTGCTAAAAATGTTGAACGCAGCGAGTGAAGCGGTGTTAAATTTACTCCCTTCGAAATCAAGAGAGGTCTACGCTAAGCGAAAGTGCCAATATAAAGGAACTTCCCAGGAATATGTCATCACTTTTAATCCCTTCGGAGTAAAAACATTAATTCTTCCCATATCACAGAGACTACTACTGTTTCACTGTATAGGGTAGGCTTTCACTACTCTATCATTTCCTCCTCTACCTACTTAGAATTCATTTCAAAATCTATCAATTCCAATTTCGATCATGACACGAAAAGATGCTGTTGAAAAAAGTGCAAACTTCAGATCATTTCTGAAGATCACAACTTTTATGACTGATATGATGGTACCATACGATTCAAGGTGAGGCAATGTTGCCACTTAGGGGACGACGAGAATCCACTCCACAACTACAACACCTTCAGTCAACTATTATGAAGCAATAGCATCTTTGGTTAACTACTGCGACTTTCACTCATTCCTACGTAAGTAAGGTTTTCCTCCACTTTACTAAAATCTGCCCGAAGTTAGAGAAACTTAGCACTATTCAGAAATATTTGCAAATCTTTCATACCATTTCGATCTCACGATGGACGAAAAGAAGGAAAATCAGAATTGAAATGGTTGAAACCAGACGTTACCTAATAGGGAAAAGAAGTACGGACAATGAGAATTCACTGCGCAACTACAACACCTTCAATTAACTACTGCACAGCCATAGTATCTTTGGTTAACTACTGCGACTTTCACTCATTCCTACGTAAGAAAGGCTTTCCACTTTTCTATAATCTGCCCTAAGTTAGAGACACTTAACATTATTCGGAAATATTTTCAAATATTTCATACCATTTGGATCTCATTATGGAAGGAAACTACAACACCTTCAATTAACTACTGCACAGCCATAGCATCTTTGGTTAGCAACTGCGACTTTCGCTCATTCCTACGTAAGAAAGGCTTTCCACTTTTCTATAATCTGCCCTAAATTAGAGAAACTTAGCACTATCCAGAAATATTTTCAAATCTTTCGTACCATTTCGATCTCACGATGGAAGGAATGGAGAAAGTGTAAACACCCGGAAAATTTCCATTTTTTCTCAGTTTTAAATTCATCTAATTAAATTAAACTGCAAAGAAACGGAACGAAAGGAATTTCAAACTCGTCCGTAACGTAAACAGTTCCCAGGCGCGTAGCCAAAACATCTCCGTAAGTGGCATAAGATAAGAGTTAAAATAATCATATCTGCCAGCGGCTCAAATTACACGTGTGAGAACTGTTGATTTTGGCTTTGGGGTAGATAAGGCCGAGTGAAAATTCAAACCTTAAATTAATTAATGTTCGTTTAACTTTCGAAAGGATAGGTTGTTTTTTTTATCCTCGTAGTTGACGAACGTCCAACTTAGTATAAAACTTAGTATAAAATTAATTATAATATTAGTCAAAAATAAGCTTTTGCATGAGCCCTCGAAAATTCCGCGAAATTTGTGAAACCCCTGAGTGTCCCTGCAAAGGGGAAGTGTGGAGAAAAACCTTTTGAACGTCATCCCCGAGAACCCCTCATAGGGAAATCCAGGAGGTCAAGGAATTACTGACAAAAAAAAGAACATTTCTTCTTCCTTTCTTAGCGAGTTTCATTGCAGTTTATAACCATTTCTCCCATCTTAACTTCCACTTTTCTCTGTTCAACCAATCATATTTGTTTAATCATCTGGATTCCATGACTTCTTTTACTTCTTATCTCCATGACTGTTTTGGTCTTCCTTATTTCCTGCAATTCTTAGGTGTCCAGTCTAGGTCAACTGTTATTTCCCATACATTGTACGTGTCCGAACCACTCTAGCGCCTTTTTATTTATATAGTTTCCAATATACTAATTTATATTTATCTCCTGCCTGATATCAGCATTTCACATCTTCCTGCTATCCACTTTCATGGTGTTTATTTTGAATTTATTCCGTTTGTTAATGCTTCATAAATTCCAATACATTCGACTTTATATATTCAAATTTTATTCCGTTTTATTATCTGTTGGTTATATTCAATTGTCTGTTAGCTGCTTCCAGTTGCCCCATTATTTCTTCATTACTGAATCCGCACTGATATTTGTTTAATTTTTTATTACCTTCATTATATCGTCTCCTCTTCCTCCTACACCTAGATATTCAATTTTTTTGAGGTTTACGGATAGTCTCTACTTATTATACTCATTATATAATTTTTTGTATATATTCCATATCCATTTCGACTTCTGCCAGTATTATTTGGTCATCGTCAAAGTGTATTGCTTATTAAAACTCACATATTTCGACATTTTCCTTGCCTTTTTTTCAAGGCTTCTTTCAGATAGACTTTAATTCGCTTAGAAGATAGACAGCGACGTTATTTCAGGCCTTTTGTAATAATATATTCTTCAGAAACTCTTTTGCTTACTTTTATGCGACTTGACTTGTTATGGTTAAAGCCAGGATTTTTGGGTACTTAAAAAGACTGAATTAGGCCGACAAATAGGCAGGTAATGTCTAAGAAATAGACACACTTTTAGGCAGCCTATTTTTTTTCCATTGTATAATAATAAAAAAATATTAATGCTTATTGTAGTTGCATGGTCATTTATTAAGAAATCGGAAGGAGGTTCTTCCGAGCTTATGAAACTGTACAAGTGAATTAAACACATAATTCAACGTAAGGAATATATTTTAATAAAATGCCTTAAGTAGGGCCCATAAATCTGCGTTTAAGTCAAAACATCCAGACCGTACATAAGATGGTTTCCTACCTGACAGGGTAGTCCGAAGGCTCAGCAGCAGAGGAGCTCTTTTCAGCTTCAGCTTTTCCTTTTAGGGTTTTTCTATTTCTCTATGGGGCTCTAGGCGAAGGGTTTTCTTTTCGTATACTATCATATCATCCAATCCAGAAATATTTAAATTGGAATACTCACTTGCAAAAAAGAGTCAAACGATAAAGAAACAAACATGACAATTTTAAATTTGAACAAAGATATAAAGATAAAATAATAAGAGGGACACTTCTGTTCACGAATAGGGTTCGGCGAACATTTTACAAAGACTACATGAATGTGAAAATTGAAAACGCAACCAACATTAATTAATTTTTTGAATCTTCTCTCCACATTTTCAAAACCTGAGCCCCGTTTGTATAATTGGCGACGGCGATGTGGTGGAACATCTGCGAGTTCCCCTTTGGGTCCGGTTCATTTAGATCATTAGATTGTGAGGCGCTTTTGGACCGGCTGCGTGAGGTTCTCTCGCGCTCAGGGTCTTTATCGCTTATTTACTTTAACATTTCTTAATGGCATCTTATCGTAAGGGGAGTCAGTATTTTGGCTAAAGTTTGTTGCTTATGCTTCTGGGTTGCCTGGGATTGTTTATATTAACAATTAAAATCTGAAATTCTTTCATGAATAATCCTAGAGCAATTTTATTTAAACAGGTACTTAGGCACGAAAAAGGTATACATCTCATTCTAATTAAAGCTTCAGCTTTTCTCCTTTTCATTTCTGTTATTGCCTTTTAATGAAAGAAAGAAATCTGGCCATGTTTGTCAAGTTTGTTATACTCTTTGTCTTCCTCTCTTTCGTTTAGAGTCGTCTAGTCGATCTTCAGTTAATAGCATTAATTTTGTAGTGCTGCATCCATTGTTTCATTCTAATCATACGTATTCTTGCTCTCTATTCCTTGTATATGTTCTGAGGTTTTTATTATCAAAGTTATTTTCATACCAAATAGAAACTATTTCTGTAGATATTTCTACTCAAGCAATGGCTACATTCTGTAGGCAATAAAGAAATACACAAATTTCAGAATGCTGCATTATGAACCACAAAGCAGAATGCAACAGGTGCAACTTGGTTATATCATCGATGCTATATATCACTGAAACTGAAAGTTTGGAGGAGATTTTCCAAAAAAAACCTATAAGAAATCGTCAATCATATCAAAAACAAAGGAGGTCACAAATTTTTGCATTACTAGATAGTTTAGTAGCTAATTATTAAATTTGAAAAACCTGTTATAACAGTTAGCAATTAATAAGTTACAGATAAAATAGGTGGCGCCATTGAGTATATAGGTACTCAATGCAGGCGAGTTGCATGGACGTCAATTGCTGCTATTCCAATTATAGTCGCACAGATGTCTACGAAAATTGTTAAACCTCGTTGGCATCGCTGGTGAGAGATGGTGATAGCTCTTTTGTTCTTACTTACAGTTCACACCCCTTCGCCGTCACAACCTAACCTTCCCCAACACCCTTACATATTCTCATATTAAATACCTGTTGAGCAATTTACTCCAATCGACACCTTATCTCACCATGACAAATCAGATCATCGTTTTTTTTTAATTCTGAGACCCCTACGTTATTTCTCATGGAATTTTGAAAAAGAACGCACACAGTCTTTGGTTTATGTCACACAATAAACAGAGTTATAAGAAAAAGAGATTAGCTCTAATGAAAAATATCTGAGAATCAATAAAAAAAGGAAGAAGCAGATTCCTTGATAATGAAAATCATTTCATTATTCAAATTTTTAAAGCGAATGTAAGGAAACAGAAGCATCTGAGACAAATATTAATGTACAGAAATCATGACAATACCGAAAAAAAAACAAAGAAACTTTATGATTTGATGAGCAATAGTGGATCCAATAAAAAATGACAGAAAAGAAATCCAGAGTAAGAACGAATCAAGGAATGTCACAAACAAAAGAAGAAGATATCGTAAAGAAGATGAAGCGGCCAGAACATATATTGGGAACGGTTTAGCAGGAGACAATAAATTTATTTCGAAATTGACACCCAAAGAGAAGAAAGGGTTGGTCATAGTTAAAGACTTAAACGCTATGGGAATTGAGGACAAGGAAGAAAAAGTTAAGAGCAGGACATTATGGAAGCAAGCCAAGCAAAGAAATTGGCATGACTGATCCTCCCCCTGGGCCTAATTTTAATTAAGAAGCAACTCATCAGGTGTATCTATTTCACATAGCAAAAAATATTTTTTTTATTTGAATCATTTTTAATGTCTTAATCACCGAATGTATCCTAAAACCTCTGAAAGTCAACAACGATGAGAGACGAGAGTGCGTGTAAACACGATGACATCATGGCGAACGTCGTAACTGAAGAAGCGTCCTTTGGCATCGTAAAAATCACGCAAGCAATGATGATGATGAAGGTTGACATTTGCATCTTGCCGGGAATGATTTATTCCATCCATCTTTACCACCAACCAAAAAAAAAATCCATCAATTATGTATAGACTCGATTAGCCATTAAATGAGACGCTAACGAAACTGCAGGAATTGTTAAATTTAAACAAACAAAAATGCAAATTCGACGCTAATTAGAAAGAAACGTCCTTCTTACAGGATCTTCAATGTTGTTGCTATTAATTATTATTGATTACGATCCAAAGCGGAAGCCAATTTGATTTACGCTTCCATTAGAACAATTAATCAATTAATTAGTGTACTCGCGCGAAATTGTCCGAAACTGCAGGATTTGTTAAATTAAACAAACAAAAATGCAAATGCGATGCTAATTAAAAAGAAACGTTTACGGTTTCGGTGTTTATACGTTCGTCCTTCTTGCAGGATCTTCAATGATATTATTAATAATTATGATTGATTACGATCAAAAGCGGAAGTCGATTTGATTTACGCTTCCATTAGTACAATTAATCAAAATGATTTTTTAGTGTACTCGCGCGAAACTGTTCGATGGTTTGCGGAATCCACTTCTGATTTTAAAAATCTAAATATACATGCGTATTTACATACGTTGTTCGGTTTTCGAATTTACATTTAAACGATCCCGGATGCGCGGGTTTTATTTGCCGCAATGCTTCGATTGTTTGAAGAGAGTTTCGACCGTCGTCACTTCTTTAAGTTCGCTCTACACTTCAGCGATCTTGCTTCTTCTTTTTTTTTTCGGGACCAAGTGTGGACGGACCTTGAGCGTTATCGAGTTAATTTATTAGGCACTTTCGCCACTAAAGAAGTATGTTTATGAATTTCGTTGTATTTTTTCGTTGGGAAGAATTTTTACTGCGCGGATTACTCGGACGCAAGAAAGGTCAATGTCGAGATAAGTGAAAGAGGGAATTTTTGATTAATAAAAATATTAATAATAAAAATTTTATCTGTTCGCCTTCCGGCAGTTGCGAGGCAAAAACAACATCGAACGCCTGCGGTGAAGAAGAGAGAATGCGAAGCGAATGTTTTTGAAGACATTAAATGTCTCTTCCAAAAATAGCAAAGCGTCAGGTGTAACGCGATAATTTTTGCAGATAAAACATCAAACAATGCAAATAAAAAAAAAAACTCATTTGTATTTTTTTTTATACAATGTGTTACCGAACTACGGTCTTTAATTAGAATCATGGTTAGAAATCAAAGAAAGAAATTCAGTTATAAATAGCTTTCGACTACTCTCTAATAGATGATGCTTAGTTAATTAAAATCAGAATACAATTCAATAAGAAAGACATTATTTTGAAAAAGAAGAAGAAGAACCCAACCACTATATTTCCTAGATACTATCCAGCTTTAATTAACAGTTCTGACTTTAGGTTATATTGTCATAATAATCAAACTTCTAATTTCAAAAAAGATTTTAACCAAAATTCAGAACTGAGCTGTATTTTAATAGATCATAAAAGTATAAAAAATAAATATAACGCAGATACAATTGTCGTAATGACTAAAGCCCGGATTTTAAATTAAAAGTAATTAAAAGGACTGAATTTAGGCAGGCAAAGAGGCATTTAATATCTAAGAGGTAGGTACACTTTTAGGCGGCCTAAAAACATTTAGGCGTTTAATAATTTCTCCTTTTCCGTCGTGTTATAAGAAAAAAAATATTAGCGCTTACTTTAGATACAAGGTTTTTCTGGGCATGTGGAACTGTATAAATGAATTAAACATTTAACTCACCGTGGAGAATGTATTATAAAAACTCGCTTTAAATAGGGGCCATAAATCGGCGTTTAGGTCAAGAAAATTCAGGCAGTACATAAAGTAGTTTCCTACCTAATAGTGTAGCCTGAGGACTCATCAGCAGAGGACCTCTTTACTGCTTTCCCTTCAACGGTTTTTCTATGTTTAGTGAAGCTCTAGGCTAAGGGTCTCTTTTTCGTACACTATCACATCAACTACATACCTACATTAGGAATATTGAAATTGGAATACCCTCTTGTAAGAAGGAATCAACGATAAAGTTAAAAAAAATTTAAATTTTAACGAAGATATAAAATTAAAATAACCCTGAAGTAACTTTACTTAAATGTTTTCTGCAATCAAATCGTCCTGTTATAGTTATTTCGCAACGAGCACATTTATTGGTAATCAATATTTTAGGTGGCGATATCCTGCGGCCAACCTTAGACCTAATATTCTATGAGAATTGATAAATAGAAATGTTAGGTCTTAGTTCAGTTCTGCGCTTGGAAACGCGTCAAATTCTTGTGTTTTTCGTTTGACAAGCATTCTGTTGTTTCGTTTTCTTTTTTTTTACTATTGAAGCTTGAGACTGACTGTAAGGGAACAGAAATACGTAAACACAGGAATAAGAGTAAAAAATTAAAGAAGATCGTTGCTACTGCGGCGTCGCATAATTTGAAAGTCAAAGGTGCAATAAAAAAATACAAAAGAAAATTATAAGACGCCAACAATGTAATTAATTCCATAAGGAGAAACAAAAGAGAAGTGAAACAAATGACCATAAGACGCCATCAATATGATAAATTTTATAAGAAGAAACAAATGCGAAATTAATTCAACAGAAAACAAGAGAACATCGACGATTGATGAAAATAAATGATACAAATAAGAGAAAAAAAAAACAAAAGAAAACTGAAACAAACGATGTAAATAAAAAAAAAAAATGACGATTGTATTAAAACTACACACGAAAGCCTGACAAACATCCTGTTGCTTCGTTAAGAGCAAGAAATAAAAGAAGATCGATCGATCAATCTCCGGCGTCGAATAACTTGAAAGTCAAAGGAATAACAAAAAAAACTGAAAGACGCCAATGATGCAATTAATTCTACAAAGAGAAGTGAAACAAATAACGACCAAATGCGAAAATAAATGAATAGAAAACAAGAGAACTTCGACGATTGGTGAAAATCAATGATGCAAATAAGAAAAAAGAAAATAAGAGAAATTAAAAAAAATGCAGAATAAAATTTAAAATAAATGACAATTGTATTTAAAAAAAAACAAAAGCCTGATAATAATTTCGATCGTTTTCTTTATTTCCATAGTGACGAAATCGATCGTGTTGTGCTTGTTTTCCCTTTTCGGGAGCGAAATAAAACAGAAAAACAAAAGACGATCGAATTGCGATTTTTTTCTTTTTCATCGAAGGAGAAAAACAAAAGGAAAACAAAAGAAAAAGAAAAAAAAACAAAAGACGATCAATAATTTCGTCAAAATTAGAACAAAAGAAGAGCAACGAATTGTGACCTCTTCTTTTTCATCGAATTAAAACGACAGAAAAACATTCTTTTTGCGAACGCAAAACAAAAACTGAGCAACGAATTCCGATGTTTTTTCTACATTAAAGGAAAACAAAAACAAAAAGTAATCGAAATGAAAAAAAAAAAAAAACAAATTCGATCGAATTTCGATTTTTTCTTTTTCATCGAAGCAGAAAAACGAAAGGCAATTAAATTAAAACAAAAACGAAAGACGATCTATAATTTATGTTGAAAAACAAAACAATGCTCACGTCTTCGTCAACTGCAAAACTAACAACGAACTTCGACTTCTTTTTCATCGAAGCAGGCAAAAACAAGAGGCAACCAGATTAAAACAAAAACAAAAGACGATCAATAATTTCACTCCTTCGTCAATATTAGAAGGAGAAGAAGAGCAACAAATGGTGACCTCTTTTTCTTTATCGAAATGAAACGACGGAAAAACAAAAGATCAACAATTTATATATTAAAAAAAAAGCGGTGTTCATTCTTTTTGCGAACGCAAAATAAAAACTGAGCAACGAATTTCGATGTTTTTTCTACATTAAACAAAAACAAAAAGTAATCGAAATAAAAAAAAAACAGAAAAACAAAAGGCGATCAAATTTCGATTTTTTTTCTCTTTCATCAAATAAGAAAAACAAAAGGCGATTAAATTAAAATAAAAACAAAAGACGATCTATAATTTATATTGAAATATAACAAATGCAAAACTAAAAACGAACAACGAATTTCGATTTCTTTTTCATCGAAGAATAAAAACAAAAGACGACCAGATTAATTCAGAAACAAAAGACGATCAATAATTTCACTTCTCCGTCAAAATTAGAACGAGAAGGAAAGCAACGAATGGTGACCTTTTTTCTTCATCGAAATAAACGACGGAAAAACAAAAGACGACCAACAATTCATGTATTAAAAAAAAAAAAAAACGATGTTCATTCTTTTTGCGGACGCAAAACAAAAACTGAGCAACGAATTTCGATGTTTTTTCCACATCAAAGAAAACAAAAACAAAGAGTAATAAAAAAAAACAGAAAAACAAAAGGCGATCGAATTTCGATTTTTTTTTCTTTTATTGAAGGAGGAAAACAAAAGGCGTTTAAATTAAAACAAAAACAAAAGACGATCGTCCACTCTTGCAAGGGATTCCTTCACGTTGTCTCTGATAGCTGCTACTGTCGCAGGATCGAGAATCCTTTCCGAGGCGACTACAACGCAGCGTTCTGAAGAAGTTCCTTGCAACAGTGGACGAAACGTCGGCAAAACCGAAGAATTTGACGCAGTTCAACCCCGAAAACCAAGCACAGAAATTAAACATCAATTCACCTAAAATTCGGATATGCCCTTAAATTACTCTTAATTTTTTTATCAGATAAGAATTGACAAGGAATCGATTAATCGAACAACAAATATTTGAAGAAGAACGCAAAATATCAGCATAATGGACGGACCAAGCTGTGGAATAGGATTATAACTGACAATGAATCCCAAAAACAAAAAGAAATAGGAAAGCGAAAGAAAGAAGTGAATAAAAAGAAACAATATTAACAGGAAAAACAGGAAATAAACGTGCAAACTTCAGCAAAATATATATGAAGACAAATCAGTTGAAGAAAAAATTCGTTTATTGAGAGATTAGAGAGATAAAACGAAAGAAACGACTGTGATCGACTTACTGCAGTTCTTTCTCTACTTGCACATTCGTTTTACAAATATACGGAGAACTCAGTTTGAAGAAGCTGGTAGAACTATGCGAGGAAAGAAATTAAACCAGCTTAATCAAGTATTAAGTCCGTTGCCAGCGGTTCCAAACATGTCTACTATATTTTATTTGTTTTTTTATTAAAAATTAGGCGCTTTTGTGATTTCGTACTAAAAGCAAACATATTGTAATGATCGCCCCACGTTGGGGTGTCAAAAATGTGAAATGTTGAGTAAGAGCTCCAATTTGCGGTGCCAATATTACGATGTGCTTTTTAGACGTGTCTGTGAGCCTTTTTTTTTGTTTTTTGTCAATTATTGTCTTTATGTATGTGGGTACGTGTACTACTTCCTTTTTGTCTTTCTCTCAGGGGTTTCTTGGGTCGCTAGGAATTATTATTTATTTATTACTATTATTTTGGCCCCATGGCGGACACATACAGTGACAAATACAGAAAATGAGGGGGGGTCAGTGTCAAATGTATATCCGTTCGTGCGTGTCAGAAAAAGAAATGAGGAAAAGGGGTTATCAAAAAGGTTGTTGTCTGTCCAAACTGTACACTTGTTAGCACAAGTCGACCTCTTGCCCTATCAGATGTATACTTTGTCAAAGGGGGACACTCTGCACCGCCGATCACTCATGTGCCTCCATTTTTTTACAAGAAAGAGGCGCCCTTCGACGATACAGGTTGCTGTCCAAAGTGAACGCCAGGTATCGCAAGTTAGCCAATTCACCTCGCCTTTCACAAGGTTCGGTGGACTTCTTGCCCTACCAGATGTATACTTGTCAAAAGGGGGACGCTTTGTACTGTCGATTACGCATGTGCCTCAACTCTTTCACAATACCTAAATGCCCTCCGTTGTCCGGTGTATATATAAAAAAAATTGTTTGTGTTGTCACGTATGCCCTATCTGGAAGCGTCCTCCATATTGGTGGTGAAGGAAAAAGGATACAGGGTATTCAGGATCCAGTGAGTCGCTACCTTAAATATGATTACATTTCAAGGAAATCAAATCAAAAATCGAACAATCTAACTCTAAATAACAGGTAAGTTTCTTAAATGCATTATTTTCTAATTAATCTAATCTCTAACGCCTTACTTATCTTAAAATAATTCACAACGTATTACTAATTATCACATTTAACCTATAATAGCGTCCTACACTCTTATTATTTACACTTTGTCGTTTTAAGTTTTGACACTTCCATACAAGTGTTCGTTACACAACGCTTCATAGTCTATTAAGAAGTCCGGAACCTGATCCCAACGAAGGCGTATTCGTCGGCCGTCTTCCAAGTAGACTAGCCTCCTCTTATTTTTGCTGGGCTTTTTCCCGTCCACCGGATAATGTGTGGCTGTGAGTGGCCCCCGGAACAAGCCAAATCTCCGCTGTTATTTGATTAGTCGTGCTGCAATTATGCTTTCTATAACTGCTGCGTTTTACATTCGTAAGTGTCCCTTTTCGTTTTGTGTTTGTCCTCTAGTCTGTTTGTTTGTTTTAGATGTATGTCGTCTGCCGAAACGTCTCGTCACTGTTGCGCCTACCTCGTCAAATTGTTTCGAAAGCTGTTGTTGAACATCTGCTGAATCGTAGCACTGTTGTATATGTTTTAACTCTTCTCACGTAATGTAATTGTTTAATTAAAATTTTTCAAAAAGGTAATTAACACTGCAATATAAATGCATAGTAGAAAAGAAGTTGTCAATTGGTAGTAAAACGATGAAATTTATGAACTACGTAACTGAGGTGAAGCATCTTACTTTCGCAGCCGCTCCACTTATATTACGTTAATCTCTATGCTAGTCATTTAGCCTATTTTATGCTTAGATGACTACATTCAACACAGTGATTCACATCACACAGACAGCGTTACTTCTCTCTCCCCCACGTAAACTGCCATTAACGATGTGACTACAGGCGCGACACTTACTGTATATAATAAAACCAACAATAATCAAATCATGTGATCTTTCATTTTTGTATTTCCTTATGTTTCCCAACGCGCGAAAGAAGGCAAACACGTGATCTTCAATCAAAGTAGGCAAGTTGCTTTTCAATGTTTCAAAACGTAGGACACAGTTTGACAATCAATAAAAATTTGACCGAATAGTGCTGGTTTCGATTCACATAAATAGAGCGAATCAAACAAAGAATCAATAGTGCCTACGATGCAGCAGCCGAGACAACAGCAAGAAACCAGCAGCCCTGAAGAAGATATTCTATAAAAGAAACGAAACGTCGTCGGTAGAAGAATAAGATATTATGCGATTCCATCTGGCTTCGATCAGTTCTAAATTGAAAGTCGTAAATAAAATTCACCATGGATGTCGAAAAACGAAAGAGTGAACAAAGAATAGAAGAGTTTCCTGAAATTTTTTGGGTGAAATTGAATTTGGTATTTGAAAGGGTGTCGGGGAAAGAAAATTTCAACGTGAAGTAAAGACCTGTCCGCTTTAGCCAAATTAATTTGTGTTGTTTCTACACACCTCTATATTGTTTAGAAAGCTTCTTCTTACTATATCGATGTAATAATTACTTAAAAGAGATTTTACAACCTTTTTAGTCGTTGTTTAAAAATTCTATAATAATGAGTCATTCAAAACAACAATTTTCTAATTCTTTCGACTGATTAAAATAATGTTTCGTTAGAGGAAAAGCAAAACTCGTAAACTACACATTTGATTGCCACTTAAACGTAAGTAGCACACACATTTCGTGTATGTACGTGTATACATTGATATATGTACACATGTGCGAGCAGACATTAAATCATGCTGCAACAAAACTGCAAGTCAGACGCGTTACGTAAAAGCCTGCCAGTTTATTTACCTGTTGAAACGAGAGTCTGTCAGTCAACAAACTCGTAAAAATATCGCCATACTAATTAACATTGATCTTGAAATTTGGATCACCTGCAGCACGATCTGAATATTTATTTGCATAACGAGGTCAGACTCTGCATACTGAGTAGGTATACTTAAAGTTCATCTTAATCGATTAAATTTCATCTTTAATATTAACTGGAAGCAGAGTTAGTAAGTTGAATCAAAGTCGATTAAACGAGTTGGCATTTCATCTTTAAACCATGATGATATAAATGTCTTAAAGACATCTTTCAAGGTCATTCGCACAGTATTTGCAAGCTGATAACGAATCTTAATTATCTTGCAAGCACGTCACAAAGCATGCGTGACACTAGGTATGAATGGGGCCATAATTATATCATGTGATTTAGAGTCTCATGCTTGCCATTAGAAGTCAAAAGTAAATAAAATCGCCAGAGACTGCTGCTTTGGTAATACGTATACCGGTATACCTAATGGCGGGTTACCTTCTTCATCTTGCGTTGAAATCACCTACCGTACGCCTTCTTTATAAATCTCTGTATTGCATTTTGGAAGATTGGGTCGTTTCAGTCTATGAAATACCGTTGAAAAAAGTTCTTTCCATCGACTATAAAGAAGTAGGTCGCCAAGTTTTACAAGAAAGTAAAATAAGGATGCGTTTTGAATGCGAACAAATGGCATTAAATAAATCATAATAGAGTGGTAAACTGACAATCGGAGGAATGCAGTTTTTAATAAAAAACGGAAGCTTGCAGATTATGTCAGATTTAAACTAAAATAAACTAGGAACGAAGGACGTATACAAAAAATATGAATAAAATAAATAAAACAATCATGAAAGTGCTTATTTTTTTAACTAAAAGACTGACAAAAATTCAAATAATCAAACAAAAAGCAGCACAAAATAAAAAAAATAATAAAAAGATATGAATAAGAATTCTGACAAATAGGAACAAAAACAAAGTTGACAGGACGCTTTTAGTAAAAAATCAAAAGTCGACAGAAAAGAAGAATTGTGCGGCGGTACAACAGGAAACGAGAAGAACATGGAGAACGACCTAGGGAGCTCGATGAGACGTTTAGTCTTTTTCTGCTTAGTATAATAAATAAAACAGTGTCAGGACAATAACAAAAATTGGTTAATTCTTCATGGAAAACAAAATCGCAAGTGGTCGTTCTGTACCAATATTCAAATAAGATAAAAAATCAAAAATTAAAAATTAAAAAGCGAATTACAATAAAAGAAGTGAACCAATAAACCAAAACAAACAATGATAAAATCATGATACTTTGTGGAATACAATTTTTTTTCAATTATGTTTTTGATGCACGAAAACAAGCAAATCCAAAAAGTAAAGAATTTGCAAATTAATAAAATAAAAACAGAAATTACGAAGATATAAAAAGAAGAAGTCTTCTTGCCATTTCGGTAAGAGGTCCGATAAAAAAGGACAACAAATTCAAAAAGCAGGCGATGACGGTAATCATTAAAAAAATCTGCGATTCAAATGAAAAATAAAAACATGCAACAATGTACATAAATAAATGACGACATAAGTCGTGATGTACATATTACCATAAGTTTACGTTTTATATTATACACAAAATAAGCCTGAATTCCTGACATTTCTTTGCAAATATTTTGGGAAGTATTTAAGGAGCAATTTTTAAACGAAACTTAACCTGAAAGGCATCAGATTTAAATTTACTAGTAGTAATAGGGCGAATATCGACTCAAAGACATAAGAAGAAATAAAAACAGAAACTTACAATGTGATATATAATCGAACCAAAACTGTAGAAGAATAAAAGTCTCAATTTTAGTTCTAAGGAAATTATAAAATATAAACAAAAGAAGTTTAAGAAATAGCGTTAATAGCAAGATTAAAATGAAAGCTCGACAAACAGAATGGCAATAAATTTAATAAAAAAAAACTAAAATAATTGGCATTGAGAAGAAGGAAAAAAATTGTATTCATTGAAACGAAAAATAGATGAACGCCTTCAAATATATTTTGTACTTGAATTGCAAAGTTATGTAGAAATAAAAAAATATTTAAACTAGAAAATAAATACGAAAGAAATACATGACGATCGTCTGAAGTTAAAATTAAAAACAAAAAGGAGCGAAGCATTACTTACTACTACTAATGAATTTTAAAACTTACTTTTGATTTCGAAAGAAAGATGAAAGACCAAACAAAAAACTGCAAAATTTTAGAACAAACTGGCGTCGATACTGAAGAAAAATTGGTAACAGACACCCTGATTCCGTGCAGCACAAATAAATTCTGTCACTGACGATGCTCGTATCTTTTCTGAAATACGTATTCCCTTGAATTTAAATCTCAGAAATGCGTATGTTATTATCAGGGCAACGGGAAGAAGGTGCAAATAAATTTAAATTTCGAAAATAAATAGAAGTTATGGAGAAATTAAAAAGAAAACAAATGGAATACACGATTTTTGAATAATTATAAATTGAAACGAAACAAAAGACTTTAATTTTAGTTACAATTAAGAAAATTTAAGCAAAAACGAAAAAACAGTAACAATAACTTAAATAAAACAAAAAACTGGAAAGAAAACGGAAAGATAAGACAAAAGATAGTCTGAATGCAGAATGAAAAATCGATGAAATTGAAGAAGAAAAGTAAGAAAGAAATCAATGCAATTATGTATTTAAATTTGAATCTGAAATGGAGACGTTAAAGAAAGAAAGAAATTGAAACAGTCGATTAAGCACAACTTTAATAATTCACGAGGGCTTTAGATTTTTTCATGTACAATTTTTAATTTAGTGTCAAAAATTAATTTTCACATTCGTAAGGCTTCTTATGGAAACACTACGTTTTGAAAATAAATTTCTGGAGTTGACCTTGACCCTAATAAAGAATAGAAGCAAGAATAAACGATAAACGAGTGCAATTATTCAAATTTGAATCTGGAATGAAAGGAAGAAAGACAGAAAATGAAACACAAATTCGATAATTCTAGGGGAGGTCTTCGATTTTTTTCCCTACATAATCGAGCAGGGAGAAAATTAATTTTTCATTTATTTTCAAAAATTATTGTTCACATACGGAAAAAAAATTCTGGAGATGATTTTGACCATAGTTTAGATTTCATAAATCAGTCTGAACGTTTTTGGGAAGGCTTCTCTTGGAAACATTACGTTCTACCAACAAAATTCTAGAGGTGACCTTGACCATATTAAAGAATAAACGCAGAAGAAACGACAGACGGCGGCTATTTAGTTATATTATCAAATTATTTTTTCCTGCTCAATCAAACAGAAAGGTTATTAATTTTTAATTTATTTTTGAAAATTACTTTTCACAGCTGGAAAACTTCTCCTAAAAACCCCATAATTCTAGAAATAAATTTCTCTAGTTAAACTTGACCACAAAAAAGAATAGAAAAGAGAAAAAAAAGCAAATGAATATGGTTATTCAAAATTGAATCTGAGATGAAAAAGTGAAAGAAAAAAAGAAGGGAAACAAAACACAACTAATAATTATGGACCGGCCGTCAATTTTTTCCTTGCACAGTCCAAGCAGAAAAAAAAATTAACTTTTAATTTATGTTAAAAAATTTCTTTTTACATCCGCAAAGCTTCATCTAGAAGCACTGTAATTCTGGAAACAAATTTCTGGAGTTAATTTTGATCACAAAAAATAATAAAAACGAGAAGGAAAGGCAAATGGAAAGAGTTATTGAAATTCGAATTTGAAATAACGAAATAAAAAAAAAAAAAAAAGTGAAAATGAAACACAACTTCGATAATTCTGGGCCGGACTTCGACTTTTTCCCTGCACAGTCCAAACAGAGAAGAAAATACATTTTTAATTAATAAATTAATAAACGGTTATTCAAAATTGAATCTGAGATGAAAAAATGATATAAAGAAAGGGGAAAACAAAACACAACTCCGATTATTCTGGGCCAGCCTTCGATTTTTTCCTGCAGAAAAGAAAAATAACTTTTATTTTACCTTCAAAAATTTATTTTTACGTCCGTAAAGCTTCTTCTAGAAACACTGCAATTCTGGAAACAACTTTCTGGAGTTAACCTTGACTACAAAAAAGAATAAAAGCGAGAAGGAAAAACAAATGAATAGTTATTGAAATTTGAATCTCAAATGAAGAAAAGAAAGAAAAAATTTAAATGGCCTTCGATTTTTCCTCCGTCCAATCAAACACAGAGAAAGTTCACTTTTGAAAATTATTTTCCACATTCGGAAAGTTTTTCCTGGAAAGACAATTATCCAAAATTGAAAGAAAGAAAATGAAACACAACTCGATAATTCTAGGGCAGTCTTCGGTTTTTCCCTGCACAGTGCAAACAAAGAGGAAATTAACTTTCAATTTATTGTCAAAAATTATTCATCACATTCGGAAAGCTTCTTCCCGAAACAGTACCTTCTGGAAACAAATTTCAGAAGCTGACCTTGACCACAATTTTGATTTAATAGGTGCAAGGTTTACTTGAAACATTTTCTTCCAAAGAGAAAGCTTCCCAAGCCAAGTCCAAATTTTGCCCAGTCCTTTTAAAGTTGACTTTTTAACTTGGATGGTGATTGTAACACGTCGAAGTGAACATCTGCTTGTTTATTGCAAGCGAATAGACCGCAAATATTGACGGAAAATGTTATTTTAATTAGGGAATGCAAATCTGAAGGACGCAACTATTAAGTAGGTCAAAACGCAAACACTTGGACGCCAAAGCTACCTGATAATCTGACCATGTCCCTAATCCCATCACGATTAAGCAAAGATGCTCTTTCTGCGAGAAGTCTTTCATTTTGAACACTTATAGTCTGCATTTGGAAAAAAAATGAAATAAATAAGAAACGAAATTGTTTTGTTGTTCGCTAAATTTTCTTTCTGTTACATGCTGGAGGTGTTTGACAAACTGAAACCTCCTTCATTCTCTCAAGCTAGGCTCTCTCGTCTTAATCTAAAGTATTACCTTAACGGCCTCCATGTCGCTGTCGGCGCAATTCAGAGCAGCCTGCCACAAAGGCACTATTGTTTACACATCAATTCGGCTCGATTAGCACGACACAAACGGCGGCCCTACCGCGGCTTGATCGATTATTCGTAATTCGCAGGTTCATCGGCTAACTTTTATGTCGCTCCCCCGCCACAAGCGTTAACGCACTATAAAAACAATTGACAGTGCGATGCAAATTGAGTTTTTAGCGCCGTCGCCGCAAGAACATCCTGAAATGTGATTAATCTACATGATTTATTACGTATTTGATTTGACTTGACGTTGAAACTATATCGCGGTCATCCCCTTTTCACTTTTCATAGTTAATCAAAAAATACAGAAAAATTTTAGATGATCGCTTTTTGTTAGCATAATTTGTAGAAGGACGTTACAGCTTCAAATTTGTTCTGCTGAAACGTAAAGGTGCGTTTACTTTTTGATTTGCCCTCGTATATATAATACGAGAGCAAATCAAGAAGTAACCGATCTTTTATTGTTATTATTATTAGTATTATTATTATTATCATATCACACTCCACAGCATGTGCCATTTAGGAACATGTAAATAAACATTTTACCTACTTAAAATAATTCAGAGCAACATCTTTCATTTGGTTGATGGTACATACATTAATGTCAATTTTCTCCGATATTTCATTATAATAATTAGTCATATTATAAACTGGGGATCTTTTCAATAGATTTGTCCGTGTTTTATCACATTTAAAAGTATGTTTTAATCTTGTGTTCACTGGAACCCGAAAATTAATTTGTGATAATAAGGATTCGTTTTGGATTTCGTTATTTAATAATTTGTATAAATTAAACAAAGCTGTAATAATTCTCCTTTTTTCTAAGTCTTCATAATTAAACAGTTGCAGAAGCTCAGAGTAGGACATAAATGTAGGGAAAACACCAGTTTCCCTATAAATCAAATATTTTAAAAACCTTTTTTATTAATCTCTTTTGATAACTATGATAAGGAAACAATACTAAGGAGGCGTACTCAAGGATAGATCTCACCATACCAAAATACAACATTTCCAAAGCTTTAAGATTCGTAAAATCTCTACAATTGCGTATTATGAATCCAAGAATTTTCAAACCCCTATTGAAAGTGTATCTGACATGCACTTCGAAAGTAAATTTATTATCAAAAGTTACCCCTAAATATTTTATAAATGACTCTCTAATAATTGAGGTTGATGAAAGTTTATAGTCAAACAAATGAATATTTTTCTTTGTGGTGTAAGAAACCGCTTTACATTTGTCAACATTAATATTTAACTTATTAATCCTGCATCATTCTTCAAACTTGTATAGTTGATCTTGCAAATAATGACAATCATGTATATTTTCAATAACTTTAAAAATTTTTGCATCGTCTGCGAATAACAAAATCTCACTTAGAATTACCTCTGGCAGATCATTAATAAAAATTGTAAACGACAGTGGACCAAGGTTAGAGCCCTGAGGTACTCCCGACGATGCAAGATATGGGGATGACCGGTAACCATTAATTGTAACAAATGATTGTCTATTACTTAAGTAGGATTCCAGAAGTGCCACTAGTTTACAAGAAAACCCCATTTTCCGCAATTTTCCTAAAAGTATCAGATGATTTACATTGCCAAAAACATTTTCAAAATTTGTGACCAAATGATTGGCTACAAACTGTGAAAAACTATTTAAGTTGGTAACTGTAGATTTGCCCACTGTAAATCCATGTTGATTAGGACTAATAAAGTTCTTAACAGACGCATATATATTATTATAAATCGTTATTTCGAAAACTTTAGAAAAATTGTTTAGAATTGCTACTGAATTGAACGGGAATTAGTAATATTAGAGGCATCCCCTTTTTTGTAAACGGGAATTGTTTTAAATTGTTTCCACATGTTTGGGAACTTGGAGATCTAAGACATAGATTAAAAATGACACGTAATGATTTTGTGAATACTGCTACACAATCTCGTACTAAGAAGGAAGGAATATTGTCGTAATCCTCAGTAAAACTGTTTTTTAGTCTTTTACAAGCCTTATGCGCTTCTTCATTTGAAACATAAGTCAAATTACAATTATTTTATATTAAAATAAAAAAAAATGGATGTCAATCTGAGAGTAGAACAAAACATAAAAGATCTTTTATTTTAGGAAGGATTAAACTCTTTCCAAAATTAATCCAAAAATTCAGAAAATGATGAATGACTAATTGTAATTTGTTGATGGTAGCTTTTGGAAATAATTTTTATTCTTCTCATCTTGACGATAAAATAGGACCCATAAATTTAATCTAAAAGACAAAGAAGCATATCTTGTGGAATGTAAGATACTTCCCTAAATTCTCTTGATTTGTCCTCGTATACAGGTTGATTTTTTATAAACTCAACAAAAAGAAACTAGTATGATACTCGATGTCACTTTTGCGGTATTAGAAATAATTATAAATGTATTCTAAAAACATGTTACGAAATACAACGCTACATTTCGTAAATCCGTCTAAGTTGCATTTCTGTAGTGGATTGCCTTAAGTACTATTAATTATTTTACGTTTGTTGGATTAAAGAATCCACCCAAAGATCACTCTCAATGATTCTCCGTACGCAACTTAGAGTCACATTGGTTTCTTTGGAAGTCATATCATTTTAATACAGAATTACACACGACAATCTATGTCTGACAAATTTTTGGCTTACTTAATTACTTCATTTATTACTTATTATTGTAAATAACTTTTCAGAGGTATAGCTGATCCTAAGAGCGTCCATTTCGACTTCGTAATCAAACAATAATAAAGCTTTATCTGCGGTATACGTTAGCTTTCTTCTACGTAACAACTAGCCCAATATCATAGTTTTAGGTGCAATTTTATCTTGAAAATTAAGAGACATAGACTTTTTAAATATTCTCTCTGTTATCTATAACATAGATTCTCTTATTTTGCACGGCTGTTTCGGTCAAATAAGAAATTAATAAATAAAAAAGTCAATCAAGTTGATAATTACAAAAATCGCAAACAGCGGAAAAAGAAGTTAGAAAAAACACACAATTAGAGAAGTATGTAATTAAGAAAATATGCGGCAGTAAAATTTGAAAGTATAATTACGATAATTATGGAAAATAAAAATGGTAGAAAGATCAAACCTCTTGGTGATGACTACAAAATAAAAGAATTGGCTGAAATGGGTCGGACATGCATGTCGAATATCATAGGAATCTCATAAAAAAGAAAAAAACGAAATATGATTTTAAAATAGGGGAAAAGAAAATGAAATCAGGACGTAAAGAAGGAACAAAAAAAGACAAAGCTTGAAGATTTTCTTAAATTAATGTCGGTCCTTGATTTGACTTCTACTTGCACTTTTTATTGTAAAATTTAAATTGGTTCTTTCTCTACATTTCAGTTCAATTTCTTTTCGATTTTTTCTTAAACTCAATTTGATTTCAGTCGTATTTTTCCTCTAATTTTAAAGTTTGCTTCAAGTTGGCTAGATTGCAATGTGTAGTCCTCGAACATCCTCTGTAGAGATATTTCGGCCCTAATTAGGACCTCATCAGCAGAAGAGTAGTTCGAGAACTCCAGTGCAATCCTATCGGCCAACCGGACTTACACATCAAGATTTAAACTGTTTTCGTAATAATTATTCTCTTTGGTACGCATGAAATTTGTTTTATCAGAGTTTTGTTCGACATTTTATACTATATATTATATATTATTCTTTTATTTTCCTTTTTCTTTCAATTTTTTCGTCTTCTGCTTTTTGTAAAATTTTACTGACGGTCATCCAGAAGACGTTTTCTTTTCCTTTGTTTCAATTTGTGGGTTCGTTCTGTATTTTTTTAATCTAACTTTTTCCAATTCTATCGTCTTTTCTTCTTTCTTTAGATTTTACTCACTATTGGACTAAATCACTTTCCGTTCTTCAGCGTGAACGTTCTTCTTTTTCTTTTCTTCCTCTTTTAAGATTACTCACGAAGTTCATTTTACCAGACTTCTTGCTCTACATTTTTTGTTATCTTTCTTTGATTTCCATCATTTTTTATTTTCTTTCTTTTAGTTTTACTTACTTTTGGTCTAGATGATTTTCCATCGTTCAGCGTGAATTTTCTTGTTTATTTTTCTTCAATTTTAAGACTACTCACGAAAGTCCTTTCATGAGCCTTTTCTTGTTCAACATTTACTTTGGTTCTCTTTCTTTCTATTCTATCGCAATCTGTTTTCTTCTTTTTTTTAATTGTAATTACCTCTAGTTAGTATTAATGGTGGGCAATCCCTTCCCGCTTGCCAACTCCGGCCAGCTAAAATTTTTTATCCGTCCCTCGAAACCTAAATGTTTTTCAATAAAATATTAATGAAAGGAAGTGACGACTTCCGTTGTGGCCCGCGGACGAATCATGGATTTATTCTGGCCTCTTATTTGCAAAATATTGCCCACCCCTGATCTAGGTCTATTTTTCTTCAGTTTTAAGATTATTCTTGAATATTATCTTATCAAATTTTTGCTCTATATTTTCTTTCATTATTGATTCTGTTGTCTTTCATATTCCTCTTTCTTCTCATTTCACTTACTTTCGATCTAGATGACTTCCCAGTGTTCAGCCTCCATTTTCGTTTCTTTTTCTTCAATTTTCAAACTACTCACGAAGATCATTTTATCAGATTTTGTTCAATTTTTTTTGTTTTCTTTCCGTTTTTCGTTTCTGTTGCCCTCTGTTTTCTTCTTTCTTTTAATTTTATTTACCTCTAGTCCAGATGGCTTCTCAAATTTCAGCGTGAATTTTCTTATTTTACTTTTCTTCAATTTTAAGACTACTCATAGAGTTCGTTTGTTTGACTTTTCTTAAGCGTTTTCTTTCATTTTTCGGTTCTTCTTTGTTTTGATTTTACTTACCCTTACTTGATCTAGATAACTTCTCGTTATTCAGCGCGATTCTTTGTCGTTCATTTTCTTCAATCTTAAGTCTACTCATAGACTAGAATTACTTTTGATAATTTCTGTAACAAAGTTGATATTTTCTGAATTACAGTTGGAAATGGTGAGGTAGACTTTCTTGGACACGGACCGCTGATGTAAAGCTTTTCCAATAAAATGAGGAAGTAGACAGAGATAATAATTTACCTCCGTCTACTACTTCTCAGAAGAGTCGAGATGAGAAAAAATACAGACGAAAGATGTAGCAGAGGAAAGGGAAGAGAAGTCAGAGACAGCAGAAGACAATTGAATACTAATTTTGTTTCTGCGTCCCAGTGATACCTCTCATGTCTCAAAACGTTGTTGCCACAATTCTTCTTACAGATGGTTGCGTGCGTACTTTACTTGGAGATGGAAAACTTAAATGAATTCATTACTTAAATTTTAATTTTGTTGCTGCACTCAAATTTCGTCGCCTGTCACAAATTGTGACAATAGTCCAGAATTCTACTTCGAAGTTTCCAAATTACTCTCCGAGATTTGCAGTCTACGCAACCTTTGTTCAGCAGTCGTGGCACTCACCTCGCGATACTTCATTCGGATTCAAACGGTCATAAGGTAATACGCTTCGTTTAGATGAACCATGAGGACCATGTCTTCGATTTTTGCAGCTATTTATTACTTTATTGATGATTTTGGTCTTCGACGCTCGGAATCATCTTCCATCGAAATTGTTTAGACCAAAATTTTCTAACGTAATAGGTTGGCTCATCATTACCATACAAATTATTTCAAACCTACTACTTAAACAACGAACTACTTTTCCAAAGTAAATCTAAATAAAATTTTCAAAAATTAGCAAAATTGGGAAATTTTCTGTAATCATTCTTTCATGAATAGTCTTGGGCTGATTTCATTCTTTGAGACAGAAGCTGCAAATCAAGGATAAAAGGAGACATAGATTCAGAAATTAACGGCAAAATAAGAATGAGATCGTTGGATGATTTCATCAGAAAAGAAGGAGGTTAGTGAGAAAATGAAAATTAAAACTTACAAGACAATATTTGTACGAGTATTATATGTATGGAGCTTTATCCTGAGTCCTAATAGATAGACCAGAACTATGTTAGGAGCCTATGAGATGACATTTCTCACAAGTAGTCATCAAGAGTTAAGAAATTAGACAAAGTGAGAGGGGGAGGTGTGTGGAAGCTCTAGAGAAGGCAATAGCAAGACAAATAGGGCATATGCAAGATGGGCTAAGACAATATGAAAATAAAATTTTAAAAAAGGGGACAAGAGTACCAAAAGGGTGAATAAGTTTCCCTTAGAAACAATTACCTTTACAATTGTAGGCCTAAGAATAAACCAAAGATTAAAGTTAATCGGGCCCTAAGTATCTCACACATTAATTAATATAAATAGTGAGTGGAAAAGTACAATCAACTTAGCGGAAGAAAGGAGAGAAAGGAAAGGACTTTATCAAAAAGAAGCTCGTTGTGTCAAATTTTTGTGAAGCAGTTTTTTTTCTTTACTTTCTTTTTTGTATTACGTCGTCTTCTGTTTTCTTCTTTCTTTTCAGTTTTATTTACGTTTAGTGTATCTAGATGACTTCTGAATATTGAACAGTTAAGACTGTTCATGAATTCTTTCTCGTTTTTTGTATGCTTCGTTCGTATTTACATTCTTTCTTAGTTCCATTATTTACATAAGAAATGAATTCTTCGTTTCTCGCTTGAAAGTTTAAGATAAATCCTGGCTTTCGGTTCTTTCTGATTTAATTTTCTTTTGAATTCGTTTGTTATTTCCTTCGTCGGCTTGCATCTTTTCTTTTTTAATTTTTCTTTCTAACTCTTTTCTTTCGATTCTATTTTGTCTACAATTATTTTCAAGTGACTTCGTAATCATTGTTTTCATTCTACTAGCCCAAATTTGACATTCTACATTTTGTTTCTTGTCTTTTTTGTTTCTTAACTACCTCTTTTGCGTATGATTTTTCTGTGAACATGTGAAATGTTTACTCTTTTAATAACGTTTATTTACTTTTATATAAATATAGAATTTTGTTTACTGCATTTGCAGGTTTAAAAAAGCAAGAAAACGCAGAATGACTTATTTAAAACTATGTATTCATCATTGGCTGATTAAAAAACTCTATAGGTGCAGAAATCTTCTACGAATTTTTCAATAATAACCCGGAAGCAATTCTTGCAATAAAAAAACTTCAATTTAGCTAATTTTATGCAGTGTCTCCCCTACCGGAAATAATTTCAAAACACCTTTAAAAAGCGTACGTAATTATTATTAATTTTTTTTTCCGCTAAAAGCCGCTAAAACACTAAGTACTTAAACTTTCATTCCATGACATTTAACCACCAGGTGCTCTGAACGGAAGTCAAAGACAAGCAAACATTCGGCCGCAAGTGCTCTCACTTTCGAGCATCCCAATTTAGGAGACCTCAGCTTAATTCGGACGTCCTTTCCCCATCAATTACGGAATCAATCGCAACACAAAGACGTGTAATTATCTTCTCGTACGCGAGAACACGAAGTTCTTGACCTCAGGCGTGAATCACGGACGGTCTTGAATGAATGAATGAATTTTGGAAGATGTGACCGCCAATAATTAAATAATAGTTAATTAATCGCCGCGCGGTAATTCCGCTTGCTAAGTGCAAACACTAAACTCCAAGAAAATTATCAATCGTCAAGGACCGGTGTAAAAACCGATTTCGTAAGATTAATGCACGTCGAAATTGTTGCTAATATTCTTGTTGTTTTGGGAAGGCAAACAGAGCGCCAAGTGCTAAAAGAATTCGTGCAGGATTCTAATTTTGCTCTTTCATTTATTATCCTAAGCTCGAAGCTACACAAGACAACTTTAATGTTCATCTAAAATTGATTTAATCGCGACATAAATTACACACACCGAATTCGGCAATTAGTGGAGACGTTCGAATTGTTTAAATTTGAATTTCGCGAAGGATGCGCGCAACAGGATTTTAGATTGTCTTTACCTTGCGAGTTCTATTATAAATTATTTATTTGCCGCTTGTTCGACGTCGTAAACCCGCGAACGAAACGCGTACGTCCGGCAATTTATGATAATTGCCCCGCATAGATGCACGCTTCATTCCTCATTTGCGTTCGTTATGCACGAGCTCGTGTTCAAATATAAATAGAAATCAATAAACATGACTGAGATGATCGTTTCTTTAACGATTGAATTCCCCCGCGCTTATCCAAACAGTTCACGTAATGTTGCACACTCCAAATTCTAAAAGAAAATAACAATAGTGAGGGACAATAAAAAACAAGAAGGAGGTGAAAGAATCGGTTTCAAGTCAAGAATGACATGAAAAATGAAACCGTAGTACTTACGATGATCTACAACAATAATTACGAAAGAGTAGAAAAAAAGAAGATGCAAAATCGCGTGAAACAAGATATACGGCTACAAGTATACCAGTCGTAAATATATATGAATCGAGAATTACAAAAGAGGGTAGAGAGAAAAAAGGGAAAGGCAAAAATGAAAAACCAAAGTTAAAATACATCTCAGATACAGAACAGTTGCGGAATTTAAAAAAGCGAACAATCCTTTAGGCAATATTTTGTTTGACTGACATAAACACAGACTATTAAATCATTCAAAATGACACAATACAAAATTCTACAATCAATTTGGAAACCAAGAAGAAAATTAAATTCTTAATTTGAAGCAAAACCAAGTTTACAGCGAGTCATTTTAAGTGTAAGCTTTTTTTAATTTCCGCAACTGTACATTTATAGAATAGAGTGTGTATTTCAATAACCAAACCCCTCATTTTCAGACCTCCACAACTAATAATCTACACTGACCACTATAAAATCACTGATAATATCAGCAAATCCCTACCAAGAGCTATAAAAGAGAAAGAAGAGATACAGTAAAAGAGAAACATGAAAAAAGAAAATCAAAGATATTTCAAGCATCAAGCTGTCATCTTTGAAACCAATATTCTGTGACTACCAGTAAATGAAAAAATACAAGATAGAATTCGTGACATTTTCAGCGTTTCATGCTTTGGACGTCAGTCGGGAATCATATGGACGAATGATTAGGAGCACTTGTTGAACTGGTAAAATGAAAAAGTTGTAGAAATTTATTGTAAACAGAACCCTGAAAGGTCAATGTTGAAATATAACATCTCTCTGAATCTCGGACGCATATCCGTGATCGCTTTTGGCAGAATCGAAATCACTTGAGTAAAAGTTATGAAGGAAGAATCTTCTGCTGTTGGTTGAAAGCGCTTGGAAGGAAGCAGCCGCTTATAGAACTTAACTTTAAGCCCATCGTGAAACTCTACCCACGTAGCTCATTGCAAACTGGCCCTTTAACAATTAGGAAGTCACCTTTATCATCACCTTCTATAGATTTAAGACACTCGTCATCTTCATTGCCTTCTTCCCATTCGGAAGAAGAATTTGATGTGATTTCTCCCACGTCTTCATCCGAGGAGTCTTTTTCTTTTTCTACTTTCTCCCGTTCCTCTAATATTTTCTTCCTCACGACCTTCACTTTCTTTGTCCTTTTTATTTGCTCCCTTTCTTCCAATTCTTCTTTCTCTGGAATGTCTTTGGCTATCATGCTTTTTCCGCGCTTTCGACCGCTCTTAGATAACTTTCTTGCCCCAGCCTTGAAATACGGGCTTATTCCTTCTGGAGACCCGAAAAAGACCGGTTGCGTCGATATGGAAAGGGTTGGTGTTGGAGACTGTGAAGACTGGGTGATTGTTGCCCGAAAACCCATAGCAGCTCGGGTTCCGCAGGATCAGGAATTGGGCGGTCTGAGACTGAAGAACAGAGAAAGTCGTGGTCTTGGAAAATGTTCCGATCAACTGGTGAGATCCCACACTTCAAAAACCCCGATTTCACATTGCAGCGCGATCCCAAGATTTGCAGCACAGGTCAGAAAGCGAGTAGATTGTTATTGTTCCATTTGGATGAGCTAACATCCATGAATGAACTGCTTCACCAAACTACTTTTTGAACAGCCCAAACACACACAGGTCTAGTGGTTGTAGGCGGTTTGAAGTGTGAGGAGGAAGCGTCGGAATTGTGATTCCATTTACTCAACAAAAATTGATTCCTTCCAGACTGAGGTGAATCATGATTATCCAATAGCAATAACACCGGATGGTCTTTATTATTATTATTCTTGAAAAACTTCAGAACCAAAACGAAATTTTCGGCGGTCATCCAACCAGATTTGTGGGACAGCCCTAATGCTCCCGGAGATGCACCAGTCATCATTCTATTCGGATCGAAACGGACTCGTGGGAATACGAATAAACATTTCCATTCGCACAAATTATTCCCACCTGCGCTCTCTAGAAGTTACTGCTTTTCACCTTTTTTTCCAATAATCCTTTCAGCAGAAGGTACGGTGGTAACTCCGGTTTCATCAATGTTGAAAATGTCGCTGGACTGAAACTCTTTCTTCGCAAGACATTTTCCAATTTATCGAAAAATTCGCCAGCGGTGATTTTGTTGAATGGTGTCATCCTGGCAAGAGATGTTGCCTCAGCTTTCCTTATAGACAATGTAGGGTGTCTATTCATAAAACCAGAAAACCAATCTTCTGCTTGCTTTGTTTCATTCCACGACTCAGGATATTTGAAATGTCAGCCCATAGAATATTTTTTGGCAGCGACAAGAACATCATCAGCTACGGCTTCAAGCAAATCCTTTTATAAGAAAGGACGAAACGTCAGCAGAAAGAAGAAATGTGATGAGGTGAAACAGAACGTCATTAGAAGATAATGTTCTACCAACTCCGACAAACACTAGTGTTAATGATGATGCTCTGAAAATGAAAACTTGGCTGTTGAAATACGTAATCTCTATGCCAGAATTTTTTGGAATGAGACGTTTCGATTTGTTTAGTTTGTTTAGATGTTCATCGTGAGATTTACGCTGTTCTAAAAACAATTAAACATTTACGTGCACATTTTTTTAAATGAAATAAGCGGTCATCATCTTAGAAAAGGTGAGTTCAATTGTTGCTTGAGAAAGCTTGTACTTTTAAAACCGAAAACAAACAAACATTTTATTTTTTCTGCGCTTCAAATTATAAATAACCGTTTCAATAAGTCTATGCATAATGGAAATTTAAATTTGGATAATTATCTTCTTCTTCTTTATGTATTCATGTTTTAATAGACACTCAAAATTCTGTTAATTAATATTGTGGCTTTTTAACCGTGTAGATAGTAATAATAAAATTGTTTGTGCATAATTATGCATCGCAGGCAATTAATTAGTACGCTGCTAATTACATTACTCCAAACAATATAAACAAATAAAACATTTTCATTTGATTTAATTGATTATGTAAATTTTTGGATTTAAATTAATTAAATACGTAGATTATTATAAATATGTGTGTGTAAATAAAATAACAGGATTTACGAAGGTCTCCTTCTTTCTGTAACCCAACTCTAATTTAATTTAGCTACTTTTAGCATTCCAAAATTGCGCTAAGTTTAAACTGAAAGGAAAAATAAATTGTGTTATTTATTTATAATCAGCGGTGCTCCTTTGTAAAAACGATCTGAATTAACAAAGGTAAACAAATAAATTAAAACGTGTTGTTATTGTCGTGATAAATTAAAGCTTCTCGCTTCTATTTCAGTATATCTATGCGGGAGCGTGCAGATAATTACAACAATTAATATTAAAAAAAAAAACATTCTTCTGAAGATGACTCTTTGATTGACGAGACTTCTCTTCACCTTTGCAGTATTATTTAAGTTTACATGTTCATCCTCTCTATTTTTTTTTGTTGCTCAGCACTTTTCTTTCACCTATATCCCTAATTTCATTGGCTTTAACTTTTTTATTTATCATCTCTTCTTTAATTTTATGTCTGGTTCTTTCTTGTGCTTTCGCACCTCCTGTCTACTAAGTAGTAAGTCTACTTTTTGTTTCTTTTTCATATCAAAATGTTCACAAACAGAGGACAGCATTTACGTTTTTCAATTATTTTTCTTTCCTTGTTATCCTTTTATTCTAATACACTTATTTTTCCAATTGGTTTTCGACAAATACTGTGAAAAATTAAACAGGTTTTCATTTATAATGAAAGAACAATTATTAAAAGTACCAGTAACGGAAACACTTTTCCCCTCTAATTTTAAGGTTGCGGTTTTTGATAATGAAGACTCTCCGGCTAGAAGTTTCGCGACTTTATTTTTGGATGCGATACTGTCTTCTGAATATCCTTCCACTGCTACTCCTCCTCCTCTTCCAGCTGCCATGTCTAGCCTCTGCATCTGGTAATAAGGTGGCTGACATTATTCGTAAGCAATGATCTGTGTATTGGTCGACATCTTTCAAATTTAAATATTTTGCTATTGTAGTGGGAATCTTTCTAAATGTATTTTCTTCAACAGCCTAAGCACAGCAGCGGCCGTTTCTATAATTTACAAAGTACCTCCGCAATGCAGAACTTTGTTATCGCAATAATCCATATTTTCTTATCAGCTTCAAAGAACCCATTGTTTTTTCTTAAATAGTGGTAAAAATGGGGCCTGGAAACAATTTTACCCTATCTGATATGCGTCCTTAGAGGGTGTATCGCTTGGAGATACACCTTGGAGAGTTGGAGGGAAATAAAAGTGGCTCGTTTCGGGTATGGTCACAACAATAACTTCACCTCTGTCCTCTATATGATCAATTAACATATTCACTAATTCTTTCCGTCTGCAACCTCCAGACACCCCAAATAACAGCGTCACTTTCATCATAAGAAACGTTTCGCTTAGTGTTTCCTAAATAAACTTTACCACTTCCTCGCGATTTTTTTGGTTCGTATCCTTTAGATCTTTGTTTTAAATAGGCTACTAACTTGGGGTATTTTCCAATGTCAATAGTTTGGTTTAGTAGTGCTGTTGTGTTGAGCATAGAAAACTTTGCCCAGAGCGAATTTGGAGAAAACTTTCCAGACTGTAAATAAATAAACAAATTACAATAATGAGAACAATAACAACAATGTTCGACATAGCAATTCTTCAAAATATCCCGACAAAACTGTTTCATTATCGAATGCAACTCCATTGCCTGGCATCACTTTTCTAAATTTGTCAAATTCCAGTTAGTACAATCCTTTTGACTGTCGTGCCAGTATATGTTCCGTCGCTTTCGTAGCTTTTCCCAGCATTTCTGCAGGAACCTCAAAGATTTCCTCATCATTCATCATTTTGTATTTCGTTTTGCCAGCGTCTTGTACAAAACAAACTTTTGTTTGTTTATAAAGTTTCTCTCGCTACCAAGTTTACAAACCACACGAAACGATAAACTTCATATAACAGATAACAATCGTATCAATATTAAATTATTGTTCTCGAAGGTATAGAACTGGTGATAAGACATAAATAAATAGACATATGTACTACGGGCATTAATTGATGTGCCCTCTGGCGACTTAAAAGCTCTCATCGCCATCGGACATAAACATCTTCTTAATGCCCTTAATACATAAATAACTATTATTGACTACTCGCTTGAACTCAATGTGACCTTGACACGAATATCAATTCGTTTTACTACACGTTTAACAGCTGGGAACGGTAGTCTGAGGTTTCTTACGCGATGTAATTATTAGTAATTTCTAAGATAACTCGAAGTGCATATGAAATAAGGGTAACAAACACCCAAATAATTGTGTAAATAAATCTGGTAATTGCGCTGGTCAAGGCATAGCTCATAACGTTCGAGAGCGCACTATGTATTGTTTGTTCTCTGTTAATATGTGTTAGACAAAGTTAAACGAGTCTGTCCAGCTCCCCCAATTTCACTTGCACTATCCGTCGCCGTCGGAGACAATACAATTTTTGATCAAATCGCGTACGTTAATGCACTTCACAGATTACGGAACGTATAAAATGCTGGAATTGTTTGTAAAATGTTATTTTTATTTTTATTTTATGGTCGGTGGCGATATGTATAGTTTTTAATCTAGTCGCATATGTGAATAAATGAACAGATTACGGAATTATGTTTAAAAGAATTCTCTCACTCATTGTCAGTTTCTAATTAATTAAGAATATAATGCAAAGTCGAACAACTTAATTTAACTTGAAGGCTTCCGCGGCCGTCGTCCATTGTTGAATTCTTGGCTTCCGGTTGGAACCGCGTGTCTCGGATTTCTTCACTTCTTCTTATTCAAAGTGAATAGAATGCCTACGATGTAAAGAGGAACATTTTACAACCAATGCGCCAAAAACTTAGAATAGAGAGTTGTAAGCACGCCTTGAATTTGTTAAACTTTTAACAGACTTATGTTAATAATAATTCGTCACACACAAGACGAAATCATAATAATTAACAGCTTACGGAGGTGTTTAGTGATAATAATGTTTTAAATTCTGGCTGCCAAAAAATGATTATGTAATAATCTGTTTTAGGTGATTTGCATGTATTTATCAAATAAATATTTTGTAGTTCGTAATTCACGGTGTCTCTCATTCACTGAAGAGAAATGTCAAGTTCGCGATCGAAGTCTCGCCGTAGCTCCATGTCCACCATAAAACTTTTATGAGGGCATTTATTTCGCTCATCTGCACCTCTATTTTATAACAAGAGGCGCATCGTCGTTTTGGAGCTAATTCTTGACAAATTATTTCTCGAAAACTAAAGTGATGTTTTCCCGTACTCTCAGACATCGCTTCTTATTGGGTTCTTATTGTCCGTCATCGTGTATACTGCACATGTACAAATTATTTCAAAAAATCTGCAATCGATTTACAGGCGCGCTTGTTCCTTGCATATAATTAGAAAACAAGGAAATAAGCAAAATTAAAAATATCCTCTTCAAGGAGGGAGGGATCGCCTAAAGCTGTTCCATTCTAATTCTTAAACATGGAATATTTTTGCAACCTTCGTTGGAATTTTTTTTTAATATTAAATATGTTAGCTTTGTTAATCATTACACATAAAAAATTTAATTAACAGCTTAATTATTTTTAATTTGAATGAGGCAACTCAGGAGGCGTTATCTACTAAAAAGGAGGAGCACTTTCTATAAATTTGGTCTTTTATTTTTTAATAACCTTATTATACAGGTGCCCCGCCTCGATTACACAATATTTTACAGACACATTATTGAATCAAAACGAGCAAGAAAGTCCTAATAAATACACATGCGCAAAATGCATCGTTTTTGAGATAATGGCGAAATCAACTACGGCATTTATGAAATAGAAAATTAACATTAGATTTAACTATAAATTCAATTAAACTTCTACAACAAGTGTTCAATTTCGTATTCATTAAAATATTTCAAGTAATGAGGACCAAATAACACTAAAATGAACTAAAAGTACAAGAGGCACACACAGATATACAACACACAGCGAAAATTAAATTTGTCATTATTTCCGAAACGATGCACTTGGATATATAGGATGACTGACAATTGTGCCGAAAACGCGTAACAAAATGAATGTCATAGATTACGGGGAAAATGTTTAAGAAACTCCACGGAATAGTTAGTAATTAATTAAAAATATACCCAAAAAGTATGTTAACCAATGTGCGTAGGCTAAATCCCCAAGTTCCCAGCTAAAAGGGCGTTCTATGCATTTTATGGCATTGCAGAGGCCATGAAAAATTGTAAAACTTCTTACGTTGTTAATCCAACTGATAGAAAAGGAATTTTTGTTATTAGCAAAGTTATTACCAAGTCTATTGTATGTGTGTTGTGGTTTAAACTCAGATCATGTAAAATTTTAAAAGACTTACCCTTTCAGCCTTTAATTAGTTATTTAATTTTTTATTTTGGTAATGTATCATGTGCTTTGATAGTGCAGTTTTAAAGTGTTACGCACTTGGCTTTTTTTTATATATGTATTTATATATTTATTCTGACACGATCTATACTGTCGTAGTACAGTCTAAGAGGTTTTAATATACTACCACTACTATTATTATTAAAACATTGATGAAATAAAGAAAACGCGTAATATAGTTAGATAGCAAATTATTTACAACAGAATTTAAATTGAAAACAAATGAACATCGACGTGTCTACAGCTAAGTTGACAGCAAATATTTACAACGAAAATGAATTTGAAAACAAATGAATGTCATCAAGAATACAATAAATAAAAAATGTAAAAATTTACAGATTTTTCTCTACAAACAAATTAACAATGATGACGTCTCAATTGTCAAGTTGACAGTCAGATAGCAAATTATTTACAACAGAATCTAATTCGAAAACAAATGAAAATATTTTCAACAGAATTTAATTTGAAAACGAATGAACTTGACATTACAATGCTGTTAAAATTTCAAAGCAAATTTCATTTTAGGAAATGCAATTGCCAAGTTGACAGTAAATTACTTACAGTGAAATTTTATTTGAAAACAAGGGAACGTCAACGTGTATACTGCCAGGTGTACAGACTTTGATTTGAAAACAAACGAACATCGACATTTCAATGCTAATAAAACTTTTAAACTAAAATTAATTTTAGAAAATGCAAAATCCACAGCAGACTTTACTTTGAAAACAATTGAACGTGACGTTTCAATTGTCAAGTTGACGGCAAAATACTTGCAACAGAATTTAATTTGAAAACAAAGAAAAAACGTCATTTCAATGCTAGTCAAAGTTTCAAGCTAAAATAAATTTTAGAAAACGCAAAAATTTACAACGGACTTTAATTTGAAAACAATTGATCCTGACGTCTCAATTGTCAGGTTGACAGCAAAGTATTTACAATAAAATTGAATTTGAAAACAAATGAATAGCAATGTGTCTACTGCCAGGTATACAGATTTTGATTTTAAAACAAATTAACATAAAACAAAAGTTTTAAACTAAAATTATTTTAGAAAATGCAAAATTCATAACACATTTTAATTTGTAAACAATTGAACGTGACTTCGCCGTCATCTCAATTGTCAAGTTAACGGCTAAATATTTACAACAGAATTTCATTGGAAAACAAGCGAACATCGACGTGTCCACTGCTAAGTTGACAGCAAAACATTCACAACAAAAATTAATTTCAAAACAAATGAATATCGACACTTACACTGCTAAGTACACAGACTTTAATTTGAGAACAAATGAATGTCGCCAAGTATACAATAAATTAAAAATGTAAAAATCTGCAACAGATTTTTCTTCAGAAACAAATGAACACCGATGACATCTCAATGGTCAAGTTGACAGTCAGTTAGGAAATTATTTACAACAGAATTTAATTTGAAAACAAATCGACATGTCTATTGCTGAGTTGACAGCAAAAATATTTACAACAAAAATTTGAAAACAAAAACAAGTGAATTTTGACGCGTCTACCTGCCAAGTATACAGACTTTGATTTGAGCAAATATTCACAACAAAAATTAATTTGAAAGCAAATGGCGACACCAAGTACACAATGAATTAAAAACGTAAACATTTACAACAGATTTTTTTTAGAAACACATGAACACTGATGACGGCTCTATTGTCAAGTTGATAATCGATCGACGTATAAAATTAAAAACAGATTTGATGTGAAAACAAATGTACGTCGCCAAATAGACACTAAATTGCAAACATTAAAATTTACACCACTTGTAAATTTTTGATTTGAAAACAAATGAATGCAGACATTTTAATTACCGGTAATTTTTAAACCAAAATTAATATTAGGAAACGCAAAGATTTACAACAGGTTGTAAGTTAATGGAAAAAATTTACATCAGGATTTGATTTAAAAACAAATGAACGTCGACGCACCTTCTGCCAATTGGGAAGTAAATTTTAAACGTAAAGATATATGATAGACTTTGGTATGAAAACAAGTTGATGACAGTCGAACGACGTAAAAGTTTGAAATTGAATTTGATTTGAAAACAAATGAACTTCAACGAATCAAATGCTAAATAGATAATAAATTAAAAACATAAAAATTTTTAGCAGATTTTAATTGGAGATTGATCGTCAAAAGATGATAAAATTTACAATAAACTTCGTTTCGAAAACAAATGAACACTGACGTTTCAACTGCCAAGTTAACAGTCGATTGACAAAAATTCACAAAAGAATTTCATTTGAAAGCAAAAGAACGTCGACATATCTACTGACAGGTAGACGCTAAATTGAAATCGTAAAAATTTACAACAGACTTTGATTTGAAAACAAGTGAACATTGATGACGCCTCAAAGATCAAATTAACAGTCGATTGACATAGAAATTTAGAAAAAAAATTGATTTAATGTTTATTTGTTTACCTGATAAAGCTGGCGTTCAAAGAGTAAATTATATTGCTTCTTTTGATAGTCTTTTGTTGGCCGAACCAATGTCAGTCACCCTGTATGTTTATTAGAACTTTTTTTGCTTTATTTTACTCCTAAGTACGATGCCATAAATACGAAAGGTGACGCCCTATATACAGAGAAAACTTTTTTCGATGTATGTAAAATATTTCTATTGGGAAACAGGAAGCAAAACTGAAAACATTGCAAAGGTGTCCAAAATTAATTTAAAAGTTTACAAAATATAGTTGGGTATAACATGATATGTGCATTTTATACGTGGCCATGATTTTTTTTTAAGATGGAAAAGAGATTAAAACTCCCCACAACAAGGTAAACAATGCAGAACTTATTCTATCTCCATTATTTTCTTAGATGACCCACATCCCATATTGCTTTTGGTGTTTACACACCCGTCCAGACAAGCGCAAAGTTAGTTTTCTTATAATTCACTTGAAGGGGGAAGCAAGAAACACCGAAATTTATTTATGATGGGTTTGTACCGTCACACAATTTGTTTAATTTTTTATATCGTAGCCAATAATAATAATTCGTCTTATGAATCCGTTAATAGCGCGTTTTCTTTATCTTTAGCTTTAAATAAAACTTTCCAAAAATTATGTTTCCATCTGATTTTTTTAATCAATCAAAAAGTAGATTAGCTAATAATTTTTTTTTTGTTAAACAAATCTAAATTGTGTCATTTGAAAAGAGTAAAAAATTTGCTGGTTTAGGTCAATGAAGCGTTACAAAGTTTTAAAAGTTTAGGTTTAGGTGCGAAACTCTAATTCATTTTTATTTAAGTAACGCCATCTTCGAACGACCTGTTGCGCGCTTAACTTAATTAACGATTCTTCGCTTGCACGTCTACACTCACATGAAGAAAGTTTTAGTTCACGTATAGCAAATTTAGTTTGTTATAGCCTGCCATAATAAGATGTCTCCACTGTACACATGTTAAGATCATGAAAATATCTACCTGCCGATAGTTGAAGATTTTTTTCAACTCTCTCAAGAGTCTCAAGTGAATAATTTTTGATCAGTCTTTTAGATCTCTTTTTAGAAAAAAAAGCACGAAATTCGGTTGTCTTAAAAACACACACAAGACACTCCGTTTTTAGTGTGTGAAATGTCACAACTCTGGAAAAAGGAAAAACGAAATTTAAAACGCTTTTCGATTTGGCAAGCTTTCAATTTCGCATTTCATGCACGCACTTCAACAAAAGAGCATAAAAAATAAAAAACATACATATTCAAGAACATGCAGTTTTATGTAAATTCAAAACATTAGCTGACATCACCTAATGGAATTGCTTTTTTTTCCTCTCTCAAAATATTTCGTCTGACTTATGGCTTTCAAACTCGATAGTATTATTTATCGATTGTATAACTCAATATTTTAAAAATTATTAATTACATCTCCTTTTGCAGCAAGTAAAATATAATTAAATTTACATTTAAACTACCTATTCATATACAGAGACGAATTGAGGTGATTGTATTTTATTTATATTAGAAAAAACAGCGCTTCGCGTCTGACGAGACTGAAAAAGATCGCCACTAATGCTCGCTGGAAAACCGAGCGATTATGCAACGCCGCATTAGCGACGTTTCAGATTAGGTAATGTTTATTTTTTCGACGGTGATGACACGATTCATCGCACCGGTCGCTTTTTGGGATGGATGAGCCGGCTGGCGCTTATGCAATGAACGGGAAATGGCTCGTTCACTGTTTAGAGAACAGTTACATAGTCGAGCACCGTTTTACTATTAAGTAATCAGAACCGTACTTAGAATACATTCGACTGACAAAAGTTACATTTTCTCTTCAAATTATCTAAATTGTTAGAAATATTTAAAACATTTATAATTCTACAATCAAAAAATAACAAAGTGTCTGTCTATAAAATATCGCCACGAAGTAGATGGATCAAAGGTACAGAGTACACAATCTTCTAAAATTTGCTAGACGAGGTAGTATTTTATATTCACCCTATACCGGGTGTCCACTTTGATTATGCACCATAGGAATTTCAATGCAATATTTTATACTTGTAAATTCCTGTTTCCCTATTGAAGCTATTGTTAAATAAAGCAGCATACAGGCTTGTTAATCCACGACATCTGCATGCTCTCCGGATTTAACACCAAACGAATTCTTTTTGTGGTCAAAAATTTCCACGATTTGAATGAGTCGAGAGTAGAATTGTGAAAAAACGCAACTATTCTAGAATGTTAAGCAATGTTCATAGAAGCTTGTAGAACAGGTTGGCCGCAAACAGCGATTTATTTGAACATTTCGTGTAGTATCTATTAATTTACAAATAAATATTTTCTAATACGAATTATGTTCCAAGTCTCAATTAGAACTTTGCCTGCTTGATCAAAACTGTGAAATAAAAAAATATCTATTCATTTAATTTTTTCCTTTTTAATTTTGAAAGCCCATGAATTTGAAAAACACGCTAAAAGCAGTCTTAGCATGTCTAATGCATAAGACAAAGCTACGTATTATGCCGTTTAGTGCTTTATCATTTTATTTACAATTTACAATTTAAAAAAATTGCATTGAAATTCCTATTGTCTGTAATCAGATTGGACACCCGGTATACAGAAAACGTAAAAGCAGAACTAGCGTACGGCTCTTAACGAGTGCGAGTAAAATACACTGTACAGACCATCCCTTTAGATAAGAAAGTTTGTCAGCGTTTCAGCACTCGCGGTGAATGACTACAGAACTACATCGAATTACCGCGTTATCGGAATTGCGAAAAGTTATGTTGAAAATTCGTAAATCGACCAATACATAGATAAAAATTTCTAATAATAATCTTCTTGCCATGCTTGAGATTAAGTTTCGTATACTTTCTTGAGGTATCTCTTCCCATTCTTGAACAAGCATGTTAGAGAGCTCATCAAGTGTTACTGGTGGTCTCGGTGCGTTTTTAATTTTGTTGCCTAATTGTTCCCAGAGATGCTCATTAGGATTGAGATCAGGGCTTTTGGCAGACCACTCCAAACTTTGGATGGTTGAACATGGGGTACAATAATCTCGTGTCTAGATCTTCTTGGTGTTAGCAACCCATGTCGTATCAAAACCAATTCCGTACGACCATTAAATTGTATGCCACCCCAAACCATTACAGATCCCCACCAAATTTGTCAAATTCTCGAATGGCACATGGTGCAAATCGCTCGCCTAGTCTTCATATGCCCTTCGTTCCAACCTTAATGATTTTGACAAAAGTTTAAGCGATTTCTGTTGTGAGTAGCTTTTTTTTATAGAGGTTTAGAGAATCTTCAAAAGACACCTCCGGATATCTCAACCCCGGAGGCGTGTTGGATTCACCCCTGCATTTCTACAAGGGCGCCTACCAACTAAACTCCTTTCCTCTTTCTACACTCAGCGCAGGGGGTATCGTCTCTCGGCATTTCTTCCCCTGCGCCTGTTGTCTCTCTCATCTTACTCTCTACTTCCTCTTCATCCTATCCTCTTCCTCCTATTCCTCTTCCTCCTCTTCTGCTTCCTTTTCTCCTCTTCATCCATCTCTTCATCCTCTTCGTCCTACTCTTCACCCCTCTTCGTCCTTTCATCCTTTACTCCTCATCATCTCACCGCTCCTATTCCTCTATCCTCCGCTCAGTCGCAATTTCATCCTTGCACTTTCGGACCATTATAGACCTTAGCATGCCTATAATGGTCTCCCATGCTTCTCCGCTCGTTTTTAGCTGATCCGAAACATTTTCTTTCGTGATTCCTTCACCTACTTTAATTTCCGCCACGCGGCGGACCTCGTCCCACCTGGGGCACATAAAAATTGTATATTAAGGTGTATCCTCCGCACCTTCGCCACAGTACTGGCAGTCCGCATTGTCCGTATTGAGCCATCGTTTGAGGTGTCGGGCCCCATGTACGGAAGCCTAGTATCCGAGACGAGAACCGATGCAGACCACACGCCGCTTGCCCTTAAAACTAACCTGTCTAGCTGCTCTACCCCACGTAATGTGGGTAACAGAGGCTGGGGTTAGAATAACATGTGTGGGAGAGAATCGCGCAAGTGTTCTCGAACGATGACTCATCTAACGTTGATAGGGAAGCCTTTCTAACATGAGTACTAAGGGGAGGGGTAGCCCCCCGGCTGAGTCGGGTCCCCTCAACCGGTGCTGGCCTCTTAGGGGCGTGTGGTCCCTCGCTAGTCCAATTAAGGTTATGGGCGAAAGCCTGAGTACCTAGGTGCGCATAAGCGTAACCGACCAAATTGGACTGTCCCTTTTCTTGATGTCTTTGAGATATGTTCCGAATGACCCATGCCCAGTGAGCGCCTGCGTCGCGTAGTAGTCCGTCTCCCCCTCGGGCCGATTGCACCACGCCTTTACACCTTTGATGAAGACTTTGGCCCAGCCATCATACATTTCTCAACGGGCCTGCCATGTCGCATACAGATCTTCCCTTGCCAAAGTCCTCTCAATATTGTGAGTAGCTGTGAGAGTTGGACCGGTTGCTGGTTTTCTAGCAGACAAATTGACTTCTTTTAGTCTTCTTCTTACTGTTTTGGTAGAAATTTCTTTTCCAGTGGCTAATCGAAGATCATTTTTTAATTCACGAGATGTTACAAACCGGTTTCTTAAACTCTGAAATTCGATAAAGCGATCTTCTCTGCATGTTGTTTTTCTTTTAGCACCTTGTGCGCGTCTTCTTTTGAAACTACCAGTGTTTCTGAACCGTGCTGCGACCGTCTGTACCACAGATTTGTTGGTATTTAAAATTCCAGCAACTTTTCTCTGTGAATATCCTTCACGAAGAATAATAATCATTTGGGATACTTCTTCGGGTCTACAATGGCGTCTAGACATATTTAATTAACTTAATGCAAACAAATTCACTAGTTTTCGAAACAAAAAGCACGCTTTATTAATTAAATGACTTAAAAAGGTGTCAACAATTAGGCCTTTTTGTTGACTTTTCGTTTCCTAGCAGAGAATGCCTTGCTATTGTTAATGTTTCATGGCACACTATTTGAATTGTGCTTAATAAACATCAATTTATGACATGTGAAAATTGTATTAAAAATAACTTGCAAATTGGAAAAGTTATTTCAAGTTTATTTTGTCCAGGAGTGTAGTTGACCAGTTTGACGTTTGACACCTTTGTACTATCTACCAACCTTGAAAATTTATTCTATTAACGCCATACAATGGATGAACTTGCGTTTAACAGATTTCTGAACAAACTAAGTACCATTTCCTCTCATTTAAGTTACTAGCCCCTAATAAGTGAACTTCTCTAAACATAGAACAGAGATAGATATAACAACGATGTTGTCGCAATTCCTGCGCTGCTCTTCCCCTTCCAAGGCGATGTTTTGAGTTTTAACAACGCTGGTTTTAATATTCATCTCTGTTCTACATCTAGAAAATCGCAGTGCATTTTACTCGCACTCGTTAATACCCGCACTCCAATTTTGCTTTTACCATTTCTATACATATATTCGTCTCCAACTAACTTCATGCCACAAATACTACACAAGTCAGTCAAACTACGGCGGTTCATTTGAATTGTATTACACCATCATTCTCTACTCGCTTATTATTCACAAAATTACTTTTGTGTAGTTCAAGTAACACATTCAGTTGCATTTCATTTAAGGCCAACGTTTTCAACCCAATTGTGAATTTAATTTTTGAAATTGTTCGTTTTTAGTACAAAGTAAAATTTACATAAGCCCTAACAGAACAAGTCAGATTTTATTTGTTAGAAACCCTACAGGGCATTTCTTGTAAATCCTTGGAGAAAATTTATCCAGACGTTGTTCATTTATTTTTTTAGTGTTGTCGTCGTCAATTTGGTCTTGACTTAACGTCAATTTAAAAAATGGCATTCAAATGACTTACTTACTCTTGACGTACTCGAAAGAGAAAAGAACTCAGATTACGTATTCGTTTGTTTTATTTATTTTTATTAAGGCCTATCCTGGTACAAATTTAATTAATTCAACGTGACAATCGTTTGAAGATTAAACATGAGCGTTTTCAACAGAAATAACTTGTTTTTTAGAAAAAGGAGAATTCAAATGCTACGCATTCATTTGTTAATCGTTGATTAATATGGGCCTCTTTCAAAAATTAAATTAAAATTTTGAAAATGAAGCCAGAAATATGATTACTAAAATGAGTAAGCAATAAAAAAATAATATAAAATGAATGAAAGATAAAAGAAACAACAACAAAATTATGTCTATAGAAAATAAAAAAAAAACATCGACGATTTTTATTTAACCGCATATAACAGAAAATCGCAAAGAAAACTATAAATGAAAGCAGATACAAAAAATGAATTAGACAAAAAAAAACAAAAAGGCACTAAAAAGCGCAACATCTAAATATGTACGATTAATAAAATGAGCAAAAGACAAAAGAGTAACGCAAAATTATTGAAAAACAAAAGAATAATGCAAAATTAAGTGAACAGAAAACAAAAGAACATCGACAATTTTCATGTAATTGTTGAATATAATCGGAAATCACAAGAAGAAACTATAAATGAAATGGATACAAAAATGAAATAGCTTAAAAAATACGAAAACGAACTAAACTGTGCAACAAAAGAATAATATAACATCAATCCAAAACGAAAAAATAATACAAAATTAGGTGAACAAAAAACAAAAAAAAACATCGACGATTTACTAAATAAAAGCAAATACGAAAATTTAGATTAAAAAAAGAAAAAAAATGGATTAAAACGAGGAACATTTAAACACGATTACTAAAATGAGCAAAAAATAAAAGAATAATAGAAATGAATGAGAAACAAAGTAATAATGCAAAATGAAGTACAGAAAACAAAAGAACATCGACGATTCTCAACTGAGTGAGTTTAGCTAAAATCAAAAGAAGAAACTATACACCAGCAGATTAAATTGAAAAAAATTAAAATGATCTTTAATTAACCAAATTTAAATAACTACGATTAATAAAATGAATGAAGAAAATAGTAGTTTAAAACGACTAAAAAAACAAAAGATAATACAAAATTAGGTAGATAGAAAACAAAAGAACGTCGACAATTTGTGTTTAATTGAGTGTACTTGAAAATCACAAGAAACGGCTACACATGCAAATAGGTACGAAAAGTTTAGATTAAAAAAAAACAAAATGGAATTAAAATGGATAATGAAAGAAGAAACAAAATTAGATGAACAGGAAACTGAAATATTCTCACTTAACCGAAAGTAATTGAAAATCCTTAGAAGAAACAGGCACGTAATAAAATAGTTAGGAAAAATTAATTTAAAAAGCACAAATTAAAATTAACAACATCTAAGTGCGATTAATAAAATGAAAAAAACCGAAAATAATAATGAAAAACAAAAGAATATCGGAGGAACTCTATAAATGAAAAGAACAACAAAAATTTTGTTGTTTCATTTACTTTACTTTTATTATTGTTAACTTTTCATCGAAATTTTCTTTTACTTTTGAACAGTTTATGATTTTCTAGCACTCTCCGGAAAAGTCGTCGTTTTGTTTTTTTTTTTTTTACTGAATACATTGTGCCTATTTTTATTTATTTTAGTTTTGTTCTGTGTGTTTTTGTAGATTTATTTTTTTAGTATTACATTAACGGTTTTTACACTTTTTTTTCATTTCATTAGCATGATAATTTTGAAATACTGATGACAACTAATTGGAAATATACTGGAGCTGAAACTATATGCAGTTGTCAAATTCATATTCTTTTAGCTTTTTTAAAATCTTCATTTGTTTTATACTTGTTCATCTGCTGTTTCGTTTTTCTATTAATTTAATTTTCGTTAAACAATAATAAGATGAAAGAAAAACAAAGGAATATAGACAATTTTCGTATGGAGTTTTACAAAATGGAAAAGTAAAAAATACAGGGTGACTATGATAGTTGTGCAAACCTTGGAGCGTGATAATTAAACTTTAACAAAAAGTGAGAAAATGGCAGTTGAAAATTTTATGCGAAACTGTTTGAGAACCACTGGCTTTGCTATCGTACACATTAAATAAACAATTATATTGTTACTCATTTATTTATTTTATTTATTTAGTTTTTAGTTCTTCTTCGAGTTTTTTTTTATTTTCTATCAGTTTCTTTTATTAGTTTTTAGTAATCTGCAATAGAATCGTTGCTCTTTTGGTTTTGCTTTTCACTTATTCGTTATATTTGATAGTTGTTTATTGCAGTTTCTTTTCGTTTTTCCATCAAATTTATTTTAAAATTGTCTCCTCTTTTTTGTTAATTTCATGAGTTTCAAATAGTCATCTTAATTTCGTTTTTTGTTGTAATACAGATCAGTTTTCTTTTGTTTTTTCAAATTTATTGGAATTTTTACAGTTTCCTGTTGCTTTCTACCAGTCTTTGATTTTCGTTATTATTTTTTTATTTAACACCCCACCAGAGAATCGTCGATATTCTTTTGTTCTGCTTGTATATAGAATTTTCAATTTTTCTATATCTATTCGATACGTTGAAGTTTAAAAACAATCGAACATCGAAACTTTCCAAAAAAGATTCTAAAAATACAGAACACCTCAGCAATGGAAAGTGATACAAAATTTAAAAACGTTGATCAAAAATCATTTAAAATTTGTTACTTTTACGAACTTTAATTTAAGTGAGCTCCATCTTTCGATTGGTACAGGAAATTATTTTACCCCACAAATTAGACTACTAATAATAAAAATAAAATTTCATTCATCACCCTTTGAATGTCATTGTGTTTTAACTGATTGAAATAAATGATTTGATCATTATGGTCAGGTGAGAACAATAAATAACGTTTTATGATAAATCACCATCATCAGTCAAAACCTTGTTAACGTCATTTTGATCACCGATTGGTAATAATTAAACGTTCGAAATGAAATGTCGATCGTTACCATGGAATAATATTATATTATTTCAAAGTTCAAATGTCGAGACCTTCTAAGGAAAAGAAGATGATCCGAATCACCTTGACGGTTCACTTTTGCTCTTAAGCCTCACGTCCACCCTACGCGGCACTTTGAAGAGCCTGGGTGCAACATGCATGGAAAAGCGGTCGTGATTTCTCGCAAAGACGAAGAAAAAATCGTCAGCGTCTGACATTTACGGTTACGTTAAACGTAAACCCACGGCGGCATCTTCTACCTATCAATTTAACACTTCTTTCGTTTAATTATGATTGCAGGCCAAGTGATGACATTTGTTCGTATCACTCGGACCTTAATGTGTTATGCATGTATTTCGAATTCTTGCTCAAGAATTTCCGGAAAAAAAAAAACAGGAATTAGGTGAAAAGTGAAAATGATGGATATTGGATACGATTTATGATTATTGCGAAAGATAAATTATGTATATTGGAAAATAATGAATTGTAAAAAAATTACTTCGAGCTTTCGTAACGTAGAGGAATGCATAATTTTTTTTTCGTTTGAAGAAGATGACGGCCTCCGTCGAATTTCATCCTGTTTTAAATCGTACAACCTGTTCCTGTATTTTTAAAATGAAGCTGAAATTGGAAGCGAAAGGGCGCTGGTTATCCTTGTTAAGACACTACTGAAAACACTTCGTACTTATTATTATGTTATCGGGATTTATTTGTTTTCGTTTTGTCCCGAGGTAAATGTAAATGGGCAGTTAAGTTGGCTTAAAGGCAAAGAATTTATTTACCTGCATACGCAAGTGCAATTGCAATAAATCTTAATACTGAAGTTTTCTTCGTAGAGACTTTCAAAAGAGAGGATCAACAGGACCGGCGCTAAACGTTTAGCCGCTTTGTGTAAAAAAATTGGGGGCCCTCACAGAAGCAAAATAAAAACTGAAGTCAACCTAAAAGCAAAAGTAAGCCATCTAAGTGACTCGGGTCATTTACTTTTCTTCCTTTTTACGGTACGTTAGACATTTTGTAAAGGATTTAACTGTTTCAACTGTTACCAGATGATGATGGTTCATCGTAAATAGTGAATGGACTTTTACAAAATTAGTTTACTAACCTAAATAGGATACAAAATATTTCTAAAATATGTAATTTGATACACAAAAACAAACATAAAATGAAGAATGAAAAGAAAGGGCAAATAAAAAAGACAGTGAAGTAAACGATAAACAAGAATCGAGTATGTACTCGGTGTGAACACTTCAAAGAATAGAAAAAGAAAATTATAAAATGGATACTAGACAAAATCAAAAAAAAAGGAAGTTGAAAACATGGATGGAGATATGAGTGCCATTCATTCTATTTTATTTTCAATTTTTGCTTCTTTGATCTTTTTTTTTTTCGTTTTTGGTCTAATTATTTGTTGATTTTCATATTTTCTATTCAAAGTAAATTTCTATAAAATGAAAAGAAAATCCTACTTTTTGGTTCTTCTAAATATTTTGTATTTTGTAAAAGAAATGATGAAATTTTTGACTAATTCCTTCTATCTACATTTTGAACTGGTAATAACGCGTTAATTTAAATTATTTTTATTTCCCCGACCGTCCTATGTTTTGGTCATTTTCAAAATTTTTATTTTCCTGAATACTTCCGTTTCACCGGTAGACCAGAAAGCTTCAGCGGCTGTTATTTGCCAACGTTTCGCTCTTCCTTATTTCTTCAGAGCAGTTGTAGATCGTAGATCTTCTTTTGTTTTCTGTTCATGTAATTCCGTATTTCATTGTTATTTATGTATTTCTATTTTATATCTATTCTATTTTTCTGTCGAATTTTTAGAAAAAAAAAAATTTTCTTTTTGCTTACTGATGATACTCTTTTGTTTTTAGTCATTTTCTATCATATCATAGATCTTCTTTTGTTTTCTATTCACGTAATTCCGTATTTCGTTGTTCTTTATTTCTATCCTATTCTCGTTTTCCATTGTATTAAAAAAAATGTCTTTTGCTTACCGATAGTTTTTGTTTCTTTTTAATCATGTTCTGGGGAATCTAACTGTTGATCTTCTTTTGTTTTCTGTTGATGTAATTCGTTCTTATTTATTTAATAATAATAATAATAATAATAATAATTTTTTCTATCATATCATAGGTCTTCTTTTGTTTTCTATTCACGTAATTCCGTATTTCGTTGTTCTTTATTTCTATTCTATTTTATTTAGTCTATTTTTCCTTCGCATTGTTTTTTTTTAAATTTTTTCTTTTAGCTTTTGTTTTAGTTATTTTCCGGTCAAGAGAAATAGTAAATCTTTTATTTTCTGTTTTTATTTTTCAATTGAATTTTTTTTTTGTATTTATTTTATATACATTTTTTTTTTGTATAGTCCTTTGTTTTTCAATCATTTTCAGGCCAATCAAATTGTGTCGCTTTCGCTTTCTATAGATCTAATTTCGTATTTTGTTGTTATTTGTTTCTATCCTATTCTCTTTTTCCATCGCATTTAAAAAAAAAATTTTTTTGCTTACCGATAGTTTTTTGTTTCTTTTTAATCATGTTCTGGCGAATCTAACTGTTGATCTTCTTTTGTTTTCTGTCGATGTAATTCCGTATTTCGTTCTTATTTATTTAATAATAATAATAATAATTTTTTCTATCCTTTAATCTATTTTTCCATTTTTGCATTGTTTTTTTTTACTAATCGATAGGCTTTTGTTTTTCAGTCATATTTTGCAAAATGAAATCGTAGATCTTCCTTTGTTTTCTGTTTCTTATTTTTTCATTGCATTGTTTCATTTTTTTTACATTTATTTTGTGTGCATTATTTTTCCATTCTTTTTTGCTTCTTTTGTTTCCCAGTAATTTTCAACCAGATGAAATAGCAAATATTCTTTTGTTTTTTATTTCTATTTTTTCATTCTCTCGTTTGTATTTATTTTATACATGTACATGCAGTTTTTCTTGGTTAACGATAGTTTTTTTGTTTTGGATGAAATCGTAGATCTTCTTTTGTTTTCTGTTCATGTAAATTCTGTGTTTCGTTGTTATTTAGTTCTATTATTCCATTGCATTGTTTCTTATTTTTATTTATATTTTTTGCGTATCGATAGTGTTTTGTTTTTAATCATTTTCTATAGTAGATCTTTTGTTTTTTGCGTATGTTTTTCATTATTTTTTTATTTATTTTTGTATTTATTTTATGTACATACAATTTTTTTGCTTGCCCAATAGTTTTCTGTTTTTCAGTCATTCTGTGATCCTCTTTGGTTTTCTGTATTTTATTCTATTTTTTCTTACATTGCTTTTTCATTTTTTCGTTTTTTTTTTTTGCTTATTGATAATCGTTTGTTTTTGGTCATTTTCTATCAAATGAAATAGTAGTTCTTTTGTTTTCTGTTTATATATTTCCATTGTATTTTGTTGTATGTATTTGTATAATGTAGGTACAGTTTTTTTTTGTTTCCTGAAAGTCTTTTGTTTTTAAGTTTTAATTTGTGCCAGATGAATTTTTTTTTGTTTTTTGACACTGCCGAAAAACGATCGATATCCTTTTGTTTTTCGTTCCTTATTAGTGTTCGATGTCGTTGAAAAAAATTGTTAAAAATACTGTGAATCTAGCAATTGTCATCATTTTATGACAGAACCCGTAGATGACACATTTCGGGGAAAAATTTGATATAGAAGGAATTTGCAATTAATTAAGCATTATGCAAACTTATTATCGTTTTCATAAGAAATGAGCCCTGTGTCAAAAATTGGCATTGAAATAAAACACATATAAATCATAACTCCTACCATTTTCTTACTCAGCATTAAAAAGAAAATAATACTGAAATATGTACATATACGGTTTTTGCTTCGGTGACTGATGACGCAAAGCTCATCTATCATATCTATAATATCAAAATGAATAACATAGTATCACCATTCACCGTACTATAACATACAGTGTGTTTGTCCACAACTGGCAACGCAATTTGTAATTTATTTTGATAAAGGGAGGCATACCATGGAAACGCCAATTGAAAACAATGGATTTTGTTCGATTTATTTTTCCTACAAGCACCTTCTTGGTGTTTTCACTGCTATTCTTCTCGCTGCTTCCACAATGTAGAAAATGAAGTCTCAAACTTTCGTTTGAATTTTTCATACTCAGTTACGTAAATCGCTACTTAAACGAAGTGAATTTTGTTTGTATAAAATAAATTTTGTTTGTATAAAATAAATCGCAAAGAATATAAAGAAAAAAAAACATAAGAAGAGGACAGTGAATGTAAGATTCAAACGATTAGTTGATTTTCATTTAGGAAATTTCGTTTTCGAATAAATTTCATAATAATAATAATAACAAAAGATAAAGAGATTTGTTTTTGTTAAAAGCGACTTTTATCTTACCTTATACTTTCTTTGCGCATCCTCAGAAACAAACTTCAGTAATTATAGAAGTTTGTGGAGTGATTTGAAAGATGTGGACATATATCACAAAGTTAAAAATTTTCTTATTCCTCCACATTTGTGCAGTGCAGATGAATTAAACAATTATTTTATTAATTCGATATCCGTTCTAAACGATAATGACGACACAATTGACCAATGTTAAATAAGGTATAAATAACCAGTTCTACTTTTTCCTAATCACAGGATATGAAATTAGCAAAATATTTACGTCACTAAAAGCTACTGCTACGGGTACAGATGATATTAATTTTAAAATGCTTATTTTAAGTAGTTCTATTATAATCCCTTACCTAATTCATGTAATTAATTATTTTATCCAAAATAGTGTTATTCCAACGTCTTGGAAAGTGGCATGAGTAGTACCAGAGGAAAGATTTGAAACCTGTCAGTATACTTCCAACATTGTCAAAAATATTTGAGAAAATGATTGACATACAAATGCGAATATTTCTGAATACACATGGTATCTTACCAGAGAGTCAATCTGGTTTTCGATCAGGACGCAGATACGCTACCACATAGCTGCATGTTACAGATGAAATTGCACAGTGGTTCGTATTAAACATGATAACTGGACAAAATTCATTTTGATATAAGGAGAAATTAATTGATTTTAATTGATCTATAATAATAACGATTTTATAATAATAACCTACGAACACAATATCACCTTTAAACTTCAAAAAAATTGCGAATTCCTTCAGATGAATTAAATGCGGCACCATCATAGCCCGTCGACTAATATTTTTTGACTTCTTTTGTCACTATAAACAATCACACGTCATCTTTTACGTGTACGTCATAATTTGTGAATTGTGATGGCTACTGAATCACAAAATATGTAGAATTATTTCTATCTTAAATTGTCAAAAACTTTTTTTGGTTTGTCATAAATTTAAACTTTAATTCAACAATACACCGCATTAGAAAATTGCGTGATTTAATTTTTCAACAAAATTTTAGTATATGCTCCACGTCTCTCCATGCGATAACGTCATTTACGGATACTTTATAGTTTTTACTTTCGGTTTACATAAATGTCAATTTGCAATTATTTGCAAAAGTATTTTTTATTGTTATTTTTTAGTTACTCGTATCACTATTTCAAAAATGGAATTTTTCGGTTTGTGGCGAATGTTACCAACAAAGACGGAATTTGAGCAACTTTTCACATTAGTTCTACATAAAACTGGTTCTCCTAAAACCTCGGACACCTCAATGCAAATGATAAGGCTCAACATCTTCAGGTTAATTAGCCAAATAAGATATCGTTGGGAGAAAAGCGGTCGGAACTTTTTTTTAATAAGTTTGAAGATTGGCTTAAAGGAGACGATTTTTTTCTACATGAAGGTCGATTTGATGAAAATAGTCAACCTTCTACGTCCAGTGTATCTGTTGGAAGATCAATGAAACCCTTTGAAGATTCTTCATACAAAACAGGAAAACCTAAAGTAATGAAGATTTTGCAAGAAAAATCTTTGAATGAAATAACTTTCGCCGCAGAAGTAGCTTTACGAACAGCAGGTCAAAGAAGTGCCGCTAATCTCGACAGAAATGCAGCTTGTCCTTCTTCAGGTGTTGCAAGTGAATTAACAATTTGCGAAATGAATGTTTAAAACAAAGAGCGATGACACCTGATGAAGCTCTGGCTTTGTATATTGATACGAAAAGTACTTCTTTTTCTCACAAACTCAATAGAAAAAAAAACGTTAAATTTAGGACACAAAATCTACCCTTCATATTATGCCTCAATGAAAGCTAAACGTACCTCCTGAAAATGCCATCAGTCACAGAGACCAGCGCGGAATTCAATTTAGAATCAACTTTAGATCATTGGACCAATCGTTTACTAGAATTTAATATTAGTATTTTTAAAGAAGGTAAATTTGATTTATTTTCTAAGTGGGTTTGTGATGGCAGTTCAGGGCATAGCAGGTATAAACAGAAACTTTTATCTCCTGAAAGTGATTACGAATTTCTATTTTTGTTATCCTTTGTACCTATTAATTAATGAGTCCCATTCTGTTTGCGAAAATCCTAGTCCTTCTTCTACTAGATATTGTCGCCCTTTAAAGTTCATAACTCATAGAAATGAGGTAGCTAAATTTCAAAGGCAGATAGATAATTTAAACATTACAAAATTATTAATAGATGAACAGGAGGTCACAATAAACTACAAGTTTTTTCTAACAATGGTGGATGTAAAGTTTGCAATGTACGCCTAAATCTATGAATGATGAACCTCCTCAAGTAAATATAAATAAAGAGAATTATCGTTTTGGCTTCTCTACATTACATTTTTGGATTCGAATTTTTGAATGCATGTTGCTTATTAGTTATCGTATATATGTCAAGAAATGGCAAATAAGAAGTGATTCGGAAAAAATTGATCTAAAAGCCAGAAAACAACAAAACAAAGGAAATTTAGAGAAGAAATAGGTTTGATTATAGATCACCCAAAACCAGGCTTTGGTTCCACGGCTCGAAGATTTTTTAAAAATCCAAACAAAAGCTCTGAAATTACAGGTATTGACAAAAAAACTAATAGAAAATTTTGAAATTTTGTTGCAAACTTTGTCATGTGGCCATTCTATGAATATAGAAAAATTTTTACAATTTGGTTTTCTACTAAAAAATTATATTTAAATTTAAACTCTTGGTATAAAATGCCAGTAACTCTGCATAAATTATTTTATCATGCAAGTAGTGTCATAAAATCCTTTATAATTCCCATAGGTCAAATGCCAGAAGAGGCCCAAAGAGCACGCCATAAAGACTGTCGTAGATTTAGGGAAAGACATACGCGCAAAATTTCAAGAATAGCCACTAACTATGATTTATTAGCAATGCTTCTGGTTACTTCTGATCCATTAATCAATATTTTCGCGAGCTGCCTAAAAAGATACTTACTTCCGCATCTGAAGTAATGAAGTTGCTCATTATAAAATCTGATGACACAGTTTTACATAGAGAAGTAACCAGCGGCATTAATCTTGAAGATTATCATTTATCAGATTCCACGGAAACTGATAACTCAGGCAGTGAATAAGAAAGTTCAATAGTTAACAATTTTAAATCAAACTTTGATAAATTATCTCAAATGGACACTGGAAAATGGCACAAATGCTCGACGTTTCACTATCGCTTGATAGCTTCTTCAAGCGATAGTGAAACGTCGAGCATTTGTGCCATTTTCCAGTGTCCGTTTGAGATAATTTATCAAACAATTTCACCTGGCAAGAAGCTACCTTCATTTTAAATCAAACGTTTTAATTATAGTTTTAATTTGTATTAATCATATAGTCATAATCTTTTAAAATTATATTCAAATATTCACAGAAAGAGACATTTATTTATAACATAGACTCATATAAAAGTAATAGTGAGGAGAAATAATTTTGTCCAGCTAGCATATGCTATTCGAACCACTGTGTATTGTGACGAACTAAGGCCGTAGTGTCTGGACCCGTTCCAGATAATTCCACCGTCGAAATACTCTAGGGAGAAGCTGCTGGAAAGCCTCTCCGGTTTAAATACACGCGCACGGGGATAAGACTTCTGGAAACTTCTGGAGACTTCTGGAGATAAGACTTCTTTAGTTCGACGTAGAGTTTAGTTACTGTTTGATCGCTCGGCTTGTGAAAATAAATTATTCATAGTCTGTTCTAAATAAAATCAGTGTTAAGTTATCACTTATTAGTCTCATCGTGTATTTTATTTAAAAATATATCAAAAGGAACCCTAGATTCACTACAATATACTTAAGGCAACTGATTGTGGTAAATATACAGCTTTAGTATTGTTAGATTACTCGAAAGCATTCGAAACTATAAGTCATGATGTACTGTTATCCATACTACATTACATCAACTTTGGTTCTGCAGCAGCTAATCTCGACATTCTTCTGTAAGAAAACCGTTATAAATAAATTTAAGAAGAAACTGTCAAAGATTCCCAGAAAAAATATGGTGTGGCATACTATCTCCTCTTGCTAAAAATAGTAAAGAAGACCATGACTTAAGAAATAATTGAAAATTAATCACTAGATACGTATTTTTGTAGCTACGCTGTCATTTTCAGTACACATACCACTAAGTTAAAAGCACGTCATGAAACTAACAACCTCCTAGTCATACTAATATTTATGAAAAGCTATAGATAAGTAAATAAATAAAAATGTTAATAAAATAATGTGTACATCTAAATATAAACCGTCAAAAAAACAGCCTAGATATTAGAGCAGTACGGAAAAAAGGTGTTGGTCCAATATGAATTCATGAAAATAGTTTTTATTCTTCCGAATATTACAATATAAATACAACAAGTACAAGTAAAACTACTAAATATACTTAAGTACAAATACCTTTCATATAATTCAGATAAATGGAAGTACAATGGATAGTACTTAATTGTAAGGAAAAGTATATTTTATATTACGATGAATATGAATGAGTAATTGTTAAAACGTATTTTAAGAATGGGGAAAGTTGTCACTACTACATTTTCGATAGACCGTCTTGGTCAATGACGAATCGGTATCCTTTTATTGACAATTGAACCAGTTTCCTGAAATTTTTTATCAATTGCGGAACCATCGAACGATTAAATTATTAAACCACTGCAAGAAAGTATCAAATTTTCCTGTGGAATCATTTAAATCTACTATGCATCCTTTATTACTCAATTCTTGATACACCCTGTATTAATTAACTTTGAAGGCGATCAATCTTCGTTCCTCTGCCCTACATGGTCATCCCTTTGAAGAAACTTTTGTTTATTTATATAACCATGTCTTCTTACTCTAATTGATGCAATCGTCAAAAATAATAATTTACTTTAGCATTTGTCATCACTTTGAACAAAATATCTTTGTTTGTTTAAAATTGTTTATTCAATGATAAATATCACCTTACACACTTCATTTCCGTAGTGACGAAACCCATCAGTGAAATCACGAAAATAGACTAAAGCAACTGATTCTAACAAAGTATTTGTTTGCAAACACTTTTCAGGAAATCAAAACTTAAAAAAAAATCTTGAAACGTAGATAATTCCGCAGGATTTCACAATTCCACGCTCAACTTGACAAATTCTAAAACCAAAGTCGACTTTAGCGATAGCAGTAAACAAAACAAATCGAACACAAAGCGAAATTCCGAAAACACTCGAGCCAAGTCAATATTGACTCAAGGAACTGATAGTAATTCGGGAAAAAATTGTACAATCTCGTCTGATCTCATGTCTTATCACTTATCACTCAACCGTATTTTTCGATTCTTCCTCCATGCATATAAGCGATTCGGCAAAATGAAAACGCAGTTTAAGTCCAAAATGCACACTTCACTTACAACCGTGCTGATATCATCGGCCTTTCTGGCCTGCGTTTCGTCAACTCAGACGAGCCCATTTGTTACTTTGAAAGACTTCCGAGCCCTAACCAAAGGTACTTTTTGTGCTTCTAATTTCATCAAACGTTTAAGAAAACAATCGTTTTTGTAAACTCAGATCAACGCATAATCAGCGGAACTCCAGCGTCCAAGGGCCAGTTTCCCTGGCAAGTCGCCGTTTTTGCTCAGTCTCCAGCAGGCAATTTTTTCTGCGGGGGTTCCCTGATTAGCCCAGACTGGGTTTTGACCGCGGCTCATTGTGCACAAAAGTAAGTCCTCTTTCTTTTACACCACCAACAAAACATGCTTGCTTGAGCCAAAACATTTACGTGCACAGTGTGAAGACGTTCAGACTCCAACTTGGAGGAATCACCCTTAATGGAAATGAAGAGGGACGAATAGAAATCGCATCGTCGGCTGCAATAGTCCACGAAGGTTACAACAGCCGCCTCAATAATGACATAGCCCTCATTAAACTCCCTAAGCCCGTGGCAATCACCGACGGAATTCACCCAATCAGGTTGCCCAAGCGTGGAGAAGTAGTCTCAGCTGGTGAAACCGTCAGGGTGAGCGGTTGGGGCAAAACCAGAGATGGTAAGTTCTTTGGCTTTCAAGCAGGAATCGAGCATTTTGGACATAGATTAAAATAAAACCATTTCAGCATCAGGCAGCGTCAGTAATTCCCTAAACTGGGTGGACTTGAAATCCATCGAAAACAAACGCTGCGCTGGAGTTTACGGCCCCCTGACGATCATTTCATCTACAATCTGCGCAGTTGGGAATCCCGAACATAGCACTTGTAATGTAAGCCTCTCCAAATACCTATATGGGGATACTGGAAGTTATTTACAAAAATTAATTACAGGGTGATTCTGGTGGACCACTGGTGACCTTCAAGGATGGCGTCGCCACCCAGCATGGCGTGGTGAGCTTCGTCCACATCAACGGCTGCGCGAGCGGAAATCCGTCCGGGTACGTCAGGACCGAATCGATGCTGGATTGGATCGCCGAAAAAACCGGCCTTAAATTTTAAGCACAAAATCGTGTAATCATGCAAATTCCTTTCTCATTGTTCTGGACGAATAAATAACGGATGAAAAGAAAAAAAAGTGGGAATCTATTACATGTAACGATTTCATGGTCGGCGCTTCTTCTGACATTTAGAGGCAGTCACGAAGTCCTCACCTTTTCGCTCCTCCCGCGGAATCTTCTGCTTGCGTGCTGCTCACATGTTTCGCATTCACGAGGTGAAATGTCGCCGATTAGTGCCTGTATAAAACGCGGACGAGAGGTGATTTCAATGATCAATCGCGACAGGAATTTCGAACGATTTTGAAAACATTTCGAATTGTTAGAAATTATATAAAAACTGAAATTATCTACTACTGTTTATGAAAATATTATTTTCAGTTTAAGTTTAATGTTGACGTTCTTTGAGAAATTCAATAACTTTGTGCTTTCACTTATTAAGAAAAGCTACTTTGATTTTAAGGCTCAATAATTTAGGATGAATAATTCCTGATGAAGCTGTCAATGAATATCGAAACGTTGAAATTTATTTGGATTTTAAATAGATGAGAAAGTGCTTTCAATTATATTGTTTGGGTTTACGTTTATTTTTTAGAACTAAAACAAAATTTTTTCCCCTCTAAGTTTTGGACCAACTTTGTCTTGATTTTCTTCTTTCTAAATTGGATCCCTAATTCACTCTATTGTTTTTCCTTATGATCTTTAATTTTTTAATTTTTTTTTTCATTCAATTGCAAAAGATCAAGTAAAACATTTTCAATTGCGGTTTTGAGCTTCTATGTCTATATTACGAAGAGTTTAATGTTTCGAGAAGTCAATTTATTTGACATAGAATGTACTTCGCGGTTTGTTGAAAAGTTTACAAAATAACATGTGCAAGAAAGCTTTGATTGCCGGATTAGAAATGGCGTTTGTGGCAAAAATTCGTGGAAAAACATGCAGAGTTAACTTACCTCTTGATTATTTACAGTGTGACTGACAATTGTTCCACAAAAAAAAAAGCACGATAAGAAGCAATGTCCGAGTGTGGGAAAAATGTCAAAAAATTCTTGCTACTTTAATTTTCAAGAAGTAATTTATCAAAAATTTATCAGGACATTGCGCATCTAGTTAAAAAATAGAGGAGCGGATAAACGAAATATATGCCCTCATAAATGTTTTATGGTAGGCACGGCGGCGTGGCATCGATGGTGAACTTGACCTTTAAGTCAACTCCGTTTTTAAGTCAACGATCGACTCCGTAAAAAATGAACTACAAAATATCTATTTCACAAATGTATGCAAATCAGCAGGAGCAAATTATTCCGTACATTTTTTGACAACGAGAGTTTAAAACATTATAATCAGTAAATGCCTTCGTAATCTGTTAATTACTTATAATTTCGTTCTCTATGTGAGACAAAACAATTGAAACTTGAACAAATTGCAACTCTCTCTCTTGTGTTTTTGGCGCACTGGTCGTAAATTGTTCCTCGTTCCATCGTAAGCATTCTTTTCACTCTAAATAATTTGTTCGCCTGTGAATTAAATTCTTAATTACTTACAAACTGTTCCTTGGAATATTTTTAAACATGATTCCGTAATTTTGTTCATTCATTCACGTACTCGATTTGATTAAAAACCACGCATATCACCACCAACGGTTAAAACAGATGATGAACAAAATATATTGCTCGCGATTGTACATTCCGTTCTAGTAAATTATCGACAAGAATAAACAAAAAGTTATTTGCCCAATTATTTGCGAATTTGTTACGTTATCTGTTATGTTATCTCATACGCAATTTCAATTATTTTAGAAATTACTTATAATTAAATCGCATGAAAGAAACAACTCAGATTTCCGCTCCAAGCTGGTAAACGTGTAATAAAACGAATTGAAATGTGTGTCAAGGTAGCATTTATAAAGCGTGGCGTCATATTTTATACGCAGTGGCGCAGCTTGATTTTGGGATAATTTTTTAATTAGTTAAGAAGATTTTTTTCCGTAATCTGTGACATCCATTCTCTTATGCTATTTTATTTGTTTTATTATCAGTCACCCTGTATAAACAAATATCTATCATATCTTATTCTCAGTTGAATTTCCTCGAATATTTTCTTTGATTTGATGATATTCACAAAGAGACCTTTGCTATTGCTCAAGAAATGCAGCTTAAAATTGTTTATTCATATTGTACCTCGGTTTCTTTTAAGAATCCCTAAGTTATCGAAAAATTAATTTTGATAAACATCAAACATCATCTCTCCTATTTCGTTAAATAAAAAGAAGCAACTTTCGATACCAACTAAGATACGACGTCACCCACCATCCTAAGATTTTATTTATTTGAATTAAAATAAATTTCACGGTTTGATAAAACACATAGTAAATAAGAATACAGTGCCAAAATTTATATGTCGAACGAAAGGTGGTGCTTGTAATGTAAAACGTAAAAAGTAAAGTTAGCTTAGTCCTTTATATTTATGTACAATCATGTAATGAAGATACGTCAGATAGTATTATCAACTACTATGCCGAGCAAGCGGATAAGTGAATGGAATGAAGGCACTTGCTCCCCAGCGGATCCGTTTTTTCCGTTCCAATGTTCGCTTACTCGATACAGTATTCTAAACTAAATTTACATTTTATGGGAGAGACGTCAGTGCAGAAGTTTTTGTGACGGACAAGAGATGGCTCTTGTATTGTAAAACATAAAGTTAGCTTAGTCCTTTATATTTATGTACAGTTATATAATAAAAATACGTCACCCCCATAAAGTGCGATATTATTGCCACTATGCTGAGCAGTCGGACAATCGAATGGAAGTGCACGTGCTCCACAGCTGGTCCGCTTTTTCCATTCCAATATCCACTCGATACAGTATTCTAAACTAAATTTAGATTTTATGAGGAAGACGTCTCTTTATTATTTGAGTGTACATTCAACTAACAATCAATCTAAACCTAAAATTAAATTTCTTAATCAACGAATTCGTCGAGTTGCAGCTTTTAAAACAGTTGTAAAGAAGCTTTTGTCATTGGCCAAGAGATTGCGCTTCAAATTTTTCATTCGTTCCTAGCTATAGGTCACTTTACTAATAACGCCTTACTAATTAATAAAGTAATTAATTGGAGAATGTATTAGATATTGTAAACCAACAAACATAATCTCCAGGAGATTATAGATTACTAACAAATAACTTACAATATTATTAATTAAGAGATGGCGTTACGTATTTAATTCTCTGAGAACGCGCTGGAAAATATGACATTTTATTTGAAATACATTGAACCTTAACATTTAATCACTTGGTGAATGAAAAGTTTTGACTATTAAACGAGAGATGGAGCTTTTAACATGAAGTGTAATAATTTCGAAAGAGACTTATCTAGAGATAAGTGGCTAGTAAAAAATATTTCTTGATCTTGTTAAGATCCGCTTTTATTATTTTTATGATATTGCATCGGCTAAAATAGTCGTATAGAAGCTTTTGTTGCTGGTGAAGAGATGGCGCCTAAATTGTTCATTTGTTGCCAAGTCAGTTTACCGCGGATTTGATATATTTTTTTTAGTATATGTGACCAGAACCCGTCCGCAGAGAATGCACCTGAGGCACCGTAGCCATTTAGGCTTATTGTGCTCGCCCTGGTTCTTTTACCGCAGCCATTCAGTGAGGCATGTCCCCTGCACCAGCTGGTGCAGGTTTTTCACTGATTGCGTGTTGAAATCTTCCGGAACTATCATAAGATGTCCGATTATACGCTGTCTGCGATTTGCCAGCGCATCACATCTACACAGAATGTGCATTGCTGTCTCTGGTTCTCCATTGCAGAGTCTGCAATTTAGATCCCCATTGAATTTGCCGATCCTCCACAGATGCTCCTTAACAGTTAGGTGTCCTTTTTGCAACCCCGTGGTGATCTTGAGTTGCGCCCTGTTTAAAAGCAAAAGTTCTGCAGCTCTCTTTTTGCAAGGTTCTCTAACGAAGGTCTTGCTATGGCGATGTCCTGGCGTGCTTAGCCAGTATCTATTAGGTTCCTAGTTTATCCAGTCACTAAGAAAGCCCCGAATAGCGTTCTTGGTTATACCTAGGACAAGTTCAGGGCCAAAATATACCCGCACCCTGCCTGGCTAGTTCATCGGCCCGTTCATTGCCGATAATTCCTCGATGACCTGGCACCCACACCAGCGTAACGCAATTGTATTCCGCAAGGTCATTGAGCTCACTTAAACAGTTTGGAAGAGATCTTTGGGCTCACCAAAGCCTTCAAAGCCGCCTGGCTATCGGTTAGGATGAAGATCCGCTTATTTGTGTAAGCCCTCCTTTTATTTTCCCGCGCACATTGTAATATGGCGTATATTTCAGTTTGGAATACTGAGGCAAATTTGCCCAGAGGAAAGCATAACCCGTATATTCCAGACCAGCACCAGTCTCAGTTCTGGAGCCGTCCATATACCAGATCAAATTTCCAGAAGAAAAGTTCTGTTCATGTTCCCGATGCTCAGCAGATTCATTAATTTGTATCTTGATGAGCAGGTTTATGTTACCTTTGGGAGCCATATAGTCCGTCCTCATATCGAGTAGAGGACCCCTTATGCTACCAAGGATACTTGTATGACCCGTGCTTATATTAAGTTGGTGACATGAATGCTGCAATCTGTGGAATCCTCGTCTTGCCTCTCCCATTATCACAATATGTAAGGGAGGGAGGTCTATAAGGGTTTCCATTGCAGCGGTGGGCGTTGTGCTCATCGCCCCCGTAATACCTAGTCAAGCAAGTCTTTGGACCTTGCTCAGTCTGAGTTTGGTGGTTTCCTGCTTGACCTTGGGCCACCACACCGAGGCTGCATAGGTTATTGTGGGTCTAACCATTCTGGTGAACATCCAATGTACCATTCGTGGTTTTAATCCTCACGTTCTATCACAGGCTCGTCTGGCCACCGCGAAAGTGGTCATCGATCGCCTAATTATCTTGTCTAAGTGTTGGTTCCAGGTAAGTTTGGAGTCAAAAATTACTCCAAGGTACTTTACCTCCCCCGACAAGGCTATCTCATTTGCACGAAGACGCAGAGGACCTAAACCCTCTAGGTTTCGCCTAGATATTAATAGGAGAAACACTTAATTTTGATTAAAAAAAAACAAAAAACACATTCTTCGCAAACTATAAAATATTATAATAAGTAACTTCTGATGTCAGTCGAGAGATGGTGTTGTATATTTCTTCTTGCAAGTTATTCTCTGTAATTACATTCTGTATTTTTTTTAAAGCTGCACCAATGAAATAAATAAAATAAAATATGTACAGAATTTTGGCATACGAAACGTCAAATTCATTCAAGAATTTTCAGTGCGCTTCAATAAATGATATAATACAATATGTAGAAAGAGATTTGAATGCTACGTCAGGCCACACACAAATCCTTTACGAGTGCCTAACTTATTCTTCACTGAAGATTTGCAGTGATTTGAATGCCAAATTAATTTCAAAATACAGTTTTTTGTGTCTACGCTATTTTCGGAACGCCTAATTTGCATTTAATGAGGCGATACAACAATAACTATGCATAATGCCACAGCTAAAGTTCAACAATTTCATCTTCAGTGACATTAAGCCGACTTGATTAATGCTAATTCGTTCGCCCGCGCAGAGAGCGTTAAATAACATCATCTCTGAACTCTTATTGTTATTAAAACGGGACAGGTTGTACTACCACCGCAGCTTTTTTTTTATAAACCTTTTTTAAATTGTAATTTTTCTTTGACCCAGAATGTGTTGGACACGTAATTTATTGAAGAATTATCGTGAGCGCCGCAGATCGTACGAAGAATGTGCGCCCGCGTAATGAACCATTAATATTAATGGGACGTCGGCGTGACATGATTGTACGGATTGATATTTATTTATTTATAAATGCTGTAAAACGGGGAATGCGGCGGAATTCCTGACGGATTGGATAATGCGCGTGGTTTTAAATTAGAAAAAAGTTACGACTTCATTCATTCATTTTAAAACGACATAGTTAGGAAGACATTCGCCATAGAAAGTTTTACAACCATTGTCCTTAAAGATAAAATAAAATAAAGTATTACAAAAAACTTTGATAGTTATTTACAGTCGGTTTTATTGTAAAAATACAAAAACACTTTCGATCTTAACAACATTTAATAATGTAAAGCTGGCAACAATAATTTACGGGCGGGCTTGTTAAACACTCGGTATGTGAGCTCCTTGTGGTTGGAACCCGTTTTCGTCGGCAATGTACACGACCTGGTAGGTGTTTCCGTCAGGTCCTACATAAGAAAATTGGCCACGCACTGCGATGGACTCATCTTCACGTCCGGCATTCTGGAGCTGTCCTTGTTCTTCGGCTGATATGCCATTACTTGTCTGGTAACTAAAAAAATAAAGTAGAGATAAATTATTCCAAAAGGAAGGATTCAAAATCGATATTTCTCAAACAAATGGTTTTGAAGCAAACCGTCTTGAATAATAATCGGCCACGTTGTTAAAGGGATCCGCAGGACTCTATCTGTGGTCCTCTACTTTGCGTAATAAGAGGCGCAAATAAAACAAGAAATTTACATATTATCTACGCCTATAGGAATCAAATGGTTTTACCAAGACCATCCCTGTCCCATTGCTCACCGTCACAGGTAATTGGTTGAAGAAGGAAACCTGAGCTGTTAGCCAATTTCTCCCCCAAAAAGGTTCCGCAAGGGTTTAGCTTTAATACTGAGCTTTACCTCTAATATGAGCGATGAATAGTACACCCAAAGTAGGTGGACGAAGAAGCAAACAGTAAATTTTTTTTGGGAATCCCTCAGGGTGTGACTTTTGCATCTTTGCTTTGTCTAATAAATATTACGTAGAAAATAAAACTTTTGCAAAGACGCTAAAGAGTTTCTACTTTGTTCATTCGTTTTTTCTGAAAGCTGAAGAAACGATATACAGTATGAACCAATTATCTATGTACATAAATAAATGATGTGTGAAGGAATGTGGAAACTCTTTCTGCAAATTTGAATTTTGTTGCTTTGTTTGTACGGAGATTTACGAAATTCATTTAACTATTTAGTCTCAAACAAATAATGATTTTCAAACGTATTTTGAATAAATTATAGAGTACACAGCTAAAGGTTCTTCAGGGTTTCATCTCGGGTCCTCTACTTTGTGTAATGGAACGCAGAATAAAATACAAAAAAATCTGAAATACAAACTAGTTAGTTTTCCAAAGAATCTCGGAAGCTCTCATTACTGTATCACCTCAGGAAAAAGGACGAAGAAAAAGAAAACACTAAATAACAAAAAAATAAATAAAAACAGGTTCCTGAATTTTATTTTATGAATACTACTTCAACAATGAATGTTTTTCTGAAGTTGTGAAAGAGCCCAAAATACTTCTACGTTTTGTTTAATAACACAAAAATTGTGCATCTGAAATTCCGCAGGTTACTCCAATCAGTCCTGTGCTTTGTGTATTTTGCAATTTATACTTACGCATATCTATAATCTCCAAGTCCAATATTTTCGGAGTCGCTCCTTAGAATAACAGCATCCTTATCCAATTGTGGTGCGGCAAGGACAACCCCAACGACGACGAGTACAAGAGCAATCACCTGCAACAGTAATCATCACACTTCCTCGATCATAAAATCCACAAATTGTATACATATTTATAACGGAAACACGACACACGTCTTAATTAAATCATCATGAAACACTGACCACTTTCATTTCCGCAGGTGTCTTCTTCTTCTTCGGACGTAGGAGCAAACACAATAGACTGTTGGCCCGGTGGTTGTTGGGTTCACCTTTTATAGCGGCCTAAAAGTGTTACAAATTCACCGGGAACGCCCCCACCATGGCCCATCGACCGTGCTAAATCATCCTTCACATTTTTCTTTTTTCAGGCGAAATATCGAATCCAGTTTCGTAAATGCCACGGAAATATGAGTTACGAAATCGTCTCGATTAGGCTCACAGATCGAAAGCCGTGGGCGGAGTCGCTCATTATCATAATAATAATAAATTCGGACGAAAATGAAAACGTCCGATCGGGGCAATTAAGCGATGGTCCGAATTGGGTTTTAATCGTGAATCACGTCTTGACATCTGATTTGCGGATGTTCTGAAAAAAGAGCATGAGACACGATGACGACTTCTTTAAGGGCAAACTAATTAAGAAGTTTATATAACCTGATGGAATTGCCATTCTCTTGGAAGTTTTGATATTGTTAAATACTGTGGTGGAAAAGACGCAATCCAGAATGGAACGTTCACATTCCACTGCGGTTGGAAATCTTATTTTCGAACAAAATATTTTCGACGTAATTAGTCAATGGATGAGTCAAGGAATTAGTTAAACAGATAGTTTTTTCTTGGCTTTAATAACTGCGTTGTATCTACAAGACCAAAATGCTAAAGCTAGAACGCAAAACAAAAAGTAATAGGGTTTTCGATTGATACCTCTAGAGTACTCTCAGAGTATTTTCGTTCCATTAAAAAATATTTGTTTTGCGTTTCAAAAAACGACGCTGCAGCGACCTTCAACTCAACATCTAAGGGAAATTTTCCACTCCTGAAGTCTTGCTTCTAATATTTAAATAAAAATAATCACAGGGCATTAAAAGAGGTCTATAACTTCGCAAAACAGCAAAATTTTGGTTCTCCATGAATTCAGACGTTTTTCTCTAATGACCTGCTTTAGGTGTTGGGTCGTCCTTCCCTAAACCTCTCCATTAATTTAGACCCTTTATCCTTATATTCAATAAGCCGTACTCCCAAAAATGGTCGCCATCAACTTTCCAGAAGACAATGGAGTTTTTACCTTCTTTAGAAGTGGAGAGTTCTTATGGAACCATTACGTTGACTCTGCTTCTGGGAGGCTTCCAATCCAACACCCTAGTCTCGTCACCTGTGACAATTCACGAAAAATAACCCTAATCGCTCATCGCAGCCAAATTTCTTTCCTCTCCAGAGGAAATCATATGGCTTCAAGAATAATTCCGATAGTGAAAAACGCTTTTGTTAATTCTTATTCATGATTAGTAAAAAAATCTAAGAATTTTATTTATCATTTTGATTCTGATATCGATTTTCATGCTATGGTTTTGATCGCCTTTGCTTAGATTGTAATTAATAATTTCTTCATGATTCCGACTAGCTTAATTTTAGTCCTAACCATTAATCGTGATCATTATATAATTTTGATATTAGTTATTTTGAAGTTTGCAGAAATGGCCAATAATTTGACTCTTAGTACAGTTAAATTTAACGAGCCACAAAAATGTCGATTATTTCATTCATGATCCTAATCATAATCGAATTATAAAATTATATTTGTCTTAAATTAATCAAATCACACATACTGACCATGATTATGGTTGCTTTGCTGTTGACATAACCTTGCTTTGTTTGACCTTGATCGCTTTAGTCCTGAATAATCAGAATCAAGAACAACTTCTTGACGCTAAGTGTTGAATTAAATTGATCATAATCAAAGATTAAACGACCCAGAACCATAAGTAAAACAACAATAATAATGATTAAGATTAGTTTGTTCAATATCAGCATCGCAGTGATCAATTTATGCGAAATCACTTTTATAATTTGATAATAAGTATCATGATCAAGAATGTGGAGAATTTTTGGCATTGCATTAAAATCTCTCATACCAATTACTTCAATGTTTAGATCCTGAGTATTCAGGACTAAACTAATCAAGATAAAACATAGGATAATCAAGATCAAGATTAACCCTAATCAGGACGAGATGTTAACTTAATTCGTAAGTGTCGTGATAAGTTCTACAACAATTCAAACTGTTCATTGGGGCCTTTTACACTAATAATATCTTGAACCTAAGTATTCAGGACGAACCTGATCAGAATAAAAGATAGGATGATTCAAAGCTATAATCAAAATCAACACTGATCAGTATATTCAATATCAGGACTATAGTACTCAACTTTTACGAAAGTACTTTTATAACTCGATCTTACGTATCACAATCGATCCAACAATCGATCCAACGATCGATTGTGATACTTAAGATCGAGTTATAAAAGTAATTTTGTAAAAGTTGATCACTATAGTCCTGATATTGAATATATTGATCTGTATTGATTTTGATTATAGCTTTGAATCATCCTCTCTTTTATTCTGATTAGGTTCATCCTGAATACTTGGGATCAAGTTGTTATTATGGTAGTGTGAAAGGTCGTAATGAACAGTTTCAATTGTTATAGACCTTATCACAACACTTACGAATTAATTAAACTTGAAGGCTTCCGTGGCCGTCGTCCATTGTTGAATTCTTGGCTTCCGGTTGGAACCGCGTGTCTTGGATTTCTTCACTGCCGACGTTTCATTCTCCGTTGCAGAAAAACTTCTTCAGGGCTGCTGTTGGCGGTGATGCTGCTGTTGGTCTTGCTGCAAGACACCTCGTCCTGATTAGGGTTAATCTTGATCTTGATTATCCTTTCTTTGATTTTGATCAGTATAGTTCTGAATACTCCGAAGTAAAATATTCAATTAATTAGTAAAAGAGAATTTAATGAGCACAAGCATTCGGTTTTTGATCGTTTTAGTCCTGTTCCTTATTAGGACACTCTCTCGTTCCTAAAACTACTTTCTTTTATCTTAATCGGATTAATATTGATCATTTTGATCCTGATCCTTATTACAATTGAGTTACTTTAAATTAATTTTAATAACTTATTATTATTATTATTCTTTACCCTTGCTCGCATTAGTCGTGTATACTTAGGATTAAGAAATTTAATTAGCTTGACACTTACGACGGATTGTTTCGGTCTGTTTCTGATTATCGTTTCTTTGATATCGATCGATTTAGTCCTGAATATTCAGGATAGAAAGATTTGATTAACTGGATTATTTTAATAAGCGAAGGCATTCGAATTTTGATCGTTTTCATCCTGATCATAGTTTCTTTGATCTTGATTAATTGTCCTGAAACCTTAGGATCAATAACTTTGATTAACTCGATTATTTGTATAAAAGATTTGAATGAGCTGTTTTAATCATTTTAGTCTGATTCTTATCACGATATCTTACGATTGAATTACCACGAATTAATCACTTGGATTTTGGGGTTCCATCATGCTGCAACTTTTTTCATTCCTAAAACTTCGTGCCCGATCTTGTACACTGTGGCGTTAGATATTCAGCTTTTTTAACAGTGGAATTTTCATCTTCAACGTGACTGATGGTGTCCTCAATTCTTACCAGAACCGGCCTTCTTATCCTAAATTGAATCGCGGCCCCATCGAAACTATTTACATCAAAATTTCACTTGTAAATAGGACGGGCCGTACACCTGAGACATTCTTTCATAAATAGCTTTTGGTCAATTTTCATTTTTAGTTAGAAACGTTATACTTCACTCATTTTTCGGAAGAAAAAAAATTGGATAACTGCAAGATCCAACCTACTCCTACAAAACTTCATCAAAGTATTTACCAAGCAATTTTTTTCTATGATGTCATTTTCATGACTGGGTAGATCAATTTAAAAAAAATACTCTCGTAAACATAGTGATAAGAATCATTTCAAGCTGAGATTTATTTTGAGGACACCTTAAATCTATTGTTCAGAACGAGCTGGCTTGTGACCCAAAATTATTCAGTTTAATGTCCGAAAGTAAATTCAAAAATGTTACATCTTCGTGCGCTTAGAATGAACGCTATGTTTGCAGTAATTTCCATCGACTGTAATAAAGCAGATACGTAATTTACGTTCACCCTGTACATGCATTTATATGTGCAGAAACCGGCATAAATGTGACATATCATGCATGTTGAGTCAAATTTGGACTTATATTACGGTGATTATACTGCTGGTAAAATGTAAGAAAGATATGAAATGTGAAACTTAATAAATAACGAATGAAACAAAATAAAGAACGAGAAATTACATGCCTGGATTTTATTGTCTGCTACTGTGTGTTTTCCTTTTCACAGAAGGATAAAAAGATATATAAGTATACGTGTATTTGAGAAACAAAGGTCTTCATTTACGTCTATAATTGGCATACACCCTGTACATGTATTTCTAAAAAAAAAGAAACAAAATCTCTGGATTTTGGATTTGGTAAGGGGGTGAATAAAAATTCACGTACACTTAGGCCACAATTGGACCTCTAGGTTCAGCAGTGTTTGACAGTCAGCATTCTTCGAGCCATCCCACTCTTTCGATGAAGCCAAGAACGTCCGACAGAGAGGCACTGCGAATTCAAGCCATGTCAAGCCAGAACTGCCCCTAACATGGGACCTCTGATCGAGGCGAGTACAGGGCAATCACAAGGGATATGCTCAGCTGTTTCTAATTACAACCTCTACAAATTGGGCTGCCTACTAAACCAATGCGATGCATATGCTTGTTTAGTTTGCAATGTCCTGAAAGTATTCATACGAGTAGACGTAGTCTTCTTCTGGGTAGTTATAGCCTTTTTCGCTTGGTGACACTTATCTAGATTTACCCCTCTGGCGATATATCGGTCCTGGGATCTTTGTTTCAGTAAGGCATTAAAGAGACTTGATGACGGTGCTATGGCCGGTTCGGGGCCGCAAAAGGGCTGCCCCAGTCCTGTCTAGCCAGTTCGTCTGCCTGCTCGTTGCCAATGTTCCAGCGTGTCCTTTAACCCAAATGAGTTGCAGGGTGTTGTATTTGGCCACTTGTTCTAGTGTACCGTGACATTCCTGAGGATATTTTGTTACTGTTTAGAGCCAAAAGTGTCACCCTACTATCGCTATGAACCTATCGCACAGTCTCTCCAAAGTCTTCAAAAAGAAGGATGTGAGACTAATTGGACGATAGGATTTTGCGAGAGAACAGTCCTTTTGTCCTGGTTTAGATATCTACCACTTTTATTTCCCTCCAACTCTTAGGGATGTATCTCGAAGCGATACATCATCTAAGGATACGTATTAGGTAGGGGAAATTTCCAGTCCCCATTGGAGGAAAATCGGGAAAAACAACGTCCAATCCTGGCGATTTAAAAAGGTGGAAGGTTTTAATTGCCCAGAATGTTCTTTCTCTTCCTACTACACGGCCGGCAAATTCCCAATCCTCCTCCGTTACAAGTGTATCAGGCGCCTCCGCCCATGCAGATGCGGGATTGATATTGAAACCTGGAAAGTGCGTATTCATCAGTGTCTTGCTGATTCTTCAACGTTGGTGGTAAAAAAACCGTCCGCACGTTTTAGGCAATTTATTTTATTACCACATGTAAGTCTCATAATCTACCCTATGGTAATGAATGAGAGATGTAAGTATGTATAGAAACATGAGTTAGGCATCTACATTAAAATTCTAACAAATTACACTAGCAAAAGAAAAAAGTAATTATCTTGTGATGTTACAAACAAATCTAAGTTGTAATAGTGACTAAATCTAATGGTGTTACACGTTTTAAGCGGTACTTATGAATGCTATTGCCCAGTAGATTTACTGCCAACGGATTTGGGTGTGCTTCAATTCGTGATAAATATCTAGCGCTCGATTGTTTTATTTTCTCACGCACTGTGCGCACTTGAAGATCATGGTGTAGTGAAACGTTCGTTATAAACCAAGGTGCATTTATAATTGTTCTAGCACCTTAGACTGAAAACGTTGCAATATTTCGATATTAGAGACCCCATAATTGGATACCATAAGTCCACACTGGTTTTAGAATCATTTTATACACAATTAGTTTGTTTTCACTCGATAATGTTGAATGTCCTCCGATGAGCCACTGTAATTTGGAAAATAGCAATCCTAATTGCGTCCTCTTCGTGAAAATGTGTTTAGTCCAAGTAAGCCTCCTATCGAGGTGGATGCCTAAATATTTCACATTTTGTTGCTGTGGTAGTTGCACATTATTTAACGAAACAGGAGGACAAGTACTCCGACGTAATGTAACGTAACGTAACGACGTAACGTGTGTTGATTTTGTCTCATTGGTGTGTACTTTTCATTTTCTTTGCCACTCTTGCATGTTATTCAGTGATGTTTGAAGATTTTGCGAGGCCATGGCAGGATCAGTATTCACTGCTAATATCGCCGTATCATCTACAAACGTCGCGGTAGTGGTGTCATTCGATGTTGGCATATCTGCAGTATAAATCTGATAAAGTACTGGGCTAAGGACACAACCTTGCGGTACTCCAGCTTGTATTTGGTTTAATCTTGTGTATTCATCTTGGTACTTTACTAGGGATGTCTGTTAAGGAGAAAATTTTTAAGGACCTGTTGATATGTATGTGGTAATCTCAATTTTAGTTTATACAGTAGTCCATCATGCCAGACCCTATCAATAACCTGGGAAATATCTAAAAAAGCTGCCGAACAGTATTCTTTGGTTTCAAGGGTTTTGTAAAGTATGTCTACCAAGCAATGTACTTGCTCAATTGCTGTTCCCGGAATCCGAAGTGATGATCTGGTATAATTGAGAGTTCTTCAAGAATCGGTTTTAGTCTTTTTAGAAATAATTTTTCGAACACTTTTGACAAGATCGGCAAAAGGCAATAGGACGATATGATGTTACTTCCTCAGCAGGTTTACCAGGCTTTAGAATCAGAATAATCTGGGCTACCTTCACTGTGGTGGGTAATGTCCTGTTCTTAGAATTGCATTGTATATATGGATAATGTTTACATCAGGTAGTTCTTTTATTATTTTACCGACAATAAGATCGTATCCCGGCGTTTTTTTAATATTTAGGTTCTTGGCAAGTTCACATATTTTAACAGATTTAATTGGTAATGACATTTGGTAATGATGCTGCAATGATTGTTTTTATTTCTTCTTCTTCTTCTCCAGTCAATCGGATGGGTGTGGTTGAAATACATTTATAAGGTGTTCAGCAAAAGCAATTGCTTTCTCCTTATTACTCCTAGCCCAGCTTCTATCTGTCTTCCTGATCGGCGGTAGCTGAGTTTTTTAACCTACTTGTGAGTTTCCAGAGAGAGAATTCAGTAGCTTCAGTTGGCGCCAAGTTTTCCAAATATTCTTGTATATTGCTTTTTTTCCTGTAGCAACATTTCTTTCAGGTTTCGTATGGCCTTGTTTAGTTTGGCTTTATCTTGGGGAGCCCTCGTATTCATCCAAGTTCTTCTTAGTCTTCTCTTTTCACGTATTGCTTTTTTAATTTTATGAGAGCAATATTAACGTGCATTATCATTATATTGATTCTGTGGTGTCGACTCCCAAGCAGCAAACTGTATAGTGCGTGTTAAGTTCTCAACAGCTAATTCAATATTCATTGATTATCTCTTTAAATTTTAACCAATCAGTTTTGTTGGTGATAAGGAGTGCTGGCCTTGGCTTATGTAGTAATTTAAAACTTAGGGTTACCATGACTCCCGAATGATCCGATGATGGATCTAAAATTTCATCAACTAAAGTGTTCATCTGTCTTATACCTTTAATTACGCAAAAGTCTAGCAAATCAGGTGTTTTATTAATGTCTGAGGGCCAGTATGTTGGCTTACCAGTTGATAAATAGCTGCAGAGTAGAATCTCTGGTGGTCTTAATTGTGTTGCAGAAAGATCTCCATGTCTCTCGCTGCCTTTCCCTGATCTTCTTTTTACACAGTCTTTGGTGGCGTTCGTACGCTGGCCAGTCGTCTGTATTTCTAGTATTTTTTGCTTTATAGAACAGTTTGCCCAGGGTAGATTTCAGTTTATCAAGCTGTCTGCACCACCATATGGTGGGCTAATGTGCATGGACTGTCTTTACCGGGCATGCCCGTTCGAAAGATTTTGTAATAGTCTTCAAGAAAATCAACTTCTCTTTGTAGCACTACTATTGTTTGAATTTTTTCAGAGGCAGGAGGAATCCGGAGTCTGGCCTCCAGGCACTTCTGTCGGTAGATCTCGGATTTCTGTACTTTTTTGGAGTAGCTTCGCAACTTTTAATTTTGAAGCTAATTAAAAACTAAATCTCATATCCCATTTTGTTTTGATACCTTGTAGGATCAAAATAAGTATGCGACACCATTCGAAATAATGATAATAAATGTGTTTATATAACATTGAGATCTTATTCTCTCGCTCTTGACAAATCTGTAAAAGCGTCAGCGAAATGTTACAAAATAATAAATTTTAATTCGATGTGACACATTTTTTTTTTAATTTTAAGAATTTACTCACTTAAGTAGTTATTTCTTTTGTAATAAAACAGTTTCAAATAAGAATAAGAAGCGCTTTAATTAAAGAGTATTATATCACTTTTAATCAGAAGTTTTAATTAACAATAAAAAAAAACTATTGACCCAAAAAAAAAACAGACGGCGCCTTGAATGTTACGTTCAATTTGAAACAAAAGAAATTTTTGATTAGGCTCTTGTTTTGAGTAATTTAATAAATGATTTATACATTCGCCTTTAAACTATTTAGAATATATTGATTGGACTAAATCGTTTGGAGCAATTTTATTTATTCAAACACAAATATCAATAACTGGTTTTTATTTTCTATGATAGTTTACAATTAGATAAAACAGAAGATCGCAGTTCTTTCAATGATTTTTGTTAAAGTAAACAGAAGCTTACGCATATTGCTGTGTTATTTTAGTAAAATAAGAGAACCCTGTATATATATTTGTTAGGCTAGAAATATTTTGTATTTATTTTATTATTATGATTTGTTAAGAACAATATACATTACCTTATAAACTTCCAGAACTCGAATGGAAATCAATTGCTCGCAAATATTTAATTCAAATTTCTGTTTTTACATAGAAAATGTCGGATGAAGTACTAGAAGTCTCGCTATAACCAACGACAGAGACTTGGTTTCACGAGAAGTTCAACGAAGTCTTCAATGATGTGGAGACCTTCTGTGGCTGCAATCTCAAGGCTTTAGAATTGATTTCTGAGTCCCCTTGTCCTGAAAAAGAACCATTCCAGGCCGATAACGCAACACAAGGAAGCTGTTCACATTCTTCAACGTCACTAGAAAGCGTCATCAGGGACAAGCCTCGAGAGTACTTCTTCAAAAAGAACGGTGGAAGGCGCCGTGTAGTTGCAAAACTGAAAAATCAAACAGAAATAAGACTTTTCAAAGTAGAAGCCGTACAACTAGGTTTATTCATAATGTAATCAAATAATTAGAATCAGATAGAGGATGTCTAATTTTTTTGAAACTTTAAATTTTTAAATTCATTCATTTAAAGGTTTTACATTTTTTCTAAATTTAAGGTTACTCAGTTTTTGTCCATTTATTTTGCTATAAAAGGGAGAAATCCTGTGTGAAATAAATGGGAAATAAGTAGTGAGTTGTGAAAGAAGTAAGACCTATTGTTTAATAACTTTGATTGAAAGTGCATATTGATTTGATTTGAATTTAATTGCGTATGTAATTTAATTCAAATCCGAAAGTAAATTTACTTATTTATTGTGTGAAAACTAATAAGATTTATTTTTATTTTGGGCGCATGCAAAATTTAAGTTATTTAAAGGCGTTATTTATCAATGGATTTTTAAACAGAAACCGTGTGCATAGACCGGAGGATTATAATCTTGTCTGCATCGTGGCTATTTCTTTAGTTTAAAGCTTGAATTAATCAATTCCTTATTCATATCATTGATTTGACATTGATTTAAATAAATGTTAATGATGCAATTCTGATAAGTAACTTTAATTTACGTTTGTTAATTAATAATATAATCGAAAACTTACCTATTGCAACAATTTTCATAACCATAGTTACTTCTGTGCCATGTATGATTTGACTAAAACAATTATTATTAACGTGTTACCAAGTTCATAGTTAATGATAATTATTTAAAAACAAAATAAACATTTCCTGTATATTTGTGTGTCTGAAAAATTACCATCTGACAACTTATTTTGCCAGCAAAAGCAAAATAATGTGCAAATACAATTTGATCGTAAATGAAATATTTAATTAATAAACATTTATATGATTGAAAAGAGTCTTTTACTTACCTATTGCAATTCACGTAACGAGACGAAATTATCAACTAAAAATAGTCAATTATTATAAACAAATTAAAGACAAAACAGAACCACGTAATCCTAATTTGTTAGTTAGACAATTGCCAACCCCGAGATACCAGTTTATTTAAACAATAAAAAGAGAAAAGATTCTTAATGTTAAATAATTATGCGCGAACTCGTTATTTATTGATAATTTAAAAAACTATCAACGACATTACATCGCAATATGTATCTAAAAGCGATTCATCTGTTTTATAATAAAATTTTATTATTGGCTCTAAAAATGTAGGTAGTTTTCTGGATGTCGCGTTTAGTTTCAAGCAAAAAAGGCATCTCCGGAAAATTTGGATTCGACGTTGGCCTAAAACAATTGAATTAATAAAAAATATTTCTTGATTGAATCAATTGACGAACAATTTTGACAATTGACATAATCGCTGTCAGATGTTTGAATTTGGGTTTGATTAGTGATTAATCGTTACCATTGATAACCACAAGTTGCCTTCTTTATGTTTTATTTAAAAAATTCAATAACAAAAGCGAAACTTGTCATTATTATATTTGGGTCTACGCTTCTTGCGTATTTCAAAACGAAACGTCGAGTGTTCAATAAAAGTTTTTAATTTAATTTTGTAGCAGTTTACTTTTAAAACTTCAGCGAACTGCTGGGTGATCAATAATGATTTTCTCTTGATTCTTAAAACGGCCTGATGTTTATTTTGTTTTTAAACTAAACTTCTTTAATTTGATGAATACAAAGTGCCGAAGCGATACGTTTTTTTAGTCATAAATGAAGGTGATCGTTGAATTTTATTTAGCTTTATGCACCAACAATTCTTCATGATTGTAAATGCCGTCCTCCTGCTTTGATCTTCGGCTTTTTAATGACACTCCAAACAAACATAGCAACGAAACGTTGGGTAAACAATAAAGCTTCTTAATTCAATGTTGATGTTTGTGTTGATAGTAACTTTGCCATCGAGCTTATTAAGGATTTTACAAGTCTATGTATATTTGAGTTTGCGCTTCTTGTAGATTACGAACTGCTCTAATTCGTATTACCTTTTCGTTTTCACAAAGCATAAACGTCATTTTTTTTATTATTCTTAGGACCGAAGATTATCGAGGAGACACGTATTGCTGGTCAATTTGTATTTCCGGCTGCGACCGACTTACTGCATAATCTTTCTCACTGCCAAACAGTAAGAAAAGTTCGACTAATCAATGAGGCTTCGTAGTGACATTTAAAAACCGTCTTGATTTTGTCTGAATGTACAGAATAACATTTGGGCATCTTGATGATCGCTTGCTTTTACTTCACCACTTTTGATAAAATCGTAAAAATTGTAGCAAAAATTCTTGATTCCATTATAAAACTTCTTTCTTTGTTTGGAGTTCTGAATTAAACATTGCAGATTCACCTGGCATGCAGCTGGAAAACACAGAGTAATATACAACGGGGTTTCAAGCTTTTTGGTTCTCATTAACAATATATCGCCAGTCGGCGTATTTACAGCTTTAACATTCAGTGATACATTTACGTTGAGGTGTCTTGATGATTTCGAAGAATTCTTGCCCTTGCAAGATCAAAAAGTAGCAGCGAAATGTTGCTTTTCAAAATAAAAATGTTGCATTCAGTTTTGAAGACACTCTACAATTTACTTGACTTTAGCTTCGGCCTAAGAATGTGATGATTGCGAAGAGTTCTTCTCTGCATCAGCATTTTCTGGAAGGTCATTTATGTTATTTCTTGCTGATGAGTTCAGAAAAGAATGAAATTCTTTTGCAAGTTATTTGCACACATCATTTACATAAACTCAATGGTTGGCCTTTAGTTTAATTAGAATGAGTAGCCCGGCGCTACTCTGCCAATTTAGTTCTACCCCAAAGGGACGAGACAATCGCCGCTTCAGATTTGAACAAGAAACCAACAATTAGTATTGCATTTTTGGTATCAAACCCGAATTCCTAGACTCCAATCATCATTATGTCTAAGAGAATAAAAGGTTATGCAAACAACAACTCTGATTTCCTTAATTTTATTAGAATTCAAAACTCAACATAACAAAACCATCAAAAATCACTGAAGTCTTGAGAGGACGGATTGGCAGTATGTACACTGGAGGTGGGGGCTAATTAGGCGGTGGGAATGTGGGCGCCCTGGGGTTGGAAGCCGTTCTCATCAGCGACGTAAGTCACTTCGTATACAACGCCATCAGGACCGGTGTAGGAGAATTGACCGCGGGCCGCGACTGCCTCCTGTTCACTACCGGCGTTCAACAACTGGCCGCTTTCTTGGGCAGAAATTCCATTACTGGTCTCGTAACTGTAACCAAAGAAACACTTTTAACACCTGAAATTTAACTTTAGCCAAAGCTTAAATCCTTGTAACAATCGAAGCTTCAGCTTCAATTGAAACTAGCATTGTTCAACTCTCCTTTAAGAAGAGGACAGGATGAAATGATACATCTTAGTTTGGGTGTTTTTTCGGGCTGAAGTCTTGCTCCTTAGGCAGAAGAAAGAAGATTTTAAAGCTCTAAAAATACTTTAAGCCAGGAAGTACTCCTTCGATAAGGAAGTTAAATAAAAGTGAAGATATTGCGTTAGTACTTCTTAGTTTAGAAGTTGGAACCACTCTAATCTTCTAGGTAGAAAAATGGGGATTAACGTACTTTCCAAAGCAAATTCAGAAAATTCATAGATTGGAAAGGGGCAATGAGAAAGCAAAGAGGTAACACGTTGTCCATTGGTTTTTTTGGCAAGACTTTATAACATTGGAACTAGTAAAGAAACTTCAAAAGTTCTCTGATTATTAAAAAGCAAATGAAGAAAGGTGACCAGTTAGAAGGAAGGCGAAGAAGAAAACGCAGAACCTTAGTTCTGCGTCCGTATCAGTCTCTGATGCCACTTTAATCTGAAGATAACCAAAGGAAAGTGACATCTACAAGAGTAAAACGTTAGGAGAAAAAGGAGCACTAAAAGAAACAAAGAGGAATCGGTATTTCGATCTAAACTACAAGAATCCCAGGTCATATAGATTTCACCTTCATTTTCTAGTCGAGTTTCAATGCCAAATTCCCAGGAATCCTTCAGGACTCAGGTCAAGTAGGGATTAATCCACATGAAAAAAATTAATGATGATAGTTTTGGCCATTTTGAAAATTAACATTGGCTAAAAATTTAACTGAATGATGCAGCGACGAACTTTCTGACTGTAAAATTCCACGAAATAAAACGCAAGGGACTAAAAAAAGGGTGGTATAACGTCGTCCTGAAGCAGAACTACCAAATGGTATTGCTTATCCCAAACTAAATGTTAAAATTCCATAAATCTATCAAAATTTAAAAAAAAAGTCATCTCAAATTAATTTGATTGCAATTAACCGAAACTATTTTCCCCATTTTATCTCCCAATGTGAAAAAAATCCTCTAAAAAAGGGAAAAGTCACTGGCAACCCTGATTTGACAGCACTTTCCTAGATAATAGATGCTAATTGCTCCCTGATATCTTGAAACTGTTTCCAAGAGCTACCCCCTTTTGGCTATGGGCCTTCGGGCAAGAATCCCATAAGATCATGAGGAAAATGGGATTCCAAGCCAGAAGATCCATAGCTGCATTAAGGAGATGCGCTTGCAATATTTATGATTGTAATTCTACATCAAAAAATTATATGGTCCAGTCCAAAGCAAGTTCAAAAGGGGAAAAGTACATACGCGTAGTTGTAATCTCCAGTGCCAATATTTTCGAGGTCACTCTTCAAAATAACTGCGTCTTTATCACTGCTAGACACAGGGGAAAGAGGAACAGCAACTGCGAGGGCCACAAGGGCGCTGAAGGCAAGTACCTAGAAAAGAGATGTCGTTTTAGTCTTACGCAATCAATCCAGTTGACTCGTTAGAATTCACGCGTTTTAATCATCACCACGTAATTAATTAGCGAGCACTTCGTAAAAAGCAAAAAGCAAAGCAAAAAAAAAATTCACTGACCACTTTCATTTTTTTGTTACGTAGTAGTCGACAGCGTTCACCACAAAGACGATGCAACCGCTGCAAATTACGCCTTATATACTTGTCGCAAGTTGAAAATCGATCGCCAAAAATCTCCCCCCCTCTCAACCCCGCTCGCTTCATCCTTCACATTTTTCCGCCGAAAAGCACGCTCAGAAATTTGCAGTTCACCTTTCGGAAACCCGTCCATGATTTTTTTCGACCCGAAAATACCAAGACTATAAAATGGCCGGGCGGAAACTCGCTTCTGGAATTCCTGCGATTTATTTTCACGAGATGTTCATTACGTCGCCTTTAATTTATGGCGCGATTTGCAAATCAGATTGGGCCGCAAGGTTCGCGTATGCAAAGCAGGTAAACGATGATGATGTTGAAGATGAAGCTCGTCACCTACGGACGAGATGGGAGTCACTCGAGGCGTGTTACATAAGAAATGCGATCGACATATTAAGTAGGTGACGACGACATTTGGCCCAGAAAAGAAGAAAAAAAACGAAACGCATTTCAAAACGCCAAATTTATAACGACGACTCAGTTTCGAGAGGTCATCAAAACAAACTTGGAATTATTCCGACGAAATGCGTTCGTAAACGTCTTGATTAGTAAAGAATTTTTTTTGGTGTCGAAATGCGCTTGGCCAATCCTAATTTCTGGCATTTGATTCCTTCGAGAAAAAAAACAAAATAAACTTTAAATTTATGTCGTAAATTATGCATTCCGAATGTAATCTCTGGCGATTAAAACGTCCACCCAAATTACATTCTAAAACCTTTCCGGATTACCAACTCGCTGTCAAAAATCCATAATTCCTCAGTTAATCAGCGAACTTAATGGCCAAGAATCTGGTAAGGTTGTGGTACGATAGTAAACACCAACGAAAAAAATAAAAACAAATAAAAAGAACCAGAAGATATTTTTTGGCACGTGTAAAACAGGGACAGTGAATAATAACAAAAGAAAGGCGACAATTAGGTACAATATACAGCAATCGACGTGTAAAAGGAAAACGTATTTAAGTTTAGGCCACAAAACAAAAAAATATTATAAATATTTATTATACACTAAGTAAGATTGAAATTGTCAAACAATCACAACTATAACGACGTATGTTAAGAAAATATTCAAGATGTTTGACAGCCATTTTTCTTTTAGAAATTTGATATTTAGCTACTGTGAGTAAATGCCATCCCGCTCTCTTTTGATCAGTATCATAAACATCTTTATGATGTTTAAGATGTTTAAGATGTTTCCTCGAAGTTCGACAACCATGTCATTACACATTTTATATTTACCAAGAGTAATCATCGAAGGCCATCTTTTGTTCAGTGGCGTAAATATCTTGACCACAATCGAAGACGTTTTTTCAAAGTTTGACCAGAAGTAAAATTCCTTTAAAAAATTGGTTGGTTACTGTCAGTAATCCAAGCGTCATCTTTTGATCAGTGTCGGAATTAACTTTGCTATATTTCGGAACATTTTTTTTCGTAGCTGTAATAGACACATCACCAAACAAAATATTTATTGTGAGTAATCGAAGCATCACCTTTTGATTAATATTGGAAACACTACATTTCAGGACGTTTCCCAAAGCTTAAGAACCATGTCGTCAGGCAGAGTTTTCTTCAAAACATTAAAGATTTACTTAAGAATAATCGCAACGCTCAAAATATAATGTCCGTATTCATAGTGCTTCCTTGAGATTCCCTTCAATGTGGGAACCCTTAGAATGGGATTGTAGTAAGGCAGGTGCATTATGACAGTACCCATTCTAAGGGGTCCCTTATTGAAGGAACCGTCAAGGAAGCATTATGAATACGGACATTAGTGCCAAAAATGAATTGTCACGTTAAGTTCACTTCAACGGATATGAGATTCTCTTACGAATAATCGAAACGCCATCTGTTGATCAATGCCGATAGTATCTCAAGATTAATTGTCACGTCAAGTTTTCTTCAAAAGATTTGAGTTACGTATAAATGAAGTGCCATCTTTTTATCAGTGCCGGAAATATCTCAAAATGAATTGTCATTTTAGGTGTACCTCAAAATATTTGAAATTTACTTACAAATAAGCGAAACGTCATCTGTTAGGCAGTGCCAAAAATATCTCAAGATGAACTTCACGTCAAGTTTTCTCCAAAAGATTGGAGATTCACTTACGAATAATTACAACGCCATCTACTGATTAAAGAAGTAAATAGCTCAAGATCAACCGTCACGTCGTTGGTAAAGCTTCTTCAAAAACTTGAATTTTGGTGGAAGAAATCGAGGCGCCATCTCTTGATCAGTGCTAGAAATATGTTGGACACATCTTTATTACACTTGGAGCGAAAGAGCTTCTGGCATAAAACCAGTTACAATGAAGATATTTTCTTGAAATTTAACAGGTAGGAAGCGCCACCTGGTAAAGTTCCTTCGATCTTTTGGACAGTACCATAAGTATGTTTACTACTTTTCAAGATCTTTTGTTAAATATAACTTGAAGGCTTCCGCAGCCGTTGTCCATAATTGAATTGGCTTCCGGTTGGAACAGCGTCACAACTGCTTCTACTGCCGACGTTTCGTTCTCCATTGCAGAAGAATTTCCTCAAGGCTGCTGCTGCTGTTGGCGGTGTTGCTGCTGCTGGTGGTGTTGCTACTGCTAGTGGTATTGCTGCTATTTCGGCAGTAGAAGCAGTCGTGACGCGGTTCCAACCCGAAGCCAATTTAATTGTGGACAACAGCCGCGGAAGCCTTCAAATTAAGAAGAAGAACGAAACGTCGGCAGTAGAAGCAGTCGTGACGCGATTCCAACCGAAAGCCAATTCAATTTTGGACAACGGCCGCCGAAGTTTTCCAGTTAAGAAGAAGAAGAAGAACGAAATGTCGGCAGAAGAAGCAGTCGTGACGTGATTCCAACCAAAAGCCAATTCAATTTTGGACAACGGCCGCCGAAGCCTTCAAGTTAAGAAGAAGAAGAAAGAAGAAGAAGAACGAAACGTCGGCAGTAGAAGCAGTCGTGACGCGATTCCAACCGAAAGCCAATTCAATTTTGGACAACGGTCGCCGAAGCCTTCAAGTTAAGAAGAAGAAGAACGAAACGTCGGCAGTAGAAGCAGTCGTGACGCGGTTCCAACCCGAAGCTAATTTAATTGTGAACAACAGCCGCGGAAGCCTTCAAATTAAGAAGAAGAACAAAACGTCGGCAGTAGAAGCAGTCGTGACGCGGTTCCAACCGGTAGCCAATTCAGTTACGTTTTCTCAAAACTTGTCAGCCATATCATCAAATAAAATTCCTTCAAAATAATTAGTATTCGTTGTGAATAATAGAAACGCCATCTTTTGATCAATGTCTAAGATATCTGTACTTCATTTTGGGCAAGGATTTCTTCAAGCGACTTGATATTTGCTTATGAATAACCGAAACAGTACCTGGTTACATTTCAAGGTAGACTGCCACATCATCAGCGAATGTTTCTTCAAGAAATTAAAATTTTAGCCCAAGAAATCGAAGCGCCATCTTCAGGTCAGCGCCGGAAATATCAGACTTCACTTCAAGATGGATTGTCACGTTTTAGGGCAAAATATCTTCAAAAGACTTGAATTTTCCTGCTAGAAATCGAAGTACCACCTTTCCAGAAATATCTTTATAACATTTACAAGTAAAACAACTTTTTCTCTACATGTCGAATTCCTTTATCTACAACTGTGTTGTAATGATCGTCGAATCGCTGCGAAAAGTCAAACCACACGGTTTCATATTTAAAGAAGCCATCTTTTAACGGTTTCCAAAGTTCTTTGGTGCGATCTTAAATGACTTATCACAAAATATAACAAGAAATCGTATGTTTGATAAGTAATAAGAAAGGCAGAAGTCTTAATAAAGTGATGCATCAATAGAGACGCCATTTTTTGGTCACCTCTTCGGGTTTTTTGGTGCAATTTCATTGAACATTGAAGCGAAACGACATTGACGAATGTCTGTTTTTTAAAAAGTAAATGTTTTTTGTTAATTTCGAATGAATTAAATACCATCTTTTGACCACGATGGTAAGTATTTTTAAGAGTGATCTTCTCAAATCGCTTGCGAAGCTACTAACACAATTTTAGAATTTTCAGAACGCTATCTGGCGGCCGTTTTATGAAATTTCTTATTGTAGTTTCACGCGACATGTCAATTAAATATTCTGCGTTTCAAAAAAAATGAACCACCCTGAAGGAGTAAACCTAGAACTTTAAAATTGTATGGAAATAGGAAGTGCATGGAGACAAAAGCATAATGACAGCCATTTGTGACTTCTCAAAGAAGTTATCTCTTAGTTAACACCTGACAAGTCTTTTTGTTTCAATTATCTTCTTTATCATATTATTTCGCCGTATTAATTTGCTTTTTTACTAGTGTATTTGTTGGTGCCTTTAAAAATGCCACGAGTGCGAAGATGTGCAAATTTTGACCAACTTACACCCTTGAAAGAGGGCGAATTATCGGGATGTAGGAAACTGGCTTAAGCTTTCGGTAAATTGGTAGTCGCATAAGTCGACCGCATGCCACTGTGAAACCAACTTGGAAAGATTGGCAGGGAGAACACCTAGAAGCTCGTCGTGAAGATAATGGACGTCGCAGAGCAACACAAGAACAGGAAGATCGCCTCTTAAGGCAAACTGCAATTCAGGACTCTTCAGAACCATCAGGAGCTGTTGGAATCAATTGGGTAAGAGCAATTGGTCGAAGAGTCTCTATAAGCACTATTTATCGACGAATACGTTCGTGGAGACTGTGCTCATAAAGCTACCAAACTGTAGTGGAGTCAAGACAGACAGCAATGGGACCATGAATGGGAAGAAATAATCTTTAGTGATGGATCCAGATTTTGCTTGTGGCATTCTGATAAGCGTGTACGGACTAGACGGTCGAGAGGCCAGAGGCAAAATTTACAGTATGCTCAGCGTCGCCATACAGCTTTAACTCCTGTGGTAATGGTGTAGGGGGCAATATGCTACGGAGGCAATATGCTCCTTTAGTATCTTTCCGGGCACACTAAACGCGAGGCGTTACATTGATACAGTTCTGGAGCCTGTTGTTCTTCCATTTCTTCAAAACCTTCCAGAGCCTGTCTTCCAGCATGATAACGCGCGCCCTCATATTGCCCACGTCCATCTGATTTCCAGCATGCCCAGAAGGGTTGCTGAATATATAAGAGTACGAGGAGAAGCAACACATTATTAATTTTTATTTGAATAAATAGTGTTAGACTTAATTGACAATTTAATAATTTGTGTGTCTGCATGCGCTTGTTATTTTCACGCAATTTCAAAGTTCTGCATCTACTTCTTCAGGGTGATTCATTTGTTTTGAAACCCAATGTATTTTGAAATCGAATTTTGATAAATGAATAAACAGTAAAATTTTCTGAAAATTAAAAAAAATATATTACAATACTTGAGCACTGAAAGCGAAACCGCCATCTCTTGCTCGCTTTTTAGAAGACTTCCTTCAAAGTTTATTGAACGTTCAAGATAATTAGGAAACTGAAAGATGTATTTTCAGAAACAAAACCAGAATTTATTTCATAAAAACATATATTCATAATTTTGCTTAAACATCTTTTAACAATTTGTTGAATGAAGAATGATCTTATTTTTTTCTTTTTGGTAAATAAATGGACCTGTAATTATAGTTCACGATGCAAAAGAGCCATCTATTGGTCGGCAGAAAATTTTAATTGATTTTAAATTGATAACATTGGTTAAAAACTTTGGAGAATTTTCTGATTCTTTTTCTTGAATTTACGTTTATTGTTAAAGCGCCATGTATTAGCCAAGTTTGCTTCATATTTCAGGAAGATTGCCCTTGTCAAAAAAGAAAACAAACGAAAGAACAAAGACATAGTTAAACGCAGAGGCTTTCTTAGAATTTTTAATAAGAGACATATAAGCTGTGTGCCATCTCTTGGTTGATTTTTCAATTTTCTTTTTTATAAAATCGAATTTTTGAGGAACCAAAAATTTTATTAAGCTTTCTTAAAAAAATTGTACACATTTGAAAATATGAATTGGATTCTACCTATAATTAAAGAGTTTCAAAAAACATAAAGAAGAATTAACGATAAATCCGACAATCAAATTCAATTAAGAGTAATTATTTAAAGTTAAAGTGCCATCTTTTATTTGAATTCAATTTTATTATTAGAGCGCCCGCCATCTCTTAAGCGTTTACTTCATATTTCAGAATGCCGCTTTATGATAATTTTATGAAATTACTTATTTGCCTGACTTGTCAAAATGTCAATTAAAATAATTCCGACTGCATAACAGTAAAAAGTATCTTTCTCTTGCGGGGAGTGAAGAAACTGGTACCACAGATGAATTCGATGTAAGATTTCTTTCAGGATATCTCGATATTGACGTTGTTCCTTACTTCTTCTTCCTATCAAATCAACTAGTGTGGTTTTGAGTTAGTATGTGAAGTGTAGATGTTTGCCCAAGACTGTTTAGCACTAAAGCAGTTGAAAGCTACTCGACAATTCTGCAAAAACTGCACTGCTTGAACGGTTCCCGTTCTTCCTTTTATATGGTATTCTCGTGGCGGTGATTAGGTAACTCTGTTTCATTGGTCTGTATGCAGTACACGCAAATCAAGGATGAGCATCCTATTTGTCAGGGACAGTCCTTTTGTGTTTATTCCGGTGATTGTTTTAACGACCAAAGTAAGGTTACGATCCTATTTGTTGGCTAATCAGAAACGAATGGGGTTGCGCTTTAATTCGTTAAGGCGCGGCCTTAAATTTATTTATTAAAACGATCGTCATCGATGCTCTGTTACGTAGATACCAACGTGACGTTTCGCCAGTTTTTGTGAACGTGACATTGCGTAAAGTTTCATGACGTCTGTCATCTTGACGTTTCTTAGCATCTGTCATCGTGATATGATTTTGTTGATCGTTAAGCAACGTGTGGTCATCAGAAAAAAACGGTTGACTTATAAGAATTTCAAAAACGAATTTCTGATTTCATTTAAAACATCGAAATAAGAGCCTATTTTGTACAAACAAATTTCGTTAACAAATTCTTTTTAATCATTTAATGGACGCTTGTTGATAATTGCTAACTTCGTCACTGAAATAGTGAAGCGTTGAACAGCTGTGTGATTTTTAAAGTGTCCATTCAAAAATCAGAAAGAATTTGTTAACAAATTATCATGGCACAAGAATCTACTTTAGATATAGAAATTTTGATTAGAATTCTCTTTTAATCTGTCAACGGACACTTTAAAAATTGCGCCATCACCCAACGTTTCAATCGAAGTGACGAAATTATCAACTATTAATAAGCTTTTTTTAAGTGTTCGTTAAAAATTATAAAGAATTTGTTAAGAAAAGAGTCTACTTTAATAATTAAAGAAATTTTGATTAGAATTTGATTTCTAATTGCAAAGATGATGTTTTAGATGAGTCTGCAATTAGAATTAATGATATAAAACGTCATCTATTGGTCACTAAAAAATCTAGTTGACTCTTAAGAGTTTCAAACAGACATTTTCTTTCAATTGAGTAACCCAGAGCATTGAAATACGAGATATTTTTTATTTTCATTGACAAAGAGTAAATAAATCAGAAAATAGCCAAAAACTTTTTCCTAGTTTTGAATTTATTTGACGCGACAATCAATTTTTTGAAAATAGAAAACAAATATTTAAGATGAATCCGCAATTACAGTGCTTACAGTGCGCCGTCTACTGGCAACCACAAAATTTTATTTAATGAATCTATAGTTCCAGTTAATGACGCATAGCGACATCTATTGGTTGCCAAAAGAATTTAGTTGTCAGCTTGTTTTTCGCTTCAGTTATTGAGTCTTTTGCGAACTTATTTTGAGTTTTTTGTTGTGATTTCACGAAAGAATTACGAAATTTTTTCATCCATTATTACAGTTAATAATGCAAACCGCCATTTCCTGACAGCAAATTTAATTTAACTGAACGAGTTTGAAAGTAATTTTCTTTTTACAGCCGGAGCTTTGAAGTAATAACTTCTTTACGTCTCCATACAGTGAAAAAGGTTTTTATTGAATTTCATGTTCATTCATTGGTGTTTTGTTCATTAAACAAAAGAGTGTTGCTTTTATTGCTTTTAAATGAACAAATTTTCGAAAGCTTATGCATTAAACTTTGGTTTTATGTTCTTACTGACTTCTTTAATCGTTTGGAGCAGGTTTTTTTTTGTAAAACAACACGTTAAACATAATCGTCGATTGTTTAATGCAAATCTTGGAGTAGCATCTAAGCCACCTACTTAGCCTTTTAAATGTCACAATCAATTAACTATTCAATAAGCCGACTTGAAGTAGCTCCGGCGCTAAAACACTTTTGCTTTAATTATCAAAGAAAATTCTGCAGCTGCAATTTAACACCTGCGTTCAAACAATGATTTGCATTGCACTTAACGCCCGCTGCAAATGATATTTCAGTTTTACGCAAGCATTACATTAGAACGTTCCGCTTCATCTTCACTTTGCATAATTATAATCACTATCGTACAGATTCTGTACAAGTAGTTTTGCAAAGAATTTGACGAATTCCGCGCTTACGTAAGCCCTAGAAATCTACGTGAATCACTAGCTCGACACAAAAAGTTATTATACAGCATCATCAATTGTGTCGAGATGGCCGGTGATATTTCATTTTAGAAGAAAGTTCCACATACATAGGTCAAGACGGTAACCGGTTATGTCACGTCGCCGCCGCCGACGATTTAGTTTCTCACACGCGTTCAAATCACTCACGCCGAACGCTTTCACTTTGAACTTGAAAGAGCTCTTGAATGGACGGCTTTAAATCCGATTTAGATCAATGGCTGTTACAATTCATTGAACTTGGCCTTGTTCTGGCTCGTTATTTGCGGTAACGAGTGTTACGGTTACGTTACGCAACGCGCCGCTTTCATTGTCCGTCGAGGCCACCACCAATCGTTTCATCTATGGATGGCTTCGTCGAGTTTTTGCTGCTTTTGTTTTTTTTTTTTTTAGAGTTGGATTCGTGATCTTGAGACTTTTACTTTGTGTCTTGAGCGAGGATGTACATAATCGAGACGTTGATGCTCCTGATAAGTCACGTTCACGTTAATGAGTAAAAGTCGAAAAAAAGTGAAAGTTTGTTAGGTTCGAAATTACAGTCGGGGTTTGTTGGTTCAAATAGAGGTGACTTCGATGCCAGATCAAGATGGTAACGAATTATTTCAACTCGTTAAAAACAAAAGTTCGAATTTTGCTTCCTGTAGGCGATTTCAATGCTAGATCAAGATGCAAGTAGTAATCTAAAGTTGAGTCATTCGATGGTTGTGAAATTGATTTCGTTGATAAATTGATTCATTCGATCCTAATTGAATGTATGATGATGCTTAGATATACGATACAGTTTTCCAATGGTTTAAGGGGGGTACGATGGACCCAAACCCATAAATTTTGGGGGCCCATATTTTTTTATTATTATTAGACTCGCATCTTCCCATCGCAGATAAATTACAAGGCTACTATAATAACCAATTAATTAAACGTTACCTAAAAAAGCTTTAAATTATTTGAATTAATGAATTAATTGATTAATCTCATTAAAAAAATGTCAGAAAAAAACTGATATTTATTTTGAACAATCGAAGTGCCACCTTTTAGTCATTGTTGGAAATACTTTTTGTTAATTTCAGAACGTTTTCCCTCAGTTGTAAGAACCTTGAGTGCAAGAAATCGAGGTGCCAACTTTTTATCAGTGTAGAAATACCTTGGATACATCTTTATTATACCTTAAGTAAAGCAGCTTTTTCAAGCATGACCTGGCAAAGTTCCTTTGAGTTTTATTCCTAATCGAAGTGCCATCTTTTGATCAGTGTCGTAGTGTCTGAAATACCTAGCTACATTTCAAGGTGGAGTATCACGTATTTAGAAAGTGTTTCTTCAGAAAAATTTTTATTTTAGCGCAAGAAATCGATCAGGATCCGTACTTCAGTTCAAGACGGACTGTCACCTCTTAAGGTACAAAGTTTCTTTAAGAAACTAGAACAAAGCACCATCTTTTGATCATTGCAAGAAAGATCTTTATTATACTTACAAGCAAAACATTTTTTTCTTTTAAAGTCGATTATCCTAGCATTCCTTGTCGTTAAGTTTCTTTCCTTGATTTGCTGCAATGCGTTTTGATTTTATCTATTCATTTAAACGCTCTTGTTATTATTTATTTTATTTTTTTAATTATAAATGATTTAGTCTTGGTTTCTTTATAAGTATATTGTTTAATATATTACTAGTATATTTTCCTTCTTCAGCTTAATATGTATGTATTCATATGAATTTCATATCGTCAACTGATCTCGCCTATTACAAATTGTCTGAAAATTGTATTACTATTATTATTATTATTATTATTATTATTCATTGCCATTCTAAAGAACAAAAAGTTTACATAAAACAACAATTTCATGATCGGAATCCTAAACATCTTTGGAGGACTCTGAATAAACTGGTTCTGAACAAAAGTACCAAATCCTTACCCGAATGTTTTGATAAACCCAATGAATTGAATAAATAATTTAATAGCTCCACCTTATCCCCTAACTTGTCCAAAGATAATGTCATTTCTTCCTACCTCAGTACCCGTCATCCAAATTTTGTCTGTGAATTCCATTTTCTTCTTGTTTCTCCGTCAGTTGTGGAAAAAATAATATGTAATATATCTAGTAGTGCGGTAGGTTCAGATGGACATATTGCTCTCTGCTGTCCTTTCGTCATGCCTTATGTGACTCACATTATTAACTTCTAATGTTTTTCCTTCATGCTGGAAGAAAGCAATAGTTATTCCGATCGCCAAAATAAATAAACCCACTGAATACAAGCATTTACGCCCCAATAGTATTCTACCTGTTTTGTCCAAACTCTTGGAGCGAATTGTAAATGATCAGTTAAGACTGTTTTTGGGTCACTACAATATTTTACCTGCTCATCAGTCTGGCTTTAGGCCTGGACACAGTTGCTGCTCTGCGATTTTAGGTATCACCGACGATGTCATCAATTCTCTGGACAAGAAATTTTCGTGCTTAATGGTGACACTTGATTATTCTAAAGCCTTCGATACATTAGACCATGGTATTCAGCTGTCGGTTCTTTAACATGTCGGCATGAGTAATGGTGTTATTAACTTCTTCCGTAATTACCTTCGAGATCGGAAACAGAAAGTTAGAATCAGAAATCAAGTCTCGGAATTCATTTCCATAAAGTGTGGTGTTCCACAAGGCTGAATTTGCGGTCCACTTTTGTATATAATATATACGTGTTGCTTTACTCCTCTTTCTAAGTTGTATTCTTACGCAGATGATACTCAGATCCTTTTTTCGTTTCCAGATGGCAATATTATTGAAACCATTAATTGTGTTAATCGAGAATTAGAGCACATCAAATTACTCTCTGATAATCATAGTCTCCAAACAAACCCTTCAAAATCTTCTGTGTTGGTATTTGGTTCGAACGATCTCATTAAAACTATTAACCAAAGCACTGAAATTAAAATTGGAAGCGAAACATTGACTGCGTCAAAATCCTTGGTCTGTCCTTGGATACCAAATTATGGTTTAAAAGTCAAATTAATACTCATTCAAAAATCTTACGCAGTTTTAAAACTTTGTTCAGCAATAGATTCCTCCTCAACCCTGAATTGAAACTATTGTTGTGTGAATCTCTCGCATTGTTACTTTCAATTTCTGCGATTCTGTATTGATGTAGTAGATATATCTCGGATTCAAAAGGTTCATAACTCTTGCTTAAGGCTTACATACGGCTAGTTGGTTAAATATGGCTGATAGGCGACTTCTTCACAACGCCTGCGCCTTCTATAAAATCATAATTAATAAAACTCCTGCCTATCTTTACCACAAAGTAACTTATCGAACTGATTTACACAATATCAATAATCGACACAAAAATGTAATTACCATTCCTCGTCATTTCATTATGTTTTACCGGCGTTCTTTTTCTTACAATGTTGCAAAGCCATGGAACTGTTTACCACTGGAATTTAAAAAGTCACCTTTTATGAGTTTTAAGCGTAAATTTATTACGCGGATTGGGGAAGGGACATTCAAGTCTTACTCTTACTTTTAGGTCTTAATTTATGTCCATATTTATCATTCTTTAATGATCACTACAATTATTCAAATGTTAAATTCTTATATAATTTATAATTGTTATAACTAATCCAAGCTGCATAGAATTCATTTCATTTCACTTAGTGAATAGGCTCAGATGGTTGATCAGGTAGCTGGCTTGCCTCCAACCTGAATCTGAGCCTCTTGATCCTGCTTGTATATTGTAATGCTTGAGGATCAATAAACTTTCCATCATCTGTAACCGTACAGTTATTGACCTGAAAAATTCTTACACATTTTATTTTCATATTTTCGACTTCTTATACTTGTTTTAATTATTTGTGAGGGATGGATGATTAAAAATGAAAAAAGAAAGATCGATTATCCTTTACTTTCAGATTTATCAATTTTACAACGCCTCGTCGAAATGCCATGCTCTTCTGGCCGTCACAACGAACGAAAGAAATTTTATTATTACGCCCAAATTCTATGTCTTAATTAACTTTTCTTTTTTCTAGTTCTCCTCACTTTTTTACCGAAATTTGAAGCTATCCACGATACCAGAAGATAATTAGATAAAATCAACACCGAACTCTTGAAACTACATCTTGAGTTGAGCAATTATGGACAATACTGGATCAACTTATGGAGTTTCGAGCAGAAACGGATTCGATACCAGCAAGTCAAAAGCAGAAGAAGAAGTTCCAGCGTCTTCAAACTATGTAGAGACCTAAGAAGATAGTGACACCGATAAAGCCGGTTCTCCGGCATTCTATCCAGATTGCCGCTAGATGAAGCAAATAGTAGAAGCGTCTTAGCCAAAGGATTCAACTATGCAGGGGCATCTTCTCGCATACCAGTGGAAAACATAATATGCAACGTAGAAGCATCAATCGCCGAGCTGCCAGAAAATATTGCCGAAACCATACGACGAGATGTGTCGAGCATACTATGCACAGCAAGACCACCGAAGAAGAACTTATCACAAGAAGAACTTCAAGCTCTACCTTCACTAAAGCAAAACGAAGATATTATGTCCTACTAGCAGACAAGGGAAACGCAATCATAGTAATGGACATCACAGGCTACGAAGAAAAGATAAAAGTGATTTTAGAAGATCCAGCATACAAAAGTGTCGCTATGGATCCAACGAGATATCTGGAGAAGACGACAAAAGCCAAAATCAAAGCCACCAGCATCAGCGAAGAACAACAACGCCAACTGATTCCAAGGGAGAAGTCGTCCAAGTATCCAAAACTATATGGACTGCCGAAAGTACACAGAGAAGGTGTTCCACTCAGACCAATCATCAGTTCCATCGGATCACCATTGCAACAACTAGCTATGTTCCTAGCAAAACAGCTACAACCCTATGCCGAAGAAGCGGATTCCTTCGTGAAGAACGCAAGCCACTTCATCGAACGTGTAAGGAACATCACCGTTGAACCAGGGCATCTGTTAGTAAGTATCACTTTTTACTAAGTACCTTCAGAAGAGGCGGTCGATGCCATACAATACAAGTATCAAGTCACAGAAGATACAATAAACCTGACGAAGCATTATCTGAAGAATACGTACTTCATCTTCAAAGGACAACGTTACAAACAAGTGGAAGGAGCACCTATGGGTTCACCATTATCATCGATAATTATTTTAAAAAACAAAAACTGGAATCTTCTTCTTTCTGTGAAGAAGATTCTAGTTTTTGTATTTTGTTTTTTCACCAAACCATGATACTAGATGCAGAGAAACAGATGGATTTTCGGAGTTTGGTCACACACTACGACATTCATTGACTGCAATTCGCCCCCTCGGATTCGGAGTGATTTCCACGACCACACTATCTGTATGACATATAATTGTGAAAGTAGCCCTCCTTTATCCGATTGCTTAAGTTAAACAATTAGTTATCCAAATAGAGAAATGCTAAGTCGTTGAGATTTGCTTGAAGGCCAAAGCAAGACACTCAGATCTCTTGTCATCGAATTTATTCAAGTAAACGCGTACGAATATGAGCTAACCACGCAATAAATAAGTTTAATATCTGGGGCTATTGACTCTACTCTATTTACTCAGTCAGTGTAGCCCAAATAGGGAAATGCTCAATCGTCCAGATTATGCTTGGTTTGAAATATGAGGTGTTCAACAAATTATTTAAACATCTGAGGCTAATTACTTTACTCTTATACTATTTACTGAATCAGGGAAAGTCTCAAGCTTAGTTTGATTGATTGGACAGGTCTCAAAGAGGGACACGCTCAGATGTTCAGACTATGCTTAGTTATCATTGACTGAAATTGATGACAAATCTTTAAAATCTGAGGCAACTTTTCACGGTTTTGTATATCTCAGAGGTTATTAATTTCTCAGTGGGCTAATCACGCACTCGGGCCGATTTAAAGGCCAAAGCTCAGATGTTCAGATTATTTTTTCATCGAGTTCATTCAATTGAAGACGTACGAATCTAAGATACTCAACAAGAAATTCTGATATTATCTGAGGGTAATGGCTCAGTCAGTGTTGGCCAAGTAGGGAGACTCCCAGTCCTCCAGACTACGCCTGGATTTGGTTGATTGAAGTGAACGCCAATAAAAGCAATCTTTCACGACTTCTCAGAAATACCAGTACACCTATCATTGTCTGAGGCTGCTTGCTCAGTCAGTATTGCCCAAATTAGCACTAAGCCAACGAGGCAGAGCTAAATTCAGATAATCTTACATACTTCAAGTTCCAAATTGCCATAAAAATTGTTCAAAGGAAAGATTAAGGTAGATCTGAGGTTAATTTTAAGACATTCGCCGCCATTGTCTATCTTCTATTGTGGCTTCCGGTTGTGTGCGTCATAAATCTTCTTTCTGGTAAAAAAAAAGTGATAGAACCAAACTTGGGTGTCATAAATTCAGATCATTTAGAAACTTTATGAATCAAATTGTCATAAGAATTGATCAAAATAAAGGCTAAGGTATATCTGAGGCGACATCTTGACATCGGGACATTCCCTGAACCAAGGACCTTGAAAATGGTAAATGCCGAAACGTATACCAAGAAACAAAAAACTGCAGCTTATTTTTTTATAATATGCCAAGCGACTGATTTTAAAAACTTTTATGTAGCTATCTCCTTTTAACTCTCGTCAAACAGTTTTGCTGCTTACAGTCGGAGGACACATTCTGCTCTTAACTGAAATTAATCCGATCGGCGAACTATATATCAAGAAATAATAAAAAATGAATTTGATAAAGATGGAAACTACTGAAACGTTAGATTTCTGTTACTTACAAATACATAAGAAATTGCCCTTAACATCTCTTTGGGATGTCTTGGAGGTCAAATGGAAAACACGTAAATTGATAAACGAAGCGCCTGCCTCTTCGTAAATAGGCAAGAAACCTTGACGCTATCTGAAGATGGAATTAAAAATAAATAAATTATCCAAGTAACGACCTTGAACCACCAATTTTGGATGATTTGGACATAAAACAGGGACTATAAAACCAATGTAGAAAACTGCCTTAGGTAAAATTTCAACACACAAAAGAAATTTAAGGATGATTTAAGATACAGAGAAAAACCTCTAACCTTCGATTATTTATTAATCATAGCTCCGACTATTTTAAACAAAACAAAAATAGATCAGCAACAGAATTAGCATCGACCAAAGGCAAGATCACGTGCGCGTCTGTTCAGTTAGAAGAAGTGATTTTCAAACTTGTTTTCACCTATTACCTTAACAAAGGAAGCTTGAATTAGGTCAGACGATAATTACGCGCGCGCGAAACTATTATATTAATACACGGAGTGTTACGTGACACTTCTTCTTCTTCTTCAATATTGACTGAGGAGGCACTTGCGAAAGAAATTCTTACGTAAAAATCGACGCATTTGCGTGCGTTTTCGTTCCAATTTTTTTTTGAAACAAATAGAAATGAGGTCGAAACTAAATCAAAAATATCGAGATCGCCCCACGTTATGTAACACCACTAGTTTCTCACAATCAGAAAACGAAACCATTCGGACCAATTAGCATCGTCCGCCGAGCAAATAAAAACTCGGATTCCGTCCGTGAACTTACGATTTCACTTTTACTGATGGCGCGGTCCATTCGGACATGAGAAGAGTGTGATATTTCAGAGAGGATGAGTGTTGATAATGAACGGGTCGAAATCGTTCGAAACAAAGGGACGCGAGCACGTAAATTACGCGGGCGTTACGAAAGCGAAAGAAATACGTTGATTCGAATTAATGCACATTATTCTAATACCACTATGACAAGGTTATGGGAAACGAAGATGAGCTTAAATGTCAAAGGATCAAGAGAGATTCCATTGTTATTTATGTGGAATTTTTTGTTTAGCAAGATACATTCCAGAAATATCATCAGTATCATAATTTGAAAATGATAGAATTCTCAGGAGTTTGACCCTGAACCCCAAATAGAGTCACTGAACAGAAACTAGAAGCCTTCTGAGTCATTTTAAGTCATAGTAAGAAGGCCGAGACTTCGATGGTAATCAAATTTCAAATTGCCAAAAAAGAAATCTGGCAAAACATCAGTGATGGTAGAGTTTCGAGTCTCGAAATTGGATTTAAAAGCAAAAGATAGAAAGAGATATCTTTTACGAATCGATAAAGATCAGCTATAAAACTCTAAGAGCAAAACAAATTGTCAAGCAATTTTGTTTTGAAGAAAAAAATCGCTGAAAATCGAAATAGCTACCAAAAATATTAGATAGGAAGAGATGAGTTATTACAAACTGCTCCCTGTCTATACCAAAAAAATTAAAAGATTACTTTAGATAAAATTTCAATACCTTACACTGCGCCTCCACCAATGTTCCTACTACTGTAATAAGCTTGTTATCAGGGATTGATTTGAAACCCCTTTGTTGGCGGGACCCCAAGCAAATGCCCTTTTGCAATTAAGCTTGGAAGCAAATGTTAAAGTCAACACAAAACACCTTAATCATCCAAATTTAAAAGACAGAAAGGAATAGATACAGTAGTCTATCAAATACATTGTAAGTTAGTTTTTCCAATTGCTAGAAAAGAAAGAGATAGGCAAAAAAAACTACTACTGTAAGACTTTGAAAGTAAAGTAAACTGAAACAGATTGAAACTAATAGAAAGAGGTAAACACAGACATCAAAGCGTTGTAAATAATAACAAATAAAGTGATACAGATAAAAATAATTGGGATGTTACAGACTGATGAAAGTAGAAAAAGCCAGATAGTTTCAGACTTGTAAAGACGACAACAGACAACTCTGACGGCTAGACAAATTAAATAAACTAAAGTTAATTCAAAACAGCATCCAAAAGTAAAAGTAGACGGAAAGGAACAGACTGTTACAGACTGCTACAGTAACAGATGATTCCGACAGCAAGGCAGATTAAATTAAACAAGATGACATTGATTGTTTATTACAGCTTCCGAAATATTGAAGACAGCAACCCAAAAAATCGATTGAACCATTAGAGACTAGCTAAGATAGTACAGGATTACTCTGGTAGTAACGAATATTAAATTCCAACCATTACAGACTATTAAAGACAGTAAAATAAGACTCTGGCAATAAGGAAAATTATATTAAATTGAACTAAGATTGATATGAAATAACTTATTGGTAAAGTTGCAAATAGAAACAAAAAAAAAGCAGATCAACAGGAACGAACCATCATAGACTAGTAAAGGTAGTAAAGGATGATTCCGAAGGAAAGGAAGATTAAATTAAACTGAAATTGGTAACAAACTCCTCTAAAGAGCAACCAGAAAGAATTAGATCGAAACAGAACATTATAAACTAATTAGTGAATATTGTAAAGGATGATTCTGAACGGCAAGGAAACTCAAATGAATTAAATAAAACTGAAGCTGATTATTTTAAAATTCCATCTGTACAAAATAACTGAAAGAATGGTCTTTTACCAATTATTCATGATAATATATTTTTCATAATTGCATAATAAATTGACATATCAACATAAACTGTTTTTTCCAAAGCCCTGTGATTTACAAAATAGCAATGCATGAAATGCACAAACACTACAACACCTCCCCACTAAATTATAACACTATGGTGAGAATCGAACTCTTGGTTTTGGAGTACGATTCGATCTTCGAAGTTGAACTGAAGGTTTCGATTCTTCAACTGTATCTCGATTTACTTCAGCTGATTGTGAAATTGCTTGAGCTGGTTGACGTGCTGTTTCAAATTCTGTCGGAATAGTGGTTGTCTGATTTTCCAATCTAAAGTCCTCATCATTGACATTGAAGCGTTTGCGAATCTGCTTTCTATGTCGACGATGTAGTCCGTTTGCTGTTTAAATCACATACATTGATCTTCCTAAAGGCTTGACAATCTTACCTTTTACCCAGTGAACCTTTGGCCGGAACATACGTAACAAAACATCTTCATTTGGTTCAAATGAAGCTCTGTCTTTACCAGAACTGTTGTCGGCCATGAAGGAGTTCTGCTGGTGCGCTGGCAATACCAAATGTTAACCACTGGTATGCAAATAATCCGTAAGGCGTATTAATAACCGCTAACTTCTTGGCCTGGTCGTCCAATTCAATTTGTAAATATGCGTCAGCTAAGTCAATTTTCGAGAAATGCTGCCCATTCTGCAGGCGTTGAAATAAGTCTTCGACATTTGGTATCGGAAATTGTTCGACAAGTAACTGACTGTTAAACGTTACCTTGAAGTCGCCGCAAATACGTAAGTGACCATTCGATTTTGGAACTACTACAATCGGAGCTGCCCACTCGCTGATTTTAACAGGACGAACAATGTCAGCGTCTTGAAGACGTTGCAATTCCGCCTTAACCTTATCTTGAAGAGAAAAAGGAATTGGATGAGGCTTGAAGAACTTCGGTTTGAGATGCAATTTTGCCTTGATCAAAGTGCACTTGCCTAATTCATTTTGGAATAGTTGTTGATGACGACCACAAATCTCGTCAATTTTGGTTTTCTGCGGTGCTATTTCAACCTCTGCCACAGCTAATTCTAATGCATTTGCAAGCTCGACATCCATTGTTGGGTTACTGATCTTGAAACCAAATGCCGTAAACCATGGAGTTGCGAATAAGTTACTTGCGCTACGTTTGTTGACTACTAGTAAATGTAAGTACCTTGTCTTCGCGCCAATTCGTGCCTCGCACTGGAACCAGCCTTTAACTGAAATTGCATGGTTGCCATAAGCATTGAGTTGTCTCCTAACTACCTTGAGTGCTGGACATCCTAACTCTTCATATGTTTGCAACCCAATAATTGAAGTTGTTGCACCTGAGTCCATCAGAAACTTAACTGCTCGTCTTAACGCTCACGTTGACGTAGTATCGTAGTCCTGGCTTGTTACTGTCAACAGCCAAAAATTCGTTACATTAACTAAATTTGATTGTTTAGAACTACCCGTGGACTGGCACACCGACTGAATGTGACCTGTCTTGCCACATTTGTTGTACTTTGTCTTGAGATGGTGACATTTTGACCGTGGATGCGATTTGAAACATCCAGGACAGGATTTGTACTTTTCTGAGTTGACGTTGTCTGTTTCCTTGACCGTCTGCTTGATATTTTTTAACTTCCCACGTATTCTTGATTGTGATCGACCTCGTCTCTGCTCATAATTACTCGACATCTTATTGACATCATCTTGTTTTGAGGTTGTTTGTACTGCCACTGTTTCCAAAGAATGTCTGTTTGACTGCCTGGGTTGATTCGTAAATCTGCGTAAATTTAATCACGTCGTCCAATGAAGGGTTCTCCTTTTGAGGTGCTGCTAACCTAACTTGCTCATAAGGTATATGCACGATAATCATATCACGTATATGTTCGTCGACCAAAGATTGACCACACTCTTGCTTAGGACAATTGAAGTTACAGTCTGTTGCATGTCCTCGTAACTCTGCGAGCCATTGAGCATGTGATTGACCAGTTTTTAATGTGCAATGGTTGAACTTGTAACGAGCCATTAAAATATGGATCGTAGTCTTGAAATGGTTCTTAAGCGCTTTAGTGAGATTCTGGTACGAAAGTGTCGGTAAGTCTACACCACCCGTAAGTTTTTTCAACATTCGTAAGTTTCAGTTCCAACCCATGACAAGAAATAAGCGCGTCGTTGCTCACCCCGTGTGCTTCGAAATGCTGCTGTAAGCAAGTAAAATAAGTGTTCCAATTTTCACTGACCAAATATGATCGGAAATTAGGAACGCTGCTAGCTTTTTGTACTGCATTACTCATGACAGGACCTTCTTCCTCTCTATCTTGACGTTCATGTTCCTCTCGATCTGCACGATCTTTAATCATGAGAGCCAATAAAGCTTTGATCAGGTCTTCCTCACTTACCCCTGTCTTCTCTACCTATGGCATTATAAAATTCAATCCAATCCAACGTCGCCAATTGAAAGAATGGTCTTTCATGATAATATATTTTTCATAATTGCATAACAAAGGGACTATTATTAGAGATTGGGTAGAGACACTAAAGTTGTAACTTGACACAAAAGGAGACGCCGTTATAGACTATTAAAGATAGTAATGAAACGCTCCATACTTCCTTCTAAAATAAAATCGCGATATTATTTTTCTTATTATTTAATTTCACGAAATGCAATAAAATGCAATAAAAATTATTTATTTTTAAATTGGCGGGATATATTCAAAAGATACAAGTGGACGAAACTAAGGCCCATTGTTTGGTGAAATCGTTCCATTTCTTCCTATCCTTTGCCGACTTCCTCTAATTTTTGCTTTCTTTTTCTTTCACGTCCTCCATTACAGCCTCTCTCCATTTTTTTCTTGGTCTACCCTTCCTTCTCTTCCCTACCTGTACCTTCCATCCTATATCCTTAATTAGTCTATCCTCTTCTAATCTTTCAAGGTGACCCAGCCACTGTAGACGTCGTATTTTTATAAAGTGTGCTACTGAAACTCCCACGTACAACCTGTATATATCATCATTTGTTCGTCTCTCCCACCCTTCCTCCTACCAAAAATCTTTCTTAATATTTTTCTCTCCCAGATTTCCAATCTTTCTTGGTTTTTCTTTTGTCATTGTCCACAGTTCACAGCCATATGTTACTGTTGGTCTTATTACAAATTTATATAATCTTATCTTATCTTATCAAGGCGCGGTTTATTCACATTCAATTAACTTTATCTTCCGATTTATTGCAACAATTGTTTCCATGGGAATAAACTGAAGATTAAAGTTACTTGAAAGTGAATAAATTAGGTCTAGATATTTTAATTTAATTACATCTTTCTGACACTCGTTTCATTGCAAATTATTTCAACAAATGAAAACCCAATTAAAAATATAAAAACAACAACGATGAGAAACAGAAATTTTTATTTCATTTTTCGATATCGGTAGCAGAAGTAAATAATTATCTGACTTTCACTTTCACATGGTTACACATAATTAATTTTAATTTTTTTTTTTAATATAAAAGAAAAGAAGAATTTGCATTTTCTTAGCAAATTTAAATAACAATTTCTGATTGACTGTTATCTTCATTTATTCTTTTCAAATCCACAGCAAATTCCTCTACGAACTTTTTTGGACAAATCATCATTTTTTTATGCGTGCAAGGACATGATTTTAGCTCACTTTGGACGTGCCAATTTTTAAAAAACCCGAGAGAGAAGATTTTTCATACTTCATTTAGGTAATTTGAGTTTTCAACCAAACGGACAACAACCAAACTCAGCTAGAAGCAAAATCGAAGGACATTTCGTTCTGTTTGGACCATGAAGGTCTCAAATGTTTCTGACTCACTGCCAGTTTGCTTCAGCGAGAGACATCAATCAACTTTCGCTTCAGCCATCCATCCATTTGCACCATTCTCTTATTTCTGGCTGCTTTGCCAATTTGATTTAAATTCAGTTCAGTAAATAGGTAAAACAAAAGAATGGTTCATTTATTTTGCTTTGCCTTTTCTTAATTTTCAACGCATGCAAAAAAGGGCTTACGCAGTTTACTTATTTCTTTGCCAAATTGCTTTACATCTACTTTACTGAACTTCAAGGAAGACGAAAGAGAAATATTAATTAACTTCATTTATTTTAAAAAAATTTACCAAATAGTCATCAGTCAGTTTAAGCTTCAACCAAAAAGCTAATCGAAATAATATGATTCGTTCTGTTAAGTTTCTACTTGTTGAGTTTGTTCTTTCTTTATTTTATTATCTTCATCTGTTCTGACTCTTTTACAAACCCGCATCAGCCAAAAACACTTGAAACAAACAAATTATTATAATTTCATTTGTTTCAGTTTGAACGCAAGTCTTTCCTTCTATTCCCAAGGCAAACCAAAGAAAAACGTTTATGTAGTTCTCTTGTTTTGATTTGGATCGGCTTTGAAGAAGACTAAGGGTAATAATTCCACGAAGTTTGGATACAGAAAAGAAATTGCAGTCTTTACTCATTTCCAAAACTAACTTCTGTCAGAGAACAAGTCAATTTGTTTATTTTGATTTCTTTTATTTAATCTTAAAACAAACCACGTTCTATTGCTTTGTCAATTTGACCTGAATTTGCTTCGTCTCTTTCTACCATTTTGACAACGAACAGAGGGATGTGATTCATACATGTTGATCTGCATTCACATGGCTCCCTTCTTTGAGTTTCAAGGTAATCCAAGGATTGTTTGAATCAATTTTTTTTTGTTTATAACCCAATCATTTTTAAGCCAATTTGAGTTGTGTCCAAAATGACAAATAGGTTTAAAACGTCTATTTTTCAAGAGAAACCAAAGACTTCGTTTGTGTCTGGCTCTTCCCTCAAATTGTTTTCACGCAGCTTCCACTGATTTAGAGATATTAAAGAAACGAGATTCTATTGTTTTGCAAAATGAAGATACTTTAACTTCCAAACCAAGCCAAAAGGAGATTTCTTGAAAAACATAGCAGACCAAAAATCAAACTGACAACAATCCGGTTCGTCCCCTTCTAGTAGTTTCAGAACAAAGAGAGAAACGTGATTTATTCAATTTGCTTTGCGTGCACATGTCTCTCTTCTTTAACATTCAAAGTAATTAATCCAAGGAAAAATATACATGGGCTCTGGTTTATAATGAAACAATTAACTTCGACCAGCTTCACACCACCAAGTTCAATTGTATCCAAGAAAACCAATCAGTCTAAAACGTCTGCTCTTGAAAAGAAACCAAAGACTTTCCTCTATGCCCAACTCTTCTACCAAATTGCCTTCACACACCTTCTACTAATTTTAAGATAATAAAGAATAGTGATTGTTTTGTTTTGCAAAGAGAAGATACTTTAACAAAAGAAGATTTACATTCTTGAAATCATGGCAGACCAAAAATCAAATTGACTTGAATCCGCTTCATTGCCTTCTACTATTTTCACAACCATCAGAGCAATGTGCTTTACGAATTTTACTTTGCTTGCACATAGATTTCCTCTTTGACTTACATATTATAAGAAATGCGTGCAATCTTCAGCTGTTTCTGTTGCTTTTTAATCCAATTAACTTCGGCCAGCTTCAAGCCAACAATTTCCAAGATGGCCAATAGGTTTAAAACTTCTTCTTTCCAAAACCAACGAAAAAGTTCCGTTTTTATCTAACTCTTCGGCCAAAATGTCCTCACACAGCTTCCACTGACTTTAAGATAATAAAGAAGCAAGACTCTTTTGTTTTGCGACATGAAGCTAACCCAAAAAAGGATTTACACTTTTGAAAATCAAGGCAAGCCAAAAATGGTTGAAGGTCAAAAGGGATTTTTAAACAAAAAAATTTATTTAATAAAACATTTATTTATTCGTGAACGTCTTTACATTATTTACATAAATAAGGAGGTCATCATCGTTAACAGACAATTTTATAAAAATTGAATATCATCGACTGTTAGGCGTCCATCGCGCCTTCGCTCAGCGAAGACCCCGACACCCACCTCACCAGCCGTTCCTATCCTAATGGCAGAGAGACTTAAGCCTGAGGCAAGTGAGCCCCCTGGGGTTGGAATCCATTCTCGTCGGCGATGTACGTGACGGTGTACGTGACACCGTCCAGTCCGACGAAAGAAAACTGGCCTCGGACCTTCATGATTTCATTGTCGCTGCCGGCGTTCTCCAGCTGACCCTGTTCCTGAGCGGAAATGCCGTTGCTAGTTTCGTAGCTGAAAGAGAAACCGCGCTTGGATGAGCTCTTGCGCAAGAAGAAGATTATCTAATCGAAATCCGAGGAGGTGCTACTCACAGATAGTTGTATCCGCCGGTGCCGATGTTGTCCAGTTCGCTTCGGACTATGGTGGCGTCTCTGTCTCCGCCTTGAGGGGCGGCCAAGGCAACGGCCACAATGGCAACTAAGAAAATGACCTGGAACAAAAGAAGTGAAAGCTAGAAGCAAATAATATAGAAACACTGATTTTCTTGTAGATTCGTCAAAAAGTACCAAACTAACTGGATTATTAAAAATAATCTCGGAGTTAAGAGGACCAAAAATTATCGTCAAGAAATCCTTGAGGCTTTACAAATTTAAAAACTGTTTTTTGAGTTTGACTTTGAAAATCAAGTTTATCAAAAATTTCTAAAGCAATAGGAGACCAAGGAACAAGTTCTTTTGGAATTTTCTTTTCGTGATCAGCTATTTTTTTACATTTTGTTTTAATTTCTTTAAACCTTTCCCTTACTTTTCAAAGTCATCAATCTCGTTTCAAGTTACCTACTTAGTTTTCCAAAAATGGAAGAAGCGGGCCAATTTTTCCTTGCCTTTCTTCGATCGAGTTTAATCAACTGCAAGAAGGCACTGGTTTGATTTATTGATAGGCAAACCGAATTAAAACGAATCAAAATGTTTAGTCAAATGTCATTTGTTTCAGGAGAATAAAATCAAAATAAATGAGTTTCCATTTAAATCGAAAGAGATCAATTGATTTGGAAACAACGAAAATAAATTTCCTGTCAACTTGACCAAGTACAATCAAAAACTACATTAATTTCCAAGAGATAAAAACTATACTGAATTGGTCGTTTGACTTATGAAATATAATCTTAGCCAAATGACCAATTAAATTAAACATCAAACTTTCACATTGAGTGCTATTTGATTTAATTTGGTAGAAAGAAAATGTAGGTCAAATCAAATCAAAGCTGATCGTCAATTGTTTTGTTAATTTGAAAAATATCCAAAAATTAAAGTAAATCAACGATTTTAGGAAAAACCGAAGTACATCAACCATTCGTTCATTGATTAAAAGCTACTTTCATTTGAGATAATTAATCATATCTTAGCAAATGACCAATCAAATTGAACTTCAATTGTTTTTAGGAAATTTAAAACAAACTAAATTTGATCGTCAATTGTTCCAAGAGCCATCAAAAGTTAAATTCGATTCTCAGTTGTTTTAAGTAACGCCAAATTAAATCAATTTTCTTTTGAAATCAACCAAGATCAGTAAAGCATTGTATTTGAAACAAAAAAAATTCCAAATTGTTAAATGACTAATGAAATCTTAACAAATCTAGTCATCAATTGTTTTAAAGACGCGTCAAATATATTCTTCAATTGATCAAAATATGAAAAGAAGTGTTCCTTTGATTTGATGAAACAAAAGATAATCACACGGCAAATCAAAACAAACAAATCTGAGCGTCTATTATTTTAAGAGAAATCAAAAGATGTCGATCAGGGATCAATAACAATCAAAGTGAGCGTCAATTTTTCTTGAAAGAAACTGAAATAAATAATTTTTTATTTTCCTTCCACGTCGACTCGATTTGATTTTGATATAACACAAATGAAAATGTCAAAATCCAATCGAATCAAACCTAATCTAATTACCAATTTATTCAATTTATTCAACAAAGACCAATAAGACGTTTTTTAATTTGAAAAATATGAAAAATTAAATGAAAGATCAAATTGAATTAACCTAAGATTAATTGTCAATTGTTTCCAATTTAAGCAAGATCTATTAGTCACAAAAAAATTGACGGAAAATAGAAATCTTAATCAAATGTCTAACCGATCAATCAACTGTTTTCAGAGAAATTTGTCAATAGTTGACAAATCAAATAAATAAATAAATGAAATTGCTTTTTCTTCATAAGTCCACTCAACTTAACTAACGCCAAGATTTAAAATATTTTATTCAGGAAATAGATTGGACATCAGGAAGACGTCAATCAAATCAATCGATTCAAATAGTCGTCAAATACAAGTTTGTGAAAAAGTTGAAACAATGCAGATTTTATTGCCTCGTAAGAACACTGACTAATTATTTTTATCAACTTTTGAAACGAATTTGATTTGACAAGTACAACAAAGAAATGAAGTCTCAATCTAAGGGAGAATCAAATCGTAACTTTAAAGTCGTTTTTGGCAGTCCAATCGAATGCAAATTTGAAGGAAAAAAAATATTGAGAAAACGCTTAGAACAAAGCATTTGATAATGGTCATCAAACAACAGAAATGTTTCATTTTACTTCCTGGAGTTAATTTGACAAATACAACGAAAAAATGAAGTCTCAATAGAAGGACCATCAAATCGTCAAAATAAATTCAATTCAAACGCAAATTTGAGGGAAAAATATTAAGAAAATTCACTAATATTAACTTAGAAGAAAAACAAGTGATAGTGGTCATCAAACAGCAGAATATTTAATTTTATTCTCTGGATTTACTTTGACAAATCCAAGGACCAATCAAAACGTAAATTTAAATTCAGTTTTAGGGCAGTTCAATCAAATGCAAATTTGAGGAAAGAATTAAAAAATGCAGATATTATTGAATTTGAAACAAAAGAAATGGTAATAGTCATCAAACAGCTGGAATATTTAATTTTGTTTCCTGACAAGACCATTAATTTGACAAATACAAAAAAAATGAAGTCTCAAACAAATAACTATTCACACCGTTTTGTGGACAGTCAAATTGTATTATTATCTTAATTCAAGGAGCCAATAAAATACAAACTAGCGAAAAACAAATAAATAACTCGACGCAGACAATGGAATAACGCGAAACTTTCTATTACTTCAAGAATGAAGAGCAATTTTGAAAGACCAATCAAATTGTAGCAGATCGTCAATTGTTTCATTGAATAAAAATATGAAATCAAATTCTGAATTTTCAAGAATTCGATCAAGCACAAACCTGCAGAAGAAAATAAATAGAGGTAATTAAATCAGTATCAAGTGAATAACGTAAGAATTTCAGCGAATTTTTAATTTTCGATGAAACGCGCGTCACATGGACAAAAAATGGACTTTTTAAGAATCAGATTTAATTGATAGTAATTACTGTGTTGCAAAACAACGAATGACCTTGAGTCGTTCCTTTACAGAAAAAAAAAAACAAAAACAAAAAATGAAACAAAAACTGAAAACGAAACTGGAACTTCATGATTATCCAATCCACGTCGATTGAGTTTCACCAAACATCCTTGCTAGGATTTATTTTGTTTATTTATTTCTTCAAGTGACAATTTTCTTTGCAAACAAGAAAGAAATTAAATCATCCACTCAGCTCGTCACATGACAACAACTAATACTAAAATATTTTTGTTATTAGTGATTAATGTTGATTTAGATATCGGAATCCAAAAATGTAAATTCTTTACTGATTTATAATAATTAGTATTGTTATTATCAAAATTATCATGCATGGTTAATTCCAAAAAAAAAAAACAAATTACAGTGAACCACCACCCTTGTTTTGCTCGAGATTTTTTTTGTCTTTGTGTAGCAAATACTTCGAGGGATGGATGTTCCTTACCAGTTTCATGTCTGTATATCTGCCTGTCTAGGATGATCTCACTGAACTGTGTGCAATTGCGAACTGTACATGACGAAGAAGCACCCAGTCTCTTTTATAGCGACCCGTCCCTGTACTTGCGTACCCAGCATCTAGGATCTTCACTGACATTTTACCACCACTTACCTGCATTTTGGCATTACAATTCGTTCTAATCTCATTACGGACGTTCTCTGGCGTGCACACGCCTCAAAGCATCAGCGCGAATGACCTTTTAAGGTCGCCGAAGGAAAGAATTTTCCCTGAGGTTCCCAGAGAAGTCGCACTTTTTCCCTGGCGAAGGTGCGAGGAAGAATTTTTTGTGACATTCGCGGAATTTTTTGTAATTATGCTGACTTGTGGGTCAGCTGCAGCAACAATGTAATGAAAACTATGTGCAATTCACGTATGTACAACAAACTAGTTAAGAATAAAATAAATTAACGTCCGAATTTCATAAGAATTTAAATCGAAAGTGGCACCAAAAAAAAAAACAGAAAACAAGATGAATTAAGAAGGGCAAAAAATGGATTATTAATTTCACTGAAAGACGTGTAGGTAATTAAAAGTACGTATCGAGCACATAAACCAAGTGTTTATTGAAAAGAACAAGCGTGAAGAAACTCTAGAAAATCGATAATTGTTAATTCAATGATTGGTAATTAAACGGCAAATTTGAAAAAAGTAAATAAGTGCTTAGAAGTATGTGAAGTATGAATAACTGGTGAAAAGAAGTGATAAAAGCTTCTTGCTACTTTGATCGTCAATTATTTCTGCAACGTGCCTTTCCGTGCAGTCGTTTCGAAATATGTGCCTTCTTAAGTTTCTTTCACTGGTTCTGCTACATCTGCAACTTTACTTTCGATTTTTTGCTTTTCTTCTTATAATTTTTCTTTTGATTTCATTTCCTCATTTTTCCTTGTATTCAATCAGAGGTTTTCTTCGATTCTTCCGCCTAAATTTTATTTTCTGCCTCATTCCTAGCTGCTTTCTTCCTTTCCTTTCTTTCTTATTTTTATCCTCAACTTGTTCTTAGTCACTTCTTTAATTTTCCTTTCAGGTTCAGGTTCTTCCATGTTTTGTGTTTCCCTTCTCCCTTTTCTCTTTGATTTTTTTTCCTGTTTCTCCGAAGGCTTTCTTTGACTCGTCCGCCTAAGTTATATTTTCTATTTAATTGTTTGTTTCTCTTCCTTCCTTTCATAGTTCTTGCCTGAATCTCTTCTTTGTCGCTCGCATTAGTCGTTCCCATGACTTCTTTAATTTTCTTTGCAAATTCTTTCATGTTTTGTGTTTCCCTTCTTTCTTCAATTTTCTCTTCTACTCATCCAATGACTTTCTTTGATGCTTCCCCCTCGGCTAACTTCTATTTCATTCTTGGTTACTTTCCTTTTTCCTTATTATATAGTCAACTTCTTCTTTTACGCTCGTATTAGTCACTCTACGTTTTCTTTATTTGTCCTTGTAGGTTCTTCCATGTTTTGTATTCTCCTTAGCGTTTTCTTTTACTCCTCCTCCTAGTTACATTTTCTATTTCATTCTTACCTGCTTTCTTCTTTTTCTTTCTTTCTTAGTTTTATCCTCAACCTCTTTGTGACTCGTATTGGTTGTCTCTACGCCTTCTTTAATTTTTCTTGCGTTGTTCTTTCATATTTGACTTCCTTTCTCCTTTTTTTTTTTAATTTCTGTTCTGGTTCTCTCTTCATAGGTTTCCTTTGGTGCTTCCGTCTCAGTTTTATTGTCTATTTCATTCTTAGTTACTTTCTTCCTTACCTTATTTACTTAGTTTTATCCTAAACCTCGCCTTTGTCGCTCGTGTTGGTCGCTTCTACGCCTTCTTAATTTTTCTTTATGGTTCTTCCATGTTTTGAGTTTCTTCCTTCATTTTTTTAATTTATCTTCTTCTCCTCCGACACCTTTCTTTAGTTCTTTTGTCTCCATTTCATTTTCATTTTTAGTTACTTTCTTATTTTTCTTTTTTTACTTAATTTTATCCTCAACCTCGCGGTATCGGTCGCTTCTGCGCCTTCTTAATTTTCCATTGTGGTTCTTCCATGGTTGGTTTCCTTTCTCTTTTTTTGAATTTTTCCTTTATTCCTCCTGCATTGGCTTTCTTTGATGCTTCTGCCTCAGTTTTATCTTCTACTTCATTCTTGGTAATTTCCTTTTTTCGACTTTGTCGCTCGTATTGGTTGCTTCAACGCCTTCGTAATTATCCTTTCTGGTTGTTCCATATTTTGTATTTCTTGCTTCTTTTTTTGCTTTAACTTCTCTTCTGCTCCTCCAACGACTTTCTTTGATTCTTTCATCTCAGTTTCATTTTCTATTTCATTCGGTAACTCTCTTGTTTTCCTTTCTTTCTTAGTTTTACCCTCAACCTCTTTTTGTGACTCTAAGTTTTATCCTCTACCCCTTCTTTAATTTTCCTTGTAAGTTCTTCATATTAGGTTTCCTTTTCCTTTTTGTATTTCTGTCTGCTCCTCCTTCATTGGCTTTTCTTGATACTTCCGCCATTTCATTCTTTGTTACTTTCTTCTTTTCCTCTTTTACTTAATTTTATCCTCAACCTCTTTTTTGGTCGCTTCTACGCCTTTCTAATTTTTTTTTTCTGGTTCTACCATATTTTGTTTCTTCTTTCTTTTTTTTTAATTTCTTTTCTGCTCCTCCAACGGCTTTCTTAGATTCTCCCGACTTTTATTCTTAGCTGCTTTCTTTCTTTCTTGTCTTCTTTCTTAGTTTTATTCTCAACTTCTTCTTTGTCTGTCGTATCAGTCATTTCAATGTTTTTTCCTTGCAGGTTTTTCCAGGTTTTATGTTTTTTCTTTTAAGTATCTATTCAAGTATCTATTGTGAATACGTTATTCTGGTTTTCTTTTCTGTTTCTTGGTGATATTTCTTCTGGTTTCTCTTAACCTCTTTTATTTCCCTTTCATTTTTTCTTCTGCTTCGCCTACATTTTCCGTCTCAGTTCTTTATTATTCAATGATAAATTTCAAGAAGAAATGCAGAAAAAAGTAAGAAATAAAAACTATTCACGGTGTACATTGCTGATGAGGACCCCATCAAGTATATTTAATAATAAATTATCGATCAAACGGTTTTCCGTTACACCCAAAAATAAATCAAGCAGAGATTGAAAGATATCGAGACACAAACAAATACATGAAGACAAATCAAAAATAGATCAAACATTAGAAAACGTAAGGAACGCGATCGTTTAAAAATCAAATTCAGAATCAAAAAAGAAATCTTGCACTGAAGATAGTAAAACAATGACAAAAATGATGATTCAACAAAAAAAAGAAAAATTGAAAATGTAAGCGATTATCTGGACACACAAAAATAAAAAGAACATAAAGAAAAGAGAAAAATAAACAAAACTAAAACAGGAACAGAAAAGAAAGATGAAAGCAAAATTAAAGATTACGAATGAAAGGAATAAGAATATAAAAAGAGGAGCACAAACGCAATCAATTATCTCAACTATCCCAATACATAAGAATAAAACCACGTGTTGTATTGAAAGAAAAAATAAACAAATGAGACCTAATGAGAATAATTAAAAACAGAAAATTCATTTGAAAAGCAGTTACATGCAGATTTTATTGCAAGGCAGATCGCATTCTCGACTTCTTACATATCGTTATTATCAGGGTGACCTTTGCTCCCGCGGAATCCGGATCTGCACCACGTTATCCCGTAAAATCGAAGAAGCACCGCGATGATGTGTCTTCGGCTCGGATTTCCAGCGGTGACCTCAAAACGTGGCCTTCAGTCTGCGTCAGTTCTGCTGAAAAAACGAAGTTTCTTTATCGGCCGGTGATGTTGCACAATGTGATGGTTGTTCTCGAATAGGTGTGGAATGAGCGAGTGAGTAGTTGAAAACCGGATTGTGATGATGATCACCGATGTTATTATTAGGATTAATCGTTATGTCAGGGGATTAATTCTGGTGCTATCTGAATTGAAATCGAAGATAAATATCTCTGACGTCATTCCTATTGATTCTAAAAATATGACGCAAACCAGAAGCACAAAATTTCACACTAAAATCAGAGTATCTTAGGACCTATGCGGTTTATCTTATTCACCAGGGATTTTTTTATTTCAGAAGAGAGAAATTAAACGTTGAAATCAGAGTAGTTTTTATTCAAGGTTTAATGACTGACGTCATTCCTGTTGGTTCTAGAAGAATATAACAAACCAAAATAAAGAATTCCATACCCAAAACTAGAGATATTTTATAATAATTGTTCCAAATGCACTGTTGAAATTCCAAATAAGTTCTTTGATGAACTGTTTTTTTTTTTTAATGTACGTGAAGCAAGCGATAAAAATACGAAAGAAGAAAACTAGAAAACTCGGACAACTACCGAGGGATATTTTAATTTTTTTATCAACTCTTGTCATGTAATTTGCATGGCATGTCTTAGTTTTACTGTAGAACAACATCGAGGAATGCAATAACGTACTTTTCACCGGCCAGATTTCATGATAAAATTTAAAAAATCACTTGGTATAACAACTAATAACAGCAACGAACAACTCTTTTGGTTTGGCCACCCTCAACACAACGACGAAATTTGGTTCACCGCAAAGGTCACATAATTGCAACAGAATTGTTCATTTAGGTTTCTTTTAAGTAATAACATGTTCCAAGTAATTCATATATTCAAAAATTCATTGAGGAACGAATCACTATAATGATTGCATTGCAATCGAATTGTGCTTTCGCTTACAGAGGAGCTGTGAGAATGAATGAATGAAGCAATTTCTGAATATTGAATTCATACCTCTTCTTCTTTATTCTTGTAGCTATTTACGTCTTTTCTTTTTGCGTTGCAGCTTGGCTTTCACTTATTCTGTTTCCTTCTCAATCTCGATACTTTTTTCTTAATTTATCTTTTTCTTAAATTTCAGAAAATTGCAACTTCTTAAATATTATTCTTTCGTTGATTTTCTTGATTGATTCTTTGTAAGAAGAGAACTTTTATTTCACTATTTCGTTCATCCACACAACAGCCGAAACTAGTTCACCTTTTTCTAGGTTATAACTACGATTTTCTTTTAGTTTTCCTAATTTCCACAATCCTTTTCTAAACTATCGTTTATCTTTAACAACAACAAGATTGTTGGTCCATTGGTTGAATTCTCTTTTGTTCCTTTTTCTCAGCTTTTTCTGATTGTAACTTCAATTCCACATTTGATTTTTATTGCTGTTTTCTTTATTTCTATATACAGGGTGACTGACAATTGGTCCGCCAAAAAAAGAAACTTGTAACAATTGATATCTATTATTATTATTAAATATTTAAACTTTGCTTCTTTAATGATTTATTAAGTTCCAGTTTTTTTTTATTATTTGGAGGACTTTTTCGGCGTATTTCTTATCTTCAAGAATTTAACAAAAATTATTCATCTATTAGAACATTTTATTGGTTTTCCAAAATCAAATAATTCATTATTTACAAAATTTTTGACTGCAAGTCGGCTGGATTGCAAAGGGGCCCCCGAACATCCTCTGTATAGCTATTTCGGTTCTAATTGGGGCCTCATTAGTAGAAGAGTAGCTCGAGAACTCCATCGCAATTCCTTACAGGACTTACGCAATTATAGATCAGACAACAGTCGCACGGTGCCGCGACCTTATGGCAAATCATTATTTTTTGCTTAAGTGTTATAAGAACTTTTTGAATCCATAAAATAAAGTACAGTATAACCTCGATAATTAGAAGCATGCGAATACTACTCACTAATCGGTATAAAAAAAGTTTTATTATTGCACAAACAAATCTCGTTTTTCTGAACAGCATGGCTCTTGCCCACCACCCGCTCTTTACCGCTGCGCGTGTTATTTCCATTTGTGTCGGGTCCCCACACATTTGTTTGTTCCGTATTTACAATATGTATTAACTTACCCACGTACATGAATTGATAGAATTGAAAGGTTCGAAATTTTATCCGATTTCAAAACTGCATTGCAAAATCTCTATTTTTTGTTTTATAAGTAACTTTGAAAAAGATAGAATCACAGTTAAGGTTTCATGCTTACAAACCCGTAGCGAGAGTGTTTAATACAACCTTTTTGAGCAATTCATCAAAACTATACGTTGTACGGGGTGACTGTCAATTGCTTCGCCAAAAGAAAACGCGTAACAGAGTTGAAGTCACAGATAATCCCAAATAATCAAGTTACATACGTGCGATAACTAAAAATGTTACCGGACCGTTATATGAAATAACGATTTTAACGTTAACCGAATATTTACGAAATAAAAAAAACGTTGGAAATATTTTTGACATACACATTATTAATTAAAATTAAAATTTTAAAAATACCATGGATCCTTAAGAAGGGGATTTGAATTGTTTTCTTGTTTACCTTGCAAAGCAAGTGCTCAAACCACCAGTTGTTGTTTAAACTTATTATATGTAATTTGTATTGAATAATTTACTTCGAGTTATTTGCATGCTTTGTCAATAATTTAGTTTTGGAGTTCGTATCACGTCAATTTTGTTTGAATGTCAAGTTCATATCCAACGCTGTAACAATCGTTAAACCATAAAACACTTTTATAATTAAGGCGTTTCTTACAAAAACGGCCATACTAAAATTCAGATTTCGCGGTTTATATCGACATTTGTAATTTGGAGGCCATCCGTTTGATTGGTAAGCGCAGTTTCTACAAAAAGAACCAAACTACGAATTTACAACCACCAAAGAATTAGATAGTTCTACAAAAACAACCATAGTCCGCTCGAATTCCGACAAAAAAGCCATTGTCCAGGACAATAGCTGTTTCTGTTCGATTTTTGGTTTGCGCGCTGTTCGTTGGTTGGTCAGATTTTTAACGTTAGGCTTGTTTGAGTGATCAATATGGCGAGTTTAGATAATATTTGTGACGAAAATAATTTAACAAATTGGGCCAAAAAGAAGAAAAAACGTGTGAAAAATGAAACGGTCATAAAGCGGAAGAAAGTTGATGGTGTCGCACATATAAATCATGTGGGAAAAGAAGTTCCTGCTAGAGTTACTGGTCCAGATTGCAGGTAAGTTAAAAAAGATTTCAAGTAGTTACATATTTACCTTATTATTTTAGATGTTCCCGTTTCAAATGCTTTGAAAACATTAAGAAGAATATTCGCCAAATTTTGTTAAATCTGTTTAATGTCATCAAAAGACGAGCAAGATGTCTATTTGGCTGGCTTAATCTGCATAAGTGCTCCGCACCGGCGTAGGCCTAAAAAGATAGATGAAACAAGCGATAGTGAACTAAATGTGGAAAATAATAGCATAGCCAATGAAAATATAGTGTGTTTCAAGGCATTTCTGAGCATCTTTGGCATTACGAGAGCAAGACTACGGAGACTACAAAATCATCTTTTAATGCAAGGTAAACCGTCCCTCGATAAAAGAGGAAAAACATACTAATATGCCCAAGAAAACACCAGAACCTATTGTGAATTTGATAATAACCCATATTCAGTCGTTTAAAGCTCGACAGTCACATTATTCACAACGAAAGAATCCCAATCGTTTATACCTACCAGAAGGCGTTTCTGTCAAAGCAATATATAAGATGTTCTTAGATAAATATTATAATAGTATCTTATAAAGCATACTGGACAGTATTCACAACATTGTTTAATATTAAGTTTGGACTACCTAGATCTGATACATACACTATTTGTGATAGATTAATCAAAGCTAAATTTAAGTACTGACTTAAAAGAACGTCGTAGTATTGAGACAGAACGGAATATTCATCTGAGTAAGCCAGACAAATTTTATGATATAAAAAGACAATGCAAACTTAAAGCAAAGCAAGGCCTTTTTATGTGTATATCTTTCGATTACATGCAAAATTTGCCATTGCCCCATATTCCAACCAGTGATGTTTTTTTTGCAAGTCAACTGTGATACTACATTTTTGGAGGTACTACGTGTTTGTATACGATGAAACCGTTGGTAAGAAAGGTCAAAATGATGTTACGTCATTGCTGTTATATTATTTTAATGGGATGGAGATAACCAAAGAAGATTTAGTGTTGTTCAGTGATGGATGCCCAGGACAGAACAAAAATTACTTGATGATTAGATTCCTTTACGCAGTAGTTCACATTTTTAAAATCTTCAAAACTATTACATATTACTTTCCTATTCGCGGACATTCCCAGCTGCCGAAAGATCAAGACTTTAGCTTGATGAAAATGAAAAAAAGAAAAAATATAGCAGAAATACAGTCTGATTGGGATAGATTAATACTAGCAGCAAGGGAAAAGCCTTTTCCTTTTAAGTTAGTTAAAATAGAGCAAGAGAATTTCTTTAATATGACAGAAGCTCTAAAGTCATTTTTATGCCAAATCCAAAGCCGCGTATGAAAATAAAAGCTGTAAGGGTCATAAAAATAACGGCTGATGTAGAATACATTCAAACTAAGCAGTCTTACACAGGCTTCAATGATACTATCCTATATACATATGCGAAACAGAAAAAAGTTTCCTACTGAACTGACATTTAATCCTTTGCATCAAGGTGAGATTCAAATGAAACCCCAAAAGCTAGCTTTTCTGAGAAACTTACCCAACCCAACCCAATCCACTATTATCTCAATCTTCAATTAAACGTTGCATAGACCTGCAATAGTTTTGGTCCTGAAGTGGAACTAGACAACGACGACAACAGCAGTGGTGGTGCAGAAGATTAGACTGCATATTATGATGTTAATACAGTTCACCATTATCCCATTATTTATGTTATTTAAATAAACGTTTCTTTTTTTAACTTCTATCCTAACTGTCGATTAATTTTATTCTATGAAAATTTCTTCAAAAAGAGCCAAGGTCCACTATAAAAAAAACTTTCTTTATTTTTTCCAAAAAAATAATCAATATTATAAAGCAAGTTATTTGGGGAGATAATAATAATAATAATAATAATATGTTTATTAAGCACATCAACATGTTACAGCAGATGAAACAACTAGTTCTAGTAACTACTAAAAATCTGTTTGTCAGATGTACTAAGAAAATTAGCACCCTGATCTACTCCCTGTACCATAATTAAGTAATTAATTAATTAATTATGGTACAAGGAGTAGATCAGGGTGCTAATTAATGCGAGCCGACATAGGAAAAGCGCAATAAGAATTATAATATATATATAAGCAATCATCAAAAAAGAAAAAAAAACATTGATTTGAGATTTAGGAAGCCTGCAATTGCAGAGATTGAATGTGAAAGCTATTACATGTCCAGATACTATTTTTGAGTGTTTTGGTCATGAAGGAGGATTTGTTTCAATTTTTTAGCAAAGCTGGAAGGTCGTAGTTCCAAGAGATCTCGCGGAAGGTCATTCATAACATTAACAATACGGTAACTAAAAGAACGCTTAAAAAATTCAAGTCTGTGTTTAGGAATAGATAGTAGACCCCGAGTCCTGATGTTAATGTTATGAACATCCGTCCGGAAAGTTATCTTTTCATATAAATAAGGTGGACTTTTACATGTTAAAATTTTGTGGAAAAATTGGGCAGAATGTAAGTGTCTTCTGTTTTTCATATTAAGCCATCTCAAATCAATGAGTTTGTTAGTAATGTGTTGTCTACTCTTCACCCCACAAATGAGCCTCATGCAACTGTTTTGAACTCTTTGAATCCTTGAGGCATCCAAGTAACTTAGAAACGAACCATATACAACATCACAATGGTTGAAGTGAGATAACACTAAGGATTCGCATAATGGGCGTCTAATGTTTTTAGAAAGTAGATGTCTGTTCACAAAAATCAATTTCAAATTCCCATAAGCCTTTCGTATCCGGTCAGGGACATGTTGCGTGAATTTAAGCTCCTCGTCCATATACAATCCCAGATTCTTCGTGCAATTAGTTAAGGGTAGGCACAAATTTTCCAAACGCAAATTAACCGCAGCTGCCACATTAGTACGAGGTCCTCTGGTTCCGAATAACATTACTTTAGTTTTCGAGGGATTAAGCCGTAAGCAGTGTTGTTTAGAGATTTCCGCTAGCTTATTAAGATCTTTATTTATAAGTTCACAAGCATTTCCTACATGGTGCGGATTAAAAGCAAAGTATAATTGTGTATCATCTGCATAAAGATGGAAATTACAATGTTTAATAGCTATAGGTCGTTTAAAAGTGTAAATGGAAAATAATAGTGGTCCCAAAATGGACCCCTGTGGGACGCCACAGTGGACGTTTAAAGAAGAGAAAGTGAACCGTCATAATACACGCTTTGAGATCTATCCATCAAGTAATTTTCCATCAATTTTAAAGCATAATAACCCAGACCTATGTATTTTAATATTGCTAGCATTACTTTATGATTAATTAAATCAAACGCCTTGGAATAGTCCAGTAAAATTAATAAAACAAATTTATTATCATCTAGAGCTGCTACAATATCATCAGTTTTAACGATTTAATATCCCCTTGATGCAAACAAATTAAAGAAACAAAAAAACAACTTAAGGTAACTTCCAATCTTCTTGAAGGTGCCCGCCTCCAAAAATTTTCAAAAATATTGTAGTCAGAGCAGATGCGCAACTAAATCGTTGTCGGAAGCCTGATTGCTTGGCAGGAATAATGTTATGAACTCTAAGATAGGAGTTCAGTTGATTGTACATAATCCTTTCCAGATCTTAGGAAAAACTCCTTGATTTATACAGTAATTGATTATATGTGTAAAAACAGATAGCAGAAAGGGACAGCAGAAACGCAGTAGATTAATGTTAAGATTATCAGCGCCGTAAGCAGAGCTGGACAAATTAAGCAACATTTTCGCAACAACGTCTTCTGACACAGTAGAAAATGAGATGTTAGTTAACGATACAATAAAATATATTACATATAAATAATTAAATTAAAGCAAGCGTTACAATATTAGAATGTTCTTTTTAGTTTCCCAAAAATAAATAAAAATTGAACTATGGTCGTTTTTGTAAAAAGCGCCTCAATTATAACTTATTTCGTTCATATGCTGACCTTTCTTAACCAGGGACATATCGTCGTTTTGAGTATAATTATCTCTCGATAACTTAAATACATAGAATTTTCCCATGCTCTCGGATATCACTTCTTTTCGTGTTTCTTTTTTTTGACCCCTACCACCCCAATCTGAGAAGTCAAAAAAATAATTCATTGCTCTGGGTGAGTAATTCACTTCGGGTGGAGTGCAGCTGAAACAATTGTCAGTCACCCTGTATTTTTGTTTCAAAAAGAAAACAGGGGAAGCCGGTTTTTGTTCTTCTACTACACACGGTGCACGATTTCACGATTTACTGTAAATTTCTTCTTTTCGATTCTAATTCTATTCTGATCCTGTCACTTTTTATATATTTTTCAATCATTTGGATTTGTGACTTAATTCCCGTGTCCGTTTTTCTTTTGTACTTGAGTTATCCAAACTTTTCTTTTACACCGATGGTGTTTAATTTCTTTTTTATTTAATATTTTAGTTGTTTAATATGTATTTTGTTTCCTCTCTCATTTGTTTGAGAATTTACATTTACGATATATTGCATTTTATTTTTTCTTAATTAACCATTTCCAGGCTGATGTCAATTGTTTTCTGTTTATTAAACCACGGCTTGTAGGTGCTTTTCGCCACCCCTTTCAATGAAATTAAAGAAAATTAATCCAAATTATTTGAAATAATTGTTTAACACAAAATTTTAATTAAAATAATGTGAAAAATCACGTCTCGTCTAACATAGTCAAAATATCGCATTTACCTAACTAGGCTAATGAAGCTTTGTATCTTGAAGCCGAAAGTGAACAGCTTTATTTTTGTGCTCTAATATTTTTGGAAGAGAGTGTACTCAAATCGAATTTTGAAACTCGATTGAATTTATTGAGCAAGCGATTAGTAAATTACGTAATCGACTATAAACTGAAAAACACGTTAATTATTCCGTTATTTGTATTATAGCCGGCGCTCGGTGTAATTATCTAAAAATAAAATAACGCCGAGATGATATTTCACAAACGGTTCTTTTAACCTTTGTTGTTACGCCGAAGACGTGGCATCGGTAGCAAAAAAATCGACTTGCACGGAAAGGTTAATCCGATAATGATTTTATTTGTTTTCAATCGCTTTTAATAATGCCCTTTCTACAAAACGATAAATTAGTTAAACGATAAGTTGGTTAAACTAACTCAAATCGCAATTACAACGAAAATATTTAAAAAATGTTAAAATTTTATTTTAGTTCTAATGTCGAGTTGCACCAACATCGAATCAAAGTTAATCTTAAATGAAAGTAAGAAAAAGTAAGAAAATCCTATTTATGTTTAATCTAAGATTAGTTAACAACGACATTGATGCAACTCAGCCTAAGAGTTTAGAGCTTGTCAAAATTTGATCAAAAAATTGCGAATAGGAACAAATTAATTCAGTTTCAACAAAAACTGTCAAAGTCGGAAGTTTGCTTCTTCCAATCAAACAATGCGTCAGACATAGCGCCTTGAATAAAATTCCAAACCGAAAGTGAAACTCTTCACCCACATTTCAAACCGTAAAACAAATCGCGCCGTGAATAATTGAATAGTCGGTTTCGAAGTCTGAAAAATCGAGCGCATTAAACCAGGATGTGTGAAACAATGACAGGACATAAAACGCTCCTTTTAATATGCCCGGTCTTGACACGACGAAACCGGTCGACGAAAAAAAAAAAGGTCTCCGATTTCATCAGACCCAAATTTTATTAATTTAGACCGCGATGGTGCATCGTAAAATTTTATCGAAGCGGCCTTAATTCGACTCGGCGAAATGTCACTTGCTCTGCGGCTGCGACGAGTTACTTCTTCTTTTTTAATTCGATGCGTAAAACACATGGGGGAAGTCACATCAACATCGTCAAACCCGCTTAAAATACGTCAAGGCTTCGGGTGACTTAAATTTTCCGTTTCATTGCGTGGAGACTTCAACGATAGGTCAGAGCGCCAACCTCAATTTAATCGTTTTATTCAATAGACGCAATGCGCAAGTTTAAATTTGGTCTTAAAATGTTCAAAATTAACTTTTGTGTAACTTCAACAATAAATCAAAATGCAAACCTTAACTTAATCGCACTTTTGCGTATTCGAATCTTGTTTTATTAATGACGCAATCAACGTTGATTGGTTTTGTTGCATTTCAAAATGGTTTAGATTTTTGTCTTGAAACCGTAAAAATTTCCACGCGGAGATTTCAATGATAGGTCAGAGTGCCATTCTCAAATTAATCACGGTTTTAAGCAATCCGAATCTTATTTCCGTGACGCAATCAACGTCGTGTATTTTGCTAATTTCGTAAGAAATCTGAACCGAATCAAGGCCGGTCGACTTCAATACCGATCGAAACATAATGATTGCGAATTGGCCGTAAAAATGCAGCTACAAGCCCTGGCGCAGGTTCTTACATGCAGGTATTCCATTGTGTTCGTTTTCAGGTCAATGCTTCGCATATCGTCGAAAGTGCAGAGGAAGTGTGATTCGAAGATGTAATCGCCGGAAATCGGGGGGATTGGCTCGAAAAATTCGGGGATTTTTCTGCGGCCTTCAAATGTAAAAAAAATATCTACTCCGAAGCAGACCGAGAGTCTTATGAGAGTAGACTTGAAAGTCTTACAAAAAAAGGATTGTTTCACTTAAAGATAACTTAGCTAATGTTAAAAAATTTCTTACGCAACACTAGAGATAGTTTTGCGTGTTTTAGAAAAAAGAATTCCAAACATCTGAATTTTTTTTAATTCTACATATTTGCACAAATATCCACAAAAATATTTTGAACCCTAGTTTGTAAATAGGCATTTTGTAAATGCCTAGAAAGTACAGATATCCAATCAAATTAATCTAAATGTAATTCAATTGTTTTTGGATAGCCAGACCAAAAGAATTTGTTTTGTAAGAAATCTAAACAAATTCCCTAATTCAAACCAGTCAGAAAAATTTTGAAATCTCCAGATTATCCAGTCATCGAAACCAAATATAAAATCTGGGTAAGAGAAATAAAACAAAAGATTTCGTTTTCAGCTATGTGCCTCAGTCAGAACTAGAGATTGGAATGACAAATTTTGACGTCATCAAGGCGCGCAGTGGCGTACGCAAGTATTTGGGGTTTTCTTCTTTTCACTTTCGTGTAAATACCAAGCGATTTTTTGAAATGAGTAGATCTTGGAACCTTCAAAAGTCTTAAATATATGTTTACGCATTATGAATGACAATTAATATCTAGATGAGTTAAAGAACAAACGTTAAAATATTTTTAAAATTCTAACCAAAATGAACAGGACTCGTTTTTATTTACAAAGTCAAAATTAAAAGGAAAAATGCGATTATGTTTTACAAGTGAAGGACAACATTTCGAACATTGATTGCGACGTTTTGACATTGACATAGATTACATTATTTTCTTATCTATTTTAAAAGCAATTTTATCGAAGAGTAAGCTTGCCCTTAAGCAAATCAATATAAATAAAGTATATATAATTACATTGTCACGTTTGTATGGGTAAGTAACACCACTAAGCACCATCTTATCAGTGAGTAACTGTAATCATTACAATAACGGCCGTCTAGAGTTTCTTAATCCGACTGGCAAAGTCGCATTTGAGAACAATCTGTACCATAAAAGTTGTCTCTTTAGTATGGCTCCCTCTGCACAATTTTGTACTGAATTTACGCCGTTTTCATTTGAATCTTACGTTATTTGAATTCGCGTTTTATGTTAATTTGATTAATTAATCATGAACACATTGCATTCTTGTAACCCCAAAATGCTACACTTTAACAGATTAGGCGGTGCTAGTTTGTAGCAATCACTTCTGTGAAATTGGTTACTGTAGTGTGGTGTGGTGGCACAGAAAAATGGAAAAAAACTAAGAAACCGGCCCAAACCGGCCGAATAAGGAACTAGTCCAATATTAATCTAGGCGGCCTTGATTACGGTATTCAAGATTCCTTACGTAAAACGTTAAAGAGATGGAGTCGTGTGGAGGATTCAAGGAGGAGCCAATTTTTTTAAATAGCCTCTTCAGTTTTAATTTTTTTCTTCTTCGGATTCGAACTTGTGTTCAGAATTAAATAAAACTAACATTTTATTTCACTGATCGAACGGACTTGTTCAGCAATGAAAATTTTGAGAAAGAGAAAAGAATTTTAGAAAAGATTTTGTAAATTACCTCGATAAAAAGTCTTTTTTTATAATTTTATAAAATCAAGTTTTTTAGCCAGATGAAAATTATGAAAATTAACTAAAATTGTGTAACTGGCAATTTAGAAAGTGTTAGGAAAGAGTTTATACATGTACTACGGCCTTATTGGGCCTCATCAGAACTCTGTACCTTAAAGAAAATTGGTTTATTGAAAAATTTAGAAAAACTTACCCCTTTTTTTGAATTTCTAAAATCCCAAAAAACAAGAACCAGAATTAATGTTAAAAATATGAAAATTTTTTGCAAAATATACAAGGAAAGCGATTGCATTCTTTAGTAAAATCACAAAAGCGACATTTTTAAAATATTTGTTTGATTTTTATAATTTTATATTTCAAACTCAGCTTGTTCGAAAATATTCATGACCTCATCTGCACGGCTGATAGTTCGACCACTAAGCTCCATTTTATTAGCGAGTAACATCTATAATCATTGCAATGATAAAAATTCCTTACGTGAAAAGCTGATGAGATGGAGTTATGTTATATTTTTACCACTGCTATACGACAAAGAAAAGAAAGCATGTTTAGAATACATTTGTAGACAAAAAAAATCAAAAATTAACATGGCAAGCTTTGAAAACATTAAATATCACTAATGACGAACATTTACCAGAAGCTTTTAATAAGCCAGAAGATGTTAATAATTTCTTTCTGGATACAGTGAATCAGATGAATAATAATGCCGATGTTAACACTATATTATATTATTTAAATAATCCTCTAAATGACAGTCAACGGTTGTTTACGTTGTTATATTTGAAAGTGATGTAGAAAAGGCTATTAAATCTATCAAGTGGAATGCCATTTCCATACAGATGATAAAATTATGCCTACCATTGTTGAGTAAATATATTTATTACGCATATTATAAACTATTCTTTCACACATGATGAATTTCCCGATAGCTGGAAACACGCATTGGTTGTTGCTAAAGTGAAACATGTCAATGCATTTAATGACCTTAGACCCTATTTCATTACTGCCGGTTTTATCTAAAATACTGGAAAAACTTGCTGTTGATCAATTTAAGACATTTATACAAGCAAATGAATTGTTACCTTCTTTACAATCGGGGTTTAGAACCGGATATAGTACAAACACAGTGCTACTTAAAGTTACTGATTACCTTTACTTAATTGCCGGCACAAATGATGTTTTTAATTGTTATGACAGTGAAAATATTGGAAACGTATTAAAGAAATTCGAATCCGTAATGAAGGCTACTAGTCATACAAATCTTATATTGTCCACGATACCTTTCTGCTGTTACATAAAACATGTTAATAAAATGATTGAGCATATAAACTACAAATTGTACAATATGGCTAAAAAATATACACATGTCACAATATTCTGCATAAATACTGTCATTACTTTTGACGATTATATAAGAGATGGTACTCACTTAAAATTTAGGACAAAAAGAAATCTCTATAAACTTTTACTTAACTTCAGAAACTCTCTGATCTATGACGGATCAGACATAACTACAAATGTATATATATGCTGAAAATGTCACCAATTCTTTTTTCATACACCGGACAGACCACATTTCTACCTAATGAACTCTTTATCAGTGTTACATCAAAATATTCAGTGCCTCGGGAATAAGATTGAAGAACTCGAAATTTTTTTAAGTGAAACATACTGTGATGTGTTATGCCTCAGTGAACATTGGTTTGTAGATAATATTATTAATTCTTTAAATCTAAGTAATTTTCGCCTCGTAAATCATTTTAGTAGGAAAGTTCATATTTATGGTGGCGTAGCTATTTTGGCAAGAAATCATTTGGTTGTTGATAACATTGATTCTATTAATGCATTGCCCGCTGAGCTTCATTTCGAATGTGCAGTCTCTAAATTTATTGTAGATAATATTACTTAATTAATTAATTAGTACCATAAAAAATGATTACATTATAATTTGCGGTGACTTTAACATTAATTTTTTAAAAGCATCGAATGAATTACATAAATTACAAGATCTGTTAAGTTCCTACAACCTCACGCCAACTATTAATGACCCTACTCGAGGTAGAAATTGTTTAAATAATATTTGTACGTCTCACCCGGTTGAATTGAGAATGAGTACTGTGATTGAAAATGGAATATCTGATCACTCTGCACAAGAATTAAAGTTATATACAGTCCAGCGTGTAAAACTGATGATAAAGCTTACATGCATCGTAACTTAAGGAATAAATTTAACTTGGATAATTTCAAATATATGTTACTTCAAGTTAACTGGAATGAAATAATAAATTGCTCTTGCGTAATTTATCAATATAATATTGAACAAGTACGACAAAGCCTTTCCATTGAAATTCAAAAAGAACCAAAAACAAACTCAGAAAAATGGATAACTTTAGGTATAAAAACATCCTCTAGAACATTGAAAAACTTATATCTTCTACAAAAGAACGGTAATCCATTACTTAAGGAGTATTATTGTAATTACAAAAAAAATTTACAAAATGGTTATTCTCAAAGCTAAACAACTTTATAATGATAACCTTGTACTAAATTCCAAAAACAAATCGAAAGTTGTATGGAACATCATAAATTGTAAAAAACAAACTCAGTCAGGGGAAAACATACATCTTGAAATTGACGATGACGTAATATCAGACTTTTTTACGGTAGCTAATTATTTTAACAGCTACTTTCATAATACTTCTAAGGTAAATCAAACTCAAAATAGAAATTCTGTAAATCAAAATCACTATTCTAACAATGTATTTATAAATCATATTCCCTTCAATGAAAAGTCGTTCTTTTTGGGTCCAGTCATTGAAAAGGATGTTTTGGACGTTGTCTCTAGTTTCAAAACCAATTACTCACCGGGTCATGACGATATTAGTCCTTTCGTAGTTAAAGAATTTTTGAAAGCTCTAGTTACTCCTTTGACTGTAATTATAAACAATTCCTTTTCTCAGGGAATATTTCCTAACGGATTAAAAATTACAAGAATAAAACTTTTACGTAAGAAAGGTTCAAAACATTCAGTTGAAAATTATCGACCCATTTCCCTGTTAAATTGTTTCTCCAAAATTATTGAAAAAATTGTGAGCATCAGACTAACATTCTTCCTTGAGAAGAATGTTAGCCTGTTAGAACTTGCTTAATCCAAACCAATTTGGTTTCCGCAAAGGACGATCAACTACCCCTGCTATTTTAAAATTTTTAGATCAACTGTATTCTCATTTGGATAAGGGTCACGCAAACTTAGGCATCTTTCTCTATCTCCGTAAAGCATTTGATCTTGTCAATCATGATACATTACTTAATAAATTAAATTCTTACAGAGTCAGAGGTATATCATTACAGTGGTTTATTAGTTATTTAAGTGGAAGGCAACATTATGTTCAGATTAATAAAACTAAATCTGACATGTTCCCATTAATTTGTGGAGTGCCACAAGGTTCAGTTCTAGAGCCAATTTTGTACATATTATACGTCAATGACTTTCCACTAAGTAATGCAGTAATGTTTGCAGATGATACATCACTATTTATTCAGGCGGCTTGAAGACTACTCAAAATTTCTATTTGCTAAATGCTCTAACTCTAAATACACAAAAAACTGTTTATATAAATTTTACGGTATCAAAAGATCCAAATTACAACTTATTACTCCACTATAATAACTACAGCATTAAACATGTTAACCATGTTAAATTTTTGGGACGTTATTGTAGATAATAAATGTAAGTGGACACGACACATTGATGCGTTGTATAACAGATTGGAACCTACATGTTACAAAATTAAACTGTTAAGAAGATCTGTAAGTCAGCATGTGTTACAAACATTTTATTTTTCTTGCTTCCACTCGCTAATATCATACGGTATAACAGCATGGGGCTCCGGAACTGAACTCAATCGAATCTTTGTACTGCAAAAAAGAGCTTTACTATTTATGGAAGGGGTACATTGGCAGACAAGTTGTAGGGACATATTTAAAAAATGGCAAATAATAACAGTTCAATGCACATTTATCCTTTATTTACTTTTGTATGCTCATGAAAATGCATCCCAGTGGACAAAATTGAATGATTATCATTGTTATAAAACTCGCAATGGATTTTCGTTAGAAATTCCACATCATAAATTATTGTTTTTTAAAAGATCGCCGAAATACTTAGCCATAATAGCGTACAATAAGTTACCAAATACTTATAAGTCTTTAAATAACAAAGAGTTTAAGCGGAAAATAAAAATACTTCTAGTTACAAAAAGTTATTACTCATTCAGAGAATTTCTGGAAGATGTTTTACTCTAAAATAGTTAGGTTACTGGTATGTAATGTTGTTACTTTTATGTAGTGGCTTTTTATGTATTAGTTTTTTTTTTAATGTATCAACTTTAATGAATATGTCCAATACCATATACTTGGTCAAATGGATGAAATAAAATAATAATAATAATTATTATTATTATTATTATTATTAATACAGGTGATCTTACTGCAGTTGTTTTAATAGATTACTCACAAGCTTTCGATACCATCAATGATGAATTGATGAGTGCAAAGCTCCATCACCTCGGTTTCAGTGACGTCGCGGTGCGTTATATGAATTCTTATTTGGAAAATAGAACGAAGGCTGTTTCTCTAAATAATGTAATACCTCCATTCAGAATTATACATTCTGGGGTGCCGCAGGGGTCCATATTTGGTCCAATTCTGTATTCTCTGTACACATGAGACTTTCACAAAGAAATTAAATTTTCGTCAATTCATTGTTATGCTGATGATACTCTAATTTATTACAATTTCCAACCATCCGACTTACACACCGCTTCTATTTTAATTACTGAGGATATTCAGCATTTTGTGACCATTTCAAAGAACCATTCGTTAAATATCAATCCACTTAAATCATCTGCAATCATTTTCGGTAATACCAAAGACCGGCAGCGGGCCATAGACAGTATAAATATAAGTATTGATAATATTCATATTTCAGTTACTGATACAATTAAAAGTTTAGATGTAATTATAAGATTTACGTTGCATATTAATAAGTTAATACCAAAATCGTTTTCGGTATTAAGACGTTTATATATGAACCGGCAAATACTTCCTACCGGTTTAGGACTTCAGTTATGCGATTCATCTTTTTTCAATTACTGTGATGCTGTCTATGGCCCCTGTTTGGATGATTTAACTAGTCAGAGGGTACAGAGAGTGCAGAATACCTGCCTTCGTTTTATCTACGGACTCAGGAGAAAAAACCATGTGTGAATGAAATTGCAGGATGAAGGTTGGCTTAATACAGAAGATCACAAAATACAGCTTGTTTAATTCATAAAGTATTTATTACTTCATCTCCCTCATATCTTAATTCATTATTAAATCCAGATACTTATTTCATGACAAACATTCGCGAAGGGTTAGTGGATTGCATACGCCTTTCCACACCACCTCAGTTTCCGAAAGAACATTTTCTTATAACGCTGTATAAATTTACAATTCTCTGTCGCATGAGGTTAGGTCTCTGCCATTTGCTAGTTTTAAGAAAAAGTACCATGATTACCGAAATTGCTTTTGTAATTACTATTATTATTAATAAAACACAATTTATGTCTCATTAACAAAATATTTTTAATTATAATTGATAACTGGTTACCTCCACATATGATTACAAATTCTATTTTCTTTACGAGGAACTCCCTGAAGAAACTGTGCCCTTCATATTGCTGTGTACGGGCTTAAAATGCCGAAGCAATTTATTTGTTTACGAAGAGTTTTCTCAGGGCCTGAAAACTTTGATTTTTGTGAGATTGGCAATACGATGCGAGGTTCATATATCGCATTCCAAAAAAATGATACCGGCTTGAATTGAATTGGATTTATGTAAATGGTGAAAATGTAAGAGAAAATTCTCGTGAATGTGAAAATATTTGTGAATGTAAAAATGTATCTTAAACAATGCTTTTCTGACTCATGAACAGGTAAGTAAAACTCAGTCAACGTTAAAATTGTTTATTTCTGAACGTAGCAACTTCACACAATACATGAAATGTCAAAAATAACCTCAATACGACGCATTAACAGATTCTAATGATTTAATGGAAAAATTTTAACAATATACCAATTGAAATCAACAAATACGTAAGTTATTCACGTTTTAATAGTGTCAAGATAAATGTGTACGTGTTTTGAAAATGCAAAAATTATTAAAAACGCAGAAAAACAATAAAACTTGTTCTTCGGTGCCCTTTTAATAAATTTCAATCTGTTTTCAGTCAAAAGGCACGATAATTATTCTCGTTGCTAATGCCCTCTAACAGATGAAATGTGTAATTGTTTATTGTAGCTTTAAGAAACACAGAAAAACGATAAAGACTCGTTCTTTACTGTCCTTTTAATAATTTTGAATCTGTTTTAAGACAAAAGTCACGATACTTATGCTCGTTGCTAATGTCCTCTAACAAACTAATTGTATGGTGATTTATTAAAGTTTTAAAAACACAGAAAAACGATACAAACTCATCCTTAACTGCCTTTTCAATAATTTTGAATCTGTTTTAAGACAAAAGTCACTATAATTATGCTCGTTGTTAATGTCCTCTAACAAATTAATTATGTGAAGATTTAACACCAAAAATTGTACAAAGTTTAAACAAATTTCAAAATATTAATAAATACAATTATAATTACCATACTTGAAGCTGAACTTAACACTTAACTGGACCAAGGAAGACTAATTTGAACGCGTTTGCGTCGCATTTTTATACAGAAAATCCTTCACAAAAACTTGTCTAAAAGTAAAACATAACCTCAAAATAAAAAATTAAAATTAAAATTTCTCAAAATTGACTAAATAAAACCTAATTCTAACAAAAGAAAAATAAAACTAAATTTTTATTTCTGCACAGGAAAAGAAATTAGACCAAGCCGGAGCGCATTAAGCTTTGTCATTTTTATCTTACCCCCATCAGGCAGCTTCAGCTCAAATCGCCGCATGTTGCCCCTCTTGTTCTTTAAGAAGTTCCTGGGCAACTTCTGAATGGCATCCTCCAAGTCAGCAGGCTCCTTGGGCAAAGGTGGAGATGAATTTCCTTGACAACAGCTTACGTTCCCCCTCGACTTCCATTGGAGTCTCGATGTCAGGAGTTTTGGGGCGGAATAACTCGTCCGGCATCGTCTCCATCTCAGAGTCATCCCCGAAAAGTTCCCTGAACTTGGACTTGAGCCAATTCTTCGTTGCAGTGCCCTCGATGTCGAGAAACTCCTCCGAAACAAGGTTATGGCAATTCTAATACATAAATAAAGAATCTTTAGGCAAACAAATAAATTAAATTTCTTTTTAGGTTCCGGCATTCTAGAACGAGATGTATGATTTTTGAAAATAAAATTCAGAAATTGGGAAATTTTTCCTGTTTTTAAGAAGTAAAAAAATTTGAAAAATGTGCATCCTTTTGATTTTTTTACCCCAGCCCAGATAAATAACACATCAATATGTAAACCAGTAGTTCTGAAACATTTAAGCAACGTTAGGAAATCTGTTTTTTTTAAGTGAAAGAGAAGGTTCATTTAAATCTCCCGCTTTGATTCTTTTTTGATTCGCTGCGACTTTGGACGACAAAACACGATTCAGCTTGCGGAAATCTGCCAATCCTGGTTAACTTAGATTTTCTTATTTCTCTAAGAAGAGAAATGCTGGAAAACTCTTCGAACAGATCAAAATTTAAAGAAAAAAAAATTAAATTGTATGAAAATTAAAAATCCCTGACAGTTTAGTTAACTTCATGCTTAATGGTGAGCGTTTAAATTTGTATTTTCATTACTTTATTTTTATTTTTATAATTCTTAGTAATTTATTTATGAAGTGAAAGGTATATTTCCTAATTTATTTTATTTTTACTTGCTACCGGTTTCGACAGTTAATAATTGTCTTCATCAGGCTGCAAATAGTCACATTAAGATGTAAAAAATTAAAATCATTATAACAGAAAAATTGGAATTACAAAATTACTGTGTAATTTTAATGTTTAGCCCTTCGCTTTTGTCGTTCTCTGAAATTATATGACTCCGACGATCACACTTTCTGGATAGTGCAGCGCCATCTCTTGGCAAGTGAAGAAAGCTTTTATCATTTTTATTGAATCTTACCCAATTCAAAGTGAAAACGAATTTTGATGAACTTACTCACAGCTTTGAGCTGAATACTTCGATATTCCTCATCCAACCATGGCCCATTGTGGGATAACACCATCTCTTGTTAAACTAAGAAAACTTCGTTTTCGATATTTCCTATTGATGTGAAGGTGTAACAAATTCTAGACCTTCATTTGCGTTGTTTGTGAAATATTTCCGAAAAATATCAATGAACAGCTTCTGAACACTGACCAACACTAACGTCATCTTTTGACGAATTGAAAATCAATTTAAGTTCTACTGAAAAAAAAAAATTCTGCCTTTTCGATGAGTTTCGTATTAATATGCCGGTGGAAGAAACTTTATTCCTTCGTCTGCATTGCCTCCGAAACATTTCCAAAAATATCCAAGAACATATTCTAAACCTCGTGAGATCTACACCATCGCCATCTTTTGATGAATTGAGCAAGATTTTTTTTCAATCATTGATTTAAGTTCTACTCGCACACAAGATTGACAGCAAATCCTTATCTTCTTGGCCTTTATCCCTACTTCAAATTACGAGACATCGACGGTCCCAATATACGCTTGGTGTAGCGCCATCTCTTGACAAATTATTTAAGCTTCTATCGTTATATCTGCTGGTACGTTGCAGTAAATTTTAGCTAATTTTATCGTACCCTGAAGAAATCCCGGATATTTAGGAAAACATATTCTTGATACGTGTAAGAGAAACGCGCTGCGCCATCTCTCAACAACTTATTAAAATCTTTTTTTTTACTTATAAAAGCGGAACTATAATTCTACTTATTTTTGAGCGGTCGGATTCGTGCCGTTTAAATGAAATTCAAACGAGCGAACCTTCGCCTCTAACTAAGTAAATTCGATTCGACATTTTTCTCTATTGTTTCAATTAGCGTTGCTATTTTTGTGCTCAACGAAAAAAAATCGAAAGTTGAATTTCAAGGGCAGACGGAACCCAAGGTTCTTCTCCAATAAATTTTTACTCGTCGAAGAATCGTTGCCGCACAATTTATTTGATTTAATTTATTTAATTACTTTTTCGCTAGTGTCACCCAGATTAACATACCGGGAGATGTTAATAAACTAATAAAACGACACAAACTAGCAGCGCCGAGTATAATTGGTTGTCTACGAATAAGGCGCTATTCAATATCAAATTGGCGAATTTGATTGAAACTAAGAAGTTTCAATGAGCGAGTAGGAAACATAACTCTTGCGTTAATCTTAAAGAATTCATTCTCGGTTTATAATACCAGTGAATATAGATCTAACAAGAAAGATCGTAGACGTAGGCTTTAGCGTATGACGATCGGGCGTGAGCAGTTTAAGGGGAGACTGCCATCCACCGTAAAATTCCGGAATACCTTAATCCGTTTGTTTCCACTTTTGCTTGAGGTGGAATATGTGTCATGGTCACGAATCATGATATTGTGCCGTACGTATATGTATTTACATTTTGCCGACGCATTAAGGTACGTACACACTTGAGCAAGGGCCGGTTACAAAAGAAGTGCACCGGATGCAAAGCACCCGGACCCTAGACCACACAGGGCACCTCATTAGGTCTGTAACTAGACAACCTAGGGCTTATGACAAAATTCCGCATAACGCCCCTTCTTTTCAAAAATAAATTTGTTAAATACATTTCACCAGAATACACCTTAATAAATATAATGTGTTTAAAAAATATACGAATATTTTACCCAGTTATAGATATCACTAATACAAACACAAAAGTCGTTTGTTGTAAGGCGGAAAAATTACCAACATCTGTTAAGTCATCCACAGTCGCAATGGTTAATAAAAAATCGAAATAATTCCTTTTACGATCAACATTTCAAATGAGGTTTGTGGCAAGCTGAATATTAATACGTGCCAAAATAATTTCGCATTACCAAGACGAAACAATGTGTGATCTTTGATGCAATGCGAGTTTACGACATGATTAACATTTACCTGCGATATTTAATCGACGTCGGCCGTCATTAAGACTCGCGTATGAAATAATTTGAGATTGTAAAACTTTAACTATCAGGATTTAAGATTTTTGCCGCCTGTTCGGAAAGGTTGATTGCGTGCTTTTAAATGTCTTTAATTGTTATGGGAAACATTCAATTTCATCTTTCAAACTAGGAATTCTCTGATTTAATTCAAGCGAATTTGTTGATTTGGCGACGCAACGATTGACAATTTGGAACAGAAATAGGAAATAGAAATATAAAAAATTGCCAAAACGACGATACGTTACGGGTTAGGAAAGAGCCGCAGATGAACGAAATAAGTACAGTCATAAAAGTGTTTTATAGTTTTATGATTGTTACGGCGCAGGATTTACGTGATCAGCTGAAAAACGAACTCCAAAATATTGACAGATTCATGCAAATTATTTGAAGTAAATTATTCTGTACAAATTGTTTACTTTAAAGACAACACTTTGTTTACCTGTTTTGATAGGTAAAAAAATAAATCACTACAACCCGAAAATAATCCAAATCTCCCTGTTAAGAATTCCTAATATTTTTCTTTAATTTTAATTTCAATTGTATTATAAATAAATTTTATTTCCACAAGCAAAGTGTCTATCTTAAAAATTTCGGCATTTTTTATGACGCAATAGTACGTGTTACCCTTCCCTTGCATTTTATTGTTTATTCGATTTATTGCTGATAGTAATAATGGGCTTTGTTAATAAAAAAGAAATGGTGATGACAACTAGAATTTAAAACATTAAAATCAGTTAACACATTCATAATCTGTTTGGTTTGTTAATTATTGTAATTTCGTTTTATGTGCGACGTTCAATGAGAAACAGATTGTTTTATTATAATAGACGAATTGTTGACATAAATTTACACAAAATCGAACAAAATTAAACACGTTCGTTAGATGTGTTATTATTTAAAGGGACGCAATTACTTGTCGTAAATTATTATTCGCTTCGATATAAGTATTTCACTTTTATACACCTTTGAATACGTAATGTTAATTAATATCTTAATGCATTCATCATCGGCTGTGTAACTGCGTGTTATTAGTTCACGGTCAAGTATTTTAACTGAACAACTCTAATTCACCACCATCAGCGTTTATTGCACGCTTTTTAGGGTATAAACTAAAGTCTCCTCTTTCTCCAGTAGTTTTTTTTGTCGATCTATTCAAGAATTACTTGCGTGCACATTATACTTTTCATGGGCACTTTGATTGTGAAGTTTTATACTAAATGTCAATTGCAAGTCGGCTTTCACCTTCTCCACTTGTGCAAACTCATTCCCACCTTTCGCCACGACTTATTGCGGTTGCTGTACTAGGCTGTAAAGTTGACAATTTCGCAGAGTTATGCTAATGGTCACAGTTTACACATGCGTGAAAGTGGCGTACTTTAATTTAATGAAGTCATAAGTATTTTGAACAAATAGGGAAAGTTTACTCTTCACAGAATAGTATGAATTCCGATTTACCATCCAAAAGGAACCTCATACCAGTGAGAGCTAAAATTTGCTCTAGAAGGATCAAGATGAACTGATTCAGTTCGGCAGTAAGATTTCATAAGCCCCAAAATAGGATTCAAGTCGTTGTTTATGAATTTTCAAGTGATATTTTATCACCTGTATAAATTCTTGGTTTGAAAATGAATGGTTCCAATTTAAAATCACTTGGCTACAAAAACGATCCTTTATTTACATTTTTACACTTTTTGCATTTGACAAGCTGTAGCATACTATAGTTATAGACGAAAAGGGAAAAGCTGGAGGCAGATTTCGCGCGCCCGAAAAACGTCTACGCGATGCTGACTTGCGGCCTGAAGCCGTTCTCTCCCGAGATGTAGGTGACGGTGATGGTCTTTCCAGACTTCTCGTCCGTGTACTTGTAGCTGCCGTGCACGTCGATGGCCTCATTCTCCGAGCCGATGTTCTGCAGAGTGCCCTCCTCGTCGTGGCTGATGCCGTTGCTTGTTTCATATCCAAACTTGTACCCGTCGATGCCGATGTTCTCGTTGTCGAATCTGAGGATCGTAGCTGCCTGGTCCTGCGGGCGAGCGACGCAGATTACCACAAGGGCGGCCAAAACGAACACCTAAAACACAAATTCACATTATAAAAGACAAAAATCCCCCTAACAGAGAGGCAACCCACATTGCAACTGCGATAACGAAGTTGCTTAGGTGTAGAGTTGGTCACGTAGAATTGGAAAGAACAATGAATTACTAATTATAATAAATGAGAAGTTCCAGAAAAAGAAAAAAAATGAATCGATTAAATTAGATCAAGACGGGGGTCTTGGCATTTCGCTCGAATTGGATAGACAATTTTGCTAATTTTTTTTACCCCTGAATGACGTTGAGGTACGAGAAACCTCACCTTTTTATGGAGAAAAAGTTGAAGAAATCAGAGGGCATCGCTTCGATGCCCGAGCGAGCACAAACAGGTCCATAACGTCAAATTTCTATTAAACTCTCGTTCTCAGCGACTACCCTTTCCTGAGACACTCAAGTCCGGCCCAGTTCTATTAGATGTAAGTACGATCTTACGATTTTACCACCTTGCGATTTTTTTGCGGGCGTAATTTCGACTTTATTTCAAACGTAATTTTTTTTCCTGTATCACAGTCTAATTCGAAACCAGTGGCGTCCCAACGCGTTAAGAGATGGCCGACTTAGAAAGGGCATCAGTCTAATTCGAAACCAGTGGCGTCCAACGCGATAAGAGATGGCCGACTTAGGAGGGATATCACTCTAATTCGAAACCAGTGGCGTCCCAACGCGATAAGAGATGGCCGACTTTAAGAGCCGTAACAAAAACTCAAAATGTGACTTTTTTCGATTTTTATGCACAATGACCACTTTACTGGAACTTTGCTCAGTGTGATGGCCTCAAAAACGACGTTGCGCTAGTCAGTTAATTGTAAAAAGTCCTCGGCACAGTCTTACCAGGGCCGTCCGCGGCTCCTTTGTACCGAACGCGACCTTGAAGTTTTACAGAGAAAGGAACACCTAAGGTGTGAGATGTCAAATGAAAGATCTGAACACGACTATCGTGACTGTCGTAACACCATCTTGAAATCAAAGATGGCCGAGTTGGAAAAGTAGGCAAACACCGCGTGACAGAAATTATTTACGTGTGACATATCAAATAAAAGGTCTTTACGAAACAAGCTCTAATATCAGGGTCTGGTGGAAATTCTAGCTGCTGTCGACCCTCTATTCGTTGTGCGGCCCTTATATTGCGTAGAACGTTAACCCAACGTGGGTACTTTTTGGTTTGGTTCCAAATTTTGAATAGCTTTACATTTAACGTTCGAATCAAACAAAGTTAACTCGACGCCATCTTGAAATCGAAGATGGCCGGAATTATAACCGGAATAGTTTGAACGAAAATGAGTTAAATTTTGTTTGAATTTGGAATTGCCCCGAATTGGTACATGTCAATGGCCTTGAGGTGCCATTTGAATCAAATCAAAAACAAACTCGAAATTTTTCATTTTCAGCTTGAATCCTTGCATTACATGCCCCGAGCTAAAAATCCAATAGTTTTACGTTGCATCCAAACGCTGACCTCCCCCTTCCCGCACCCAGTTTTCAGAAAATCAAAGAATAGGACTGAATATGGCAAAATTTTAAAAAAATGTAGAATTAGGAGTACGCCAACATGAGATTAAAAACACGTGTGTGCAGAAAAGAAGGGATGTATGCAAGTTCTAAAGCCCCTGATTTGACAAGTTCTAACGTTTGCAACACTGACCTAAATGTGCGAAAAATATAAAAATCGAAAACAACAACAACAAAAAAAAATCCAAAAACTCACGATGGGTTAATATATATTTTTGGAAAGAACTTCCCTAAATATTTGGTTGATTTAAAAATTATTTCAAATAAGATTTAATGACAAGGGGTTCATCTCACAATCACTTAAATAAAATCGAGTTGCACAACACTTCACTAAAAGCATTTTTAAAATCGTTGATGTAATTGTGTAAGTATTACAGAAAGTCGCGAACGTCTTACGTCGATAATTACGAGTTATGTAAGTGTCGAGAGATGATGATACATAAGTAGAAAAAAAAACCAGGCACTCACCGTTTTCATGATGATTATCTGAGATGCAAGAACAGAATGCAATAATTTAATGGTGGCGTCGTCTTTTATACGTGTGTCCAAATGGCCGGGCACGTTGTTGTGTGTTTGCGCATCTCTCCACTAATTTACATATTAGGGACAATTTATTATTACTTGCCTGCATCTGCAGGCCTCGGGCGGATTTTGACATTTCATAGAAATGTACATATTTGTTATTATTTTTCGTTAATTTTGGCCAAGGTTTCCGCTGCTAATTTATGCGCGATTCTTTTTTTTTTAATATAAATATTCAACGAGCGCGATAACAATCGTGCGTTGTTGCAAAAAAAAAAGTTTACGATTTTACGATCATTAATTATGCATGATCGGATTGCTCTCTTGTACTAACGGTAATTTACTAATTGATGCGCCACGAATTCTTTTTTAATTCTAATTACGTATGTCATGAACCGGAACTTCACTGATAACAACCAGAAACAAAGGCAAATTAGATCAAACTTCTTTGATGTATAAAAATTTTTGAAAAAATTGACATTCCATTTTCTAAATCTAATGAAAAATCATTCTTAGGCTTTTACTTGCTCGATCCAATGTAAGTACAACATGCGTCAGCTTAATGTCAGAAGTTCATGGAATGATGTTACTTAAAGAACGTTCCGTTCTTTCATCAGCTCCGTTCTGTAATCAATATAAATAATCTCGTCGTGGTTTTGAAGCGTAAACAAATAAAAAAAGCAGCGATTTTGATTTTCTGATTCTGAGACGTTCCAGCATTCAAGGATCGCATAAATTCCAATTGCGTTATTTTTAGAGTCTTATGGTGCGGAACTTTATGTGCATCGGTTAGGATGGACGTGCAGAAAATGCCAATTGCGAAGCACAAAGGACAGTTAATGATATCGCAACGATTCAATCCGTTTTTCATTAAAGAAAAAGGAATTCTTGTTTACTCTGCAATAATTCATGAATTATTATTTAAGTTTCATTCGTATGTATGAATAATGATACTGGCTCTAAGACTGGTCCCTTTGGGGCACCTTAATTTAATTTGGGTTTGAGGAAAACCCATCTCAAAAGAAGACATGTTATTAAAATCCGACATATTCTTTATTTATTATAAAATTCACGGAACTTCAGCTCTGCGTCATCAATTACCGAAGTAAAAATAGACAAAAATTTCTGTATTATTTCCTTTTCAACGGTGAGTAAGTAAAAGATAGAGCAATGCTTCATGTCTTTTTGTTCAACGCCAATTTATGACGCAGAGTTCATCTCTTATAAAAACGATAATAACGAAAATGGTGTCGGTCCTAAGATGAAATCTTGTGGAACACCTTGTTTAATTAATTTTTTTTAAATATGAAAAATCCGCATTTAAAGTCCCTTTTGGTAAACATAAACGAAATGCTTCTTAACCCTTGACTGGTATGGTCATATTGATTGGCGTAACTGGTATCGTCGGGTCAATTTAGACCCGTGACTGTTTAAGAAAAATAGGAGCACTAATCGCGTGTTTTTTTTTGACATAGTTTCATTAATCCATTTTTGGCAATGCATACAAGAGATCCATACAGAAAGAAAAGAGGTTTATTCAAAAAATATTTTATTATACGCCATCTAATGGAAATACAGCTTTTTCGCATTACAAACTCATAACGAAATATTATTCTTGAAATTCAAACTCAAATATAACTGAATTGAAAAACTAACTCGATATTCACTTACAACTAGGAACAGGCTTGATTGAAAAAACAAAAAAATTACAATTTATTAATTCGTAAGAAAACGTGCAGTAACGTTTTTCGCACCTTCTGGTTACTCCTGACATTTCTCACATAACAAAGTAGCTGCACTGTGAACCTTACATACGTGATTATAACATTTATCGCAAATTGTAGGATGTTTATTATCTTTGTTGGATGGACAAATGTGACACCTACGGCGTTTTCCTCGGGGTTGTTTTGATTTACATTCTAGCTGAGGGACCTCTACCTGTGATGTGGAGGGCTGTCTTAGATTCACTGTGGATTCGTCGTATTTTAGAATTCTTTGCATAATTGAGTGAAGTTCTTTAGGAAGTCTTGCTTCCAATAATCGTCGTTTCATGTGTTGTTCAATTAATGATTGCCCTAACTCCAAGACAAAATTACGTCGCTTCAAAGAGCTTTGGGTTCCACTTTGAAACAAAATGTAAGAATTTACAGAAGCTATATTCATTATAGCATACCATAGAGCACAAGGCCATCTTCTGGTTCTGCGACCTGTGTTATAATTTGCACACTTCTGGTCTAATGCATCAACGCCAGCCTTTGTCGAATTGTAATATAAAATGATGTCAGGTTTCTTCGATACTTGATCTACCCTGTTGTCATGGTGCATAGACGATAGTAGGAGAACATATTTATTTTGCTTAGGTACATACGACACTAAAGTCGTGTTGCTTGTAAAAACAAATTTAGAAGTACCCGGTTCAGTTTTTTTAGTAGGAACAATGTACTGAGGTATTTCCCGTTTATTTTTACGTACAGTACCGACAAAGGTTAGTTTGTTCTTGCGTAGTTCTTCAACTAATTCTACGGATGTGAACCAGTTGTCTGCTGTGATGTTTCTGTTGGTGTTTTTAACTGGATCGATTAATGATAGCACTGATTGAGTTGGTACTGATAGCTTGTGTGGATTAGGCTGTGGATTTTCTGTTTTACCAGTATAGACAAAGGCATTTAGAAGGTAATGAGTTTTTGCATCACAAAGACATAACACTTTTAGTCCGTATTTGTTTGGCTTACTCTTCATATATACACGAAAAGAACATCTACCCCTGAAGCCTACAAGCATCTCATCTATTGTGAGAGATTCCCCAGGAGTATAGCAATTCTTACAGTTCTGTATGAATGATTCAAATATATCACGTATAGCATATAATTTATCCGGCAATCTCTCATCTCGAGTAGAAATGCTATCAAACCGCAATGCGACTAATAAAAAAAAGAATCGCTTTAGCGACATTGTACCTCGAAATATATCTCTACCAGTACCGTCTGTAGCAAATAAGCCTTCGACGTCTTCATGGTTTGATTTAAAAATAGATGTCAAATACAATAGTCCAAAAAATGCTCTAATTTCAAATTCGTCTGTATAGTTGACAAAGGAAGCTGTTTTTCCATATGTATGAGACAAATCCGTGATTTTTTCATTTGTGCACTCTACAATTCTACTAATCATTCCAGGGGTTATTAGAAGGGACCAATAATCGATGGGTTTCTTTTCCTGTAATTTTTTTGCCGCAGATTTTAATCCGGGAAAATGCACAATAATATTATGACTTCGAGTACGGCCCAGAGTTGGAGGTTGTTTCGACCACTTGTATCGGTTTTTTCCATAAACATAGCCTAATGATGGCGACAAAATCGAAGAATCATTTTCAGGCGAACTGTCTGGGCGATTTTCGTCTGTTGCACTAACCTGAATGTCCAAATTGTCAGGAAATACATGTTCAGCTATATTATTTTCGTTCTCCTCTAGGTCATATTCGTCATTCGAATCGTGATCACTGTCGATAGTAGGTGCATCACTAATGTCACCGTCGTCTTCATTGTCTATAAACAACTCGCGCACTTGATCTGCCGTATATCGCTTGCCATCAATAATTAGATAATCCATCATGAACTGATCTTAAAACTCACGTAACTGGTATCGTCGGGTCCAATTTGACCCGAACTTCACAAAATAACTACTTCCGGTGGTTGAACTAAACTGACGCTTGAGATGCGTGTTAGTAGGCTTACTGTGTGAGAAGTCACAACATCCCCACCCAATAGTCATAACAACCACCGATTGGGAACGAGAAAACGATGCGTCGGGTCCGATTTGACCCGACGATACCAGTTAAGGGTTAAGCTGGAGTCCTAAGCCACTACTGCTAATGTTGCTTTTTTTTTAAATTGAGAGCAGAAAGTCGTGAAATATCGACATTCAAACCATCACAACCATTTCTGCTTTACACTCTTTTGTACATTTTGCCGAGCGTGTTTTAGTTGATCGTGAAAACAAAACACACTTGTTTTAGTATCTTTTGTATTTGAGATTTTTTCTTTTACAAAGAAAAAAACGAATCGTTTCCTACCAAAGCAGAAGCAAGGAAAAACCAAAGAAGAAGGACGCCAGACAATGATCTCTCATACATGAGGCAGATAAATGAGAAATAGAAAGAGAAGGTTTACTCTCCATGCGTGATCTAAAAAGATAGATTTGAGAGAGAGAGAAATCCAAAATAAAAACAAAAGAAGATCTGAAATTAAACAAGGATATCTCACATATAAGAGAGATAAATGGGAGACGGAAAAAGTCTCCATGAGTGTTCCAAAAAATTAGATATCGGAGAAAGAAGACGAGATGGAAGAGGAAGAAGAAGCTATGCAAAAACAACTGAAGACCCGAAACTAAACTTAAATTATTTTCTACATCACATAACCAAGGAAGAAAGATGCCAGAGGAACAGGAAGAATTAATTTAAGAAGAGGAAATGACGTTTTAGTCGTGTTTTGAAACAGGATTCATTCAGTTAAAGACTCCAAACAAACCTCCAATATTTTCTAAGTGGGAGACCAAGGAAGTAAAAAGTAAATTGCTAGAGGAAGTAGGAAGATGAAATCGAAGCAGAAGTTTTAATTTTGATTCGCATAAAATTCATTTAATTAAAGACCTTGGCCAGCCTTTAATTATTTTCCAAATAAAGCCGCTTCACAGAAATAAAGAAGGAAGATATTTGGTGAAGATGAACTAAGAAAGAAGATCTTAGATCTTATAGTTTGAAATAAAAGAAGAAGAAGTCATATTAACCATTGCATTCATACAGCCGATGTCTTCAAGAAAAACCAAATATTATCCAGGTAAAGCCAGAGGAAAACAAAGAAGAAAGACGCAGATGAAAAAAAAAGAATTTATCGTTTAGTGGATGGAGAAATCAGAAGTTTGAAATAGAAGAAAAAGAAGCAAACATGATTTCTATTGTACTCACTCAGCTGATGTCTTTAAGCAAAACTCCGATTATTTTCCAAGCATCGCCATAGGAAAATAAAGAAGGTAGACATCGTATGACTCCAGATGAAGAAGCCGAAGAAAAAGATTTAGTTTAGTCGATGGATAAATTCAAAATTCGAAGTAGAAGAAAAAGAAGAAAACATGAATCATATTCAAACTCCAATTATTTTCCAAGCAGAGTGACAGGAAAATAGAGAAGAAAGGTATCAGATGATCTCAGAAAAAGAAGCAAAGGAAAAATATTTCTCGTTAGTGGATGGATAAATAGAAGGAAAAGAAGAAAACATAATTCCCAACGTATTCACACAGCCGATCATCACTCCAATTGTTTCCCAACAAAGACGTCTAAAGATAAAAATAAAGAAGAAAGATGCCAAATAATGCCAGAGCAAAAGACAAAAGCGTACAAGCTCTCGTTTAGCAGATGGAGAGATTCGAAAAATAAAGAGGAGCTCCTTATCTTATATCATTCTATACACGGATGATTCAACAATGTTGATCGCAGCTAAGGTTTTGGAAACGCTAATTTATAATCTTCTCCAACTTCAATCCAAATACAATTCAAAGAAGTCATCGAGAAAACAAAAAAGAAAAAATTATACAAGAATGTAGAAGGAAAAACAGAAGTAATTACAAAAATCAAGAATCAAAAGTGGAAAACGCAAGTAAGTAAAGAAAAAGAAAATCTTAAGCCAAAGTCTCATTAGCTTTTCTAGCAAAAAGAAGGAAAGCCAAGGGAAAAATCAAGCTACAAAAGCTCGAGGAAGAGACCCAAAGTAGAAAAAAGTATTTCCCGCACAATTAAAGAGTTTAGGTCCAGCTCTGATTACTTCCAAGGAAGACATGAAGAGAACATACGTAAATGCCAGAGGAAATAGAAAGATATGTCTGAGATAGAAGAAGAAGAAATCGTGCAAAGACTTAATTTCCGAGCAAGTCGTCAGGATATTAAAGAAGATACACTGGATAAAGCAAATGGAAGAAGAAAGGGAAATATCTTAAACTGAATTTTGAATGTGATTTAAAGAAGACTTCAAAGAAAAAGTATAAAAAAATCAAAGAAGAAAAGTAACTATCTAAAATAGGAAAAAAGTCGTCAGTCTTAAACTAAAAATGAAGAAAAGGAGATTTAAGCAAGAAAGGCTCGAGATCCAAAATAGAAGAAAAGGAACTCTCATTGAAGCCAAACATTCAATCATTTCCAAGCTAGATACCAGGGTATAAGAAAAGTACTAGATAAAGCTGGAGGACGAAGAAATAGAAGTGGCATAAGCTGAATGTTGATTAATTTAATAATCCAATGCAAAGAGAGAATCAAGGAAGAAAAATCGAATAAGTAAAAACCAAAACGTCAGCTTTGAAGGTAACCTTAAAGAGGAAATAAAGACTTGAAGAAAAGATTCAGAATAGAAGTAAAAAGAAAGAAGGAAAGAAAAGGAACTCTTGCTTGATAGATCCAAAGAGCTTTTTGACTCAAACTAAACTAGGAGAATGATTCAAACAAGGCATCAAGAAAAGAAAGAAAAAAATATCAAAAAGTATCAAGAAAAGTGCAAGTAAATAAAAATCCAAAATGAAGGAAGCTCTAGGCTTGAAGAAAGGAAAAAAAGGAAAGGATCTTTCGCTTAGTAGTTGAGAAGATATAAGATCTAAGATGGAGCTTCTTGTCTTACAATAAAATCAAAATACGATTCAAAGCATCAAAAAATAAAGAAAAGTGTCAAGAAAATCGAAGAAAAGTTCATCTAATTGTAAGTAAAAAATCTAAAGCAAGAGAGAGATAAGGATCTCTCGTTTGGTAGTTGAAAAAAAAAATCTAAAGATTTAAGAGCTGATTATGATTCACACGAAACGTGAAGAAAACAAGGAAGAGGGAAAAAAACAATTAAATAAACATCCAAGCCAGGAAAGAAGACTGTCGAAGATCTCTTGAAAAACTTGACAAAAATGAAGAAAAAATAACTGAAGCTCAAAGAAGAGCAATTCAAGGAAAATATTCAAAGTAGTAAAAAGGACAGCCTCTTATTTAGTCGATGGAAAGATCCCAGACTACGATTCAAAGCAATACAAAATAAACAAAACCACGAGAAATGTAAAAGGCCATTGAACTAACGAAACTCCAAAAGAGTAAGACTCAGTTAATTCGAGATTAACTTTAATCGAGGTTGGTGCAATTCACCCTAAAGCAATAACCTTTAAAATGTTACATTAGGATGTATTTAGCGGAAGTAATTGTCAAAACAATACTGGTCTCAAAATAGGATAGTGAGGCACACCTTCTTCAACTTTCAGTTTCATGCTTTCGGCGCTTATTTTCTTCGTAGTAAATTGTTGCTAGTAAAATAGTTTGAGGCAGTGAACGGTCACTAATAACGATCTCATAATAAATGCGTTCTATGTCGAGGTGAGTGAGGAAAAGATCCATATTTAGCTCGGCTCGCCTCAGAACGTCTAATTAAAGCAGGTCGGCTGCCAGACGTGCTACATTTAATCCAAGTATAAATTTCAGCACTGCCAATGTCAATGCCGCACGTTTATTTATTTATTTATTTATTTATGTACGCCTCGGGAATTTTCAGTAATTATCGGTCTTCGGCTATTAATATTAATGAATTCATTAGCAATATTTTTACGCGTTTTTGGTCAACGTTAAAATTAGATACCGAGTGAATGGTTCATTATATATGTATACAAATAAATTGTGAATTTTAATTTTTAATAAAAAAAATACGATGATAATTATGGAAGTGTTTAAGCTTCGCGTAAATCCGTGTTGTTATGAGTTCAGTCGTGGCAAAGAAATCCTGTGGTTTATTCATAATGGTAATGGTTGAGATGAGGAGTAATTTCAAGGAGAACTTAAAATTAAATGTAGTTTGAAAAAATGAAGAATGAGGAAAACGGTTGCCAAAATTTCCAGACGTACGTGAAGGTCGCTTCCAAGGATGTTTCGGAGCAAGTGTCTCCAGTTCGGGTAGTCTAAATTCTTTTTTATTTTTTTACCAGCACCTTTTCTCTTAATGCTTTCTTTATTTTTTTTTCCTGAACCATTTCTTCAGTTACATCCTTTCTAAAGGGTTTTCCATCGTTTTTAGCTCGGTGTAAAATATAGTTAATACCGTTACTGATAGAACACAACATTATTCAAATGTCCTCCGCAAATTTTAAAAATAGGAAACAGTTCTCCATCATTGACAATATTAGGCCAACTATATCTTTGGTAACTCACATTGTCCCACAGGACTCCATTTCGGGCCCAATTCTATTTTTGATTTATATAAATGATCTCAAAACAGGAATCTTTAGGGATGATCTTATTTTATTTGCAGATGATACTATAATTAGTTCAGTTAATTGCAACCTAGCTGAAAGAAATTGACACAAAGGAAGAAGAAAGAGAAGTGGCATAAGCAGAATTTTGAATACGTCAATGATCCTATGCAAAGAGAAAATCAAGGAAGAAAACTGCGAATAAATAAAAACCAAGACGTCTTCAGCTTTGAAAGTAACCTTAAAGAGGAAATAAAGACCCGAAGAAAAAGTCCAGAATAGAAGTAAAAAGAGAGGAAGAAAAGGAACTCTTGCTTCATAGATCCAAGAAGGAGCTTCTTGACTTAAACTAAACTTCGAGAATGATTCAAACAAGGCGTCAAGAAAACAAAGAAAAAAAGTAAAAAAGAATCAAGAAAAAGTGCAAGTAAATAAGAATCCAAAATGAAGAAAGCTCTAGGCTTAAAGAAAGGAAAAAAGGAAAGGATCTTTCGCTTAGTAGTTGAGAAGATGTAAGATCTAAGATGGAACTTCTTGTCTTACAATAAAATCAAAATACGATTCAATGCATCGAAAAATAAAGAAAAGTGTCAAGAAAATCAAAGAAAAGTTCATTTAAGTAAAAGATCCAAAGCAAGAGAGAGACAAGGATCTCTCGTTTGGTAGTTGAAAAAAATCTAAACATCTAAACTCTGATTATGATTCATACGAGACATGAAGCAAACAAGGAAGAGGAAAAAATACAATTAAATAATTTTCCAAGTCAAGGAAGAAGACTGTTGCATCGACAACATTTTTACTAATCTCGGTATGAACGAAATTAAAACCTTAAATAATTTAGATGTTAGTCTCTCTAATCATAATACACAGCTTCCAATTATCAATTATGTAATAAGAAAAAATAAGGAATTATTGCAGAAAAGAATATACAATGGTAAAAACAATATGAAATTCCATAATTTGATAATTGACAGTAACTGGAACCCAGTTTATAATGGCTTAAACCAAAAGAACCAACTAAGCATTTTCTATGGAATATTTAATAGAGCGTGCAACACTGCCTATCCAATTAAAACAGAAAAACAGTTTAGATCTAACTCCTGAATAACAAAAGGAATAAAAACATCATCTCAATATTAAAAATTTTTCCTGATGAAACCTTAAAAATATAAAATTTTCATATTTTTATCATTAATTCCTGTTCTTGTGTTTTGGGATTTTAGAAATTCAAAAAAAGGGGTAAGTTTTTCTAAATTTTTCAATAAACCAAAATTTTTTAAGGTACAGAGTTCTGATGAAGCCCAATAAGGCCGAAATACGTGTATAAACTCTTTCCTAACACTTTCTATACTGCCAGTTACACAATTTTAATTAATTTTCTTAAAAATATATTACACAAGGTATGTTGCGTATTAAATAATGTCATACTAATGACATTATAGCCCACTCGAAGAATGTAATCAAAGCTGTTTGGAAATTAATTAAAAGTGAAACAAGTTGTTCAAAAAAAGTAAACAATTTCATGATTGAAAGTAGTGATAAGACCATACATAATCCATTTGAGATTTTTTGCTGAATTGCCAGGTCTAATTTTATAGGACCTGCACAAATATTCAGTATCTCTTAAAATAATCACACAATTCTTGTCCAACATGAACTTAGCTATTAACAACTCTTTATTTCTAAGACCGACCGATATTTACGAAGTCAGAGACATTATAAAATCTCTTAAAAACACACATTCTTGTGGGACTGAGGGCATCACTGTAAATACTTTAAAACTTGTTGATGAAGTAATCCTTGAACCAATTGCAGAATTATATATTTACTACAGGTCATTTTCCAACTGAACTCAAACTAGCTAAAATCATTCCCTTATACAAAAAAGGACCATCCATTAATATCTGTAACTGTGGACCAATCTCAATCTTGAATACAATCTCAAAAATCTTTGAAAAAGTTATTCACAATAGAGTGTCCAATTTCTTTGAAAAAAATAAATTGTTTTCAAATTCCCAACATGATTTTAGACGTGGGCGTCCAATTTGTACTTCCCTTCATAATACTGTCCAATTTCTTTGAAAAAAATAAATTGTTTTCAATTTCCCAACATGATTTTAGACGTGGGCGTCCAACTTGTACTTCCCTTCATAATACTTTAAAATTTATATATGAACAAATAAATGATCACTTACTAGTAGCGACATTTACGTGCGACTTATCAAAAGCTTATGATCTAGTTAATCACAACATTTTTTTACAGAAATTAGAGTATTATAGTGTGCAATTAAATCCGTTAAAAATATTGCACTCGTATTTAACTGAACGCAAACAGGTTGTCGAGATTACCCATTCTATTCAATCTGACCTATCCTCCAAAATTTTATCCGGTCCTAAGACCATCACATCTGGTATACCTCAAGGATCTATTCTAGGTCATTTATTCTTTAATATATTCATGAATGACATTGCCTGTAATATTTCTTTTTTTTATATAGAGGTTTAAAGAATCTTCGAAAGACACCTCCGGATACATTAATTCCGGAGGCGTGTTGGATTCACCCCTGCATTTCTACAAGGGGCGCCTACCAACTAAACTCCTTTCCTCTCTCACCACTCTGCGCCTCTCGGCATTTCTTCCGCTGCGCTTGTTGCCTCTAGTTCATCATCATCCTCTTCCTTCTCTTCATCGTCATCCTCCTATCCTCTTCGTCCTCTGCATCCTCCTTTTCTTCTTTCTCTTCCTCCTCCTCTGCTTCCTCTCTTCTTCCTCTTCATCTTATGTTCCTCCTCATCCTTCTCAACATCCTCTTCGTCCCTTTTCCTCCTTTCTCCTCTACTACCCAGCTCTTTCCTCTTTGCACTTCTGGACCATTATCGAAATTAGCATGTCGATAATGGTCTTTTAAGTTCCTCCGTTTCTCGTCAGTAGCTCTGACACATTGTCTTTCGTTGTTGGACAGTCTGCGTCGAATTCTGCCGCGTATCGGACCGCTTCCCATCTGGGGCACTCGAATTTCGTGTGTCCTGGAGTGTCCTCGACGCCTTCATCACAGTATTGGCAGTCCACTGTCTCCCTTTTCCTTATCTTTTTCAAGTACCTTCCGAATGACCCGTGTCCGGTGAGCGCCTGCGTAACGAAATAGTCCACGTCCCCCTCAGGTCAATTGCACCTGGCCTCGACGTCTTTGATGAAGACTTTGGCCCAGCCTTCGTAGTTCTCCCAACGGGCCTGTCACGCCGCGTACAGTTCTTCTCTGGCCAAAGCCTTCGCCTGGTGCCCCTCTCTATAGATCTTCGCCCTCTCGGCGATCTGTAAGTTGATGGGGGGGATCTCTGCTTGACTAGGACGGCCTCAGTTGCCACCATCCTGTACGCAGACGCGACTCTCACCGCTGCCAGCCTGTTAACCCTCTCGAGCATTTTCGCGTGATGTGCGTTAACCCTCTCGAGCATCTTCGCGTGATGTGCGTACTTTGTCGCATTTTGCCAAATTGGAGCTGCGTACATCACCGAGGAGACCACTGTTGCCAGCAGTTTCCTCTTCTTAGCCTTCGGGCCTCCCACGTTGGGCATCAGCCTGGCCAGGACCATATAGGCCTTGCGGGCCCTCGTGGCAGTTTCCCTGACGTGGGTGGTCATCCTTCAATCTCTATCTAGGTGTACTCCTAGGTATCTCACCTGTCTGAAGGATACCACCTCGACTCCATTTACTTTCACGATCGTGCGTGTCAAGTTCCTCTTGCCTGCCATGATGACTAGCTCCGTTTTCTCGCTCGCAAGGGCCAGCCGCATCCGTCTTAGTTCCTCCTGGATTTTTTCTATGATCAGTCCAGCCCTCTCCTCCAGGAGGCCCACTGTCCTGGCAGACACCACCACGGTTAGGTCATCCACATACCCGATGTTGGTGACGCCCTGTCCCATGACCAATTCGAAGATTCTTTGTACATGATGTTCCACAGCGTCGGTCCGTGCACAGATCACTGGGGGACTCCACAGGTTAGGCTGTAACACTTGCCATTTTCGGTCATTATTGTCCTATCCGTGAGGCACGAGCCGATCATGCCCTTCACACCTGATCTTGTATTTCTGGAGGCCGTGTTGAAGGCATTCCTCACGTCTAGGGCTATCAGTATGCAATAATGCCTGTTTTTAGCAGCCACTCGTCGACGATCCCTTGCACCTGGCTCAGCGCGCTGATCGTCGACCTTCCAGTCCGGAATCCGTGCTGTCCGTCGTGCAGGACACCTTTATCCTCTAGCTCGTCGTTCAGTCGGTTCCTGGCGAGCGTCTCCAGGACCTTGCCGAGAACGTCAATCAGGTAGATTGGCCTGTACGTGATCTCCTCCTTGGGCTGTTTCTTGAGTTTCTTTACCAGAGTTAGGCTGGCCTTCTTCCAAACGTCCGGAAATTGCCAACGTCTGTTGTATACCGTCAGAAAAGCGTCTGGATTAGCACCTATGGTGGGCTTCACCACTTCTGGTGGGAGCGGTCGGGCCCCGGCGCCTTGGCAGTTTTGGTTCTCCTCGCTGCACCTCGAAGCTCCTCTTCCGTGAAGGAGGGCACTTCCTATGGGCTGGGCTTCCTTCTTGTCACCCATTTCTCCTCTCCGGACTCGGGGAACAGTTTCCTAACCTACTTTTCCGTCTCTTCTGGGCTGATTTTCGTCAACCCTCTTAAGGAAAGCTTATGGGTGACAATCTTGTATGCCTTGCCCCACACGTCGTTGTTTATCTGGTTTCTCAGCTTGTCCCAGCATGTGGCCTTGCGCTTTCTGATGGCTTTTTTGAACGCCCGCTTGGCGGACTTGTATTGACCCCACAGCAGCGTACGCTCCTCGTTGCCTCGTTGCGCTCTGGTGGCCCTTCTCCTAAGGGCCACGCATTCTTTGCGTAGATCTGCCATGGAGTTGTCCCACCAATATGCTGGGACTCTTCCCGTGCCGCTTCCCTTCTTCACGAGGTACTTGTTGCATAAGCGTCCTTGAAGCTGGCGGGATTTCGCTGCCGGAATTCTGTTGTCAGCAGGTCGATTCTGGCCGGGGTTACCTTCTACCCTCGCGAGTCCGGTACTCTTCTTTCCTGCGCTTCCAGCTCCATGGTATACATCAACATTCGGTGGTCGCTGAGATTCTTATTCTCTTCGTCCACCCTCCAGTTTCTCACTCTACTTGCCATTCCGGCTGAGGCCATCGTAAGGTCGATGTGGGATACTCCTCTCGAGAAAAACCCAAGAAACAGCCCCAGGAGGAGACCACGTACAGACCAATCTGCCTGATTGACGTTCTCATGAAAGTGGGGACCTCACCTGTGTTGAGTAGGATCAAGTGCCTGTAATATTCCTGGTCACGTCATTATGTACGCTGATGATATCTGTATTTGTCTGTCCTCAGAGGATAAAGACGACCTACAACTTAAAACAAAACAAACTCTGCTCCTCTGCAACCAATGGTTCTCATCTAATAAGCTACTAGTAAATATGGATAAAACTAACATATTAATCTTCCCTGGTAATAAATCAATTCTTGACTCATTCTCGTGGGGACCCAGTCAGTGGATGCAAGCTTTTGAGAATCAAAATTGACTCTCAACTATGTTGGAATAACCATTGCGAATCAATTATTCTTAAACTTAACAAAGCCACCTATGTATTACGAAGAGTTAAATTCATGTCTGATACACAACATCTAATACTTGTCTACCGCAGCTACTTTGAATCCATTGTGAGATATGGAATTGTGTTTTGGGGTGAGTCCAGCTGTCTTTCAGAAATATTAAAATTTCAAAAGCGAGCCTTAAGAATTATCGCATATTTTAAATTTAGAGAAAGCTGTCGTGAAGCCTTTAAAAAATTACTATTATGACTGCTATAAGTCTATACTTATTTGAAACAATACTTCATATTTACAAAAATCGTCACTGGATTCTAAGCAATAATACCAGTCACAATTATAATACCAGATATCCAAATGACCTACAAGTAACTCAATCTCGTCACAGACTCTACTATCGGTCGTTTATGTTTAATGTTATAAAGTACTTTAATAAGCTACCACAAAAAATAAAGTCTTTCGAATCAGCCCAACAATTTAAAGACAAATTAAAATAACTAATGACTGTTAACGTATACTACAGTGCTGAAGAATTTCTTCTGTCATAGTCTGGGGATTGCACAATCGGGTCGCATTGTACTATGGCATAACTGACCCTTTTCTCTGTGGTCTGGCTGCTATTACTATTGACTGATATACATATTTTCATTGTTTTTTTATTGTTTTTCATTGTGACTTACGATACATACTCTGTATCAGATGTACCTTAAGTGATATACTATTTGTTATTTGTTGTTATTATTTTAACGTGCCACACATACTCCGTGTAAGCTGGTCAAAGTAACTAAATATGGATCTTACCACCCTGTCATTTAAATCGTCAGTCTTTTGTTTTTCTTTAATTTTCCTTTCGCTTTACTTAGATTTAGAATTTTTCTTTCTTTTTAAAAAATATTATTTCGTTATAAAGGCGCGCAAAACAAGCAAAACTAAAACCCAGGACGCTGGTTAACGCACCAAAGAAACACACCTAATTATGATAAATAATAATAAACAAAAAAAAACTAAGAATTTGATGAAGCATGCTTGAGTCAATCGCAAGAAAAAATAAATCCGTTAATTCATGAGACACATCAAAACCACGTCGCCTGCGCCTCCCAGTTCTCAAAGATGATGACCTGCAGATGATGTAATGAGTCTTTTTAAAGAACTCTTTTTTTTGCCACATCGAAGACCTTCATTGGCGCACTTAAACCCCCCCCAAATATCACACGTAAACACCGTCATTATTATTTCCGGAATTTCGCATTCGAGGTCACCACTTGCGTTCTCCTCGTTCGTTTTGGGGTTAAACCACTCTTATCGCTCGGCACATTCGCAAAGAGCCATTAAGCATAATGCCAATAATTGTGCGTGTGAATCCCTGGACGACGCCGCCGCCGCCGCCTTCGTCGGCCGAAGAACGGTGCTGACATTTAAAGCATCTCTTGCTTCGGGCAAGGGCAGCTAGTGACCAATGCTGTCGAGGCGATGGTAACTTTTTCCAGATTTGCGTTTTAATCGAAGACGACGATGCTTCACACGATTTACTCCTCGGTACGCTCAAGGACGTTCGTAATTGCCTGGCGGTGTAACCTCGTCCGCAATTGTGTACGAAACGGAATGGTCAAAGTGCAAAGCGAAACACTTCCTTAAATTTGTGGCTCCCAAAGTAAAAATAAACACCATATCAATTAGGAATGTCAATTTATTTCATTAGCTCATCCAACGTTTCGATTATTAATTATCCGTGGATGTTGCCATGAAAAGGGCAATTTTTGGTTAACATCCTAACTATTTAGGACTTTCCGAGTTGATAGTGGAGTGCTCATGGTGTTAGTATTCACTGTAATTTCTTGGTTATTTAAAATTCATGTTTCGATAACTAGTTGTCCGTTGCCTCGAAAGAGGCATTTTTTGCCAATTTTTCATTGAATGATAACATCCAACGTTTCGATATTAAATTATCCGTTGTCGTTATCAGAAAATGTATCCTCGAGGATTGTTATATTACTCATTAAATCTTTTTGTCAATAACCCGACTATTTAAGACTTTAGAGAGGATTGATGCAATGCCCACAGTGTTAGATTCGTTGTAATTTCTTGATTATTTAAGATACTATCATTTGAGAAAAACGTTTAATTAAAAATATGTTCATTAAGTGATAACATCCAACGTTTCGATAATTAATTATCTGCTGCCATCATCAGAGGTTGTTATCTCGAGGAAAGCATTTATTTGTTAATTTATTCATATTTTTTTTGTTAACACCCTGACTATTTGAGACTTGACAGAAGGTTATTGATGAAGGAGTGCTCGCAAGTGTTAGAGTTCGTTGTAATTTCTGGGATTATTTAAAATTCGACGTTTTGATGATAATTAACGTTGACCATCATCAGAGGATATTTGTTTTCACATATTTTTTATTTACTTTTTCTCCCACTATGAATTTTATCGCTTTGCGTCTTTTGCTTTTCTTTTTAATTTTTCTCTCGTTTTGGAAAGCGAAATGGTGATTAACTCACAATATTATCAAACTTTTTTTTTGTTTATAGCTCCTGCCTTTTTTTTCTCTTACTGTAAATTTTACTGCCTTTTAGAAAGTCTTTTTTTTACATTTTTCTCTCATCTTGATTATATTTGTTTTAAAAAGCCAGGAGACTTTATATTTCATTTTATTTTTAATTTTTATTTATTCTTTTTTTTATTTCTTTGTTTTCTGCATTCTTTCTCTCAATGCGACTTTTATCGTCTTGCGACAGTCTTTTATTATTATTCTCATTTTGAATTGATTTCCTTTGGAAATTTAAGCGGTAACTAATTCAGAATCTTATTAAAGCTTTAATTTATTTTCTTTTGTTTCTAATTTTTATTTATTTGTTTTTTTGTATTCTAACTCTCACTGTGAACTTTATTGCCTTGTATTACTGTATTTTTTTTTAATTTGGAAAGTTAAGATGTAATTAATTCATTAAAAAATAGAAAATAAAACTAGCACCTTTTCTATTCACTTTCTTCACTTATATTATTTTTTATTTTGTTTTTCATTTTTAATGATTATTTACTTACATAAATGTTTATTTCTTTCTTCGTCGTTTTTATTTTTTCGATTGTTCGATTTGATTTTTTTATTTTTTCATTTTTGTATTAATAATAATAATTTTATTCAGCTCAGGGATCACCAAGTGATATAATAATAATAATAATAATAATAGTAATAATAATTTTAATTATATTATACAAAAGAAATTAACACTTCTAGTGCAGTAACGTCTCTCAATAAATACATAATTATTGTACTATGAACTTAAACTTCATAAATTTTTCGATGCTGTAGAAGCATTGCTCCTCGAAGAAATTCATCATCGTTTTCTTGAATAAGGCTGATGGAATTTTGTTAAAAAAATTTAGATGATGGTGTTGGATTTCCGTAGTTACTATTCTGTGCTTGGGAATGTCAACATTCTGATCGTCTCTTAATGTGTACTCCATTACCTCTCCTCTAGTTATTAGCATATGACTGGGAAGGTTCATATTCGAATATTTTTAAAGTAGGGTTTGCAATGGATATTCCAGCTTATACCTGGACTCAGGGACTCACGCACACAGGGCAAGCGGACGAAGCTGGTCTTCCAAGTGGCCGTGGACGAGATCGACAGTGAGCTGAGAATGACCATCCACGTCAGGGAAGTGAGGGCAAAGGCCCAGAAGGCGTACATGGCGTTGGCAAGGCTGATGCTGAACGTCGGAGGACGCGGACCGAAGAAGCTGGCAGCTGTGGCCTCCTCAATCATCTTATACGCCGCCCCAATCTGGAAGGGGGCAACGAAATACAGGCACCATGAGCTGATGCTCGAAAGGGACACCAGGCTGGCCGCCATAAGGGTGGTGTCTGCGTACAGGCCGGTGCAACCGAGGCCGCCCTTGTCATAACGGAGATCCCCCCATCAAGCTCCACATCGCCGAGAGAACGAGGCTCTACAGAGAGGAGCCTTGGCCAGGGCAGAACTGTACGCGGCGTGGCAGGCTCGTTGGGATAGGTACGAAGGCTGGACCAAAGTCTTCATAAAAAATGTCGAGGCCTGGTGCAATCGGCCCGAGGGGGAGGTCGACTACAACGTGACGCAGGCGTTGACCAGACACGGCTCCTTCGGGAGGTATTTCAAAGGAAGAGGGATACAAGCAGACTGCCGGTACTGTGGCGACGAAGTAGAGGACACTCCGGAGCACACCATCTTCGAGTGCCCAGGTGGTACGCGGTCCGCTTCGCGGCGAAAGCTGACGCCGGTTGCGAGATCACCAAAGGCAACACGTCAGAATTGATGCAGAGAAACGCCAGGGCGTGGAAGACCGTTATCGACATGCTGAGGTCGATAATGGTCCCGAAATGCAGAGAAGAGAGAGGCAGAGAGCAGTAGAGGCGAGGAAGAAGAAAGAGGGACGAAGAGGAGGACGAAAAGGAAGAGGAGGAAAAGGATGAAGAGGAGGAGGAAGAGGACCAAGAGGATGAAGAGGAACAAGAGGAAGCGAAGAAATGCCGAGAGGTGGTACCTCCTGCGCAGAGAGTGGAGGGAGGAAAGGAGTTTAAGCGTTAGGCGCCCCGTACAGAGATGTCGGAGTAAATCCATCAGGCCCCCGGATCAGATATATTCGGCGGTTTCTTTCGAAGATTCTCTAAACCTCTACAAAAAAAGCTTATACCTGCAATCGTTCTTACGTCCTTCTTTTGTAGAATGACCGGATTTTCCCCAAACCTGTAATCCATGTCATCCTCGAATGGAAAGTTGCATAATACGTGCTAATTGCACCTTCAGTATTAGTAAGTATCTTTATTCGTCTTATCGCCAATACCGTTTGGGATAATTTGGCTGATAATAGGTCTACATGGGTTTTCCATGTCATTGTGCTATTATGTGTGAGCCCAAGGAACTGAGCGCTGCCTAAATTCTCAATTTCGGACCTCCTATCAGAGGTGAAATTTATTTTTTCAATTTTATCCCTATTTAGACATAACCGGTTGCCTGAAAATCATTCATTTGCCTCATTAAAAACGGTGTCTGCTTGTTCCTTTACAATTTTCTCGTTTCGATCTTTCACTAGTAGCGTTGTATCGACTGCATAGAATACTGTATATTCCGAGATATTCGCAGGAAGGTCATTAATAAAACTTATGAAGAAAAGTGGACCCAAAAGTGAACCTTGAGCAACTCCATATGTGTTCTTGCATAATTATGACCGCTCGCCCATGAAGTCGTCCAGTTATTCTCTATCCTTCAGGTAAGGATTTTAAAGCATTGCCTCTGATTCCGTAGTAACTCATGAAGATATGTTGCGCGCAATCAAATGCTTTAGTTATGCCACACATGATTGCTTCGCATATTTCGTGCGTCGCATACGAAGTTAACTATTGAAATAGCAGCGTCCGTGGTATTTTTTCCAGTTCTGAAACCTTACTGGTTTTCGCGTAAGGAATCTTGTTTATCTAAAAATTGTAATATTCGTTTTGAGAGTACGGCTTCAAATATTTTTGGAAACGCCTGAAATTGGTCTGCAATTATCGAGAAATTTTGGGTTAGCTACCGTTTTTGTGGATCGGTAGAATTCTAGCTATCTTCATTTTTTGGGGGAAGACTCCTTCAATCATACAAGTATTTATGATGTCCGTGAGTGGCCATGATATGAGTTCCTTAACTCTCTGGATTAATTTAACATTTATGGTGTAACCAATGGATTAAGTCCCTTAATTGTATTTTCTATTTCAATAACTGTAACTGGAGCCCATTCGAATGAGGTAACGGGAGAATTTTGCATCACATTGTTATCGTACGTACATTTTGCTACGGCTAAAGTCTTATTTAATTCTAAGCCGATGTTGCAGAAAAATTTATTTAATTCTTCACTCGATGGGCTTTCGATGGGGCGGATTTTATATAGATTTAATTCTCTTTTAATAATGTTCCAAATACTTTTGGATTTATTGTGTGCCCCTTCAATTACCTCTAAATTTTTCTTTCCCTTTTCATCTTCTATATATTTTAAATAGAATTTTCTCTAGTTGTTTAATATATTTTTTATATCTTTATCTCGAGTTTATAAAATGCTAGGTGTTTTTTATTTGATGAATTTCGTGAGATAATTTAATACCTTTAATTTTATTTTTCTGAATGTCTTTCAGGGGAAAAGATTTTTCAAAATAAACTTACTATTTCAATAAAATTGTCATACTTCGAGTTAGAGTCTGTTTCGATATATACTGTGTTCCATGTTTCCTGGGAAAGTGTATTCTTGAAACTGTCATATGCTCATTGAGAAAATATTCGCTTTTTTGAAGTTACCTGTTTGTCGTTGCAGCATCGATTTATAATCACATTTGTGTAAATGTTATCTATAAGATGATTTGGAATTATGTGCGGATCTTGTGTATGTGTCAATAGTATGTTAAAGCCATATGTAAGGAAAGTATCGCGAATGTCAACAAATTCCTTTGTTTCCTTCTTTAGGTCTGCATTGAAGTCTCCTGCTATAACTATTTTGACAATGTTTTTATAATTACGTGTAAGATATTCTACAACAGTATGTTACGTGTTTATATCTGAATTGTTTGTACGGTAGATTACAATAATAATCAAGTTTAATTTAAAAAGCTAAGCTAAGTCAAAGTAGTATAATATAGACTTAAAATATATAGTACAAGTGCAATTTAGGCCCGTTTGCACTACTTCTGTTTAAGGTTTAAGCAAAACTTTATTAGATTAAGTGAAACTTAATTCATTGCACCATTATTAAAAGTGTAAGTTAAAGTTTTAAGTTACACTTATCTTTAAGCCTCACAATTTTGCGGCTTAAAAGATCACTTTATGAATGTCACTTTCATAATTTGTCAATTAACAGGCAAGTTTCTGTAATTTATTATAAAAAGGATTTGGAATTAGAAAATGACGTTATTGACGATGACTTGGAAGTTATAGAATTAGTTAATTTTGGTTTTCCACGCGTTACTTATATGAGAAAAAATCACTTCAATGATTTTGATGAACTTTCCTTTTTTCGAAAATTTCGATTAACAAGAAACACAGTGCGTGAATTATTAATAAAAATTGAACATAGGTTGGAATATCCGTACGATACGTAAGTATAGAATAGTAAAAGTAAAGTGTGTTAATTCCTTCATTGTTTAATTCTGTATCACCGATTAATCAATTATTGTTGACTCTAAGATATTATGCTACAGGAAATCATCTACAAAGTGTAGCTGATTTTAGTGGTGTGCATACATCAACTGCATGTCGTGTGGTAAAGAGAGTATCTGAAGCGGTTGCTGAATTGGCTAATTTATACATTCATTGTACAGCCACACCTGAAGAAGTTCTGGAAAAACAGAGAGAATTTTTCGAAATTGCTGCATTTCCCAGAGTAGTAGGTATTTTGATGGAACACATATAAGAATTCAATCTCCAGGTAGGCATTTGCATGAAGCATCAAAAGGTCGGGCGCCAAGCGTACTGTACTCTCATAGGTTACTACTGTTTATAGGTGATAGTGCTTACAATATACGGCCATACGTTTTGACTCCATTATTAAATCCCAGAACAAATAATGAACAAAAAATTGTTCTGGGTATGGAAAAGACGTTTTCCAGTTTTGGCGTATGGTTGTCGCTTGCAAATAGAAAACACATTCATAGTTATTGTGGCAACAGCTGTTTTACATAACATTGCCAGAGACATGGGGGAAGTAGATCCTCCTGCTGATGATGAACAAGATCAACATATTTTGAATCAATTAATAGTAGAAGAAGAAGAAATAACTCCTCTTCCACAATTAATAGCTGGTAGGAATAATAATGGAAATCATGTTAAACAAACACTTATTGATAATTATTTTAATTAATATTTCACTTCGGTTTAATAATATTAATGGTCTATTGGTTTTTCTAGGCCAGTGTACGAGTAATTTGATGAAAAAAGATTCTCAGTCAAAAAGTATTTAGAATATATAATAAGAACTTTTTGATCGAGAATTGAGAGTCTTATTTCACCAAATTTTCTTTATTAACATTTAGTACTAGATAAAATAAGATAAGATAGTAATAATAATTTTATTGTGGACATTATATGTTAATGAAATCTTTCAGAACAAAGAAAATATCCTAAATAAACATTTATAAAATATTAATGTTGAATTTTTTAACAAATTCAAAAAAATAACATTTTAAAAAATAATCTTTGAGTACAAAAGAAAACTAAACGTTCTAAATAAACATTCAAAAAACATCGTCTTTTTTAACAACAAAAAGAACATTTCTAAAAAAAATTGGCAAAAATATAAAAAACGGGAAGTACTTTACTATTTCTACAATTACATTAGCATTTCATGAGTACTTTTGTAACTGTTCTTTTTTAATTGTATTTCTTTTATTTGGATATCTAATAATAATGCTTGTTTACGTAATTGTGCTTCACTTATTTTGGATTCTGCTTCTTCCTTTGGAATACAATACTGAAGTTGTGCTATTTCTTTTTTTATTTCTGCAAGATCGCCATACTGCTTGGAAAGGAGGGAACTGTTTAAGGTAGAAGCTACTGGTTTTCGACGTGCATTCCAGTTTGCGTTGTTTCTCTTACCAATTCGCTTCTGTAATTTTACATCTAATTTTGTTTTCAGAAGTTCGGGTTTATAATTTCCCCAATCTACGTTCTCTTGATTGAATAAAAAGAGTTTAATACACTGACATAGGTATATTTTTTAGTTACCTTTGTGGTTTCATTTTCTTCATTTTCATTTATAAACTGTATAAATTCACAACTATCATCCATTAGGTCTTCACTTGTGTTTGTGATGTTGACATCATTTTCGATTTGATCTTCCATTCCAATAGTGAGTATATCATCTGTGTACCTTGTAACTTGATTACTATCAAATTTGTTATGCAATCCGTATATAGTTTTTTTCTTAATTGTATCGAGTATAATTTCTTTGTGTGGATCATTACTCGTAATAGTTGCTGTACCACCACCTGTCTTTATAATTTCTGTCTTTTCTAGTGCAGCACCTTTTCTAACTTCTTTTTTTTTTATTTTCATAACATTTTTTTAATGAATACAAACTTCTATATATTTTATTAGGTGATTGTACATTAAACAATTTTCAATTTGCTTCCAAGTAGTCTCTTTTTCTTTCCATGTAAATGCATCTGTTTTCTTATTCTCAATGATAGCTTTAAATTGATTTATTATACTAAATAATTCATACTTCTCATCGTTCGTATAATTTGCAAATCTATTGCGTTTCCCTATTTTTTCATTGTCCATTATTTTATTTTATATTTCTACAAAATGAAGTGTTATTAATTCATTAAAGTTAAATTTATGGTAATTGATGTTGTATGCTTGTATGAATCCAGTATTACTTACATTATTTGATGAAGTTTTTAACACTTGATACAAATCTTTCAAATTAAACTTCGACACTCGCCAACTCAAATTTAAACGAAATTAGGTTAATACAGGTATACTACAGAATTTCCTATGTTTTAGTTAATAATCTGTTCAGGTAATGGTCGTATGCACCGAACAAATAAACTCAGCTTAACCTTAAGAGTCACTTAGAATGTGACTTACGCAATATTGTGAAACTTCAAATGTCATATTATAAATGTCACTTCAATTTAAACTTAGCTTAAGTGTTCGGTGTATGTGGCCATAACTTGTTATATAAAGTTAGACCGGCGACTTTTCATATCTTGCTATATCATACATCGGAACCACCAGGAGTACCGATTTCATGTGCAATAATTATGGTAACCACTATTTTTATTGAACTTACGAATGTGTTTATATGCATAAATTCAGCATTTTTAGATATATAGCCAGTAGGATGTCATTATTTTATAAGAGATGAATATTGATTATCAAGAGCTCATGCAGTCAATGTCGAATATCAAACTAAGTATCCCTTTCTGAGCACGCGAAGCATCTCGAGAACTACCCCACACAACTATGTTATAGGACATATGGCAATAAGCCATGCTGTAGCATGCTTATGCTAACAACACGTTCAATTTGTTCACTAAAGTTTAACCTTTCATCAAGGATTATTGCTAGGAAGGATGTGCTTGTAGATATTTGAAGATTCAATTTATTGTTCGTATAAAATTGAACACAAACAGTTTTATTAGCATTTAGTATAATACGATTACTCGTACACCACGCTTCAATGTCTTTTATTATTTGCTTGATTATGTTCTCAATCTCATTTGCTGAGTCAAAAGATGTGTCGTCAGCAAAGTTGATTAGAAAACTATGTGTTGGTGGCGTAGAAAAAAGTAAATGGACCTTCATGCAAGCAGTCTTTATCGAGCAAATTCAAGATTGTTTACTTTAAGTCGTCCACAATTGTACATAGGCCGTTAGGTTTTGCTGGTTTTTATTGTAAACCATCTACAATGGCAAGTTGTTAGTGCCAAAATCAAATTGTTACGCCACTGCTAATAATTACATTATTGTTTATTTCATTTTCATAACTGCGCGTATTTTCCATTGGTAAAAAATAAATTTCACCGGACAAGAATCTATCTTAGTTAAATTTCTCATTGCAATGTTTTTACCAGTGCATGTTTGCTTACGGATTCGTTTCCAAAGATTGAGTTTAACGTTTATACTGTAAAATCTTATTCTGAAAATTGCATCTAAAATGCTTAGCTGTTTATTATCGTTTCCTCAGTCGTGTGATAATTGGGATTAATTGTTGAAATTTGACAACTTTAAATGAAAAATTATTAACATTTTCAGAAATGTTTGTCTTTAAGGAGGTTATTTTTAGTATCACGCAAATAGCGTTGGAATTACGTCCTGTTTAAGAATTCTTCGTTTTAAATCGGTTAACCATTACGTCCTGGAAATGTCAAACACACAACAGGCATCCTCCATAATACTTACAAAATTTTACTGCTTTTATGCAAATACAAATAATTTTGAAGGTTTTTGAAAATGTACGAAACGAGAAGCCCCGACTTCTTCCTCTTTTTATATTTAAATGCTGATACACTTAAACGTAATGTCAAAACTAATTTGTCAAATTACGTAAAAACTCCTTGAAACTGGCGCCAAAGAACTCTACAACTGCAATCTGATGGTTTCTGACATGTTCTGAAGCAATTCTATCGCGATCTAAAAACTTCCGAAATCTTTTTGATTACTGAAAACCTAAATAGTCATACAAATCTTTGGAATTCAGAATGCGAAATGCTTTATCCTTGAGAAATTTATTCGTACATCAAATACATGAACCTAATATTTCCGGCGGCCTGCTCTACACCCGGGAAGATGAAATTCTTGTCAACCCTAACGAATGCTTCGTACGAAATGGAAAATAGGTCCTTGTAGCCAATTCGCTCACCCAAAAACTGAGCTGTAGCTGTGGTGAAAACCGATGCAGAGGCCTTCACCCCCAGAGCTTTGCACAAATGCTCCCTAAAAAGCATTAACTCTTTGTAAAAGTTTTTACAGACCAAAAAAAGAGATTTATACATACCTCGTCCTCAATAGAGCCTCCCCAATTCCTTCCCCTCTAAATTTTGGAAGCACATAGAGCCCCGTACCCGTTATGTAGCGATCTACCTCGAATATTTTGAATAGGTCGACCGTCTTACATAGGAACTTGCAGGCGTCATAAACTCGTTTGCTTTTTTCTTGCTTCAACTGAAAATAAAATAGGAAATGTACACTCGCGATCGTCAACTGAATCGGTACCCTCACGTCCTCGTTAAATATATTTACAAAGTTCTCGACGTAGGTATCGATTTAGTTGAACATTTCGTGCATTTGTAATTTTATAGTTTGTGAACTTGATAGATGGTACCTCAAGTTCAGGTTGTTCCTGCAAAAACACGTAGGTGCAATTCGTTCCAACGATTTCCGTTTCACCCTTTTCGTTCTTGGTCAGACAGATGATGCCCATTTTTCGGGACAGCAGCTCCCGCAAGATGGTCGCGAGTTCCTTCAAGCTATCCTTGTCTTCATAAAGTCCTGCGTAAAAAAAAGTTAAAGATAGTTCCGTTAATTCCATCAGTTAGTCTGAGATTATTTCCGCTTTTTTAAAGCTTATGCTTAAGCTTCTGGCTTGAACGGAATTAAATTTTGGCCAAAAATAAATGTTTGTGAAAAATGCTCGTCGTACTCACCACAGGATTTACAAAGTGCCTCTTCCCGTATAAAGTCCCCGGTCATGTACCCGACGATGTCCTCGATATGTTCCTGGGTGATGTCCTGAATCCAGTACTCCCTTTTGGCCCCGTTTACTTCTTTTTTGCCTTGAAACCTGACCCAAACCGAGGGGAAAGGGAGAGATTCGGGCCGCTTCCATTCACCCATGCTCAAACCCAGTTAATTCGAGCTCGTCCTCAAAATTGGAAAGAGAGGAGAAACTAAACGTTTAAAATCTGATAAGATTTGGAAGTTTAGATTTTGTCTGATGCATTAAGTAATTTACGTTGCTTGCTTTACATACCTCTATGTCTATGACATAATTGTACCTATGCACATAATGACACAATGCAATTTTTTTTTAAATAACTACCAGATATTTGATTGAGTAGGCGAAACTGGCTGCCCCCTCCCAAGTACGACATAACTAAAAGGATTATTATTATTATTGATTATGAAGACTAGGGGTAGATCTATTGAAGTATTACTAGTGAACTATTGAGTCTGAGAAGCAACTCAGGATTCTTTTAAGTGATTTGATTTGAGAACTTTACTAAAAGAATTTATAGCGGATGCCCAAAGCCCGTCGTTGAGAGGAAAGAATTCTTACATCCCATTTTCAAAGACGGTGCTCTTCACCTTTCTTTGAGTGTGTCCAAATCCTTGCAAAGGCAACAATTATTACTGTGACTACCTATTATCACTACTTGCAAAGAAACTATCCCAACGCTTTAAACTTGTGGCAGAGCAGAAGATATCCTGGTGGACGAAAACTAATAGACTTCGATTGATATGTAATATAGACTATGAAAAAGCAAAAGTATTCCAAAGGTTAAAGGCATTGAAGAGGAAGATGACTTTTAATTTAAGTAGTACTTAATAAGCAATGTTTAGCTTTCTAACAACACATTCAATTTGTTCACTAAAGTTTAACCTTTCATCCAGGATTATCGCTAGGATGGGCGTGCTTGTAGGTATTTGAAGATTCAATTTCTTGTTCGTATAAAATTGAAGTTTTATTAACATTTAGTATAAAACGATTATTCATATACCACGTTTCAATGTCATTACAAAACACGTGTCGTCAGCAGAGTTGATTAGAAAACCATGTGTTGGTGGCGTAGAAAAAAGAGAATGGATCTTCATGCAAGCAGAGTCTTTATGAAGCAAATTCAAGACTGTTTACTTTAAGGCGCCCACAATTGTACATAGGCGTTAGGTTTTGGTAGTTTTATTGTAAACCATTTGCAATGGCAAGTTGTTAGTGCCAATTTACTACAAAAAAAAACAAATTGTTACTTTAATGCAGACTTGTGCCCACCAAAATCAAATTGTCACGCCACTGCCAATAATTACATTATTGTTTATTTCATTTTCATAACTGCGCGTATTTTTCAATGGTAAAAAATGAGAGTGTTAATAAACATCTAAAAGTGACATTTGACAAAGCAAATATTGATAAAATTCTGTTCGTAAGTACTTCCACAAACAATTGCGCAGAGGTGACATAAACGCGTCCAGCTCTAACTGGTGAAAAACGAAATCTGAATTTTAAGGCCGCAAGTTCATCTCTCTTGAGCAAGCCGACTTGCAAACACCTTAGAAGGCAATGGCAGACATTCCGGATTTTCAACAGTTACTGTCCCGCATGCATTATTCATTCAAATCCACGCGCTAAACAGGGCCGGCCTAATCCGCGAAGGTTCGCGCACGCACGTCGTGCGCACTTTCTTGAGCAAACTGTTGCAACAGTCACACATAAAACGAAGAAGCGACATCCTCTCTGTACCCCTCGTGCACAGAGAAAGGCAGATGCTTTGACCTATTACCTCACACAATCTAGGAAAGGTCAGGTGACACACACACACACAGAGACTTGTCTAAATAACACCTAACGAAATTACTTAATGTTGTGACTTGGAGTTATGGTGGTTAATTATCGGTAAGAAAAACGAAACCAACTTGAATCGTGTTTGTAGAAAGTGTCTCGTCACTTTCTTCTACATAACAAAAAGCGAAACTGCTTTGTTCTTACGAACGAACCACAAGATCGAGATTCACACGTTCGAGAAATTAAATTTTATTAACAATTGTAAATTAAACAATTTATAAGATTATTGAAGTATCTACTTATAAAGAAAAAACTTGCTCTTTGGAGCATGACATGCCCATAAAAGCTGAGTGCTTTAAAAGGTTCACGCAAAAAGAAGAAAAATATAGTCCGTGTAAATAATAGAAGATTCGGCGATGAAATCCAAAAAGCTTTTCGTAACCGTCGAGAGATGGCATCCCTAATAACTTAAATGTGAGAATTTAAATTATAATTGACTAAAATTAAGAAAGAGCATTGATAAATAGTGTTTCAATAATAGATAATTGTTAACCGAAATCTTAAAATCTCACCACGGCACTTAAAAAGAAGCTTTTACTGGTAGCCAAAAGATGGGATCACATATGTCAAACTTTCCATTTTCTTAACTTCTTACTTAGAGTTGAAACTACAAGAATATTTTTTGTGGTTATTTAAAGAAAGCAAAAATTGTTTATACTGTCACCAAAGTGATCGGCCAATAGATGGCTTTTGAGTTATGATACTGTTTCAATAAAAAAACAATTGTTTTCACCTATCACAGAGGGCTCTGTTTATCTTTTTTCGTAATACCGACTGATTTTTTAAATCTTTTATCAACTCTTGTCATGAAATTTAGACAGTATGTCTTAGCTTTACTATAAAACAGTATCAATGATGTACTTTTCACTTAAGCTAAGACACAATTTTAAAAATCACTCGGTATAATCAAGACATTTTTTAAAAGCTATAATAACTAGAGGTGGGCGATACGGGAAATTGTGTATCGAATTTCGATACGATTTCTGCATCGATATGTATCGGTATATCGAATATCGATACGTATCGAGTATCAGCAACCGATATGTATCGAAATATCGAAATATCCATCGATGCTAACGCAGTTACCGACTGAGTGACCGACTGGTAACTAGTGTTGCCAACCTGATCAAAGCAGAATCCGGATATTCAACCATAGTGTTGCCAACCTGATCAAAGCAGAATCCGGATATTCAACCATATAAATACAAATAAATAAATAAAATAACGTTTAGTTAATCTGTAATTCGATATTTCGATACGTATCGATATATCGATATTCGATATATCGATAAACGTTTTCAGCTGTATCGAATTATCGAATATCGATATATCGATACAGCTGAAATCGATACAACTGACGTATCGATATATCGATACATCGACTCACCACTAATAATAACTTTCTTGGCTCTTTCCGCCGATCACAGAGGGCGCCATGCCCCTTTTTCCAAAACCTGACAAAAACGAACAAGTTCATATGATTTCTGAAAAGATTTTGCTACTAATCACAGAGGGCGCCGTGCGCCTTTTTCCGTAATCTGCAGCAAATCTAACAAATTGAAATTCAAGAGAACAACGAAAAAAACATAACTCAATTTAAAGAGAAAAGTAATCCAAAAACAAAAGCAAGTCGATTACATCACCATAAGTAAATTGAAAAGACTAACTAAGAACAAAAGAAGAAAATGCACAGAGCGCCAATGTAAGTCGAAAACTTAATTTGACAAAGGCGAACAAAAGAAAGCTAAAATAAAGAACACTGAAATGTTAAGAACAAGACAGACAAAAAAAACAAATGAAAATCGACGATTATCCAGAAAATAGAAGGCAGGCATAAAACAAAAGAATACTGTTAATGAAATGCGAAAATTTATAAGCCAAAACAAAAGAATAATGACGGTACTCTTTTTCAACGGAAGCGAAGTAATGAAAATCATGAGACCAATCACAGAGGGCGCCTTTTTCGTAATCTGACAAAAACGTTTTTCAAAAACTAATGACTTTCTTAACGGAAAGCTTCGTCCACCGATCACAGAGGGCGCCGTGCGTCTTTTTCCCGACCCTAACAAAAATAAATAACTTTCTAAATGAAAAGTTTTTTTACGTCACAGAGCGCCGTACGTAATAACTTCTTTAGCGGAAAGTTTTTTACAAGGCCGTTTGATGTTTTTTTTTTTATTAATGAAAAGTTTCTGTATGACTAACTTTTTTGATGTAATTATTTTGTGTAACTTTCAACAAAGAAACTTTTTCCACAAACCAACAGAGGTCGCTGTGCTGTCATTTTCAATAAAATGTGGCGCTTTCCAAAATCTAACAAAAAGTTATTAGTTTTATTAATAAAATGAATAGAATTATATTTGTTGTAACAAGCGTCTCTTTTTTGACAACATAGTGACACCGCGTCTTTTTAATTTTTAATTTTCTACAAAAACTAACAACTTTATTAACGAAAAATTAATTTTGTCGCAATTCATTTCTTTAGATAAAAGTTATTTGCATTAACGCATCACTTAATTTTTTGATTAATAGATGGCACGCGAAGCCTTTATTCTTTTGTTTGTTGGGTTTGTTGTAATAAACGTGATCTTATTTTGACAACAAATGACACTGTCTGCCTTTTTAATAATCTACAAAAACTAACAACTTTCTAAGGAAAAATTAATTTTTGCCTTAGCTTATTGTTCTCATCTTTTCTGCTCTTTGTTTTGATTCAAGAAGTTTCTGGTGTATACTAAAAGATGTCACTGCATATTTTCTTCGGTGATTATACAGCCGAAAATTTTTCTTTTTTTAAAATTGTGTTAATTTCTGTGCGTAGTAAAAGTCTTGATATAAACCAGATGGCGCTGTGAACTTTATTTTCCCTCCTGAAACAGAGAGGGTATTGCTGCTTGAGTATTTATTTTTTTGTCGCAGTAAACGTCACCTTTTCTTCTTTTTATTTTCTTTCAAGAAACTGGCTATCGACCAAATGATGAGGCAGTGCATTTTCTGTAGCCTCATTTATGGGGTCTTACCGAAGATTAATATTTTGTCATCCTTCGTGCGTAGTAAGAAACTCGTTGCAGGATGAGAAACACGTTTTACATTAATATTTTGAATTTTACAGCGAATATCTTAAGAGATTTTGATTCGAAATAAAACTAAACATTTATAAAAAATTCATTCTTGAAGACTGAAGATGACAGTCAAGAACATTAACTTCTAAATCAGAGAGGGCGCTGCAAGTCACTCACTGCTAGAGTTAAATTTCTCACTGCAATGTTTTTACCAGTGCACGTTTGCTTACTGATTCGTTTCCAAAGATTAAGTTTAATGTTTATACTGTAAAATCTTATTCTGAAAATTGCATCTAAAATGCTTAGCTGTTTATTATCGTTTCCTCAATCGTATGATAATTGGGATTAATTATTGAAATTTGGCAACTTTAAATGAAAAATTATTAACATTTTCAGAAATGTTTGTCTTTAAGGAGATTATTTTAGTATTACGCAAATTGCGTTGGAATTACGTCCAGTTTAAGGATTCTTCGTTTAAATCGGATAACCATTACGTCCTGAAAATATCAAATACACAATCAGCATCCTTCTTTATACTTACAACATTTTACTGTTTTATCCAAATACCTTTTAATTTTGGAGGTTTTTGAAAATGTAAGAAACGAAAAGCCCCCATTTCTTCCTTTTTTATATTTAAATGCGTTAAACAAAATATTATGGTTAGATGGTATATCAATACCTGACCATAATATCAAAACTAATTTGTCAAATTACGTAGAAGCCCCTTGAAACTGGTTCCAAAGAACTCTACTTACTATAAATGCCAACCATTTCAAATCCGATCGTTTCTAACATGTTCTGAAACAACTCTATCGTGATCTAAAAACTTCCGAAATGTTTTTGTGAAATTTATTTACTGAAAACCTAAATACACATACAAATCTTTGGAATTCAGAATGCGAAATGCTTTATCCTTGAGAAATTTATTCGTACAGCAAATACATGAACCTAATATTTTGGGCGGCCTCCTCTATACCCGGGAAGATAAAATTTCTGTCAACCCTAACGAATGCTTCGTACGAAATGGAAAATAGGTCTTTGTAGCCAATTCGCTCGGCCAAAAACTGAGATGTAGTTGAGGTAAAAATCGTCGCAGTGGCCTTCACCCCCAGAGCTTTGCACAAATGCTCCCTAAAAAGCAATAACTCTTTGTAAAAGTTACTACAGACAAAAAAAGAGATTTGTACATACCTCGCCCTTAATAGCGCCTCCCCAATTCCTTCCCCTCTAAATTTTGGAAACACATAGAGCCCCATGGCCGTTATGTAGCGATCTACCCCGAACGTTTTGAATAGGTCGACCGTTTGACATAGGAATTTGCAGGCGTCGTAAACTCGTTTGCTTTTTTCTTCCTTCAACTAAAAATAAAATAGGAAATATACACTCGCGATCGTCAACTGAATCGATACCCCCACGTCCTCATTAAATATACATATTTACAAAGGTATCGATTTAGTTGAACATTATTTATAGTTTGTGAACTTGATAGATGGTACCTTAAGTTCAGGTGGTTCCTGCAAGGACATGTAAGTGCAATTCATTCCAGCGATTTCCGTTTCACCCTTTTCGTTCTTGGTCAGGCAGACGATCCCCACTTTTTGGGACAGCAGCTCCCTCCAGATGTTCGCGAATTCCTCCAAGCTATCCTTGTCATCATAAAGTCCTGCGTTAAAAAAAAGTCTTAATGATAGTTCCGTAAATTCCATCAGTTAGTCTGAGATTACTTCTGGTTTTTTAAAGCTTACGCTTGGGCTTCTGGCTTGAACGGAAATGAAAGTTATGCAAATTTTGGCCAAAAATAAATATTTGTGAAAAATGCTCGTCGTACTCACCAGAGTATTTGCAGAGTGCCTCTTCCTGTGCAAAGTCCCTGGTCATGTGCCCGACGACGTCCTCGACATATTCCTGGGTGATGTCCTGAATCCAGTACTCCCTTTTGGCCCCGTTTACTTCTTTTTTGCCTTGAAACTTGACCCAAACCGAGGGGAAAGGGAGAGATTCGGACCGCTCCCATTCACCCATGCTCAAACCCAGTTAATTCGAGGTCGTCCTCAAAACTGAAAAGAGAGGAGAAACTAAACGTTTAAAATCTGATAAGATTTGGAAGTTTAGACTTTGTCTGATGTGTTAAGTAATTTACCAATGTTTGCTTTACGTAATTGTATCTATGCATATAAAGACACATTGTTTAAATAATTACCAGATATTTGATTAAGTAGGCGAAACTGGCTGCCAAGTACGAGATAACTAAAAGAATTATTATTATTATTGATTCTTAAGGCTAGGGGCAGATCTACTGAGGAATTACTAAGGAACTAGTGAGTCTCAGAAGCAACTCAGGATTCTTTTAAATGATTTGATTTGAGAACTTTACTGAAAGAACTTATAGCGGATGCTCAAAGCCCGTCGTTGAGAGGAAAGAAATCTTACACCCCGTTTTCAAAGGCGGTGCTCTTCACCTTCTTTGGGTGTCCAAATCCTTACAAAGGCATTAATTATTACTGTGACTACCTATTATCACTGCTTGCAAAGAAACTACCGCAACGCTTTAAGCTTGTGACAGGGCAGAAGATATCTTGGTCGACGGAAAATAATATAGACTTCGTAATGTAGACAATGAAAAGTCAAAAGCATTCCAAAGATTAAAGGCATTATGAAAATCGAAGAGGAAACACAAAACGTAAAGGATTTTTTGTAACCAGTTAGTTTATCAATGTTAACGACGCGAAGAAAAACGAGTTCGTCAAAGAAAGAGTCTTATTTCTTTCCACTCACGAGAAACACGAAATGTGGAATCAAATAGGCAAAAGGCAACCAAAGAAATTTTAACCTAAAATTTAAAAAATAAATATGAAGAAAATATGAAATAATAATAATAAATTATAGGTGGGACGGCTGCTATCGCTAGTACAGTCGTGGTAGGAACCGTTTTGTAGGTTGATGTGATGCGGATTGCCATCTCCGAGCTAAGTTCCTCTGAGCTAACCCAACTCAAAAATGTACACAACCCCGCAACAAAATGGGGGTTAGTCCTAGAGATATTTCAGACGAAGCGGCAGGACTTCTTTTTCAGGAGGAAGCTTCAGGTAATGCACCAGCCTAAAGGACGACGAAGGCCTGCCTGGGCTCAGAGCATCAGAGTAGATTGAGTTTAGCATCATACTAAGGATCTGCAGCCTTTATTTGGGTCTGGGCCCGGTACTCGTTAAGTTTGGCGTTATATTTAGGCCCAAACTCAGAAACATCACTTACACTCATATTGAGAGTTCGATGTTATTTTGACAAAGTATTTAGTGGAAATTTTTTTTCCATTTTCGTTTTTTTTAACTATACAGGTCCACGTTCCACCAGAATTCTTAAAAGTTCATTCGTTATTAAGTCAGGCCATTGTAAGAAACTGATCAGTACGGGAGAAAGGGTGGTTTATTTTTTTGTCAAAGCAATTCTTCACCAGAACACGAGATTTCTAAAATAGAAATCTTTTACAAGGAAAATTAAAAGAGTTTGGAAATCTCAAATTCTGACTTCTCTGAACTCCCTTTCTAAACTTTACCACCCTTTTAACCAAAACTTATCCAAACCAAATCGAGGAGCGAAAAACGACTCCTTTGTTAGTAGCGTTTCCAGTTTTAGCCAAAAATTAGCCAGCAATCGTTCTTCCCGATCTCTTCGGACTTGATTTGAATTTTGGCCCTTTTACCCTCAGACTTACTTATTTTGGGTTTGTTGGATCTTTCTCCTCCAACTTCTTGTTCGAATTATTATTAAAGATTTTTTAAAAACTACTTTGAGATTTTAAATGAAAATCGAAAGTTTTAACAAATCAAATATATATTAAAATAAAATTTTACAAGAACAAAGAATTTACAACAAATTTTAAAATTAACAAATCGTAACGAAATTTTCCATTAAAACACATGAAATTACAACAAGAACAAATATCAAGAAAATTACAGAATTAATAATGAGATAGATCATTTTAGGTAATTCAAAATATCTTAAAATATTTATAACAACAAGAAAATATATAATTCGACAAGAAGGAGAGATGTATAATTCACATAGAAAAATGCTTTTAGTTACTTAACTTTCCTGACAACAATTACATGGAGCTTACCAGCGACGAATCAAAAAGAATTTTTCTCGTATCCGGAATTTTGGGGATACTCACTAAAGTTAGCTTTGCGAGACTTGTTTCGATTACGACGAATTTAATTTAGGTAAATCACTAAAACTGCGCGGGAAAAGCGGGAAACCGATGACAAACTTTTGGAAAATTTATAACAAAAAATCAAAACTCGAACGTAGAAAAAAGAAATTAAATTAAAATTTCGACGAGAGATTTAACGCGAGCCAAACATAAGGAAACCGAAAATTGGCTTATCTCCCTCGCTTAAGCTATTTAAAGGCTCGTCACCTCCTGAAAAATTGAGGAGGGAAATTCTGCGAGATCAGCAAGAATTTTGAATTTAGACGGCCAAACAGTAACTTCCAAGCGGAACTTTTCTCATTGCGGGAGGGCGTAAACGCCTCGCTTTTACCGCGTTTTACCCACGTCGCTCGTTCAAGGGCAAAGACACACACTGGCGTGATTTACTTTTGCTGAATCAATGGGAAAGTTTTTATCTCGTAACCTGAGTGTATTCATTTGAAAACGCATCTGAAGCTCAAAAGCGATAGGAACATTCGGCTTCTTCCTAAGAACAAGCAGATTAAAATAAAATAAAAATAAATTAATTCAATAAATTCTCTAAAGCATTTTTCCGGATCCTTACACCATAAGTCGGATCATCAAAAAACACCATTTTGTGCCGTTCCCATTCATTTATTTCGGTATTAGTTTGAGCCGCAGTTTCAACATCTTCATCAGAATCGGAATTTTTATAGACGGTTGAATTGTTTGATACTGCTGATCCTTTCTCCTTTTCAAAATATTCTTTGGGTTGTAATGATGACTGCGACGTTGACACGGATAGTGATATCGCATCGGCATCGAGGACAAAATTTTGTGCACTATTATCAATTGACGCATAATAATAATAAATAAATAAAATGCGTACAGAAGATTACTTTTCCATTTTGCATATGATATGGGTTTATCTGTTGGTTATAAAGAACCCGTCATATAGCAATCTTTGAAACCCCGTTTGATGACGTCAACGATTTCTTCTTCAAACTCTTCAACATACTAACGTTTTAATTTGGACGACCGCTATCAACTGTGCCTTTCTTTGAATTAAAGAAAAAAAGTAACGTGCATTTCGATTAATTTTTTTATTAATTAAAAATTGTATAAAATTCTTTCCTTGTTCTGGAAAGTCGATATTTTTTGTCCATTTAAGAAACACCCTGTATGTGTCAAAGCTTGTCAGAGTAATTTCGGGGCACCCTATACATTACAAGCAACATAATATCTGACGTACTGTACGCGGTTTTCAAAGCAAACCAAAACGAACTTAAAGATCTATAGTCGATTATTGTCATTTTTTTTATATAATTGCAAATAACAAACATGTAATAAAACAGTCAATAATTAATTGAACAAAATGAGTAGATAAAGTCGTTATATTTGGAGCTAATCTTAAACTTACCAACAAGATTTATTTATAAAAAAAATCTGCTGCAAATACTGAAAATGAAGTGCTTTGTATTTTATGGTGTACAGCGTGTACTTAAAATAATTGCTACGTGTGCTAGAAAGCCCGACATTTTTTCAAAAAAACAAAAACGCATGTACCTTTCAATATTTCCCTCTAATCTTTCACTCGCAGCACTTTTTTCGAACGCACCTACCCACGAGTGTGCAACACATGTCAGAAAAAACGTCCTTGGTAGTAAAATTGGATAATTCGCCGCGGAATAATAATAGACTAAGTTAATTCTAGACCATTAGAGTAGGATCAAAGGTTGCAAGGGAATTTGCACACACTTAGACAAAGTAGCAAACTCGTTTGAATTGTATTACAACTGAAGTGCTTCGAGATAATATCACCTACGAGATAATATCACCTACGTAAATTTTAAAAGATTCTTGACAGCTTGAGAATAAAGAATTCTCATCAATTTTAAAGAACACTAAATTTCTAGTAATTAACAAACAAGTTACAAACACCCCAGCTGCTTTAAAAACAAAAACGAAGTTATATATTTTTGTTCAAGCGATAGATCATATTGAAGGCAACAATTCCAAAAAGTTCTGGCAACTAGTTTGGAAACAAAAGCCAAATTTTGAGTTGCCTTTTATTTCTTGTATTGAAATAAATAAATAAAAATCGTAAACTTCGTTTAATTCATTCGTACAATAAATACATGAACTTTATGTCTTTGGTGTGCTTCTCAATGCCGGGGTAGATGAACTTCCCCGTGTCCTTCCCCAAATCGGCATATGAAACGCTGTACAGATCCTTAAACCCCGCCTTCGCCGCCAACCCCTGCGAAATATAAGACGTGAACACCGTCAAGGTGGCTTTCAACCCCAGAGCCCTACACAAGGGCTCGCTGAAAATCAAAGCGCTAGTTATTTTTTTGTTTTGTAGTCTCGAAAGGAGGACGCACCGAGCCTTCAGGAGTTCCAAGCCGATTCCTTCGCCTCTAAATTCGGGGCGTACGACGAGTCCCATCGCTGAGAGGTACGCGGATAACCCGAATTTTTTGAAAGGGTCCACCTTTTTGCTCATGTAATCGCACGTGCCGTAGAGTTTCCTGGCTAGTTGGGTTTTAAGCTGAAAAAAGAAACGAAATAGAACCATGTTTGGGGATGATTTATTGCGATTAATGTACGTTAAAATAAATAAATACCGATAACGATAAAGAACCCTTAACGCGTGAGAACTCGCGCCCACACGCGGCGATAAGCAATCGGTCAAAATTTACATTCAACACTATCCTAAGAGTAGGCAACTTAATTCACCCTCATGACATTTTTGAACAAATTTATTTAAACAAGAAGCCGTCGCGGTTCCGTAGGAATTATTAAATTTAATTAATGTTCGCCGAACCCTTAACCCTCACCCTAAAGCCAATCTTTTCTTTTTCTTAATATTGATATTCAATTTTTTAATGTCAGTTACACATCGTACTGTTTTTTATCAAATTTGTTTTAACTATTCACTATTTACCAGAATTTCTCAGTGCGAAATGGACCTAGCTACGTGAGTAAATAATGTGCTTTCTTTATTAGATAAGAAAGTATATATTTTAGGATTTAGTTTGTTGTACACAAGAGTTTTCTTATCGCTGAGAATTTTTTAAAACCGCCTGTTCACAATAGTGTTTATTTTTATCTCACTTCAAAGTTGTTTACTTCATTCAATTAGGAAGAGCTAAAAAAAAATTGAATAAAATCGATCGATGTGATTGATAGCCGATGAGTAACGAACGTTCGATATTGCAAACACGATAAGGGACTGTTTGTTTCCTCCAAAAATGCAGGAAGTAAGCAGCGATAAGATTAGCCACTTCGAAGTGAACTTGAACTTTTTGGCGCCTGCACTTGTTACTTTGTTTTCAATTAACTGATACAAACAGTTTTTTAAATTTTTTTGAATAAATTTTAAACGGACCGGAAAGATTTAAGATTCACCCCCCCTGCATTACGAGAAGGCCTAAACGTAAGTCTTTCCCGTGGGGAAATTTTTAGCTCCATCACTAACCTCGACGTCGTCCTTTTCGTCCTTGACGCTCGGGCAGGTGCAGTTTATGCCGGCGATTTCAACTTTGCCATTTTCGTCTTTCGTCAAGCACACCAAGCCAGCTTTTAGGCCGAGTAATTCCTTCCACATTTGTCTGAATTCTTCCACGGATTCAATCTCTTCGGTAGCTCCTAAAATCAAAGTTTGAAGAAGTCCTTGAAAATAAAATCCAATTGGATTTGGACTATTAAAAAATAAAAGTGGAGGCAAACCGGGTTTACTTTTTATTAAGAAAGGGGGCAAGGTGAGGTTACTACTCCTCTGGAGGATGGTCGTTTAGAATTGGTTGAAAATAATAGCAAGAATCAAGTCTACCAAATTGTATTTTTTTTAGTCTTGGAAACCTGACGAGAGGCTTTAGATTGAAGAAATCTATTTTATTCTTTTTGGAGAAAGATGGGTATAGATCCTCTAGTTCCCTGACTGAGTAATTTCTTCTCTATTTGCTTGAATTTCTTCACAGATTCAATCTTATCTTCTTAAACTTTGAAATCGCAAGTAATTTTGAAAATAAAGAAAAAAGACACCCATTTGGTTTTGAACTGGAGAAAGAAAATAACACTGAAGTCCCCATTTCCATCATGGACGTACTTTTGAAACATCTACGGAAAAAGATTAAGAGACTTGGAAATTTAAACGGGATTCAAAATTCAATATAACTTCTAAAATCAAGAAGTGGTTTCGAAACTAATTTGGATTTGAATTGTAAAATAAATAAAATAATGGGATTTGGATCAAGTCAAAGTTTTTTTTATTTTGTGAATGGAAAAATCCTAGGAAGAACTGAACGAACTAAACTGATTTTGCTGATTATTTTGGAAAAATGATGATCGCCTCCTCTCTGAATGGTTTGGATAAAAAATTAGGTGAAAAGAGACCATTGATTGGGCAATGTCTCCCACATTTGACAAAATTCCTCCACGAATTCAAACTCATCTAAAGCTCCCAAAAGAAAGGGTTGTAGATATTCGTTTGAATTTGGACTGAACAAAATCAATTTTGTCTTTTTTGGTGAGAGATTGAGATAATGAGCTCCTGACGATCCGGATAATCATCTGAACTAAAAATTGTAGAACAAAGGAAAGCAACTCAAATTTCTTTTTTTTTTTGTATTAAGAAGACAATGAGCTAATTTAATTTGAAAGTTGGAAGAATTAAATTTAATTTTTTGGGGTGAAACGAAGCACCTAATTCTTGATTAAATAATTCCTTTCACATTTGTCTAAACTCACCCGTTTTTGAAAATAAAGGACGTAGAGATCCTTTTAGATTTAAACTGGGAGTTGATAAAAAATCTTAAATGGGTCCAATTGACATTTCTTGGGAACGACGAATGAGCTAGCATCCGGACGACCAAATAGAGTTTGACTGAGTATCAACAAACTTATTTTTATTAATATGGGGAAAAATGGGCGGATTTGGAATGGAAAATTGGAGTCGAAAGGGACACAAGCTGATCAACTTTTTAACTAAACAATTCCTTCCCCAACTCAATTTAACTTTTTGAATAATCGTTTTAATTATAGTCTGACTTGGTTTTGAAAATTGGGATCAAAAGAGCCACAAACTGCTCAATTTTTTGACTAAACAATTTCTTCCTCCCAACCCAACCCTATTTTTTCAACATTCAAGACTCAATCTGATCAGTAACGATGAAAGTATGACTGAATATCAACCAAACTCATTTTTATAAATATGGGGAAAAAAATGGGCGGATTTGGATTGGAAAATTGGAGTCAAAAGGGACACAAACTGGTCAACTTTTTGATTAAACAATTCCTTCCCCCAATCAATTCAACTTTTTGACTAAGATAATAGTCTGATTTGGTTTTGAAAATTGAGATCAAAAGGGACACAAACTGCTCAACTTTTTGACTAAACAATTCCTTCCATCCAACCCAACCCAATTTTTTCAACATTCAAGACTCAATCTGATAAGTAACGATGAAAATAATCAAACCGATTTTGAAAATGAAGGATGAAATTCCGTCTGGAATTCGAGGAACATAAAAAGGATTAAATTAATTTTGCTTTTCATTTTAAGGGTCCCTATTCATCAGGACGTCGATCTGACATCATTAAATAAAAATGAAAAATCAGTTAAATTTTTATTTCGGATAGACGATGGGCACATTTGAATTGGGAGAATCCAATTCAATTTTCTAGGATAAAAAGGGATACAACCATGCCCTCTTTTGGCGTATAATCGGGGGATGAAAATAAAAGAACAAATTGAATCAGTAGAACTGATTTATCTTTTTTTATTTAAGGGAGGCGATGGGCCGATTTGGTTTGTAAGTTTAGAATAATCCAATTTATTTTTTAGGCTGGAAAAGGGGGCAACATGCCCATTTTCTGGCAGATGTTATCCATTTGAATTGATTGGACAAAAATTATAGAACGGATTACATCAGCCAAGCTGATTTGTTTATTTTTTTATTTTAGCGAACCGATGGATTTAAATTGGAAGATTGGACAAATCAAAAGTAAATTTTTGGGATTGAAAGAGCTCTCTAGCTCTGTTCCCGTCACATTTGACTGAATTCTTGAACGAATTCAATCTCCCCTAACGAAACTGGACTAATTTAAAAATAAAAAGTGACGAAACCATTTGGATTTGAACTGGAAGATAAGAAAAATCACACTGGCTTTGTACTTTGGGGAATGATGAGGTTGGAGGTGGAAGAATAGAAAGAATTAAATAACCAAACTGTTTTTTCTTTCCGTTTTGTGGGAGACATTCTGCAATCTGATTTGAATTGGAAGAGTTAACTTTGAATCCTTGAGTTTAAAAGAGACTCACACTTTCTTGGCCGAGCAAGTGCCTGAACCATTGCCTAATTTCCTCCACAGATTCGGTCTCATCAGGAAAAAATAAAACTGATATCCATTTGGATTTGGATACAATGAATCAATCATTAGTCAAATCGAGCGTGCTTTTTATTTTGGGTCTATATCTGAATTGAGATTAATATGAAGAGTAAAACCAGTCGAATTGATTTTATTTTATTTTTATGGACGAATTTAGATTGGAAGATCTTCCCCATGACCCCGAGTTGAACCACGTTACTATTTCCGACGTTTCGTCCTTCATTACAGAGTAACTTTTTTACTGCTTCTTCTTGCTACAGTCGTTTCAATAAATTGACCGAAACGCTGGCCAAAAGAAAAAAGAAATGGTGCCACGGTTCCGCCGGAAGTTCAAAGTTAATCTTAGATTGTGAAAGAATTAATCGAAACGGAAAAATCAAATCTAATGGAAATGGAAGAATCAAATCTAATATTTTGAAATGAAAATAGGCTCACCACTGAACATGCACATGGGCTCGTCCCTGAGGAATATAGTACACATATAATGGATAACTTGATCCACATATTCCTCGGTGATATCTTGGATCCAGTACTGACGTTTGTGACCATTCCAGACCTTTCTGCCCTCGAAAGTCCTCCATATTGACGGAAAAGGAACCGCTTCTGGCCTTGTCCATGCCGTCATTCTTAAAACTGAAAGAATGAATTAAAATTTTTAATTGAATATCTAAAGTTGATATGAAAATTCTTACTTGGAAACGAAATATCGCCGACGACGTGATGCTTCCAAAATTCTATCGCACTTCGATTATTGCTTCGTTAACATCGGGTGATAAGAAAACGGACTGTTTATTAGCAGAATTATTCGCATTGCGTAACCAAGAGAGATATGCGAATGAATAAGTTAATCGCGTTCGCCAAATTTAGCCGGGGCCCATACATTAACTCGTTATCAACGAGATGCTCGAATTCGCGCCGTCATTTCCGCACGTACGCGCAGAGGACTTCGTTCTTGTTTGCGCCAAGGATTAGAAGATTCCTTGTTTGCGCAAAAGATTATGTTGGAGATAAAAAAACGAAAAGAGAAATTCAAAAATATCTCAGGGACATACATTTCAAAATTTGTAATTTTGCTTTTGAATTTGATTTTTCAATCAGGTTCGAATTAGGAAAAGAATTCTCCAAGCTGTTTAGTTATAAGTATAATTCGTTTACTCGGCTTCCAGGTGGTTCTTAAATAGAACGACAAAGAAAAATCTTGAAGAATAGACATCGCAGGTTCTTAAGAGAGTTTTTCTAAATTTCCACAAGGGGTAAGATCTTCAAAAGAACTTCATCCTCAGACCCCATTCCCTATACAAAATTTATACAACCCTATATCGAAGTGCACAAGATGTTTCTTGAATAGAGCAACAAAGAAAAAAATTTGATAGAATAGACATCATAGAACTCTTAATTGTTCTTAAAATCAGAGTATGTTTGGAAATGGATCTCATATAGATGAAATGTTCAGGACTACTCAAACGTCCACCAAAAATATACAAGGGAAACCGCTAAGCGTTCATTCTTCGATAGTTCATCATTTATAAAACGAAATGGAAAGTTTGTAATAACTAAAAAGCTGGTTTACATAAAAAATCCATTACAGAGTCATGAGTTAAAAAAAATTCAATGCCTTGTAATTCTGACTGGCTGCTGCCTGGCCTGGACATTTAGGAAAAAGAAACAAATAAAAATAGAAGAATTTATTCCTAGGTTATTCCTGGTATCCTGGCAATTATTAATGTTGAACGACAAAAAATAAATTTATAGTAAATATTTAAACAAAATTAGAAAGAGAAAATATTTTCAACAAAATACTCCGAAATAGTTAAATGAACGTAAATATTTCGTACGTTATCGTTTAAAGGATCAAATGTTAAGTCTTTCTGTAATAAAATATGGGGGAGAGGGGGGAATGGCGCCCCCCTAAGCTTTTTCCCCAATTATAACTAAATTATTGAAGCATTATTGGCAGCTCATTGTGTAAATAAAACTTCAGAGTCTCCTAATCATAATGTTATTTACTAAAAACATAAAAACTAAATACTAAAATTTTGCGGTTGACTTAAAAAAGGATCTTCCTGGCCGCCATTACCCACGCTGTAATGGCGGCCGGGGCCGGCATTGCCCTTGCTGAGATGCTCACATACAGAAGTCGCATACGTAGGCTTTAAAATCAATGTTGCTGCTAGCTTTGTGGGCCCACTGACCACTCTGGTGCATCGTATCCACATTTCTCCATTTTTTCCGAATTCTCCGCATATAATCTTCGTTATTTCGTCATCGCTGTCGTCTGCATCCTCCGAAGTATCCTAACCTTCATCTAGCTGTTTAACTGTTTCCTTTTTGCAAAGTCTTTCTCTCTTGTTCCTTTTTTCAACTAAATTCCGTTCAGATAAATCATCTTCATCAATTTTTTTTCGTTTAGTTCCTTTTTAGTTACCTGGACCAACTTTTTTTCAGTTTTTCTTTCTTCTTGTTATTTTTTTTTTCTAGAACTGTCTTCATTATTTTAGAATGCTGGTGCCTGCTGTTTTGACATTTTTTAGTCACCGTAGTGTTGGATTTTGAAGACCGAGGTAGCGGTATTATTTCAGAGACAGATATTTGGGCTTGTCTTCGTCTTCTTCAACCTCATCAACTTGTCTTTCTACTGCTGCATTGTTAGGCTCCAGAAGAGCTTCAGCGGGAGCAAAATCTTCATCTGTAAAAATGTCTGCATTTGTAGGGAATATTCCCGTTGCTTTAAAGCCATTCATGGGTTTTTCAGGCGTCGCTACTCGGCTATATGCTTTGTTAAAGATTTCAGCCAATTGACTCGTAGTAATTTTTTCATGCACGTGAACTCTTAAATAATTTCCGCACTCAACGTTATAAGCCTTCTTTAAGGACGAGTAAAAGGCAACACCTAACAGTTGTAACTGATGTGACGTATAAAGTGGTAAGGTCAACACAATTATTTCATTAGTTTTGCAAAAGTTGTATGCCATAAAAGTGCAATGGCTACTGTGGTTATCCATAACCAGCAGCACAGGGGCCTCTTTGAAGGGCTTCACAAATTTTTGAGTGTCCAAGCCATTGCACCCATTATCGGAACAAAAGTAGGATGCACCAGGCGGACCATTTTTCTTCAGTTCTGGTTTCATTCTCTTTCAGGCATGTATGAACATGGGTGGTACGTAAATACGCGCTGATGCAATACATAACTGTTGTAGTCTTTCCTCGTTCACCACTTGTTGCAAATCCCACTCTTTTTTGGCCCCTTTCTGCATATATTTTATCAAGTGATTAAACATAACTCCATCGATATCTTTGCATCTGGATCTAAACTATTATTTCTAAGTCTGGCACTTAGACCATTTCGTTAGACATTGACGATGGCACAAAGATCGCATTAAAGAGAAAACGTGAAAACAAAGAAAAAAGGCACTTAGCACCTTTGAAACTTCCACTCTTCAATTAGATTAAAAGAGGGACACTTCATCCCTGTTAAAAGCAGTGACGTGATTTATAATAATAATAATAATAACAATAATAATAATAATAATAATAATACTTTATTTCATGCCCAACAGTAAATACCAATAAGGACATAAACAACAAGAAAGTTAGGTGTTTGTCGAAAAAGTAACTCATAACATAAGCGATAACAATTAAATAAATGTATTAAAAGTACAATATATTAAATACATATATCCGAATAATAAATTTAAGTAATAAACCTTAAGTATATTATAATCTAATCTAAACTAGCAATTAAACTTAGAAGTTCTAAATTTAACCTAGCCTAAACTTAATAAAGATATCCTCAAAATGTTTATTTGCATTTTTGCACGTTTGACTGATTGGACTACGTTCCATTACATTCGTTCTGCTCCTAGGGATATAAAAGGTGTGAATACTTCTTGACGATATACGCGGCACATTGAAAAGAATATGCTCCAACAGGTAGGAGCATTGTATAATCTATAGATTAATTTGCACATGAAATTGGCGCTATTTAATTCTCTTCGGAATTGTAAAGATTGCATATCATGGCAATTTAGCAAGTAGTGATAGTCTACATTTCTTTCTGGATAACGACCCGATTTTTTAAAGCTAGCGTACTTTAAGAAACGTCTCTGAATCCGTTCTATTTGCAACTGATAACAAGTGTAGATGGGTTGTCAAACGAGAGATGCATATTCTAATTTACTTCGAACTATTGCGATATAAAGACAGCAGGTAGTGTTAACATCAGAAAAATGTTTAGTATTACGTATGACGAAGCCTAAAGTTTTTGAGGCAGAATGACAAATGGAAGCAATGTGATTTGAAAAATTAAGATGACGATCAAAAGTAACTCCCAGGTCTTTGACAGACGACACCGATAATAGACGTTGGTTGTAGATGTTGTAATCGAATTCAATTAACTGTTTCTTTTTACTGTATCGTATCACACAACATTTATCGACGTTTAACTGTAATTTGTTTACCAGACACCACTGTTCGACCGTATTTATATTTGTTTGTAGATGGAGCGCATCATTAACATCGTTCACCTGGAAATAGAGCTTCAGGTCGTCAGCATATGCTAATGCTGAACACGTAAATCTGTCAAGTAGGTCATTTATAAATAACAAGAATAACAGTGGCCCCAGGTGTGATCCTTGAGGAATACCAGAAGTAGAGATAAATACAGTTGATCTAAAACCGTTGTATTGAACATAGTTGTTTCTCATAATTAAATAAGATTTCATAAGTTGTAACAAACTATGATTTAATCCGAAGGACATAAGCTTCTCTATTAAAATACAGTGATCAATCTTATCAAAAGCCTTCGAAAAATCTGTCTATATGACATCCAATTGTGTAGAGGTATCCAATGCGAGACTAATATCTTGCGTGATACATGCCAGATTTGTAACAGTTGACCTCCCTTTTATAAACCCATGCTGCATGGGTGACAATTTTGAAGATACGCCATTATATATTATATCATAAATAATTTGTTCAAATAATTTTGAAAAGTTGCATAAGATGGAAATAGGCCTGTAGTTGCGAATATCAGAGACATCTCCTTTCTTGAAGACAGGAACAATGGAAGCTGTTTTCCAGATAGTTGGGAAAGTATTACATTTTAACGACAAATTAAACAATATATTTAAGGGCTCAACCAGAATGTATCGACAATCCTTTATTAAGAACGAAGGAATTTGATCACATCCAGCAGTTTCTTTATTTTTTAATCTTGATATGCTTTTTAAAATGTCCTCGTTAGTAATGCTTGAGATAGACAACATATCACTGTGAACGTTGACCAGGTTATCGAAATCTGTTGTTGCATTTTCGATTGGCAAATAGATATTCGAAAATGTAGCAGCAAAAGCATTCACTATAACATTGGGATCAGTATATTGGCAATTGTCATCGTGCATAATAGGAGGAATACGAGAGACACCTCTCTTACACTGCACATATTGCCAAAAGGATTTAGGAACTGACTTAAGTTGAGTTTCAGTTTTCGAGATATATGTGGCATAAGCAACATTAATTTGGTTCTTAATAATACATCTGAGCCTACTAAATTCATTGTAGAAACATATCCTTTCAGTAGATTTCCATTTGCGATGATAGAATTGCTTAAGTTTAATATTTTGCTTTATCTCGAACGTGAACCAAGGCGGAAACCTGGCGTGCGAGCAGTGCCTGTATGTAGGAACAGCTCCGTCTAAAGTTATACAGAATTTCATAAAAAGTAGTGACATCAATGTTTTCGTAACGTTTTAAAATAGACCAGTCAGTTGAACATAATTCATTATATAATAATGGGTAATTTGCCTTTCTAAAATTATAGCGTATGTTGTTATTAGAAGAGAATTGCAAATTGTCACCTAAATTTGCTATAAAAGCTTGTAAAGAAAGAGCTGGATAATATACGTCTTCAGGAACCATAGGCACTTGAACGTGCTGAACGAGTATATTTGAGCAAGCATTAGAAAAAATAAGATCTAGTAACACACCATGGTTGTTTAAGACATTGTTGTACTGATGTAAATCAAGTATAGCGGAAAAGTTGTTTAGAATTTCTAATTTCGAGTTACCAGACATGTTATTAATACAAAGGGCCGTATTGAAATCACCCACAATTATAAGTGGATAATCCATGAGGAGCATTTCTAAATATTCCAAAAAAAGAATTCAAATCATCATTACCAATACTTGGAGGAATATATAATGCTACGATATATATATATATATAATATATATAATGTTACGACGTAGGTTTCCGCGGGTGTTATATGCTGTGTTGTTCTTCCGGGTATTCTTCCGCGTTGGGTTCTCAAAAGAACCTTTGTTGTCTTGACGACGTTTCGGCAGAATCACATCTGCCATCTTCAGGTCTTCTCGACTGCTTTCTTCGTTCTGCTCCTCGTTGTTATGCGAGTGGAACAACGAGGAGCAGAACGAAGAAAGCAGCCGAGAAGACCTGAAGATGGCAGATGTGATTCTGCCGAAACGTCGTCAAGACAACAAAGGTTCTTTTGAGAACCCAACGCGGAAGAATACCCGGAAGAACAACACAGAATATATATAATATATATATACTAGTAGCTTCTGGCTTCCTTAAGCTAATGTTGGGGTGTCTCCTAAGGAATCCTGGTAGCCAATCCCTACCAGCAGATTCTTTGTTTTTTGAAAATGGGTTCTTTAAATTATTTTTTGAGGCAAATGTAAAAGCGGACTTTTTATTTCTTCACCTGTGATACCATAAAATAGTTTCGACAGTTTAATAATTTGACTGGCTAAAAGTAGCTCGTCCTCATTGGTGAACACAGGACGACGTCCCAAGGAAGGACCTGATGTTTCACCAGTATTTAGCCTATCCTGTAAGGTACCTCTTGGAATCGGTTACTCCTTCCGTTCCCTATAGCATCCAAAGCAACCGCCATTTGTTCAGAAGTCCATTTACTTTTCTCCGTTCTTCTAACATATTTCCGCGGCATCTGAAATTTTATAAAAATATAACATACGAGGGGGTAATTCGGCAAATGCCGGCCACCATTACCCCCAAATAGGTGGCTGGCATTTCACGTAAAATGAAATGCGCACGTTTATGTCTACAACACGGTTTATTTCTTAGATTATGTAATCCAAAGTCAAACCAATAAAAACCTGCATAAAACTTTGATTCTCTCATACGAGGTGTTTCATTGAAATGGATATATTGCACGCTGCCATTATTTTGCGTAACACTCTGTAAGTGTCCAAATAAATTGATGATTTAATTTTTGCTCGCGAATGTACAGTTGCAGGCAAAAAATTTCGAACGCCCCTATTATCTACTACACCAACATAAAGGCACAGTTGCCAAATTGAACAAAGCTACTTTTTTTATTAAAGACGATTAATTTGAGGGACTTTTGGAAGCTTTGGAGCTTTGTATATTTTTTGTAATGCCAATGAAACAATCATCAGATGAAAAATGGTCAGTTTCTGTCATGTCCTCGATGCACGCATTCTATATAAAAAAGAACATTTTCACGCATTTTTCTACACTGTGATCATGATCAACAACGATTGAACGTGCCGCTCTAAAATAATTTTTTATTATCCGCACGACGTCGTGTAGAAATCATTGTTGATAGCATTATAGATACTGTGACGTAATCGTGAGGTGAGACGAAGTGACGTCACCGCCTCGAAGGCGCTGGGACACGTCAAAGGCACCTGCTAACACGCTCCAAGACGTCCGAGGCATAACCCAGATGATTCCAATGACGTAATCGTGGGGTGAGACAAAGTGACGTTGCCGCCTCGAAGGCGCTGGGACACGTCAAAGGCACCTGCTAACACGCTCCAAGACGTCCGAGGCATAACCCAGATGATTCCAGAAAGAGTATGGAGAGATATAAAGCTCATATTGGTTATACATAGTTTTAAGTGTTAGTATTTATTTATTATTAGTTTAAGTGTTTTATATTCCTATATGGATAACTCGTTATTAAATATGATTTTATTTAAAACCGATTATTTTGATTTATACTTCTATTAAAAACGTTTCAATATCACTTGTCCAAATACATTTTTCATAAAGATAGGCTAAGTGGGACAAAACGTTTATCTCAGATTACTACAGCAATTTATTTATTTAGTTGACAATTTATTAATTGACGACTTGCTGTTAGGACAACATTGTATTTGGTTACAAACAATGTAACTTTCTCCTGTTAAAGTATAGTTTATTATTTACATTAGTACATTGTGTAGTCCTTAAGTAGTTAAGTAAAATCGAAGTTTAATTTGTCACATTTTATACCTTAACTTATCACTAACGTCAAAAACTGCTTGGTGACGACACACCTTACCCAAAAATTTATTTGGACATATGGTAGTAAATAACGGAATAAAATATTCAGAAATAAATATTTCAGATGCGAACCTTCAATCATTGTTGATCACAGTGTACAGGGTGGGCCAAATTCGACACTTTTAATAGGAAACACCTATTTTTAGAAGAATTAGACAAAAACTGACCTGGGTCCCTGGAGGTCGATTTTTAAGACAAAGTTAATTATGAAAACCGCATTTCGATATCATGTACCGCTTAGGAGCTACAGGGCTTTCTCAAAATTCTACGATTTCTAAAAACCTTCATAACTTTTTTGTTTATGAAAATTTTTGATTTCTGCTAAACTTCTTTAAAGCACTTTTTCATGCAGAATTCATTGCTCCAAGTTATTTTTTTCTAAACTGCTCAATATTTGAGATATTAGTAAGAACTTTGATTTGTTATATAGGACACCCTATATATTTTTAAGTTTACTCTGAAATTATTCCTTTTCGTGTTAGTTGACTTAACGTTCTTAAATACCTTAGATTCTATTATCTTATCGGTGCAAGGACGAGTTAAATCGAATTTGCAACGTAACTGATGACCAAACATTAACTTAGCGGGACTTACACCAGTGGTAGAATGGAGAGAATATCTATAAGTAAAGAGAAAATCTAACGAGGCTTCGTCAATATTTTTCTTTTCTAAATGTGCTTTTTTCAGCATTAATTTAATGTGTTTAACTAAATTTTCAGCTTCTCCATTGCTAGATGGATGGTAAGGAGCTGTGCAGATGTGCTTAATGCCATTTCGCTTTAAAAACTCAGCAAATTCCTGTGACAAAAAAGGTGGACCATTGTCCGATACAATAGCAGTGGGTAATCCAAAACGGGAAAATATTTCACGCAAGAAATTAATGGTACTCTTAGCATTTGTTGTTTGCATTTTCTCCACTTCAATCCACTTAGTATACGCGTCTTTAACAACTAGATATTTTGTTGTAAACTTTGATAGTTTAAACAAACTGATTTTTGATAATAAAAATGTTTATTGTTAATTTATTGTAATCTATTATTAGTTTACAATTATTGTTGGTTTATGAGCCCCAACAGAATATGTCGTCTAATTCTTTTACTGGTTGGTTAGGGTCTGTCTCCTCGATGTTGCACTACCCCGAGTTTCTCATATGGAAAATAGTTTTAATAATTTCAATTAACAAAGCTACGTATGACTCAAAACAACAAAGCTCAAAACTTACTTTAATTAATTTCTGCAGTGAAGCGAAAGATGAGTTAAAACTAAAAATGCAGTTACGTGACGTGAATGCTAAAACTATATTAAGTGACATAGATAAACGTTAGATAAAAGGAAATAATTCTTGGAATCAACATATCCGTATGAGAAACTACTTTATAAAATAAAATCAATTGCATGGTTACATAAATCAAGTTCGGACAATCATCGGAGATTACAACACCCTTCCCCTTAAAAAAAGATTTGGTTCACTCTTGAGACAAATCTTTTCGTAAAGTACGTCTTCCACTTATTGAAGGTCTCTTAAGAGTACTAAGAATTGTATTTTTTACAATAGGTTTGGGTGAACATTCTGATTCATTCGGAGAATTTCAAAAGTGACTGAGTGTTCATCATCAGAACGAAAATGTACTGAAGTGTTTGCGTGTCTACGATTTCGTGAATCAAAATGTTGTTCCATTCTTATACAAATTCCGGAATTACAACAAATACGTCTACAATATTTCTTAAAAATACAATATAAAAATAATAAAACTAATAAGATACCTATAGTATAAATGATGAAAGAATGTTTCCGAAAATAATTTTCATTAATAAGTTTTGTTTCCATATCATCAGCAATCCTATTTATATCATCAAGTTTATGGCTTGCTAAGTTAAGATCATCTAAATGTTTAGTAATTACTTTATAATGATTGGTTAAACGTATTTCAGAAATATTTAGTTTTTGTTTATCCTTTCCAAATTCCTCACAGCACTCGAAATCCAAAGATACGTCTGGTAAAAAGTCCAGCAACTGTTTAGTAAAACTCGAAAATTTATTACGAGGTATTAATACAGTTGAACTCGAAAAAGCTTTGCAAGTAGGTGAAACAGTAAATTTTCCAATTCCTTGTAATTTTATATCTTTAGGATTTTGATTTTTACAATTTAAAGTAACTAATTCTGTTTTCGGAAGAACAAATAACCACGAATTTGAAATTGACAATTGGGTCCAAATTGAACCAGAAATTTCTGAAATTCTCTTATCGCATGATTCTGGAATAGTTTTTACTGAATGATACAATTTAACCTCACATATTTCATTTTGATAAGCTAGATGAACTGGTTGTTGTTGTTTGCATAAAAAGTTAATCGAATCATAATTTAAACATTTCGAAAATTCTTCTTTTGTTAGCGTCAGATAATTATGCTTATTTTGACTTACAGCTAAATACTTAATTCTAGGTTGAATAAACATATACTTACTAGATACTAATACAGGTAATGGTAACAAATTAAAAATATCATAATCCTTATTATCAGAAATAGGAATGTCTATAACGTACACAATAACATTATCCTTACAATAACAATGTACTTTAATTATTTTTAATAATAGTTGGGAATTATCGATTATCATGGATATAGGAAAATCTAAACCTTTAGGTAAATGTTGTGATACCTTATTTAGCTCCTGAATAAGTTTTTGAGGAGTTAAAATGATTGGATGTAACAAACTAATCTGAGAAGCTAAGATGGCATCAATCAAAGTTAATGTTTCTAACTGATACTGTTGAAACATCATTGAAAAAATAGTAACATGTTCTTCAATTGTGGTCTTATATTCAATGTAACTTATTGCTGAATTCTGATTGTTAACGTATTTTTCAATTTTCTCTATATTTTTAATCATTATTTGTTCGTTATGATTTAGGTCACCAATTGTATTATTGAAGTTGCTAATTGTGGATTTTACTATAGTCACTTGCTGTTTGACTAATTCTAACAACGATTCCTCATTTTCATTAAATTCTTTAATTTTAGAATTGTAATATTCTGCATCATCATTATCCAATGTTCCAAATAAAAATCTAGCTGTTGATCCTATAATATTAAATAATCCTCTTTTTGATAGTCGGTGTATGCCTAATAGTTCTTTAATAGTAAATCTCTCAATTTCTATCTTTTTTAAAATATCTTGAGTTGTTTTGACAAAATAATTACATATGCTAACTATTTTATAATCATGATTACAATATTTAATTGATTTTTCTCTATACTTTAATAAAAGATTAAACTTAGCATCATAATCATCTAAATCAATGTACGTAACTAAATTCCAATTATCATTATACAACCTAATAGTGACTAATCGTTCGTAGTAAATTCCAGGAGAATGTTCATAATATGTGACATTATATGTCAATGCATCTTCAGCTTGAATTTGGTAAACACCAAACAGGAAACTGATGAAAAATATGATTCTGTAACAAAGATAGTTTCAATCAAAAAAATGTTTTAGTCTATTATTATGAACTTTTATGTCTTTTCTACCACGCCTAATTGTTGTATTTACGTTTGTATCAACTGACACGACTGTATATGGTCCTATCCATTGTGGACTCAACTTTTTACTTTTTCCTCTACGTAACGACTCATCGTGTAACAATACCTTATCTCCTACTTCAAAATTTACTTCATTAATATTCTTATCGTAATGTTCCTTGCTTTTATGTTTTTTGTTCAAAATATTTCGTCTGGCAATTTCCCTAGAACTTCTAAGTTTCTGTCTTAAATCATTTACGAAATCATCATATGAATAAGAGGTTTGAGGGGGCAAAGTAATTGACGATGGTAATCTTGGTTTATTCCCATATAATAATTCAAAAGGTGTAAATTTGGTAGTTGTATGAGGTGTCGTATTATATGTAAAAACTGCAAATTGAATTAAATCGTCCCAATTATTTTGATCTGAATTTATGTAATGGCGAAGATATTCTTTGATCGTTCTGTGTGACCTTTCTAGTGTACCATTTGACTGAGGTCTAAATGCACAAGTTTGTAATTTTTTAATTTTCAATAATTTGCAAGTATCTTTAAAAATTTCGCTCAAAAAATTACTTCCTTGATCACTTAAAATTGTTTCAGGGATTCCATGTCTGCAAATAATTTCCTTTACAAATTTATCAGCGATAGTTTTTGCTTCTTGATCTCTGATAGGAATACATTCTAAAAATTTCGTTAAGTCATCTTGAAAAGTCAATAAATATTTATTTCCCGATTCTGTCAATGTTAAAGGACCTACTATGTCTAAAAAACATTTTTCAAAAGCTTTACTTGCTGTAGTTGTAATTTCTAAAGGCATTTTTGTTTTAATAAATGACTTATTTTTCTGGCAATGCGCACATTTCTTAATATAATCTACAATATAGCTTTTCATATTATCCCATTTATAAACTTCTTTTATTCGGTTATAGGTTCTATTAACACCTTGATGTCCTCCTAACGGTAAATCGTGAAATTGCTTTAAAATTTGTAATTGTTTATCTTCGTCAGTAATTTGGACAATATTTTTATTAATTATGACTAAATCAAATGAAATACCATTAAATACATAACGTAAAATTGTCCTTAGTTTATCCCATTTTAAATTATCTCGTTTTCCAAATTTAGTTAAAAATATTGTTTTATCTTCAGGTAATGCATTTCGAAGTTTACACAAATTATCAAAAAAGTTTTCATAATTAAGTTTATCGAAATAATTTTCTCTGTCCACGAAATAAAATACATTATCGATTTCAATTAATTCATAAAGTTCTAAATCCTTATTTAAATGTAAGTCTATAACTTCTGGAACTGTATTAATATTTTTTGGAATGAATTTTAAATTGACGTTATCAACAGATATACTTGTATCTTCTTTAACATGAGGATTTAATATTATTTTTTGCTGTATTTCCTCTAAAAATTTGGCGTAACTATTTATTACATTTGATCCCGTATTATATTGATTTATAATATGAATTCGACTTAAAGCATCTGCGGCTAAATTTATTTTTCCTGGTTTGTAAATTACTTTATCTAAATCATATTCTGCTAATTTTAATTTCCAACGAAATAATCGCGAACCCGGATTTTTCAAGTTAAAAATCCATTTTAAAGCTTGATGATCTGTAACAACATCAAATTTATGACCATACAGATACGGTCTGAAATGATTTGTTGACCAAACAATAGCTAAAAGTTCTTTTTCTGTAGTCGTATATTTTCTTTCAGCTGGATTCAAAGTTCTGCTCGCGTAAGCTATAGGCTTGTCTTGACCTAAAGTGCCCTGTGATAAAATTGCTCCGATAGCAAAATCACTAGCATCAGTAGTTAAAATAAAGGGTTTCTGAAAATCTGGATATTGAAGTAGTGGAGGCGAAATTAATTTTAATTTTAAATTTTCAAAAGCTTTATCACATTTATCCGACCAATAAAATTTTACATTATTTTTTAATAATTGATTTAATGGCGATGCTATTTCAGAAAAATGACTGATAAACCTTCTATAATATCCACATAAACCTAAGAAACTTTTGACATCTTTTGCACAGTTCGGATTCGGATAATTTAAAACTGCATCAATTTTCTTTGGATCTGGATAAATACCCTCCGACGTAATTACATGACCTAAATATTGAACCTCTTTGCGCAGAAATTCACACTTGTCAGGTTGAAGCAATAATTTATTTTCTCGAAGTCTATTAAATACTTCTATTAATTTTTTATTATGTTCTATCAAATTGTTTCCATAAATTACAATATCATCAAGATAAACAAAACATTTAATTCCTTGTAATCCACTTAAAACAGTGTCCATTAATCTTTGAAAGGTCGCAGGCGCTCCTTTCAAACCAAAAGGCATTCGATTGTATTCGAAATGTCCATATGGGGTTGAAAATGCTGTTTTTGCACGATCTTTAGCATCGACTTTAATCTGATGAAAGCCACTAGCTAAGTCCAAAGTTGAAAAATATTTAGAATTCCCTAGTTGATCTAAGATATCTACAATATTTGGTAATGGATATGAATCCCCTATTGTACATTCATTTAATTTTCGATAATCTACGCAAATTCTGTATTTTAATTTACCACTAGCATCCATTTTCTTGGGTATGACAATTAATGGTGCATTCCACGGACTGGAACTATTAGAAATTATGCCTTGATCTAACATTCCTTTTGTTTGTTTCAAAACTTCATTTTTATGCAACTGAGGTAAACGATACGGTTTTTGATTAACTGGTTTTGTATCTGACAACAAAGGTATACTGTGCGTGACTGCGCTAGTATAAGTTAAATTGTCACCTTCTAAATAAAATATATCACTAAAATCCTCACAAATTTCTAAAATAGATTTTCTTTCTTCGAAATTTAAATGATCTAGTCTTAATAAATTATTTAACTTGTCAATACGCTTATGATCTGATCTCAAATTATACGATTGATTGCAACTGACTTCGGCTTTCATAAAATTAACTTTAGGAATCGAAAGTTCAATATCTTTTTCACTGACATTTATTAGCGATACAACACAAACTTTATCTTTTACTCCCGTTAAACAATTTCCCAAAAATATACCTGGTGATGGTTGACATTTTTCAATAAAAATATCACCTTCGAAATCAGTTTCTACTTCAGCTAAAGCTAACATTTCTGTTCGCGCAGGAATATTTATTCTTTTATTATCAATAATTAATACATACTCTTTCCCGTTTACTCTTAATAATTTATTTTCATAATCGATGGTAGCACAATGTTCTGTCAAAAAATCGTTACCTAAAATACCATCGCATTCAAGCGGAAACGAGTCTGGTACTAGATGCATAACACAATTATCAAAATTCGGGTTTTGCACTACTCCTAACGTTTTAATAAATTCTACAGTAATGCCTCTGATCTCCACATACGGTTCATCAATAATAACGTTTTTTAAAAGCAAATCACTTTTTAAAAGACAAATATCGGAACCTGTATCCAATAACATTCTAATTACCTTCTTATTTGTGATTGAACTTGGCATATCAATATACACACGACGTGCTAAATAGTGACGATCGAAATTCATATCGATAACACGAATATTTTTCTCAAGATTAATTGATTCTCTACTTTTTTCAGAATCCGATTTTATCTGAAAATTATCATCGACTCTAACTGTATTAGCAATATCAAAAGATTTTTCAGATTCACGGTGTACGAACAAGAACTTAGAATTTTTGTCTTTCATTGTTTTATCAACTAATCCTACGACACTTTCACAATTACTATTATCTACACAACTTGGATACAACTGAATTTTATTCTCAGAAAATGTATTCGACTCATTAGAAATAATATCCTCAAAATTAACGCAAATATCTGTTAAACTCGAGTCACAGGGATCATCTCCAAAACTATTTGATTCAGCAAAATTAGGAAATTCATTATTCGAATAAACAAAATTTTTGCGATGAAGAGCTTTCTTAAAATTAGTGTGTCCTTTACGAAAATTTTGCGTTTCTGATTGCTTTACACTATTAGCTGAATTGGCAATAGCATATCGCGTAACAGCAGACGCATTTGCATTTGCAAACGAACGACGATTCGGATCAGAATGATTTTTATTTTGATTAACACGACGGTCACTAACATTCTGACTTTTGGCATGACTACCGTTACTCTGATTTGGATCTTGATTTTGAGAATTTTTATTTTCATTGTAAATTCTTTTTCTACATTCAGAAATACGATGCCCTAATTTTTTGCAATAATAACATGTAACGTTTTCAGTATTCGTCCTAAAAATCTCCCTTTTAACTAAAGGCGCACTCAAATTTGATCCTTTTGTATAACAATTGGCTGATGTATGACCAAGTTTATTACACTTAAAACACTTTCGTGGTGTATTTTCATAAATTTTATAATTAAAAAATTTCATTGAATCTTTATTACTCAATAATTCTCTTTCTTCTGATCTGGCAAATTCTATAGCATCTTCTAAAGTATTAGCATTTCTAGATTTTACGTGAATTTTGATCGGTTCTTGTAAGCCTTGGATAAAAACATTTAACGCTTGTACTTTTAGAACATCCGAAATTATAGCTGATTCTTCCAAACATTTGCCCACAGTCGAAGCATCAATAAGATTAGACAAAAATTTTTCTATTTTATTAGAGTAATTTTCTATTGATTCACCTTTAATTTGTTTACATGAATTTAATTCTAATTGCCAATGAGCAACTGAACGCTTTTCTGAAAATATTTCTTCCAAATGGTCACGTAAATCTGGCCAATTAGTAAAATTTCTGTATTTAATTAAATTTCTAGCTTTGCCGGTAATTTTAGTTTTTATAATTTTGAAAATTATATCAATGAATTGTGGATTTATTGACTCTATAGCCATGTCACAAGTATCTATAAATTCAGTTACAAATTCTCTTTTATTGCCATCAAATTCTTTAATTAATCTTACTGCAGTGTCAAGTGTTAAATAAGGTCTCTCAACAATTCCAGGTACAATCTCATCAATATTTTCCATCGACATCTTATAAATTAATTTTCAAGATCAAATACGCATAAAAATAAAATAATGCAAAGTATTAGGAAATTATTATTATTTCCGAAATAGAAACACAAAAATTCGCTTACTTTTCCATTACGTAATTACGCGTTTGCATGACGAATTTTCTTTCTTGTCCGACGGCTGCAATTCGGCTCCAACTCGGTGATGCTTCCCGTTCCAGGAGAACGTAGAACTCGGCTCCGACGTACTCGTACTCCACAGAATCTCGAAATTTTCTTCGCTTCTAGGCAATAATTTTCTTCGCTTCTAGGCAATAATTTTCTTCGCTTCTAGGCAATACTTCTGGTCGCTTCTCGCTAACAATTTTATTTTTGCACAACTGTTGCTTATAAACTTCGAACTCCAATACTTTTGTTTAATTTGTTAAACTCGAACATCGGCTTCACTTAACTTTCGAAATTTGCACTGGTCTTTTCACTCAAATTTTAATAAACTTTTCTTTATCTTCACAGCTGCCACCAATTTTTTGTTGTAAACTTTGATAGTTTAAACAAACTGATTTTTGATAATAAAAATGTTTATTGTTAATTTATTGTAATCTATTATTAGTTTACAATTATTGTTGGTTTATGAGCCCCAACAGAATATGTCGTCTAATTCTTTTACTGGTTGGTTAGGGTCTGTCTCCTCGATGTTGCACTACCCCGAGTTTCTCATATGGAAAATAGTTTTAATAATTTCAATTAACAAAGCTACGTATGACTCAAAACAACAAAGCTCAAAACTTACTTTAATTAATTTCTGCAGTGAAGCGAAAGATGAGTTAAAACTAAAAATGCAGTTACGTGACGTGAATGCTAAAACTATATTAAGTGACATAGATAAACGTTAGATAAAAGGAAATAATTCTTGGAATCAACATATCCGTATGAGAAACTACTTTATAAAATAAAATCAATTGCATGGTTACATAAATCAAGTTCGGACAATCATCGGAGATTACAACAATTTGGAACCGAATATTGGTCCTAAAAAATCTAAATGTAATCTAGACCAGGGTTCTATCGGTCTAGGCCAAGGACAGCCATATTTAGGAGGACTAGATAACAAGGTTGAACAGGGAATACATTTGCTGCAAATGTTCTCAATATCTGCGTCCATAGAGGGCCACCAAAAGTAGCTCCCAGCCATGGATTTGGTTTTTGACCTTCCCATGTGGGTATTATGAAGCTCTTCTAAGATTTTATTACGTAACTTAAGTGGTATTATTACCCGGTAACCCCATAACAAGCACCCATGCTCCACATGTAGTTGGTCTTTTCGAGAAATAAAAGATTTAAACTGTTCTTTTGCTGATTTATTATTCGGTCAACCATAAAGACAATAACCATAAATAGTATTTAAAACAGCATCTTTACGCGTCTCTCTCGCAATTGTCTTATAATTAACTGGTGTAGCTTCTTCCAAATAGAAGATATGACCAAAATCAAGTTGTTTTTCACCATTTATGTGCAAAGCTAAGCGCGATAATCCATCTGCGTTACCGTTTTTCTGCGAAGTAGTATATTTAATGCGATACTTATACGCTGACAAAATGATAGCCCATCGCTGAAGTCTACTAGCTGCCATTGCCGGAATTCCTTTATTTGACCCAAAAATGGTTAACAAAGGTTTATGATCAGTAATCAGAGCAAACTCTTTGCCATATAGATATTGGTGAAACTTTTTAACACCGAATATTATTGCCAGGCCTTCTCTTTCAATTTGCGAATACTTAGTTTCAGCTTTATTAAGTGTCCTTGAGGCGTATGCAATAGGTTTAGAGTCACCATTAGGATAAATGTGGAAAATAACAGCACCAAGTCCTACTGAACTAGCATCACAGGCTAAACTTATGGGTAATTCGGGATTAAAATGTGCTAGTATTCTTGATGATGTTAATTCCTTTTTTACTAATTCAAAGGCCTTTTCGGTTTCAACTAACCAGTTCCATTTTGTGTTCCTATGAAGTAATTTATACAACGGATGCAATATGGAACTTAAATTTGGAACAAATTTTCCGTAATAATTAATAAGTCCCAAGAAAGCTTGAAGCTCCCTAATATTGTTGGATCGTCTAACATTTAAAATTGCCTCAATCTTTTCTCTGGAAGTATGTAATCCGTTTGCATCTATAGTAAAACCCAGATAAGTAATTTCTTTTTGAAAGAAACTGCATTTTTCAGGCTTAATTGTCAATCCCGCATTCAATATCTGAGTCAACACCGCTTTTAATCTGACTAAATGTTCTGCCCCGTAACTAAAATATCATCTAGGAACACGGCGACTCCCTCCATATTTGCAAACAATTAATCAATTACTTTTTGAAAAATTGCCGGAGCCGACGCTATTCCAAATGGCAAACGGTTATAAGTAAAAAGTCCCTTATGAGTGTTTAGAGCAACAATCTTTTTTGATTCGTCATCTAATTCAATTTGGGCATATGCTTGGGTTAAATCAATTTTGCTAAACATCTGGCCTCCTTTTAAATTAGCAAATATTTCCTCGACACGAGGTAAAGGATATTTATTTACATGCAACATCGGGTTTACTGTAATTTTAAAATCACCACACAACCTAATTCGCGTACGAAGTGTACGTAGACCAGTTTTTAGTCCCCAAATCAAATTCCTTAATTTTTCCGACCGCCATTATCACTCTAATTAAGGGTATTAATTTACTTAATTTATTTTAAATCCTCGTCGCCAGTTTGCCGTATATTTAAATTAATAATTACGGAGAGGTCGGCCAAGGAAACGCACTCCAGGCTGGTTTAAACACAACTCAACTTTATTCTCCAAAAACACATGTACAAGAAAAGGTACCAAGCAATTTATAGTAAACAGAAATAAAACCTAATTCTTCTATCTCATACTCGGCAATTTCTCACAATATTTACTTTTTTGATTTGTTATTTCTAAACTACTGTCTTCTTTGCTAATATTAAATGTTAAAGTGTTTTATAGAAATTGCTGAAAATTAAGAAGCAGGAATTAATCTTTACTATGAGTGGTATCCTGAAAGATGACAATCCTTCGGAGATATATTCTTGAGATTTAAAAACAATTTAATAAATTTTTAGTCATTTAAACTGATCAAAACTAAAAATTATGAATCTCAAAACGGAAACAAAGAATTAGAGGAGATCATAGTTTTGGGAGAAATTAAAAATGACCGACGCCAGTTGGAGCAAACATCTTAGCAAGAACTTCTGAAATACGAATTTTAAAGAAACAAAGATTCTGACCTTAATGAACAAGAAAAATCATTACCAGTCTTTGAATTGGTGATGTCAGCTCAAACCATAACAAAACGGAATCGTTTATGTTTAGTACAAAATGGCCAACAATTTGATACTTTATGTAATTTTTGCGCAATTTCGATTACATTAGTATTTATTCGTTATAACTTCGTTATATTTATTAACAATAAAGTAATATTTTTTATGGCTCATTGAATCTTCAAAAAATATTTAGTTATCATCATCCACAGCCTACTTGAAAGCTGCAATAACCATCAAAATTTTAATTAAAACATGAAAGCTCTACAACTCAAAAATCTTTTGAATAAAATATCAAGTGTTTTATATTTTTGTAAATAAAATTTTATGCTCTTTTCAGAAATGTAAAAATATATAGGGTGTTCCATATAAAAAAATCAAAGTTCTAGCTAATATCTCAAATATTGAACGATTTCACACTTTTCCGTTTTTGTAAGACGAAAAGGATTAAGAAACAATTAGGTATTAGGTAATGGCATACTTTTGAAAAAAAATAATTTTATTATGTTTATGTTTTCTTTAGAAAGGGATTTTCATCTTTAAAAAATAATCTTTTGACATAACGAAAGGGATTTTTCAATTTCACAGGTTGACTATACGGCACAACAGAGTAAAATGGTCTTTATATACGAGCAACCTCACTTTTGACTTTAATTATATCTGTCATCTTGAAGAGAAAGCAATGGCCAAGGCTAATACTTGACAAATGCGCATTCGCTCTGCGATTATTGGTATTTGCGAACCGAGAAATCTATGACTTTGACAACAAATTAGTCACTCACGATAACATTAAGATGCCCTAGGATGACAAATTTGTTGTCAATATCTTAAATTTCTTGCTCCGCAAATGTCAATAATCGCAGAGCGCTTGTGCATTTATCAAGGACCAGTCCCGGATCGTCCCCGCGAACAAAGCTAACAATATAATGCGATAAACAATGACTGTCCGTACCTATTACAATACGCCACCTCTTAATAATGGATTAGAACGGATTTATTTTAAATTCCGAAATATGTACCGCCTGATTGGTTTAAAATAATTTCGTATAACAATGAAATAAGTAAACAAAAATAGTCTCTTGTCCGTCTTTCCATTTTTTATTTGCTTCCTCTTTGTTTCCGATGTGTTTCTTTTTCAATTGCTTCTCGTTTTTCTTTTCTACTCATTATTTACTTTCATTTTTCATTTGTTTTATTTTTGTTTTTATTAAAATACAATACAAATCCCAAAGAAAGTAAGAAAAACAAATAACGATCTTAATGAAAAACTGAAACCCGAAAAGATAATTAATAAACGTAATGGTAATTCTAATTCTTAACAAAAAAAGAAAATGGAAAACAAATCACAATCGCATTTACAAAGATTTACGAAAATTGAAAATTGATAATAAAATTTTGAATACATAATTAATTTCTCAAGAATTTATGTAAGAATGAAGAAAATTTTTGACGATTGAGAAATCTAGTCAAAATGGAAAAAAAAATAACAATGTCTGAAGAAAATCAGAAAAACAGATCACGTTCGTAATGTATATAACAATAACTTTTATTTTTATTTTATTTTAACTTCCTTCTTGTTTTTTAACTTGTATTTCTTTTCATTTAATTTTTACTTTTTGTTTTCATTTAATTTTTTGTTTTCTTATTTTTTCTTTACTTTTAGTTTTTCATTTTGCTTTGGTCTGTTATTTGATTCCTTTTTCATTTTAATTTTGTACGTGTGTTTTTTTTGTCTCGTTTCATTCTTTATTTCCTTTGATTTCTTTCTTACAATTTTGTTTTTCCTTTCAACTTGCTTTCATTTAGTTACTTCACTTTCCTTTTTTATTTGCCTTTTGCTTTTCATTTTTTCATGTCATTTTTGGGTGTTGTTTTGTTTCTTCCTAATTTTTTCTTAAAATATATAAGAAGATTAATTTTCTTTTACTTTTGAAAACTTTAAGCTTTCTTTTCTTCTTTATTTTCAAAACTTACGGTTTTGCATTTATTGTTAGGAAACAATTGGCGCCTTTTGGCGACATTTTGTGAACAAGTTGGTGACATTGCCTATAAAAAACAACTTCAAAAATGTAAGTTGGCAATAATGACTCCGAGTGCCAGAGGTGGCGATTTGTCACCAGATCTAGTGATTTTTGTTGTTGAATTATTATCTGGTGATAATTAAAAAAAAAATCAGGACTTTCTGGTGTTTGTTCGCAAAATCTAAATAATAAGAAACATTTTATAATATCTCGTATAATTTGTTCTTTTTTTAATTTATTAATCTATTGAATTGTGTCGTAAAATCGATTAACTTTTGTTTTATTTTATTTTTTTTTTTAATTTGATTACATATTTTTAAATTTTTATTTTTTGCTTTCTTTATTTTCTCACCATTCTATTCAAATAGTTTTTCTTTAATTCATTAACTATTAAATTTAGTTGTAAAATCGTTGTTTTTTGTTTTTATATTTTTCTTAATTTGATAATTTTTCGATTTTATTATTTTGTTTTCTTTGTTTTGTAACCTTTTCTTCCAATTTTTTTTATTTATTAATCTATAAAACTACACTGTAAATCGTTTGTCTTTTGTTTTCATTATTAATTTAATTTGATTAATTCTCAATTTTTATTTTTTTTTTCTTTGTTGTGTCGTCGTTTTTTTTTCAAGTTGTTTTTTTTTAATTTATTAATCAATTAAACTGTATTGTAAAATCGATTGTCTTTTGTTTTTATTATTATTTTTAATTTGATTAATTTTCAATTTTTATTACTTTGTTTTCTTTGTTTTGTTACCATCGTTGTCTTTTGTTCTGTTTTTTATTTTGTTCTGTTAATCACCAATCTTGGCTAACTGTTTTTTTTTTTGGATTTATTAATCTACTTAATTGCACTCTAAATTTAAATTTGTAGCTAAATACAGGGAGATCGAAATTGACTGTCCTGATTCCTGATCCTGTACTGCTTTTCACGAGCTTGATATCGATATTTAAATCAAATTATTAAAATGAAGTTAGCAACATAGGGAAATCTAGGGAACTTACTAGATATCCCAAGATTATATTGACAGTTAATTGCCATTCATTCATCAAAAATAATTTATTGCATTGCAAAGGCAATCTGATTAAACAATAATTATATTCTTGGTTAATTGGGTTAGGTTTATATTTATGTTTCAAGAATAGTCTATGCACGTCACTGCTTTTCGTTCTAACCGGCAAGTGATAGATATAAATATTGATAACAAGCTTCCGGAAAGTAGTGTAGGATCAATTTCGATTTCTCTGTATTTAACATAGTTTTAAAGTTTCAATAATAATGTCAAAAATTAAAATACATCGTAATGAGCACAAAAATTTAAACTGGTGACATTTATCAGCCAATCTGGTGACTTAAATTTTTATCGTCTGGCAATACTGATGCAGTCAGTGCTGTGACGTATCACAACAAAAACTTAGGTTAAGTTTCGGAAATAGAAATGTCTTTTAGAACTTTATCCAAGTTATTCAAGCCCAGTAATGCAGCGGCAAGTAAAATTTGTCTCAACTCGAAGTTCCTCTCGATCAGGTAACGGCTAAAAGCAAAGCTGAAGTGAATAACCCAACATAACCTCAAATTCCAGATCCTTAACCACAAGCAAGCGTCTGGATGATTTGATGGAATTTTTCGACGACAAGAAGAACTGGGGTCTCCAACAGGTACGCTCCGGGCGTTCATGGAAAAGAGATGAGCTTCGCTTAAAATCAAACTCAGACTTGCACAAACTCTGGTAACAATTCCTAGAGTGTAAATAACAAACAGCCTAATAAAATAGACCCTAATGTTCAAGGTACGTACTGTTGAAAGAACGCAATATGTTGCTGACGATGGAACACGAGTGTAATGAGAACGTCCGGATATTTCCCAGCCCGGAAAGAATAGATAAGGTGGAAGAATCGATGGAGAATTTAGAAGCGGTTGTCCGAGAGCGTAACGTTGCCTACCACCAGCTTGAGACGGGTGAAACCGGCGAGAGGGTAACTAAAGAGGTGATAAACGCACTGGGCCTTCCTTACCAACACACAGAAAGCGAATATCCCATACCCAAACATGAGAATGAGGAATGGCTGAAGAAATACGGTGTTAAACCGGTGGAGAAGGAAATCGTCGATTTTTTGAAGCTCTACAAAGAAAAGCAGTACTTAGAAAAACGCAGAGAAAAGACGTAAGTGTTTCACTAAGTCTTCGCTTTGAAATGATGAAGTTTTTTCCAGTCGTAATTTCAACCACGTGATTGGTTTATTGAAGCGGTTCCCCGACATGGACATGGAAGCTTTGAAAATGCAATATCCAGATGTTGATATAGAGAAAGCTAAAAGGAGCAGCAAAAGCAGAGGGCACTTCGTCCCTAAGTGAAGACTACGCCATTTAGTTGAAATAATAGAAAATTATTTTATTCTCATTATGCCCCCTCATTTTTTTCTTTTACAATAAATTTAACTGCCTTAGCAACAAATTTAATGAAACACACAAATGAATAAGTTTAATACCTCAAACTTATAAGGTATTTTCATACAAAAAGCTATTAAAGATAATTTGGAAACAAAACAAAAATAAAAAAGTGTAGATAATAAGTTTTAAACAGTGAGAATAGGGGTGGATTTATTTCATAAATAAAAATTGCGCCATCTAGTATATCAATAAAAAAATATTCTTGTCATTTGTTTGCATTAAGAAAAAGAAGTGACTTTAATGATCTCATTAAAACTTTTCTAATGTAACATAATGTGAATCATTGAAAGTTTTATTAACAGAGCAGAAATAATTTTGTCTCTGTAGATAAGTAAGAACTGTGCGCGCCATCTAGATTCAGTAATAAAAATTTCTTGCTACTCGCTTTGTTAAAAAAATAAACATTTCTTTAACTTGGTTTTTAAGACACAATTTAATAAAATTTTTGTACTTAACTTAAATACTGCGCCCTCTAGTTACAACCGCGATTTTAGTTTCACAATTTCATCAAAGTACATTTGCAATTGAAATTTCCAAAACAAATTTTGTTTTTATTTAAAATTCAAGTCCGCCATCTAGGTATGGTAAGTAAAAGTTATTAATTCTCACTTGAATAAAGAAGTGTCCCTATAATTTTGTTGAGATATAATAACATTTAAACCATTTTCAGTTATTTTATTGTTTTTCTAAAGAAAACTAAAAAAACTGCAAGAGCAAGGGTTGATTTGTACTCGACTAAACACTACGCCATCTAGTTACAACCTTAAGAAGTACAATTGCCTGTCAGAAGGAATTTTATTAGAATTTTCAAAGGAGACGTGAAGGATATGAGTAAAATTGACCTTTAATTAAAAAGAAAAACACAGAAATTACTCTTAGCTTTTTCCTATCATTTTGTTGACATTTCTAGATGGGAGGCGCCATCTAGGAGCAACAAGAAGAAATCAACAGAAATTGTTAAGTGGACCGGTACTTTATCGCCGATTAACTTTAAGCTTTGGTTTATTCCCATGCCTACAATTGTAGAGAAAATTGTTTCTATGGGAGTAAACCAATGATTAAAGTTAATCGGTGATCAAAGTCCAGGCCCTTAGTTATACTAAATATCCTTAATGATTAGATTTTCCAAAGGAAGGTGCAAAAACAGAGAGTCATTTCATCTTTGAATAAAGGTAGCGCCATCTGGTTGCGATGATGAAAAGATTCTTTGCCTCCTTGAATCCTCAGAATTTTTTCTAAATGAGTTTGTTAAGAATTTTTGAGCAAACTGCAACAAAACGACTCCAAAACAGGAGGGCGTCATCTAATGCAAATTCCTGTCATTTTGTTTGCAGAGACAATAGCATTTAAACAATCTATAAGCAAGTTGAAGTTATGTTGAAAATTCTGGATAACTTATGGTGAATTTTCCAAAGGAGCAGAGGTCATTTTGCCTTTAAATAACGACAACGCCATCTGTTTCCGATTATAGAAAGGCTCTGAATCCTTGCATTCTCAGAACTTTTCTCCGAATGGTTTAACTAAAATTTTTTTTTTAACAAACTGCAACAGAACGCGGCCATCTAGCACAGACACTTATCATTTTGTTTGCAAGGACATCATTTAAACAATTTTGTTGGAACGTATAAGCAAATTAGAGCTGTATTTAAAATTCGAAATGACTTCAGTAAGTTTTTCGAAAAAAAAAGGCAAATATCCTAAAGCAAGAACGCGCCATCTAGTGTAGATTCCTACCAATTTGTTTGCAAAGACAACAGCATTTAAACAATTTTGTTGAAAAGTATAAGCATGTTTAATCTGTATTAAAATTTCTCGATGACGTCGAAGTTTCAAGAAAAAAATTGGTCTTTAAACAAGGGGCAGCGCCATCTAGTTCCGATAACAAAAAGATGTTTTGCCTCCATTCGCTCTCACAATTTGTCTCTGGATAATTTTTATTTTTAGAGCAAGCTTACAACAAACGACTCTAAATAAAGAGTGCGTCTTCTAATGAATGTCCTTGTCGTTTTATCTGCAAGGAAAACATTGTTTCAACAATTTTGTTAAAATGTCCAATTTAATAGAGTTTGGATTCGATAAAAAAATTTGGACGATTTTATTGAAATTTCTAAAGAAAGCGGAAGCAGAAGTTATTTTATCCGTAAATGAAGAAGCGCTCTCTATTTTCAACAATAAGAAATCTACCTTTATTCAGCATTTTTGTAGATATAAAAATACTATTCGACATTTCAACAATTCTATTGAACTGTAGATTCTTTTAAACCTTATACCTCTAAATAAAGGCAGCGCCATCTAGTTCTAATAAGAAAAAGATTTTTTTACTTCCTTTCATTCTCAGAATTTTTCGATGGATGTTTTTATTAAAAATTTTAGAGCAAACTTCTAAAACGACTCTAAATTAAAAGTGCGCCATCTAGTGTATGTTCTTATCGTTTTATTTACAAGAAAAACATCATTTCAACAAATTCGTTTACGTGTCATATTTAATGTAATGAAATTTGGTTTGAATTAAAAGAAATGTCGACGATTTTATGAAATTTCTTATGAAAGCGGAGACAGACGTTATTTTGGCCGTGAGCAAAGAAAGGCCATTTATTTGCAATAATAAAAAAATACCCTTTCTGTAGAGAAAGTTTCTTTTCTGCATTTCAACAATTCTATTGGCCTTTAGATTCTTTAAATAAAAGCAGCGCCAGCTAATTCTAATACTAAAAATATTCTTTGCCTCCTTCACTCTCAGAATTTTTCTCTCAATGATTTTGTTAAAATTTTTAGAGCAAACTGCAATAAACTCTAAATTAGTGTACGTTCTTGTAGTTTCACTTATAAGGAAAACATCATTTCAACGATTTTGTTGAAGTCTCCTATTGAATGCAATGAAGTTTGGTTTAAATTAAAAGAAATCTCGACGATTTTGTGAAATTTCTAAAGAAAGTGGAAGCAAAAGTTCTAGTGGCCGTAAGTAAAGAAGCGCCATCTGATTGTCACTATAAAAAATATCATTTTTAAGCATTTTTGAAGGTAGATACTCTTCAGCATTTCAACAATTCTATTGAACTCTAGATTTTTTTTAATCTTCTACCTATAAATAAAGGCAGCGCCATCTAGTTCTGATGATAAAGACTCTGGCGAACCTCCCTTCATTCTCAGAGTTTTTTTGGGTGATTTTCTTTAAAATTTTTAGAGCAAACTGAAACAAACGACTCTAATTTAAGAGTGCGCTACTTAGTATATGCTCTCATCGTCTTACTTGCAAGGAAAAATATTCCTTCAACAATTGAATGTCCAATTTGACGAGTTTGGAGACGTCTAATCGATTTTATTTGAAATTTCTAACGCGGAAGCACAAATTATTTTGCCCGTAAATCAAGAAGCGCCATAAGAAATCTACCCTTTTTCAACTTTTTTTTCAGATAAAAATATTTTTCACAGCATTTCAACGAATCCTTTAGATTTTAGATTCTTTCAAAAATTCAATGAGATTTGATTTCTTCTAGTACTCTTTAGTACTTTATTTAAAGATAGCGCCATCTAGTTCTGACAATAAAAAAATGCCTGAATCTTTCTCTAAACGATTCGATTTTTTTTTTAGAACAAACTGCAACAATCATTAAAAGTGTGTCATTTAGTGCATTTTTTTGTATTTTGTTTGTAAGGAAAACAGCATTTCAACACCTTTATTGAAATGCCCAATATAGTAAAGCTTGAATTCCATTAATAATCCTCCACGATTTCATTGAATTTTTAAAAAAAACAAAAGCAGTAATCATTTTCAAATGCTAGGGCCTATGATGATTCATATTTGTTTTTGTTTGTTTATTGGTAATTAATCTGATTGTGATTTGACGTGTACGATGCTTTGACTGTCCATGTATGAATAAATATTATTATTATTATTATTATAATCATTTTCCCCTTAAATAAACAAAATACTTGTGATAAATAAGGACCCCCACCTTCATATTTGTAGAGACAAAAATACTCTTCAGCATTTCAACATTCCTATTGGAATTTAAATTCTTTCCTAAAAATTTGGAAGGATTTTATCCAAATTTCCAAAGAGCGAAACCGGAATTCGTGTCGCTCGTAATTACAAACAGCGCCATCTATACGCGATAATAACAAGTTATTTACTATCGTGTTTTTTATAGAAAAAAAAACTCAGCACTTCAACAATTTTATTGAAACATGCAACGAAACAAAATTCAGACAACTTTCTTAGATTTCATTAAAATTTTCAACAGAAAAAGAGAAAACCGACAGCACCATCGACGGTTTCCAAAAACTCAATCTTAAAGCACCACATTTAACAATTCAGAGCACGTAAAGCAAATTTTTGGAGCAAAGAGGAGATGAGCACTTCATTTCTTTTTCCAATAACAAAATCAAAATTGATACAATTAAAAAAAAAACAAAAATTACTACAATTTCCCATTGGTTATAAATAAGTAAATGCTCGACTCCAATTTTAATTTAATTAAAAAGAAATTATAATAAAAATTGTGACTACTACACCTAAGCATTACACACCTAAATTACCTACGTAAGTCCGGAAAAAATAAATTATCTAAATTATACTCCAAGTTTGATTATAACTCAATAATAAAAAAAATACTGAAGGACGACGCCCCCTTTTTTATTTAATATCAAGGGGGCATCATCGTCACAGCTCTAACACATTCGAATTGTGCATGAGGAATGATACAACAGCAAAAAAAATCGTCATACAAGTCATGATTTGCAACGAACCGACACAGAATTATGCTATACGATTTACAGTAAGAGATTTTTTTAATACATATCCAATAAATAAATACATATTTCACATGATTATCACTACTATTATATGCTATTATTGTTAGGTAACACGTTATAAAATGTTTTTTAAGGACCTCGTCTCGTCGTCATCATCAAAACTGACTGACTTTAACGAAGGAGCGAGCGGGGGCGCATGAGTTCAGACATTTAACCGTGCAATCCAAAATTTTATTTTAAAAACAAAATATCACATTCCTTGACTAGATCATTTTGTCGTTATTGCTGTGCTACTTTTTTTTTAATTCCTGATTCGCTAAAATCAGTCAGTCTTGAGCTCACTCAAATACTACTACTCATCAAATATATATGTATAATGCAAGTAAGATTATATAATAAATGTGCAACTGTCTACACGTGCAACACTCATAATAAGCGTTCATTAATTACTTATCGATTAATTGGTAATACGAAAATTATATCGTCTATCACAATATTTGAGTTTCTTTTTAAAATTTGCATTACTAACGTGGAGTATTGGGACTAGATTCTAACTATCGATCGATAGTCACTGATTTAGTGACGGATACAAAAAAGAAAAACCAGATCTGTGCCTCAAAAAAAAAAAATTACTCTGCGTCATTCATTTAGAGAGCTAATTAAAAATGTAAACATCAAAAATCACGTGAAAAAAGTTAAAAAAAATGAGTATATAATTATTAAAAGTATTCTTCTTTCAGTTAATCAAAAATAAATAAAATAAATATGTACATATACAATGGAATAGAAAAATAAATTAATTTCAATGCGTGTAAAAAAATAGCAAGATGAAATTAGCCTAATTAATTATTTATACTTTCATGGGAGGAATCCGTTTTGTTTGGTTGCTTTTCACCCGTTCAGTTCGGTGCTGTCACGCAAGGCATGTAAGACCAGGCGTTTTGGAGCATTTTGTAGGTTTCAACGCAGCGTCGATTGATTGGATCAGTTTCTGGTATTGTGCTTAGCGGAAAGCTTTCACCCTAACACAAAAAAAAATATATATAAAAATTTGTTAAAAACTAAATGATAAATAAATTTGAATCTGGTTGAAATTACAGGAACGGCTAAATACAGCTTCATGTGCCGAATTTGAATTTCTGCTGAGGTTTATGTCTCAAATTCTCAAATAGCTTCAAAAAGTAAATTAAAGTTATTAGTAAATTTTTAAGAATTAAAAAGAAATTGAATTTAGTATAAGAATCTAGATTTGTTAATTTAAATCTTAAAGAAATTATTCTGGATCTTTAACAAAAAAGTACCTCGAGTTAGCCTTTGGGAAAAAATCGTGTCATGATCAATTTCTTACATGTCAAAAATGGATAAACATTTTATTAACCACAAAATGTTCGTATGTGAACAAGATCTAGCATTTAATCATTAATTTCAGTTATTGGACGACACATATTCGTTGGTGAAAGATATTTTGAAAGTAATATCTTTGTTCTTACAAAGAAATTGTCTGACCTCAATTCCTTCGCATAACCTACAATTACAATTTTGACAGTTCTTTCGATAGTACAGAGTGGGCCAAATGTGAAATCAAAAATTTTCATAAACAAAAAGTTATCAAGTTTTTAGAAATCGTAGAATTTTGAAAACCAGCCTGTAGCTCCTAAGCGGTACAAGATTTATAAATGCGATCTTCATCATTAATTCTGTCTTAAAAATCAAGCTTCAGAAGCCGAGGTCAGTTTTTGTCTAACTCATCTAAAAACAAGTGTTTCCTATTAAGTGTCAAATTTGGCCAACCCTGTACAGTTCAATCTACGATACATACTTTTGTTTCCACACCTGACTCAAGGTACTTTTTTGTTGAAGACCCGATACAAGAGTAAAATGGAAAAAATCTTATCAAACTTATTTAGGTAAGTTACACTTAATCATGATCATTAGCTGAAGTATTATTTAATTTTTCTTTGAAGTTTAAAAACTAGTTTTTTCTTCTCCGTTTGCTTTTTGAAATTTCAAGTTAGGATTAAAGAAATTCTTCTCTGTGGATTGTGCAATTGTTTTGTATTTTTTCTCAGGTTCAGATTCAGTTAGTTTTTGTATTTTAAATTTTTGTATTTTAAATTATATAAGAATAATGTTATGTCTTACAAAAAACCGCCCCAAATCATAACCCCATCATTTACTAGCTAATTTTAATAAACAAGAAAATTAAACTACAATAAACTGTGTTTAATTTCGATGTTTTTAGAAACTGGCTTCAAGATCACGCTGCTGCCAACTGTTTTTTTAACGGCTATATATATCCTTTATTATTCTATCTGGTAGAGCTTTTTTTTCTAAATTCAACAACTTTATTTCTAAGTATTTTTTATGAACTTATCCAAATAACTATCAACAAAAAGAGAGAGAAAAAAAAAACACAAGAAACTATGCTTGCATCAATTTTTCTGAAATTTAGGTTTTCTTTCCATTAAACAAAGACAAAAAAATTAACAAAACACAGTCGATCATTGAACAGCTCCTTTTTAAGTCTTCTTTCGGTTCATTCAGATAAAAGGAAGACATATAGAAAACAAAAGACGATCGAGAACTTATGATTTTAATTTTTTCGATCAAAAGCAAAAAAAAAAAAATTAAAACAAAAAACGATCGATTTTATGATGAAAAAATATTTCATTTTATGTTTCTGTTTATCCAAGAGAAGAAAACTATAAGACGATCAACCGTTGTTTTACTTTCATTTCTTCATCGAAAACAAATGCGAAAATAAAAGACAATCGTTTCAAGGTAAATCTCTGTATAAAAAGCTGAAAAACAAAAACAAAAGACTATCTGTCTCACAGCTCAATTCTACATTATTCTTCGCATTGCAGAGAAACTAGAGAAAGTTGATCAAAAGGGAACAAATGAAAACAAAAGAGATGATTGATTCTGTAATTGACAAACATTTCTTTGGTTCATCTGAAAAGACAAGAAAGCAAAAAGACGATCTACTGTTTATAAGGAAACTTTCGACTTTAATTTCATCATTGAAAGCAAAAAAGGAAGCAAAAAAAAAACGATTAGTTTAACAATTTCGACTGGTTCCTTTGTAAAAAGAAAAAAAAACAAAAGACGATCGTTTCATGACGAATTTCGACCACTTATTTCATAACAACAAAACAAACAAAAACAAGACGATTTTTCTTCATAAGAAGACGATAAACAAAAACGAAAGGTGAGAATTTCAACAAGAAAAAACGAAAAACAAAAGACGGTGGGTTTCACGACTTATTTCAACTTCTTACCTCTAAGTAAGGCAAAAATCTAAAACAAAAACTTGACGAATTGTTCCGTAAATGGCGAAAAACAAAAACGAAAGCGGTCGACTTCACGACGAACTTCGACTTCCTTTTTCATGAAAGACGAAAAGAAAAAAAACAAAAAACGATCATTGTCTTGTGCAAACATATTTTGGCGCCCTTTTAAAATTCTGGACACATTATTCCTTTGCCATTTCGGTCAAAAATGTACAGGAAAGTCAATATTTACAAACATTTAATTGTATATGCTATTTCAACACAGTGTATACAGTATGCGGATGTTTCCTAAGGTCAACAACCAATTAGTCAACCACACACGAACAATCTTACCATGATGCGTAGTAGGCGATCCGCGAAAATGCGCACACATGCGACAGGGTTACCAATATGGTGCATTCGGCACCAGATTTAGCGCTATTTGCACTTGCCAGTGTCAAAATTTTGTCTCGTGTTTACTTCATTTCTTAGTGCTCTTTTTAATGCCGCTCTATGGTTTTTCATGAATATCAACTCTGTTGGTAAAGGTATTGATTATTAAAATTACAGTTACAAAAGCAATTGACAGTAACCAATGTTTCCAACACAGTTGCAATAGTAATATTTCTATTATTTAGTAAGTAACGCTATTACACCATTTACGCCTGTAAAAAATCTATTAGTTTTCAAACTTAAATGAACAGTTTCATTACAATAAAAAATGTAACGTTTACTTTTTATGTATTCCACAACTCCACAAAAGTAAGTTATGGTTGTTACTTAAATAATATTACAAAATCTAAATGTTTTAAAATTATTTTTAAATCAGACGCAGAATGGATGACCTCTGTCCACTGTCAAACGAATTACAATTGTACAAAACATAGCCGATAATAGAAACTGCGCACAATAGCAATTACTGACATATTATATTTTGTACATTCGTTTGACAGCTGACAGCATCTGCGGAACATTTAGACCGTTTAGAGTGCGTCCAATTACGCCATTCTGTGCCTACCATTCGAGAGGCAAACAACTAGTTTTTCGCTAAAATATAGAAGTGAGTGGTATAAATTTCCTGAATTCCTGAAAGAGTGGCAGCTGTCACAAAATAAATATAGGCAAATAAATGCATTTTTTCAATCAAGCATTTCTTAAATTTTCGTTTTATTGTTTATATAAGAAACAACCGTTAGTGCTTTGTACTGCTATTTAAGACTAAATCTGGTGCTCGGTAAATACCATCGTGTCTCGTATAAGCCGTCCCCTTTCCGCATTACAAAACGAAGCATAGGTATGAACTTAGCAGATGTACGCGTACTGTATATCTATTTATCTAGATTACTTTAATAAAAACTGATTTTGTTGAAATAAAGTCTACAAAGAAGGTGCTTTTCAATAATTATTTTTGCTATGTTTTAGTCTAAAGCAATTCACTTAATTATATCTGTTTAAGTACAATTGGCGCCCTTCTGATCAAGCGCCCTTGTGAATTGCACAAAGGGCAGTGGCGGGCCTCATTCCAATCACCTATTTCATAATAAGACAAACAAAAACAACACAATTTTCTTCATAAGACAAAAAAAAAAAACAAACGAAAGGTGGCTATTTCAACTTTTTCGTAAGGAAAGACGAAAAGATGGTCGGTTTCACGACTTATTTCAACTTCTTACCTCATAATAAGGCAAAAACAAAAAGATGACTTTTTCCATAAACGGCGAAAAACAAAAACGTAACTGGTCCATTTCACGACGAACTTCGATTTCTTTTTTCACTGATAAAAGACCTTACGACGACTTTCTTTATAAAAAACAGGCCACCAAAACTACGACGGATTTTGCTCATTAATTTCTTTAAAAAAAAAACTAACAAAACTTGAAGCCCTTCTTACTCCTGGTTTTCTTTTTTTTTTTTGTTGTTTTTAATTAAAATTAATTTTTTTTGTTTCGAAAAATCATTAAAGTTTATCTAGTTACGGTTTCATCCTCTCATGACTAAAATTTGTTTATAATTCTTTTAAATGAGACAAGAATTAACTTAAAGTCCTTTCTCTAAAAGGTCTTCGAACTAAGTTTCATTGTCTTCATCACATTAAAATTCATTTAGAATTCGTTCAAGTGAATTAACTTCTTTAACTCTTAAAAAAAATCCAAATCATATTATTTTTGAACGATTAACGAAAGTGACCCCTAGCTCTGTTTAGCTGTTCCTGAAAGGGCTCTCTGCAGTCCTGAATTATTAAAAAAATAAAGTTAAATAGATAAACAAACCTCATTATGGTAAGCCCAAATCATTTCCAAAGTAGAAATAAACGACTCCAGCTCCATGTTACTGGCGAAAAACAAAATCCAATCCCCGCTGCTTTCATGCACTTCTCTGCACGCAAATTCCTGCAACGTAAAACGAAACAATAACAAAAAAAAAACTCTGACGCCTTTATGGGGCCAAATACCAAGATGCACCAGCTATGCTCAGCAGACGGCAGACGAAATGCTGTTATATCGGATATAGTTGCGCAGCTCAATGCTTGAGTACCTTTGATCGGTTGATGGGGCCTTGTTATCTTCGTGCATATGCTGTTGGGAAAAGCTTCGCGCACTGTCAGAATATGGTCACTGGTCATCAAGAGCGAGCATGATTGAGCCAACAATTTCTCCCGGTTATTATAAGTCTGGAAAACAAAAGAAATTTCGTTTGGATTTATGTTTGTGTGACGATATAGACTTACCCCACTTGCTGCGTGCACCAGGGCTTGCAACCACTCGCTTGCTACAAACTCGTCAGGCGCAGCAAGGTGTAAGGTGGTGTTTGCGATCAACAACTGAAACGTATGAGGTCGAGCGTAATTATAAATCCGCCTGGCACCCTGGCAGGCCCCATTGATAAGCGGAAGCACCCTCATCGGCACCCTGTGAGAAGGAGATGACAGCATGTACAAAACCCCTGCCCTAAAACACACTCAATTTAACCCAAAACCTCTCCAAAAAATCACTACACGAACTTCAAAATGAAATACGCTGTTTCCCAACGGGCTTCGCTCTCAGATATCTTGAACATGAGGGGCCCTTCCTTGTTCGGTCCCAAGGGAGTGTCATTGGTTTCTGTGTTGTACTCCTGAAGCTTGATGATGCTATAGTGAAAGTATTCTTCGTCCTAAAGACAATGGTGATTAGTGCTTTTGTATTTTTAAAGTGAGGGGTGGGGTTAGTTTTACCAAATCTACTGACGTCTGCTTGCAAATGGCTCTGCGCAAGTTCGTCATGTCTCGAAGGGTGAGTTGCTTAACGGCTGGCAAACTCGGTTTGTGTTTGTCTCTGCGCATAGCCATTTCGAGCTGGCCTATGATGTCGCTAGTGAGATGCGCGCAGCCTGTGGTTATGATGCACTGCATATCTCTGTCGTAGTTCGAGATGTGAATGGTTTGGGCATTTGGGCCTACCAGTATCGTGTTGAGTTCTGTGTAGGGTAGAACAAAGTGATTGCAATATGTATTGTTGGGTTTGTGGCTAGAGACGTAGAATGTCGTGTTGGTGATCAAGACTAACAACGCGGTGCTTTCACCACTTGTGGTATATGCACTGTGTACAGGGAATACCTGCAAAAATAATTTGTTTACTTTGAACAAAAAGAGAAAGCAATAGAAATACTAAAGATGCAGTCAAATTATAGCTAAATTTAAAAAATGACAATTGAGAGAAAAACGCAAAAAGTAAGGAAGAGGATTCTGGGGACAAACCATAAGGCAAAGAGGAATTAAGAACTAAAAAACAACTGAACTCACCCTTATCAAATTTTCCTTCTTATCCCTAAACAAATCATTCCTAAGCCGAAACATAAGCTTCGGATCAATACTTCTACTAGCCGAAGACTTCTTTGTCAAACCAAGCGCAAGTTCCTCTTCAATCTGCTTATCCAAACCGTCGTTAACACTTGTTTTAACATCCACTCCCTTCACGTACAATCCCAGGTACTTGTGAGCGTTCTTGTCCTTCTTCTGCTGCTTCAAGTCGATCATCTTTTTGATAGTGACATTCCTCAAGAACCGATTGATGAGGGACGTCTTCGAAGTCGACGGTTTCAAATTTTGCTCGGTTTTAGAACTGTCAGGTTTAACTTCGGGGCTTTCGTACTTGAAGGTTTGAAGGGCGTAGTGATTGGCCTTGCTGATCTTACGCTTGGGCGAGTTCAAGTGTTTCGTGTTTGAATGCTCGGTGTAATCAGATATGGTGTCGTTGTCTGACCAATCCAGCTTCGTGGAAGACGCGTACTTGCTCAAGCTGGGCTCGTTTTTTGAAGTTGGGGTGCTCGAATGAAGAAACTCGAAGTCCTCAACAAGGTCGTTCTTCGGCTCTTGATTAGCCTTCTTTTTAAAAAAATTGAATTCCCTCAGGATCATTTGGTAGATGGTCGATGACTTCGGTTTTTGTTGCTCAAATGTCTTCTGGAAATTGTCATACTCGTATGAGTAACTTATGCCCTTGTGCTCGTAGACATTACTGTCACATAGTATCACGTTAGCCGGTAGGTTTTGATTCGGAGGGTAGTTGGGGTAAAACCCTTCGCTCTTTGTAAGTTTTAAGTTGGTCTTGGCCAGCTCGATGTTTAGGTTTCCGATTTTTTTTATTGGGGCCGGGTTTTCGCAGTTCTCGTAGCTCCCACTTGAGCGCCTGCTCTTTGAAATGACGTCGCAGGAAGTCGAAAATACCCCCACCTCCTCCTTCCCCTCAGAAACACTCCTCTCCGCTATCATTGGAACGGACGTAGAGAAATTCAGGATGTTCTTCAGGCTTCCGAATAAATTCGAGTCTTCAGATTTTTTCTTTCGCAGATTCGTTTCTTCCTCGACTATGTTCGTATCAAGATATTTTTTATTCTTGCTTTTTTTCAAGCAACTCGATTTTGGTACCTTCGGCTGAAATGGGTCTTTCTTTGCAGTGTTGTCCTCGGTCGATGTGCTGGTGTCTTCTTCATCTATTGAACTAGATATGCTTGCACTGGAACTGGAGGAAGTCGAAGAAAACCGGGCTGAATGAATATATATGTCGGATTTGACTTCCCTCTCGGTTTTGTTGCTTTCGAAATAGGGGGCGTCACCCTCAGCAGCCCAACTGTAACGACCTTTAACTACATCAGGCCTTCGCTTGAAGCCTCTTTGGAAAAAACTCACTGACACATCCGGTTCGATTGTTATAAACCCGTGGTTGATGTGAATGTCATCGATTTTCGTGCTGTTGAGGATGTCTTCGTGGAATGACACACGTTTCTTGGGGGTGTCAGATTTGGATTTTTTTTTGCGTTGCCTCCTAAACACGATCTGCTCATCAGAGGGGGTCTGAATTTCCTTGACCGGGGGTAACTCATTCACATCCGTGTTAGTAGTGAGGCTGACCTTCAAATTCTCATTGACTTCCTCCGATAAACTCACGTGCATCTCATCTGCCTTGCAATTAGTTTTGTTTTGCAAAGTATAATCTAACAATTCGTAGCTGTTTAGTGAAAGCTTCATGACGTCCTCGACTCTTTCGCCATTGCTTTCTTCCTTGTGCAATTTCACGTCTTCCATTTCGAAAATCTCATCCGCGTTGAAACTTTTCTTGGGGGATTCACCGACGCTAACTTTAGAAGAAAAACTCTGACTAACATTTTGATTTACAATATCACTTTTGGTCATTAGATCTTTGGTTTTTGCCGATTTTTCGTTGCTCTTGAGCATTTCGTGCGACCACTCGAGTATTTCAACGATCAAAGTCGACTCCTTGTCTCTTCTTTGCTGTTTCCCTCCGGCCTCCCCCTCGTCATATATTATTTTACACTCACCAACCAGGACGTTTTGATTGTAAGCTTTGAGGTCGCTTTCGTCGTTCTCTAGGGGAAGGACCGAGTCGATATCACAGCCAATTCCGCTAGCCGACATGACCGAGGTCATTTCGCTTTCGCTGTCCAGTAATTGCACACCAGAATCACCGGGGGAGGCCAGGCTTGAGTTGGCCGAAGTCGTGCTTGAGGTCATTATTTCTTGACTGCCGGCTTTCTTGTTGACGTCCTCCAAGAACGACTTTGGTTTTTTCAAGTCGACTTCGAAATCGTGATGGAGCCTTTCAGTTTCCATTTTTGGCTATAAAACACAAAGATATGCCAAACTCCTACTAAAACCCAGAGTTAAGAAGAAATGGACATCATCAAAGTGTAAATTTAAAAAATTTAAATGCAGAAAAATCTACTTAATAGATGGCTTTAAGATCAATTTTATTTAAACAACAGGGCCTTGCAACAGTTGTAGTAAGGAAAAAATGTAAAGATTAATTTTTGCTAGTCATATCAAATTTGTTTACAATAAATAAAGCATTGCGAGTAAGAAAGGATTCCTCCAACAAAATCATATATTTGTAGGCATCCTTTATTACTTTATTAGGCAGAATTTAATCCGAGTTCAAAGTTCAATTTGATAAGAAAGTACTTTTGCACACAATTTTATTAAAAATATGATTACACATAGAAAGTTTTTTTTAAAAAGGTGGCACAGTTATCACTGTTTGAAACTGAACAATTTGTATAGCATTAAAAATTGCTGTTTAAAAAACTTAATCAGTATAATTTTACTATGTGATTAAGAGGTGAAATACCGATTATTGTGTATATATTTTTTCTTTTCTGGTTTGTCCCTGTTCCATTCTTCCTCTTCCTGTCCTGTCCAATTTGAATGAATGAAGGACAGGGGGTGAAAACTTTCTTATCAAAGACGTTTATTGATTTCAACAAATTTCAGTCAACTTAACGTTGTTAAACAACCGACAACACGTTTTTGAAACCCTTTCGGCCCCCCAGGCAAATCGAGCAATTTATTTTTGGATTTTTTTACGCAGAACGACGTTGGCTGGACGCCGAAGCTGTGGCAGGTTAATTAAAGGAAATGCGTAGAAACTTACGTGTCGAGATGCGTCCTAATTTCCGGTTGACATTACACACTGGGCCACACACTTTATTTATTTCAAACACAAACGGGGAGCCACAAAAATTAATGCTTCGCACAACAACAAAAATTGCACATTTTGACGTACGGCGGACCTGCGCTTTACGGGCGCTGTTATCGATTTCGATGCAGAAAACAATTGCAATTGCGGCGCGAAATTTAAAATCGTTTGCACAATTTATTGAAATTAATTTAAAACTGATTGAAGGCAATGTGAAATAATCGTTGAATTTACTTTCTGCACTTGTTTCAAGTGCAATAATGTAATTCGATGCAACCAACAGCAAACTTTGTGTTTAATTTATAATTTTAAAAAAATGTTAGGCGGCGGTAGTTAGGCAACCACACTAACAACGTTGAGAGCAGATAAGATCAGATGAAATTAATTATTTAATTTTTATTATTCTAGAAATAAATAAATAAAAAGAGTATACGTTAATAATGAATAATAACTATTTATGTAAAGTATTAAATAAAATACATTTTATAACAAGTAACACGGCGGCGGTAAAGTTCTAGCGGTGAGAGCGCTTGGAATGAACTGCAACCTCAATTTATTTAATTAAAACCTTATTTAAAAAATTCAACGCATGTTTAACAGTGAACTAGATTTTCAGTGTCACTATTTCAAATTAATATTTTTGAGCTAAATTAACAGGGCCGTAACTAAACAAGTAAGCGCCTACAGCAAAGCTATAACTAGCGCCCCATTTTTTTCTCATAATAATAATAATAATGATTTATTGTCGCTTATCACAAGAAGGATATGGACATTGTCAAAATAGTAATGTTTGGGAATACTAAAACTATTAAAATGTCTTGTATTCGTTATCATACAGATCAGAATTTCGGATGTACATACATAAATAGTGGTTTACAAGGTGTATTCGATGGTACCCCACACATGATTCTGATAATTCTCTTTTGCAGCAAAAACAAATTCGTAAATCGATTGCAAGACCCCCAAAATATTAAGCCATACCTTAATCTCGATTCAACATGTGCGAAATAAAATGATTTAATGATGTTATCCCTACATGATGTCTTAATTGATTCAAGGCATAAAATGCAGAACTTAATTTTTTACTTATCTTACAATAGTGCAGCTCCCAATCAAGCCTTGAGTCGACATGCAGACCAAGAAAGTCGACGACTTTTGAAGTTGGCAAGGATTTATTGTTGTGTTTTGCATAATTACTGTAATCAGTTGAATATGCTTTAAAATTTATAATATTCGTTTTTCCCATATTAAGACACAAATTGTTTCTAATACACCATTCATTCATCCTACTAGTAATTTGAGTGCATACTTTAGAATTATCAGCAATGGAATCCCCGGAAATGATTGTACTGGTATCATCCGCGTATTGAGATAGACGACCTGTTTTTAGCGACAGAGGTAGATCGTTAACATAAATTAGAAACAGTGTTGGTCCTAAAATGGATCCTTGTGGGGTCCCGCGATAGATAAGTGATTCCGAGGATATATGAGTTTTTATTTCACCATTAAATTCTGATGTCAATGAAACCATTTGACTGCGGTTATTTAAATATGACCTGAATACATTCAAAGCTGCACCCCGTATTCCAAATGCTTCCATTTTATTTATTAAAATACTATGGTCCATCAGATCAAATGCCTTGGAAAGGTCGAAGAATATGCCTTTTCTTTTGTCTAAATTTTCGTAAATGTATGTTAAACTATTGTAGATAGTATCTTTAGTGGACAGATTACTGATGAATCCATATTGATTCTTATTTAATTGTAAGCGAGGGTCGAGGGGGTGAAAGATGAAGTTCTTCCCGATCAACCCTTCTTACTGGGGTAGCGGATTTTTAATAATAAATAAAAAAAAAAAGAGAAAAAATAAAAATGCAAATTATTTAGTTATCGCAAGGGATCAAATCAAAACAAATTTTGTTTAACGCTGCCACCACTGGAATTAAGGGAATTCCGGACCCTTAAATAGTTCATAAATTTACCAGGCCGATCATCACTCTTGCGGAGGTAATTCTTGGGGGTGGAACTGTGCAAGGCGCAATATGGTTGTAAGTTACTTTAATCAAATAAAAAAATTCAACAGCGCTAACTAGGAGCAGATTTTCTTTTTTAACAATTTAAATTTTACAAAAATTAAATGTTCCTACCTTGATAGAGAAATTAGGAGGTACAGCAGCAGAGAACTCTTCTCTTAAGGGATTCTTGATTACTTCTCCCTCCGGGGAGAGACTCTGGGCCAACGGGGTTTATTCTTCTACACTACCACTTACACACCCTGTAGGATTTTATTTTGATTCCCCACTAATGAATAATAATAATAAAAAGAAAACAAAGAATAAAAAGAAAACAAAGATTTTAAACGAATGTTCCAAGAGAGAAAACTTAACCGCTCCACAGAAGGGCTTGATGAACATTAATTGTAGATTTTGAAAATCCCCCCTACTTCCACAGGACCGTTTTGTTTTGGTTAGATAAGAAATCTCCTCCTGAGAAGTGCTGCCCTCTCGTAGAATTGTTTGTTCAACTTTGGTTCATGAGCAATTTTTGGGCGCCGTGGTATTTTGAGTTGCCTAACGTCCGGGTACAATTTAGCCCGATTCTAGTTTTTCCTTATCTCTACCAGAGTCAGCTCTTTCCCACGTATGAAACTCTACCGGCGATATTTGTTTATTTCAACGTTATCTGCTGGCACTTAAGGGGATGTTTAGGCTAACTCGCCTGGAACTTATTTACTTTAAGATTAAATTGAAATTCTTTTAGATCGTCTGAAGGAGATGCATTAATTTGATTGAATTAATGTTTTTAAATTTTAAAATTTTCCGGGTGCTTACATATATATCGAATTTCGATAAGTATGAAATTAATCTCTTATTCAAGATTTTTTCAAAAATTTTACTAAACGCCGACAAAAGAGAAATGGGTCGATAATTATTGATATCAGATCGATTACCCTTTTTGTGAATTGGTATGACTTTACCACATTTTATTTTATCGGGAAACATACCTTGAGAAAAGCATTTATTTATTATATTAGTTAATGGAGACAGTATATAATTACAGAGTTTTTCCAACAGAGAGCAGGGCACCTCATCTATACCTGCTGAATTTTTATTAGAGATTAGTTTAATTACGGTTCTAATCTCTTCTTCGTCGGTAGGAGATAAGAACATACTATGATCACATTTAAAGTTAAAATTACCATGATTCGCCGGATGGTTTATATTTGATGTTATTCTACTAAAATGATCGCAAAACCTTTCAGCTAAGATTTTCGGGTCTGCGTTTGGATGATCAGAAGATAAAGATATTTTGAAGTCAGAACTCGAATTTGTTGTTTGCTTAATAATATTCCATGTAGTTTTTGTTGTATTAAAAGATGAAGTTATTTTTTTGTCAAAATATTTCCTTTTAGCTTCTTTTAAAACTACGTCGTAATTCCTTTTTGTGAAGTTTAAATAAATTGTGTAATTGGCTATCATCATACCATTTACAAAGAACATACATCTCCCTTAAGTTACGTGCAAATTTGCGTAGTGAATCGTTGAACCAGGGCAAGTTAAATTTATTAGAGATAATGTTACATTTAGTGAACGGAAAACAATAATTGAAGCATTTCAGGAAAGTATTGTAAAAATAGTCGAATGCATCGTTTGCGTTATATGTAGTGAAGACATTACTCCATACTTCATTTTGTAAGGCAAATTGCATGCGCCTAATGTTATTTTTTAAAAATATCCTTTTGTAAATGACTGTAGTTGCATCATAACGATTAATATTTAGATCTTTGATAGATAATATCTAATAGCAGTGGTCAGATAAAAATGTATCCGAAACACGACAATCCAAGATATTGTCACAAATACTTGCAAAAATGTTATCAATCAGTATAGATGTAGAATTTGTGATTCTAGTAGGTTGGTTTACAAATGGTTTGAGATTAAATGATTTAAATACATTTAAAACGTCCAGTGATGTTTTAGAATTTTCGATAAAATTTCTGTTAAAATCACCGCATACTATCAAAGTCGTACTGTTTGTAGTAAGAAATTGCAGCAAAGAAAAGAGCCCGTCAATAAACATATCAATGTTCCCCCTGTAGGGGAAATCATAATCAGATTTGTCAATTTAATTTATACATTTCACAAAAACACCGTGAATATAGAGTGCGTTACAAAAATCAAGAACGAATTCAGTATATCTGGAAATGTGCATTTTCGACACATTTATATAAAAGCTTCAAATATGGCGCTGGTGACAGGATTGCCAGATCTTGGAAGTTTATTGATTTGTTTTTCCTTTTGTTTCTCAATTCTTAGATTTTTTTTATTTGTTTAATTTTTTATTGAAAAGTTGATTGCGTATCTGAACTGCCCGGGAAAATCTATTGTCGTTTTTTTTTAAATGTAGGAGCAGACGCTTCTATTTCTTGTTAAGTCTTTTACTTTTCTTTTCACTTCTTCAATTTTTTTTTTTTTATTTATTTAATTTTTATTGAAAAAGTCGATTACTTTTCTGAAGTGCCCAGCAAAATCCAACGTCTTTGTTTTATTTATGAGACTGTAGAAGTTGTTATTTTGGTGTACTTTTTTTTATTTTTAAAAACTTCAAATCTGTCAGTCTTTTGTTTTTCCTTTTGCTTGTCATTTCTTCGATTTTTTTGTTATTTAATTTTTTATTGAGTTGATTAATACGTTTCTTCTTTTGTTTTTTTATGTTTTTTTTTTATGAGACTTGTTATTTCCAGTTTTTTTTTGTCAACTTTTAATCGTTTCAAATCCGTTCGCGGAATAATCAATATCTTTTGTTTTTCCTTAATTCTAGTTCCGATTTTTTGTTTCAAATTGCCAAAAATTCTATTAGAAAAAATTAATGAATTAAAAGATGCGCCTATGTTTCCTCAACACATACTTTTTATTTATCTTTAATGACATTAACAATTTTTTTATTATTAATAGAATTTTGTTTTGTTTTTTTACTTCTAAGAAGTTTACTAGTTCTAAATTCGGTTCTTTTCAAATTGGCTCACAAAAATTAAAAAATTCACAATAAATGGTAAAAAAAACAATTGTACATCAGGAAAATGCACGAATTGGTATTTATCAAAAATATTGCTTTTTAAAAAATTTTGTTGCAGATCGGTTTTGATTGCAGTGGATTCCTCGAGCATCCTCTGCACAGCTGTTTCGTCTCTATTTGGGGCCTCATCAGCAGTAGCGTAGCTTGAGAATTCCACTGTATGGGATGATTTATTAAGTAGCAAACTGGCATCTTCATACAATTAGGCCAAAAAGCGCTCGCGGGATGTCGCGATCTAACGTTTTCAAAAATATTACTCCTAAATTGAACAATTTTATTAAAAAACGCAACTTAATAAAATATTAATCATTTCATATATTTAATCATTTAGCGTTTTTCGAAAAGGTTTGCAGCCTAATAATCGCAATTCAAAAATAGTTGTCGCCCAAGGCAAAGTCGAAAAAAATCGTCGTAAATAAAGAATAGTAAATCCTGGCTGGTGACGTCATCGATAATTTTTTTAAAGAATAGGTAAATTATTCAAGAGGAGTCACCCTTTATAGGCTCGTTTGATCTTTGCCATAGATCATTTATGCATACACTATGAACATTAATGATTGAGGACAAGTTGAATTTCCCGCTTTTCAATATTTTTCTTAAGTTGGTCAAATGTATAGGCGTGCACTGGGATGCAATTTGGATAACGAGATTATTACTCAATAAAATAGTCCGGTAATTGATTATGTATTAATTTCAAATATCTAATTGCAATATGTATACAAACATTGGCTCTGAAAAGATCCGACACTGAACAAAAATTAATTTATTTTCAGGACGGCCACACACAAGGAGTAAACATCACTAGATAAAGACGCGGGAAATTCAATTTGTCCTCAATCACTTATGCTCATATATCATTTATGCACAGATCATATATGCATAGATCTTCGCCATAGAGTGTTTATGAATAGATCTCTGCTATAGATCATTTATGCATAGATCTTTACCGAGTAGTTTCTATAACCTTGAAACAGTTTGTTCTTTAAAGTGGCATAGCAAACTAATCGGAAACAGTGTTACAAACATGTAAAAACCACAAATTCCACAAGAGTTGGCAAAAAATCCCTTTTCAACATATATTAGACCCAAAAGTTGTGCAACTGTTAACTCAAGCCACATTCGATTCGCACCCGAAATCAATTCGTTTCTATCAGTAGATCACTTAAAATAATCTGGATCAGTTTTCGTTACGTTTCGCTTATGGTGAATCCCCTACACGAATCGAACGCGTAAATACTTTTTGAATCGATTTAGATCGATCCCAATCCGTATATCGAATGCAGCTTAAATTTCTGCTGAATGCGACCTCTCACAAGTGATCACTCAATGATGAGGTGGAGTGGTCGCAATTTTCTGTACCGTAACTCCTCCGCTACGATCGTAACATGTTATGAAAAATGAACCTCATTCAGCAGAAATGAGTGTTCAACCTCAACTGTTGGAGCGGGAACTGAGATGTTCTATTGAATCAGTCCAATCTTTGAATTTGTTGCTAGATTCAGGAATAAATAAAAAAGAAACGTAGAAACACATAAAGAAAACAAACAAAAGTCAGTCTATTCTGCAGTGCAAGTCAATTGATTAATAACATGTAAATAAAAAAAAAAACTATTTGAAGAGAATGGTAATGAAACCAATAAAATAATAAATATAAATAAATTTTTTTAAAAATAAGTAAAAACAAAAGAATTGATCGATTTTACAGCCAGTTACAGCACAATACACTAGACTAACAAATTTAAAAGAGAACTGTTTGGGACAAAACAAAGAAAACAAATGAACAAAACTTTAAAAAATATAGGCATAACAATATTAAAACAAAGTAAAAACAAAAGACAATCGATTAAAAAGAACACTTCATATTTTTTTTATAAAATCTTCTGGGTTTGCTCTTCCTGATTGAGGCAATATTTTTAACGTATTGCCCTAATATCAGGAAGAACAGATGGAGGAACTCGTCAAAAAATATAGAGTTATCATTTGAAAGAGCATCGATGACGTCATATTCTTTACTTCACCAACGACATCGTAACCTCGAGACGTGCTGCCCTCTTCAGCGTTTCCCCGGGGAACTTGTCCAAATAGATCTTTAAGAGTAATTTAAGTTGTCTACTCTTCAGGAAAATATCAGTCATTGAGGTTATTTATCTTATATCTAAATGGCAATAGTGGCTCTTCAAGACATGCAGAGGGTGGGCAACATTTGCATTGATAAACTTTAACAGGATGGGCAGTGCCCACTCCGACGAGCCGCCACTGCTAAATGGCCACTTATTTGAAGGGTAGAAAGGGGTCCTGTGTTGAGAGTGGACCATTTTCTAGTACCATTTATTGCCTCGGAAATGTTTACGTTAGAAAAGTATAGCTTTGAAATTTTTTTGTGAATACGGCAAAGGCGATTCTGATTTTAATTTAATTAATAATTTAGGGTTTAGAATTTTCTTGCTCAAATATAGTTTCCTTGTAATTTTTCCTTTCGTTATTTATGGTGTTTCTTATTTAGGTAACTAGCGCCAAAGCGAGGAAAATTTGCGTTAAATGAAATATTGCCCGGGCCGGTTAAAAGCTCTGTCTCGTGAAATCTAGTAAGTAGGTCTTGCTTCGTTTAATAACCTTTCATCTAATGTCAGACATCTTTCTTTGATAGGAAGAAAAAAGGCAAATGGAAAAAACCGACTTACCCTGTAGGGAAATTCAAAACTGCTGTCACCTAATACGAAAGCTGGTGAAGCTGATGGGCAATTCGGTTTCAGCTGAATTCCTAGATCGTCACCTCACACTCTTAGACGAATTTTTCAGGGCTTCCCCCTGCGGCTTCGTATCCTTTCCGCAGTCTTCACCACAACCAATTCAAGCCAACCCAATTTAATTTTTCCTAACTCCCCTTTAACAGTGGGTGAGAGACTTGCCCTACCTAATCCGCCTCATTACACTCATGTCCGCCAAACTCGACGAACTAACACCCCTACGCCCATATTTCAAGCAAATCTTACAACTCTGCCGCATTCCACCTATGCTAACGCGCTCATCCGAAGTGTTGGATTACCAGCGGGACATCCAGGAGTATTTCTCAACATTCGGTATGACCCTGCCTTAAAAAAAGAGTTTCATCGCCTGTTTTAGGATACCTTCTAACAACTCTCAGGGACCTGGAATTGCAAGACATGGTTTTCCAAGCGCTGAAGAGTTTGCTGACGAGGAAGGTTCCAGTGGGGATTTGCTACGTGAGTCTCGAAGTCTGCATGGCGGCCATGGAGAAGAGCCACCTCCCGGAAATCGTTGCAGAGTTATTGGAGATAACTGAGAATTATTATTATAAGAAGTTGCTGAAACTCACCGAGTTGTTAATTGAATCAGATACAGTCTGTAAGTTTATGTAATTGCCTCAAGGAAAACTATGGCTAAAGAAGGTTTCTAAATTATTGGCTTCTTCTTTATAATGCCATTAAATACAGGTCGAATTCTGGCAAAAGAAAACGTTTTAAATACACTAATCTTAAGACTGATGCCTGATAGTGTTAAAATTCCGGAAAGCACCTTGCTCTTGGAGGTGACCGACAGCAATTTCAGGCGGACGGATGTTTTGGATATAACTCTGAAAATAATCCTGCCTATCCTGTATGCCTGCCGAAGAAGCGACGATGAATTTAAGAATCAACTTGCGCCTCCTAACTACACAGCTTGGAAGTAAGGCACTCGCTTTTTGAAGACCCAAAACTCCAACTGGTTTTCCAGGTGGACGCACTACATGTTCCGCATGTTATCCATGGATGAACTCGCGAAGCCACAGAGGAACGCCATTCTCATCTTCATCATACAATGCGTAGAGATCTTCAACAACATTCCGGTAGTTGGCATACTCCCCGATGGTCGTCGTCTCAACCTCATGGTCTATTCCTTAATCACTTATTCTTAATTGCAGACGTTGCGATATTGTGTTCGGCCGCGGTGTCTGAAGCCCAGGGAACTTGGGCATCCAACATCCGGTTCACCACAGACGAGTACGATTTCAGATTCATGCAGATGATTCTCCTCCTTCTATGTTACCACGTGAAATGTCCGGATTCCTTCAAGGCAGAGATCTTTCCTCTCTTCTTAAGGCTTGCACTATCTCCTCCTGTTTATAGTATTTCCTAAAAAGAGAGTCACTCGCGAGGATTCTGTTGTTGATCAACACTAAAGTCCAATTAATTTGGACTCACAAGCAGAGGTGCACCCTCATCTTGCAAAGTCTTCGGGTGCTCACGGTGATTGCTCCTGTCGTTATCAACCAGTTTGTGTTATATGATGGCCCTTTAAGGTAGTTTCCATCCAGTCTTGAACCAACCAAAATTTTGTACTTTCAGGCTTCTGAGTTTATGCAAAATATACATGACGGAGGGGTTTTACGAAGACGTACTTTATGCCGCCTTGCAATGCATGTTTGCAACAGTTCAAGTGAAAGACGCTGCGGCTATTTCTAAATATAGAGAAAAATTTGGGATTGATGTTTTGCTAGGTAGGTAAAGCATAGTTTGATGGACTTGTTAAGGAGAACTGGCAGAGTTTAAAAAAATTAATTTGCAGGACTGATTGATCACTTGCTAACGAAAGAAATCTTGACAATGGAAATTCAAGAGGCTGTGACGTATGCCTTTACCGTCCTAGAACTGTTAAACAAAGAGTACGATTACTCCAATCAGAAAGTGGTGGTTATTTGCTTGCCCCATATGAAGAGATGTCTGCGCCCAAATGACAAGGACATGGTCCAGAACCCCAGATTACTGATCGCCTTGCTGGATTTTCTTTGGGAAAATCTCTGCTGGTCTTCAACGAATCTAAACCACTTTGTCACTGAGGGTGGAGTATACTGTCTTCTGGACATCATCGAGGTTTTGCCTCATTCCCTTAAGTTTCTCCCGTAATTTCCCGACTTTTGTAGAAATGTTGTTCCCCTGTGAAAGTCATCGCGCTAGGAATGCTGGTGGATCTATGCGAAGAAGGCTCTTGCATCCCCCACTTGTTAACCTGGCGTGGAAACAGAACTACCCTAATCCCTATGTTGTTAAAACTGTTTCGGCTCGAAGATCGAAAGCTGGGGGTGAAGAGGACCAACAGAGGCGTAATTGCAGGTGAGTCACACACTCTTAAACGGTCCCTCTAAATCAATCTTGCCAGACATAGAACTGCCTTTAATGGGGAAACTCCAATGGAAGAAGACCTTCGAAGAAGAAAAAGACCTCAATTCCAGCCCTTCAACCATCGACTTACTTGGGTCAGCACGTCCGAAAATTTACTCGATCTTACACTTGCTGAACTGCAGATACAAAGACAAAGTCGACGCCGTCAACAGTGTTTATAAAATATCCTCCGATCAGTATAGCATCAATGACCAGGCAATTCCTTCCGCCTTTATTCGCCGCGTCATAAAATAACATTCCTGGGTTTAGATAACGAAACTCATCGCTGAAAACTACCTGCCCCTAAAACTGGGGGAGGCTTGGGTCGAGTTGAACAGGGACTTGGAAAAGGCTTACATAAAACCGCTTGCTTTTGATCAACAACTCCTTTCAACTATAATCCAGCGTTTCCACCAGTGGTCCCTTCACATTAAGACGGTGCAGGAGGAACTCTTAAAGCAAGAGAAATTTCAGGTGTTTTTCTGATAACTACCGCTTAAAAAATAAATCAATTCATTTACGTCACAGGAAGGAGTTGATGAACGCTTACTCTACAACATGCTGAGGGAAACCCGACTAGCATCGTCGTTGCAAGCAATGAAAGAGCTGCGATACATAGCAAGATGCACAGAGACTTTGTTTAGGTTGATGGCGAAAATGAAGCAGAAGGACCGAGTGATGGCATCCCTGGAAAACACGGAATTGTCCGAGAGTACATTCCACCCCACATTCGACACCGCAGTGAGAGTCACGGTAAACACTGGGAATCCCAGGGATCACGCTCAAACGCACCATCCTCCTTTTTTTTCAGCCGGTTTTCAATCAAAAACTCAACATACAAAGCAATGTGATCATCGACCCGAACGAGGAACCATTCGACCTGAAACCCGTGTCTCCGCCAGAGAGCACTCTACAATTTTAATCTGCGCTCAGAGAATCTACTTATATATAAACTTTTCTTTATTTATTTACATTAAATGAAATTACAAAATGTAATATTATTAATACTATTGTTATTATTATTTAATCAAAGTTGTTTACATGTGTTAATAATATCTAAATTTATTTGGGAATACTTTCGTTTATACACAAAGGAAATACTGACGAGAACACAGGCATGTAAACAACCATAATAATTGACTAAAATGTAATTGTAAACCTAGGAGACAACATCGATTTTTGCGTCAGTTTGCCTAACAAGCGTTAGGAAGTTGACGCTGAAATCACGTCAGGCCTTCATTAAAATGACTAGAAAAAGAAACAGTCTGAGGGGAAAGTAAATAATATCGAACCAAATCGAACCTTGCAAGATTCAAGCTGGTATTTGGCTCTCGCCACAGTCTTAATACTATCTAAAAAAATATGGCAACAGAGGAGTTTTTAATGTATGAGTTAAAAAAAGTGTGTGTTTGGTTCGATTTGGAACATTTTTTAGACACCCAATCATCACGGAACTAATACAAAAATATATCTTACAAGATTTATCTTACACGCAAAAAATTGAGCTCAATAATTAGTTGAAGGTCTTTATATTATACGGGTGTTTGTTCAAAAATCATCGTCAGTCGATAACGTCGTTAATGATCCAGATACTATTTTTTTTTTGTTTCAATGCCTTTAGATTTGCACGTGGCAGTAATAAATTAATTAAACTAAATCACAAGCAGATTGGCCATGACTAAGTTAAAATGGTCGAGAATTGTTTTAGGCGCTGAAACTGATCAAGAGGCTACTAGTAGTAGAACTAATTAAACTGGCAAGGATTCTTTTAGCCTGTCAAAATAAATTGCAAGCCATCAATATGTTTTGAATCCAATTAAATCATTACCAAATTCATGAGCTGTCAACTGCCAAAAATTTTAAAATGGCAGACATTAATATTGATTGTGGTAAGTCAAATTGGTCAGACTAAACCACGGGTTCAATTTTTCCAATCGCTGATTGGTCAGGTGGTTTAGACTGTGCAGTTTAATAGTTCACTTAACTCGCCCTTTGCTTCGAACTTTTGACGCGTTAAGTAAACGGTTAGCTTGCACAAAATCATCAAGTGGACGATCAGACTAAAGTTGGCTACTTACTTAACGCAACCTATTGTGCACTCATTGAAATCAAGTCATGCATTTGCTTCAGTGCTAATCTGCAGAACACATATTTTTATTTATTTTTTTTTTTTTGTACATACAAAATTGTATTATTTGTATTTGCACTGAAAGCGGAGCTTAAGATATTGAAAGCAAATAATACAAAAGGAAACAAGGAAGATCACAGATTAGGTAAAGGCAAGCTTGAATGTAAAAGTATTTTTGTCTGATAAGCATATCGAACCCAACCCATATTTTTTCTGAAGCAAAAAAAGTTAATAAATTTGGAAGTTTCCGCTGGCGTTGTCCATCTTCTTTTGGCTTGGGGATGTACTGCGTCACTGCTGATGTTTTGTTTTTTCTTCCAGAAAGAGACGTAATGTGGGAAAAAGAAGAATATGTGACGTGATACATCCGGAAGCCAGAAGAAAACAAAAGAAATAAGTTGGATTTCACATAAAAATTTGTAATTTCTTGTAATAAATTCTTAAGCACAAATTATGTTAATGTCGATAATTTACTGTACATTGCTGGCTTTGAGGAGTCTATTAACAATGTTTCTTTGTTGTACTTTGTAATTCAATTTTAATTTTTTTTTGATAAGTGTATTACAGAATTTTAATGTGTTTTAGAACAAGTGTAATCTCATATAATCTTGAAAGAGCTGTGGGGTGTTGATAAAAATTGTCTGTAGAATGATAGTTGTAAATTTGTGACACAACATTTTTTTAAAATATTTTCTTTGTATTCAATTTGTTGGCTTTGTAAATTATGCTTTCAGTTTCTTGTAAATCGATTTTCTTTTTTAACTTTTTTTAAGATACCTTATCTTTTCCTGCTTTTGTTTTGCCTGTTTATTTTTTTGTAATCAATGTAATCAATTTTATTACTCCTATTATGTTTTTCTTCATCTTTTATGTTTCTCTTTCTTTGATAGCGTCACCCTCATTTTCTTGCGTTACTTTATTTGAAGATACCACATAAATTTCTAACTTTTTTACTTGATGGAAGCTTTTGTGATTCTTAATTGTTACTATGGGAATAAACTGAAGGTTAAAATTATTTGAAAGTGAATAAACCAGACCTTAGTCAGTTTATTTTATAAGAGGTGAAAAGACTGGCCCTTACAGTTTCACTTTTTGTAGCATTTTTCTTCTTCCAAATAAACTAAATTAAATATTCGCACTTTAAAAACAGTCTTGTCGAGTTTCCATGGAGTTCATGCAAGAAGACATTACCAACAGGACTTTAAAATCATCTTATCTAGCACATGCTTTCCTTAACCCGTAAGAACCATGGCAGGGTCAAATTTGACCCCGAGAAATTTGGCGCATTTTGTTCCCCAGTGTATTTTTCTAGAAGATATAGTTTTATGATTACCATGACTATTCAGTGCTCGTTTATTCCCGAGCGGAGAAATATTGATTTGGAGTCACATTTGGCCCTAGCACATTTTAAGTGTTAAGTTAGTTAGACAAAATGGCTCGTTTTTACGGTGCTAAGAAAATCTTGCGCAGGAATCTCCAGAATAGGCAAATTTGAATTTGGAACTTCAGTTACCTAGACAACAGGAAAAGTGTTGAGATGGTTCAAGAGGTAGATGTCATATCATATACTCAAGCAAAACATAGAGCTATTTGCGGAACATGTAAGAACTGTAAAAATTACGGAATTGTTTCTAGAAAATGTACAAGATAAAGTCAAAAACGTGTACGTTGAAAGAGATTGTCTAAACAACTCTCTATGTATCTATCTCTCTACCAAAAAATAAACACAAAATATAGAAATGGTATGCTCAGAATTGAGGCCATGTTACTTAAGGGTTAATTTGAAACAATGTTACTCACTAAGGCCATATTGCGCTGAGATTTATTTTTTTTGGACACTGACGTGCTCTCTTATTCATTTTAAAGACGTTGATTACATATTAAGGAACATATTCTCCAAAATTGAGCATTTCATTTACCTAAAAAAATTTTCAGATCAATTTACAAGAAATTGAAGTGATTTTATTTGCAGTTAGCAAGTGAGAAAAGTATTGAGAAAAAAATTTATGTCTCAAATTTGCAACTATCATCATTTAGACAATTTCTATTAATTTTATTGATAGCTTTCTCAAGACTATAAATGACATTAATTTGTCCTTAGCTGGAAACTTGCAGGTTAATTTAATTACAAAAAATTACGTTAATTAAAATTTTTATCAACATTTGCTATTGGTGCTATGTCACAAGACTCTTTTGAAACAGTTGTTAATGGGGTTGTTTATTTGTTGAGCTTGGATAATTAAATGCGGAAGATAGTCGATTGGGGACCATCTGGGAAGGTGGAAGGCTGTCCTTTTTCAGAACAAAGAACCAGAACAAGGTAAGAAATGCTTGTGTTTTTGGATAAACTACCCCATAGTGACTTTAACCATTTCAGAGAGACACTCTCTACCATAAGCTACGTTTTTCCTTGGCAGTTAAAATTATTGCAGGCCAAGCCCTCAGAGAATGTGATAATGGTTCTTTTTAAAAAAAGCATTTGTTGCAGCAAGAAGAGCAAACTCTGAAAATTTATTTCTTTGCTTTCACAAATTCAGTCTTGTTACATATAGCAATCCCGTCACAATTTCTATTATTATCTTCCACTTGCTATTCTCATGGAAAACAAGCTTTTGTACAAAGGTATAACAATAATTCACAGTCAGATCAACAGGAAGGTAATTTTTAATACCATATTGCTGTAATTCTCTGAAGTTTTTATCAGTACCAGCTTTACTGGCTTTGTCATTCTTATTTTCTACACCACTTGGCTTGCGAGAGGTACCAGGATCAATGCCCAGCTACCACCTCTCTATAGGGTAGTTTATCCAAACATAAAACAAAGACTTTCTTACCTAGTCCCAGTTCTCTGTCCAGGAGAAGGAAGATTCTCTTCGCACCACTTTTCAGCTTTATTGAGCATTTTCCACTATTAAGCCAGACAGTCCCCAATAGATTGTCATGTACAATTAGTTAATTATCTATAGTTCAGCAAAATGACTCCATTAATAATTGCCTTCGTTGCACCAACTGCACAAGGGGCTTACGATTTTGTATTTCATGTAAAATCCAACTTTACTTTCTTTGCTTCAAAACAAAAACAATGGAAAAACAAATAGCTTCAGTGCAACTGTCTGGATCATTAATCTTTTTTTTGGCATTTATTGATCAAACACCCTGTAAAGTCTGAGAGCCCCATCATTCTTCCACATATAATTGTAGTATAGAAAATCAAACAGCACGACCTTAACAACACTTCAGACAAAAAAAAAACACCTATAAACTTCACGACATTTAAAAAAGAATCGAATGGAATTCTGCCCCCACCCCTCTTAAATGACGGGGCCCTAGATAGTGGATATACATACGTACAGCTAGGATTAATATAATTTTAGCATCCGAAACAGTTACATCCGACAATATTAAAAGTGATTTAACTGGAAAGTGACATCTTAAGTGGAACAGTAATCTACTTTACGCTGGTTGTACTTAAGCTGATAGTCCTTGCCCTCATAATGAAGGGGCGTCTGCGCGTCTTTCGGCACGACAGGAAAACAACACCACAGCACGAAGGCGACGAAAGCCACGATCGTACCGACGAGCAGAATGAAATCTTCAATGGTCTACAAACACATCCTATTATTTCTACAATACGACCTTAGTATTTCATTCACTTACTGGTTCTTCCCCTAACAGCACATTGTTCACGAGGTAAACGAAGTCATCAAAGGGGGTAATCATGTTCTTCAGTTTTGAGGTTATGTTACATGTTTCTGGTTTTACGATTTAACCACAAGGAGGAACTCACGGATCCAATGCACTTACATGAACCTCGGCGCTTTTTCTATGTTGAGCGCATACGTAAAATGATGCATTTCTCGCCTTACAATTAATTTTGCGTTTTTTCGATAAATCACTCACAGGAAGCAAACTCGTCAATTTTTACAGTGTTGCCGGATTTCCGACAATTAAGATTCAACACAAGAAACAAATCCACGTTGCTTTTAACTGCGTTATAACTATACCTTTTAAGCTCATTGTGATTAAAACGGCAATTTCGCTATAGAAACCGGCGTTAACTCACCGCAATTAATTAATTGATTGGGCTTGACAGGGTTGCCACGTCTCGCCTTGCGATTGTAAGAGCAAGCGACATCTACCTCAGAAATCCCGGCGTAAATTTCTATTAATTAATGGCTTTATTGGCTTTATTGCGTTGTAAATGTAATGTTGATGTCAGTATTATTCTAATCATTAAATTAGATTCGCTTTAATCAATTTGGGCAATCATTTTAAACGTCGGCAAATTCTGAACGTGGCCAAGACGCAGTAATTATTGACAAAACAAGCGCAACGGAAGCGTAAACTAAATTCGGCTTGGATTAAATCAAAATCGAAGTTATTCTCAACGCGCAAACTGATTTGTTTGTGTAATTTATTTAAAAAATCGCGTTATTTCTGAACGTACCCATACGTCACGTCAAGTGATTCCAAATTCCAGTCGCGACTGAAATTAGTAGCAAAACAAAAATGGCGAGAGTGTGTGTGGTGTGTGTCAGTTACTGTGTTTATTTCTTGATTTTAGTGGCGTTTCGGCTGGTTTTTTCGACGGAAGGTGAGTATTTCTGTGACGGTGAACGCCTTAAGAAATTCGCAGACAGCGGAAAGCATAGGATGATAAACGTGCGCCGGGCGAACATTGCATTTGTGCCAGTGCAAGTCTTTTTCTTTTGCTTCGCGATCAATTTACGCCTGCACGAGGTGTGTGGTGCACATATTATACTTCTTAATGGTGATCTTGAAGGATCGGTTCTTGCGTAAACGTGTTTACTTTGCGCAAGGAGTAAATTGATACCGGTGGATTTTTTTTTGGCGTGCGGTTACAAGCGCATTTGACTTAAATAAGATTCTCATTGAAATTGGAAAACAAAGCATGTTGCTTGGCCTGCTAAATCCAGCTTCGGAGGCTAAAGCCTAAAGATCGGTGGATTATATTTTGCGCGGTTCAAATTCTATTAAAGCGGACAACATAATATATTAAGGCGTAGCGTTAATCCAAACGGAATTGATTGAAGCCACTAGAAAAATGGTGTTACCAAGTAGAAGAAGAAACCCCCAAATGTGTCTGTTCTTACATTTATACTGCGCCTCTGATGTATCATGACATGAAAATACCTGTGCTAATAATGCCCATACCATACCATAAGAGTGAGTAAGACGCTATTGGGCGAAGAAACCTGTGACCTTGTCTGGATGGCATTGCCAAAAATTGTTGATGTTGATGTATATCAACCTGTTTTCAGTTGGAATTACGTCAACGTTATTAGATTCCAAATTAAAAAAGCGCGTAAATTATACCCGGTTGTCACATAAAAACAGTCTACAAGTAGGTCGTGATTATCACATGCTAATGCGCCCAACATGTGACTCTAATAAATCTAAATTATATTAACGCGTTTGCCTTTGCGTCATTAAATAAATAAAAAATAAAACTGTGGGTGGGGAGGATGCAAAACGCAAAAATATTTTTGACAGTGCGTTGTCAACCGTGACGTCCTACTTAAATATTTAATTTGGTTTAAAAAATGCTCCTTTTTATGACAAATTATAAATTATTAACCTTGAAAATTTAATAATTTCTACCCTATAATCGTTAAAGAATGAGAATAGAGGTTATGAAATCAAACGTTTTAGGTTAGGTATAAATTTTGACATCTCAAGTTAACGATGTTGCCAATTCTCTTATAACGGACAAATTCAGAATAGTTTTGATTAATTTATTTCAGTGCCGCAAACCAAAGAATTTGCTTTAAATCTTTGGTATTAAAAGTTAAAAACTACACTCGTAACCAGGAAAGATGAAGGCTCGACATAAATCACACGTGTATGAAAATACTAGTCAAATCAGCAATTACAAACATATTTGACGTCAGAGGCAAGAAAAATAAGGATATGTTTATCACTTCCTGCTGGCAGGAGTTTTGTTTACATACAGAGATAAAGATACTTCATTAAACTAAATCAGTTTTATTGACACAACACGAAACTAAATCACATAAGGGACTGCTTTTATATATTAAAGCAATTAATCAATTAAACACTTCAAATGACAGCTAACTTATCACAGTGGGAAGATGCATAAATACCATCCAGCCCACAAGAATAAAATCTATCTCTTTGGTGTACACATCCTTAGGCACAGTTTAACTTTAATCTTCAGTTTATTCTCATAGTAACAATTATAAAAACAAATGTTCCCATAGAAATAAACTCAAGCTTAAAATTAAACTGCAACTGAAATACCGAGCCTAGGTGTTATATGCTATGGCTATGACATATCGGAATATAATATAGTTTCGATTAAGTATTACGTTACTCAAAATGCGGTGGAAGTATAAATAAGTTTTTGCGCGTACACACCAATTAGTTTGTCTTTTCCGGCTTCATAAGTTTGCTGGCGAGCCTTCATCTTTCCTGATTACGATTTTATAGTATTTCATTAAGGCCGCGATAAGTTTAAGTCAAAATCGTTAAGTATAAGATTGAATTCTGAGGAGTTTTCATAACCTACTTTGATCCTTCAGTTTTGTCATTATTTCAAAACTCCCACCAACCAAACTTTGACAGTTATAGCGTTTTCGTCTGATTGTTCTAGAGCAATCTCAAATTATTTCCATATTGTTTTAACCTCATGTAATAAATAACATAGAATAGAGATACTCTCAGAGTGCTCTGGCGCAGTCAGTCGAAAACGCTATTAAATTGAATTTGTTTTGGTGCCTTTTTCGTTGGATAATTTTTGATGGTTTAAATTAAATTTCCGACAATTATTCTATTTGAAATGAAGTTCTTGCGCTTATTAAGACGTCGACATTTGACGTAGAGAGGGAGGATGCAAGATAAAATTACATTTGACATCGCAATTGTCACTATGACAATTAAATTTCAACTTTCTTCAGTGCTGTCACACGTAACAATCGAGATTTTGATTTATTATTTAAAGAAATGTTCTGGTTTATTACATATTACTTATTTACAATTCTAAAAGATACGGATTAATTAACCTTGGATATTTGCCAGTATGTCGTTAATAGATTATTATTTAATAGAGGTTACGAAATCAAACTTTTTAGGATATAAATTTTGACAAGTCAGCGATGTTGCCAAATCGTTTTGTGTTTGAATCGATCAATTTATTTACAGGATGGTTCAGAATATAATTTGTTATTGTTTTGATTAATTCTTTTTCAATGCTGCTAGAGAAACCAAAGAATTTCCTTTCAATCTTTAATATTGAGTAATTTGTTGCAAGTCGGTTTTTTACTTAAAAATCGACCCCAGAGTGTCGCCACCTAAACTTTTTGATGTTGAGATTTAAAAAGTGATATTTCATTTGTTCGGTTTTGCTAAACCTTCAGTCCATCGCTTTTATCGGTGCTGCCAATTTGCAAATCTTAAATCACCAATCAGCCAATGGACATTGATTGTAATTAAAAACAAACGATACAATGACATTTAACAGCTGTCAATTCGATAATTAAACTTCGATATTTAAGTATTTACATGTAATTGAAATACTTTGATCTTCCAATTTCAAAACTTCTAGTGACTCTCTGAATCTATTGTATTTTGACCGTTAAATATGAGCTTAAGGGCACACTGTAGATGGTGGCCAGAAAGTTCAACGCTACGCCATTCTCATGATTCTCGTCAAAATGCGTTGACGTTCGACAACGTGACTGTTAACTTTGACAGTTAAGGACACGTTGGAATCATAACTTACTTTGATTTTTTTTAAATTTAATCTCTTGCAGTACCTGTTCTTAGTTCATTTGTTTTCGTGCGCCGACAATTGACAAGGCACGACCTCTGCAGACACTTTGACAATTACATTTCATTTACCTCCATGACATTTTCGTTTTTAATCATGAGTATGGCAAAGATTAAGTTTGTGATCATCAGGGTTGATAAAAATCATGATTAAAAAAATCACGATTTTTTTTATTTTTATTGATTTTTTTAAAATTTTTATTATCTTCTTACATAGAAAATGCAATAATTGACATTAACAATAACGAATAATTGAAAATAACAAGAACGACTAAGATACGTCTTGTTCAAACTTGCCAGTGAAATAACTTATGTGAACGTAGCAGTTAATAATGTTGCACCACCTTGCACTTTCATATAAACAAAAGAAATTCCTGTCAGAACTTGAATCTTCGGCTGTCTTTATAATACGGGGATGACGCGAGTTGTCGCTATTTTCTAGTTCACATCGCGAACGTGCGCTGCGTAACGATAACGAGTAATAAACTGCGTAATATTTCATAATGTACAAAAGTCCATTTATATTGATATGTCTTCTCATAGAAGTGGTAGGAAAAAGATCCTATTTGGCAACATTTTATTAAAAAAGTCGTGTAAATCTGCTGGGAAAAGAGGAAGTAAAGCTACTTGCAAAAAAATGCAAGGTAGAAATGCAAGGGCTTGTAGAACGTATGAAAAACCACTGGGAAAAATGTGCTTCAAGTAATATAGAAAAAGAAACAAAAACTGATAATGGAAGTGTCTCTGCAGGAATAGTGGCAAACATACAATCGAACACATTAGAAGAAAACAGTTTGGATAGTGCCCCATTGCTCATAGCTTCTACTTCATCAATTAAAAAAAGAAAGGAATCTAATTCTAGTTCTGGGTCTTTATCTTCTTTTGTCGTGCGTACAACGAAGTCTAGTAAAGAGGAAATAGATAAACAAATTGATAGGACTATTTATGCAACAAATAGCAACTTCACATATGTTGAGCAACCGGAAGTAAAAAGGCTATTGGGCTTTTACGGCCTGGATATACACCACCCTCTATACATAACATTAATTTCAGAAAATGTAATTTGAATTTCAGAGAAAGTAAACTTAATTTCGGAAATAGTAATTTCGGAAAAAGTAAATTTAATTTCGGAAAAAGTAAATTCAATTTCGGAAACAACAAATTCTCCATTTTATAGGATTCTGTTTAGGTATTGCCATCCCAGTGTTAACGTTTGAATGTTATTATGTTAACACAGTGGCCCACCGAAAATTTCCAATGCAGTTTTTAGCTGAAGAGCCAAAAACCTTTTTCACTTTCCTAACAATCCTCGAACAGGTCAATTTTGGATTTCAAGGTGATATCTTTACTAATTTCAAAGAAGATGCAATTATATATACATGATTACTAAATAAGTTCTCATTAACTTTATTTGACAAATAACTTGATTTTTCTGGATTATTTGGATGGTTATTATTCATCCAAGTTATTTATTCTATAAGTAATCATGTATATATAATTGCATCTTCTTTGAAATTAGTAATGATATCCAAAATTGACCTATTCGAGGATTGTTAGGAAAGTGAAAAAGGTTTTTGGTTCTTTAGCCAAAAACTGCATTGGAAATTTTCGGTGGGCCACTGTGTTAACATAATAACATTCAAACGTTAACACTGGGATGGCAATACCTAAACAGATTCCTATAAAATGGAGAATTTGTTGTTTCCGAAATCGAATTTACTTTTTCCGAAATTAAATTTATTTTTTCCGAAATTAAAATTACCTTTTCCGAAATTCAACTTACTATTTCCGAAATTAAGTTTATTTTCTCTGAAATTCATTACATTTTCTGAAATTAATGTTACTTTTTCCGAAATTGAAGTTGAAAAGGTGTAGATATGATGTGTCTAACCGACTGATAAATGAAGTGTACAATGAAGACAAAAGTAAAGGTTTTAAAAATGTATCGGGAAATTCGGTTTGTCTGTCATTGGATGAATGGTCCAAAGTCCATAACGAACCAGAAAATAGGTCCTCCTTTTTAGTAGACACAATAGACACGTCTGGAAATCCACATACATCTACCTGTTTAACAGAACTTGCAGTAAACCTAATTAAAATGCTAAAGACTGAATATCGCTGTGCAGTAAGCAGTTTTGTAACAGATAATGCTGCTAATATGAATGCAATGAGAAATCAGATCAAACAGTCAACAGAATTAAATGTTATTACATATGGTTGTGCTCCACACATACTTGTTAGTAAGGACCTGGAAATTAGTAAAATTAAGGAACATGTTACGTTCATTGTAAAATACTTCCGAAACAATAATTTTGCTTCAGCGACACACGTAAAAGAAGGAGGAAAAAAGCTTATTTTACCTAGTGACATAAGATGGAAATCACTTACTGACTGCTTACATGGTTTTGTTGAAGCATGGCCCAAACTTTTTAAAATTAGCGCAGAGCATAAAAATGAAATCGACATTATAGTAAGGCAGAAAATTTGGAATATTTATTTGGAAAGAGCAGCTGAAGATTTCTTAACAATACTGAAGCCGATATCTGTTGCAATTGATAGGCTTCAAAGCAACGATGCAATTCTATCAGACGTCGTAGAACAATTAAAAATACTAGAATCACATTTTGAGGAAACTGAATTTACTCTAAGCCAAATGCTAAAATTTAGACATCGCTCTAAAGAGAGTCTCGCTCCATACCATTTGTTAGCTTTCTTTCTGACCCTATGAAAACAGAGTATACATTAACAGAAAGTGAAAAAAATTATGCTTTAAATGCTGCAAATGATTGATACCCCAACACTGGTTTACTTCCATTGATTATTAAATTTCTGGCTAAATCCGAGCCATTTGTCGAAATAATGTTTCACGAAGAAATTCTTGAAAGCACAAATCCATTGGAATGGTGGAAATCTCAACGGAATATTGAGGTTATTGATAAGTTATTCCCGATTATCAAGCAATTATTATCTGCTGCGGCCTCTTCAGCCTTTGTTGAAAGGATATTTGCAACATTTGGTTTAGTTCATTCTAAAATTAGAAATCGCTTAGGGACTGAAAAAGGTGCTAAATTAGTTTTTCTTTATAAACACTGTAATTAAAAAATTTACTGAAAATGTCTCTTTTTAAGTACCTGAACCATGTTTTATTTTCTTTTTATATTTAAGTTTAGTTTACCTACATATTCTTTTTAAGCAGATAGTTTTAGATATGTAGATAATCTAACATTAAATAAATTATAAGTTTTCTTGCCAGATGAAAATTATGAAAATTAATTAAAATTGTGTAACTTGCAAATATAGAAAGTGTTAGGAAAGAATTTATACATCCATTTCGGCCTTATTGGGCCTCATCAGAACTCTGTACCTTAAAAAAATTTGGTTTAATTTGGCCCAATAAGGCCGAAATACATGTATAAACTCTTTCCTAACACTTTCTATATTTGCCAGTTACACAATTTTAGTTAATTTTCATTAAATAAATTGTTCTTTTTATTTGAAGTTTCTGAAGTTTGATTTATTTATATTATCATTTTTTTACACGATTTGATTTAAATTATGAGTTGAATTTAAAAAATCAGTTGATTTAACTCAACTGATTTAAATCGTCGTAATCCTGGTGATCATCATTCAGTTTGCTCTGAAGTTTTTATTTCTCATTGACATTTGCTAGTTTGACAGCTTTCATTCTGCTTGGTGACTGTATGCTTAGACATTTTTCATGTATGTACAGTTGCGGAATTAAAAAAAAAACATACACTCAAAATGTTTCATTGTGAACTTGGTTTTGCTTGAAACTAACAATGCCAAATTTTCTTTTTTCACATTCAATTTGTCAGATTTATTTTTCCTCTGTGCATCAGTGGTCATTAAAACAATGCTTGTTTTTAACAGTACTACCATATGACACGTGGCAATCACAAGCCTAAGTAGGCTTGTGATTGTCATTAAAGAATCCTGACATTGTTAATTAAGTGAATTAATTCTTAGGAAGTTTTCGGTTATTCGCGATTTATTTTTACACTGTTTGTCCTCGTATTGCTAATGTATGCGCACATTAGCGTGCACGTACTAAATAAAAAATCGTCCGTCCTTCAATGTTCGATACGACATCGTTTTTTCGTGGCGCTTAATTAAACCCGTACGCTTTTTTTCCTTACGATAATTATCAATCAATAGAAAAAAGGAAACGCATTAAAATTTAATTCGAAATCATGTGTGAGTACGAAGATCGACCTTGGTAAAAATGTAAGGAAAAGTTTTCCCCGGAGGCGGCGAACTGGAGCGTGATTTTCTATAAACTCCGTGTCCGCCGGACCAAAAAAAGAGATAAATTTCGAAAGCTCGCGCTCTCGTCAGGTTAGTCACTGGACTTTCTCCGGCGTTCTGCTGAAAAAAATGCGTTCTCCAAGCCGCAACGTCGATGTGTTTGGGTTAATTACCCGTGAAACCTAAATAGTCGAGTGTTACAAATTCTGCGCTCGCTTCAGTGGACACCCTGTTTTATGCGGAATGTGGCACGCGCGGTTTTTCCTCGCCCCTGTTTGTCTAGTTTTTTTTATAACTGTTGCGGGTCAAGTCTACCAAAAATACATGATTTCGATAAGAAAAGAGGTCGGGGCACATATACTACGAGAAGCTTTTTCTGACTTGGGGTTACGATAATGTCGATTCAGTTGACATACGTAAGTGCTATCAATGAAATTTGTTTGGTTTATTGCTTTCTGTTTGCGTTTGTTAAATCGATATTCGAAGTACAAAGTATGTTTGACAAATTTAAAGTCCAACTTTGATCTGCAAACAATTTAATGATTAAAGTATATTTTTGTTCGATGAAAATTCATTTAACGGACACAAAATTCGCATCACAATTGCTTAACATTTCACAATTTTTTCTTTCTTTAAGTATCACCCTGTAGTTTTCACATCGAACTTTCAGGAAGTTTAGAAAATATCTACCATTAATGTAAAAAATTGAAACAAAATCAACAAACAAGATCTAGATTGAATCGAGCCAACAGAATTTAATTTAGATTTTTCCCAGTTACAAATTACATCCTGCAATTTCACAATTTATTTTGTTTATTGCAGTTTGCTAATCTCAAGTAACGACCAAGCAAACAAGCAAACCACTAACAATAAAGAAGCGTTTCCTCTGAATGTGGCTAAAATTAATTATCATGAAGCAGCGGTTTTCTAGATCGAACTTGATTAAAGTCGTCGAGCCGGAATTAACACAAGAAAGAAAACAAATGTGGTCGTGAATTTTTCCAATGTGAGAATTACTGGCGTAAATTGCAAAATGTAAACTGAGATATTTCACGGGGAGCAAGGACGGTGGTCACGTTGGCAATTTTACAAAAAGGGAATTTAGCCAACTCTTTCGAAATTATTTTTTTTGTTATTCCAGTTTAGTGTGATTTATTTTTGCACATTTTTAACTCCCATCCGTGTTTACGTAAAAATTATGAAGCTTAAAAAAGAGGTTTTATTTATTTTTGTACTTTGTTGGAAAATTTTTTGTAAATAAAATAAAATAAAAATTTCAAAAGGCACAAATTATGAAAGTCTATTACACTTTTAGTGGTATTCAGGTATTGTAACTCGAGATCTGCTATACAGGGTGCACCAAGTTAAATGTTACAAAATAAAAACTCAAGATGGTTCATAATTTTCGAGAAAAAGAGTCTAAATGGTGCGAGAATTTTTTAATAAAAAAATCTTTTACTAAGTAACTGAGCAATATTTATCAAAAAGGTAAGCTTTGTGAACCAAACTATGATTTTTTAGAAATTAAAAAAATATATTTGTGGTCGTGTTTGGTCCTTTTGGAACTTGGAATTTAGTCCAACACCAAAATAGTGACTGCCAATCGGATGCATAAAAAAGTAAACGATTCTTTGAGCGTATTTTTTATTATTTTTTTAATTACACTATTTGGCTATTCTCTTACTATTTTGGTTATTTTTTAATATTTTTCCAATTTTGCAATAATTAACAATTTGTTATTGCATTTTAGTACAGTCGCGAGCAAATAAAAATGTCAATGACGGAATATTTACGAATTCAAAATATTTTTGTGCCACGACTATTTCACAATAGAACACTTGTCATTGTGTCAAATAATGACATTAACAGTAATTTTTTTTGCTCGCGACTGTACCAACAATATTTTTTGATAAATATTTTTGACAATCAAGTGACTTAAATCAGCAAGAAATTAAAGCGAGACACAATAGCGATTTACGATCGTTTACGTTTCTATGCACCTGATTTTCCATCGTTTTCCATTGTCCGATTGAATTAATCGATCGTCTCTTATTATTCTATTTTCTTTTGAAATAAGATGCACTATTATTATTGTTAGTCGACTGTCTTTTGTTTTTCTGTTTTTCGTTTTTTGCCGTTTTCCATCTTCCAGTTGAATTATGTTTTTGTTTTCATTTTTTTTTAAATAAATAGAGCTATTTGTTGTTAGGTCGATTGTCTTTTGTTTCTCTGTTTTTCGTTTCTCTATTTTTCGTATCTCTGTTTTTCGTTTCTCTGTTTTTCTGTTTTTCGTTTCTCTGTTTTTCTGTTTTTCGTTTCTCTGTTTTTCGTTTCACTGTTTTCCGTTTCTCTGTTTTTCTGTTTTTCGTTTCTCTGTTTTTCGTTTCACTGTTTTCCGTTTCACTGTTTTCCATCTTCCAGTCGAATTAATCGTTCGTCTCTTGTTTTTTTAGTTTCTTTTTTTTTTCTAAATAAGTTATACTATCTATGGTCAATCGACTGTCTTTTGTTTCTCTGCCTTTCGTTTTTCAGCCATTTCCTATCTTTCGGTCGAATAATCAATCGTCTCTTGTCTTTCTGTTTTTTTTTAAATAATGCGCATTATTGTTAGTCGACTGTCTTTTGTTTCTCTGTTTTTCGTTTTTCTGCCGTTTCCATCTTCCAGTTGAATTAATCAATCGTCTCTTGTTTTAGACTATTTTCTTTTTAAATGTTTATTGTTAGTCAACTGTTTTTTGTTACCTGTTTTTGGTTTTTCTACCGTTTTCAATCTTTCTTTTTTTCTAAATAAGTTGCGCTAATTATTGTTAGTTGACTGTTTTTTGTTTATCTGGTTTTTGTTTTTCGGCCGTCTTCCATCTCTTGTTCGAATTAGTCGTCTGTTGTTTTTTTTTCTTTCTAAATAAAGTTCACCATTATTATTGTTAGTCGACTGTCTTTTGTTTTTCTGTTTTTCGTTTTTCTTCCCTTTTCAATGTTCTGGTTGAAGTAATCGATCGCCTCTTGTTTTAGTCTAGTTTCTATTTTGTTATCTGTTTTTCGTTTTTCTGCCGTTTTCATCTTCCAATTGAATGAATCGATCGTCTCTTGTTTTTCTATTTTCTTTTTTTTTTCTAAATAAAATGCACTCAATTAATTTTAGATGACTGTCTTTTGTTTCTCTGTTTTTCTGCCGTTTCCATCTACCGATTGAATTAATCGATCGTCTTTTGTTTTTTCTATTTATCTATTTAACTATTTATTGTTAATCGACTGTCTTTTGTTTTTCGGCCATTTTCCATCTTCCGGTCGAATTAATCGACTCTTGTTTTTTTTTTTTTTGTAAATAAAATGCATTGTTAGTCGACTGTGTTTTGTTTCTTGGTTTTTTCGTTTTCCTGCCATTTTCCATCTTCCGGTTGAATTAACCGTCTCTTGTTTTTCAATTTTTTTTTTAATAAGATGCACAATTATTACTATTAGTAGACTGTCTTTTGTTTTTCTGTTTTTCGTTTTTCTTCCCTTTTCAATGTTCCGGTTGAAGTAATCGATCGTCTCTTGTTTTAGTCTAGTTTCTACTTTGTTATCTGTTTTTCGTTTTTCTGCCGTTTTCATCTTCCAGTCGAATAAATCGATCGTCTCTTGTTTTTCTATTTTCTTTTTTTTTTTCTAAGTAAGATGGACTGTTTATTGATAGTCGACTGTCTATTGTTTCTCCGTTTTTTTCGTTTTTCTGTCGTTTTCGGTATTCTAAAAACCTTTTTCGGAATAAAATAAAATAAAAGTCAAGGAATTAAATGCGATGACCAAAACTTAAAATTAAATTTGTAAAGCAAAAACAAAAAGAGATAGCGAATTTTTGTTTTGCTGTTGTTACATCAGGAAAAAGGAATCACTATTATTTTACTCCTGTTATGACTTCTGAACTATACACGTCAAGAAGAAGTGTTTTAAATAATAATTACGTATTTATTTATTTTTGTGTTAATTTTTCTTGAGTGAATTAATTAATAGAAGTGGCATTCTTTTTTCTTTCAGTCTTTCTTGCAGTTGAAAAAAAGTGAATACGTTTTATAACGACTTTGTTGCTTTCTTGAAGTGAAATAGAAATAGCTGCAATTGGAAATTATACCTTTTGATACAGGCTGTCATTTCATATGTCTGCTTGTAAGGGGGATGCTAAGGTTAATATATTTTTGAAATTATTTGGAGAGTGTCCTACCTACCACGAAAAGGACGCCACATGTACAGATCAACCGTCTTTAAGATATTGCCTTGGAACACTTAATTTGAGGCACTCTGTAGAATGAAATATTGTTTTTTTCGACACATCTGCATATTGTTTTGTGATAGTTTTCAAAGGCATCATAATTAATAAAAAAATCAATTAATCGTATTTAGCTTTTCTCTTGTTTTCTTCAACTTCATAGTCTGCTTATCTTTTAGATTTGGCAATTTTTTTTTTGTATCAAAAATTGAATAGATTTGTATAAACAAATTATTAATCGAACCAGAAACATTTTCATTTTGTTTAATAATTAAAAATAAACGACTTTTTTATGTAATTTAAAAAAGCTTTTTAAAATGATTTTAGTTAATGATACACATATTGTTTTTGCCAAGCAATTTTCATTATGCAGTTTGGATTAAACCGGCTTATTCCATTTATAACGAGCAATGAAAAAATCACTATAATTATTGATTAAATCAGGTCGTTCGATTTGCACTTCGCCGACCCCTCAATTGCGACCCTAAGCAATCGCAAAATCCAGGTCAGGCCTTGGTTTACGTCGCCCAAATTGGATCATCGTCTGCGCCCTTGATTACGCAGTTCATTATGCAAATCGCCTTTTGTTCTGCGTCGTTGTGTACGCATGAAGTGCCACTTCCGCACCGGAACTGTAAACGCAAGATCCTCTTCAGGCACGTGACGATGCATTAAAAAAAATTACATCTGCTTTGGTGATGCGTTAACGCAAGACGAATTTACAATTTGATGTTAATTGAATTACCGGCCGTTTGTGTTAGTTTTGGGTCAAAGTGACAGAGACCAATTCGACTTTGCACTTTGGGAATTGAGGGCGATTGAATTTGAAAAGACGAACGCAATTAAATCGATTTTGGACTCACATGTTTTATTGTAACATCAACATTCTTCGTATGCATGCATGTCGAACGCTAATTTGCTTATTGCGCTTGAAAATTGATTAAAACGCACGTTCATTAAGCGAGAGAGCGAGCGAACGAGAAAACAACACCTCAAGGCTTTCCACTTGGAAGAATCCACAATCAATTTTTTATTAGGTCCAAAACATATCCAAACTCAAGGCCACCGGAATAGGATGTACAATCCCTCGGAAATAATTTCATTACTGATACCAAAATGAGGGGAGATTTTGACAAATTTGAACCAACAAAACCTTGCTTTTCCTTTTCTTTTTATGGCATAGCACGCCTTAAACAAACGACCGCGCTAATTAACTAACTTGGCGACATTGGAGAAGATACCGATAAGTTGCACGAAGGGCAAACCTGATAACATCCCCTTATCTGAGTTTTTATTGCACAAAAAGAAAAAAAAAGAAGTTAAAGAAAGTGAAATCGCGAACTTTTACTTTTCGTTTTTAAATATTTACGTGCGCGTACAGATTAATAATTGTTGAAGCACCTCGGGACACTTGGACGAACATAATTTACCGGACATGGATTTTGTAGTCACGCCGTGCCAAGGCGAATGACCTTATCCACCTATGCAGACCAAGAACGACAAAGAAAAACCATTCTGTAATTAGTAGGTCGTTGATTTGTGCGTTGTTTTCACAGTGCAGTGATTCATGATCCCTCCTGATAATCTTGTTTTATTTCAGATTATTATTTTTACGACACAGAATCGAGCTTCAAACAAGGGGATGAGTTTATAAAATTTAATTTGGTTGACGGAAACCACCGCGTGCAGAGGAGACACGTTTTGAACACCACGCTCCACCAACTCATCAACGAAACCTTCTCGAACAATGATTCTCTACCTACAGAGTTAATGCCTTCAGCTACTGCCGTTCCCGAGAAGAATTTGGTAAGGATTCACAAAACGCATTTTTTGATCAATCTTTAAATTTATTTTATAAGTTTATAAGTCGATCCGCTGCTATCCGGTTAATAAAATAATATAAATACGAGAAGTAACCGAAAAAATGCGTTGAATGACCTTTAATATGAAGATTTTCTTGTAAATTTTTATTCTGAATATCCCTGATGTAAACCAGCTTATTAAACTTTGATTAAAATCCGCTAGATGGCGCCAGGTGCAAAACTTAAAAAAGATGCACTGATCCGTTGTTTTAAATAAAACTGATAATAAAATATCTTATACATATAAGAATTCTTAGATTGCAAGTCCTTTGATGTTTTTTTTAATACTTATTGAGATCATCGTCTATTGTTTTAACTTATCCAATAGATGGCGCCAGCTGACATGAAAACCAGTTTTTTAAATAGTAAAACATCGTATGTATAAGAAATCTTAATTTAACAAGTCATTTAAAAAATGAAGTCGATTTTAATTTTTAATTTTAACTAGTCCAATAGATGGCGCCAGTTAATATGAAAATCAATTTTCTAAATAAAATACATAGTAAAATTAGATACCTTATTTTTCCAAAGTTCTTTAGACGAAGATGATTTTGAATTTTTTTTATGGAGACATCGTCTATTGTATTTGAACTGATCCGATAGATGGCGGCAGCTAATGTGAAAATATTTTTTCTAAATAAAAATGTTAGTACAATATCTTATTATAAAGTTCTTTGAAATAAGGTATTTAAAAAAATGTGTGTTGTTGTCTGTTATATTTTAAGTAATCAATAGATGGCGGCAGTTGAAATGACACCTTACTTTTCAAGTTCTTTGAAAGAAGAGATGTATTTATATATTTGTAGAAATCGTCGTCTGTTATGTATTTAGCTCATCCAGTACATGGCGTTAGCAAATATGAAAATCAATTTTCTAAATAAAATTTGCAGTAAAACATCTTATGATAAGGAATCTTAGTTTTTGCAAGTTCTTTGAGGCCGTTGTCTATTGTATTTTAACTAATCCAATAGATGGCGCCAGCTGATACGAAATATTTTTTTGTAAATAAAAATGAAAGTAAAACAGTAAACAGAAATATTGGAGTTCTATTATTGAGGTAATCGCCTGTTGTATTTTAACTAATCCAATAGGTGGCGCCAGCTGATACAAAATATTTTTTTCTAAATAAAAATGATAGTAAAACATCTTATTAAACAAAAATATGTTCATTTTGGAGTTCTTTGACGTAAGATGATTTCTTAGCTATTTATTAAGGTAATTGCCTGTTGTATTTTAAGTAATCCAATAGATGGCGCTGACTGATAGGAAAAATCAATATTCTAAATAAAATTGATAGTTTTAGTATTTTAGCTAATACAATAGAAACTTTCAAAACATTCCAACCCACTGGAAAGTTCTTAAAAATCTCCCGATGAACACTTGTTTTTCATGGTTTCAAACCTGCTTGGTATGATTATAATCTCCTAGGTGGCGCTAATTTCAATCTCGAAAACCTATGAAAATCTAATAGATGGCGCAAGGTTGTAAAGAAAATTGATCTGTTTCATCAGAAACAGTCAGTGTTGCCAATCGGGGCAATTTGTCGCTACAATAGCGACACTTTTAAGCCGGTAGCGACGTAGCGGCGCTTGCCGCGGAACAAATCAGAAGTAGCTACTTTTTTACGAATCTAAAATTAGTTCAAAATTGAGTGGGTTATAAATAAAAAAAAGAAAAGTCGTAAGAAATACATAAAGTTAAAGAAAACGGAAACAAAAGATGATCGGTTTTTCAACGCAGTTCAGTAGATTATGATAATTTTCTTTTAAATGGTTTAAGAAGAATAGTGGGAAAGCAATGAAAACAAAATAATAAAAATCAAAAATAATCCAATTAAAAAATTATAATAACAAAAACAAAAAACAAGCGAATTTTTAATTTATTAATATTTAAAAGCCAATAAGAACAAAGACTATTTTATAAAACAATTCAGTAACGTTACTCAATGGTGGTTTTTCACCAAAAAACCAGTGAATCACCTCCATAGAAACAAATTAAAAGAAGACTACCGGCAAGTTTCAACAGATGGCGTTGTTGAATAACGCAATTGATAATTTTAAAAATATACGCAAGGGTCATTTTAATAGAAACTTTGAGAAATTGTGGAGTGCATTCGTATTATACAGGATGCCCATTTTAAATCGTGACCCCAAAAGTTTTAGAAAAGGCAATCCGTCAATCAAAACAGAAACAATCAAAACAGAAACAATCAAAACAGAAAATAGAATGAATTTCCTATTTTCAATTTCGATAAATGTATTATTTGTTACTGAATTTTATTTAATGTTAAATACGTCAAATATTTAGAAACTAATATACCTGTAAAGAAATTGTTAAAAACCGTTATTTGTGAATTTTTATTATTTAAGTCAAGTAGCGACTATTTGGCGACTTTCTTAGGTTTTGGTAACGAAATCAGCGACTTTCGTTTCTGATTGTGTCGAAATTTCACTCCTAGCGGTTGTCAACACTGGAAACAGTAGTGAATGCAGCAAAAGCATTATTATTTCACTAGTCATTATGTCTACTTTTGTTGTTGTTTATTAAGTGGCGCCATCTAGTAAATCAAGGATGAAATATCTACACGTGGTAGTTTTACGTGAACGAAGGAAGCGCTTCACGGCCACCTAGATGAAAGAAGGAGCTTTAATCCGACCGGTCGCGTAAAAAAAAAAACTTGTTCCGTGGCAGTTTATTAATTATTCAAAGTGACATAAAATAACGTTTTTATAATTTGCAAAATAAATCAAATATATTGCATTTTTGTCATCTCAAAATAATGCATTTTAACAAATTATGTTCTACTTTGTAGCAATCACTTTTCTAAACAAGTCACCCTAGTGTGGCTCCCTTTTCGGCACAGACAAATGATTTCGAACTAAGAATGGGATTAGATGGACTATTAATCTACGAAGCCATGAAACGCTTGAATCTTATTTAATTTAATTCTGTTAGATGGCACCCCAGTTGCCACGCTTAAAAAGAATCGCGGACATTCGTCTTTTTAATAAAACTCATAGTAAAACATCTTATAGGAAATCTTACCTTATTACTATAAAACATCTTATGGGAAATCTTACCTTATTGTTAGTTGGCAAGTCCTTTAAACAAAGGGGATTTATTGAGAACATCGAGTATTGCATTTTGGCTAACCCAATAGATGGCGCCAGCTGAAGCTAAAAATAAATCAAAAACTTCTTTTGGGGTCTTTCGATTCAATCGGAAAGTCCTTGATAATCCTTGAAAGAGAGCTTCTTTAATGGCGTTGAACCTGCTTGTGTGTGATGATGTATCGTAAAGAAAATTGATCTGTTCATCGAAAACGAGCAAAAGAAATGCAAAAAAATAAACAATATTTTGCGACGTCATGCTTATTTTTATTGTTGCTATTAAATAGCGCTATCTAGTGAATCAAAGATTATATTTTTGCGTGGATAAATGAAACGTCAAGGATTTGAAAATGCCCTTCTTTTTGTAAATTTCAAAGGTTTCAGTTTGAATTTTATTTCATTGAAATACGCTAGATGGCTCTTGTTTCCAAACATCGACTTTAAACAGCGAAAATATTGATTTTGAAGCACCATCTTGTAGACAAAAAGATAACGAAGTTTTATGAAATATTGCAATTTCAAAATTTTTTTTTAGGTTTTGAGGAGTTTTGCTGCAGGCTAAAGATCCACTAGATGCCACTACATCAGATCATTCTTTGATTTTGATTTTATCCTACAGTCGAAATTTTATCAAAAGCTTACATTTCTATTTAAAGTGTCCACCAGGTGGCACTAGCTTTTTTATGTTGCTTAGCATCGCCTTCGAACGCATACAAATTTAAACATGTCTGAAAATCATGCCTCTCTTCCAGAATAAAATCGGAAAATTACAAAAGCCCGCCCAGAACTTCACCTTAGCCAAAGACCTGCAGAAGAACCTGGGCGAGAACGGCACCGGCATACGCAAGAATTATACACTGCCCATTCCCGTGTTACAAGAGAAAATCTTAGCGAAACCGGTAATCATAGACAACACCACTTTAACGAGGACCACCGAGCCGGAAGAAGACTACTCTTTGCCTCCCATAGAAGAAATCGAGGAGAACGACGAGGAGTTCAACATAACTTTATCCAAGCACAATGTCACAGAAGTGAAAATGGTAGGAGCACTGTTATGAAACTTGATTTGTGTAATGATACGGGTTATTTGATAACAGGAAACGCACACGTATTATAACAGCACAATTATAACAACCGAAGAATCGGGGCAACATTATTGGGTGCCTGATAGTTCGGCCTTCATCACAAATGAGTTGCTGTCAAAAACTCACAGAAGAGCTGCTGTAAGTATTTTAATTAATTTTTGTTTAATGTGACCTTGTAAAAATAATATCTGGCAAGATAAAACGAGTAAGAGAATCAATGTCATAGATTACGAGACAAATTTTAAAACAATCTAATTGGATTAAAAATTTACGCTATCGTGTTACGACACTGCCTGAGAAATACAACGCGACGTTTTATTAATAAGGCAGTAAAACTGCAATAAAGGTTTATTTTCGTTCAGTGTAGCGTGTCTCTAACCATTGCCAGTTCTTATTTCGTGTGCGCGAAGGTGCGTACAAATTAACACTAGTGTGTTTAAATTGCTGGGGATATTTGGAAATCACTACAGGATGCGACGAAGACATTTACAATGAATCACTTAAACATAGGATCAGTTTCATCGAAAAATGTAAAACACTTCATTTTACCTGCGATCCATTTTTTATTTTAATCGACGTGCTAGACGATCCGGTGAACCTATGTGAATGAAGGTCGCATTTTAAGACCTAAACCAATAAAACTATTAAATACAGCTGCATTCATCGCAACTGTTAGTGCCGTATCGTGGTTTTGGGTACGATTTTTGATCAATTATATCTCGAAAACTAAAAGACTGAATTGTTTTTATATTTTTTCCGTAATCTATGACTTGGTCTTATTTTGTCGGGCCAACGAACACGTTGAGTGTCACTTCAATTTTGCAACATTGCAGACAGTGAAATTATCTTTCGAATTTCCGTTCTACGGCCATTTAGTACGCAACGTGACCGTCGCAACCGGCGGTTTCATATACACCGGTGACTACGTACACTCCTGGCTTGCAGCGACTCAATACATAGCCCCACTCATGGCAAACTTTGACACGAGTTTATCCAACGATAGCCTGATAAAGTACAGAGATAACAGTAAGTGTGTGAACTGCGAACTCTCCCTAGAAGAACTAAACAAAGCTCATTCTCGCAGGTACTGCGTTTACTGTCCAGTGGGAGAAAGTTGCGCTCCAGGATAAGCCAAATGACGGCCAATTCTCCTTCCAGGCGACGATCCACAAGAACGGAGACATCGTCTTTGTTTACCAGAATGTTCCGCCCATCATAAAAAAAATGCAGGATAATCTTCACCCCGTCAAAGTCGGATTATCAGACGCCTACATCATGGACCATGAAGACCACCGTAAGTGGTTTCACCCTCACATATTTTGCTTGATTAATTAATAAATAAAGTTGCAGACGTTCGTCGTAAGACCATCTACGAGTACCACCGTGTCAACTTCCCCAAAGAAGAAATCAAAAACTGGACGCTCATTTATTTAAGGGCTTTACCCACGTGCCTTAGTCATAAAACCTGCCAGACGTGTTTGACAAACGAGGAAACTAATTTCCAGGTAGGCCTTAACCAGAACACAACAGAAGTAGTATTTACCGAAAATTTGCAGTGTATGTGGTGCCCTGCTACTAAGAGATGCTCGACTGGCATGGACAGGCACTATCAAGAGTGGTTGCTCAAGGGCTGCCTTGAGAGACAGGTTGCCAACGTATCAGATTGCCTGCACGTTTACAATAACGATCATTACAACGACGACTTCGCCTATGTCAACCACCAAGTCTCGAATAACTTGCCCTTAAATTCCGGGCAGATGTCGCCCAATATCATTACGATTTCACCCAAAACCCCAGTGCAGATGGGCGTGTCTGGGATATTGGCGATTTTATTTATTATTGCCATGGTGGCTGGACTGGGGATGTGGGTGATCTACGCGTACAGAAATCCTCACACTACAAGTGGACAGATTCTAATCAGGGTAAGTTTCTAAACTCAATTTCACTTGCGGAGGGGTTAAAATAGAGCAAAAAAGAATTATACACTACGATAGTTTTTGGGTAACTGCAGTTGTCCTGTTTAATGATAGATGGCGTCAGCGGTCAGGACTTAAATCACAACAAATACAGAAATTGTACATTACCATATTGTCTGAGTTACCTGCAGTTGTCATATTTAACTGTAGATGGTGCTAGCAATCACAATTCTGTTAATAAAGGTTTCAAAACTCACTTAGGCTGGGTTGCCTAAAAGATTTAAGCCAGGATTAAATTTAAGCCGTAGTTAGAATGTTAGATACTATAATGCTATGCATCACATTCTAATTTAGGCTTAAATTTAATCCTGGCTTAAATATTTGATGCAAGGCAGCCTTAGTTAGCCAAAACCTAATATGTGTAAGTTTTCTAAACTTCAGTCTTACTTGAAGTGGGGTTAAAATTAAAAAAAAAACAAAATTGTATGGCTACGATATTTCCTGGGTAATCTGCAGTAGTCACCTCTACCCTTAGATGGCGCTAGAGGTCATTAATTCGATGCATAAAAGTTTTAAATCGTTTTACTCAGAAAGAAGACAATAAATGATTGAGAAGAGAAGTAGACAGTAGATGAGCGCCGTTGTGTCTAATAATCTACGATTCAAGTGAACTTTGGAGGTACCTTACCTACCCAATAACTTTAAAATTTCGTGCTTACTAATGCCATCTAACAAATGTTTGATGAACCACGTGAAACTGTGCACTGCCAACTTGATGCATATAATACGAATTTGTGACAGGAGTTGAAACTGCGCCCTCTGAATGGAGTTATAGTGCGTTTCCTTCGACAAATTCACATCAATTTTCAATAGATGACGCGATATCGCCACCTGAAAATTTAAACTCCCAGAACTTAACTTGAATTGAATTTTAAATGAAGTTGGTCATGAACTCTGCCCTCTATAAAAGTCGTGTGTTTATAGTCAGATAAATGAAAGAATTGTCAGGACATGCTTTGAAACGTACAAAGAAAATGTCGCTTACATTTGGAAAAAGCTGTGCACGGACCTAGTTAATTCTGACTGAATTAAAATTTCTTTTAACGCCATCTAATGTATGTCTATCAAACGAATATCAAATAAAACTTACTAGTTCTTTAAACTCAGTTTTTTCGCAGGAATTTTAAATTCTTATAATTTCATAGTTTAGTTTCAACGGTGTTTTTAATTTCAGTGACTACCGCCATCTGTCGGATGCAAAATGACTTACGTGTAATTCCGTCTTCTCTACAGTATTAAAGGAATTGCAAACAAATAAAAATATTAACTTTAATTTTTCAACCATTCGTAGAGGATTTACTTTTTTAAATTAGCTCATTAAATGGCGCACAAAAACACATAAATCAAACCAATTTTTTTTGTCAAGGTGCGCCATCCAGTAGGTGTTAAACGGAATATAAAATTTGTTACGTTTATCTTTTGTCTTCTTTGCAGACGTTGTTGTAAGCACCGTACACAAGATTGTACGATTTTAAATATTAACTTACCAGCGCCATCTAGTGAGGTAACAGCCTTAACTATAATTTGAAACTAATTAAACTGCTCCAATTTTTTTAATATTCAAAAAACATTTAATTATTAATTAGAATAACAGATGGCGCTTGTCAATACAGAGTGAATTAATTCACAATAAGATAAATGTTATTTCAACTATTGTCACCTGGCGGATGTCATTAACATAACATTAATCGTGTCACAGCTTAAATTATTGATTAATCAAGTGACATCTCGAGGACAAGAGTAAAGAGAATGTCTTTCATATTTTCCTTTGATCATGGTCAGCTACATTAACACCTGGTGGCCGCTTTAATTAGGTCCTCCACTCAGCGCCCTCTCAACATGACTGAATTTAATGTAAAATAACGGTATTTACTTAAAGCACCTATAAGATGGCGCTAAGTGGAGGACTTATTAGTTCTATTGAGCCCCGCAAATGTTTAATGTAGTTAGCCGTACTTACCTAACCAGTAACATTAAAATTTCGTGCTTACTAATGCCATCTAACAAATGTTTGATGGCAGCTCTATTGGCGAAAGCATTATATAGCAGTAGCATTAACGCCATCTCAAGACTGTGTTTATTATTGCAAAGATTACGGTAGTTATTTAAAACATTGATACGATGGCGCTGAGTGGAGCAGCAGATGTTTGATATTGTTTGCCATTCTTTCTTTTCTTTCACTGAAAAAGGTTACGTTTTAACTTGTTTTGAATTTAAATGACTTCAAGTTTCATGTTTGGTTTGTCTATGATTGTTTTAATCAAAATGACTTCAACTTAAGTGGTGCCACCTATCGATTATAATGAGTTAAAAATAGTAAGTTTTTTTTAATTATATTGGTTCAAAAGTGTCTTGATTTCTTTAATTTAAATCCGCTAAGTGGCGTAGCATTTTTAATCGAAACGACTCCGTGTCAAATGGTGCCAACTGTTGACTGCAATGACTTTTAGACGGAAAGTAAACGCTTTCGTTCAAAGTATGTTTTCTTGACTGATTTCATTTAAATCCGCTAGATGGCGTTGAAATTCGAGGTATTTCAAACATCAATGGCCGGCGCCATCTAATGAATGAAAAGGTGTACTTCTTTCTCGACTTCATATGTAAACAACAATCTGGTAGATAATCGCCAGTATTTAAAATTACTGCGACTTGCTGACTTCAAACTATTTTAAACGAAAAGTACACATTTTCGATGAAATAGATGCTGTGTAGTGAATGAAAAATTAATTCTTTCTCGTTTAATTTTATATAAAATTATATCTTGCATATTCTCATTCATAAAAACATGAATTTAACAATCCGGTAGATGGCGCAAGTATTTGAAATTATAGTCCGAGCGCTGAACGCAGGGACCTGCGTGATATACAGGTGTCCCAACGACGTGTATCTCTTCTGCGGAGCCTATATCAATAACATAAAGAGAAATAAAGTTAAGAAAGTTATTCTAGACGTCACTAGGCATATTTTAAAATTATTTTCAACTCTACAGGCTGATCCAGAAAATGTTTGTGAGCAGAAAGTGATTTTTTAACTGGAACAGCCTGTATATTTTTACAAATGTGGATGTCCCGCAGAGAGATGATTACAATAACATAAATATATATTGACTTCACCCAGTTATATTCGTAAAAAAGGATTTGTTTTCGAAAATTCATTAAAAATTTACAAACTTTGCATGTGTTTTAACAAATTATTCTTAGGACTTTGGCCTTTATGAAAATATGAAGAAAGTTACAATATCTTTTAGCATTATATAAGGCGAACAGTATTTGCGCCGCACTCGGTATCTCTTTTTTTTTAATGGAATGGAACTTTCTTAATTTTTCTTTGTCTTCTTGTTATTCCTATAAGCTCCACAGAAGAAATACACACCGTTGAGACACTTGATCGTCGTTTCTATGAGCTAAGAACATCATAGTTTAAAACCCAATTTACACTAGACTGCAGTGTTAATATTATTTTTAAAAACAAGCGATTGTATAATTGAGCAATTTATTTATTTATTATCTTCACGAGAAAGACATTCATTCTATTGAAAATTTTTTCCATATATACAGGGTGATTGTGATAGTTGTGCAACGCTTGAAACCTGTAATATATCACTATGTCCTTAACAAAAGTTTTCGAAAAAAGTCACAGTTTGAAAATTTTTCCGAAACTGTTTCAAAACCACTGGCCTTGCTATCATATAACACTAAAAGAAAAAAACAAATATCACTCCCCCCTAAATATTTTTTCGTTTAATGTTGTATGATGGCAAGGCTAGTGGTTCTCAAACAGTTTCGGAAATTTTTTCAACTGCGATTTTCTCGAAAACTATTAATTTTTTTTGTTAAGGACATATGAGTTCAATCGCTACCATTTATAGTGATATATTACAGGTTTCAAGCTTTGCACAACTATCACAGTCACCCTATATTTTAAAAGCTAACCCAATATTCCGTACACGGTTTTGTTTGTTTGGTGTAAATACGTCTTTCCGAGTGCTTGCCATGAGGGTGACGCGTGAACACTCCATCTGTTCGACAGCCAGACTATAGTCCCAACTGTTCGGCAGTCAGACTATTAGTCCCATCTGTTCGGGGGCCAGACTATAGTCCCATCAGTTGACTTCAATCAATTTTAGACGGAAATTAAGCGTTTTAGATCAACCAATGTTTTCTTTATTTTATTATTATCAAGAGCGTCTTGATTTATTGAATTTAAATCCGCGAGAAGGCATCAAAATTTTGAGCATTTTTAAATTAATGGCTGATGCCATCTAGTGAATGATTAATTTTATATAAAATCATAACTTGTCTCCGACTGATAACAATGAGTATACAACAATCCAGGAGAAGGCGCCAGTAATTAAAATACCGCGGTGTTTAACAGCATCCATCAGATTGTTGTCAAAATATCCAAATCATGATTTAATAAAACTTGGGTTGTTTGACTAAGAAATTTTTTTTCTTCTTTTTTGTTTACAGTATCGTCCTAGTCAATGGAGATGGAGAAGAGGTGAGGCACGTTACACCGCCGCCACAATACACATGTGACGAACTACGAAATTAGAGGCATTTACATTCCTGTCCCCATTCACATATCACCATGAATATCAGACGAAAGTACTCCGAGCTCTCTGTTAAGAATTTCATGCTTTAAAATTCGCGCGGACTCTTTACATTTCTGACACGACTACGGCTTCTTGAGTAAGTGCATTTCTTTTCGAATGGCGTTCGCTTGTTTCTGTGATAAATTTTTAACGTGACGTATGTTTTTTGCGAAAGGGAAAAATTTCTGGCCTATCTGAGTGCCTTACAGTTTTACTGAATTTAGGAATTTTTATGAACTTTATATACATGTTGTGAATTATTGTAAAAAAATTTTTTTGTTTTTTTTTTAACTAATGTTAGTGTTGTGCAAGCGTGCTTTTACTTCAGTGTTAAATAATCAATCACTTGTATGTCTTCTGTTTTTTAATATTTAATCAATCAATCAATCGTTAATTTTATTTTTGTTGTGCAAATTTTAACGAACGTGGTTAATACATTCACTGCACTTACATAATAATATGTAATCGTCGGTGAAGGTATTATCTATGAATCTCTCGAGTTGGTTCTAGTGTTTTTTTTTAAATTTTGTCAAATTTTATTTCTATTATTAGTTTTTTTTAATTTTAATAGTAAATGTACACTAGTTATTATTAATTTGTACATAGCTATATTAGAAGTTTATGTATACCGGTTATGTGTTAGTGAATTTTTTATATAAAAGTCTCTGTACTCGATAATAAATTAATGTGAAATTGTTTTAAAATATAAATATTTGGTATTATTATTATTACTATGTAAAATATATATATTTCTACGGAACAGTTTTTCTACACATTCCTCTTTGCTTAACAGATGTGTGTGTGTGTGTATACTGCTGGAATTAATTAAAAAAAATTCTAAAAAGAAAACTCTTTCATTAAGCGAAGCATGGAACGTTTACTGTTTTAAAAACGTAAAGTACAATAAGCATCTACTCACTTACATGATTTATAACGAAACACAATCACAGTTAAAAGGAAAATTTTTTTTGACTGGAGGAGGGGAAATTTAAAAGCCGGCTCGTTCCAGACTGTGCAACTGCTGAGACAGCTTTTCCTCCTTGGTCTTCCTGGCCTGACTCAAAGTCCTGGATTGTAAGTACAAAGAAACAAACTCATCCACGTCGATTTTGCCTTGAAGGAATGCGTCGGCTATCCTTTCACTTTCTATATTCATTTTTTCTGCTGCACGTTTCAGCAAATCCTAAAAATAGTTTTAATTTTATTCACAACTTTTTTCATGTACAAGCAGGCACCCCGCATAAGGGCGCCTGATCAGAGGGATGCCAAATTATCTCTAATTATTTAAATATATATAACTAGAAATAAATTGCTTTACTTTATTTCAGCAGAATTCGTTTTTTGTTCAGGATTTTAAAAGGGCGCCAAAGCATATTTTTACACAAGGGCACTCGACACCCTAACAGCATACCTTAATGTTTTTAGGCGAATACTTCTCAGACAGACTTTGATACACAGCGTTCAGTCTTTCGTTCTCAAATGCTAGTTTAGTAACCTCCTCGATTCTTGCTTCCACATCCCTCTGGAGGGAAGACAGCTTATCTTCCTTCCCCAAATTTGAATCTTGAATGAAGACTTCAGGGTAAAAGTCGAATTCTTTTTAATTTTAGTAAAAAATCAACCTGCTAATTCCTCAACTTGCGAAATAAAGTCGTCGAAAGTCTTGTGCATCTCCCGGATTTGAGGCAAATTCCCCAGAAATTCCTCCCTCCGTTCGGGGCTCTCGTTTAAAAACTGCAGCTCATCCAAACTCAAAGTGTTGAGCTCGGGGAAGGCGATTGCTTGATACACATTCATGACGTGCGAGGGCGGTGAGAAATTCTGCCTATTCAAATAGCCGACTGTGTAACTGGGGCTGACCCGGCCAATTGTATCAGATTCTACAAATTACAATCGTTTGGAAAACCGAAAGAGGAAAGACAAAATAAGACATACTTACCTCGAATGGGGACTGTGGGTGATGTGATGTTGCTATTATTGGTGTGCTCGGAGGCTAAACGCGGGGGTGAAGTAACGAATTCTCGGATCACCGCCTGTACCACTCGCCCCAAATCTGAGTGGACGGTGTTATACTAAAATAATCAATGTTAAAATAAAATCAGGGGGGTGATTTTGTGACGTGCGCACGTTTAGTAAACCGGGGGCGGATGTGACTTCCCCCTCGGCGTTCACCCATGGGTGTACAATCAACGGCGACACCTTCAAGATAGGCTTGTCCTTGGGGAAGTCCGTCGTCAAGGACACGATGAGCGTGAAGCTGTTCGCCCCCGAAGTGAACAGGACTTGATATTCGAAGCCCTCCTTAATTTCCTTCACACTGAAACATGTCTGGGGGTAGCTTGAAAGGGGCCTTCTAAAATACAGTGAGTACGTACTTATCGTTGAAGACCTTCAAGGTGTTGATCTGTTGTTTACGTATTTCGGAGTCCGTGCGATAGATTCTCGATAACATTACATCCGTTTTACGCGTTTCTCTGCACGAAATGTCGTGTGAGAAACACACCTGTCAGTTTGAAGTAGATGAGGAGTAAACGAAACTGACAGATGACACTGGCGCCATCTAGCGAGAGTTTTTGGTATGGATGTATTTTTGGTTGCCGTTCAATTTCTTAAATAAAATATTTTTTAACTCTATTCGTATAAAAACAGTAATTTAATTATTTTAAAAACTGTTAGTTGCATCCCTTCTTAGTGAAGAACGTACTATATCCACAGACACCAATAAAGTTCTTGGTTAATACCAGACAGTACTAATTATAACAATAAAAAAATCAGTCCAAATAATAATAATAATAATAATAATAATTTTACGACCCGTTACTGAACAAGAAATATCTCGTATCATCAATAAATTAAACAATACCTTGGCAACGGGTAATGATGGAATCCCCATTAGAGTAATCAAATTAATAAACGAATGCATTAGTTTACCGATCTCGAATATTATTAATTCATTCTTAGAAAACGGCATTTATCCGGACACGTTTAAAACCTCGAAAATAATCCCGATTCATAAAAAAGGTGACAAATCTTCTGTTCATAATTACAGACCAATTGCGAATTTACCTTCGATATCAAAAATATTTGAAACCATCCTTAAAGAACAGTTATTAAATTACCTTACAAAAAATAAATACATTAGTTCATCACAACATGGTTTCCTAGATAAAAAATCAACTAACACTGCGTTGACTTCCATCATCGACGATGTTTTAACGGGATTGAATAACTCAAAACTAGTTGGATGCATCAACTGTGACCTATCAAAAGCTTTTGATCTGGTTGATCACAATATATTAATTAACAAATGAGAATACTACGGCGTCAGGGGAAATTCTTTAAGCATTTTCAAATCTTACCTTAGCAATAGGAATCAATTTGTAGAAATAAAACATCTAAATAATAAAAAACTTTCCACACATCATTCTACCTCACTGAATAGTACATTTGGAATACCACAAGGCTCAATATTGGGTCCTCTTCTTTTTATTATATTTATTAACGACCTCCCTGATAACATCACAGCAAAAACAACGCTATATGCAGATGATACCAACGTAATTATAACAGCTGATAATAAGAATGAACTCATGAACAAGTGTCAATCAATCATGTTTCAATTAATTCACTGGTTCAATGACAATAAACTAATATTAAACATGGAGAAAACCAATTTATTGGTTTTTGAAAACAAATTCAGTGGAAATATTACCTCGAATAATATCAATATTAAAACAGTTACAACTTCTAAATTATTAGGTCTAACGATAGATAGTAATTTAACCTGGTACTCCCATTTAGAGTCACTATTGCCAAAATTAAACAGAGCAATTTTTGTCCTGATACGAATGAAAAAATTTTGTAATATTTCCACTTTACGTATAATCTACTTTGGATATTTCAATTCAGTGTTAACTTATGGCCTATTATTTTGGGGAACAAAATCCAACCTGAGCCAGGTACTTCTATTACAAAAGAAAGCAATACGTGCTATTAAAAATCTGAGTCCAAGAGATTCCTGTAAACAATTTTTCATCGATCTAAAAATACCTACTGTTTATAATTTATATGTTCTACTATCCGCATGCTATGTCCACGACAATAAAAGTAAATTCACTTCCAATGATCAGGTTCATCGATACAAAACCCGAGACCCATATTTTATTAGAATTGATCATATAAGAAACAATAAATTTTATAATTCCCATATTTATCTCAGCATTAAAATTTACAATTCGCTTCCAATTGAAATGAAATCTTACAGTAGTAAAAAGTTCAAACACTACTTGAAAACTTGCTTACAAAATTTTAGTTTTTACTCAATTAATGAATTTTTTAATACTTCGATTATGCCTTGAACGTTCATAATGTGACGTAGAAATAATATTTTTTTCAGGATCATCATACGTTTATAATCTTATATGCACTTAATTGACTTTTTGTTATATACTGTGCTTAATTATGTATTATGTACTATTATTCAACACCACTGGTAGACAGAATAAATTATATTATTATTATTATTATTATTAATAAAATCAAGTTTTCTTGCCAGATGAAAATTATGAAAATTAATTAAAATTGTGTAACTGGCAGTATACACTTTCTATACTGCCAGTTACACAGTTTTAATTAATTTTAATAATAATAATAATAATAATAATAATAATAATAATAAAGCTTTATTCCATGAAGACTACAAAGTAGCATGAGGTCGTCAAGTATTGGTAACAATATAAAAATACATGGGTATGTAGTAACAGTTTTAACAGTAGATCAACAGTAGTCTAATAATCTAAATTATTTGTAAGAAATTCTTGTGTACTATAATAGCACTTATCTAACAATATTTTTTTATTTGTTTTTTAAATGCCATTAAAGGTAATTCCCTTATATCGGGGTAAAATTACCCCGAAAAAAATTTTTAATAAATATTAAAAAAAAAATTCCCAGCATATTCAGGGGATTTTTCATATTTCGATGACTTGTGGATCTCCAGTACCATCATTGTGACATTCCTAGTCTGATAGTTATGAAAGTAAGCACTAACAGAATAAGTATTAATATTTCTCCTAGTTAGAAGTAATAACCGATATATATAAATTGAAGGAAGTGTCATAGTGTCGTATTTTACAAATAGAGATCGACAAGAATCTGTACTTTTACGTTTGAAGATTATTCTAATCGCTCTTTTCTGATAGACAAATAACCTAGTGCTATTAGCTGCTCCTCCCCACAAAACTATATTGTAGTTTAGATGACAATATATCCAACTATAATAAATATTTATAATATTTTCAAGAGCCATATATTCTCTTAACCACCGTAGTGCGAAACATCCCTTATTTATTAGCTTGCCAACAGCTTGAGTGTGCTGCTCCCAGCTTAGCTTTTCATCAATATTATATGCCCAACACTTTACAGTATTGGGTAGCATTTACCTCCAGCCCATTGAAGTTGAAAACAAGATGATTCTCTAATTTACTATTTTTGAAGTAAATACATTGAGTTTTATCTGTATGCAGAATTAACCGATTTTTGTCACACCATTTAAGAAATTCTTGAGCAGTTAAGTAGGCTAATTCTTTTAGTTCATCGAATGTCTGTGCAGATAGACAAATTGATGTGTCGCCCGCAAAGCTAATAACTGTTCCCTTTTCGATATATTTTGAAATATCGTTTACAAATAAATTAAAAATCAATGGCCCTAGCACGGACCCTTGGGGTATTCCAGTGCTGCAATCATATGTAGTCGACAGAGTGTTCTTAATTTTTACACACAATTTCCTGTTACTCAAGTATGAACTGAAGAAATCTAAGGCGTTACCCCTAAAACCCATTTCAGACAATTTATTTAGTATAACAGTGGTATTTAATGTGTCGAACGCTCTCGACAGGTCCAAAAATAAAACAGCCACGTGCTCGCCCTTATTCATTTTTTTATGAACAAATTCTATTAAGGCACACGTCGAAGTTTCGGTTGACCTGCCTTCACAAAAGCCATGTTGGTTATTAGATATTAGTTTGTGTTTTTTTTACAAAAGTTATTACTCTATCATACACCGCTTTCTCTATAATCTTACCTATAACGCTTACTACTGTTATTGGTCGGTAATTATTAATGTCAGATAATTCTCCCTTTTTGTATATGGGTGTAATTTTACCTACTTTTAAACCGGATGGAAATTGACCTAACTTAAAGCTCATATTTATTACATGAACTAAGGGTTCGACAATAATATCAGCGACCACTTTCATGATATTGGGAGGTATGTTATCAACACCTGAGCAGCTGTTGATTATTTCAATTATTTCTTGTTTACAGACCGGTTCCATAAAAAAAACTATTATTATTATTGAGCGGTAATGTATTTTTAGTTGAAATATTTGAGCCGAAGTGCTCTAATAATTTTTTTTTTGCAATTGTAGAAAAATGGATGCCAAATGTGTTTGCCACTTGAGCTGGCTCGGACATTTCCCTACCATTGTGTTTGATGGCAAGCTCTCTAAAGGTTTTACCCGTACCAAGACTGTCATTTACGAGCTTCCATATAGCTTTTTGTTTGTTTTCAGCGTTATCAATTATTTTACTGTAGTACTGTCGTTTTGTTTCTTTAATTAACTTTCTATATTCATGCTTTTTGGTTTTATATGTGTTCTGCAAAATTAGATCCTTTGATTCTTTCATTAACCAAAACATGTTTTTAAGATTCTTACTTGTTTTACTAACTTCTTGTGATATCCACCCCTTACTACTTAGATTTTTATTGTATTGTTTTAGCAAAGGACAATTTTCTTCAATAGCCAAACTTAAAATAGGTTATCACAAGACCTGTCCAAATTATTTTCTTCCCCTAAAACGTCAGCAAAATTGTGACTTCTTAATGATATCCTTAATTTTTCTAAATTATAAGTAGAGATATCCCTGTAAAAGTATTCTTCCCTTCTAATTTTATTATTAGTATTAATTTTTAGTTGATGAATTAAAGCTAAGTGGTCGCCCATGTTCGGCTGCTGTACCAACGTTATGCTACCAGTATTGTTAATGTTTTTAATAATGTAGTCTACTTTGGTAGCTGTTATACTACTATCCTTATTACTAACTATTCTGGTTGGCTCTAAGGATGTACAATACATATTAAAACTTAATAGCAAGTCATCTAGTAAACGTTTGTCCACACTGTCACTCAAATAGTTTATGTTTAGATCGGCACATAAATAAACATTATTACTAATTGTATAGCAGTGAGTCAATAGTTCACTTAACTTATCGATCAGCAAGTAGATGTCTCTTCCTTGTGGAGCAGGAGGCGTAGTGCTATATACACTCAGCACACAGCATTTGAAATTTCCAACTTCAATTAAAGTTGCGCAGCATTCTAAAACAAATTCTTGTGTAAACTGTTCACAATGTATCACTGAGGTTTTAAACTTTCTTTGCTTGATAAGGATAAGTGTTCCTCCTCGTGCGTAATTTTGACGGCAATAACTTGCAAGCAAGTCGTAGCCCTTGGGAACAATAACACAAACAAATAGGACTTGAAAAAAAAGCAAAATAAATGACAAATATGAGGAATTAAATAATCAAATGAAAGACAAGCGGAAAGCAAAAAAAAAAATAATTCAATAGAAAATCAAAAACTGTTCGGCACAGTGGCGTTTCATGGCAAACTTTTTCAATCACATTGTATTTTCTCGAATACTTCTTGATGCAAGCTAAGCTGTTTGTTATAAATTTTCTTCGTGTACTTTATTTAAAACTTGATGAAAGTAAAATTTTTATAAGTGGAAATTTCATCAGTATGCGAAAAATAAATTTCTTTAACAAGTAACTAAAGTAATGATAGCGAAAATACACTTCTGGACAGAGTTAAGGGACAACCAAATAAACTTACAAGTTATTTTTAAAAGACTCTTCACATGTCATAAATTGACCTTTATTAAACACAATTCAAATAGTGTGCCCTGCAACAATTAACAATAACAAGGCATTCTCTGCTAGGAAACGAAAAGTCAACAAAAAGGCCTAATTGTTGACACCTTTTTAAGTCATTTAATTAATAAAGCGTGCTTTTTGTATCGAAAATTAGTGAATTTGTTTGCATTAAGTTAATTAAATATGGCTAGATGCCATTGTGTAAGCGAGGGTCGAGGGGGTGAAAGATAAAGTCTTCCCCGTAATCAACCCTTCTTACTTGGGTAGCGGACTTTTAAAATAAAATGAGGAAAATGATATAAATTAATTACGCTGCCACCACCGATGATTAAAAGGGCACCGGACCCTTATGCCTTTATTAACGTTAAACCTCATTTAATTATTTTGTATCTTTAATTTCGGAAGGCATGCGGATTCTTGGACTCAGAAGCTGTTTAAAGCAAAGAGAAAAAAAAGGAAAAGAAACGTAAAATGCTACTTGGAATGAAAACGATATCAGAGACTACAATCAATCTATTGATCTCAAAAGAAACATTAATGTATGAGTGGTACATACCGGTTTCGGTGATCAAAGGGAGGACTCAGCAGCAGAGGACCTCGTAGTTTCCCCTATGAGGGGATTCTCGGGGATGACGTCCCTCTTAGGGTTTCTTCACACTACCCCTTTACGGGAATACTCGGGTTTCACAAAACTACCACTAAATCTCGGGCACCGTTCTCAAACTTATTTTGAATTAATTTTATGATGAATTTTAAACTCAAAAAAATATGAATGCTCGTTATTTCAAAAAGAAAAGGAACACCCGCATTTTTCGAAAGTCAGACGAACATTAAATAATTTTCGAAATCCCTTTCTCCCGCGGGATCGTTTATGTAAACAAGCCCCTCCCGAGAGGTGTCTTAAGTTGCCTACATCAAGGTGCAAATTGGTCCAATTTCGACAGTTCTTACTATTTTTCTGCGTGAGAGTAAACTCCGTTTTCAAACTCGGGATTTTGCTGACCAAACATTTATTTATTTTAGCGATATTTAAATGGCTCTTAACGGGATGTTTAGACTAACTCGCCTGGGAACTTGTTTACATTAAGAATAAGTTGAAAATTCCTTTGTTCAATTCGAACAAGAAGTAATTTAATTTAATTAGATTTAGGACGAACATTTTCGGCTGCTTACAATTGTAGACCAAAAGAAGTATCCCAAATGATTATTCTTCTTCTTGAAGGATATTCTGAGAGAAAAGTTGCTGGAATTCTAAATACCAACAAATCTGTGGTACAGAGGGCCGCAGCACGGTTTAGAAACACTGGTAGTTTCAAAAGAAGACGCGCACAAAGTGCTAAAAGAAAAACAACACGCAGAAAAAAAATCGAACTGCAGTGTTTAAGAGAGCGGCTTGTAACTTCTCGTGAATTAAAAAATTATCTTCGATTAGCCACTGGAAAAGAAATTTCTACCGAAGCAGTAAGAAGAAGACTAAAAGAAGTCAATTTGTCTGCCAGAGAACCAGCAACCGGTCCAACTCTCACTGCTACGCACAAAAGAAATCGCTTAAACTTTTGCTAAAATCATCATGCAAGGTTGGGACGAGGGGCAGTGGAACTCCATTTTGTTTTCGAACGAGTCCAGATTCCCTCTAAGCAGGAATGATCGCCGTGCCCTTGTCATACGAAGACCAGGCGAGCGATTTGCACCATGTACCATTCGAGAGTTTGACAAATTTGGTGGAGGGTCTGTAATGGTTTGGGGTGGCATTAGGGAATACAATCCCGAACTGTATTTTCGATCCCGGGATTTCGGGATTTTTTGTAGTCACCCCGGGATTGAAAATAATTAATAATATTAACAAAATTAATTTTATTATTCAAACTGCAAATAATTTATTCGAAATATAAAACATTGTTTCTTAAAAATCCAAATAAACTATATTTTTGCCTATGAATATAATAAATAAAATAAACAGCTAATACTTTTTAAACCAAATTAAAAATATATATACAAAATAAATATGGTAAAATAAACAATACATATTAGGTATTTTCGCTTCATTTACTTAATTTTTAAAAGTATGACCTCAAAAATATCAGCGTGTCAAGAGTATCGTCTCCTAGGCGGCCGATGTAATTGGACGCCGAAAAAGTTCGCTCAGCTTCAATGCTTGTTGAAGGAATTGTCAATAAATATTTATGCACTAAACCCAGATGATGTCCACGAATTCCCCGATTTTGAAATAATTCTATTTCTTTCTTTATTGTACTTACTAAATCATTTTCTATTTGTATTTCCATTGTACTCCTTTCATGCACTTTTCTATTTCTTTTTCCAACTTTTCTTTTAATGAAAAATTGTAAAATTCTTGTTGCTTCTCACTGCTTGTTTCTTCTTCGTTGCTTTCCACGTTCACAAGAGGATTTACTCTTTCAATTATTAACTTGATCTGTTTTGTAAACGTAGCTTGGTCAGGAACTGAAAATATTTTCTCCGTAAATTTCGATTCATCATACTGATTAGGATTTTGAAGATAACTTAAAACACCAGATAATTGGACACATCGTCTTTGTTGTATAAGATGTGTTAAAGATATCTTCAAATTGTTGCTTAGTATTGAGTGTTTTTCTGCCAATTGATTCATGAGGAATTTGAGAGCTGCATCCGCTGTACATAAATTGGAATCTCGTCGACAAAGTGCTTCTACTGTTAATTTTACTGGTTCAAGTATGTCTACGATATCTGCCAGCACTACAAAATCAGAATCGTCTAACCTGATTGGATGTTTAAGATCTATCAGTGCTTTTTGGATGCTAGTTTTTAAAAGAACGAAGCGCTGTAACATGTCCAGAAGGCTCTTCCATCTTGTTTTACAATCGAGAATAAGAGAAAGTTCTTTTCCATGTTCCGATTTTACATATTTTTGGAGTATGGCATCATTTTTCGTAGGCGATCTTTTAAAATACACTACTATTTTCCGAACTTTCTTTATAATGTTATTTTGTTCATTCGTCAAATCTGGAACATCGTGAATGTCATCACTATGTGAAAGTATTATTAAACCAGATTCTGTGGATTCCAAATTTTCTAATTCTTCATCCGGATCATTTGTTTTACTTGTATCTTTTGTTGTCTCTCCAGAAAAAGATTCATACTGAATTTTCTTCTTATTATAAAGCACATCACAGACTGCTAAATGAACCCCATGCGCAAAACACAATTGATATTCAGTATCCACAAGCTTTCCTACTTTTACCATTATATTTGGTCCATCAGTTACAATGGCAATTATATCCTTTTCTAGTGAAATTTCATGTAAAGTAAGACGGTCTTTTAATACCTCTAGACACACTTCAGCAGTCATAGATCCATCCACACGGATAAGCCCTAAACTCCAGTATTTATTGGTCGAATGAACGTTGATATTCATATATCGTTTGTTAGCACCGGGTGTCCATTCGTCAAAAGTTAAACTAAATCTTTCACCTGACTTTTTCAACTGTTGTATTTCTGAAGTTATATGCTCTCTTATTCGATGACTATAGTCCACTACACGCTTTCGAAGAGTTACTGCGGATTTAGGTAAATCATTGTAACTCTTCGCTTTCAAGAGTTTTCGTAAATCAGTAGATGTTATAAAAGTATTCAATGTTAAGCCATCCAGTGCTGTCATACGCGCCAAAATATCATCCAGAGTATCACTTGGAATAGTAGTAAAATAATCTGTCAATTTTCTTTTAACTGGAGGCTGATCAGAAGTTACTGCTTTATGTAACTAACTTGTAGATGGACGGACTTCATTTAAAACTTTAATGTCGTGTTTAGATAATAAATGAGTATGTAAACCCTTAGTCGATCCTCCTAAAGTTTTAAGGATAGATTGACATCGCTTAAATTTGGCACTTTTTGCATCTTTTGATGTTAAGAAATGATGAATCCTTTTTATGTTCAATAAAAACATTTTCCCGAAAATCCCGGGATTAGTACTTCCTAATCCCGAGATTTTCGTAACCAAAAATCGGTCGGGATCCCGGGATTGTATTCCCTAGGTGGCATACAATTAAATGGTCGTAAGGAATTGGTTTTGATACGAAATGGGTTGCTAACAACAAGAGGATCTAGAGACGAGATTATTGTACCCTCATGTTTACCCATTTGCCGATAATTTCAGTATTTTTGTGCAAGACAGTGCCGAACCTCATACAGCTAATACTGTCACAGCTACGTTGAGAGATGCAAATATCTAAAGTTTGGAGTGGCCTGCCAAAAGCCCTGATCTCAATCCTATTGAGCATCTCTGGGATCAATTGGGCAACAAAATTAAAAACGCACTGAGATCACCAGTAACACTTGTTGAGCTCTCTAACATGCTTGTTCAAGAATAAAAACAAATACCTCAAGAAAGGACATGAAACTTAATCTCAAGCATGCCAAGAAAATTAGCAGCGTGTATTGCTGGAAGAGGAGGGCATACACGCTATTAATAATTTTAGGTTTGTTAACTTATTACAAATTAGTGTAAGCAAGGGTCGAGGGGGTGAAAGATGAAGTTCTTCCCGATCAACCTTTCTTACTGGGGTAGCGGATTTTTTAATAATAAAGTAATTAAAAAAAAAGAGAAAAATAAAAAAGCAAATTATTTAGTTATCGCAAGGGATCAAATGAAAACAAATTTGTTTAACGCTGCCACCACCGGAATTAAGGGAATTCCGGACCCTTAAATGGTTCATAAATTTACCAGGCCGATCATCACTCTTACGGAGGTAGGTTCTTGGGAGTGGAACTGTGCAAGGCGCAATATGGTTGTAAGTTACTTTAATCAAATAAAAAAAAAATTCAACAGCGCTCAAACTAGGATATTTGGAGCAAATTTTCTTTTTTAACAATTTAAATTTTACAATAATTAAATGTTCCTACCTTGATAGGGGAGAGACTCTGGGCCAACGGGGTTTATTCTTCTACACTACCACTTACACACCCTGTAGGATTTTATTTTAATTCCCCACTAATGAATAATAATAATAAAAAAAACAAAGATTTTAAACGAATGTTCCAAGAGAGAAAAACTTAACCACTCCTAAGAAGGGCTTGATGAACATTAATTAATTTTCGAAATCCCTTTCTCTCGCGGGATCGTTTATGTAAACAAGCCTCTCTCGAGAGGTGTCTTAAGTTGCCTACATCAAGGTGCAAATTGGTCCAATTTCGACAGTTCTTACTATTTTTCTGCGTGGGAGTAAACTCCGTTTTCAAATTCGGGATTTTGCTGACCAAACATTTATTTATTTTAGCGATATCTAAATGGCTCTTAACAGGATGTTTAGACTAACTCGCCTGGGAACTTGTTTACATTAAGAATACGTTGAAAATTCCTTTGTTCAATTCGAACTAGAAGTAATTTAATTTAATTAGATTTAGGACGAAAATTTTCGGCTGCTTACGTTAGGATATAAGTTCATGAGAAGACCAATGGTATTTTAAAGATTTAAAGTATTTTAAAGTGTGTTAAATTTTAATAGCCCTTAAATCAACTAAACTGTAAGGAAACACTTAGATTTATACATTTATTCGTTTCATTAAATTTCGTTATCCTGTTCTAAATTTAGTTTGAATTTTACTGGTGGTCCCTTAATTTTGTCCAGAAGTGCTATGCTAATTTCACGTTCGTGGTTCAAAGAAGATCTGCGAAAGTCTAAGTTAATGTATTAATTAATGTAATTGTACTATATGATTCTTCATACGTCTATGTTCATCTTTGCGAACATAGCTCTTCATCTATGGCGCGCTTAATACGGCAAAAAACAGAACTTTTTTGCACTCAGCTCAAGATCGATTTAAAATATTTAAGTAAACATGTACCGACCTGAAATAAAATCAACCGCAAAAAAGTGTAAATCAAGTTGGCCATATATTACAAAAAAATTGGAAATCGCAGCTCGCATCAGTTAGTCATGAACGCTCGCGCCGAAGGCGTTGGCTCGTTTGGTTTTAAATTTAAAAATTTTCGCGGTCGGAAAACTTGCGTTTTGACTTGTGTTCGATGTACATATGTGGGTGTGTGTGTGTACGAGGGTCGAAGTTAACGTTTGGAATGGAATAGCACCCCCCACAAAGAAAAAAGTAGGTAAGTGATTTTTTTTTATTGCTTGATTTGTACGGTTGATAATTCGAAGCGGACACCAATGTCCTTTAGTGCTTCTTTATTTAATTAAAATCCACGTTCTAAAAACCTAAAATCTATAAATGCAGGTAAATAAAAAATGTACAGTAATGGTGGAGGAACCGCTTGGAAAACAAAGGAAACAACGAGTGAATCATTTTTAGGCGTTTCTTTTTATTCGTAACCAAGATGTTTCGATGCATTCTAAATTTGCGGTGGCAACGTTTTCAATTTTAAACTTAATAATTGGTTGTTCACCAACTTCTCTTTCCTTCGGTATCATGTTATGTGTGCGGAAAAGAGATGAATCAAAAACCACCAACCTTGCAATTTGTCTTATGGGTACAACCGGCAACGCTGTCACAAGTACCTGCTAGTAAAAAAAATTTAAGTTTTTTGCATTTTCGTAATATCGTCAGATAGTATACTTTTAAATTTTGCCGCCAGATTACAGACGCGCGTAATTTAGAGAGACAACATGGCGTACCAACGAAAATTTTGTGTTTTTGCAATGTAATTATTAACAGATGGTATATATTTTTTTTTTGTGACAGAATATAAAAAGTAAACACGCTTAATATTAATCTCTTGTTCAATTTTCGCTTCCTGCTATAATAAATTCCCTAAAAATTGTTTGTTGGCCATTGCAAATCAAAATATTAAATACTACAGAAGGATTTAAACTGTTTAGCATGTGCATACAGTTTTTTTGTTGAAAATATCATAAGACCCCAATAGACGCATAAATTTCATATAATTTAATGCATTTTTTGATTTGAGATAAATTTTATTGAACTATTTTAAAATTATTGGGCAAGCGGTCAGCATTGAAACTTTTTATTTGCTAAGCTTTTGTTACCTTCGTCAGAGCATAAAACCAAACGGAAGGTTACAGATAATTACATAGTATAATTACAATAAAATAACTTACATAATTTTTAGTTTATATTCTAATTGAATTAGAAATTTCTACAAATAATGTTCGAAATTTCAAATTTGTTGATCGAAAAACGAAATAAATTTATTATCAAAGGTAACCAGATTTAGGAAATTGTTAGAAAATATCGTTAATCTTGGATTCTGTTAAACGGAATTACGATTAAAACCTAATTTTATTAAATATTCATATGCCAAATTAAGATTTTGAATATCTGATAGAAAATTCATAGAATTTTTAATACGAAATAATTCTAAAAATAATCTGGCATGATAATTAGTTTCTTTTGCTAAAGTTTTTGTGTTAGTGAAATCTAATAAATGATTTTTATCTTTAAAATGTTGTACTAAAGTACCAGAATGTTTTTCTTTTTTTGTTATCAATTTGCAATCACACTTATGTTGTGATAGTCGTGATTTAAGCCAATTGGTTTGTCCTATATAAACCTGATCACATTCAATACAAGAAATAGAATAATCAACACCATATTGAAAAGAAAGCGGGATTTTATCATTTGTTTTACTAAAAAGATTATTAATAATTTTTAAATTATATTTAGCAATTTTGGCATTGATATTTTTGAATTCTTTGTATAACTGGGAATATGTGGAAATTTTTTGTAAATTAAAATATCTCAATTTTGATTATTTTGAGAATTATTATTGTTTTGAGAATTTTGATTTTCATTTTGATTATCTAGAAATAAAATTTTAAGTAAATATAAAGGATACCCATTATTATAAAAAAAAGGATTTGTAAGTATAATTAAATTCTTTTATAAAAAAGTAGGACGACATAAAGCTTTTATTCTATTCCTAAACGAAATTAAAACATTTACTTTTTGATTCAAAGGATTACATGAATAAAAATTAATGAATCTACCCGAATGTGTCGGTTTTTGGTACCAATCTAATATAATTGTATTATTTTCTAATCTAATTAATTTAACGTCAAGAAACGGAACTGAATTACTACTTACTTACTTCTACGGTAAACTAAATTTGTGGATAAAAGTATTAATAAAGTTCGGATTTTTATGCACAAGAAATGTTAAAATATACCTACGCATAAATATGTCACGTTTTTCAAAAAAATATGTCAAGAATATTCTCTCGTACGTAAATTTATGCGCTTTTATGCATGCTGTTTCTGATGAAATAAAACAAAAAATAATCAAAACATGTCTATATTTAAGCACAAAAATAAAAATAATTTTACGGAACATATTTCGATATCTATGATAATAACGACATTAAATAAAAATAATAATTCTATTTATTAAGTATGATCTGAGCAACATAGCGCTTAATACCATTCAACTTCCAACTTAATGTACGAGGGGTGTTTTTATATTCTCGGACTAGGCATGAAAAGAAGAGATTAGAACAGCAACAGAAATTTTATTTTTCAATATAGGCCCCTTGTTTTTGAATACAAGTACTACATCGTTTCAATAACACCTTTAATCCATTATAAAAATATTCATTTGGTTTGTCCGCAAAGTGCCTTTCAACAGCCGCTAAAGTTATTACAAAATTCTTCTTATTTAGAGGAATGTCTGCACTTAATAGCCTTTGCACAACCGCAAATTAAAATTTTCTTGATCCGTTGTGCTTGAAGACGACGAAATACACTGTTGTAACGAAGTCTACGAATTTTTCGTCTTCTTCAGTTTCTCGCATCCACTTTTACGTCTCCCGGTCGCTATGTGTTGGTCATTTTGTGATTTTTTCTCACACTTTACCTCTAAAATAAATAATTTTATTAATCGAAGATAATAATAATAATAATCTCATAAAAAACCATACATACGTGTAATGAAAATTTAAAAACTTTTGAACTAATATTAACATACAATATTATATGTTTCTTAATTAAGCGAATTAATGGGCCTCGTAAAAAAAAACTTACCGCTTTCCCACATATTTTGCAGAAAACTTCTTCCTTTTCCAAAGTTAGCTGTGGATGATTTTTAATCCACAGACAAGACAACGTTTGGCCTTCGACATTTCGAATTTTGTTAGAGTTTACAGTAGGATTGCATGAACAATAATACTTGCAAAATTTTTAATTATTCAAGACAAGCTATAAATGGGGTGAGGTGTCATATCAGATTTTTTAAATTCTTGCTTATCTAATTGTAATAAAAATTAATTATTGATATTTTGAATAATGTCGATTTTATGCAGAAAATATGCATTTTAGGGACGAAAACCGATAATATGCACTAAATCTTTAGTTTATGCAAAATATGTATTTTTGTTTGCTGTCAATCTAATTATTTTAGTGAAGTTTGGATATATCATAAATTTTACATAGATATTCCTAATAAAAAAGATCCTTTTTACATAAAATCCGAACTTTACTTATTAAAAACATCTAATGTATTCATAATAATATTTTTTGATAAAGAACAAATAGTGTCATTCTTAAAAATCCAAATTGAAAAGGTAATTAGGTATGACATTATACAAAAGATGATCCATCGCCATCTGGGCTAAAATAGTACCAAGAGGAGAACTCATCAGAACACCATAAATCTGTTTGTAAAAAACATCATTATAAGAGAAATAACTATTGCTAAATAAAATTTTTTATAGCAAACGTTAAAGTATGCTTTGTCCAACTCAAAACAGTCGATAAAACGGAATTTTAACAGCAAGGGTAGATAAAGTAACACTTTAACAGCAAAGGTAGATAAAGTACTTTAATTTTTTTATTTGAATTAATAAATATTACAACTTAACCATAGCAATAACCCACACTAGTTACTGGGATCATGATCATACAACGCGATTTTGAGACGTAAGTGCTCTCTTAAGTTTTCTGCGAAATTATTTAAATTTTGTCTTTAACGTTCACTATAAAAAAAATAGAATGTTACACACGAGGTAAAATTTAATTATCGACTGCTTCGTCGCTCGTGAATTAAACGTTTTCACTCATCGATAAAAATCAATTTTACCGTCTTGTATAACAAATAACTATAAATTGTTAAGAATTTATCTTTGCTTAAATTACAAAATGGTTCAATTATGTTATACCAGTCGTCATTAACAGTTCCTATGATTAAATTTGTGGGTTTGTTTGTAAATAAAGAAACAACATCTAAAGAAACGAAGACAAAATCTTCAGGTAATTGAAATTTTTGAAATTGTTCTGCAAAAACAAAAGAATTTTTTACACTATAATCATTTTGATTTTTATAGGCTAATGTTAGTATGTTAGATGTAAACTTGGACAATTGGTAAAAAGGAGCATTAATACTAGATACAATTGGTTGTAAAGGAACACCTTCTTTATGAATTTTTGGTAAACCATAAAACTTAGGTGATGTTGAATTGTATGTTATTAATTCTTTGAATTTATTAAGATCTAAGTAATTAATTTTTTTAAAGATTTTACAATCTCGTTATTTGTGAATTGGGTAGGGTCAGTTGGGTCCCTACTTAATATTAGATAGGTATTAATATCACTTAATAAATTCATTGCCTTGTTATGGTAGTTGTCTCTTAACATAGCTACTATCGTAGAACGTTTATCAGCTTTTAATATGTAAATATTTGAATGATCTTTAAGAAATTCGTTTACATCTATCATACATAATATTAACTGATGAAAATTTGGAAGGTTTACTCAAGTAATTAGTGGTAACATTAATGAATTTTAATCTAATTAAATTTTTTGCTCTTCAGGAAATACATTTACCAAATTTTCTAAATCAGATAATAATTTTGCTAATTTTTTGGACCTAATGATAATAAATTCTTAATTTCAGAAGAAATTTCTATATTCGGTAAATTCACAAATTATTTTTTATTGTTATTAAAAAATTTTATTTCTTTTAGTTTTTTTTTTTAAATCTAAGTAAACTAATATTAATGTCATGGTTTGTGATTTTAATTTCTTAATTTAATGTTTTAATTCCCAACCTATCTTTGAAATTTTGAACTTCATTCTTAATTTTTCTATTATCTGTTACTAGAAGGGAATCCAATTTCTTGTTTTTGAAAGAATTATGTTTTAGTATAACTCCAAATTTACTGCAACTTTATTTATTTAACTTTTTAGCCAATTTGTGTTTCAATTTTTGCCAATTCTTCAAGTAATTACAAGCAACATAATACTATGTCAACTGGATGCCAGTATAGAAACTCATCTGGATAGACCGTTGGCAATTGATTGAACTATTCTAAAATTGAAAATTTTATTGCTTACTTTAACTAAATTTCTCAAAATAGATGAGACATTGGTTTTAAATCTGATCCAAAATATATTACGTAATTTGTTCTGTAAATGAGAATGATTGATCTTTTTTCTTTTCTTCAGCAAATCAAGTTTCTTATTCTTAATATTTTTGCAGTTGTTTTCTTTTGTTACTTTTTGATAAATCATTTATCTTTGCATTTCTTATTCGTATTGTTTATTATTTGAAAGTTTCTTTTCTTTGACGAATTAATTGTTCGTCTTATGTCGACGGCTCCTAAAGTTTCTTTTTGTCTTCGATTGTCCCGTTGATTCTTTTTTTATTTTAGTGCACAAGTAAAAAAAAAACTAGTATATATATATAGTATGGAAGTTGTATGCTAAATTATTATTTATTTTTGGACTTACAATTAGTAGTTGCGCGTGGTATCAAGAAAATGAAAATATGTTGAACAATTTTATTGTAGTTCATTCATTTATCAGCGCCACTGCATTTAAGATAAAATGATGTATGTACAACCGTGGACTGTTAAAAAAGAATCAAAAGCAATAAAATTGAAACAAGATCAAAGTAGGAGTCTAAAGATGGTAATCAGACTTCGGACATTTCGAGGCGTTGCCATGGTTACCCAATGAAAAGTGCCCATTGATTACATAGCCACGGCAACGCTCCGAAATGTCCAAATGATAATGAGCGACAAAATAAAATAGTTGAGGAAAGAGAAAGAAACGAAACAAATCAAGTTTTTTTTCTCTTCTTCTTCTTTTAGTCTCATGCTTTCCAATTTTACAATCGAAAGAGCAACGTCAATCTTCATTTGTTTTTTTTTATTCTTCATACTTTCTTGCAGTTTATTATTTTTTTATTTTACCATTACTCTACTATATCAGAAGAAAACTGACGGGCAAAGTGAGCGATAGAACCGTAATAACAATTTAAAGCGGCGGTAAATTCAAATAATCCTCAATCATTAAAAATCACACTGTATTTCTTGAAAAAATACAATTTCAATAGATTTAATTAAAAAGTAACTTATTTGTTAGTGGCTTACAACAGAAAAATATCACAAAATTGAGTCAAACGGGCCGCAACGCGTCCCAATGTTGTTGTTGATTTGATGAAGATTTAGTTCAACTTGTGCCCACGGTCGTGGGGGCACTGGGGGCGCCGACGTTCGTTGCTACGCCAAACGCGGATATAAATACATTCACGACTGTGACCAAGAATATGCCGATTATGGTGAAATTGTTGATCTTGTTGGCAATGCAGATCTCCCTCTTGTCCTTGACGTTATACCGAGTGTTCATTAACAAACCGACTCCCACTGCGACCTGAAACATGCAATTATGCAATTTGGTACTATTTTAAGTAATCATGCGTCACTAGAGCTATCGTTACTGCGCTGATAACCTCCGGTTGCATGTTGTATGCAATTTTCGCAATCTCAGTTTACAAAACACTTGCATTTATTTTGTTTTAGTAAAATTTATTTTTCTGTTAATTTTACAGAAGTTTAAATGAAAAATTTATTTATTGTATTGTATGTAAAAGAAAGAAGAAAACTGATGATGTTTTACAACATAAAGCAAGGATTACACTGAAGACTTTCAAGTAAAAAAGGAAGAAGACTCCGTAAGGCAAAAAAGTCAAGCAATGAGCAAATAATTTTGTTCGATTTTTGAAACGAAGGAGATGTGATAAATAAGAACTCCTTCGAAAATAAGGGCTAAACAAGAAAGAACAAAATTCATAAGACAAGGGATAAACAAGAAAAGAGAAAACTTTTGACTGACTTCCTAAGACAAGGGATAAACCAGTAAGAAATGGAAGATGTTTGATTGACTATATAAGGCAAAGGGCAAGTGAGAAAGAAAGGAAGAATACCCAAGCGAAAAAGAAAGGAAAAGTACCCAAACGAAAAAGAAGAAGACTCTATTAGGAAAAGAACAATCAATTCCATAAAGCAAGGGACAAATGAGGAAAAAGGTAAACGAAATAAGGAGCAAACAATAAAGATAAGAAAGAAAAAAGAGGAAAACTTTAAATTGAAACGACAAGCGAGGAAGAAGAAGAATAAGGAAAAGACTTTTGACTTCTCTGTAAGATAAGGGAGAAGCAAAAAAGAATAAAAATAATAAGAAGAAGGTCTTGACTGATTTTATAAGGGAAAGGTTACGTGAGAATTATTTTGATTCTCTTAGCAAGAAATCGAAAAAAAGAAAGAAGACTTTATGGAGCAAAGAATAAGCAAGAAAGGAAAAAAGAAAGTGAGGAATAAATCTATAAGATAAGGGAGAAGCAAAAGAGAATAAAAATAATAAGAAGGTCTTGACTGACTTTATAAGGGAAGGGTTACGTGAGAAATATTTTGATTCTCTTAGCAAAAAATCGAAAAAGAGAAAGAAGACTTTATGAGGCAAAGGATAAGCAAGAAAGGAAAAGAGAAAATGAGGAATAAATAAGAAATAACAAAACTTTTCGATGAGTTCACGAAACAAGAAAACAAGAAAAAGAGAACAATTGACTGATTCCCTAAGACAAAGGGTAAACAAAAAAAAAACTAAATTCTGCTGCTTTTCTTTTATTATACTGTAGTTAGGGGTGAACATGCTGCTACTGATCGTGCTTATCAAAACAAAAGATACCATCCAATCAAGAGAAAAAGTCTGATTTGTTTACTGAACGCAATTGTTTAGCGCGCGATGGAATTAGATTTAAGTTTAAAAATAATCCAAACACAGCGATTCAAAAAATATGAACTTGTTAAAGAGAGAAAAAAGAGCAATGCTTCAAACTGGAATCTCTGTTTTATTTATACTGCGATTAGGGCGTGTGCGAATATTTTGATAGCCTCTGGAATTGAATGGACTTCATATTTTCATTTCAAATTAAGAAATGCGAAAAATTATGAACGCCAAACTTGATTCTGGAGTTTGCTAAGAGTGTGCCAAAAAGTAAATTACATTACACGCTCTGAATTGGTGCTTAAAGGCGAACATTTTGATAGTCGCTGGAATTTTATGTACTTTGATAGTAGTCTGTGAATCCAAAAATGTTTGCCTATCAAAAAACAATGAGCGATTTGTTCATTGATCGTAATGATTCATTGGAATGGAATTCGATTTGAATTCAGAAATAATAAAAATGATCAAAAACGCTCGTTTTTGAAGTGTATACAAAAGAAGCAAAAGAAAAGGCGATGTTTCTAATAGAATCTTTGTTTATTCATACTTCGATTAGGAGGCGAACATTTTGGTGGCCTCTGGAATTAAACATTTGTGAAAATTAAGCATCAAGCTTCACTTTAACGTCTCTTGAAGAAACTAAGAAAAAGAAAAGTTTTTTTTGGTCTCTTTTAGCTGCAGTGCTTTTGGAATATGGGCAAACATTTTGACGGTTTCTGAAGTATTGCGTATGTAGCTCAAACAAAAAAATGTTATCCAAATAAAAGACCTCTTGAAGTGCAATTATTTAGGTTTTGGCTTTAATTTAAAAGAAATTTAAAAAAACGCAATTAAATTACAACTTTTTTAAACATTATTTTAACAACAATTATTTATAGGCAAACATTTTGATGGTCTCTGGAAATTCGCGCAAATTAACAGCGCATATATTTACGCTCTCCGAACTAACAAACAATAGCCCAAGGTTATCAAAACAAAACACATAAAACCGAGCCAAATTTATTTACTCGCCGTATTTTTAAGGTGCTTCAAAATTTGATTAAAAAAAAAGAACCTCACCTGGAATATTAAACTGAAGGTGATCAAGACAACTCCGGGCCAAAAGTAGGGGTGATTACCGCTCTCCATAACGTACCGCAATTGATTGGCATTAGCCGAAAACAGCGCCAAATCCATCATGCCCTGAGCCACTGTCTTCTTGTGTTGGTAAATGTTAACATCTGGAACAGCTTCTGGTCCGGGGTAGACCCCGATGAACTCCGGAGGTAAAGGGAAAGCTCCGTTGGGTTTCTTCGGATCATCCCCGCCTGCTCTGCTTGGAAAATCGACGTCATCCAGAGGTATTACTTCAGAGTCCGGATTTTCCGGATCGAAGAATCCATCGTCGACTCCTGGGTGGGGCTTCGTAGTGACCGTTCTTTCCTCATCTAGGTCATCGGCCTCGGATATTGCGATGGGTGGTGCAGGTGTTGTCGTTGATTCAGCATCTATTAAAGGCAGTGATTCTTCTTCTGTGTTTCCCGAATTTTCAGTTTCTTTAGGCTTGCGGTATCTCACAATATTCGCGTCCGTTCCGGAAACGCTTTCTACAGGTGGCACAGGTGGTACAGGGTGAGCGAATAACTCGTTTATCGCACGCGTGTGTGGTGAATCCATTTAATTTGTTTAGAACACTCCTTTTTGTTTATTTAAGTGCGCGGTTTGATTGTTTAAAGCGCTCGGCGAGACGCTAACGTAAACACTGCAAGTGTTGAAACAGAAATGGCAAGCTTGGCGTTAGTCCAAGGATTTTATGGCAGTGCGAACTCCGCGGTGTAGTACTTTACACAGAAGTTAATTTCAGTTTTCAGTGAAACAGAGCGGAAAACCAGATTAATGACGCGTTTTATTTATTGTTAATGCAAGGTCAAAGAGCGTGCGTGAAAGTACAGAACCTATGTACTTGGTTAATCTTCTAGGAAACCTCAAATAAATTAATTAATGTAGCCACTTTTAATTTTCTCTCTGTCTTGGAAAGGAGAAAGTGTTTTAAGCCTCGTACTCACTTTGGTTTTTGTCTGGTAGTTAAGCCGCGTATATACTTAGTTAGGTGCGAGTGAACATTTCTCTAAACTCAAAGAAATGACGAAATTCAAATGATGAATACAGAAAGATTTTCCATGACGATTTTAATGAGTTCACAACCACACTGTGGTTTCTCTATCGTAAATAAATTGCACAATACACGTAAAAATGAAGTCTTTTAAAATGAGTTGTCTAATTTTAATTAGACGACAATAGTCCATCGAATTGAAGACGAAGTTAAATCGCATGTTTAAAAAATTGACTTTTCTCTGATGCAAAATTTTCCGTAGTAGTAGTAATGACTGGCCCCGTTCTCTTATTGGTTATTTTGGAAAGTGAGAGAGTAAAAACGGACGCTCCTTTATGGCCTCGTCAAAAAGACGATGGATGGGACGATGGGATGGAAGTGGGTGTAACAATTCTCTATTTTTTTTCCATGGAAATAAAAGTTGACGGTCGCTTTCTTGTTTGGAAGTAAGGAAGCAAGGAAAACTCGAACAAGAAAAAGAAAAAGGAGAACAATACTTTTAAGTAACTGCATAAGCCAAAAGATAAACGAGAAAGTTTGATTGTATAAAGCAAGGAATGAAAAGGACAAAGAAGACTAACTAACTCCACAAGGTAAAAGGTAGGCAAAATGAAGGACGAGCAAGAAAGAATAAATTTACAATAAGCATCGGGGCAGAGAAAACGAAATAAATAATTTTTGACCGATTCCTAAAACAAAGTATAATCATCAAATAAGAAAAAGTCGTTCAATCCTCTTCCTACAATAAGGAATAAATAAGAAAGAACATTTTTTAACGAGTTCACGACACCAATAGATAAACAAGAAAAAGAGAAGACTTGACTGACTTCCTAAGACAAAGGATAAGCGAGATATTTGCGATTTATAAGCGAATCCTCCACAGAGTAGCGAATACACGAACTAGATGAAGAAGAAAAAGAAAATAGAATTCTTTCAAGACATTCCGCAAGGCAAAGGATTCTTTAAAGCAAAGAATTAGTAAAGAAGAGGAAGAGAGAGTAGAGAAGACGAAACAAGTAATTTTTTACATATTCGCCAATAGAAGAAAGGTAAACAAAATAATGGCTAAGCAAAAAATTTAACTACGATCAACATTGGACCCCAATTGTATCTTGATAAATTGAAGATACATTTTTTTTTGTATCTGTATCTAGATATTTTTTGCGTCTGCATCTAAATATATATTTTCTAAAGTATCTATACCTGTACCTAGAAATACTAGAAATGTATCTTTAACCACTCTGCCTGGAGACATGATTATTAGACCTTGTCATCAGCCAATCTTCACCAATGCAATATTCAGAAAAAGACAATGAATCTCAGAAGTCTAAAAGAAGCCGGAGCTAAAACATGGAAGAAAGAGCGCTAATAAGAAAAAAGAAGAAACTAGGAGAAACGTAGGTGAGAAAGAAACAACACAACGAATGGCGACAGGACTGAAATTTAGAAAACCATATAGACAATAGACTAAAGATCCTGCGCTCTAAAACGAAGGATAAACGAGGCTGAAAAACAAGTTACTGACTGACTCCTAAGGCAAGGAACAAGCGAGGCAAAAGAAGCGACCTCATAATGAGGATAGCAAAACTTTTAAGCCACTCCATGAAACAAGGTATTCATGAACCAGAAGAAGTGACTTCATAAGGCAGAATGATCGATTCTACAAAGCAAGGAATACACTAAATCTATAAGGCAAAAGGTAAGCAAAACAAAGGATAAGCAAGAAGGAAGAAATGTTTCTAAAGTACGACCAGCAATGAACCCAGAAAGAAGTTGAGCGAAGAAAGAAATAGAAGATATTTGCTAGATTCTCATGGTATAGTACAAGCCTGAAAGAAGGAGAAGTAGGAGATTCTCAAAGAAGGGGATCTCTGCAGCAAGGAATAGAGGAAGAAAGAGTTTTTCGACGGGTTTCGTAAAGCAAAGAATACCCCCCTAAATGAGAAAGAAGAAGACTTTATTAACAAAAGAATAAGCATTTCTGTAAGGCAAGGGATAGTGAGAAAAAGAAGACCTTTCAGTGATTCGATAAGGTAAGAGGTAAACGAGATAAAGAATAAGCAAGGAAGAAGAAGAATTTTGGTCGAAAAGACAAGGAACAAGTGAGAAAGAAGACCTTCCACCGACTTTTTAAGTCAAGGAATAAACAAGAAAGGTGAAAACTGTTTTTTAAGGAATCCACGATAAACAAAGAAAGGCAAAAAGAAAAAGACTTTTGACAAACTTAATAAGGCAAAGGATAAGCGAGGAAAAGGAAGCAGACTGACTCTATAAAATAAGGAACAAACGAGATAGACGGAGAAAGATTTCTTTACGAGAAAAAAATTACGAGATCCACAAGCTGATTTGAATCAACAAAGAAAAAGCAATCGGAACAAAATAATAGAGGGTCAAAGCAGATGAAAATAGAAATCAGTGCAAGGCATGAGCTAGTGAATTGAAAAAAAGTCGAAGGAAACAAAAGAATCGAAGAAATTGAAGGTCAGCTGAAGATCAAAGGAAGTCTATAAGCTAAGGAAGAAGCTAGAAACAATAAAAAGAAGCAAAATATCTTCACTGATTAGGTAAGTAAGGGATACGTGAGAATGATTCTGGTTTTCTCTAGAAAGAAATCTAGGAAGACAAGAAAGATTTTCATAAAATAAAAAGGAAGTAGGAAAGAAGAAAGAGAAAAATAGATCTGATAGGCCCTAGAGAAAGGAAGGCTCTACGAGAGGAAAGATCATTGTTCAATTTCATAAGGTAAGGGAGATGGAAGGGGGCGTTTCTTTATTTCGCCACTGAAAAGAGCTTTTCTCTCTGTAAGTAGAAATGAATGTAGGCGGTACTGAAAGAAGGAAAATCGGTATTACTTTGTTGAAATCTTGGCTTCCGGTATTACTTTGTTATCTTATCAAAAACAAAATCTCTGATTGGTCGTTGTTGTTTGTTGTTTGTCTTCTTTCGATTGATTTCATGGAAATGAAAGTGGATAGTACTGAATCAAAGCGTAAACAAAGGCGTTACTCTGTGGTCCTATCGAAAACAAAGTCTCTGAATGGTCGTTCTTTTGTTCATTACTTTAGTTTCATTAAGAACGCGTTCTCTTCTCTCGGTTTCTTCGTGGAAATTAAAGTAGACAGTATTCAAAACGTAAAAATGGGCGTTACTTTTTTGTTGCATCAGAGACAGACTCTGATTGGTCGATTCCTTGTTTGTTAAGACGAAAGTGGGCGTTATTTTACTTCTTCATGATGAACAGGCTCTCTTTTCTTGTTTATTTTCATGGAAATGAAAATGGGCGGTACTGAAATAGTAAAAATGGGCGTTACTCTAACGTCATAGCAAAAATAAACTTTCTAATTGGTTGTCTTCTAGTTTATTGGGATGACAGTGGGCGTTACTTTATTCAGTAATAAGCTTATCAAAAATCTACTTTTTAGTCTCTCTTTGTCATAAATAAAACACTTCCAAAAAAAAGGAAAAGATCATTTCCAAATAAATTGGATTCCAAAGTTTAAAATGTGGCTATAAAGCATTCTAAGTATATACCATCCTTGGTTTTCTTATATTATAATAAATTTTATTTCCATTTCTTGTTACGTAATAACAAAACTTTGTTCCATTGTTTTCTTGTAATCGCAATTAATTTTGTTTTGTTTATTTTTAAATTATTTGCCAATTAAGGAGTTCCTTTTTTTTTCAATTTGAATTTGGTTGCAGGTGTTTTAAATTATAAATAGATCAATCTGGCGAATTTTATTACTGTCCTTTTCGCTGGAAGTTGTTTTGGAATTAACCTGATTGGCGAGATGCCAAAGGCTCGGGCAGCGACTCACTAATCGATTCCGCTTTCACATCCAACACTCGAAGTACGCGGCGACTATTTGCTTATTTAGTTTTAAACTCTCGGGGACCTCCAAGATTATGTCATAGAGATTAAGGAACAGTTTTATAAAAAAACAAGCACTAAATTGAAAACTCTTAATTCACAATATTATTTTTAGAGGGTGGATTCGTATTTCAACAGAAAAGCTGTCATTGTCAGTGCACAGATAGACATTTCATGGAATCGTTGACTAGGGTAACTGGAGATGGAGTATATGGTTCCTGAAATCATAAGATTCTATGAAGTGTTTATTAATATACTGAAGATGACAGTTAGCTGTTGAAATTTAGGTATGCGTCAATTTTATTCCTCAAACTACGTTCTCTTCAATTCCATCTTGTACTAAATTGAGTGCAGATTTCTGCAATGCAATTTTTTTCTTAAGTCGTTAGACTAAGAATTTTTTTTCCTTTTAAACCCTTCACGTCAAATCTAGCGTCGTTTTTAATGATGTTTGAAATAGCCAACCCTACACATCTACCTTCTCTCGCTTACCATCCTCGGCCTTTAATTTCCTTCATTTCCTCTCTATTTTTTGCTTTTGTTTTAGTCCCTTTCCAAATCATCTCTTTCTAAATTCCTTTATCTCATTTTCAGGGACTTTTCAGTTGTCCAAACTTTACTTCTTCTTCCATAAAACTTAACTTCAACAAATGTCTTCTCCTCAACTCCAATAAATGTCTTCTCCTCAACTCCAATAAATGTCTTCTCCTCAACTCCAACAAATGTCTTCTTCCCCATTCCAACAAATGTCTTTTCCCCAACTCCAACAAATGTCTTCTCCCCAACTCCAACAAATGTCTTCTCCACTTTCTTTGTTCCGGATATATAAAGCCTCACTTATTTTCAACTTTCACGCAACAATATAGCCTTTTTTCTTTTTTCAAGGAAACTATTGTCTTTCTTCAGAGTTAAAACCTATTCTCGCATGTTTCATTCTCCTTATTATTCCATTCTCTTTTTGCATTAATTGCACTACAAGTTCATCATCTTCTTTGTTTTGTAATGTTATTCCCCGATCTACTGCAAGTATAGTTTTATTTGGCTAACTGATTAGCTTGACTGCTTTCCTTTGCAAGTTTTCGCGATTTTCCAATCACTCAATTTGGTAATTTCAATTGGGAACATCAGCGAGGACAAGTTAATTATCAAGAATTCAGCATCATTCACAGATCCGTCCTGCTCTTCGTATGCAATTTAAACTTTCAAACGAAGACGAGAAAACCCTGTTTATTTCAATTTCATTTAATTTGAAGTGATAAGTCATCACCTGCATTGCTCATTATCATAAAGGATTTCAGAATAGAAGTACTTCTGTGAGTCAGATTTAATTTCGTTATAATCGTAATAACGGAGGAAGCTACCGGACTGGTTTCCGCACAGAAAACACGTTATCACCACAGCGTAAACTGGCGTTATCTAAATACTATCAATGAATGAATAAACTTTTGGTTTTATTGTGGTTTCCAACTACGCATTCATTGAACATCGTACCTTCGACATACCGGAAGTAATCTACCAGAACAGATCAAAATAAATCTTTTATTTCAATATTTACTTATTCGTTGTCTTCAAAGCGGGTTGTAGCAGATCTTTTAAATCTTCCTCTTCTTCCTTTTCATTCAGCTTCTCTGGTCTCATATATCCTCCTCCTTCTCCTTCTTTTTTTGTATAAAACTTAACCATTCATCGCCAGTTGATTTTAGTGAAAAATTCTTCTGTCGATTTCTTCTTTTATTCTTTGTCATTTATCATCTTATTTTTCGCAGAAACTTCTCTCTGTATTTGTTAATCCTTTCCTTTTTTTCGTCGCTGTTTACGGATGATTCGTTTGTTTAAGTTTTAATTACGCCTCAAAATTTTTCTCAAATTGGAAAACAGTTAATATTTTGATTGAGCTTTTTTAATAGCATTAGGTACGTTGTTTACAGTTAAAATCGTTTTTCTTAAAAGTGCACGTCTTTATTATTAAATGCATAACAGGAAATGCAGTTGAAAGCCAGCCAACGCGAAGTTGGGTATTGCCAGTCGCTTGAGAATTTGCGGAACGTGAATATCATCATCGTTAAAAGGCGTTCGTTTTGCTCTGTTTCGTCATCGATGAGGCGGCTCGTCAGCAACCGCTATTTCAATGACCTCCGAACAAAAGAAAACGTGAAATCTAGAAAAACCTGTTTGCACGTCGTTTATCGTCCTGATTATTCGTAAAAATACCTGCAAATTACGTAAGCCCCGTTTTAAGTGTGTTACGATGGCGTTCCGTCAAAGAACTCGAACGTAGCACGAAAATTATAATATTCATCCCAGACGTTTATGTTTACCTTTTGATTTACCTGTAATTTATCAGATTAGAGTTGAGAGTAATATGTGCATCCCCTTGATGATGAAATGAAAAAGCATGTGATGTGTTTCAATATAACCAGAGTAATATATTTACAGGCTGTATTATTTAAAATGTCGCAACTTTAGCTAATACCTCGTAAATGTCATGGTTTTTAATTTTTATTTGTTGTGCATTTGATATTTTGCATAAATTAAAAAAAAATGATCGAAGAAAGGTGTGAATTAATATTTACTTCTGTTACCAAATCTACTTGAAATAAATTTAATGTTATACAGGATGTTTCATTAATGAAAATATCGATCTTCGAGAGTTCTAATTGAAAAGAAAATTGAGACTCTAACTTGTAACTCTTGAGAAAGTGATGCTCATTTGTTACCTCGTGAACTGTACTCGTAAACTCCAAAACAATTTCACACATTTTGAGTTTGACGTTTTTTTTATGAATTTTGGAACAAGAGAAAGCCAAAAATAAAAGACTGTGTGATACGTTAATCTAATAATATACAGAGTATTTTATTAAAAAAAAAAAGCGTAATTGATTTTCATATTTCGGCGAGATATGACTATGAGTTTTCTTCCAAACAGCTTTAGAAACGTCAAACACTGCAGTTTAAACAATATTTTTCGAATAATCAAAAATAAAAAAGAAAGAAGAAAAAGAAAGCTAATGTTAATTCTAAGGTGCCATAATATACAGAGTTGATCGTTTAATTTAAGATCACGAAACACTTCACGAAGGTGACGCGTTTTAAGTAAAAATTAATTTAATGAAAGGGGGAGTAAGCGAAGTGCTTTACTTATACATAATTCATTTCGGTATCTTTTCTGTATGTTACTTCAGAAACAGGTTATTTCGTCGATATTCCACCTTTAACAAGTTTGGCAGTTAATTAAAGGAAATATGAAACGTACGGAAACTAAGAAAATAATTGATGTTTATGCTCACCTCCAATAAATAAATATATATAAATATATATTGGATGCTTTTCAAGAATTTGTCGAAAATCACTTAGACAAGTTTAAACGTTAATGAAAAATTTGTAAATGGAAAGAATTAGGAAAATAACTGTTAATCTTCAAATTAGAGAAAAGAAAAACTTAATGCAGGATGTTTCGCTTCGACAAATTTAACAGTTAATTAAAAAGAATGGAACTGTGTGATAATTAAGAAAAACACATCCGAATTAAAGAAAAAGAAACTCTTCATAAAGCATGCTTTTGAGAAACTTGGTTGCTCTTTTATCGACATTTGACTTTGACAAATTTGACAGTTAACAAAAAAATATGAAGTTTGGTAATTAAAAGAAAACAAGTGATGCTTGTGCTCACCTAAAGATTAAAAATCTTTGACAGTTAATTAAAAAAAGTATGAAGTGTGGTAAGTGTGTGATGTTTGTGCTTACCTCCAATTAAAAAAATAAACTATTTATGAAAGATGTATTTCAGGAATTTGTTTGCTCTGTTTCACTTTGCTGATTTCACTTTGATAAATTTGACAGTTAATAAAAAAAATATGAAAGTGTAAGAGTTAGGAAAACAATTAATATTGACGTCTATCCTCAAAAAAAAGGTAGTATTTTTACTGAAAATTGGTTGCTCTTTTATCGACATACGATTCGGCAAGTTTGACAGGTAATTAAAAAGAAATGAAAAATATGTAAACTAACTAAAAAAGCAAGTGACGTTTGTGTTCATCTTCAGTTTAAAAAATGAGAAAAGTTAGTCTTTATAAACTGAGAAAACTCACCTCCATTTAAAAAAGAAAAAAAAGCATATAGGGTGCTTTTCAGGAACTTTTGATCTTTTGTGCACATTTCATTTTGATAAATTTGACAGTTAATAAAAAAATTGAAACGTGTAAAAATTAGATGTACTGACTGACAAAAGTAAAAGAACACCAAGAATAAATTATTATTTTTCAACCAAATTTTGCATATGAGTTGTGAGTGACCAAAATAAAGATTGATTAAAGTTTTATCTCTATTTCTTCAGTATTTTCAGCAAAAAAAGTATCTTCTATGCTGAAGAATAAGTTGGCGCAATATGTGGGGGCCAGTTGATGATTTATGTGTTTGGCGTATTGTTTAAAATGCCCAGAATTCGTCGGCGTCCCAATTTTAGGCAATTAAGTGATTTTGAGCGCGGTCGAGTAGTGGGCCTTCGAGAATGGGGTTTATCGTTTCACCAAATTGCAGCTCGTTTAAATAGAACGGCTGTGGCAAACTGTTATCATGTTTGGTCTGAGGAAAGACGAGACGTTCAAATAAACAACAGCACGTCAAGACCGTTGCCTAAGACTGCTGGCTGAGAAGGACCGTTTTTCGACCACCTGTTCGATTGCAAACCAATGGTTTGGAGAAGAAGGCAGAAGGGTAACCACTAGAACCATCTACAGGCGAATAAGATCTTTTGGGCTCATGTCTTACCGGCTGCACTTTGTGGTACCACTCACCGCTGATCACAATAGATAACGGTTACTGTGGTGCTGAGAAGTAGGATGAAGAATGTCATCAGGTGGTCTTTAGTGACGAATCCCGATTTTGCTTGGGTATGAGCGATGGTCGGATAAGGGTTAGGAGACGACGTGGAGAACGAAAACCTCAACAGTTTTTCGTGGAACGCCATGTAAACCAAACTGTTGGAGTTATGGTGTGGGGAGCAAATAGGTATGGTAGTAGATCATCCTTGGTGTTCGTTAGGGGTACCATGAATGTTCAATGATACGTTTCGGATACTATAGAGCCTCATCTTCTTCCGTTCTTCACACCTTACCAAACTCTGTTTTACAGCAAGATAATGCCTGACCGCATATTACCAGAGTTACTATGGCTTGTTTTGAAGAAGCTGAAGTCTCCTTTCTGGCCTCTTAGAGCTCCTGACCTATCCCCTATAGAACATGTTTGGGATATTATCGACAGAGGACTGGGCCAGTTATTTTTTAATCAGCGACGTATCGTCGTTTTGAGTATAACTTTTATTATTTTTCGAAAACAAAAGTACGTAGACTTTTTTAACATTTTCCCAATACTCTAGGATAGCGCTTCTCTTCGTGGTTTCTTTTTTGGCGAAGCAATTGACAGTCAACCTGTTTACTGATTTATCTTCAAAGCGTCGCTAAATTACGTGGATATGGCTTAACCATAGATTCCTGGGCTTAAAATAAATCTATATCCAAAAATGCTTCGTTAAGCCAGTGTTCTGTTTCAAAATTCTCGAAATGAAAGTAATTTTTCTGATAACAAAACAACGCTTGAACCAATTTGGATGATATTTGGTATGAGAGCCCACAGGGAGGCAAGTCACCTTTCCAAATGGTTTTAGTAATTTGAAGTGAACAACTAGTGTGAAAAACAAGGTGTTATGGTTTAATGAAAAAACTGTTTGCAAAAGACTACAGTAATCTTTTTATTAATTATAGTTATTTTCTTAACTTCAAAAAAGGTATTGGAAAATCCGTGTTGTGGTAACCCTATTTTTTACACTAGTTGTTCACTTTAAATTATTAAAACCACTTGGAAAGGTGACTTGCCTTCCTGTGGGTCCTCATACTAAAACTCATCCAAATTGGTTCAAGTGCTCTTTTGTTATTAGAAAAATTATTCTTATTTTTTAAAAATTTTGAAACAGAATACTGGCTTAACGAAGGACTTTTGGATGTAGATATGTTGGGTTCAATTGTCTTATTTTGAGCCCAGGAATCTGTGGTTAAGTAATGTCCACGTAATTTAGCGACATCCTATATAGTACTTTGATAAAAATTAATTCTCTGAAATAAAGTTTACAAACAACATGTTTTTTTGACTAACTCAATTCAATTATAGTTATGTTTGTTTAAATAATTACAAACAATTTAGCGCCTCTCTGATCAGGCGCCCTTGTGCGTCACAACGAACAACAGTGGGCTTGATTACTGCTAATGCCTATTCAGGTTATTCTTGTTATTAAATAATTATATAACTTATTTATTATAATCTGTTCAACAATAAAGTCACGATTTCAGATTTTCCTTGTATTGTTTTTATCTTGACCGGTATTCATGTCCTTGCAAGTTTTTTCTTTTGTTTTAAAAATACCAGTCGATTCCAAAGAATATGTAATTAATTAAACCTGCAATCGCGTGAGAATACAAAAACGAGTTAATTGGTCGATGACGTTCATAGATGACGGCAACTGTGCTTCCTTTGTTTCCAAGAGCTGAAGCAAATTGTAAATAACAAGAGTATTCTTCTTATCTCAATTATTTATTGCGCCCACACTAATTGTAATTATTAGCATTGCACTCGTGAGTGACTAAAGCGGAATTGTAAAATACCCGTCGAATTCCAACATAATTGTTTTTGGGAAACTACTTTCACTTAAGCATCACCTGTTTGAATCCCCATCCCAGAGAATAAAATGTACCAATACAAAAGTAATTTATTTAAATGGATTTTTTTAAATATAAAAATATATGTATATCACAGTACTGTTGGTTTGTTTAATTAATGATCATTCATAGTCATAAGTCGTTTCATTTAATTCTGTGCCGTTTCCGAATCTGGGGGACAAGAAAACGGGGGCCGCTGACGTTCCATTTACCACCCCAAATGCTGATATGAACACATTGATGACCGTCACCAGAAATATACCTACGATGGTGAAGTTGTTGACCTTGTTGGCGATGCAAATCTCCTTTTTGTCCTTGACGTTATACCGGGTGTTGATTAACAGACCGACTCCGACGCCGACCTGAAAACAAAAGAATTGTTGATAGTTTGTATGTGCAGCGCTGCACGGTGTTATTTTATTATTTCTAGAAGTTGTACAATACAATTGCCACTGTTTGCATAAATTGCGCTTTTAATTATGTAAATAACAATAATAGAAGCGGATGTGCATTGCATGATGAGATTTCAACAGTAACGGCGTGATTACCATAGAAAATTACGTTTACCTGGTTTTTTCATGAGCAAGAGAATTTCAGAGAGGTCTGCTCCAAAAACGAAAGGCAAGATAAAAAAAAAACTGAGATCACGCATATAAATCAACAGATTAATTGCAATAAGAAAGAAACTCTCTTCTCTTGAGGGTTTTTAACGATGGAATAAATGGTAAATCTATCTATATTAAGCTCGAAACACCAATGCTCTGAGCTTGATTTTAATTAAATGGATGAGACTACCTCTCATACACCTTCTTGGCACTATTTTTTAACAATGAGGAAATAACATTTTTAACTACACGTGCACACGATATCGGCAAACTCATCCAGAAGCAAATAAACCCATCCATATCCAAGCTCTGTTCGATTAAAAAAGAACCTTGATTTTCTTTCATTTGAATTGCTAACGAACCATGAATATGCGAATTCTTAGTTTAAATTTACATATGTTTTTCATAATTTACGACCAAGTTTCATGGTACGATAGGTACATATAATTAAAAAAAATTATACAAGGCATAAAGTTTTTTGCGTCAACAAGTTCTGGTTTTTTCAGTCATCTATTAGAAATCTGAAGTGTAAGCTTTTTTTGGGTAAGGTGAGTAGAGAGTAGGGGGTCCCTCGATGACTAATCTTTGGACGAATATCAGAAATAGATTATGCAAGGAAAACAACACCGTGTTGCGTTGTTGGGGGCTATAAATAACCATGAGTTTGGCAGGAAAACATCGTAAATTAAAATGATTAAAAAAAAACAGGAAGTTTTCATGAGACTTGGCTTTAATTAGAAAATCATTCTAATTATAATGTTGTAGTATTTTTAGCACCGTTTTATAACGAACTAATTTAATTTGCACTTTTTAAGTATTTCAATAAAAATGAAGTTTGTTGTTTGCCGAAAAATGCTTCAGCATATGACCACTAAGGCCTTTGCTTTCTCTTCCTAAATTATCTCGTGAAAAAACAATCACGTCAGGTATCCAATTTCTGGATTACATGAGGAATTAGAAACTCTTGTCGTAGGACACGCGAACTTCCTTTGTTGTTTAAAATTTTTCCGAATAATGTAATAAAAAAATATTATAACAGACACTGTCGTATTCTAAAATCTTGCGTAAACGGCTGCAGACAAATTCAATTATTACTTGATCAGATACTGTCTGGCGACTAATAAAAGTGGAAACAGACAACAAAACAAAAACTACATTTTTAAAAGACCTTCCGCCACAAAGAATACTTTAGACAATCGATGTTCTTCAGTTCGGTTGATGGTCATGAAATTAATAGAATAATCATTTCCCTTAAAAACTCCTGCTCTATGGGAGTCGACGAAATACCAATGCCCATCGCAGATATTATAAACTGTTGTTTTCAGTGTGGCAAATATACATGTTTAAAACTCTCCAAAATAATATCAATTCATAAAAAAAGATCCCAAAAACAGTGTAACAAACTATAGGCCAATTTCTGTTCCGTGTTCATTAGCTAAAATAATAGAAAAAGCAACTCAAAAAGAAAGCTTAATTTCTTCGAAAATCATTCCTTACTGTCAAACCAACAACACGGATTTAAGTCTGAAAAAGTACTGCATTACAACAAATTTTGGAATCGGTATGTATGCTTTTGACATGGTAGATCACAGCATACTACTTGAAGTGTTGGAATAGCACTAAACTTTTTACCTTTTCCTATTAGTTGACAGAAAAGTGACACATTGTTTAATCAAAAATCGTAAGAGAAAAGTGCGACTTTTCTCGTTAACAACACTTTTCTTAGCGATTTCAGTTAGCAACACTTTTTTTCATTCATTTTATTTATTAGCGTAAATTGTAAATGAACAATTTGTTAAATTATTAATATTACACCAGAAGATGAGGAAACTGACCGTAACGCAGACACTGACAAACTAGAATTTATTACTTCACTTGCTGCTACTGTTGACGTTGAAGTTTCACAGGTCGAAGACTGCTTTTCAGTCGGATTACAAAAAATTACATTGAAATTTTTACTTTATTTTCAATACTAAAATTCAAAATTTGGATGTCAGCTCCACTGTCGGCCAAAAAGGTCGCTGATGTCCTTCGGAAACAACGGCCTGTGAAGCTGTTCGGCTCCGATAGTCCTAAGTACGCAGCAATTTTCTTTGGTAAATTGTACCAAATGGTTGCTTTGTGCACTTGCCCTGTCTATAAAATATAAATAGTCTGCGATGGTCCACATTTTTGGATCTCAAATTCAAATACTTTTTGTAAAGCTCAATTCCATTTACTCCATCTTCCGATGTAACTGTAAAGACTCGTTTTTTCTTTGTTTTCGTGTCGTGTAATGTTATGACCAAAATATAGCCGCAATCTTCTACATCATCCACTTTTAGTAAACGTAATTATTCCGCCCGATACGCTCCACGCAAAGCAACATTACCCCATAAGCAGAAAACTGTCATCGGGAGCTTTTTCTAAAAACTCCTTCACATTATCCATCGATAGAATTTTCGTCATTTTGACGTTTCAGGTGAGCCAGCAATTTTCTATATGTAGAAATATCCACATTTTCATTTATTTGTAAAGTACTTCTCGGCATCGAGTACACTGACCATAGTGTTGAAGCTTTAAGAGTTTTCACCTAAGAATATTTAAAAATCAGTGCTAATAAATCTTATAAATAAAACAAACCTTTTCAAAAAAGTACGCAATTAGAATATCTTCATTTGCCCCTTGCACATTTTTTTTTATTTCTCCAGCTACAGAACTGTTGGTAAGTTTTCTCGTACTTTGCTTTGTACTTTTTAGGTAATAAACTTGACTCTGCTTCTGCTACCAGTGCTTGGCATTTGTGGACGACATTGCAATTCCAGCAAGAAGCAAACAAGAGCTACAGGAAATAGTAAGAAAATTGGAAGAGCAAGCAAGAAAAATGGGATTATATATAAATGAATCAAGAACGAAATACATGACTCGGTCGGAAGGGAGTATAGAAAAGGCCAGCATCTAAAGATAATAACAACGGCAGAAAAGGAATATAAATTTGAAGAGGTGGACAGATTTACTTACCTAGGAAGAATGTTCACAAGGAAGCCGGAAATTAAAGAGGAGATACGGGCAAGAATAATGAATGGGAATCGAAGTGTCCATACATTGAACAGGCTGTTGAAAAATAAAAGTATATCTAGAGGGGCTAAAATAAGGGTATATAAAACGGTAGTACGGCCAATAGTCGAATATGGAGGTGAGACGTGGGTGCTAAGTAAGGCGGAAGAGGAAATGCTTATGGTATGGGAAAGGAAAATACTGAGGAAGATTCTATCGGAAAAAAAATAGGGAATATATGGATGAGAAGAACAAACCAAGAGATAGAAGATCTATACAAAGAACCGAATATAGTGGCGAGAATTAAAGCACAAAGACTTAGATGACTCGGACAAATGGAAAGGATGCAGGAAGGTAGGATTCCTAGAAAACTATTAAGAAGTGACATAGGAGGTAAAAGAAGAAGTGGAAGACCGAAATTAAGATGGAAGAAGGAAGCAGAAAAAAATTTAAAGCAATTAAAGATTGTCAACTGGAAAGAAAAGGCGAAGAACAAGAAAGAATGGAGAAAAATAGCAAACCAAGCCATGGGCCTGCTAGGCTCGAAGTGCTAAGAAGTATGTTTGCTTCTGTTACCAATTGTAAAATTTCTTCACTATTCTCGTTTGATTGACTCTTTTTAGATGAACGTTCTTTCACAAATTATTTACTTGCTCATATGTTTTGTTACCATGTCAACAAATGCTTGACATACTTTGATAACATATTATTCTTCAACACTCTCATAATTTTAGCGTTATTTTCGTCAACAATATACACGAAAAAATAGCATGATCTACACGTGAATTCCCATGTTCGTGTAAATTTGATCCACACTCGTGAATTAAAACATTTACACTCAGTGGAAAACTATCGCTTTTCTAAACTTATAAATCAATATACTATTCTTATCTTGAAAATCGCGAGCAAATAATATAAATATTCTGATGAATCAGGTGCTAATAGAATTTTTTTCTTATAAACCAGATGTGGAGTACCACAAGGTTCTATTCTTAGCTCTCTACTCTTTAATGGATATGTTAATGACCTCTTCCAAAATATAACGGGCGATGTTGTTATGTACGCAGATGATACTTATAATATGCGTATAAAAAGTTTTCCCATTTAGTGTGTTGCTTCAATTTTTTTTGCATGTTCACATATGTTCCTTACTTGATCAGTAAACGCCAAATTGACATTTAACCTTGACATAACGTCACTAGAAAATCATAACCAATAATTACGATTTATTACGTATTTGAAACCAAACAAAATAAAGCATTGAAAATAACGTTGAACGTGAATTCACAACAGATGCTGAAAATGGCCTCCGCCTTTTTCGAGCCATTTTCTAACTCTTCTGCGATATCCATTAATAACATTTTGCAAAATGTGGAGAGAATTGTTTATTTCATTACACTTTTCGATGTTTCTTTGGGTAAGTTCCTGTAAATCATTAACGGGCGTTTTAAAAATGAAATTTTTCAAGTATGACCAAACAAAGAAATCCGAAGGAGTTAGATCGCAAAATGGCGGAGGCCATATGTTTGCCATATTTTTTACAGTTTTCTGTACTCCAAATCCTCATATTTTGAGAATTAATGTATCTGTTAAATGGAAGTAGGCCTCATCGGAAAAGAAAGTTTTGTCCAACAAATCGTCATTGTCAATATTGTTTAAAAACCAATGACATTATCTTCGCCTTGGTTCAAAATCTACTACATGCACGGCAGTCAAACGATAAGGGAACATTTGCAAGTCCTTTCTTAGAATAGTTCTGTAGGTCCCGACAGAAAGATCAACTTGTGTGACAGGTGAGGGATGGAAGTGCGAGGAGCATCAGTCATAATTTATCTCACATTTTCAACCACCTCATCAGTCCTACCTTATACCTGTTTTTTAGCCACACTGCCAGTTTCTCTGAATAGTCCTACAGAGTACTAAAGTTGATTAACAAATTTGTGGTACAGAAGTACAGTTTCTGGAAATTTTTCCCGAAAATCTGCAATACAATCAGGAATAGAATAGGTCCATTCGTCATTGGTTTTTTAGGCTTTTCGAAAGTAGGATTCAACCATAAAAGATTTTTCTTCCAATGTGAAACAATTTTTGTAAGTTATGTTTGTTTACTTGTCTGTTTAGGGTACGGATCAAGTAAGGAACATACGTGAACATGCGAAAAAATGAGAGCAACGCACTAGATGGGTTAACTTTTTGTACACGTGTTATTTGTGTTCATTCAATAGATTTCGATAGCTTACATACGAAAATTATAAATGTTCTCCAAGAAGTTGAAAAATGGTTTAAATCAAATCGACTTACGATTAATACAGGGTTTTTGGTAACTTCATGAAAATATAATAAACAATGAAAGTTTGCATGAAAATGAATAGAATGAACCATTTTTTGTGGAACAAAATCTTATTAAATTTTCGAGAAAGTAAATAATTTTATCGAACGAGTAAACCGTTTGAACGTCTCTGGTTTAAGTTTATGATGTTTACGAAGATTATGAGTGATGTAATTTATTGTTAGTCATCGCCGGCCGGGCCGGGTAGTTTGAAGGTGTACGTTGAGGTGGTTGCACGGAAATTTACTCATTAGCGGCAAGGCGTTTGTATGTACAGCATTTTCCAAACCGACATTTGCCAACCAGTGCCACATTTCTCTCTGTTGTGTAAAGGGCGAGGGATACTGGAACTTTAAGGGCATGTCGCGGAAGAGGTGGCGAACGGGAGCGTCCACAACGCATCATAAACAGAGAAGAAGAAACACTACAATTTATCGAGGAGGAACATCCTTCGTCAAGTGTACTTGATATCTCAAGACAAACGCGTTTATCGTCCTCCGTTATTTGGCGCATTCTTCGCGAACAACAATTACATCCGTACCATATTCAAAGAGTTCAGGCTTTGCCACCAGCCGACTATGCTCTACTCATACGATTTTGTCGTTGGTTACTGCATAAACAGGCAAATGCGAATTTTGTTCATAATGTCCTGTTTACCGAAGAAGCTATTTTTACCAGAGGTGGGGTGTGCAATTTTCCCAACATGCATTTGTGGGCTGAGGAAAACCCTCACGCAATTTGTCGCGGCCATTTCCAACAACGGTTTTCTGTTAACGCGTGGGCAGGTATTCTAAACGGCAATTTAATCGAGCCGTTCGTCTTGCCGAACCGTTTAGATGGTCTCCAATACTTAAATTTTCTACGAACTAATTTACCGAAACTTCTCGAGAATGTGAACTTAAATCTTAGAGCAAAGATGTGGTTTGTGCACGATGGGGCTCCTCCTCATTTTCGACGAGAAGTACGTGCTCACCTCGACGAAATTTTTCCTGGTAGATAGATTGGAAGAAACGGGCCGATCAGGTGGCCTGCACGTTCACCTGATCTAAATCCGCTAGATTATTATCTGTGAAGACACGTAAACGCGTTGGTATACGAAGAAGAAATCAAAACGTTCCAAGAATTGAACGATCGTATTAACGCCGCATTTCTCTATGTTCGACAACAAAACGTGTTTCATAACGCTTGTGAATCATTACTTCGTCGGGCAGATTTGTGTTTACGAGCGGCCGAGGGATAAATTTTGAACATTTATTGGGACTCAGCCGGCACTGAGCCAGAGATTCTAAACATTTGTCAATGCGTTATCAGTTGAGGGTAAGTTTTATTTTGTTTTTATTTCCGCTTTTATTTAGATGCATTTATGCACACATCTCATGTCCAATAAGCCATTATTTTTTTTTAACGAAGTTGCGAAACTCGCTGTATAGACAAAAACTAACTAACAAATAAAACGCCGAATAACTCTTTCATATGGTGACCATAGCCTTACGTCGGTTAAAGAATGTAAAATGCATTCTCAATTGTTCTGGCAGTCATGTAGATTCTCTTACCCCTCGGTTGCCAGATCTGCTTTCGCTATTAGAAGAATAACTAAAATGTATGTCCAAATGACGTATTTTGGATATTTTGAATCATACTGCGCTAGGGCACAACGATTTGGTGACAATCCATGCATTTTCATGAGATATTAAAACTACAAAAGAGAGTAATCAGAACAATTGTGAAATTAAATATTATTATACAGGGTGATTGAAATTCGAGGGCCAGCATGGGGATCTCGCTTATTATAAGAGATAGAGAATCGGTTAAATGGAAGCAAAGTTGCCAAATATCATGCTCATTAATAATAAGTTAAGAAATTTGAAATATCTTAAACGGTTTCTTCACAATCGGAAAAAAACTAAAAATTGCGATTTTCGAAAATCGAATATAACTTCTTTATTTATGATTTTTTTCAAAATCTGTGAAAACATTCTTGAAGCCACTTTTTCTGCTTGATTGAATGCCGAGCGTACTTTATTTCTGGAGCGATTCGTTTTTGTTTTTTCAGAGCCAACTTCATTTTTTCTTATGGGCGCGATTTTTGTTGTTTAGACAGGTAGATAGCACATTTATTTCTGAATTCATTGGTATGCCACACTTACTATTTTGTTTTAATTTTCATTGAGAAATTTTGAAAAAACTGAAATTAGATTCTTGTGCACATATTAAGTTAGTTTGTATTCAATTATATGCTGAGTAGCCAAGGAAACGTACACATTTGTTTAATTTATCTGTCATTAAATACAGAATGGCGTATTCAAATGAAGAAAAACGTGATATGTTGCGTATTTTTTATTTGTCACAACGAAATTCTATTACAAGTGCTCAGCGGTATTTAGAAACTTAACCGGAGAGAATTCAACAAAGTATTAGATATTTTTCCAAGTTGGATAACAATTTCATTCAAAATGGTACATTTTGAAACGCCTTACTGCTGCTAATATGTTTTCTTTATTTTCTGCAGAAATTTTGCTTCCGTACTTTCTTCTTGGCTTTTCAAATGCACCATACTGAACTAAGTTGTTATCCAACTTGGAAAAATATCTAAGCAGAAAAGTGGCTTCAGGAATGTTTTCACAGATTTTGAAAAAATCATAAATAAAGAAGTTATATTCGATTTTCGAAAATCGCAATTTTTAGTTTTTTTCCGATTGTGAAGAAACCGTTTAAGATATTTCAAATTTCTTAACGTATTATTAATGAGCATGATATTTGGCAACTTTGCTTCCATTTAACCGATTCTCTATCTCTTATAATAAGCGAGATCCCCATGCTGGCCCTCGAATTTCAATCACCCTGTATTCTCGAGTTTTCTATTTACGGAATTAAATTTTTCAATAAATTACCAAGTGAAATTCAGGCAGTACACTCTCGAGTTCTGTTCAGGTCAAAGATTAAAGAATATTTTCTAAAGTCAGTATAGTACACTATTGAAGAATACAGGAACTCATAATTTACGATTTTAACACTTAGAACTAATAAAAGATGTCAAGTGCACAAATCTTTGTCATTATGAAGCATAGACCTGTTTTTATATAACTTGTGCTCACTACTGTAATATGTATTATTTATTTATGTTACTTTGTTGATTACTGTAATGATTACTGTAATATTTCTATTGATATGTAACTTGTGTTGAATACTAGTTATTACCATAATGATTACTGTGATATTTTTGTTGTGCAGAGTGTTCTAAACGATATTGGGGTGGATTTAGCGAGAGATAATTAGAACAATCGCCTCCACCCCTCCAAACATGTTTTAAATTTATAAAAGCAACATCAACATCAACATCACAATTGTTGGGGGATGAACCAATCAATGAAAAACATGTCTCTGAATATCACTTTCTGCAAGTCATGGTGTTTGAATTAGCCCCGGGATTATGTTAATTTTGTAGTTATTAATCAAAAAAAAATTCTTTTTGGGAAATGTAAGTTCTCCGTGTACATACACTGACGGGCAGAAGCTACGTTTTTCCTATGTTTTTAATGTCTTTCTTTCATCATTTTTTCTTTGTCGGCCTATCCAAGAATTACTCAGTATAAAGTAAACGGAAAAAAATGGAACCTTGTCGATGTTTATATGACGTAAAACACTTATAAGTTTTATTTTATACCAGACAAAATGTCCATACTTCAGATCGCCTAATAGAAGTTACATTTTCTCATGTTTTATGATGTCTATTCTTTCACCATTTTTTCTTTATCGGTCTATTCAAGAATCACTCTGTATAAAGTAAACGGAAAAAATAGAACGTCGTTGTCTTGTTTATAAATTTTATGATATTTCGGGCAAAGTAGCCATCCTTCAAATCTTACAGGATTCAATAGTTCTCAATTCACAAATCTTGAATCACTAAGCTTTTAAAGGTTGTTTGTGGGTGGTACACTTTATCCACTTATTCGAACCAAATTTTCTTGAATTTCGTTACCTATTAAACTTTTTTTTTATATTTTTGTTCGCAACGAATCACCTCAAAAATTCAAAAGAGTACATTCATATTCGTAGGTCTTATTTTCGGCGATCGTCTTTTGTTATTGCGTCACCTAGGCGCCATTTTGTTTTGAAATTAGCGCCATTTTTCTTTTATTTTAAATTTATAGCGTTTTCGACCGACTGCTCCAGAGCACTCTGAGAGTATGTCTATCCTATGTTATTACATGAGGTTAAAACAAGATGGAAATTATTTGAAATTGCTCTAGAGCAATCAGTCGAAAACGCTTTTAATCGTCATCGCACATTTTTGTTTTTAATTTGTTTAACCAGATATTGGTTATCTTTTATTTCATTGGGTTTCATTGGGTTGCTTGAGAGCCGTACATTTCACGGATTTTAAAATTCGAACCGGATCCGTCTCTGTCTAAAACTTCCCTGGATTTCGTAGTTTCTTTTTGTATTTTTGTTTGCTTCGAACCGTCTCAAAAAGTAAACAGGAGTAAACTGACATTTCATGATTTTAGATTCGGCGATTGTCTCTTATTATCGCATCACTTGGGCGTCATTTTATTTTGAAATTCGCGCTATTTTTCTTTTACTTTGAATTTTGTTGCACTTATTTTTTTTAAATTTCTATCAGAGGATTATGCCTCTCAGCTACTTTGTCTCAAATCATGGCGTTTTTAATGGCTGTTTGAGAGGCAGATCTTATTTTCTGCGATCGTCTTTTGTTGTTGCGTCACCTGGATATCGTTTTGTTTCGAAATTCGCACCATCATTCTTTTATTTTGAATTTTGTCTCCGTCTTTTCAGTTCACTTGCTTATTCGTTTATTATCGTATCGTATCCTTTTATTTTGAAATTCGCGCAAGTTTTCTTTTATTTTGAATTTTGTCTTCATCACAAATTATAGATTTTTGAGAGTTGCTCGAGGGCTGCACACTTCATGGATTTTAAAATTTAATCTTGATTTCGAGCTCCAAAGAAGAAAGACGCTTGAAGCATAAGATCAGCGATTAATTAATTCAAAGTCGATTTAAATATTAAGAAGAACAGATTTGAATCTAAATAAATAAATAATTTTCTCTGTCTAGGGTATCCTTGGATTGGGTCGTCCAGTTTTTAGCAAAATTTAAAAAAATATTAATAAAAACTTGCCCCAAGTAATTACGTAAACGTTTAAAATAAAATCGCCGTACTGTAATAATTTAATTTCAACTTCAATTATTTTCTCTACCTCCCTCTTCTACGGTATTCAAAGTACAACATAAACAACTGATATAATAAAGCAAAAGCACTTAAAATTAATGGAAAAAATTGTTTATATTTGCTCATAATTGATCATAATTTTAGTAAATGTGGCAGCCTTGATCTATTCGTATGTAAGTCCTCACCTTCGGTGATTACGTCGTGATTTGAATTTCTCAACAGGTTACTTCATCATCATCATCATACACGCATAATTGGTTATAATAAATATGTTTACCTGTAAGATCAAACTGATTGAAATCAAAACAACCCCCGTCCAAAAATAAGGGTGTTCCTTGCTCTCCATGACGTACCGCAGTTGATTAGCGTTGGCTGAAAACAGCGCAATGTCCATCATCCCTTGTGCGACGGTTTTCTTGTTTTGGTACGCGTTGACATCCGGGATGGATTCCGGGGTGATTCCCCCCAATTCAGATCTGGCATCGTTGGGGATATTAAAGAACGAATCTGCGTAAAGCTGATTGGGCTGCGCAAGGCTGTTAATAGATCCCCCCGTTGCACTGATGGGAACTGAGGGTGTGGTGGTGGTGGTGAGAGTTGAAATTGGGGGCGACTTGGTGATGGTGGTTGTAGCTGGGAGTCCGGTGGTGATTGGGGGCGCTGTAGTAGTGAGAGGCGGGGCCACTACAGGTGTGGTGGGATTAGGTGAAGACCCTATGGGTTCATCTCCATTTCCAGCGCGCGAAAACATCTGCATGCGATCGAGATATTCTGATAGCTGCTCATCTTTTAGATTAGTTTTGGTTTGATCCATTTCAATACTTCATACACTCAAGCACATATTTTTCTCGACACGACTTCTCTCGCCGACTATTTCGAACAGAATAAACACGCGCGGACTTCAACCAAGGCTGCCATTAGGTGCGATGGGGGCCAGAGTTTCTAATGCAGCAGCAGTGCAGATTTTATCGGCGGAATTTCACGAAAGTAACGATCAATTAACAATGATTATCTCTTTGGAATGTGACTTTGCGATTTTCTGGTGACGCATGTTTCGTTTCACATTTCTTGCGAAACATTATCCGGTGCGTATGGGAATATACAAATTTAAATTTTATGACGTATTTAACAGGGCCGTGATTTGCTGATTTTAATGATAGTTGGCTATCGAAGGTGGTAAAATAGAAATTTATGATCGAAAATAGGGGATGTGGTTTGAAGTCCATGCAGTTCTGAAAACACGGAAAAATAAAGATTGGGAAATTTATGGTCGAAAATAGAGAGTGTGGTTTGAAGTCTATACAGTTCAGAATTAACTTCGTTTTGGATGTCCGAAAATGACAGCTGCAAATAAAAATGAAGAAGACGTAGAAAAGGAAAAAAGGCGTATTGGTGCTGGTTTTGTTAGAGACGAAATAGCATCGAGATCTGATAAGGCAAATACAAGAGGTAGTTGAGGCAATGCGAATCATGAAAGAAGAAATAAAAAGGCCGAGAGAGAAGTGATTGGCATCAAAGAAGGAAGGTCAAAGAAATTCGATTTAAAATATATCCAGTTTTAGGTCAAAAATAAATAGCAATGAATACCACTGGTGTTCCCTAAAATGACATGAAGAAGTTGCAGACTTAGTACCAATCTTAACCAAAAAGTTAGCTTGAGGTTTAGGAATTATTATGGAAGGTAGAAAAGAAAACAATTTCGTAATAATCTGGAAGGAAGTAGAAGGATTTATTTGTCACACATTGTCTTTACCAAATCACTTGCGTGATGTAATGAGAAAATTACCATCCTCGATAACGAAGATTCCTTTGATGAGGAAATAGACTTTGCTACATTTCACATCCACGGATGTTTCTAAGGCATTCGAAAAGACGAAAGTACAAATCTTGTTTAATGATGAAGTTACTGACCTATTCGAAATTAGTGTTCCTTACCAGATGATGAAGATGATAAAGATGATTTCGATCTACTACCAACCTCATCCAAAGATTATAAATGCCATTAAAATCACTAAGCCCAATAATAGGGGAAAAAGAAGAAACTTCAGTTTGGAATTAAAAGTCTCCTGGAGCACCGAAAACTAAATAATTCATAATGCTCCGCTGGATCCAATAATTCTCAAAGGAATTCGAAATTGGTGTTGCTTGCCAAATTACTTTTTTGATGATAGAAAGCGAAGATCTCTTAATCTATTACCAACCTCATCCATACAAAGTGTTAGAAACGTATTGAAATGACTAAGCCCAATAATAATAATAATAATAATAATAAGAAACTTCAGTTCGGAGTTAGGAGCCTCAAGGAGCACCGAAAACTAAACAATTTCATAATGCTTCGCCAGGTCTAAGGTGTCTCAAAGGCATTTTAAATCGGTGTTCCTTATCAAATCACTTGTTTAATCGTGTTTGTTTATCTTTTTCTTGTTTTCCTTTCGTAGTTATCGTTTTCTGTCTTTCCTATTCCCATCACATTTTTCTAAGAATCAAAAATGTTCTTCTTTTTTGTTTTTATTTATTATTTACGTTTAACTGATATCAAATGAGCAAAAATGTTCCTCGTTCTTTCGGAAATGTTAAGATCGTCATTTGTTTTTCTTACTTTCTTTAGATTTTTTTTTCTTTCATTTTTTATTGTTTACCGTTTTTTTACCGCCGAGAAATTTTATTTGAGATTTCCGTGTTTCTTTTCCTTTCGTAAATATTACGATTGTCATTTGTTTTCCTTTCTTTTTTCTGTGAACTTCGAATTATGTGCTATTATGTCTTGAACGTTTATAAGACTTCTTTTTAAAGAAATTATGAGTTTTTATTCTTTTTATTGAGATCGTCATTTGTTTCCTTGTTTTATTCAAAATTTCTTTTCACATTTTCATATTAATATGTAATTAGAAATTTTTTTCAATTTTTTACTTTTCTTTCGCTTGCTAAACGTTACAATTGAGTTTCAATTTTTGCTTCCTTTTTTTTATCAATTTCGAATTACGATTAAATATTACAGATACGAATGTTTATTAATTATTTCTTTGAATTTTATTTATTTTTTATTGCGGTCGTCATTTGTTTTTCTTATTTTATTTAGGAATTTTCCGTGTCGATTGGATATCTCAATCGTCGAAAACAATATTCATTTTTTTATTGTTTGCCATTTTCAGAAATTAATAATTAGAAATTTATTTTCAATTTTTTGCTTTCCTTTCCTTTTGTAAATGTCTTGCGATAGTAATTTGTTTTCATTTCTCTTTTTTTTGTGAATTTCGAATTACATTTTTGAATATTTATTATTTACCTACTAATTTTTTTTAACGATGGTCATTCGTTTTTCCTGCTTTATATGAGAGTTTTTAATTATTTTTTTTTCTATTTCGATCGGATATTTTTAATTGTTTACCAATTTTCAGAAATGAATAGTCAGAAATTTATTTTCAATTTTTTCCTTTCTTTTTCTTTTTTTTGTGTTGTGATCGTGTTTTGTTTTTTTGTTCTCTCCCATTTCTATTTCCTTGTGAATTTCGAGTCACCATTGAGTACGTTTTAAACGTTTGTACGCTTTTTTGAGTTCTCTTATTTTTATTACACGATCGTCATTTGTTTTTCTTATTTTATTCAAGGTTTTTAATTTCTTTCCAAGTCGGTTGTATTTCACAATGGTCTAAAATCGTTTCATTTTTTGTTTTTTAATATCCAGAAACAAATATCAGAAATTTTGCCTTTTTTTTTCTTTCGTAAATGTGTTGCGATTGTGACTTGTTTTATTTTCTCCTTTTCTTGTGATTTTCGAATTATTATTGCATCTCTAACATTTATGATTATTCTTTTTTTATTTAAATGTTTTTCTTGCTTTATTCAGGAATTTTCGATTTTTTGCTGTGCATTTCGATTGGATTTCTTCTTTTCTTAATTTTAATTGGAGGGTATTGGAAAAAAAAACAGGGAATGTCCAAATTTTTAAGGAACTGATAGTCTTGCACCATCTAGCATAAAGTTAACCTATTTTCAATATGAATATTAATAAAGTTTATGTATTTTCTGACTTGAATTTTTTTTTGCAGTTGTGATGTACCACGTTTCAGTGTCACTAAGTTGCTAATCAAATAAATGCAATTATTTCAAAATAAAGTAAAAGCGACGTTTCTTGTTTTAATTTGGGGGCTTCTGCGGCAGTCGTCCTGCTTTGGCAGTAGAAGCAGTCGTGACGCGGTTCCAACCGGAAGCCAATTCAATTATGACACTCCTTGTTTTTTCCCCAAAGCTTTCAATTGTTTACCCATTTTCAGATGCTTTTCTTTCGTAAATTATGGTTGTAATTTATTTTTTTCTCTCTCTTTTTTGTAAATTTCCAATTAAGCACAACTAAGTCCTAATTTTTGAATTTTAATCTTTTTATTACGATTGTCATTATTTGTTTTCTCACTTTCTGTAGGAATTATATTTTTCATTTCGTTTGTTTCTCGTCAGTCAAAGAAAATTATCCTTTTTTGTTTTTTTGACTGTCTCTATTTTTCTTTCTTTGTTTTTTCTTTCCGTCAATATTGCGATTCTCACTTGTTTTTCCTTTTCTTTATTTGTGTATGTTTATTAGTAATTATTTTTTCGAGAAATTTTCAATCTTAAAGCGAGAAAAATTTGAATTTTGCGCGAAATTTGAAAATTTTTATTTTCGAGTATTTATACCAAAATGTTTATGCAAACGATTTTGAAAATGAAATCGTACATCGTACCAACTGTTACGATCTACTATCAACTTCTTCCAAAGGTTAGAAATATAAATGAAATGACTAAAACCAACACAGGAAGAAGAAATTTTTAGATGATTATGATACTCAAATTAATGATTCTCCTTCGATACTATGAGCCCTAGGAATCGTTTTCCTAAAATTTTATGTTTTCACATTTCTCTTAGTGAATATTTATTTCCTAAAAAGTGTCAGTTCGGAGTTAAGAGTTTCATGGAGCACCGAAAACCAAACAATTTCATAATGATCTAGAAAGAAATAAACACTGCTCCATTGCATCCAAGGAGTCTCAAAGGCATTCGAAATTGGGCTTGCCTATCGAACCACTTGTTTGATGAATAAATTGTAGACCTATTACTTTACCATCAACTTCATCTATAGTATCACAAATGATTTGATCGAAGAGTATTGAAAGAAGAAATAATTTCAAAATTTTAATTTGGGGTTTAAAGGTCAGCATACATCACCGAATATAAACATTTTTATGATGATCTAGAAGAGTGCTGGAAATTTTCAAGGAAAAAACTAAACTTTGACCCTTTCTATCTGGAGTGCCTCAGTGGAGTGTTCATAGGAATTGTATTGTACAATGTTGTAAAAAAAAATGTAAAGTACGTAATAGATGGCTCTTCATTTTCGTAATAGGTTTACACATTGTAGTAATAGATATCGCTACCAAAATCATGGTTGCAGTATCACATTATACATTTACCATCATTTGCGAATACATTTTTCTTATTTTAAACTTCTACCAACCAAATTTTTGATATTTAACTGCAATGGTATCAATTTTTAAATTAATGTGTCATTTTCAATAATAGATGGCGCTGAATTAACCAAAGTCGTTGATGTAAATTCAAAACTTGGTCAAAACTTATCAAGTTCGTTACGAAAGTAGGGAAAATCAAAAATATGGAAACGTAATAGCGTACCACAATTCAATAAATAGTAATAGAACTATTGTGAAAGTAATAGGATTGACAACACTGGCTATGAGGCTTTAGGCAATGTCGCCAACTTGTCCATAACCTGTGTTGATTTTTTTCTTATGGTAATAAAGTTTAAATGTGAAATAAATAGTACTTTCGTACACTGCAGACCAAAAGTATGAGAACAAAGTTGTCCTACTTTGTTTTGCATATTCTGTACTGTCGAAGTAATGAGGCTGCAATCAGAGGCAATCCGAGATTATCGAAAATTCCTTGAGGCTTAATATTAAATAGGGCATTGCAGGTTGATCCTAAGAATTCCAAGTAAACCTAGTTTCGATCTTTTAGCATTCATCGGCACCAGCTGCCAGCCAACGACTGTCAGAATATCAATTGTAATTAATGACGTATTTTTCAGTTCGTCGAAAACTGATGAAGTAAAAATATTAATTTTGATAGCTGACATAAAATGACTTTAATACCTGTCAGATGATAATCTACAATAAAAAATTGATAAAACGTGACATAGATTATATCATAAAACTAATGTGTCATGGTTGGCAGGTGGCGCCTGTCAATGTCAAAATAATTTTTTTATGTCATAATAAATTGGTCTTACAGCAACTTGAATAAGTAAAAGTCGCTGAGGAGTATTTAGTAAAATAACTTTTTTGACATGCCAAAGTCATCAGCTGTAATAATTTCAGTCAGCAAACAATGTCTACTAAGGTACGTAATGATTTCAGTTCGTCAACATTGACTGCTGACGTAGAGGTAATTGATTTAATAAAATTAATGGATTGCTTTACGCAGGGCTAAATATTAATATAAATAAATAAATTAGTATTCAAAACAACTCTGTGTTTTCAAATTTTTGGCCGGCAGTGTACTTTGATTACCATAAATGACTAGATGTAGAATTTTGTTGAACGTTTGTTATACAAAAGTAGCCCAAATTTGGTGCCAGTTGTCAAATAAGATTTTTGGATGCCGAATGCATATAAAATATAATCTGCTTACCAACTGCAACCTTTGCAAATGTCATGAACGGTTCCTTTCGTGCTTCATCTTTTCATTCACCAACAACTGATTTCATTTCGTTGCATTGCTTTGATTGTCAAGCTTTGATTAGCATACTTATACACATATAACAATTTGGCAATCTGGCAATGTATCTACAGTCGGCTACCTATCAACTTCAACCTTCGGAAATGTCATGGCTGGTCCTTTTCGTGCTTCAACCTCGTTTCATTCGATATCATTTGTTTTGACTGCATTTAACACTTTCAAGCATTGATTAGCACACTCATCATAACTTGATCAAATTTTTGGCGGAAGGTGTTGACATTCGAATTACTAAAAAGAAACTTCAGTCGCCCTTTTCTTTTATTTCACTCTTTCATTTCTAACTGATAAAAAATTAATTCAATTTCAATTTAATCAGATCTGCTTATACTTTTTTTTTAAATAAATCAAACAAAATTTTGGATCGTTCTTATTATGCTAGTAAATAAAAAAGCAAACGAAAAAATTTCGCCCCCTATATTAGTCCTTCACACTCTCTCATAAAGTATTTTTCGTCAACAGTAAAAATTCAAGTGTGTAAACGGCTTTAATTTTGAATCTGAAGTTATGACCGAACAAATAGTGCTTCCTTGCTATAACTATCAAAGCAGGGCTTTTCCTCTTTGGGGTGTTTTCTTTTTTACTGAGGACCTCCGGATCCTGGCGCGGTAGAAGCCGATACGGGGGTACTCTCGTTCACCACACCGAAGGCACATATGAAGACGTTGATGACCGTCACCAGGAATATACCAGCGATGGTGAAATTGCTGATTTTGTTGGCCACGCAGATCTCTTTCTTGTCTTCGACGTTGTACCGGGTGTTTAACAGAAGCCCAACTCCAATGGCGACCTGAAAGCGAAATCTCGAATTATTAGAAACAAAGAGTGCGTTTTATTTCCTTCTGCCATTTTTTAAGTTTTAGAAAAAATTTATGTTGACATTTTTCTCCTCCTAAAGAGTTTGCAAAAAGCAAAGTCGAATCGCCACGACCATAATATTGCATTTTAATTCAGCCACAATGATCACAGACGTGCGTTGAAATCACTATCAAGTGATTCATTGCACTATTTTTTTTCCGGAAACTTTAATAAATCATCAAGGTTGTTGAAGTAAAGGTTGGGCAACTTCATTCGAGTCACGCAGCAATTACGTATGTGCGTATATTATTAAAGAGCGATTCAAACCCATGCAGAATTGTACGTTGTTTACTTTTAACTGAAATGATGGAATTTATTGAAATGATTGTGAGTCTACCTTTTCTGCATTCTGTTTTCGAGTTAAACATATATACAAGAACTAAATTGCCTCTATTTCTACTTTTTGAAACATCATCGCAAGTTACAGGAATTAAGGTGGTTCATTGGCACACAGTTTTTAGAAATAAATATGCTAATCACTTCAAATCTTTCTTCTACTGTTGGAGCAACTGGTTACAATCTTACGCCCCATATCATCATCGACGATCTACTGCTGATGTTATAGAAGAACTTCTTCGACGCTATTCCTGCTGCTCTTTTTGTTGCTGTCACCGCTAACCTTTTGGCTACTGTTGATCCAACCATACTGAAGAATCACATACCCCAGACCATCGTCAATCTATCGCTGATCTTATTGAAGAACATCTTCAGAACCATTGCTGCAGTCACTGTTAATCGTTTGGTGCAACAATACCAGAACTAGTGACAGTTTCACGCCCTACACCATCATAAGCGATCTATTGCTGATGTTAGGGCTATTGCTGCTATTCTTTTCGTTGCTGTCACTGATAACCTTTTGGCTATTGTCGCTTTTCAATTATTTTTATCCTGGCCTAGAAGCAACATTTTAAATACTGCTTCCAGACCATCATCGATCAATTGCTGGTGTTATAGAACTTCTTCAGAACCATTGCTGATGTCACTGCTAATCTTTTGGCTTCTATGGTGCAGTAATACCGAATTGGTGCAATCTCACGCCTCAAACCAACTTGGTCTATGCCTGATGTTATAGAAGAAACTCTTCAGAACCTTTGCTGCTATCGCTATTGATCTCTTGGCTCCTGTTGCAGCAACAATATCTAAAAACTGGCGACAATTTCATGCCCAGACACCATCGATCTATTCCTGATGTTATAGAAGAACTTCTTCAAAGTTGTTGCTGCTGTTTTTCCTATTGCTGCCACTGCTAATCTTTTGGTTACTGTTCGTGCAACAATACCTGGTGGCAGGGGACAATTTTACGCCCTAGACCATCATCGATTTATTGCTGATGTTATAGATCAGAGCTTCAGAGCTGTTGCTGCTGTTCTTCCTATGGCTGTCACTGCTAATCTTTTGGTTACTGTTCGTGCTACAATACCTGGTGGCAGGGGACAATTTCATGCCCCAGACCACCATCGATCTGATGATGATGATGATCGATGATCGAGCTGGTGTTATATATTTGACAGAAGAACTTCTTCAGAGCTGTTGCTGCTGTTCTTCCTATGGCTGTCACAGCTAATCTTTTGGTTACTGTTCGTGCTATAATACCTGGTGGCAGGGGACAATTTCATGCCCCAGACCACCATCGATCTATTGCTGATGTTATAGATGTGACAGAAGAATTTCTTCAGAGCTGTTGCTGCTGTTCTTCCTATTGCTAATTTTTTGGTTATTGTTCGTGCAACAATACCTGGTGGCAGTGTTATGCTCCAGACCAACAAAAGTCACAGCAAGTTTCGCCAAGTGATTTTTGTAAATGTACAGAAATTACTCAACTTTGCCGAATTCCAAAAGCGTTTAAAGAATTAACTGCCAACTTCCTTTCTATAAAGACTTGCCTATTGCCAAAGTGCCAACAGTCTCATGTTCCATGAGACGAGATACTCCGATGGAAATGAGAGCAACACTCACATCTAAGCCTCGAAGTTCAGGTGCCTGTTATGAGTGCGATCAATTTATTTTCAGATGATTTTGGAATTCGTCCTACAGGATTTGTTTTCCATTTTCGGTCGTTTTTCTAAGAGGGAAAGACAAGAAAAATTAGTGTTTTGATCGGAAGTATTTGTCTGTTTACGGATGTTTTGCTCTTGTTAAAATTTTGACTGATACGATACGAAAAAAAAATGAAATAAAACAAACAGCGATCAACAAAGAAAAACTGATGGAAAGCGAAAGGCAAGTAGAGAGTAATTTTCCTTTTTCATTTTGAAATTTAAACCACTCTCACGTATAGGTCGACCATAAAGACTACGATTTCATTCTGATAAGAAAAAGAAAAGACTGCAAAAATCGATCGATCCATCTTTCGTTTTTCTGACTACTGAAGCAGTAGGCATTCGCCCAACAAACTGAAAATTGTGTTCAAAGAATCTCGCATAATTCTAAACAAACACAAACCAACTCACGAGAAATGTATCCCTCACTTGGATCCTACATGACTGGATTGGGAATCGAACCAAATGTCAAGCCCTTCGACAGTGGAATCAACCTCTTAGCCGTTGTTTCTTTTTCTCTTTGGAATTCACGTGACTCATAATATTGTGTTCTTTCAAATTGATTCTAAAGACTTATAATTTTACATTTCTGAAAAAATGAAACTAAACAAAAGGCTATCGACAAAAGTAAAGTGAAACACATGATCGAGGACAGCCTCTTGCTTTCAATCTTCCTTCTGGCTCTGCGTCCGAAAAAGTTTTGTCTTGGCCATAAAATTAGTAATTTTGAAATTGAAAGAAAAAGATATAAACCGAAGGCCAATAAGCCACTAAGAGCAACAGTTGGATTAAATTTTTGTTTCAAAATTAATGATTAATCACTTTTATTGATTGCTAAATTGTAATAGCATTTGATGAACTAAGTCCCAATTTTATTTCTTCTAAGGCTTGCAAGTTTTCAATTGTTAACAATATTCCATGTAGATGAGAAATTCCATGCAAATAAGAATAAGTGACGTGCTTAGAGTCATCGAGAGTCCCTACTAAGCAGCAGCGGTAGCAAGAAAAAACCAGCTGCGACCTTGAAATTGGGTAGGGACGAAACATTGACAATAGAGGAATTTGATTTACCTGGAAACCTTGGTGAAGATGTGGACATGGATCTTGGAAATCTTCAAGTTTATGAGATGTCGAAACGATCAATGATTAAATCAGAGGAGGTTTCAGAATGATGTCTGAATAGTAGCAGAAATAGGAGGATACTAAAGATGAAAGACCGACTAAAGCTGGAAGATTGAAAATAAGAAGAAATGGAGAGCTGAGAATATGAAGTGAAAAGAGGAAATCCCATGGAAATAGTTGCACAATATCAATTTAAAAGAGGAATGACAATAAAAACACTAAGACCTAGGCGGACAAGTATGCAGAATGAAATGCCCAATGGAAAAAAAAGCGAAGGAAGTCAAGACAAATACCGGAAGAAACGAGAGCATGAAGGTGATATCTGAAATAAAAAAGGGATTCCCATTGAAATCCCAAGAACATGAGATGGACTTCTATTTTTTTAAATAAAATGTTGGGTGCAATAAAAAAAAGAGCAAGAAGACAAACACTAAATAACTGGACACACCAAATGCAGAAAAACAAAAGTCATCTCAACTATTCAGCTTGAATTCTTTTTAATAAAAATGAGTTCTTACCTGAAATAACAAACTCGTGGAAATCATAAAAACCGCAGGCCAAAAGTACGAATAATTGCTCTCCAAGACGTATCGAAGTTGCGTGGCGTTCGCCGAAAACAAGGCCAAATCCATCATGCCTTGGGCAACGGTCTTCTTATTCTGGTAAATATTGATGTTCGGGTTCAACTCGGGTATGACTTCGCCGCTCTCATTTTGAGGATCGCCCTCATCAACTCCACCAGTTCTCGATGTTAACTCAACTTCAGTCTGAAGGTCCTTCCCCTTTAGCTCGCCAATTTCTACGGTGGTTTCATCTTTGCTTCCAGATGGATTTGGCATCGCGACGTACTTCACTTGGCGATTACCGCAAGGCCGATGATTTAGATTTAGTTCCATACGTTCGATGGATTGCAGGACACTCGAGTTTTCGCGAAGGTTGAAGGAAAATTGAGCAAAAGAGGTGCTCCTCAATGCCTTTTACGTCGTCGACCAAACTTGGGGTTTTTGGTAAACATTCATTAGCATTAGGAAGCACGCCCACTGAAAGCATTTTTTTTTTCTAAACAAATTTGTTGATGTTTACGTTTAATCGCGTATTTACGTCAGAAATCTTGGTGTTTTGATTGTAAATAGTACTTTCTTCGCTGTGTCGAAGGAGGTCATCTCCTGTAAAAGCGAAATATACGTTGCGTTTCATAAATATATAATAGTAATCGAAGACGTAAATAACTACGTCAACAGCAGGTTTTTACAAACAAACATTCGCGCGAGTGAAAGTATCGCGCTTATTTACCACATAAGAGAATTACGTGATAAATTATCACCATGAACTGAAATGCCTCAGTGATGCCCTTTCACTTCAAAAAGGTTCTGCAGAAAAACAAAAACAAAAAATTTAAACAAATATAGACATATTCCGAGGGTTTCGTTTTTTTTTTCACATTTTTAGTCGCCTTTTCGTTTTCTAAATTTTGTTACCTTACAGATTTTTAATTATCATTTCTTTTTTGATTCGGGTTTTTAGTCGCCTGTTTTTCCAACATTTTTTGTTACATTCCCTTTCGTGGATTTAATCGCTTTTCCTCTTTCCAGATTTTTGTTTCTTCAAATTTTAAAGTGTCTTTAATTTTTCCATTTTTTTTTCATTATTGCCTTTTCTTTTCCCTTAACTTTTTCTACACATATAGGAAATTGTGACCTTTTTCAATTAAAACTCCAAGCATTTTCGCTAAACAAATGCTCAAAACGTTCTGTCGTCTTTTGTTTTCTTTTTTGTTTCTTATTTTGCACCTCTTTTATTTTTTGTTTTTAATTTTAAACCCGTCGAAATCACCGTTCATTTTTGTTTTCATTGCCACGTCTTTTGCTTCTGTTTTTTAAAATCGTGCTTTCTTGCTCTTTGTTGTCCTATTCATTCGCTTCCAGTTCTCATTTTGTTTCCAGAGCAATTTAATATATTTGCTCCTCATTTCTGCAAGCGAACGATCGTGTTATGTTTGTTTTTTTTTTTTTATTTGTTACACGATTTACGATTTGCTCTTTCGAATTTTTCAAAATTTATATCAGAAACGAAACCTTTCGGAAATTGTTTATGTTTTGCTTGTTTTTCATGTTGGTTATAGTTTTGATGTCTATATTTCTTGCTTTTTTCTTTCTTTTTTATTCATTTCTTCGTTTAGTAATTTTATCCACTTTCTTGGGTAATTTTATTCATTTTGTTCATGTTTTGTTTCATTTTGTATCTTTTCCATTTTTGTTCACTCCCGGACGTGAAGGTGGTCTTTCGTTTCTCTCATTTATTCATAATTAATTGAAGCCAAGAATTTTAGTAAATCTACATAAATAGTTTTTTGTTGTTTGTATTACTGCCAGTAGAAGTTCATCTTTTCTTTCGGTCATTTGAAATATAGAGTTTTTGTTTTGTTTCTTTTATGTTTTAATCTTATCATCCCTTGTTCTAATTTTATTGTTTTTAAACGTTTGTTTTTCTTCATAAAATATATAATTGTTTTTGTTACATGTTTGTTATTCACTTTCGGATATGAAGATCGTTTCTTGTTTCTCTCGTTCGTTTATAATTAACTGAAGCCGGAAATTTTACAAAAAACTAAATCTCAATAAATAATAAACGTTTGTCTTTTGTTTCTATCATTTGAAATAGTTTTTGTTTTGTTGTCTATTGTTTTTAATATCAACGGTGCTTCAAATTCTCTTCTTTTCGCTTTCGGCTTTCTTTGTTCCTTGTTCTGATTTTATACATTTTCATGGCAGAGCTGTTCTTTTTCGTGGTTTCCTTGTTTTTCTTCGTAAAATAATCGTTTTGTTTCTGTTACGTGTTTGCTATTCGTTACCTGAAATCGTCTTTTGCTTTTCTCATTTCTTTTTTTCATTGAAGACGAGTTATCTTTTACAAATTTCTCAAAAGTTAGAAGGAAAGAGACAAACAATAACAGAAGTAATGAAAATGACAAAAAAGTTAATACTTAAAAAAAAAACAAGACGGAGCAAAACTTTTGGTTAACGTCTTATAGAGTAAAGTAAATATTTTGCTCAACCTAAGTGCTTAACGCATCTACTTTCTTTTGTTTTTCACAACTTATATCTTTTATTTTTATTTTAAGGACTGACTGATGTTTGCTAGGAGGGCAAGTCAAAAAGTCCTTTCAATTTTCCCTTTTCACTGTAATTCTACGATTGTGATTTTAGTTGGTGGAAGGATGTAGAGGCATTTCATTCCCCAAATCATCCTGGACGCGAGAAATTCCAATGAAAATGAAAACGAAAGATTTTTACAACCGTTTAGAAACGAACAACAGTGTTATTAAATAAACTTGAAAGCGCAAGCGGCCATTGCCTATCTTCTTCTAGCTTCAAGTTGATAAGAAAGAGGAAATTGTTACGCTGTACATTCAAAAGACAGAAGTGAGAAAGAAGAAACTGTGACGTAATATATCAGGACGTTAGAAGAAAACGATGATATTCTTCATCTAACGCGGTCCTTTTGCCTTGGTGAAATCCAAAAGTATTTGGAGGATTAAACGCCACCTCCTTTTGTTCAAGGTCATGTTCGTTTCCAACTTGTAACAATCTCGAGTCTTACAGAGACGAATGATGGCTTGCACAGTCCCAAACTTGACTGTGTTCAAAACGAGCCAAAAGACGGAGGTCCCACTGGTATTCAAAATTTAGTACAGATGCACCAAGGTCTTAACATCGACCCGAAAATGCTTGAGGAGAATTTAAAGAGATCTCTAGAATGAGCTCATTCTAATGGAGGTGAATGATGATTACACATCAACTTGATGATTTTAAAGACGGAGAGGAGGCTCTGTTAAACTACTGGTGATGAAACTTTAGTATATCAACATTGAAAATGCTTGAGGAGAATTTGAAGATTTCGAAAATGATCTCGTTCTGGTGGAAGCGAATGAAGACCACCCACCAATTTGATGCTTGCAGCGGATTTTGGAGTTTTCGTGAAGAAATTAGCCATGCCTCATGGAGCAAGAAGAAAAGGAAATCAGAGAATTACCAAAGAACTGCTGGCCACATTTGAAAATATCTTTGAAGTTCCTAATGTTTGTATGGTTTGACACCAAAACAAAATCACTGACTAAAGTCATGTCTCCTGAGAATAAAAAAGTTGCTTTTATTTCATTCGCGGAGGGCATGCTGTGAATGGACAGGTTTACTTGACTGTGTTGAAAACGAGCCAAAAGACTGAGGTCCCACTCATCTACTGGCGATTAAGATTTAGTACAGTTGCACGTAGATTTTAATATCAACCCGAAAATACTTGATGAGAATTTGAAGAGATCTCTAAAATGAGCTCATTTTAAAGGAGGTGAATGATGATTCCACATCAACTTGATGCTTGCAGCAGATTTTAAAGAAGAACTACTGGCGATGAAACTTTAAAACATCAACATTGAAAATGCTTGAGGAGAATTTGAAGATATCCAAAATGATCTCATTCTGGTCGAGGTGAATGAAGATTACGCACCAATTTGATGCTTCTAGCGGAGTCTTCATGAAGAAATTACCAAAATCTGCTGGCTTTGAAGTTCCAAACGTTTGCATGGTTTGGCCCAAAAAAAATCACTGACAAAAGTATGTCTCCTGAGAAGGAAAAGTTGTTTTTATTTCATTCGAGGAAGGCATGCTATAAATGGACGGGTCAACATGAATAAGTGCTTTCTGAAAGTTAGGAGGAAGCTTATGACAATGCCCTCGTTTAGACAAGAACTTTGGAAATCAGAAATCAAATTGGCGCTCTGTTATTTTCTCTTTTAAGTATTCTAAATTGTTTCGATCTTTTCGGATTTCCAATTGATCTGGTGCCTTTTTATTTTCTTCTTTTATTCTCTCGCTCTAGCTAGAGACATTGCTCATAACACGTACTTCCCACAGTACCAAGTACTCTAATGGGTATAGAGAGAGGAAAGAGTTGAAAGTAGAAATTGCCTCTTGATACGCCTCCATGATGGGGTGGGGTAAGTAAAAATGTTAGGAAGTTCTTTTCTACTTCAAAACTCTCCCAGACCTTAGAAAAAAGTACAAGAAGAGACTAACTCCGTTGTTTCTAAAATCTAGATACCGTCAACACTCTATTTTAAAGTAAAATTCCGAAGAGCACGTTTTATCAAACGTAACCATTGCCCATCTTCAGCATCCCTTTCTTTATGGACCTTCTGCTGCTTGGATATTTTTGATAAATTCTTAAAGGTGGGCGCAAGTGGGACAACGAAAAGCACAGATCTGATCTCTCGTGTCAGGACAATTATCTTTTGAAGGAACTAAGAAGCCTGGAAAGTACCAAGCATTAAAGTGACCTCAAGGGCTAAAATACTCAAAGGCGATAAGAAGACTGGAAAACATCCCATGAACGAAGGCGATTAAAAATGACTAGAAGGTATAAGAATAGAGAAAATGGTGGAAACGCAAAGAATATGATGGGGAAAAGAAAGAAATCATTGAGCAACGATGGGTTACAACACGATGTGATAAAGATTAAAAGAAACATATAATTAGAGTAAAAAGACCTAAAAATATACCTAAATCCGCGCAAAAATATATATACATATAATAAACTGTAACGGTTACAGAATCAATCCTTGTGGAATTCGGTTATTCAGGACCTCAGATCATTAAACCATTAATATTTTTCTTTGCATTAGATAAACAATGCACAGAATGTGTGTAAACTCATCAAACTTGTAACATCCCAATTTTGCCAACAACAACAAACGCCCTCACGCAAAACCAAATAAGTAAATAACGACTTAATACTGTTTTATTTACTGTTGTAACTGTAAAAGATTTTAATTTAATTTAATTTTCTACAACTAATCGTATACGAAACATTTCTAAAATCATTTCAATCGACGCCCTTGACCTTGGTAACCCGACTTGCAAATTATTGATTTCACTTCACATGACTCAAAACTTCCCATTCCATTGCACCACGTAATCGGCTTGGGTTTCATCGTGCATTTGCATTATTTATTTAAAACACGGGAGGAAAATCAATGAAACTCGTTACAAAAAACGTCGCCTTTTATTTGAACGCAGTTTTTTTTTTTCTTAAACTTTAAAATGCAAAATATCACAGAAAATAAAATGAGTCTCTTAATTAATTAAAATAATTACAAAATGTACAAGTGGAGTTTGGTACATATTTCGAGTTTCTATTCGGAATTAGTGTCGTTCTGAGCTTCGAAACCTTCGCCGGATCTGGGTCCGATGAAAACTGCGGCGGCGGCGGGGGCTCCGCTTGCCACCCCAAATGCGCATATGAAGACGTTGATGACCGTCACGAGGAATATGCCCACGATGGTGAGGTTGTTGATTCGGTTTGCGACGCAGATTTCTTTCTTGTCCTTGACGTTGTAACGGGTGTTCATCAGTAAACCACAACCAATGACAACCTGTAAAAAAGAAACGAAAACTAGAAGAAAAAAGAAAAAGGATTAAGTTTGTAAGTTATTGCATTTCGCAGCGATAGATATGAGAAATTTACTTTACATGATATCAGAGTTATACATATGAAAAAAGATAACAAGAGCCTATGGGAATAAACTGAAAGTTAGAGTTAACCTGTGATTGATTAAATTAAATTAAATTAAATTAAATTAAATTAAAAAAAAATCTGTTTCCATTTTCATACAATAAACAAAATTTGAAATCTGTTCGGTTGTAGAAAAAATATTGCATACAACAATAAGTGAGTAAACGGTAAACGTATTCTTTTTATTTCGCCTCCTGCGAAAATTTTCGCACAGGATTAAAAGACTTACTTTACATACTAGCTGTATAAATAACTATTGGAAATGATTTGTCCCATTTTTTTTTTAATTGCTTTCATTGTTTTAAACATATTAAGAGTCGATAATATTTCAAACACTCATTCAACCTTCACTTTCAAAGACAAAGAGATTCGATTCAGGTAATTATTTTTCTTATATTTAATACTTTTGTTCTGTTACTTCTCGTTCTATTGCATGCACTTTCATTTTATAATGATTAAATATTGTCGATCTTTTTCATTAGTTTTTAAAATATTTCTGCGTTCATCGTTTGTTTGTTTTAATTTGGAATTCTGGCAGTAGTAACGGTAAATGCAAATTGTAATGAATTTAAAATTAAAATAATTCAATGGTGTGACAGAATCAGAAATTTTTTATTTGGAAAAGAATGGAAATAAATTCTTCCTTTTCTTTAAAACGTCATCGTTCATTTGCTTTCAAAGGAATTAATGAAAAAAAAATGTTAGTTTCTAGAGTTTTGTCTAAATTTTGTTATTTTGTTTATATTTGATTTTTAATATGAAAACCAATTTTCTTTTTAGGTTTAATTATTTTTTTTTTATATTTGCTACATTGTTTGTTTGCTTGTTCTTAAATTTTAGTATTTGTCTTGTGTGTATTATGTTTTGCTTTTATTTTGTTTCGTTCTTTTGTATGCACCTTCATTTTATAATGTTTAAACATTTTTGATGGTCGATCGTTTCTTATTTTTCAAATTTTCGTAGTTTAAGATTTGTTTTAACCTCACAGGCAATAATAACGATAAATAGAAACTGTAATTAATTTAAAATTAAAGGAAAATAATAAGAAACTTAAAAAAAATCAATGGTAACAGAGCTAGAAATAAAAGAAAAAATGAAAATAAATTCCTCCATTTCTTTAAAATCCCATCGTTAATTTGCTTTCATCGTTTAATTTTTTTTGGCTTTACAAATTTGTTTCCAAAGGAAAAAGGAGAAGATTCTATTTTTCCTTGAATTATTTTCTTTTGCATGTTACAACTTGTTTGTTGTTAATTTCTAGAGTTTTTTCTAAATTTTGTTATCTTGTTTGCTTTGGAGACTTAATTTTTTAAAATTTTGTTTTTGTTTTCTTTCGTGTGTTTTCACTTCTTAAAATATTTAAGCATTTTAAAATTGAAAATTAAATTTCCCCCCAAAAAAACTGACAGTTTCATTGGAAAGCAAAAAAATTTAAGTAAGTGTTTACTTTTATAAAAATTTTAAAAAATACAGTACAGAAAGAAAAGGACACAAAAATGAAATTAATTAAACCCGACGGTAACAATATGAAATGGTATAAATACAGAACATTGGAGTTTAAAAAAAAATAAATAAAACTAGCTGTGACATTGAAATTTAAAAAAAAAGAATCGATTTCT